>CM056195.1:83482813-84818198 GCA_029692085.1 Gymnothorax javanicus
AATGATTTTGAATTCGGTAGTTTGGGCCAGAAAATGCCCTTAATGGGACTCCAGCTTTGCAGAGTTGGTCCTTCAGTGCAAATTCCGCATCTACTTCAGAGTCTACTTCTGTTGACAGTATTTTTGACCTGAGAAGATGGTGACTTCATTGGCAGTGGCAAGTAAGAAATGCTGTCCTTCAGTTTTTTTTTTTTTTTTGTTTTCGATTAGGTTTTGGCATGTCTCGTAAGTTGCTCTTAGATTTGCAGCGGTGTAAATGAAAAATCTAAACATGGCAAAATGTTGTAAAACTGCCTCTGAAAATGGCCTAAAACCATGTTCTGTGATTGCTCTGTTGGTTATTGGGGGTTAGCCTTCCTGAATATTTTCATCACCTACCAGCTGAAAAAAGATCTGCACATATGCTCTGATCAAAATCTATTCTTTGATTTTGAAACATTGTCCTTATGCTATTGTTTGGTTTCCCTGAGGCTATTTCATAGTTAAATCACTGAATTTTATCTCATGAAAAAAATTGCCCTCTCTCAATTTTTCACTGTCCTCTCACTCACTTCGCCCAGGGCCGGGCCTGCCCACATCCACAGAGAAAGTTGTCATTTTGACTGTGAACGGGGTGGGATCTATGTGGGTGGAGCTGCCTACAGTGACACCTCTGGAATTGAGTTTAGCCGTAATGATCTGAGCCGATCAGATGCTAACATTGTTTGGTTTTGAGTGCTGCCTGTTTCTTCACTGTACATACTGATGATCTGCATTGGCCCCACCTCCTCAGGAATGTTTTAGAGGCTGGAGCGCCTGTTAAAGCACGCCTTTGCCGGTGTTTGGCTCCTCCGCGGGCAGGATCTCCCCTTCCAGGTGGGTAGTGTTGTCCCATGTCACAGTTGTGCACCTTGCCCTGAATTTCTCTGTAAAGGCTGTTTATACTACTAGAGATCTACTGCCTTGCCCTGGCTGCTCTATGCAGGCTACTGTTTACTTCTGCTGAATGGGATGAATTTGTGCTAGGATGCACAAATATCCAAAGGCTAGTGGGGTTTGTCTATGCTTGTTCTTTTCTTCCACACTCTGGTCCTTCTACAAACCCCAATTCCAAATAAGTGAGCACACAATAATTTTATTTTTATTTTTTTGAAGGGCAAACTGTTCTGTGCTCTGTCTGTTACAGAGATGGGCTTTGTTTTGATCTCTAAGGTCCTAATGCAATTTCTCAGGTGGACTAGGATTCCTATTCCTGGAGGAAGCTGGACCCGGACAGTGAGGAGACCCACACCTTGGTTGGGGAGTACCTGAGCTGGCTGGGGGAATATAAGCATGTGGGTAAGACTTTCAACAAAGCAAAGCTCTTCAAGTGAACCTTAAATGATGTTCACATCTCGTGTCCCTCCCCTTTACCAAAGGCACTTTAAAAAAGAAATGCCAGAAGGTTTACGTGGTCTGACCATCTTGTCATGGTATTCTATGTATGATTGGTGCCTCATTGCAGACCTGGGGTGTGTTTCCCGAAATCACAGATGCTAGCTTGCATAGTTGGGCCCATTGACTGTGAACGGACGAACTATGTAAGTTAACTATGCTTCTGGGAAACGCGCCCCTGGTTGGTTGATTTTGCTGACAATGTTTAAAGTTGTCACCCTCAATTGTCACAGGCTCAGTTTTTGGTGTTTTGTGTAGCAAGTGATGAAAGCTTCTCAGCCCTGTCTCTTTGGTAACAATGTCTTCTGTTGTGGTCATGTTAATAAATACTATCTGCTTTGTACTTTGCTCTCTGCCTCAGTTTCTCAAGCCAAACCAACAGCCCACTGGCATGTTCTGATTGAATTGGCCATTATTGGAGGTACATGTTCAAAATTTTGCATTGCAGTTGATTGCATTTAGAGCAGGGTTCCCTAAATCTGGCCCTTACACCCAAAGCCGTCCAGATTTTCTCTCTTTCCAGGCAGTTAAGTGAACAGTCAAACCCACTGATTAGCCAGACTGTCATCACACCTAACTCCCAGGTAAAGGGAAGGTGGAAAACCAGCAGTTGTCGGCCCATGTACCATGATTTTGGAAACCCAGATTTGGTCTCTAGCCAGAATTGACACTACTCAGCAAGCATTTGAATTAGTGAGGTTTTGATTCATTTATGGCAGCGGTCTCATAAATTCCCTCTTATTGCTTATTGTGTTAATTGCTTATCCTTTGAGTAGCCTAGGTCAGAGTAGCCTAGGTCATGCATGATGGCTAAACTTATACCCCCAAATTCATAAAGGGTGTTTTTCCCTTGATCACTGTTAACTTGGCTAAACGGTGTATAAACAGGTGATGATCAAGCGGACAAATTTAGGCCCGAATTCATAAAGAGAGATCTGATCAGCTGCTGTTTATCCAACGTACATGGTTAGTCACACCTGTCTAAGTAACAAAAGAAATTCTAATCGTCCCAAGGGGCTTGTTTATCTCGTGTACAAGCTACCAATTCTCTGTTGGCTTGCTTGTGTGACTGGACATATGACCATGGATCTCTTGCACATAATTGAAATAGCACAGGAAGAGATAGCTGACCAAAGGCAAGGTGCCGAATTGAAGGTTTTCAAAGAGAGGACGAATCCTTTTGAAGAGTATAGCGACACGAAATTTGTCAAGCCATACAGAATTTCCAAAGAATCATACCATTATATTCTAGACCTAATCGAAGCAGACATTGACCATCCCACAAGACGAAACCATGCCCTTCTTCCAGTACACCAACTATGTATTGCCCTGCGCTTTTATGCATATGGTGCATTCCAAATGGTTGTTGGTGACACGTGTGGTGTATCGCAGGCTACCTGCTGTCAAGTAGTTCGTCGTGTTACTGAGGCAATATGTGCCAGGAAAAACCACTTCATAAGATTTCCCCAGGAAGAGAATGAAAGACGAGCAGTTATTCAAGGATTTCATGTCGTAGATAATTTTCCAGAAGTGATCGGTGCTATTGACGGCACCCACATCGCAATCGTTAACCCAGGAGGCATTAATGCTGCACGTTTTTATAACAGAAAATGCTATGTCAGTCTCAACTGTCAATTTGTCTGCAACCACCTGATGCAGTTCAGTTTTCTTTCGATTGGCATCGGTGTCACTCTTTTTATCCTCAATAACTGTTCTCCTACCTTTTACACACTCAATTAGACCCATTTTCTGGTCATGGGTGAAATTGTCAGCGTGTTTTTTCGACATTTTGGTCCTGACTTTCTCTATTGAGCGGAAATCAGCAGAGCACATGTGCCGCGATCTCCGGGTTTCTTCAGATAGGCATGCCCTTTTGGTACACACATTACGTAATACCATGCACATGACACCACTACACATCGGCTAAGCGGGGACTTGTACACAGATGGGTAAACACCCGATTATGTTCTACCTGAATTGCGCTAGTCACAGGAGTTTATCCACACGCATACTTCTCTGTTTTAGCCACCGTACAGTAGTTGTCCGTGACTAAAATAATCGGGTGATCATCACCCTTTATGAATTCAGGGGGTATAATCTAGCTTTTACGCAAGTAGAAATGCCATTAACTGTGTTTATTGTCTATTCATGCTATCTGAAACCTTGAGGTCCAGCTGGACCAAGGAGTGTATTTTGAGTTATGTGTGTTCCCAGGAGACAGTTCCTGCAAAGCCTGCGGAACCGCGAGATAAATAACAGATAATTGGGGGAGAGAAAGACTCCTCTGTACTGCAGATATGGCTGTCAGGGTCAGCCATACGTGGGATGCCTACAGCTGGCCGAGGAACGGCTGGAACCAACATGAAGATGTTTTCCCGCCCCAAGGGGAGGAGATTGACTTTGTACTTTTACATATATCCAAAGCAAAGGAGAGATTCCGTTGTCTTTGTTCTGCTGATGTAACTTGGACCCTACGTGCGCACATAGTAAAGACTATTATTATTACTCTCTTGTCTCTGAGCGTTTTCTTTCAGGAAACAAATTTAAAATTCCCACAACACAAACTGGTCTATAAAAGGGCCAAGAGGCTGCAGAAACACACCTGATACAACTAATTTAATCAACTGATCTCAGTCTGCACAGTTGATTAGTTGCATCAGGTGTGCTTCTGCTCACTTGAAGTGAGAACCTGGAGTCCCTTGGCCTTATCATGGACCGGTATGAGAGCCCTGATTTATGGTGTATTGCTGCTGTATCAAATGAAGTTTAGTACAGATCATGGATGGGGAAACTCCAGTCCTTGACAGCCACAGTATCTGCTAGTTTTTATCCAAATTAGTAATTTTAGTCACTAATTGGTAGAGATGGCAATTTTGACACTGAAGTTCAAACCGGCTTCAAAACGTTTCAACACTTCGGGTTCTGACACGGCGTTCGAGAGATGTTTCAAAACGTCACGTGATCGCTATCCATCCACCGCGAAAGGTTTTAAAAAGCATAGGGCGAATACAGGCGTTTGAGGTGTTTTGTTGCGTTGAGTTGTGATGAGAGATTTTGAGGATTTTGCTACAGTTGTTCAAAATACAATAAAGATAGATTGATGGATTTTCTAAACCTTGCCAGGTACTCTTTCCAATATGTCAATAAGTTGAAGCATGTTTGTTTATTTGTTTGTTTTTGTTTAAATAAACTTGTAATTTGATTTCAGATGATCGAGAAGCAGAGAAGCCAGCTGAATCAAAAAAAGTGGAGCAAATATTATCCCTGAATAAAAATCTTTGAGCAAAATGTTTCTGAATCTAAATCTTTATACACATCAATAAAATGTGGTATAATCTCAATGAGGTGCAATACCAACTAGGCAGAATCAGATTGTAATTGTCAAGTCAATTCATATATAAAAGCCTGACCTGACACAATCATTCTCAATGAATGAATGAATGAGAATATTTAACGGCAAAATAAACAAACCGTGCCATACAATAAGAAATATTCATATCATACAAAAAAAAAAAATTGACTGATCGTGCCTGTGTCAAAACTTTATATTTTTGGATTTTTGAAAAGGGGGGCTTCAGCACATCAACACCAACAATAATTCAAGGCTGCAATGACAAGTTCTGCCAGTGGATGCCAATGTTGAGCTAGCAAGTTTTGAAATGTTTCAAAACATTTCGAAACAATGGTTTAAATGTTTTGAAACGTTTCAAAGCTTCAAATTTGCCATCCTTACTAATTGGCTAATGACTCCACACACCTTGTTTTCCAACGATTGCAGCTTGAAAGAAGGCCAACAAAGGCTGCAGGCATATGCCCATCTCTGGTAAAGATGAATATTTGATGCCAGGGCTAATTTTGGGAAATACAGGTTGTGGCTGTTAAGTGTATTTGAACATCTTTTACTTGTGTAGTGATGGGATGGCCTTAGCACTATATGAATAGATACCACACTGAGAATTGCCAGGAAAAAGAACTGGCTATTGGCCTGTAATTGGTGGCTTGATCATAAGTGAAAATACTCAATAAAGGCTGACAAATTTAAGCCCAAACCCCATAAACAAGAGAGGGTGTGCTCAAACCCCCCCCCCCGGCTACGTGCAGTGCTCCAAAACATAAAATCTTTCCTCCAGGCCTGGGAGATTGGCCTTTGTGGAGCACTTGGTTGTCGTCATCATCCCTTAACATAATCGGAACCTAATCCTTGTGCGTTTCTGTAACATTCTGTGACCATCAACATTGACTTTGATCTCAGTGGTAGTATGCCATGAGAAGACTATTCCGCTATCTATCAAATCGTGAGGTAGACGTACAGGCAAGCCAAACTATTCAAACTTGGAGGAAAGCAGTTCCAAGCTCCATGCAGTTTTATTCTGAATAGTTCCAAATAAATTATGCATGTTTGGCCATGGTGTTCATAGTGACAGAAATATATTATTTACAAAATGAGTTAATGAGCAGAGTTATCACCAGGAAATGTCAGTTATGTTCTTTTAAAAGTAGTGCCTGGCATGTACGTTCCACTGTGTATGCTGGTTTTTGTTCCAACCACAATTGCAATTGTAGAATTTTAAGAAGCTGTTAATTCATCCTAATTAGCTGCATTCAATGTTTGGAGCAGTTATTTACCATCTTAAGCCACATCTTGATGGACATATCCATTGTGCCAAGAAGAATAAAGTGTGCTTTACGGGGGCGAAGGCAATACCCCTCAGCCTCAACCCACTGAATCAAAGGTGATGGTGTTTGAGCCAGAGTGATAGGTCATAGTGGTACAAAACCTGGAGGCAAGCCTTCCTACCGAGGCAAGTCCATATATGCAAAATCAAGTTCCTAACCCAAGCAGTTTGAGAGAAATGGCCCAGACAAAGTTTTAAAGGTGAAGATCACTGAGCCAAGGTCAAAGGTCATTCGGGTATAAAACTTCAGTTAATCCTCTTCGTCCCCTGTGTGACACAAGGCAGCAACAATTTCTTTCCATTTTGCCCTATTTTGCGCAACATGTTGCGCAAAAATCGCCCCATGTGAGTGGTACTTCGCTGAGCTCAGTTATGATGGTTCTCCGCCAGGTGGTTTTGGGTCGGCCAGGTTTCCTTTTACCGGGTGGTGTCCAACGTAAGGCAACCTTAGGGATACGGGCTAGGTTCATTCTCAGCACGTGGCCTAGCCATCGAAGTCGTCTTCATCTGATTTCCATGATGACCCTCTGGCAACCAGTTTTCCTATAGAGGGTCCTTATTCAAGATCTCATTCGGCCAAAAAATGCGGCATACTTTCCGGAGACATCCATTGTGGAAGGACTCGAGCTTATTCATGTCAGATTTAATGACACGCCAGCACTCAGAACCATACAGGTGGAAAAAATCTCAAATTTGCCCAACTTCAAACACAATTTCCATGGAAACAAGAACAGATACAACCACTGTAAATGATGGTGGTGCTAGAGGAAGCCTCATATTACAAATCCATCCAAACCCCAGAACTGTATCAGTAGTAGGGCCAGAGATATATGGGTTTTTCTGCAGCATGTTTTGAAAAGCGCCCCCTAGAGGCCATTTCTTCAGAGGTCCATAAAACCAATACCAGAGGGTAGTTTGCAAAAAAAAAAAAACCCTGAGATCCATTATTTGGGCCAAAATGAACAAATAGACAAAGTAAAATTCAAGACCATGATGGCCCAGGTGTATTTCTACTTGGCATGGAATGACCCAACAGTTAGTCATTCTATTCTAAGAAGATAGGAACCACAATCCCAAGTATAAAACCATATCCAAATATATTTAAAAAGTATGTGGGGTGCTTTTCATAGGCTTCCTTGTACATTTGTGTACATTCACTGTACATTACATGTGTATTCCCTGAAAATTGAACATTTGATGGCAATATTTCATCCTGAAATAGGAAAATATTTAACTTTCTCACACTTTTACCACAAAATATAGGTCTTAGACGGTTACATTTCTCAAATTGAGGAGGTTTGGAGTTGGCCCCGGGGTCTTACCGGGTCCCCCAAAAAGGGACTTTTTCTGCTGCATCCAACTTTGAAAGGGTTAATCTGAAAAACTAATGATTATAATAAGAGGTTTTTTACATTTAATAAAGAGATTCTACATGAAATCAAAGATTTATGTCATTAGTTCTTCTATATTGTGTTCCATGATTGAATTATTGGTCTCAAAAGTGAAAAAAAATTGGCCTCAGCCAAATTTTTGGCAACTTTGAGGGCCCACTGCATGGCAGCCAAAGACTTTTTCAGGAATTCCTCTTTTCAGTTCCCAAGACATGGGCCCTGTCCTTCATCATGCTTATTTACAGGTATAAATCTATTGCTGTTTTCATGTAACAGGGATCTTTCTGAGGGGCATTTTACACAATTTATGTACAGTGCCATCTAGTGGCCGTTTTTTTTTTCAAAGTGCCGTAAAACCCATACCGACGGTCCGATTACCGAAAAATTTGGCAGTTGTTATTTGTGCCAAAATGAACAAATGAGCAAAGATACAAGAAAATATAAGACCATGATGGCCCAAATTGTACCCCGACCATTCTCACTTGGCATGGAATGACCAAAATAGATAGTTTTTGTTTCCATGTGTCAATAGTTTCGCCAATGAGGGACCTATTGATTGTTTACGCTGATTAAATTTTTTGATCAAATGGGTCAGCTCTGCAGCAATTTATACTAGTTTCTAATATACAGTTGTGCTCAAAAGTTTGCATCCCTGAACTGAATTTGTGAAATGTTGCCATTTATTTTGAAAATATGACTCATCATGCAAAAACCATAGACTGTATAAAAAGACGGGGACAGCACCTGGGTCTGAAAAGTGAGGCCAATGTGGAAATCTCTAAAAATTGCATTCTATTTAATGGCCAGCAGATGGCGACGACGGTGGTTGCAGAAAGAAGTTTAATGCTATAGAAGTCTATAAGAAAATGACCCTACTGTCCCACCTGATTTATTATTTCAAAAATGATTTTCCACATTATTATTTATTTATTATTTATTTAATTTGGCATCTCCAATCCCACCCAAATCAGAATCAGAAAGCATTTATTGTCATTGCATAAAAGTACACAGCAAAATTTTAGCAACTCAAATGGTGCAATCAACAAACAAACAAAAAATTCTAATAAATGTACAACCCCAATTCCGAAATAGTTGGGACGAAGTGCAAATTGTGAATAAAATCAAAATGCAATGACTTTCAGATCACATGAGCCAATATGTTATTTACAATAGAACATAGATGACATTTCAAATGTTGAAACTGAGACATTTTATATTTTTATCCACAAAATGAGCTTATTTCAAATTTTCTGGCAGCAACAGGTCTCAAAAAAGTTGGGATATAGGCAAAAAAGGGCTGAAAAAGCAATTAATATATAAGAGAATCAGCTGAAAGAACATTTAGCAAGTAATTAAGTTAACTGGCATCAGATGTGTAACATGATTGGCTATAAAAGGGATGTCTTAGAGAGGCTGAGTCTCTCAGTAGTAAAGATGGGCAGAGGCTCTCCGACCTGTGAAGGCTTGCGTAAAAAAATTGTGGAGTACTTTAAAAACAATGTTCCTCAACGTCAAATTGCAAAGGCTTTGAAGGTCTCATCATCGACAGTGCATAACATCATCAAAAGATTCAGAGAAACTGGAAAAATCTCTGTTTAAGGGACAAGGCTGAAGACCTTCACTGGATGTCCGTGATCTTCGGGCCATCGAACGCGACTGCATCACTCACTGGCATGATTCTGTCATTGACATTACTAAATGGGCCCAGGAATACTTCAAGAAACCACTGTCTGTAAACGCAGTCCGCTGTGCCCTCCACAGATGCCACCTAAAACTCTATCATACAAAAAGGAAGCCATTGTTGAGCATGATCCAGAAGCGCGGCCGTGTTCTGTGGGCTAAGGCTCATTTAGAATGGACTGTAGAAAAGTGGAAAAGTGTCCTGTGGTCAGACGAGTCCAACTTTGACATTCTTGTCGGAAATCATGGGCGTCGTGTCCTCCGGGCTGAAGAGGAGAAAGACCACCCCTCCTGTTATCAGCATTCAGTTCAAAAGCCAGCATCTCTGATGGTATGGGGATGCATTGGTGCACATGGTGTGGGACACTTGCATGTTTCAAAAAGCACCATGAATGCTGAAAGGTATATAAAGGTTTTAGAGCAACATATGCTCCCCACCAGACGACATCTATTCCAGGGAATGCCCAGTGTATTTCAGCAGGACAATGCAAAACTACATACTGCAGCTATTACAACAGCATGGCTTCGTAGTAGAAGAGTCCGTGTGCTGAACTGGCCTGCCTGCAGTCCTGATCTTTCAACGATTGAGAATATTTGGCGCATAATTAAACGAAAAGTCCATCAAAGGAGACCCAAAACTCTCCAGCAGCTGGAAGCCTGTATTAAACAAAAGTGGGATCAAATTCCAATGGCTAAACTCAAGAAACTTGTCTCCTCAATGCTCAGACGCCTCCACTCTGTGTTAAAAAGAAGAGGGGATGCTACACCATGGTAAACAGGCCCCTGTCCCAACTTTTTTGAGACCTGTGGCAGTCATCAAATTTGAAATGAGCTCATTTTGTGCATAAAATTGTAAAATTTCTCAGTTTCAATGTTTGCTATGTTATCTCTGTTCTATTGTGAATAAAATACTGGCTGGTGTGATTTGAAAGTCATTGCGTTTACATTTTATTCACAATTTACACTTTGTCCCAACAATTTCGGAATTGGGGTTGGAATTAATATAAATATATTCATAATATAAATAAATTTAAATAGTATTATAAAAAATTTTAAGTGCAGCAGGTACTGGGTAGTAAAGTGCCAGTAGTAAACGTTCATTTTTGTTGATTAACAGTACGTATTGCAGTTTGAAAGAAACTGTCTCTGAGTCTGGAGGTACGTGCTTTGGTAGTCCTGTAGCGTCTGCCAGATGGTAACAATTTAAAGAGATGGTGGCCAGGGTGCGAGGGGTCTTTTAGAATGCTTTTTGTTCTGCTGGTGTAGCGCGCATTGCCAAGTTCTTCCGGGGGGGGCAGGGGGCAGCCGATGATCTTTTCTGCAGACTTGATGACTCTCTGTAGAGCCTTTTTATCTGCAGCAGTGCACCCCACATACCACATAGAGATGCAGTATGTGAGGACACTCTCAATGGTTGCTCGGTAGAATGCAACCATCAGCCTCGTCACCACACTGTTCCTCCTGAGCACTCTGAGGAAGTGGAGTCTCTGCTGTGCTCTTTTAATTGTCATGGTGGTGTTCGGTAACCAGGAGAGGTCCTCTGAAATATGAACCCCTAGGAATTTGAAAGTCTGCACCCTTTCCACACATACTCCGTTAATGCTCGGGGGCGGGTCTGCGTCCCGCTTCTTCCTGAAATCCAGGATCATCTCCTTTGTTTTAGTGGTGTTCAGTGTAAGGAGCACCACTCCCACAGTCTCTGTACCTCATCCCTGTATGCAGATTCATTCCCCTCTGAGATGAACCTGACAACAGTTGTGTCGTCCGCAAATTTAATAATGGTGTTGTATGAGTGGGCTGGTGAACAGTCATATGTGTCAGAGAATATAGGAGAGGGCTCAGCACAGAGCCCCGAGGAGAGCCGGTGCTGAGGGTGATGGAGGAGGAGATGTAGGAGCCAGTTTTAACTCTCTGTGGACGCTCGGTCAGGAAATCTTTAATCCAGGAGCAGATGGAGGAGAAGAGACCTAAATCCAGCAGTTTGCAAGCCAGGATGTCCGGTATGATTGTGTTAAATGCCGAGCTGAAATCAATGAAGAGCAACCTCACGTAGCTCTTCTGGTGTTCCAAGTGATTCAGCGTGGTGTGGACAGTGATGGCAATAGCGTCTTCTGTTGACCTGTCAGTTCTATAGGCAAACTGATGTGGGTCAAATGAGGATGGAAGGCTGGCTTTAATGTGTTGGAGGACCCCAAATCTGGAATGCCCAATTCGAGAACTATGTACAAGGCTTGCTCGTATGTGACCCCTTGTTGCCAACTTAGGAGAGAGAGACAGTTCGTGGCTCTCCTCCGAAGCACGTGCCTGTCAGCCCCTGCATCTTTACACTCATTAGTCAAAACGTTCGCAAATTCAGAACGAGGGCGGAGGATACCCGAACATGAGCAAGCTTAGAATCTCACTGACGAGCGCCCGGCTGGCCAACAGGAGACGCTTGAGCAACAACAAGGCAACCATTTTTAATACCCCTTCCTGGCAGTCCCTTCCCAATTTGCATACCCTCAGCACTATAGCCAATCGTGCACTGCCCTGAAAAAGCTGCCGACCACTGCCGGTTGTTACGACCAGGCATCGAACCTGGGCTGTGGTAGTCAATACTGCTCCGCAAATGTGGCGCCTTAACCAAGAGAGCTAACCCGGCAACCCTGATTTTCCACATTATTTTATGGTATCTACCGGAAGTTTCAAGTCTCCTTCGATATATCATGATGTTCATTTTTGTATTTTATGGTCCCAAATAGACTAGAATAAAGGATAAAGCCAGAATATGCTTTAGGGGCATGGCTATCCTCTGATCCTCGTCAGATACAGTCAGATTCACCCATCGAGGCATCCTAAATGGTATGCTGAAACCAGTGGGTGACGTCACAGTGGCTTCGTCCATCTTTTTATACAGTCTACGGCAAAAACCTGACTTTTATTTAAAGCTGCTGTAAGTGATTTTTTTGTTTTTAAAAAAGTGTTAAATAGCTCCAGAATCCGACAGAGATCATTTATCTGGTCGATAACACAGGTCTCTCAGTCACTGTCTTCTGCAATAAAGCAACCTATAAAATTCTGGAGTCACCGACTGCCTCTATCCCAGGGGTAGGGAACCTTCTCCAAAAACAGCCACCGTGGGTGCAGGCTTTCATACCAACCAAGCTGCTACACACCTGATTCTACTAAACAAGGCCCTTAACAAACATTTCAGAAGTTGATTAGTAAAATCAGGTGTGTAGCAGCTTGGTTGGTATGAAAGCCTGCACCCACAGTGGCTCTTTCTAGAGAAGGTTCCCTTCCCCTGCTCTATCCAATCAGGTGAGAGAACCCCATAAAGATGCGCTTCTCTCTGCTTCTGAACACGCAGAGCTGAATCTGCGTTGTTAGTGCGCCATCTACCGGAAAAATAAATTGCAGTAATGCAATAGCAGAACAGATGAAGCTTCCGATCCTAGCGCTACAGGAGATGACGTACACAACTAAACAGCCAAAGTGCCAAAGAATGGTAGAGGAACAAATAAATGCAAGACGGCCAAGAGCTGTATTTATATCATCCCTGCTTTCAATGAGGAAAACTGAAGGAATCAAAGGGTTTAAAAAGCGATGCACAGCTAGCCTTGCTGCCGCTGGACAGGTAAGCTTTGTTTTACTCTGCTGTAGTTATGCAGTTTTATCAGCCTCGGATAGTCCTGTTAGTAGTTTTTAATCCTGCTAATATCAGTTCATAAATGAACCGTTCTCATTTGTGGCTGACTACAACTTGCTTAGCTGTGTAACAATGGCATGTGTGGCTATAGGACACTAGCTAGTTTTAGCTAATACCTTCAAAAAGCCATTCATACCGAAGTTTTTGCATGGATATAATGCGTCATTGGTCCATGTTTTCAGTGTGGCTTTCACACGACAATCACTGAGAATGTCTGTTTATATTGTACTTATATCGTAACTGAGCCGCTACTCTCCTCTGCCTCTGTCGGAAACCAATGCGCGTTCCTGTGCCTGGCTCGGGGATGGGGGGTTGGGATTGCTTGCATAGTCTTCGGAGAAGAAGCTAGGAAAACGACCAAATCAGTTACAGCAGCTTTAAGGATCATGATCATGTGAAGTGATTTATCACATAGGTGTTTGGCTCCTTTTTAAATCATAATGATAATTGAAATCACCCAGACGGCCCTGATCATAAGTTTACATACCCTTGAATGTTTGACCTTGTTATATGGGCAGAAGGTGACACACAGTTTAAATGGCTATTAAGGGTTAATTTTCCACACCTTTTTGAATTGTAACTAGTGCCTGTGTATAGTCATTGAGTTTGTTAGCTCCCGAGGGGATGCACTGATCTGGCTAGACACTGAGCTATGGGGAGTGGAAAAGAACTGTCTAACGACCTTCGTATCAAGGTACTTCAACTTTTTAAAGATGGGAGAGGATATAAAAAGATATCCAAAGACTTGAAAATTCCAGTCAGTACTGTTCAGTCCATGATTAAGATGTGGAAAATTAAGGGATATGTTGATTCCAAGCCAAGGTCAGGTAGGCCAAGAAAGATTTCAGCCCAAACTGCCAGGAGAATCACTCGGGGCGCAAAGAAAAATCCACAAGCTACCTCAAGAGAAATACAGGATGCTCTAGAAAAAGGTGGTGTAGTTGTTTCAAGGAGCACAATAAGGACGTCCTTAAACAACACTGAGCTACATCATCAAGCTGTTAGAAGGAAACCATTATTGGGCCAATCCCACAAAAAAGCTCACCTAAAATATGCCAGACAACACCTTGACACACCTCACAAATTCTGCAAATACTGTCATTTGGAGTGACGAGACCAAAATAGAACTTAATGGTTTCAACCATAAGCGCAATGTTTGAAGAGGCCCATGGTGAAAAAGACACCATTCCCACTGTAAAGCATCGTGATGGCTCTCTGATGTTTTGGGGGTGTGTGAGCTCTAAAGGACAGGGAATCTCATGAAAATTGATGGCAAGATGAATGCTGCATGCTGTCAGAAAATACTGGCAGACAATTTGCATTCTTCAGCATGAAAGCTGAATTACGACTCCGGACTTCTGCATGCTTTTCTTTACTCAGGGGTTTGAGGTAATGCATGTGTTTCATGATCGTTTAAATGAAATAAGATCATTTGAAACGTCTTTATGCAATTCCATTGCTTCCAACCCCTCCATGCACAAGGACTTCAATTCCACACGAGAATCTCTTACATAGGCGTTGATTGAATAATTGCTGACTACAGCAGAGGAACGTAAATATGCTTCCTAAATTCACACCGAAAGCGTGAGAGTTGACAGGTATGCGTTATTAATGAAAACTGGCCACACCTGATAATGTTGAGAGTTTTTGGAGTTTCTGAAATGGTAATTTAAATGAATGATTTAAAACAGGTCATGACCAATCATTAATTTTAGGGGATTGTTCAAGTTTCCACTGTTGCCAGTTCACGAGCCGCCACCGGTCAACTCCCTGGCTTGGCACTCCCAACCTAGGTGATAAAGCACTGCGAAGCAGCTCAAGATGGCTTACTCTTCCACATTTCCGTAGTATGAGCACAGGTGCGACTCACCGCCATTTTAGTGAGCAAGATCGGCATTTTTCATTTCTCATGTTCGTTCCGGTACTCCCTCCAGATGTAGTTTGGAAAGTGAATGGATTGGTACAACGTCCGATCAATGCCCAAAGAATGAGCGACGCAACTGCTGGAGTCGCTCACAAATATGGCGTTCAGCTCCATTCCATACCACACCCTTTTACATGTATTTTCAGTTGAGTAAGCCATCTTATGCCGCTTTAGGGCGCTCTGTCATCTTTTATTCCCACTGATTAGGCCTTTGACCCTCCACCTGTCTACCGGCATTGATAGTGATATTTGTCTCTGCGCTGCATTCTCCCTGACTGGTAAAGAACTGGGCCTCGTTTCCCAAAAACGATCGATCGTAGAGCTCTAAGAGGGTTTTCTACAAGTGATCTTAGGAAAGCCCTTCCATCTTAACATGCGTTTCCCGAAGCAGCTTACGAGAACCCGTGCATGGCTATTAAGCATTCGCGGTACGTGTTATCGAGCAGCAGCATGCCGTCAGATGTTCAGAAGGCCTCCAGTAACCTCACCCTTTACCGCTCGATTGTGCTCAAGCTGTTCTCGTTCAAGTTCGCGGCGGCTTATTAACAATCAAACAATTTATCGACTGAACAACCAAGAACAATCCATGGCCTATAATAAGAAATGATAATGAAAAAACGGCATGCCTATTGCCTACATTTATATCATTGATATGGCATTGAAAGGACGGCTGGCAACATGAATGCAAAAAATCCGAAACTTCCGCTGACTTTGCAGCATTTATTTTCGCCATCACTCAGCTGTGCAGTCTGCCTAACAACGCCCTTTAGCGCGACCACATTCAGAATAAAGAACGGATTCTCGTGGCTAATTGCTTAATAAGCCTCGCAAATTAAGCAAATCTGCACTGTTTCACGAGCTAAAAGAGCGCAGAAATTATAAAGACATAATCATATTTTACATCGTCATTTTTGTACGGTAGAAAATGCCTCATAATTTTGTGGTGCAATGTATAAGAATGCTATCAAAAATAAATTATACTGTCGCCGGTCCTACCAATTAGTCTAGGCAACGGTTGCTGATCGGGAAAAGTAAACTGGGAGAGGTTTGGGTTATTGAGCGTTGAAGAGCGAGATTTCTGAAAGCCTTTGTAACTGCCGATGGACCGCCAGTGTTTTCGAGGGTCCATAGATTTAGAGGATCACTCGTTTTTTTTGCGTTTTTTCTTGCGTGCCATGTTGACGCCGGAAGTGAATCCATGGTAACCTGCACTTTCCCGTTCGAGATTGTGACCAAGTTCGCACATTCTCGGCCTGTTCTGGAACAGTCGAGAATGGGGAGTCAAATACTTTTTTGGAATTATCATGAGTATTGGAGCTCAAATACCAATGTTTTTTATTTTTATTTTTATTTGTTTTTTCATTTCGGCATGATTGTACAGTCGTTCCATGACAATTTCAACACAACATGTATCATGACCGAAAGGGTCGCGGGAGAAGCGAAATCGCTTGTCAAAGTCCCGCCCCCAACTCCCAGAAAAACAGTTTGATTATGGTTAAGATATCATAAAGATTTATAAATCACAACAGAGCTGAGTGTCCATTTACACTACGATTTAAACATCACAACATAAGATCATAGAGATTTATGAACATCATGAAGAATTTTAATCACAATATAGCTGAGTGTCTATAAACATGTTACATGCATTTATATCGCTTAGGTATGAGTTAATTTGAGTAAAAGAAAAAAAAATTGATGTACTCTTCGCTAGTTTTCTAACGGTCCGCTATGTTGGATGTTAGTTCCCGCTGCACCACCAGTCGAGGTGGTGTGAGATTTGGGAACAGGAACACGTTCACGAACGCGTTCTCTGCTGTTCGACTTGTGCGAGTACATGTTCTCTGCACCAGAACAGGGAGGCGAATATGCCCAAAATGTACGCTGCACACCCCAGAATGTTCCTTCGGAATAAATATTCTTCCTGTTTAAAGTCCAAATCCACACTGTTTGCTGCCTTTTACCATGGAGAAACCGAAATAACTTAATATTTCCCCCTTTTTCAATGCGATTTGAGCATCTTCTGTCATGCCTAGTCTGCAAATACAGTACAGTCGCCGTTAAAACCAAAGAAAAGGTCGTTAATCCTTTAGTAGGGGGGCGTTAGGCTGTCGGTAGGACCGGGAAATCTCGTCGTTAGCTGTGCGGTAGGATGGCGTCTTGACGCGCACTAAGACAAAAGAAGACCTCCCGCCGCCTACCGCGCACGCGGTAGCTGGGCGATAGCCAGTTAGCCCGGTGTTTGATTAATCATAACTGAGCCACGAGGGCGGTTGGGGCGGTTGTGTTGACAGTAGTCATGTAGATAATGGAGCCTAGATAATGGCACAGCTTTTTGGCGATTTATTTCCATATATGAATGCAAGAGTAACGTTAGCCTACATAGAATATTGATTTGCTTTGGCGGGGGTGATGTTGCCGGTAGTCATTTCTGCAAACCTTTATATTAGACGATACAGTTTGCTCAACCTGTGCTACTATTTAAAATTTTAGTGCAGTATGATACGCAACTTGATTATTAAATATCATGCTATTATTGGAGAGGATTTTGTTTGTCAGGTATCATTTCTGCAATATTTTATGTTCGGAGATAATGTGTGCTTTTATGTACTATTATTTTACACTCAAGTGCCGAAATATATTATTTTTCCTGTTGCAAACCTGTAATTTATTAGCTTATATCCATTCCTATATCGAAGATTACTCGCACCCCGTCTCAGTAAAATTCATTTACGGAAAGAACTTGAATGTTTTTCGATTTATATACTGTTTTGTTGTAAAATGCTAATAGGAAATTTTTAACCAATTTTTCATCACAAAACCTTTTGCATCGTCTGTATTTGTTTTAATGATTTGTCATAACCATTCAGATGTTCAAATATAATGTTCGCAAAGCTTGCAACCAGAAAAGAATTGTGTATAATATGAATTTAGTTCGACCATAACGACTCTTGAATGCACTAAAAAAAAAAAAAAAAAACAAAATAAACTATTTGCGGAACCTTACACAGGTTATTTTTAGTAAACTTGGGCTACTATATATCAATCAATAAGGAAAACGCAATTTAAAAAAGATCTGCTCAATATCTTATCTCTAAAGAACAATAACTAAATGTCACTTAAAACTGAATGGCTTTTTCGTAAAATGAATTCAGGGGATTAAAAGCGTATTTAAAAGCGGATTAAATACACCTGGCACTGATTCAATACAGCTCAGTTCGTGTCATCTCTATTTATTACTCATTGTCACCCTAATAATCCCTTTAAGCTCATTGTATTAAAGAATTAATGACCTGCTCAGCGCGTGGCAGAAATTTTCTATAAAATGCCCAACCATAAACTGACATATCACATTCACAATTATACTATGGAACCTATCACGATACGACGCATTTCCCCACAGTTTAGGACGAAGATTGACTCCTTGGCGATAGACAACCTCACACCTCCGCAGGTCCGAAACGCTTAATTATAATGCATAATGGAGTAATTACAGTTCACACTGTCTAAGCTACATCAGAGTAATATTTAAACACGTCATCTATAATCACAATTTGTTTATATTGCTGTTGGTTTTTCGAAATCAATAAAGCAATTGCGGCACACTTCGCTGAAGGTCTACCCACAAACTCTCAGAATCACAGTTTCTGCAATAAAAAGACATATATTTAAAATACCAAAAAAAAAAACTCCTTCAAGAATACAATTGCTTATATTACACCGTCGAATTTATCATAATATTTTTTTTTACTTGTTCATGCTAGGCTTTTTAAACCGAGGAAATGATCAGCCACACGCTTTCCAGAGGGCGCATAAGCTCTCACTTCCACTTTCACTGCGAGAGAAAATAAAAAGATGTTAAAATACAAAACGGCAAACACAAACGTAATTCTAACAGTCAAAATGCTCTCTATTCTATAACTTACACGCGGTACTACATTCAGTTCCGCGGAGCCATATGTGGCTATTCCTGGAGGTAAATTGTCCTGTGATGCGGCTCATTGGTCAGCAGTGCGAAGTGCCGCGTTATCGCGCGTTAGATCGTGGTTAGAAATGGGTTAGAAGGGCGAAATGTCCGAGGTGACCGGGCGTTAACTAACGCCGTCTCTTCGGTTTTAACGGCGACTGTACCGTAGCATGTGCGCGACCCAAATCTCGCTTAAGCTGAACTGGTCTATTGCAGGTTTACATGACGGCTCACGCTGGCATCAGGCTCGAGAGATCCTAACGACTACCATGAGATTCCAAATAAACCGTGCATGTTTACCAAGCAAAACTTAATACATTATGGAGATGGCACCAAACCACACAGACACTTGACTACTATTTGAACACTTTATTTGTCATTTAAACAGTTGCTTCTCCCCCTGGTAATCATGATAATAATAAAATTGGCACTTTACACCCGCCATAGACCATATACAGCGCCCTCCATAATTATTGGCACCCCTGGTTAAGATGTGTTAAAAGCCTTAAAATAAATTCAATTTTTATTGCAGAAGCATACTCTCACACTGAAAATTGTAGAAAAATGTAACCTTCAACTCAAGTGAATTTTAAGGGGAAAAAAATCCCTGACTAAGAAATAATTATTTTTCATAAAATCACCTGTTCCACAATTATTGGCACCCCTAACAATTCCTAGGAAATAAATGTAATTGAAGTATTTCTGTCATTTCTACAGTAGTTTACAAAGTTGATCAGAGTATCTAGGAACATTTAATTAGTAATTCATCACTTCCTGTTTCCCTGGGGTATAAATATGACGTGACACAGAGGCCATTTCTCTTATCCACTCTTCAACATGGGAAAGACAAAGGAACACACCATTCAAGTAAGGCAGATGTGTGTCGACCTTCACAAGTCAGGCAATGGCTACAAGAAAATAGCCACTCACCTGCACCTGCCCTTATCTACTGTCAGAGTAATCATTAAGAAGTTTAAAACAACTGGAACAGTGGTAAACAAGCCTGGATGAGGACGCAAGGTTATTTTGCCACCACGCACAGTGAGGAGGATGGTGAGAGAAATAAAAAGTTCACCAAAGCTCACTGTTAAAGAATTGCAACAAAAGGTAGCATCTTGGGGTCACAAAGTCTCCAAAACAACCATCAGGCGCTATCTACATGCCAACAAGCTGTTTGGGAGGCATGCACGGAAAAAACCTTTTCTCACTCACAATCATAAATGCAAACATCTGGAGTTCGCTAAGCGGTACTGGCACTTCAACTGGGACCGTGTGCTTTGGTCAGATGAGACCAAGATAGAGCTTTTTAGCAACAAACACTCTAAGTGGGTCTGGCGGAACACAAAAGATGAGTATGCAGAAAAGCACCTCATGCCCACTGTGAAGTATGGGGGAGGATCGGTGATGCTGTGGGCCTGTTTCTCTTCCAGAGGCCCTGGGAACCTTGTTAGGGTGCATGGCATCATGAACGCTTTGAAATACCAAGACATTTTAAATCAAAATCTGGTGGCCTCTGCCCGAAAGCTGAAGATGGCTTGTCACTGGGTCTTTCAGCAAGATAATGACCCTAAACATGTGGCCAAATCTACACAGAAATGGTTCACCAGACACAGAATCAAGCTCCTCCCATGGCCATCTCAGTCCCCAGACCTCAACCCCATTGAAAACCTGTGGAATGAGCTGAAGAGGAGAGTGCAGAGGAGAGGACCCAGGTCGCTGGATGATTTAGAGAGATTGTGCAAAGAGGAATGGTCAAAGATCCTTTTTCTGTATTCTCCCATCTTGTGAAACATTATAGGAGAAGATTAGGTGCTGTTTTGTTGGCAAAAGGGGGTTGTACAAAGTATTAACATCAGGGGTGCTAATAATTGTGGCACACATGATTTGATGCAAAAGAATTATTTCTTAATGTGGGATTTTTTTCCCACTGAATAAATGTTCTTGAATTAAAGGTTGGATTTTCCTCTTTTTTTCATTGTGGTCCTATATTATTTAGAAAAAAAACTGAATTTATTAAAAGCTAAAGAACACATCTTAACCAGGGGTGCCAATAATTATGGAGGGCGCTGTAGCTGACTGCCCTTCCACCCGCCAGAAATTTTGCGGTTTACTCATGTATTCAGCACTGCTGTATATTCAGTATTCGGTGCTGTTGCTTTGGTCTGAATGTGTGAGCTAACCAAGCCCAATTCATTTGAATGTGGGAAATGAAAAAAATGAAAGTGGCGTTCGGAAAAAGAAGTGCCGTGAAATAAATATGTAAATGTGGAGTCATGAAATAATAATTCCAGAAATAAATAAAAGTAGTCCCATGAAAAATGCCATTTAAAAAAAATATTTATTTACTGAACTACAATGACTAATTTATATACTTGTATTTAAGAGCCATTCCATGAGAAAATGGCACTTTTTGAAGAAGTTGAGGAGTTGACCCCCCTGGAATCGAATGAAACTTGGCACATAGGTACATATGGGCGTCTCATGGAAAAAGTCAAAATTTTAGGTCCGTATCTCCCTTTGTCTGCCGGTGGCACCACCTGGAAGCTAATGAAGTGGCTTAGTTTTGCTGTTGACACCACATTTTATATCAACTATCATGACTTAAGGGTACACAGCACCAAATATGTTATACTTTTATCATGCCCTGTGACACTTCAAGTCCGGTAAGACATCAGCACCACATCAGCACAAAGCTGGGTAACTACATTATCGAGCTGGAATTATTTGAGAAGTAACAATAAAAATTGAAAATGGAAATGGGAATAAAATAATATCCCAGACATATACCAATCTAGAAAGCTTTATTATGTGTTCACTCACAACAAGACTATCATTTTCAGTTAATAGTACCTTGGTATCTTGCTGGGTTAGTGCAATGGATGGCAGGAAAGAAGGTGGAAATTGATTTTTGATGCATATTTGCGGTGTATTTTCTCAGTAACCCAGAGATGTACTGGGGTGGTAAATGCCGTTTGTTGTGCTTTTGGAACTCTATTTTCAGGAATACCACGTATTTTTTTGGTAGTATCTACATTTTCAAGGTAGACGGAGCCAAAGTTGGAGGAAAACTCAAAACAGACCATTTCATAGCAGATTGTGCTTATGTTTATGTGGCATTATTTTGTTCACCCAGCAAGATAGAGATCTGAAATTCTCTGGGTACACAGTCCCTTTGGAGTACAATACAGCATTTATAAAATCTCAATGGTAATATTTTCAGTGTAGATGATATTCAAATCAGAAGTTGGAAAATTCCGTCCCCAGGGGGCGCTGTAGGTTGGATGCAAATACTGGCTATCCCCAGCAATATACCAAAGAAATTGTTGTTGAATTGCGATTCACACAGCTATTTTCTCTGAAAGTGAGGAGTTTAGCTTGGTACTATGCTGGATGGACAGCTATCTGACCAAAGGTGGCGCTCTAAAGAGCTAATCTTCTACTGACCTAATATTCCATATTCCCAGACATATACCAAAGTTGTGTCTTTTGACATAGATAAAGTGCATGCACAGTTATACATAAAATTTGTAATCTTTTTGGTATAAAGCTGGGTTGGTTGTAAATTGGAAAAGAATGCTGGTGGTGATTGTAGCATTGAGTCAACATGCAAGAATCTTACCAGTAGTCAGAACAGTGTGCAGTTTTGTAGTGTTGAAGCGTTTTCAGAAAATAACAAATGCTCAGCATTTTTCCTTTGCTATTAGAATTAGAGAGCAGGCTTCAGTGTTAATTGTAGGATTTCCCAAGGGCATGGTGCTTGGGTAAGAAAAAGGCACAGCAGTCGCGTCAAGCGAGTGGTTATCCTGATAACGGGCACAAAGTTCCCAGCAAGCAAGCAGCAGCCTGCCAAGATAAGGGCAGTTCATTTGTAGTGTTAACTTGCATGCCCTCATTCCTAACACCAGCCCATGATATCTAGCCTACATGATGCCCGCCTGGTGGGAGGGTGGGGTTTCTTTTTCAGACCTCCCATTTTGGTGCGTACCAAGCCATGGGTGTTGACGCAACTATTGTGCCATATAGGCAGTAGCCCGCTATTTAATTCAGAGACAGACGAGCGTAACCGTAAACAACCCCGTAGAGAGCCAGGATCTAGTGTAGTACGGCTTTCCAAGGGCTCGACTGGCTTCAAGGGTAACATCGACCCGGATCGAACGAAGAAGGCCATGGATGGCTGCTCAGGGCTAAGGCCAAGGAGCACCTCTGGCGCGCACCACCAGGTCCAATTCCAAAAACAGACTGATGGATAGAGCTAGTCACATGCTGGGTTGACGTCATTTCACTTTGGATAACATGAAAAGAATAAGATAGTTTTAAGTTTTGTACTAAACATTCTGTCCTCATGTACACGGTTGTGTGACTAAGATTCTTTTTCAGAGTTCAAATTATGGACTGTTATTTTATACGTATACTGGTGATGCATGTCTGCATATGTACTTATGGTGGTACTCCTTTTTTAATTGTTTTATTCTTTTTTTTTTTTATAAATTTGGCAGCTCCAATCCCGTGCCTGTCAGGCACTGCTTCTTATACACTCATTGGTTGAATCTTCGTAAGTTCAGAACGAGGGTGGAGGATACCCGGACATGAACAGACTTAGAATCTTCCTGACGAGCGCCCGTTTGGCCAACAGGAGGCGCTTGAGCAACGAACAAAGCTATTTACACTGCTCAAAAAAATAAAGGGAACACTTAAACAACACAATGTAACTCCAAGTCAGTCACACTTCTGTGAAATCAAACTGTCCACTTAGGAAGCAACACTGATTGACAATCGATTTCACATGCTGTTGTGCAAATGGAATAGACAACAGGTAGAAATTATAGGCAATTAGCAAGACACCCCCAATAAAGGAGTGGTTCTGCAGGTGGTGACCACGGACCACTTCTCAGTTCCTATGCTTTCTGGCTGATGTTTTGGTCACTTTTGAATGCTGGCGGTGCTTTCACTCTAGTGGTACCATGAGACGGACTCTACAACCCACACAAGTGGCTCAGGTAGTGCAGCTCATCCAGGATGGCACATCAATGCGAGCTGTGGCAAGAAGGTTTGCTGTGTCTGTCAGCATAGTGTCCAGAGCATGGAGGCACTACCAGGAGACAGGCCAGTACATCAAGAGACGTGGAGGAGGCCGTAGGAGGGCAACAACCCAGCAGCAGGACCGCTACCTCTGCCTTTGTGCAAGGAGGAACAGGAGGAGCACTGCCAGAGCCCTGCAAAATGACCTCCAGCAGGCCACAAATGTGCATGTGTCTGCTCAAACGGTCAGAAACCAACTCCATGAGGATGGTATGAGGGCCTGACGTCCACAGGTGGGGGTTGTGCTTACAGCCCAACACCGTGCAGGATGTTTGGCATTTGCCAGAGAACACCAAGATTGGCAAATTCGCCACTGGCGCCCTTTGCTCTTCACAGATGAAAGCAGGTTCACACTGAGCACATGTGACAGACGTGACAGAGTCTGGAGACGCCGTGGCGAACGTTCTGCTGCCTGCAACATCCTCCAGCATGACCGGTTTGGCAGTGGGTCAGTAATGGTGTGGGGTGGCATTTCTTTGGGGGGCACACAGCCGTCCATGTGCTCGCCAGAGGTAGCCTGACTGCCATTAGGTACCGAGATGAGATCCTCAGACCCCTTGTGAGACCATATGCTGATGCGGTTGGCCCTGGGTTCCTCCTAATGCAAGACAATGCTCGACCTCATGTGGCTGGAATGTGTCAGCAGTTCCTGCAAGACGAAGGCATTGATGCTATGGACTGGCCCGCCCATTCCCCAGACCTGAATCCAATTGAGCACATCTGGGACATGTCTCGCTCCATCCACCAACGCCACGTTGCACCACAGACTGTCCAGGAGTTGGCGGATGCTTTAGTCCAGGTCTGGGAGGAGATCCCTCAGGATACCATCCGCCACCTCATTAGGAGCATGCCCAGGTGTTGTAGGGAGGTCATACAGGCACGTGGAGGCCACACACACTACTGAGCCTCATTTTGACTTGTTTTAAGGACATTACATCAAAGTTGGATCAGCCTGTAGTGTGTTTTTCCACTTTAATTTTGAGTGTGACTCCGAATCCAGACCTCCATGGGTTAATAATTTTGATTTTCATTGATAATTTTTGTTGTCAGCACATTCAACTATGTAAAGAACAAAGTATTTAATAAGTATATTTCATTCATTCAGATCTAGGATGTGTTATTTTAGTGTTCCCTTTATTTTTTTGAGCAGTGTATTTATTTCCCTTTCCCGGCAGTCCATTCCCAAGTTGAAACCCTGTAGCGCGATGGCCAATTGTGCGCTACTCTGAAAAAGCTGCCGACCACTGCCGGTTGGTACAATCAGGGCTCGAACCCGTGACGTGATAGTCACTTCTGTACTACAACGCAGTGCCTTAACCGAGTGAGCTATCTGGCAGCTCGGTGGTACTCCTTTTACATTAGCTTTTTTCTGGCATTTAAAAATTTTAGACAGGTCATGTTTTATAACATGCTGTACATTTCTGACTGCGCATTTCTGACCCGTACTTGGTAATAGTACATGTACTGTGCATTTGTAACCCTCACAATCACCACCAGTTTACAACCAACAGAGCTTTATACTAGAGGGATTACAAATTTTATCTATAACTGTGCATGTACTTCATATATTTAAAAAGACAGAACTTTGGTATATGTCTGGGAATACGGAATATTAGGTCAGTAGAACATTTGCTCTTTAAAGCGCCACCTTTGGTCAGAAAGCTATCTACCCAGCATAGTACAAAACCAAACTCTTCATTTTCTGAGAAAACTAGCTGTGTGTTTCACAATTCAAAAAAAATTTCTTTGGTACATTGCGGGGGATAGCCAATGCTTGTATTCAGCCTACAGCGCCCCCTGAGGGCGAAATTTTTTTACTTTTGATAAATATCATCTACACTACTCTACACTACACTACACTAATCTCAATACTACCATTGAGATTTTTCTAATGCTGTAACATACCCAAAAGGGACTGTGTATCCAGAGAATTTCAGATCTTGATCTGGCTGGGTAAACAAAATAATGCCACCTAAACATAGGCACAATCTGCTATGAAATGGTCCATTTTGAGTTTTCCTCTAACTTTGGCTCCGTCTAGCTTGAAAATGTAGATACTACCAAAAAAATACGTGGTATTCCTCAAAATAGAGTTCCAAAAGCACAACAAACGGCATTTACCACCACAGTACATCTCTGGGTTACTGAGAAAATATACTGCAAACATGCACCAAAAATCAATTTTGACCACATTTCTGGCCGTCCATTGCACTAACCCAGCAAGATACCAAGGTACTATTCACTGAAAATGATAGCCTTGTTGTGAGTAAACATATAATAAACTATTCTAGATTGGTATATATCTGGGATATTATTTTATTCCCATTCCCATTCCCATTATCAATTTTTACTGTTATTTCAATCAGGAAAGACTAGAACATGATAAAGGTATGAAATTTGACAAAGTATTTATTTATGCACATGAAACATGAACTTTGGCGGTTAGACCACGGCATTGAACAAATAAAGCATTTGGAGAATCTGAGGATTAGATGCTTCGTAGAGATGAAATTTCCCCTCAGGGTCTAAACACTGGTGGTGGTGGTGAGAGGCTGCTGCTGGGATGAGTCCTGGGACCAGAGTGATAGAAGAGCTGAAGAGGAGTCTTGGCGGACCTCAGAGGATGGTAGTGGGGAGGAGGAAGGTTGCAGAGCATATCAAAGGGTTTGACAGCTGGATAACTGCGGGGAGAGAGAACTTTTAAAATTTGACAGCTAGCGAATGATTGGTCCAGAGACACGGAGTAAGATTCTGATTGGTTAATAAGTTAGGCAGTGTAATTTTTAAAGAGCGAGCAGAAACTATATCAAAGACATAGTGGGCATGCAAGAAGAGAAAGTCTTCCTGCTTGAATTTCCGCTAAGCTTTATTTCTCAAATAATTCCAGCTCAATAACGTAGTTACCCAGCTTGGTGCTGATGTCTATCCAGGCTTGAAGTGTCACAGGTCATGATAAAAGAATAACATATTTGGTATCTTTAAGTCATGATGGTTGATGTAAAATGTGGTGTCGACAGCAAAATTAAGCCACTTTAATGGCTTCCAAGTGGCGCCACAGGCAGGCAAAGTGAGACACCTAAAAATTTGGCTTTTTCCGTGAGACACTCATACCTACCCATGTGCAAAGTTTCATTAAATTCCAGGGGGATCAACTGCGCACCGAATGTCAATCTCTCGTGGAATGGCTCTTAAATTTATGTTTTGAAGTATTTATTGCCCCATTTATTTATTTGAAAATTAATTTCATTTCCATGTTTATTTATTTCATAGGCATATTTATTTATTTAAGATTGACCTATATGGCTTTTCATACAAACAGTCCCTGTATGGGGTGGGAGTGTAACAATTTGGTAAGGTCTTTATGAAACTGAAGATGTCATGCTGCATAAATGTCGAACAGCCAAGTAAATAAATTTTTCACCAGAACTCATTGCGTAGGCTATTTTGGACCAAGTCCTGCTTTGTCTGTGTTTTGAACGCATACAATTACTGTCATTGTTTTGAGTCCAGTCAAACAAGGTCAATAGGTTCCTCCATCTTTCTTGCAATGACTGAAAGTTCAAATTATGTTTCTAATTCTATTGGGTGTGGAAAATTGTGAAGAAATCAATGTAGTTGTTCTAATTTCAACATCCTATGACACACTGGACAGTGATGACCAAATTAATTCACAATCTTATTTTTATGAGTCTTGACACATTTAAGGAATTTTCAGAAGGGTCTCCAGTTTCAGTGGCACCAGAAAATTCTGCTGCTCTGAAAAAAGAATTGTCTCACCTTAATATTTCTTTCTGCTTAACCCACATCCTAAACTGCTTGTTCATCCAAAAATAAGATTTTGACCACCGAATCTTTAATATAAATACATGCTTTGTGCACTGGTGCTTTCACATTTATTTGCATTTTAATCACAGCAAATTGGGATCATCTCAGAAAGAATTTATCTTCAGGTATCTTCGGGGATGGCGTTTCAGGAGGAACATAGCCAGCGGCATAGAACATTGTCAATATCATTGGACTCGGTGATTCGTAATTGTGGATTATTTCCTTGGGAAAATGCCAAATATCTTCCTTGTTTATGGCTGCAACAATAAGGTCGATGCATGCTGAGGCACCATGGTCCACAAATTTCCAAAAAAACCCCCACAATTTGAAGGGCATGGGTGGATTTTGTGAAGAGGAAACGAGCAGATTTCACTGAGCTGGGAACAAGATCGGTGATCTGCTCTAAACACTTTACATATGACTGCTTTTATCAGCCAGATCCTGAGTCACAGGAAAAGTCTGGATATCACTGTGGGTTACTAATTACTGAAAACACCGCTTAGCCATCGATTAATTAGCCAAGCCCAAACTGCTCCGGTCCCCAAAGTTCTTCTTTTGTACGCAGAAAAGCCAGTTAATGAATGCAGTGTTATGATTCTGTCAGTTTGCCATGTCTGTTCTGTTTTGCCATGTTCTGTTTAGTTTGTTCCATGCCATGTTTTGTTTCTGCCATGTTTTGCCATTACCTATATTTCTGTATATAGTCCGGTTCATGTTTTCCACCATGCCCTTCTTTGCACTTTGTCTCCCCTGTCTGGTCTTTTTGTTACTACAGCTCATTCCCCAGTCCTCCGTGTCACATGCTTAGGTGATTTAACGGTTTCTGGGTTTCCACCATTCCTTCAAGTCTCGTTTGCTTCCTTCACCTTACTTTGCTATTTTACTAACCCATACTAACAGTTTATTATTTTGTTAAGATACTAACCAAGACTAACATTGTATATAATACTAACTTACTAACGAGCACCAGGGATTGTATAGCTGCACTTACTAATTGATTAACAAGCTCTCAGCACTCGCCCTATTCTAGTCTCCGCCTCTTGCCTTCACTTAGTCTTTGCTGCAATTCAGCGGATCCTCCGCACCTGCTCCACTCTGTCCTGCCTCTCATTATCTGTGCACGTTAGAACTCCCTAACCAGAGCTGTATGTTTTGTCATAGGATTGTCTCGTGATCCCTGTCCACGTTTTGGCAGTTGCCTCTTTCATGTGATTAGGTTCTCCCTCATGTTCCCCCCTTTGTAATCAGTCTGACTTCTTGCACTTGTGTCTTGTTAAGCATGTGACTTCCCATGAATGTATATTAGGAGTCTTCTCACAGCAGTTCTTTGTCAGAACGATCTCCTTTGTCTGATTGTGCCACGCTTCTCTCGCCTTGTTTTCATCGTGATTACCTTTCTGACTGGACCGTCCTTGTTTTTTGATTTTTGCCTATTCCCTGTACTTTGCCACATTCTCAGTGTATCGAACCTTCTTTGTCTGACTACGATTTTTGTTATTGGTGCCCTGTTTACGGTTCTGGATTTCGCCCTTTGGATTCTGATTTTTGGTTTGTGGACATTGTACCGTTGCCTGCTCTGTTGGGGGTTTCCCCCCTTCAGAAATAAAGCCTCCATTTTTGCATTCACTGGTTCTCGCTTCTGGTTCCTGGCGTAATCCTCACATGCAGAAAATATCATACGCAAAAATTACTCCAAAGGAAACTAAATCCATCTTCCACCATGAGACCTTGAGAGAAATTGAAACTTCGGCCATGATGGCGAAGCAGGTGTTCTGTCAATTTCTGCTACCTATCAAGATATGCAACCTCACAATTTTGAGTCTCTTTCTTCCCTCACATCTTAAATATCATAAAAAATTTTAAAAATACAGTTTTTTCAGTGCGCTTTGTAACATTTTTTTGACAAGGCAGCACAAATCATCAGAACACTGGATTGAGACCAGGAGCTGCAACTGGAGAAGGAAAAAAGCGCAAGCTTCTAGTCTGTTCAAGTCAATACGATGAATAACTTGCTAGCTAGCATGCAAAAACTTTTTGCCATTAAATGAATAAATTCACATTTCTAGGACAAATGTTACACTTTTAACTTAATACTTTAATAGCGAAAAGCTTAAGCATGCTTAGCCAGCCAGGGGTGCATTTCCCAGCATAGTTGCTAAGTTAGCAACTTGCATAGTTCGTCTTTTCAGGCAATGGTACTATGTGAATTAGCATCTGTGATTTCGGGAAACTCACCCCAGCTATGCAAACAGGGCCTCATTTCACCTGTATGGGCCTTGTTGTTTGTCAAATGTGTACTGTGGAATTGTAGTTATTAGACTCTGAAGGTCTAGTGCTGTCATCTTATAGCTACGTAGGCTACGTATTTCCGGTCACCTTCCCTGGTCACCGCCAATAAAACTCTCAGTAAGAGGTTTCGGGGCACCATGCCTCCAGGCTAACTGTCACGCTCCTCCTTTTCGCCATCATCAATTTATGGAAATAATATTCTTTGACAACACCTTGACTTCAGCTTGACCTCCGCGTTTGGAACTCCCCCCTTTAAACCACATCCGTTAAATGGCTTATTTAGGTAAAGCTTCATTTTTTTTTTTTTTTCAGAAATCTCTGCTCGGACCTCAATAAAAGGCTGATTTTCAAGAAAAAGCAGCAAATTTGGGGCATTTAATTAGCAGGACACTGTTCATGTACTGTTTGGTCAAACGTATATCAGATTGTATTATGCCTTTGTTATGCTTTTGTTGTGTGACAGTACAGACTGTCAAGTAAAGAAAACTTGCCTTTAATCTTGAATCTTCATCTGGGCATATGACTTCAAATGAAAAAAAAATCTTTTATTTGAGAATAGTGATTATGTGAAGTCATTTATCATCACATAGGTATTTGGCTCCTTTTTAAATCATAATGATAACTGAAATCACCCAAACGGCCCTGATCGTAAGTTTACATACCCTTGAATGTTTGACCTTGTTATATAGACACAAGGTGACACACTCAGGTTTAAATGGCTATTAAGGGTTCCACACCTGTGGCTTTTAAAACTGTAACTAGTGTCTGTGTATAGTCATTGAGTTTTTTAGCTCCTAAGTGGATGCACTGATCTGGCTACACACTGAGCCATGGGGAGCGGAAAAGAACTGAGGACCTTCGTAACAAGGTAGTTCAACTTTTTAAAGATGGGAAAACATATAAAAAGATATCAAAAAACTTTAAAATGCCAGTTAGTACTGCTCAGTCCGTGAGTAAGAAGTGGAAAATTAGGGGATATGTTGATATCAAGCCAAGGTCTTAAAAGATTTCAGCCCAAACTGCCTGGAGAATTGATCAGGACACAGAAAAATTAACAAGATACCTCAAGAGAAATACAGGATGCTTTGAAAAAAGATGGTGTGGTCATTTCAAGGGGCACAATAAGGAGGTCCTTAAACAACAATGAGCTGCATGGTCAAGTTGATAGAAAGAAGCCATTATTGCACCAATCCCACAAAAAAGCCCACCTAAAATATGCCAGACAACACCTTGACGCACCTCACAACTTCTGGAATACGGTCATTTAGAGTGGCGAGACCAAAATAGAACTTTCTGGCCACAATCAAAGCGCTGTGTTTGGAGAGCAGTCAACAAGGCCCATGGTGAAAAATGTACCATTCCCACTGTAAAGCATGGTGGTGGCTCTCTGATGTTTTGGGGGTGTGTGAGCTCTAAAGGCACAGAGAATCTCATGAAAATTGATAGCAGAATGAATGCAGCATGCTATCAGAAAATACTGGCAGACAATTCGCATTCTTCAGCATGAAAGCTGTGCTTGGGACACACTTGGACTTTCCAGCATGACAATGATCAAAAGCACAAGGCCCACCAGTGGTTACAGAAGAGAAAGGTGATGGCTCTGGAGTGGTCGTCACAGTCTCCTGACCTCAATATTATCAAGCCACCTTGGGGAGATCTCAAATGTGCAGTTCATGTTAGACGACCAAAGAATTTGCAGGAGCTGGAGGTATTTTGCAAGGAAGAATGGGCTGTTATACTACCTGAGAGAATTAGGGACCCCACTGACAACTATCACAAAAGATTATACGCTGTTAGTGATGCTAAAGGGGGCAATACACAGTATTAAGAACGAAGGGTATGCACACTTTTGAACAGGGTTCATTTCATTTTTTTGACCTTACTGCCATGTTTTATTTGATGATTGTGCCATTCTACTTTACCTACAGTTGGATATGAATCCAATAAGAAAAAAAAGAAATGTGTGTTTGCCTGGCCATTCAGGTTTTCTTTAAAAAATCTTACCTATTTTCCAAATTCATCCAGGGTATGCAAACTTTTGAGCAGAACTGTACGTTGTATATTCATGCATTTTAACTGTTATGACCAGACCATAAATTGTGTCATATTTATAGCCAAGTAAACTTCAAATAAAGTGTATGCCATAATTGTGTACAAATTGAGTTTTCAGTGAGATTTTAGGCATCAGGAGACTGTAGAGATGTATGTTGTTTAAAAATATTACCATGACTGCAAATTTTTTTTTGTCAGTGTCTACTTATTCATAACAGACTGTACTGTAATACAGTGGTTTGGAACTGCACGTTTGGTACTCAAGGTATTAAACATATAAATTTCAATTTTACAAAGTTTCAAACAAATTAAAATGAAATTCAGTGTTATTAGGTCTCAAAAAACCAACCGAAAAATTGAAGACCACAAAGGAAAAACCATCAGAGTCCAAATTTTGCATTTTTGTATATTTTATATATTACATATTATTATATTTTATATTTTTTGCATATTTTTTCTGTGCTTTGTTTCTAAGATTGTTTTGAATTTTAAATTCATCATTCCTCCACAGCGTGAAAATGTGACCCTGATCATTTTTCTATTGTGGTCTTCATTTGTATTGCAGATATTGATAATAAATGATCTCACAAGTTCATAACAGTGCCATATATGTACAATTTGTAGTGTCCAAAACGCATACAACTCTTTCATTCAGTGGTCCCACTCGACACATAATATCTTGAAAACTACTTGCAAGAACATCTTGAAATTTGGAACACCTTATCTCTGAATATTTCTTCACATATTGGCATGAAAGTTTACATCAATAATGAAAAATCATTTTTCAGTGTTTTTGCAAGCAATTGAACACCCTGATGTTGATTGAAGTGCCCAGTAAATATGACTCCCCCATTGTTCCCTAATCCATCATGTATTGATTTTACATAACTGTTGAAAAAATTGATTGATAAATTAATGAGAAAGAGCCCTCAGTATTAGCCAACACAACAAAACAAGATCAAAATGATGGTTTTATACAAGACAGCTCGAGGTCAAAATTACTCCAAAAGCACTGATGCATCCAACGTGTACAAAACATAAAATTTGAGTTTGTTTATGGGCAATTCCACGGTAACGGAATTACGATCAAGAGTAATTTCCATGTCATTTTTACCTGCCATCTATTACTCTAATGCAGTAGCTACTTGCCTGTGCTTTTATCAGTTCCACTGGCATGCCTACTGAGCTGTATAACACAAAGTTTGGGGTAATCTATTTTGTAGAAGGCTATACAAAGGTGAAAGTGTTAGTAACGGAATTACGGCAGAAAAAATGTCATTATTTTTGCCTTTACTTTGACAGGCATTTCTCTGAAATCTGGCAATGATAGGCAGTAGGTTTAAGCTTAAGTTGGTGGCCTAGGATCTTGACCAGGCCATGGTAAGTTTATATTGACTGGTATGTTCACAGATATTTTGTAGGATGCCATTTATGAGAAAGAGATGGAGGTAACAGAATTACAAAATGGTAATGGAATTTCATTTTCTGATAATCTACTAAATTTATTATACTCAGAACAACAAAGCAATTGAAAATTGGTATCATAAATTATGTTTGTGTTGCTGACCTCCTATTGAACCAAAATTTTGATCAACAAGTCTGGGCAAAAGGAAGGCAATACATGATATTGATAAAAATTACTCATTTCTGAACCAAAATGTGAGCTTATAATGAATACCAGAGGTCACATACATGAAAAGTGTTGTTCTTTCACTGACTGGATCCTGAAACATTTGCTTTTACTTTGTAACAGTGTTCCAGCATCATTCAATGGGTAAATATTGTGAGTAATAAAGTCGTTAACGGAATTACGGCACCACAGCCAATGTCAAAAGCACTGTGCAGATCTCAAATGTGTCATTGCTTGCAATATCAATATTCTTTCTAACTTTTCTCAGTCATGAGTGGCAGTCTCTTCACACAAAAGAAAATGTACAAAATATCAATTACTCAACTCCTGAAACTTGCAAAGCTCAAAATGAACATGTTAACCTTAAACACTAGTAAACACTCCTGAAACTTGCAAAGCTCAAAATGAACATGTTCACATTAGTAAATGAACCACAAAGGCCCATTCACACCGGGGCAGAGCGAAAAAGTGGCACGGATTTGCGGAATATTCGCAGCACAAAAATTCCGCATGAAACCATTCACACCAAACTCAATGCGAAATTTCACGTACTTGTGTTCCAATTTCGCAACCAAATTTGCGAGTTATAATTTAACCTAAACGAATCATGATAGCAGCAGCAGCGAAGATGACATTGTTTGTATGTATCTGAACAATAACGTTAGCCTCACAGTCTACTTTTGCACTGACGTAGCCAACGAACGTTTTCCTTATTGACGTCCGGACCTGGGGCTGTTTCAATAAATTTAACTTGTCCAACCCAGATGAAGCTGCGTCATAATTTGCACCTCAGCGACGCGCAGCTTCATGATTTGGTGCACAAATATTCAAAATATGAAAACGTTAATCGAAAAAAAAAAAACAATGATTAGCTAGATCTCTAACTACTATGAAAATGTAAACTAACTGCGCACATAGCTATAAGATGTAACGTTAAATTACAGTGTTAACTGAATACAAGCTATCTAGCTAATCAGAAGGTTTGAATGCTGTGACATCAATAAAAACCAATCATTTCATTGGCTAAAAGTACAATTTCGCAGGCGGATTTTTGCTGAAGCTTAAAGGCCCATTCACACCAAGCGCGAATTTCTGCGCGGATTATTCGCGCGGATTTTTATAGAAGCTATTTTCATGGGTTCTAATGTAAGCTTGCACACCAAGGTGGATTTTCCGTGCGGCAGAAAAAACATCTGCATGGATTTAAGCTTCTGCGAAAATCCGCCTGCAAAATTATACTTTCAGCCAATGAAATGATTTGCTTTTATTGATGTCACAGCATTTGAACCTTTTGATTAGTTAGATAGCTTGTATTCAGTTAACACTGAAATTTAACGTGACAGCTTATTGCTATGTGCGCAGTTAGTTTACTTTTTCATAGAAGAGATCTAGCTAATCATAGTTGTTTTTTTTTTTTTCCGATTAACGTTTTCATATTTTGAATATTTGTGCACCAAATCACGAAGCTGTGCGTCGCTGAGGTGCAAATTATGATGCACCTTCGTCTGGGTTGGACAAGTTAAGTTTATTGAAACAGCCCCAGGTCCGGACATCAGTAAGGAAAACGTTCGCTGGCTACATCAGTGCAAGAGTAGACTGCGAGGCTAACGTTATCGTTCAGATACATACAAAGAATGTCATCGTCGCTGCTGCTGCTATCATGGTTCATTTAGATTAAATTATAACTAGCGGATTTGATAGCGAAATTGGAACGCAAAAACGCGAAATTTCGCGCCAAGTTCGGTGTGAATGGTTTCATAAGGAATTTTCGTGCTGTGAATATTCCGCAAATCCATGCCACTTTTTCGCTTCGCCCCGGTGTAAGTGGGCCTTAAGTCCGTGCGGATGTTTTTTCTGCCACACAGAAATTCCGCCTTGGTGTGCAAGCTTACATTAGAACCCATGGAAATAGCTCCTATAAAAATCTGCGCGAATAATCCGCATGGAAATTCGCGCTTGGTGTGAATGGGCCTTAAAGGGGACCTATTATGCTGATCCTTCTTTTAATACATATTAGTAATGTTATAATGTTGGTTGTCCATGCTCAACCTCTGAAAAGTTTCTAAACATAAGATACAGGGGTTTTGCCGTAATCCAAGAACGTGATTTCGTGAGCGTGATTTCCTCTCTGAACAGCTCCTCCCGAGATCTTCACGAGATCTGGGCAAAACCTGACGTCAGGTTGTGCCGTCCAATTAGTACAGACCTAGCCAGAGCCAACCACTGCGCTGGACCTGCCCACACCGGAAACTATTCTAGCAGACACTAACAACAGCAAATCATACTATGCCTTAGTAGCGTCGACACTTTTGGAAATACAAAAGAAGAACCACAGATCATTTGAGGTGCAATTTTGTTAGTATCTCTCCCAAAGCTACTTGTCCGTTTACTTTTGGACGCAAAGAAAAACTAATATTTCTCTTCAAAAAGACGATGCCACCAGAAATCAGTGGGTAGCTTTTTTTGTTTGCTGGCAGCAAACAGCCATGGCAACAAACAGCCACGGCGCAGTCTGGTGGTGACGGAAAATGAGGTTCGCACGGCGCTGCCCAAGACGAGGATGAGGAAAGCCGCCGGTCCAGACGGTATTTCCCCCCGTGTTGCCTCTTTATGTTCTGAACAGCTTTCTTCTGTGCTTACAGACTTGTTTAATTTGTCTCTGGAGCGGCGCACTGTTCCGCGTAGTTTTAAGAAATCTATTATAATTCCAGTTCCTAAGAAGTCACCAGTCACATGCCATAATGATTACAGACCAATTGCTCTTACCTCAGTGCTGATGAAATGCTTGGAGCGGCTTGTTCTTGATTATGTTAAACGTGAGATTCCGGGCTCTTTAGATCCTCTGCAATTTGCGTATAGGAAAAACAGATCTGTGGAGGATGCGATCTCTGCCACTCTGGACTTTGCTTATGAACACTTAAACAAGGGAAACACTTATGTTCGAATGCTTTTTATAGATTATAGTTCTGCTTTTAACACTATTCTTCCTAATAGTCTTGTCCAGAAACTACGGTGTCTTGGTCTGTGCGAAGCTGTGTGCAAATGGATTTTTAATTTTCTGGTTCGCAGACCTCAGCGAGTGAGGATCGGTGATTGCTTGTCCGACAAACTTGTTTTGAGCACCGGCTCACCTCAAGGCTGCATCTCAGCCCTCTGTTATTCTCTCTCTGTACTTATGACTGTACTGCCTCTGACAATAATAACCTAATCGTGAAATATGCCGACGACACTACTGTCATTGGGCGAATAAACCGTAACGACAAGTCACACTACAGAGCTGAGGTACAGAACTTAGTTGAATGGAGTAAGATAAATAACCTTATTTTAAATGCCTCCAAAATGAAGGAAATTATAACTGACTTTCGCAGGAAAAGGGAATCCCATCTCCCTCTCACCATAAATGGCACAGAGGTTGAGATGGTGAGCAGCTTTAAATTCCTTAGTGTCACTATCACAGATGACCTCAGCTGGCACTTTAACACCAGAATTATTGTTAAAAAAGCTATGCAGCGGCTTTTCTTCCTTCGTAAACTGAAAGATTTCACAAAAAACTGTCAGATTTTAACTAATTTCTATCGGTGCATTATTGAGAGCATCCTCACCACTTCTCTCATAGTGTGGTTTGGTAACCTAACTGCACAGGACCGTAAATCCCTAACAAGGGTAGTTAATTTGGCTCAAAAAATCATTGGTACCGACCTACCTGGTCTTGATGAGCTCTACAACTCAAGACTTCTGGCTCGAGCTTTAAAGATTGTTGGTGACACTAGTCACCCTGCTTCTAGTCTTTTTGCTCTCCTCCCTTCTGGCAGACGGTACCGTTCCATTAAATGTTCTACCTCTCGGTTTACGAAGAGTTTCTTTCCCTGTGCTGTGCGTAGCTTAAATAATCTTTAATGGCATACCTGAATCCAGCTTAGCGCCTGCACGCTCAGGTTTTAAATGTGTGTATTTATTATTTATTACTTTTTATTATTACACTTTTAAAAGGGTGCCAAACACGAGTACTCTTTTATTTTGCACATAGACTTTTTCTGCATTTTTATTTATGATTTCAGAGAAATGTTTCATTTTTATACATATATGTTTTTTTAGATGACTGTGGGTCCATCTCTGGTGGCATTGTCCCTTTTGTTCTTTTTTTGTACCTACCTGTTTCTATTATTTATTTTACCTATTCTAAATTGTGTCTGCGGTCTTTCATGTTTTGTAAACACTCGCAACCGTTGTCCAATGTGGTTTTTCTCAACTGCAAATGGCAAATAAACTGACTCTGACTCTGACTCTGACTCAAAGGGAACGTTGGCTGTTTGTGCTCAGCATTTCACCAAAGACAGCTTTGTCAATAAAGGATAATTCGACACAGGATAAGCGTTTCAGCTGCTTCTCAAACCTGAAGCAGCTGCATCGATCAAGCGCTCGGAGCCACAAGCTGTAAGTAACCATATAACAGCAAATAATGTAAGTGAAGCTAACATGTTACGGGTGGCTAGCAGGACCGCTAGCGATAGTTAGCACTAACAACTGGCCTCAAGTGCAGGCTTTCTAAAATATCTGAAGATAAAGCCTGTATCGGTCGCGACTGTCCTTGACTCACAGACACAGAAGCTGTAACTTAAGATGCTTTTACTGCATAAGCCAACCTGACGTGATAGCCAGTTGGCTGTAGCACAGCGGCTAACGTAGCCAAGTTACTGTTGCTAATGTTTGCGTCCTAAATATGCAAGAGTGATATCAGGGGAAATTCTACAGAAGGTGTGTGAACATAAACCTCATTTGAAGCTAACTTTTAATACTTGTTTGTAATTTGGATGCTTGGTACAACTGTTCACAGTAACAGAACTTGCTGTCTGTAAAACCTGTATTGCAAGGGTTTGTCTCTGTGGTTATGACCGCTCGGTTACCAGCTACTGCATGTTAGTTTGCGTGCTCTGCTAATTAAAAATGCTCCTGGTAACTTATATGCAGTAATTCTGATCGGTATGCTTGTGTTACTTCGGTAAGCATCAATGTGGCAGTTTCATCATAACGCGTCTCGATTGTAGCCACTACAGTTAGTGATCGCTTCACTTATCCATGACCGGGATCAGCCGGATGCTTCACAAATGTCTGAGCAAGCTCTCTGGTGCTACCGTGAAAGCAATGTGAAACGCAGGAGCTCTACCGGTTTACAAATTATTTCTCTGCACTACCTTGACATAATTTCATCCCCCTTTAGAAATTGTTGTGGCTAATAAAAAGCCGAAAAAGGCGGAGATTAAATAGGTAATTCTTTCCAGTAGAAGTGATCAATTCGCTAGCTCCACATAAGCAACTTGTCCGCGCTAACGGAACTTACGGTCTGCAAAACCTGTATTATGTTCATAACATAACCGAAGCTCTCTCTAGCTGTCGCGACTATCCATAAAGCTGCTTTCACATCAGACACAAAACGAATTTTTCGCAGGACAGATTAGCCTATATTCAAAGTCAATGCAAAGACGCGAATACACGTTTTGGGCACGTCAAGCCGCTTTCACTCCGGACGTGAAACGAATTTTTCGCGTGACAGATTAGCTACATTCAAAGTCAATGTAAAGACCCGAATACAGGCGTTATGGACGCGTTAAACAGCTTTCACACCGGATGCGAAACAAATCTTTCGCGCGACAGATTACATTCAAAGTCATGACCGCTTATCAGCTACTGCATGTTAGTTCGCGTGCTCTGCTAATTAAAAATGCTCCTGGTTAACTTATATGCAGCAATTCTGATCGGTATGCTTGTGTTACTTCGGTAAGCATCAATGTGGCAGTTTCATCATAACGTTGCCTGATTGTAGCCACGACAGTTGAAGCTAACCGGAGAGGTGCTGTATGTGTCTGCCGAGTTGGGCTGCAGTTAGACCAGACGTTGATTTTGCAGAGCTTGGGGTGCGTTTTTGGGTGCTTATGAAACGATCGCTTTACTTATCCATGACCGGGGTCAGCCTGATACATCTCTAATGTCTGGGCAAGCTCTCTGATACTACCGGTGAAAGCAATAGGGAAGCGCACAGCCTATAATGTGTCCGGTATAACAAACGATTTCTCTGCATTCCCATCGATTGAATATTAAATTCTTTCCTGTAAAAGTGATCGATTCGCTAGCTCCACATAAGCAACGGTTCACGCAGACGGAACTTACAGTCTGTAAAACCTGTATTATGTTCATGACATAACCGAGCTCTGTCTAGCTCTCGCCGCGCTATACATAATGCACCCATTTTCCGCGAGGAAAAGCTGGTCATTCAGTAATAAGTAAACCATTACCCGGGCAATTTCCGAAAAGGCCGTTTAGCTTGGAGCTTTCGCCCCTCCGGTCATACACCAGCGCGAAGCTGTTCGTTTCTCCACGCTAACAACACACCACAGCTATGCACACGAACCAGCAGGTCCTAATACACACCGAAGCAGTCCATAAGCTGTTGGTCCACTTTTAGCTGCCCCTCACTGTCCATGTTTCCCTCTAAACTCAGACCCACCAGATTTCTACGGGCTCCGGTCAACACTTGGGCATGTCGACCCGTTCCACAAATGTGTCTATATGGGGTGGATTCTAGCTTCCCCTGCATCCTAGCTAGGAGTAGAAAAACCGCGGTACTCACCAACTGTTGCCATAGCAAACTGTAGCCGATAGCAAATTCGTGCTTGAGCTGCCAGACTTTCGCACTGCGTCCTCCACTTTCGCCGTTGCATTTATTAGAACAAGTTAATTTCATTAGATCTATACACATGTACTGCGTTTGACTGCAGAATTTCCCCGCTGATTCCTGAGCTCAGATGGCAGACGCGTCTCACGTTTCACTCTGAGACCCGGAAACTGCGTTCAGCTGCCTCGTCCCGCCTAGATCCGCCCTCCACAGAGCTGGCCAGTCAGAAGAAAGTGGGCACACGGGAGTGGGGGGCATAGCGAAGAGCCACCCCAATGAGGCGTTTCAGGCAGAGACTACAATGGACTACAAATAGGGTTTTTTGAGGATGGCAGTATGAGCTAAATAAGGACCCTGTTTGGGCTTTGAACGATCAGGAGTACTCTAGGGGAGTCCAAGATCAAAATATAACCTTGGAAATATAGCATCCGAGGTCCCCTTTAAGTATTGTCCATTATTGGCAGAAGACAAACACTGTTTATACAAATGTAATCCTGTCCCTTCTCTCCATCTGTGGCTCTTTATGCTCAGAAGTCCAGCGCAGCGTGACGACGGGAGCCGCACAGCTAAGTTGCTGTGTCGAAAATCGCCAATTTGGGTAATTTTTGGGCAATTACAGCTAAGTATTAGAGAGGTTATTGTCTGAAATTCAGTATAGACATAAGAAGGAAGAGAATTCTTAATAACAATAAAATAAATGCAGAAATAAGATAATGAAGAGAACTATACTGCAATTTTGGTAACGGAATTACATTGAAAAATGACAAATTTCACAATGAGCCACTGGAATTATGTGTTTCAATTTCCTGCAATGACTTACAGTCTCAAATACTTTGGCTACAAATGTATGGAAATACACTCAATACCAGGAAATAGCTAAATATTTTTTACGAGTTGCTAGCTTTGGAAAAATAACCTTTGATCCTTGTCCTGGAGCTAAAAAATATTACAAAATTAAAATCTAAATTTTGAGAGGACCATCAAAGATATTTCCAAACGGTTTTCAGTGTCTGATTTGGTAATGAGTCATCTGCATGAAAACCTATATAATTTTAATATAAACATTGGGTCTCATTTATGAAACGTTCGTAAATCTGCGAACAGATTTACACATAAAAGCCTACTCTACTAAAAACCTACTCCGGATTCAGGAACACGTGAAACTGTGTTCGGGAAACTCAGATCTGATCGTAAACACGTGTGTAGATCATGAATGCCAAACGATCGTAAATTGACAGCGCGCTCCCGGTAATCAGCTATTTGCATAAATCTCCGCCAATGAATTGCCAATAACCGCCATATAAGGAGGTGTAGATGCATCCGGTCGACCTGTCAGTTAAGGTGCAAACAAAGAAAGAAAGAGAAAGAAAAAGGAATTTTTCTGAAGCGGAGATAGAAATTATTTTGGGCGGAGTTTAGAAAAAACATTTTATTTTCATCTGTTAGCAGTGGTGTGACAGGGACAGGCAAAACGAATGTCCAAGGTGAAGCGTAAATGATTTGACATGAAACTAGAGGCAAAGAAACGCATAAGCGCACATCAGCCACAGGTTGAGGAGGCTCACAGTCACAACTATCAACTGCAGACGAGCGCATCGCTGGCATAATTGGGGAGACCTCTCTGTCAGGAATTATACCTGACGGAGACAGAAAAATGCCTCCACTTTTATTTTTGGAAGTGGCTATTCGCCCCGCAGCGCGCTGAGTTGGGGGAAAGAGATCGGCTATCTGCCCCACAAAGGGGCCGACAAGAGAAGCAGTTCTCTAATCTTCGCTCTCTAATCTTTCGCCCTGAACCGCCGCGGGGCGAATAGCCTCTTCGTTTTTTTTTTTTTTTTTTTTTGTAAATCATCATTCAACATGTAGAAAGAACGTGGAATCTATTGAGTCGATTCACATAGATCATTCACAAACATGAGCCTAATCTGGATCTTAAACCTGCCCATTGCCAACTAATTTAACTAAATGTGTTATATTTTTAATCGTTTGTCATGTTGAGGCTATATCACGTGTTTCAAAGGCATCTGCCTATTATTTACATAACAGAGCGCAATATGAATTAAAATTGTAATTTACAATAGTGACAAGCATTATTTATATGTGTTCGTAAATTTACACAAGCGCTACACATGGTCGAAAGCATGTGTAGATTTTGTTAGTAGCTACGAACAGATCTGAGCTACTAAAATGTTGATGAATGCGAGATTCACGTAAATTTACGTCTACTAACAGTTTACACACAAATTCGCTCTGCTCACGTTTCATGAATGAGACCCATGGAGTGGGTTCAATTTGACCCTGAAGGTAATCAGAGAGTTAAGTGGAAACTAGTGACCGACAGTTGGAAGCAAAATTATTGAACCCCTGAGCAAAGTCATTCACAAAACTGTATGACAATAAAGGATTTTTAATGATGCAAAACAGTCAGAAACAGATCACATACTTTATTCCAGCTCATAAAACAACAAGTTTTAGGAAAATAGAACAAACTACACAACAATAACTGATTATCTCAGTTGCAGAAATATTGAACCCCTTATAGTAAGTGTCTCTAATGTCTAATAGCTCATTCTTTGACTTGAATGACCTGCTTAAGACGGGTCTGGTAGCTAGAAATTAGCCTCTGGAAACGTTCCTTGGGGATCCTGGCCCAATCTTCTTTTCCAAAGGCTTCAAGCTCTGTCAAGTTTCGTGGCTTGTGCCCCGCAACCGCCTTCTTCAAGTCCCACCAAAGATTCTGAATGGGATTAAGGTCAGGTGATAGCGAGGGCCATTCCAACACCTTCCAAGACCTTTTCTTGAACCAGGCTTGGGTGGACTTTGATCAGTGCTTTGGGTCGTTATCCTGCTGTAGCCACCAGCTACGCTCAATCCTAAGCTCTCTCACTGAGGGCATCACATTCTTCTCTAGAATTTCCTGGTACACACACAAATCCATCCTCCCTTCTACGCGTTGAAGGTTTCCTGTGCCTGAGAAAGCAAAATATCCCCACAGCATCACTGAACCTCCCCCATGCTTCACCGTGGGTAGGGTGTTCTTCTCAGCATAGGCTTTATTTTTCTTCCTCCAGACATAATACTGATCCATTGGGCCAAAGAGTTCAAGTTTTGTCTCATCCATCCATAAAACAGAATCCCAGAACTTCTGAGGTTTATCCAGATGGGTTTTTGCATTCCTGAGTCAACCTTTCTTGTGCTTAGAGGTCAGGAGCTGTGTACATCAGGGGGTCCTGGCATGTAGCCCTTAAATGTAGTTTGCGCTGTACTGTATCAACGGAAACATCAGTACCTGCTCTCACCATGTCCTCCTGCAGGTGCTTGGCAGTAAGTCTGGGGTTTTTATTCACTTGTCTTCGAAGCCATCTGGCATTAGCAGAGGTAATCGTCCTTTTTCTGCCACGTCCTAGTAGGTTTGCCACAGTACCCTTAGCTTTGAACTTGTGAATGATGTTTGCAACTGTATCTCTAGGAACATTTAAGGTCTTAGCAATGGTCTTATACACTTTTCCTTTCTTGTGAAATTCAATTATCTCTTTTCTGAATTCTAATGACAGCTCTCTTGACATAGGCATGGTGCTAATATGAGTTTAAGCAGGACCGACGCTTAAATAGGGCAAGGATTAATTCTGAGCCATACAATCAATCAATTAAGGTTGGCAATGCTCAGAAAAGGTCAAATTTTGAGTAAAAACAATTTTTATGTTTGGAGGTTGCTGCGGGGGGTTCAATAACTCCGCAGGTGGAGGATTTAGTATTATTAAAAATGTTTACAAGTTTTGATAAAATACCTTGTTTCAGTACAAAGGATTATTTAAATGAGTTGTCTTTAATTAACACAATGATTGAAACTGAATTTTTATCACTAGTTTTACCCCTTCAGCAACATTTGCATGGGGGTTCAATAATTCTGCTTCCAACTGTACTTTAAGATGCTATGTGCCATTGAAGTGAAATTTTCTGGTCTCATTCCAATTGTTGAAATTAGCCATTTGCTCTCTTCATTGCCAAAGTTATTTGCCTTATTGCGCAAAAATGAGATACAAAGTCTCCGTGACACATATTCTTCATTGAGTTTTGCATTTACTGTGTTTGTTTTCGTTTGAGCTGAAGTCCTATTAACTACACGATAAACATAGAAGTTTGTTTACTGTGGCTGAGCTGGGGAATGTGTTTTCCTTTGCATATTATTGAAACAGATTTTGGAGTCCAGTCACATGGGTCTCTGGCTAGTTTTCACAAAGCCCAATAACAAGGCCTGCCACAACCAGAGCTAAACCCATCCTGTCCCAGACAAAGAGTTGGGGCTTTGTGTCACTGGGGTCCAAATTGCTGACTATGGGCCTGAGCTAATGCTTAGTCCTTTCTGTCCACTCTCACCCCCCTCCCTGTCCCTCGCGGCCAGGAGCTAAATCAGCAACAGAACCTACGCCTCTGGGGTGCAGTGCCCACACTCCCATTCCCTACCAAACTGCCCATTTGCTTGCATCCCTCTTGTTTCCTTTCCTGTGTGGTGAAGCATCAGCCCTCGGAAAATGTGTGAGTGTCTCCGAGGGATTTTCAGAGTCACCTGGACACCCTCCTCTGATGCCGGTGGGTCAGATGGTGATCGAGCCAGGGGTTTGGGGGAGTGTGGTGATTGCCGTTGCCAATGTATATTGTAAAAAGTGTGTTCAATTTACTATCAGATTGTCTGCTTTGAAAGGTGTTTTGTCAAAAATTTATTGGGTTGTGCAGTACTTTATTGTCTGGTCAGCTAGATTGTGGTCAATATGGGGTTTCATTGTTTTGAAGCCTTCACCAGGCGTGATTAAGCCATCTTGTACTTTGCTGTACCATGGTGTACTTTATTGTTGTGGTTTAAACAAAATATATTATATAATGGGTTTAAACCCATGCCTTCATTCCTTCAAATAAATTTGGAATTGCAACTGTGGCTTATTTCCAACGTTGGGAGTAACACATTACAAAGTAACTAATTACTGTAATCAGATTACATTTATCAGTAACGCAGTATTGTAACACATTACTTTGATAACTTAAGTAATCGCATTACAGTTACTAACAAACAAATTATCTAGTTACTTGCATTACTTTAAATTCTTCAACTATTGGCAGGACAGGAGGCCAGAAAAAACATTGTCTTCTTCTTCTTCTTCTTCTTCTTCTTCCTTTTGAGTATATTGGCAATTGAGACCGAGGACAGAAAAACAAATCAAATGTCCTTTTTCATGCATTTTTATGCCAGTACTGTAGCCTTGTACTTGACTCCCTTTTCTGCAGAGTGTTGTTTGGGCTGATTTTTACAACTTCGATGATGGCTTTGCTGTATTGAAGAGCATGAAAGAGAGATCTTGTGTGTGTCCTCCTTACCAGAATAAAGATTTGTGCTGATCTGAGCATATGCCAGGTTTTAACATGATATACAGTGGGCCGCAAAAATTTGGGCACCCCTAGTTTAAATATCTGTTACAATTAATCTCCAAGTGATTGAAAGCAAACCTGAACACAAAATGCTACAAAGCTAAACATGACACCTTTCTGCAAATTTAAAAGCAAGGTTTCTTTTTATTTGAATTTTTCTAAGTTTTTGAATGATAAGAGAGGAAAAAGGGCCCTGTGCAAAAGTTTGGGAACCCTTTTGGATTATTCTTTGTTACCTTTTAAGAAGATTATTACTAAGGCCCAGACCCAGGTGATTTACTCGTTAGGGCTTTAATGAGTCAGGTGAATATAATTCCAGGGTTGAACTATATATTCTGAAGTAACTCCGTGCCTTCTACAGTATCCGACTGTGGTGGCTGTTGTGTCTGGTGTTAAAAACCATGGGTTCCTGTAAACAGTTGTCCAAGGATGTCAAAATCAAGATAATTCACTTCCACCAACAAGGAGAGGGCTACAAAAACTCATTCCAACATTTCAAACTGCCCATTTCTACTGTCAGAAGCATCATAAGAAAATGGAAAACAAATGGAACAATTGAAGTCAAGGCAAGATCTGGAAGACCAAGAAAAATTTCAGATAGAATGGCCCGAGAACTGGTGAGGAATGCTCAGAAGAACCCACACATCACTGCAAAAGAGCTGCAAAAAAAAGTAGCAGACACAGGTCTAGTTGTTCACAGGACAACAATACAGCATACCTTAAACAACAAAAACCTACATGGTGGAGTTGCAAGAAAGAAGCCTTTCCTACGACCTAAACACAAAATTAAGCGTATGAAGTATGCAGAAGAGGACCTTGAGAAACCTCAAGCCTATTAGAACAATGTGCTTTGGACTGACGAAACCAAAATTGAACTTTTTGGTCACGACTAAAGAAGGTATGTTTGGAAAAAAAAGGGTGAAGCATTTGTTGGGAAGAACACGTTGCCAACTCTTAAGCATGGAGGTGGATCCATTATGCTTTGGGGTTGTGTACCAGCTGGGGGCACAGGCAATATTGTGCGGGTGGAAGGAAGAATGGATTCCACCGAATATCAAGACATTCTAGAGGCTAATGTTCAATGCTCAGTCCAGAAATTGAAGTTGAAGAGACGTTGAGTATTCCAGCAAGACAATGACCCGCAGCATACCTCAAAATCCACCATGAAGTACCTCCAGGAAAGACAGATGAAGGTTTTGGAATGGCCATCACAGTCCCCAGACTCGAATATTATTGAAAATCTGTGGAGAGACCTCAAACATGCATGCAAGATGGCCGAAGAATATTTCTGAGCTAGAGGTGCTCCATCAGGAAGAATGGGGAAAAATTCCAAAGACAAGAATTGAAAGACTCTTAGCTGGCTACAGGAAGCATCTGCAAGCTGTTATAGCTGCCTGAGGAGGAGTTACAAAGTACTAGCTGACAGGGTTCCCAAACTTTTGCACAAGGCCTTTTTCCTTGTTTTATTATTTTGAAACTGTAAAAATTTTAAATTAAAATTATTCTTGCTTTAAAATGTGATGATGTGTCATGTATAACTTCCTAGCATTTAGTGTTCAGGTTTGCTTTCAATCACTTGGAGATTAATTGTAATAGACATTTAAACCAGGGGTGCCCAAATTTTTGCACCCCACTGTAGTTAATTAATTTTTATGGTGAATTTCAGATGATGGTGCTGAGTAATCCAAAAGTAATGTAACTAGTAGTGTAACTATTTACTTTCAGCAGTGAGTAATTAAGTAAAGTAAGGTATTACTTTTTAAAAAAGTAACTAGTAATGTGTAATGCATTCCTTTTTTAGAGTAACTACCCAAACACTGCTTATTTCTCATTAGGTATCGTTGCTTGTCTACTCAGCAACTTTGAAATGTTCTTTTCATTACAGCTGGTCGATTTTCAAAGTTTAGCAAAGGCCTTAGCTCTTACAATCAGCACATGGGGCTCAGAAATAAACAAATGAAAGAGTATTTCTCAGAACCTGGCAATTAAAGCCAGAATCAATGGGATCAGATAAACCAACATATCAAATGCAGGTCTAGTTCGCACCCTGAGTGATTAAATCATTAATCGCTACATGCAGGTCAACTTTAGCTGAGCCATTTCAAATAATTACACTATATTAATAGTAGTTCTAATGCACTTCTGCTTCTGTCCGTTTTCGGGAATGGATCGAGATGACCTTCACATTACTGCAAAACACCTCTAGGCTTGTTATTTTTTTGGTCTCTATTGTTGCCTTGCTCTGATGTCACTCCAAAACACATTGCAGTCTAGGTTTTGCATTCTCCTTATTAATATCCATGGGCAGATTGCAACCTGTTTGCTGCGCCATTAATAAGCCCATAGTCAAACATCTCTGCGTCAGACTTATTGCAGGCTCTATAGTATTTGAGACAAAGGCATGCATTTCCTGATATGACTTGGCATTCCAAAATTTTACTTTACCCTTACCGCCAGTCTAATTAGTCTATTTAGACTAATTAGGATTCACATCAGTCTTGGCTTGACTTAGCCAGTCCCAAGTGTAACAGTTATTTGCATTCAATAACTCCGTTGTTGCTTGAATACTAGGTTTGAGTTTCATTGTCATACATTGGTTTCAGGGCTGTGCTTTGAGTTTAGGTACTTTGATTGGGTTTGGACAAGCAGACGCTTCCAGACATTCCAGAATGCATGCTGCTGCTGCTCTCAGCAGTTAGGAGAAGAACAACAACACTCAAGCCAGGTAATCCAGTACATTTGGTAGTCTAAATAACAATGCCCCCATGCCATGTTTCATTAAAAAGGTAGTTTGATTGGATTTGGGGTAGTTCCTTTAGACTTCCACATTTTGTGTAGGCTAATACTCTGCTACATCTCTAGTCTTATCCATCCTCAAGACATTTCCTCAGAATGCTGAAACCTCTCTCAGGAACTGCATAGCGCGAACTAATCTGCTCATGCTGTTTTTCAAGCTATTTTGAGGTTTGCATCAAGTGGCTTCTGTCCACTCTGTGAAGTCATCTGTGTACAGTTGCTACTGACACATCTGCACTACTCACATGAACAGAATTCCTAAGTTCTGGAAAAAAAAATTTTTTGTTGTTTTTTTCTTCATTACTGGTAATTTTTTTTTTTTGGTCATCCCAGTGGAGGTCTGGCTATTCTGAGCACTGAGTTCACCACTGCCATCTTTCTTTTTAATATTCAAAATATTTTGTTTTTGTAAGACTGCATATGAGTGGGCAAATGTCCCTGAGAAAATGTGTCTCAGCCTTATAATGGCTTTCTTGACTTTCGCTAGCATGTCTCTGATCCTTAGATAAATGGCAAATAGTAGATTCTAATAGCTAATTTACACAATTATTTCTGCTTTGAGTTGTGATTTCTGTGAGATTAGCTTGCGATGTGATTTCAGTTTGGCCTATTTGTGCAATGATTCAAGGATGGCGATACTCTGCACATGGTTTCACTGTGGGTAATTTGGACTGTAATTTCTGTGTGGCCGGTTTGCATTGTGATTCCAGTGTGGCTGGTTTGTGCTGAGATTTTATTGTGGCTGGTCTCTGCTGTAGTTTCAGTGTGGCTGGTTTGTGCTGAGATTTTAGTGTGGCTGGTCTGTGCTGTAGTTTCAGTGTTGCTGGTTTGTCCTGAGATTTCAGTGTGGCTGGTTTGTGCTGTGGTTTCAGTGTGGCTGGTTTGTGCTGAGATTTTAGTGTGGCTGGTCTGTGCTGTGGTTTCAGTGTGGCTGGTTTGTGCTGAGTTTTTAGTGTGGCTGGTCTGTGCTGTAGTTTCAGTGTGGCTGGTTTGTGTTGAGATTTCAGTGTGGCTAGTTTGTGCTGTGGTTTCAGTGTGGCTGGTTTGTGCTGTGGTTTCAGTGTGGCTGGTTTGCACTGTGATTTCAGTTGGCTGATTTCAGTGAGGCAGGTTTGCACTGTGCTTTCAGTGTGGCTGGTTTGTGCTGTGATTTCAGTATGGCTGGTTGGTGCATGGCAGCATGGCAGCTTTGTATGGCATCAGATTTGTGTCAAAAGTCGTGAGAGAAAACATGCCCACAAGCAAATACGGGAGTTGCATGTCTCACCGCGCATAGCAGGAAGAAGCTCCCGCGCAATGATATCGGGATTCACAGTGGTCCAAACAAATAGAGTGTAACGTGGAGACTGCCGGACTTAGGTGTTTTTCGGAGTCTGATTTCACCCCGGACAAAGTTTCAGGAGCTGTAATTCTGTCATTTGAGGCAGCATCTGTATCGGAACAGCAGCGTTGGAAAAATATCAATATGTCTTTATAATTTCTGCGCTCCTGTAGCACAGATTTGCGTAAATTATTGCGAGGTTCATTGAGCAATAAGCCATGAGAATCCGTTCTATAGTCTGAATGTAGTGACAGCTAAAGTGTGTTGTTAGGTACGATGCACAGCTGAGTGATGGCGAAAATAATTGCTGCCAAGTCCGCAAATGTTTCTGATTTTTTTGCAGATTGTCATCCTTCCGCAGTCACATCAATTTTATCAACATAGATTGTCATCCTTCCAGAGTCACATCAATTTTATCAACATAGCCAATAGGCAATCGCTTAGTCATTTGCATTTCTTTATCATTACGTGTCATGCATTTGTGGTGGTTGTTCAGTTAATAAATTGTTTGATTGTTAATCAGACAAACTTGATCGCAAACAGTTTAAGAGCAATTATGCGGGAAAGGGTAATGTTATTGAAGGCCTTCCTGACATCTGACGGCACGCCACTGCACTCCATGAATTTCATCCTCAAACGTTGCCGCGGAGCGACTGAAGAATACGGCCTGCATCGCAAATCTAAGGTTACATTACCCAGCTGGCTAACTTACAGTGCTGTGACTGTCGCTCATTATTGCTAGCAAATGTAACGGGAAGCCAGCTAGGTTATAATGAAGCTTCCAATAGGTTAGCGAGTTATATCTCATGAATCATTATGAAACAGTAAAGTTATCATTATAGTTATGCTATGCAGGCCGTATTCTTCAGTCGCTCCCTTGTACATCAACGTGACAATTGACAAACCGCTGAATATTGCATCTTTTTAAGCGGGGAAAAAACTGGTTTTATGGCAAAATCATACAGCGAACTTGCAGTATTTGCCCTTCTTTCCAGCCCATCCTATGTAAATCAACCACTTCTTTCTAAGCTTGGAGTCCTTCGGAAAATTATAAAAGCTCAATTCTCGATCCCTGTGATGGGATATACACAGAACACGTGTAACCCAGTATCCTGAAGCTCCGGAGGAACGGATAGGGCACCGACAGGACCACTGGCTCCACAATCCCTTGCACGAGTGAAAATCCAATATGGCGGACATGCAACTCCCGTATTATATTGTTCCAAGCACGCGGAATGGCAGTACAAGCCAAAGAGTTTCTGCTTTGTGAGCACTGGAGGGCACGCACACTCTCGCAAATTCATATTTCTCTCCTGAAGTTCACTCCTGCTTGTTCGGAAGTGCGTGTATGCTTGCGCAGGATGACATGCATGCTTGCACAGGGGGTTTCCTCCTCGCTCAAAATTGATTTCTAGTCACGTGGGAAACACTGACTTTTGACGATTTGGGGTGGAAACCAAAGGAGGTACGGGCCCTCTTATGATTGGTCACTTTCAAGACGATCACACCCACACAACCTCCTTCTACCCACATCAGCATCTTCTGCCAACGGAAGAACAAGCAAACTGTTTGGCCAAAGATATGTTGTTTCATAGATATTTACAACTGAGTTTTTGCAACAAGTTTGGTGTTGAAGACTAATGAGGTAAAGAGAACTATTAATGAAGATCGCCTAAATTAAGGACTGGGTTGCCAATTATGTCATGGTGGCTAGACTACGGTAAACTGCTATGTATGCGATCGCACATCATTTTTTAGATTTTATAGCCATGTAGCTAGCCAGCTGGCTAACGTTAGCTAAGAAAATCTTTGCAAATAATTGTCATATTGAGGCAACATGATTTTGTTTTTGCCCTAATGTTACTAGCTAGGCCTTATCTGTAATAGGCACAAACTTATCTGATATGTTTTGCGGCATCTTTGCGCGTCCTAACTAGCATTCCTTTGATTTTTGGGACATTGGAGGAATCGCTGTTTACACATGTATTTTAACCCAGGTGGCTTCACCGTCAAGCTGAAACAAACGGACAGCTGATTGGCCAATTTTCTGCCTATCAAAGTGAACAGAAATTTCACTATGAACGTGTCCTGCCTGTATTAATATCTATGACTGATTGCATTATTGGCCCATGTATGATTTGATGTATTTCCATGCCATTTTCCACAGGTTTCACTTCAGTCCGTAAACTTAACCTCACATATTAAGTAATTGATCAAATAATAGATTATACAGCCAACATGCATGCAGGTTTCCAGATATGAAGTACGACAAAAAAAATGGAAATGACGTTGATGTTATCAGAATGGGAAGGAAATTAAATCAAAGAGCCATTCAAACGTCAAATGATAGGTAAGACCTAAAGTCAATCTTTTAATTAAACCAGGATAATTCTTGCCATCAAATTGGAATATTAGAACTAGAGGTGTAACGATACAGTGGGGTCACGATACGATACGTATCCCGATACAGGGGTCGCGATACGATACGTATCCCGATACACTACAGATTATTTTACTGCTGATTTTCTTTTTACTAACAAGTAAGCAGCAACACTGAAAGATTTCCCAAGACAAGGCTTTTGAAGTTTATGAAAACAAAGGAATACAGTTAGTTTACCTTTAGGTACCACTGTGTGTTTACTGTTCAGGTCAATGTCTTCAACTTAAAAAACTGATAAAAGCTGAATAGGTCTCCACTACTATTCACAAGAAGAAATAGTCATATTGCAAACTACTTACCATTAGTAGTTAACTTGAAGTTTGGAAACTTAACCTCAAACAAGTTGAAACATCACTTCAACAAATTGCACTTGGAGCGATGCAACCACGTGGAATATGAGGCAGGTCACTATGTTTTCATTTAAAACAATAGAAAATGTTGCAATTTCTGGGTTTAAGAAAACTTGGAGTATTTTAAAAAGCCTTGTGTATCCCGATACACGTCTTCCGAATCAATGTATCGTATCAGAGGCTTTGTATCGCGATACGATACTGTATCTGCGCATCATTACACCACTGATTAGAACGACTGACCATCATTCTCAACAATGAAGCGATTAGTAAAATTAGTTGTTAAGCTAAGCAACACAGAATCTTGTCTGTATGATTCAGATTTGGGTTTTCTTTACCATTTTTCTCCTTTTTGAGATTGCTGCTGCAATTGACACCATTTCACATGACGTCCTTCTCACTCGTCTTGCTGCATGGGGTATTTCTGATTCTGCTCTCTCCTGGTATACCTGGTATCTTTCTGACCAATATTATTACATTTAAATCAAAAATCAAAAAAATCTAATCTCTGACAGTTCCACTCACTTAGGGTATTCCCCAGGGGTCTATTCTTGGGCCTCGTCTATTTATAACTCATACGCTCCCTTTTCAAGTCAAGTCAGATTTATTTATATAGCACATTTAAAAACAACAGATGCTGACCCAAAGTGCTTTACAAATAGATGCTTCCCCCCAAGTGCCCCACAAAGGTTATACAACCCAGGCACGGTACAGACTATAGAGGGATTATCAGTCTACCTCACTACATACATCACCCCGCTCTACAGCGCATGTCAACTGCAGAAAGAGAGCAGGAAGAGCCGCGACCATGTCTTGTTGTGCTGTTGGTTGCACAAACCGTTTCGATAAGAATAACAAAACGCGCAAATTTTACAGACTGAGCATCAGTGCTGCAGCATGCCTACAGCATGACCCCAAGCTGAGAGAAAAAAGAACACTGGTATTAATTTCGAGCAATATAATACGTTAGACTCATTGGTTTGAATGGTGATAAAGCTCGATATGCCCGCAGGCACAGCTGTATTATTGCAGCAAATGAGTTGTGAAATGTTTACTACAACGACAGTGACTGAAGACGAGGTTACATAGCAATGGAAAGATAAGATAAGATAAACTTTTATTGATCCCACAGTGGGGAAATTTCATTGTTACAGCAGCTCAAAAAGATAGTGATCTGAGAGGGGGTAAAAACAAATGTGTACAACAAGTACTAAGGAAGCTAAAATTAATTTGTAACGTTATATTATTCTAAATTACATGCAGGTGCAGTTCGCGGTCAGGATGCAGTTGTTTATCTTGTTCACAATGACCCAGACTTTATACATCTTTCTCGTCATTTATCCACTCACCTGCACCTAAAGCGTATGGGTTATTAACACGTTGACTGCCTAACTCGTAATGGCGGGTCCGGGCCAGCGCTAGACTTGAATATTTTCCAATTCAAGAATAATCAAGTGGCAATTGAAGACACGGCTTCTCTCCCCAATGCAATCTAACAGCAAATAATGGGCTACATTCAGTAGAGAAAATAATTTAATTATAATTAGGTCTATGCACTGGCACTCAGCAACGTTATTTTTTTTTCCAGCAAGAGCGCCATTTCAGAACTCATTTGTGAATGAAGGTAATTTCAGCAAGTTCCTACACCTGTTTTTGCAGCATGGTCACGCAACTTGCTGTAAAAAATAGACAGCTGTCAGACTGGAAAATGTAAACGGAGGAAACCACGTACTTGTCACCAGAATTACCTTCATTCGCAAATGAGTTCTGAAATGCCGCTCTCGCTGGGAAAAAAAAAATTACCGTTGCTGAGTGCCAGTGCATAGACCTAATTATAATTAAATTATTTTCTCTACTGAATGTAGCCCATTATTTGCTGTTAGATCGCATGAGGGAAAGAAGCCGTGTCTTCAATTGCCACTTGATTATTCTTGAATTGGAAAATGTGTTAATATAGGAAAACCATCTAGAATTAGCCAGGAGAAGGCACAATCACCCCTCGTCTTAAGATGGGAGTTGGGGACAGAAAGAAGATGTTGGGAAGCAGATCTGAGTGACCGGAATGAGGAGTAAGGGGTTAGCATATCAGAAATGTGGGGGGGGGGAAGCCCATTCAAGGCTTTAAAAACAAACAATAAAATCTTAAAATCAATTCTGAATTTCACTGGAAGCCAATGAAGTTGTGCAAGGACAAGCGAGATGTGCTCCCTCTTTTTGGTGCCACTTAAAAGACGTGCAGCAGCATTTTGTACCATCTGCAGTCTTGCGATATTGGATTGAGTTAGCACAGAGTATAATGTGTTGCAGTAATCTAATCTGAATGTAATGAGTTGCAGTAATCTAATCTTTTCCTATCTATGCAGACAATACTCAGATTTACGTTAAGTTCCAGTTCAACTTCACATTTGCCACCCCCCTTATAAACAGCTTATATGAGTAATATTAAACTCTGGATGTGCTACAACTTTCTTAAACTAAACATGGATAAAACTGAACTGCTGCTGGTTGGTCCTTAGGCACTTGTCAAAAAACACTCTAATTTCTGTTTTTTATCAATGGAGCCCAAATTAAGCCTGTGCCCGCAACTTGGGTGTCATTTTTGATCCCGCACTTACACCTAAAAGATGCAGAAACTCCTGTTCATGCTTTCATCAGCTCCCGCATTGATTATTGTAATAGTCTCTTTATTGGTCTGCCTTCAAAAATTCTCACAAAGTAACAGTATATTCAAAATTCAGCTGCTAGAATTCTTACTCACACCAGTCACTCTGCTCACATTACCCCCATCCTCCATGAATTGCATTGGCTCTCCATATCTTCCATGTCTTCATCATAAAATTCTTCTCTTAATATTCAAAGCCTTCCATAACCTTGCATCTCACTGAGCTCTTACATTCATATATGTCCGCGCACTTTGGTCTTCTGCCTTCAGTTCACTTGTTGTCCCTAGATTTAGCCTTTCCAGCCTGGGTGGCGGGGCATTCAGTGTCGTGGCTCCTAAACTTTAAAACTCATTACCACAAATTCTGTGCACCGTCTCTTCAATATCTGAACTGAAATCACAACTGAAAACCCACCTCTTCAGACATTCTTCCTTCCCCCTTAAATTTTATTGATTATGTTCCCCCCCCCCCAATTTTACATTGCTCTCTTTATCCTATCATTGTGTATCATGTTTGTATCACCTTGTTTTAAAGTTTTTGGGTGTGCCACACAAAGCAACCTTGAGTCGAAGAAAGGTGCTATATAAATAAAACCTATTATTAAAGTAACATCATGTAGTTTTTTCACTCTCAAACTATATTTCCAAGATCATTCCGGTGATACATCAGCTCACAATAGGTTGAATGATACCTTTGTCATGGCTCGATCGCGCCTGCATCACCTTCACTGGCACTATGTAACTTCGGGTTTCAGGTAGGAACCCAGCACCAACAAGAACTACAAAACTTACTTACTGCTTTACGGCATACGTCACACAATCCCCCTCCCCCACATCTCTCAAGACCAGCGTGCCAATGTAGAATGAAGCAGAGTTGGAAGTGGTTCTATGTCGTACGTGCTCCGCCCTCTAACAGGCTTCGCTATTGATTTACCCCTCTGAGGCCCCGCCTCGGTGCCTTAGAAAGAAAATTGGACTCACCTGCTCAGTAGGTGGGGGTAGCGCACTCACCTCCTATAAAGCCTCGGTGCTGTCAATGCTCATCTCCCCTTTTTCACTCAGCCTCACGGCCAGAAGCCACCCCCTGGTGAAGCGCTTTTTGAGGGGAGTTTGCAGGCTAAGACCCCCTACGCAGCGCTTAATCCCACAGTGGGATCTGCAGACAGTGTTGGATGGTCTAGCAGAGCCACCGTTTGAACCCCTAGACCAGGCGGACCTGCACATATTATCTATTAAAACTGCCCTCCTTTTGGCCTTGGGGTCAGCTACAAGGGTGAGCGAGTTGGGCGCACTCTCCTTGCACCCATCGTGTTTGACCCTCAGCGAGGACCAGGGCTCAGTGGAACTCTGTCCTAACCTGTCCTTTCGGCCGAAGATCATCACCACAACCTTTAAGTCATCTGTCATTTGACTGCAGGCCTTTTGTCCACCTCCTCATTTCACCAGTGAGCAGGAACGGATGCACAAGCTGTGCCCAGTGCACGCGCTCAGTCTCTACCTGGAGCGCACAGCAAATTTCAGGAGGGTGGATCATTTGTTTGTTTTTTATGGCGGGCGGGCTCAGGGGGCCCTTCTGTCAACTCAACGCCTCACCCACTGGGTCTGTGATGCTATCCGCAGGGCCTACTCGGTGGTGGGTCTCATTGCCCCAGCAGGATTGACCGCACATTCTACCCGAGGCATTGCATCCTCTACAGCGCTATTTAGGGGCGTATCTGTAGAGGAGATTTGCAGGGCGGCCTCTTAGTCTTCTGCATCGACCTTTGCGCGGTCATATCTCAGGGATATGACAGCCAACACGGTCTCACATTCAGTTTTGGGAACCGTGTCGGCAGGGTCCCCTTCCAACACCAAATAGTGTTCTGGTTAGTTCCATGACCTGAGGCGATGCGCTCTGGCAGCACCCGCCTGGAGGTGTGGGGGCTTCTCGTTAGGAGATTGCAGCTAACTAACTCTCCCATTCATATGGGGAGGGAACCCTATGGGGGGGGAGGGAACCCTATGGGGGGGGTCCCCTTCCAACATCGATTTGGTTTTCTGTTTTGTGTTTGTGCAACGACCTGAGGCGATACACTCTGGCGGTGCTCGCCTTGGGGTGTGGGGGTTTCTCGTTGGGAGATGGCAGCTAACACGCTCTCCCATCCATGCCAGGAGGGTACCCCATCAGTGGGGCCCCCTTCCAACACCAACTTGTGTTCTGTTTTGGTTTTTGTGCCACAACCCGGGGCGAGGCACTCAGTCTGGCAGTGCTCGCCCCGGTGTGGGGGGGTTTCTCTTGGTTCTAGATAGAACTCCGTGGTCTGGGGCCACCTGGGAGCACATCCATCCATAACGGCCCTCGCCTTAGGTGTAAACCAATAGCGAAGCCCGTTAGAGGGCGGAGCACATACAACATAGAACTACTAGTTACCTGGATGTAACTCCAGTTCTATGAGTACGTGCGGAGCCCTCTAACAACCTGCCCAGCTGGCCCCGAGTGTGTGATGCTGAGTTTCAAAGGGGAGACGAACATTGACAGCACCGAGGCTTTATAGGAGGTGAGTGCGCTACCACCTCCTACGGAGCAGGTGAGTCCAATTTCTTTCTCAGGGTAAACCAATAGCACAGTCTGTTAGAGGGCTCCGCACATACTCATAGAACTGGAGCTACATCCAGGTAACTAGGAGTTGTAATAGCTGAAGCAGCGAGGAAACTGAAGAAGGCAAAGGTGTTGTCCGAGGAGACATTTAAAAGAAAATGAGAAAGCGATAAAATAAGAGCCAGGATTAGGGTCAACATTGGACTGGCTTTCACTCGCTGGCGAGAGCTGAAAGAGGAGGAGGGATGTCCGACCGATGGCGACCTGGCGTTGTTACTTTTGGACAAGTAAGTACAAATTACCTTAATCCTTCATTCTAGATCGAGAACTGAGATGGTGTTGGTACTTGTGCTCTCTGAGTGTAGTTCTAATTAGCAATATTTTGGATCTCTCACACAAACATTTCATTTCAATCACAAATAATGCCGGATAGAATAGGCATATTCAGACGGCCGGATATGGCCAAATTGAAGTGAAATTCAGCCTCTGCATATAAAGCAGATATGCAATGGATATAATCATATCTGTCACACATTTGATGCATATTTGTCACATATCTGTTGCATTCCCGTTACATATCCGTTGACAGATTGGACTAGTTTTCACGTTGTGCATGTCAGCTGTATTCCTACAAGTGATAAACTGTGCAGACGTGTCTCAGTCAAATGTAAGTTAATTTTTCAACCTTGCAGATTTACCTGCGTCGCCTTACTTTATAGGCTACAAAGATGATTACCTTTGGAGTAGCATTCCATCACAGTAGGACTAGCAAAAACTAAAACATTAACCTATGTTAGCTAACATATGATTTCTAATGTTTTTTTTTTTTCTTGTTAGGTTTCCTTCCTGACATTCAAAGTGCATGCATTAAATGCTGTAAAGGGCCGTCTACACTGAGAAAGATAACTATAATGATAACCATAACCATAACGATTTGAGCATCAACGCTGATATCGTTGTGTAAACACTGATGTTGTGCGTTCCAGCTGCGTCAGAGCCCTTTTTTCTCCGCAATGTCATCTGCCATGTTAAATGAACGCGACGCCCGGTAAATTCCGACGGATTTTGATTGGCAGTCAGTTTTTCTACCCTGCGTAAAATCGCTCTGAAAGTGATCGCAACGATGTCGTTTGCCATCATCATCGTCGTTATAGTTGTAGTGTGGCCTTCGCCACCTACGTGAGTTAGACCGATTTTTAAGTCTCCCTTACCTGGTCTTAGGACATGGTTGATTGGATCGCACATTACATGTCCTGCTTCAGAAAGTTCGCTGGTGTCGATGGCTTGTCAACAAACGCACGTGCAGACAGATTTTACTACAGTTGTTACAGACAATACCGTTTATCAACTGTAGGGGGACACCGCGGGCGCATCCGGCGAAAACTACATAGGCTGTTTCCGAAATCACTCACTCATTCACTATTCACTACTCACTATAAAGGGACTCACTATGTAGGTGACTATATAGCGAGCTCATTGGCATTGGGAAGAAACCTTTCGGACACTACCTGGCTCGTTTTGTCGCAGCTATTAATGGCGTCATTGCTGTCGCAAAATTAAATCGTACCTGTTCAACTTCAGTTGAAGGATTTGGACGTATTTTTGTAATAACCGATCTGAGTCCTATATTTCCCACCGTGTTTGTGTTTACCATTATCGTTTAAATAATAAAATTTGCCTTAATTTTTTAATATCGTCATCTATTTTTTGTCCTTTAACTCATCATTATTCGTTTTAATTGTACCTAAAATGTCCGTTTATATCCTGTGTAAAGAAACGAGTCTCCTGCGCTACTTGATTTCCAATTAAAAAAAAAAAAAAAATTTCGCGCCTGAAGCTAATAAATGTCTCCTTCCTATTTTTAAACTCCGTTGACTAAACACAGCCTTTTTGGGTTGTGTGCAGTGTATGATGGGACGTATAGCTGGGTTAGTGACCATCGGCTGTTCACTTCATTTCGCGGTGGATTGTGGGATGTAATGAGTTCACTATATAGGGGATAAAAATTGTTACAAACAATTCGGACAGCCTTACAAAATGGCGAACCCACTATATTATGTGTTATTAATTGCTTATTTCCGTATTGCCTTGTTGTTGACCTGAGGGTCGCCGTATTGGCCCTAGAGGGCTAATACCGCAACCCAAAGGCCAATACCAAGGCAATGCGAAAATAAGCAATTTATAACATTTTTATTGATTGGGTAAGCATGTTTTGCTATCATGGTAATATTACGACTATGATTTTGACATACGTGATTTCAAGACTAAAGAGCTAAATGCTCCGTCCGTGACTGTCGTCTGCTTCTTTGAAGAGAGCGAATGCCACAGTTACCACAACCCAAAGGTTAATACCAAGGCAAATCCAAAATAAGCAATTTATAATATTTTTATCAATTGGTTAAGTATATTGTGCTATCATGACAATATTATGACTATGACTTCTAAAGTACGCGACTTCAAGACTCATTAAAAAGCTAAATGCTAGGTCCGCAACTGTTGTCTGCTTCTTTGAAGAGAGCGAATGCCAGTTACCGCGACCCAAAGGCCAATACCAAGGCAATGCGAAAATAATCAATTTATAATATTTTTATTAATTAGTTAAGTATGTTGTGCTATCATGACAATATGACTATGACTTCTGAAGTACGCGACTTCAAGACTCATTAAAAATCTGAATGCTAGGTCCGCGACTGTCGTCTGCTTCTTTGGAGAGAGCGAATACCACAGTTGCCAATGGTTACTTGTGCACGTGCTGAACTCGGCCAATACAAGTCGGCCAATACAGGTCGGCCAAAAAATAAATAAATTGGCAGGCCGTTTTGACTGTATGCGGGCAATAACATACTTAACCAATTAATAAAGTGCACTATATAGTGAGTAGTGAGTGATTTCCGACACAGCCATAGTGTTGCTTTAAGTTAATGGAGTATAATGCCGCACTTTAGGTCTGTCTTATTATTATGTTTACATGGTTCTTTAATTTACTTTCCACCTCACCCTGGCAGCGTAAGTGTAACTTATATTTTTCTTTCAGACATTATTTGGAAACGTGCATGTTGGATCGCGTGCATGTTGACTGTAATATAAATATTAGCAGCCACTTACATAACATGTTATTGCATTGTTACTGCATTAAATAAACATGAAACAAAAAATTTTATTTGTCTGAATGAACAAGGATTGGCAGAGCAAAATGTAAAAACAATCACTGGCCCCTTAGCTCATAAGGAAAGCCCTGCATTTTAATTTTGTGTTTTTGGTAGTAAGAGCGCTGCAGCTAAAACAAGGCAATAACACCAAAATAGTTGCCGGCTGTTGCCTTGTATTAACTTTTTGACTTCAATCAGTTTATTTTCACAATTCACTTTCCTTTTCAAGTGACGGTCCCATTTATCCTGAATGCATTAGGTAAAATGGAACAAATAGTTCACCTAAAATGGGACACTTTTCTGATGTGAAACTGGCATGTGGGCTTCAAAATTACTGGCACCTCTGCCTGGCAATGCACAAACAATACCTTAAAAAATTCTCAAAAATGTATTTATGGAGAAACTCCATAAATAACAAAATGTGAGAATTACTGTACGATATTAATGTTAGCGTGGAACCAACGAAAATCACTTACTGATTTAATGAAAAATCAGTTTCCTCCAAATCAAGGTTTCACTATTAATGACATTCTTAAAGATTATTGTGACTAACATCTACCAAAATTAAACTAGGTATTAAATTACACTTAAGTTTTATCTAAGTGTTAAGGAACTATATTGAGTCATTACATTACTTCCTGTTTCACTAGGGTATAAAAATCAGGGAACACGCATGCAGTATCCCTTTGTCATCCAGGACCATAAAGAAAATGAAACAACTGTCAGTTCAAAAGAGGCAGATGGTCATAGACCTTCATAAATCATGTAACGGCTACAAGAAGATTGACACATGATTTCGTTTACTACAGAACACTGTCAGCATAATGATAAAACATTCCAAAGATATGAAACTGTTGAAAACCTCAAGGGTAGAGGACACAACTGCAGTTCGTTCCCCCGAATACTGAGGAGGGTTGTGGCTGGTTTGAGATGTGATTTTAGTGTAGTTGGTTTGTGCAGTGATTTCAGTGTGTTTGGTTAGTGCTGTGATTTCAGTGTGGGTGGTTTGCATTATTTTTCCTAGCGGCTGATAAGATCTTTGATTTTCAGGTGACTGGTTCTTGCAGTGATTTCTATGAAGCCTATATGAAGCTGGCAATTTTAGCATTTTAAAATATTAAGGACTTTCATGGGTTACAGCTGACAGCAGGTGATTATCATGATTATCTAAACACATCATCACTTTACCATACACTGCTTCTCTGCGATCATTCTGAGCTGCGTAGGCCCTACAAGCAACATCCACCTCCCCTCAGCTTGGGTTTCTTGGCACTGTTATTCGCTGACGGGGGGGTCGTGGCATTACTAGAATGCCCTATCTCATGCCAAGGGATCCGCCCATCCCAGTCCACCGCCCCCAAAGCCATTTAAATCCCAGTTGTGTGTTCCTATACGTGACAACAATGGTGGACTTAGTTCAGTTCAAATAGCTTGGCACGCCTGCTTTCCTGGTGGCAGGGGCCATTCCTGATGCCTCTTGTGGGGTGCACTGGGTGGCTCCCCTCTCACTATGCCCCTGTTACAGAGTGAAAACAAATCTGAATGAAACTCCCACTCAAGGTCTGATGCACTATCAAAACAACAGGTGTGACATCTTGAGAAGACAGAACAACACTTTTCCTGCAAGGATAAGAGCTGTGTTGGGCACTAATTTGTGTTGTTGGGTGGGCATGTATAGCCTCTGGGACCACCCTTCTTTTGAAGCCAGTATGAAGTAATGTTTTTGTTTGTTTTTCCTTTAAAAAATTGGGCTCAGTGGGAGACTTGTCGTTGCCCAGAAGTTCTCAGCCAGAATGCTTGCATGTGTAGTAAAACAGGCTGGTTTTTTTTTTTCAATCTAAAATCAGCCTCTGTACCTCTGCTAAGTCTGCCTATTGCGACTGCTGAGCCGAAGCACCGCCCCTTCACTTCAAAGTTCTCTCTCCTAATTTGGTGGCATCCTGGCTCGAGTTGCTGCGGGAATTCCCCTGTCCAATCACCTCCGCGTGCAGCAGCTGATGGGCGTGGCCAGATTTCCTCACTGAGTAGACAGTTGGGGATCAGGCTGCTGGAGACAGGGGGTCAGGGAGTGAGTGAACGAGTGAGTGAGTGAGGAAGAGTGTGGTCAGAGTCTCCCATCTCATCTCCACCAAGGGAAGAAGGAACTGAAGGGGGAAAGAGGTAAGGGCTGTCCCTCGCTCTATCCTGTATCCGTGGCAGTCTGCTACTCGCTGAGGTGACTAGTCTCTCCCAATGGAGGGAGCTACTGAGGTCTTTCAGTTGCTGGCCACACAGGTGGAGTTTGTGGAAAGGCAGGTCAGGTGGCATCACTCTGGATCCTGAGACTGGTGCTGTGCAAAAGCAGTCCGTCCCACGTGCAAAGCATCAAAAGCAGAGGAAACTCTCCAGTAAAATGGAAAGTGAATGGATTTGATCAATTCATGGGGCTCAAGAGAAGCAGATGTACACTGAGCTTTGTTGGCACGTAAGATGTGCTGTCAGTCAGATTTGAAAACTGATGTCTGACACGCGTGGTGAAGCGTTCAGTAAAACAACTGCATTTCATGTAATGTCTGTTCATGGCTGACTTCTGAATTGTTTGATCTGGTGAGGATGTTGCACTCATTTGCTTTTGCCTTTTCTAGTGTTCACAATTTCTTGCTTTCTGATCTTAAGTTTTTGTTAATGTATTCAAAAATATGGGCACATATAGCTGATTAAAGCTGATCAAGAATAGTGAACGAAACAGTGAATTATTTACTCTTCGTTGAGGGGTGGGGGTCTGGATGCTGAGAATGCTCAGAATTGGCGGTATAGATTACATGGGTCACCATGGCTTGCAGTGCATGCAGAGGATGTGGCACGCGTTTATTTTAAACTACCCCTCCTGGATTCTACATGGCAGCGACAGCTGCAGACCGCAGGTCATGGGACCTGCCTGTCAAGCGCCGCTCATTCCTGCGCTTGTTATGCTGTGCCCAGGCAGCCTGGCATTAGCGGGGTTGATGAAATAGCTCCAGTGGTGGGGCGATGGAGATTAGGGGGCTGCCTTACAAGCCACCTTCTCTCTTTCTGGAAAATTGATACTCTAATGGTAAACAAATTGGGCTCATTTTGGGCTGAGGTGAAGTAGTCCGTTTTTGTAACTCCTTTTGTTTAGTCCTTTAATTATTTATTAATATTAATGAGATAAAACACCTGCTACTTTTATTAGTCCTTTAATTTCCATGGTTGAGTTCTATGAAACAAAGTTAAGAATAATTAAGCCAGCATATTAGTTGTTCAACTCTAAATACTTCATACTGACAGTTTCATGATGCTCATCTCTGAAATGAAAATTGTTACTTATATCTGAAATGAAAATCATTACCTAATAACTGCACACAACTGCACTGCCTGGCCAAAAAAGTTGCTTTTTGGAATTAGATAAGCAAATACCCAAGAGCCTATGATTGCATCATTATTACAGTCATGAATATGTTTCAGCTGGCAGGAGTTCTTTTAACCCTGGCTGATGCGGTGTGTTGCTTTTCATTTCTTAAACAACCATGTGGGTAGATGTGTCGTGAGAAAGATGTTACTGTGCTTGAGTGGGGCAGAATTATTGCCCTGCATCAAACAAGGAAAACAACTGAGGAGATTGCTGAGATCACTGGAACTGTGCAACGCATTATTAAAACCTGGAAGAATAGTGGTGAACCATCAACTTTGAGGAAGAAATGAGTCAGAAAAAATCATGAATGATCATGATCAGAGATCACTAAAACTCTTGGTGAAGTTTCATCCTAAAGAAAATCTACAGGTGAACTCCTGGCTATATTTAATTGTGAAAGTAAGGGCATTTCACATGCAGAATGTGCCAAAAACTTGCAGGATTAAGGCTAAACAGCTGCGTGGCCGCAAGAAAGCCACTTGTTAGTAAGGCTGATCGGGGGAAAGTGCTAGTTCAGTGTGCTTGGGGATATAAAGATTGGATTTTGGAGCAATGGAAAAAGGTCATGTAGGTTCATGATTCCAGATTTACACTATTCCAGAGGGATGGGCACGTCGGCAATAAAGGAAGCCCCTGAATTGATGCACCCATCATGCACAGTGCCCATTGTTCAAGCCTCTGGAGGCAGTGTTATGGTCTGGGGTCACTTCAAGTGGTCCAGTCCAGGCTCAGCAACATTATGTGGCAATATCATGAAGTCAGCAGAGTACACAAATGTACTGAATAAGCTAGTTGTCCAATCAATAGATTTTTTAATCCTTGATAGCACTGGCATATTGCAGGATGTCAATACTAAGATGCATTGTGCTCAAATAGGGGAAAAATTTGTTCAGCGAACTTGAGGAATCATTTTCACACTTGAATTGGCCACCACAGAGTCCTGACCTTAACCATTTGAAAGTCTTAAGGATGTGCTGGAGAAGGCTTCACAGACTGCTCTGACTTTCCCGTCATGAATACAAGACCTTAGCCAAAAGTAAATGCGACTCTGGTCTGCAGTAAAAGTTGTAGCGTTGCATAAGACTGTTGAAAGACTGCCATGACGAATTTGCGCCATGATCACAGCTAAAGGCAGTTGAACAAAATAGGGTGCGTAACTTTTTGGCTAGGCAGTGTATCTGGCATTTACCAAATCAAAAATATAATTAACAGCCTCCTTTTTTTTTTATAGCAGGGGAGCGTGGAGGTTAACTGGTCATTATTATGAAAGTAGTAGTTCTCAAGCTAGGACCTTGTGGATCACTGTGTATGTTGGTTTTTGTTCCAACCACAATTGCGATCCCAGAATTTTAACAAATTGTTAATTTTTGTCGCATTCTGTCAGAAATAGCGAAACATAATCTGAAAAGTTCAATATTCATGTTGCAATAAAGCGCAAATGGCTTTCTGTTGCATAACAAATTGATAATGAAACTAAAAAACTCAACTGGTTTCTAATTAGGGAAATTTTGACACACATCCACAAATGTATAAAATTATGAATAATGGAGAGACAAAGTTTTTTTTTTTAAATTGGAAAAACATTTTTGAAGAAATTAAACACCTTTGCTCAGAAAACTAATTAGCAGCTTATTGATTCTCTACAGTAGTAGATTTGACCAGTTAAAAATGATGTTGTTATTTGGAAAATGGCTATATAAACAGAATATGAATACTGGGCTTTAATTTCTCGTTGCCATTTTTGTCATAACGTGGTTTAAGAGGGTAAATCATCCCTCAAAACATGAAATGCAACCAATTAAGATACATGAATAGCTTGTTAAAATGTGGGGATTGTTATTGTGGTCTGAACAAAAAACAGCATTTCACAGTGGTCCCCCAGGACTGAGTTTGAAAACCAAAGTTCCAGAGCAATGGTAAATAGAAGTAGGTTTGTCCCACCGTGACACCACTCAATTGCGTTAAGGTATGGGTCCATTTGTCAGCAGCATCTTGTTTGCTCAAGAATTTGTGAATGTGACATGAGGACTGATAGTGATGCAGTACACAGTATGCACTTGTGCTTGTGTTTATGGCAAAGGGTAATATATTCTGGGCTAAATTAGTTTACCCTTATCTGGGCCACAGAGGAAAGAATTATGGAATTCTGCAGAGGATTGCGGAATGTTTCTGGTGGGCTGCCAGTTTAGGGAGAGGAGGACTGGCAGCTGAAGAGCGAACATGTTCCTGTCCAAACCTTTTCAGTTCATTTGAAAATGGCGTCCCAGGCAAGTGTATGATCATTCCTAGTTTTGAATTACAGAAAATAATAACTGTATTTAGAATGGGGTCATGTGAATAACTTGGAAACTGCCTTTCTCTTCAGATGACTGCAGCATATTGTACTCAAACTTTGTATTGCGTGGTACCTATTGGTTCCTGTCAGATGAGTTCTGCTGTCTGTCTAGAGAAGCAAGACTGTATTCCACCCTATTAAACTGACCAGCATGTGCTTCAGAACGAACCTTTTGAAGACTCATGAGCTATTTTGCAGCTTTTTTGCAGCCAAAATGGATTACAACTGACACAAACACATTTGTGCAAGCTTTTCTCCAAAAGAGACAACTGAATTTATTCACATTATGGGTTTTTCTTTTTTTTTCTTTACATCTGCATTTAGATATGCATTGTGCTCAAAGGCCCTGGTGTGATTGCTTTGAGGGTTTGAAAGTGTAAATGGGACATGCGCCTGATTGTAGTTAAAGGAAGGTAGCTGCCTGTGCTGAAGTCCCTTCATGCCGTGGCTGCTTGCAGGAAGATATGTTGTGTCTGTTGATAGCAGTGGTCCTGGAGTAAAATGTACTCTGCATGAGTTCCTCCAAAGCCACTCCTACGGCAGCAAATAGGGGACCAGTTGCTGAGCACCAAGCCACTAGATATTTGGGGTGAGCTGGAGGCATATGGGAACAAATATAACACTAGCAATGATGGACGCCACAGATTTCTAGCATTTTAATGCAGCGCGATTTGCTAAATGATATGAATCCATATGTAGGCTGTAAAAAGGTTTAGTTTGAATTGTTACAGTTTGTTCTACACAGCACTGATTGATTTCAATGACCTATCAATCCAAAACCATGTGCACAAGGTTCATATTGTCCCTTCCAAAGTTAGATTTGAGCCATTGCATTATTTGGGTACAGCACTACATGCATATAGTATTCAAATTGTTTCCTCCCAAGTTGGATACACACCATTAAATAAATTTAGAAAAGAAAGTTGAAGCAGAAGCTGACATTGACTTTGATAAGATACCATTGCAGGCATGTGCAACAAGTAATTTCTCAGTCTGGAAGATTGATTAGAACTGTTGTTTATGAAGCAATTTTTAAATAGCAAGAAGTGGGTGACACTACTGATGGAAAGTGGAAAAGGACAGCCCAAAGGTGGCCTGGTAAATTGAAAGGAAGCTGACACCAAGAAAGAGTCGATGGATATTTTTGTTCATATCCTGTAGTCCGTTCCTGTAAACAAAGAGCAAGGACAAATATCCTTTGTTGTCCCTGCAGATGACAGTTCACTTCCTGCTCATACAGGAAGTCTCAACTCTTAACAGGCTGTCAGAAGTGTCATCTAGGTGGGTCAGTGCCCTAAAGGACTGGCCTGGGGACATCAATATTCATTTGGAATAGGCCGGCATGGTCCAAAAAGGAATGAGGTTAGTTGGTGTGAGGTAAGTTCTGACTCACTTGTTTTTCCAAAGAACTTGTTGTACTGCAGGGTGAAATCCCCGATTCTACTCTGAGTGTGAGTTCATTAGGCACTGCTGAAGGATTCAAGCCAGCAATGAAGCAGGTGCTCTTTTTGTTATCCTGCCACTGGGATCATCAAATCATTTTACCTGTGAGTCCAGTGAGAAACCAGTCTGATCAAAATATGGCTCCAATTCAGTTACCTGCTCAGGGAAGAATAAAATCAACACTACAGTCAGATTTTGTGGGACAGATTTGATGATCCTTGTTATACCATATAGTAAGTAGAACAACTATTTGGAAAGGTGTAGATAGGTTTTTATTGCTTTTGCTTTCAGGAATACTAGAACACAAAAATGTTTTGAGCTGGATGTTATTCAGGAGAGGTTGTGGATCTCATTTCAACTTCATGGGGACAAGTAGGCCATTAAATTCAGTTACTTCGGGTAACTTTTATCAAGAATTTTAAGTATTTCCTGGTGACCCATACTGTGCACTGAAGACCTGTTCAGAATCTCCTGCTACTTTCAACTCGATCACTGATCGTGGCCAAAATTAGCAATTAGTATACAGTATTTGACCAACATGAAATTTACCAGTATGCTTTAGACACACCTGTGGCCTCAAATTCCAGCCAAGTTTCAGCACACAGCCAAAGTAGTCTTTGCATGAGCTGATTCCTCTTATCCAATATGCTCAGTGGCGGCATTACACTGAGAACCAGGCTATCTTAATAATGTGGTGGTTATGTGACTGTATTGAACACAACATGATTATTATCAGATACTGGCTGTTACTGGCTAAATGTGATACCAAACATGGCCTAAATGATTGAATTCTGCGGCAAACAAAGCTGCCCATTTAATAAGCTGACTCAAGGTCAGTTTGGGTCACCAACAATTGAAATATTACTTGCATTATTTCTGTGTGCTCATTACAGTTTAATGGGTAAAATAAGCAAATAGTTCATTTTTGTCTGGCAGAGCAATTGATTTTTCTCAAGCTCAATATACTTTCCGAGGAAAAAGCAGGTTTTTTAAAAATTATTAGTTCGTTTTCACCTTTAATTTGCTGACGAGAATGTAGGCCTAGCTGTATTTGAGGAGCGTCTCGGGAATATATCGAGGGCTGACTGCAATAAACAGTTATGTGCAGATGTTTTACAGTGGACATAACTGTTTATTGCAGTCAGCCCTCGATATTATGCCGCTTCTTGGGGGCGGAGTATGTTGGCAATATACTAAGTCAAACATGTAGTCGGGGAAAATACAACTAGTAAAATTGCCAGTAAAAGCTATGTGACTGCATCTGCCTGTAGGTTGAAATGGTCGCGATGTTGACTCTCGCTGTAACACCTCGGTGATCGAATGTCAGAAAGCTGATGAACTTGTACGGAGGTAAACAAGATCCGAGCGCGGCAAGCCACCCCCGGAACACCACAGACAAGCAGACCTTTTCTGGGAATGCGAGCAATGCGAGAGGGCTTTCTTTGCATTGTCTTCTCATGAACAAGGGTTTGATACCATCCAGCTTTGACATTTATTGGGCAACTCGTGGGTTTATTTTATACTGTGGCGTGGGAATGAATTAATTTTATTCAGTTGGAAGTCATTCGCTTTTTTCTCAACAAAGCATTGCTTAGTCTGCTTTGCTGTTTGGGTAGAACTCACCCGTGTTTTGAAATGTCACGGGGGAAATAAACTCGCCACGATTATGAAGACCAGTTGCCATACATTAGATATTGGCATTTTAGGCCAAGTGAGAGTTTGACTGCATTATCACTCCTGTAGTGGAAGCACGCATGTGAAGCCCACTCGGGGCATTTCCATAACCCATTACATGCTTTTCTCAATTAGGGTGGAGTGGGATAAGACGCCCCTGAGGTTAAGATGCCCTTTGCATATAATTCCATTTCAGCTTAGCCCAGTATGTGGCTCTTGACTTAGACAAATGCACTGCTACCTGGAGGGAAATTCTGAGCAACAGATGAGTCAACAGAGCAAGTGACATGTGAGAACTCAAAGTATTTGCGTTTTTACTGTCTTTCTTATAAAAATGACCAAATGAATCATTTTGCCACAAGTATTTGAATGCTCCAGGAGTCTGCAGGACATGTCAGTGTAACTCTGATGCCTTCTCTATGTATGAAAGGGGGTCCTGTGTGGTGATAATGGGAGAAATTGGGGTTAATGAGCCAAAACCAATATGGTAGTGCAGGGGGTAAGATGCCTTCCTTCCCTAGGGGCATCGTACCCCATTTTGAGTCGTATTCATTCTGTTTTATGAGTTTTTTTCTTAAAATTATGTTCTATTTATAGGAAATATAAGTCAGACATGTTGATTTTTATAAAGAACTTGGGAATGGATAGGTAAGTGTATCCATACATGTTAAAAATAGGGCCACATGAAGTTACACAATAATGAATCATATATGCATCAATACCCATAAGGGCCTAAAAAGAAATATATTGGTTGAAATGTATTTTGGTCACTCTTAATTTTGAAGACTTTTCATGGATACTCATATACGTTCCATACCGCTACATATTTATCTGATGTGGTGCCTCATATTTTTTAGTAGTCCACAAGATATAACCGTCTATTCCTTGATGCATGTAATGCCAACAGTACCTTGCCATCACTTGTGCCTTAGTGTTTAGTCAGTTAACAAAAAAGTTAAGTTTAGGAGAATGTATCTCTTTCTTTCCCCATTTCTTTAGCAAGAAAATTTCTAAAAAGATGTAGATCTTTTGTATGATGTGTAGCTGCCAATTAAGACAGCTATAATATGATTATTACTCGTGAAATGCAGTAAAACCAGTATGTATTACGCTTTACAAGTTATTCTAGATAAAATAAAACAGATGCCCATGGGGGACGTCTTACCCCATTCAGAAGGGCATCTTACCCCAGGGGTGGGGTAAGATGACCTTTTAAAAAAAAAAAAAGGAATTAAACATTTTAAAATATTTCTATAGTGACTATGTCATAAATCTTTTGAGATGTGATAGCCAACTTTATATACTATCCATTCAAGCAAAAAAAATTATGAATTCATGTTGTTTACCTTCAGTTATGAAAATTCCTGCTTAAGGGGGGCATCTTACCCCACTCTACCCTATCTACTGGGTTGTAGTGCCTTTTTGAAACATCTCATGATTGAATAAACATTTTAGTTTTATATTTTGAAAAGATCATTGCAATGGCAACGCATTTAAAAAAAAGTATTGGACAAACTTAATTCACTTCTATAAAAAATTGGCGGTGGCAACTTACAATACTGTGTCAATAACTGGGCGCACTAATGCTATTTCGCAGAGGACTGTGTCAGTAGGTTGTAGGATGTGTTATTGACATGATGCCAATAGAAAGGGTTGTTACATCAATCATGTGGTTTCATAATCACATACAGTACTCTAAAAGATACTGGAGCCTTACTAACAAGATAGAGCAAAAGAGTCTACTGCCTGGTCGGAGAATGAACGACCTCTAGTGGCGGCAAAAAAACAAACAAACAAACAAACAAGCAAACAAACAAACAAAAACGTATGAGTACAGGCAGTTGTTTCAATATATTGAGGTCAATGGTAGACTGAGGAGAGAAAGCAAAATGTCTCATTTATATTTTTCCCCCGCAGCACCCAATCGATACTATATTCAGTAAGCCAAAAGTTTTCGGATTATTTTTACGCCACACTTGAAGTGACCACGATTAACTTTTTTTTTTTGGGAATATAACCTTCATTGAGGTCTCTGTAGGTTGTCCTTCTGGCCTTGCTAGGTAACAAGGCGTAAACAATCACGACATCTCTCTTCCTGTCCCAAGTGAGCGTGAGCCATCATTAGTGTGCTGGCTACCTCAACGAGAAAACTGAGCACACTATAGATTAAAAAATAAAATGAATGTTTACTAATTTAACAATTCTGTGTTCGTGTTCAGATTTTGTTGTAGAATGGTTTGTGTTCCTTTCTGTGTCCCGATTACCAATTTGCAGCCATTTACCTAGCAGGCTAAGCTGGACACATTGCTACTTTAATAAAAAGAGTGGCAACAGAGTGTTTGAGCTTGCGACTCAATTGACTGAGAATTAAGAAATCGTTGCTATTACAAATGAAATGGCCGTGCCTAAATGATTTAGGGGCAAAGTGATTGAGCTATCTCAATGCTAGCACATAATGGGAATTGCCATCAAGGCACTAACGGAATGGGCATTAAGGCACTAAAGGAAATTAGCAATGCTAACACATAGTTGGAATGGCCATCAAGGCGCTAACAGAACATGGCATTGCGATCTTGATAATATTAACAGTCACCCATGCACCAGCTAGGTTTTGACCAAGCAAGCTAGTCTTGTTTAGTCAGAGGTACTGAAGGAGACGTGTTGATTGGAACAAATTGATTGGGTGAATTTAGTCTGGGAAAATAGTGCCTCCATCCCAAAAAATTGATTAGCTAGCTAATGGTTGCTACCATGCAGATGCTAGGCACGAATCAATTTTAATGTTAGAGACTGAATTTCAAACGTGTCAATGCCTTTTGGATTTCATTAAGAAAGGAGCTGCTGTCCTTGTTTAGCCTGCAGACATAACTTCTCAATAATCATTGAGTACTTTAATAGCCAGCTAGCTGCTTATTTAATCATCTGCATTTTCAGATTTGACAGCAAAGACGGAAAAATGTAGCCTCCATCTATCGGTCTCATCATCTGATGCACAACCACCTGCCAAACTGGCTGCTGAAATACTGAGCACAGAGAGCATGCTCCAAGGGCAACCCCCACTTTAGGAGATCGGAACTATGACCAAAAACTTCCATTCATTTTTAAATTTTGCTCAATATTGTAATAAGGCTCCAGTATCTTAGGTACTACGCTAGACTGCCAAAGTTTAGACGTCTTTATTGATTGGATGGTGTCACTAACAGATGATGAACTTAGCATTGACACAGTGCTGCGTCAGTAGACACTTCAAGGCTTTGATTTAGCTTGTCCAGATGGTTTATATGTGGAACAAAAATATTTTAGGCATAGATTATTTACCATGGCTAATGGTATATGATTTACATAATTCCAAAGCACTTTTCTGAGCAACTTTGTTTTTAGTGGCGTTACAAATGAATGAAATGTTTAAGTGTTTGTTCACTATCAGTGGTGAGGTGGTGTCTCGGTTGGTGGGTATACTGTGACTTCCAAGGGGCATCCATTCCAACATGAGCACTTGCACCGTAATGCATTATTACTCCCAACTTTGACTTAAGGATCGAAAGCCAAATCTGTTTAAATAACAATTGATGTAATTGTGAGAGAATACAGACTTTAGATAATACGTCTGGCGCTGGCTCGATACAGTAAGCAACAAATTAATTGACTGGCCTGATTCAATCATTGTAGCCTCAAGCCCTCCTTATTATGACACTTATCATGGCTCATATTTTTACCTGTATCTCTTATGTACTAATTTATTGTGCACCATCAATATATTATTCAATCCTCTCAAAATAATGCATCATTTTATATGAGTTAAATAGTTACAGTATAATCAGACATCTTTGCAGTAATTGTTTTTTCACGCTGCTGATGTTTTCACGGTTTCAATTTATCTCAATGTTTTTCTCCCTGCATGGGCGCTTTGGATCTTTTGTTGGTTAAAACAAAAAAATTAAAAATTCTCGCGCGAAATTGAAGTCCTTGTGCACTCGAGGGGTTGGAAGCAATGGAATTGCATAAAGACGTTTCAAATGATCTTATTTCATTTAAATGATCATGAAACACATGCATTGATTCCAATCCTTGAATAAAGAAAAGCGTGAGAAGTCCGGCGTCGTAATCGGTATACGTTATAAATGAAAACTGGCCTCATCTGTTAATGTTGAGAGTTATCGGAGTTTCTGTAATGGTAATTTAAATGAATGATTGATAACCAATCATTAATTTAAAGGGATTGTTTTGAGCCTCCCCTATCACCAGTTCACCAGCTGCCACTGATAAATATATATATATATGCACAATAGTTGATATTAAACCAAGTTTTTGAAAGCTAATGAAAATGCTCATGCCTTGTTCTTGAAATTGGTATCTTATTAACACCATACTTGCAGTGTATTTTTATGTAGATTAAAAAGCTGCAACTATCAACTATTCTTTCTGGGGTCTGCAATGAACAGAAGACCAAGTTTATATTATAATTGAATGCCGAATGAACATATACGTCATTGCTCTGCACATTACTGTTATATTCTATAATTTATCCACATGATCAAGTTCTCTGCAGTCATATGGAGCAGGCAGACACTCTGATAATGAGTACATATCCCATGGATAGGAATTTTGTGTGGATTTTCGCTCTGAAATGCAGCTAAATGAGGAGCATGAATTGAAATTCATTGCACTTAGATTATGAATATTTGTGCATGCATCTTTGATCAATTTTTCCCATTCAGGATGTCCTTTTGACTTTGTGATAGACATTGGTAGTATACTAGAAGTATCTTACAAGAATTGCTACAACCCCAATTCCAAAATAGTTGGGACAAAGTGTAAATTGTGAATAAAATCAAAACGCAATGACTTTCAAATCACACCAGCCAGTATTTTTTACACAATAGAACAGAGATAACATAGCAAATGTTGAAAGTGAGAAATTTTACAATTTTATCCATAAAATGAGCTCATTTCAAATTTGATGGCTGCTACAGGTCTCAAAAAAGTTGGGACAGGTGCCTGTTTACCATGGTGTAGCATCCCCTCTTCTTTTTAACACAGAGTGGAGGCGTCTGGGCATTGAGGAGACAAGTTTCTTGAGTTTAGCCATTGGAATTTGATCCCACTCTTGTTTAATACAGGCTTCCAGCTGCTGGAGAATTTTGGGTCCCCTTTGACGGAGTTTTCGTTTAATTATGCACCAAATTTTCTCAATCGGTGAAAGATCAGGCAGGGCAGTTCAGCACACGGACTCTTCTACTACGAAGCCATGCTATTGTAATAGCTGCAGTGTGTGGTTTTGCATTGTCCTGCTGAAATACACAAGGCCTTTCCTGGAATAGATGTCATCTGGAGCGGAGCATATGTTGCTCTAAAACCTTTATATACCTTTCAGCATTCATGGTGCTTTTTAAAACATGCAAGCATCCCACACCATCTGCACTAATGCATCCCCATACCATCAGAGATGCTGGCTTTTCAAATGAACGCTGATAACAGGAGGGGTGGTCTTTCTCCTCTTTAGCCCACAACGCCCATGATTTCCGACAAGAATGTCAAATTTGTTCCCCTCTGACCACAGGACACTTTGCTACAGTCCATTTTAAATGAGCCTTGGCACACAGAACACGGCGGCGCTTCTGGATCATGCTCAACAATGGCTTCCTTTTTGCATGATAGAGTTTTAGATGGCATCTGTGGATGGCATGGTGGACAGTGTTTACAGACAGTGGTATCTTGAAGTATTCCTTGGCCAATTTAGTAATGTCAATGACAGAATCATGCCGGTGAGTGATGCAGTGGCGTCTGAGGGCCCGAAGATCACGGGCATCCAGTAAAGGTCTTCCGCCTTGTCCCTTATGCACAGAGATTTTTCCAGTTTCTCTGAATCTTTTGATGATGTTATGCAGTGTCGATGATGAGACCTTCAAAGCCTTTGCAATTTGATGTTGAGGAACATTGTTTATGAAGTATTCCACAATTTTTTTACGCAAGCCTTCACAGGTTGGAGAGCCTCTGGCCATCTTTACTTCTGAGAGACTCAGGCTCTCTAAGACATCCCTTTTATAGCCAATCATGTTGCACACCTGATGCCTATTAACTGAAATACTTGCTAAATGTTCTTTCAGCTGATTCTCTTACATATTAATTGCTTTTTCAGCCCTTTTTTGCCTGTGTCCCAACTTTTTTGAGACCTGTTGCAGCCATAAAATTTGAAATAAGCTCATTTTGTGGAGAAAAATGTAAAATGTCTCAGTTTCAACATATGAAATGTTATCTATGTTCTATTGTAAATAACATATTGGCTCACGTGATCTGAAAGTCATTGCATTTTGATTTTATTCACAATTTACACTTCGTCCCAACTATTTCGGAATTGGGGTTATAAATTCACATTTCTGCTCAAATATAAACTTATGTTAAATATTTTAAATATTTTGACATGCATCAATGATTAAGTCTTTCATCTATCTATGGCTAAGTTTGAATGGAAGTGAACTGAAATGCATATTTGAGCCTTGTGTGCTGACAGGCTAACATCAACCCCCCATGCATTGTTCCAAATATGTCATCAGATTTTTTTTATTGGGAATATGACATCGTATTTCTGTATAAGTGCTTAAGATGCAGACTAGCATATGGCTGGGACTCAGTTACGTAGTAGTCTTCTCACAACTTAATACTGATTTGAATTAGCCTTGCTTACTGCAGTGACAAAATAGTTGGAAGGGTTAATGGGTGTGTGAAAGTATTAGCTAACGTCTCACTGTCTGGGATACGCTCTTTTGATGAATCCAGCCTGAAAATCCAGACGTCAATGGCCACTGAGTCGGCAGATGTGGGGCAAGACTGGGTCTATATAAAGAAAGGAGGCTCGGCCTTGTCAGATATGCAGTATAGCCAGCTGCTCCGCTCACTCACATCAGGACTGTAGTGCAGTGGAGTGGGTCTATGGCTGGACTCCGATCATAGGGCTTCTGACATGGGGCTGGGCTGTTGTTAGGCTGTTAAGCTGTTGCATAACGGCTCATGCTCCAGTGGGCCGCCTGCAGCATTACCCATTTACAGGTTTATTGTGTAAAAATGGGAGGTAGCATAATTTGTGTTGGGTAGCCAGTATATTGTCATCCAGTGTTACCTGTAGGCTATATAGCTATATAGCTAGCTAAATGCTTGTCTCTGTGTAGTCACATTTTGTTCGAGCTGTTGCACTCTTAAGCAAGGCCCATAACCCCATGGTTTTATGGGGAACTTCCGTCTACTTCATCTAATCGACTTTTAGTCGCTTTTGATACATGTTTCATGAAAATAACAATAATGTAATGGAGATATTAGTTGTCAGTGTTAAGGAAGAGTTTATTGAGATGATTGGTTGAGGTGCAGTACAAGGGCATTTAGGATGAAGGAGTTTTAGATAAGGCAGTATTATGGATACCTGACTCGGACCGGAATACATCAGTATATTAACTTTGTCCTGTCTGGGGTTTAAGTGCCGAGTCCGAGAGCCCCATTTATAAAACTGTATGGAGATTCTATTCTAAAAGCAGGGTACATTACATCATATTATTGTCACTTAGCAGATGCCCTTATCCACAGCGAAGTTCAACACAAAGTGTGTTTGAAAGGAAAAGGAGTGCTGGGGGCTTGGGCAAAGTCTGAGTAGGCAGGTCTTCTGATTGCACTTATAGGCAATCAGCGTCTCTGTTGTTCTGACCTCTGTGGGAAGGTAATTCCAACTTGAAGGGGCCAGGACAGACCAGAGACATGATCAGGCAGCACCAGAACAGAGTGGAGGAGGGCCAGTCAACCAGCAGTGGCAGAACAGAGATGTTTGGCTGGTGCACAGAGTCTAACAATCTCCTGAAGATAGGCTAGGGCTGTCCCTCTAGTGATGGTATGCTAGCTCCTATGTTTTAAGCTTGATGCAAGCCACTGGCAACCAGTGGAGGATGCTGAGATGATGAGTGATGTGGCAGTATCTGGGGAGGTTGTAGATCAGACGAGCTGCAGCATTCAGGATCAGCTGCAGAGGTCTGATGGTGAATGCCAGAAGGCCAGCTAAAAGCAAGTTGCAGTAGTCCAGGGGGGACAGTACTAATGCCTGAACCAGAAGCTGAGTTGAAAAGGTTGTGAGAAAGGGACAGATACCCCTGATGTTCTACAGGGAGAACCTGCTCACCCGGCTCACCGCTGAGATGTTCTCAGAGAGTGACAGTCCATTATCTATCACCACTGCAAGATTCCTCGGAGAAGGCAAGAGGGACACTGTAGCGCCTCCTACAGAGGCAGTGAAGTCCAGGATGTGAGAGGAGAATGCAGGGATGAATATCACCTCTGTTTTACCAGGAGGGAGCTTAAGATGGTGGTCATACATCCAGCAGTGGATGTCCTGCAGGCAAGCAGGGATCTAAGCAAAGACAGATGGAGATTTTGGAAAGGAGAGGAGGAGCTGAGTGTCATCAACATAACAGTGGTAAGGAAATCCATGAGCGGGGATGACAGGACCGAGAGAACATGTGTAGAGGGTGAAGAGAAGGGGACCCAGGACTGAGCCCCTGGGGACCCAGAAGGAGCACCCTGAGGGACAGGACTTAATAGGTCAAAATTTGTACAGCATATGCCCACTGCTGCTAGGGACCACAGGCAGATAGGATGGTTAACCTTATCAAAGGCCGCAGACAAGTCAAGGAGGATCAAGACCAAGGAAAGAGAGGCTGCTCTTGCAACATGATGTAACTCATTAACAGACAGAGGTACTGTTGATGTCGAGTGGCAAGGTCTGAAGGCAGACTGCAGAGGATCCAACAAGTTATTTTTTCGGACAGGAAAGACTGCAGTTGGTTAAAGGCCACTCTTTCAAGTGTTTTGGATATAAAAGGCAGGAGGGAGACAGGACGGTAGTTCTGTAGGAGGGAGGGATGGAGTGACATGGGCATACTTGAAAGAAGAGGGGAAATATCGAGAAGATAAGGATGAGTTGATGAGGGAGGTGAGAAAAGGGAGGCTATCAGGTGTGATGGCTTAAAGGAGAGATAATGGGATGGGGTCAAGGGCTCAGGTGGTAGGGCGGTGGGTAGTGATGGGTCAAACAACACCGGCGCGTCAGTGCGTGTATCGAGCACAAAGAGCGATACCCCATGTCGGTGCATGTATCGCTTTCAGAAAAATCACGTGACCAACACAGTTGCCGTATCGCTTGGCGGTCGAGCCTTCAAACTGTGTTTAAAAGCAAGTGACACTTCCCACTCGTTTGCTTCATGCTGGCGGGGGAGGGGACTTCATTTGTTGCTGTTCTGTGAATTTTTTTTTTTTTTTTTGGCTCGTCATTACTCAGTAATATGGAACTAGCATAGAGAAAAAGGAAATTTTCTCCAGTCTGGGATCATTTTGATCTCATAACACCAGATCAGATCGCCTTGGCCCTAACATGCAACAAAAACTGCTGTTTCTGAATGAAAATGCGTAAAACCTGTCTTCTCCCCTCACATGTTATGTAAACAGGACCATTTATCATTCATTTGGTGTCCATGTCTCAGAATGAATGAATCTCGTTCAGTCTCACTACCTACTCAAAATCCAGGTTACCTGCAATGATTTTTGAATTTCAGCAGATGTCGCCACTGAGCGATACATCAATACAGCGTCAACACAGTTAGGGAAATGTGCCTCACACTCTAAGAGGCATCATCTACCCATCACTAGTGGTGAGAGAGGGGAAGCTGGGAGATGTCCAAGTTAGTGAGGGGAGAGAAACTGAAAAAAAATGGAGGGGAACAAAAAGAGGGGAGATTGGGAAGGAGGAGATGAATATAAAAGAGCAGCTAATTTCTCATACTTTTGCATCAAAGAAATCCGCAATGTCCTTGGCAGTTAAAGTCGACTGAGGTGTCAGAGTACAACTGAGGAGAGAGGAGAGAAGGGGGAAAAGTTGATGAGGGTTAGTGGAGGAGCTCTCAATGTTTGGATAAAAACAATTGATTTTAGCAGAGGTGATAAAGGAGGAGAATTTCACCTGAAGACACTGGTGGGAAGACAGGCCAAACTGGGCCCTGGACTTCCTCCACTGCCTTTCTGCAGCATGGATACAAGCCAAAGATGGTAGACAAACAACTGCATGAAGTAAAAATGTTGATATATAAAATCCTCCATACGCTCACATTTTATTGCAATTTTCTCAAAATAAAGTTCTATGAACTTGAGATTTTCTGTTTGTGAGCATTCTTCATATCATTACCTCCATCAAGGAGGTTATGTTTTCACCCTTGTTTGTTGGTTGTCGAAATTAACAACCATATCACTTTGTTCCGTTAGTCGTCTGTGTGTTTGTTAGCAGGATATCTCAAAAACGGCTGCATAGATTTCAACCAAACTTTGCAGGATGTTACAGTAGCACAAGAGGAACAAGTGATTTAGGCATATCTAGGCCAAAGTACAGCTGAGATATAGGCCAAAGTACAAATCCAGCTATGCTGGCGGAGATTAAGCACAGCTGAGATATAGGTCAAAGTACAAATCCAGCTATGGTGGCAGAGATTTGAAGTATCGAGTCAGACACCAGACAATTTCGACAACGGTCCCGTTAGGCGGGACTCATTTGTTTGTTTGTTTGTTTGTTTGTTTGTCTGTTTGTCTGAACAGGGTAACTCAAAAAGTTATGAATGGTTTGGCCACAAAATTTGGTAGGATGATATGTGGTAGTCCAAGGATGAGTTGATTCAATTTTGGAGGTGATCCGGAACATATTCTGGATTCTAGATCTGGAAGAATTAAAGTATATCTGTCTAATGCGGGTCTCTGTGATATTTCTGACTGGATAAATCAAAAAGTTATGAACAGTTTGGCATGATATTTGGCAGGATGATGAGTGGTAGTCCAAGGAAGAGTTAATTTAATTTTGGAAGTAATCGAGAACATATTCTGTAACAAAAAGAACAGATACATGGCTAGGCGGAGGCATGCGATCTACTAAGTGCCCTTTTGTTCAGTTTGTTTTTCCAACCCATTACAGCAGGGTAAATGCGGCTGACTGACTGCATATAAGTTGAGGATGATGTCAAGGCATCAACGGGATTCAAACCAGAACTATAACAATTTCTGAGCCATTTTTGAAAGTTATACCCCAAAAATGTTCAGGTTCCTTGACCAGATCTGGACCTATTTCTGTGGGCCTATGCAGGCTGAGTGAAAGTGAGTGATGCTGTGATTTGCTTTGCAGCATGATATGTACAAGCATTAATTAATTGCCAGGGAAAACAGAGAACAACATTCTTGAGAAAACAATAATATTTGCAAGTAACAAACATGACCGATCACATAAGCGCCTTGGTGGAGGTAAAAAGTAATTGACCCCTTAAAAATTATCGTTGGTTGTATAGCCTTTAGCAGCAGCAACAGCAGCTGCTGTGTCTGATAACCAGAGAACACTCTTTGCAGAACATTGTTGGCTACTTGAGTATGAATAACTCATTTATGGTCCTACCAGAATATTTCAATAGGCTTCAAGTCAGGTCTTTCACTTCGACCCATCAGAATCCTAATTTATTTCTGAGCCCATTTTGAATCATTTTCATGCTGCATAACTCGATTGCACTTGAGGCTCTGATCTTAGACCCTGGATACTCACTCTTGTCCAGAATGAGGTGGTGTGGGTACAGGCTTTCATTCTAACCAGCCAGTCACACACCTGATTCAACTAATCAACTTTTCAAGCTTTTGCCATAGACCCTTGATTAGAATCAGGTGTGAAACTGCATGGTTGGAATGAAAGCCTGCACCCCCACCGACTCATTCTGGAAAAGAGTGAGTATCCCTGTCTTAGACAGATGACCAGAAATTCTCACTGAGGACTCAAGGTTCTATTAATAATGGCAAGTTGTCCTGGCCTTGAAGCAGCCGAGCATTCCCACACCATCACACTATGCCATCATGTTTGAATTTCGGCATAATGCTCTTATCGTGGAATATTGTGCTAGCTTTACCTCAGTTGCAATTGGACCCATTTATTTAAAAAAAGATTCCACTTTTCACTTGCTCTACAGAACACCATCCCAGAAGTACTGGAGTCATCCCATTTTGGCAAATATGGCACAAGCCTTTATGTTCCTATTGGTTAGCTGTAGTTTTCACCTTGCAACTCTCCCATAGATATCATTTTTATACAGTCCCTTGCTAATGGCAGGCTTCATGACTAAATTGGAAATTAGCAAGACAGGAAGTTCCTTTGATATTCATCTGGTTTCTTCTCTGACTTCCGGGATGAGTTGTCAGTGCTCACTTGGAGGAAGTTTGGTAGGACAACCACTCTAGTCAAGATTCAACTCTATTCCAAGTTTTCTCGATTTGGCGATTTTGGCTCTCACTGTGGTTTGCTGGAGTCCCAGAACCTTGAACATTTTTGCTAACCCTTTCCAGGCTGGTATATTTCAATAAGTTTCAGTATCATCTCTTTTAGTTGTTCTTTTGATCATGGTATAGTGAATTGCAAATTGAAACCTTTAACCCTTTAAGTGTGAGGACACACATATCTGTTGAGAATTTTCTGGGCAGAAATTCAAGTACTGAAATGTCAATAATTATTGGTGACTGCAAGCAATTGAAGTTAAGAATACTGAATTGAAAGGTTGATAGTACAACGGTACATTCCAGAAAATTTATTAGCGATTATTATTCTTATCATTATTATTATTGATGTGTCTAAATTACTGGCTGCTGAAAGCAACTGAGGTCTATAATACAGAATTGAAATGTTGACAGTATAATCCAAAAAATTTACTCTTAAAGGGATTGTTTGAGTTTTTTGAAGTGGGTTTGTCTGCAATACTCATCCCCAGTCTGTGTAATACCTGCAGTAGATAGCAGTCAGCAAGCTACCAATTTGTGGAAGCAAAGCCTTGTGCCGTTGTTGCACCACCACTGAAACAGATCAATGTACGTCTCTGGACAGGGTCAGCAGCAAAACGTCTGTTAGCCCCCAAAAAGAAAGCACTACTAAAATATATCAGTATAAATATAAGTGCACACTCTATTTTGAATACTTTCACCTCTTAACATTGTCAGACAGCCCTTATCTTTGGCACTAACTTTGCATTATCTCAACCATAGAACCTCTGCATTTCGATGCAGTTTAAAATTGTTGTGCCATAGGAAATGGTTGCACTTTCATGGATATTGATTTCTTTTAGGTGGACCTTTTTTTAGGTGGCTAACATACAGTTGTGCTGAAAAGTTTGCATCCCCTGGCTGAATTTCTAAAATAGGTAACATTTTGTAAAGAAAACATGAATGGCCAGGCAAAACACATTTCTTTTATTTCTTATTGGATTCATATCCAACTGTAGGTCATGTAGAACGGCACAATCTTTAAACAAACATGCGGGAAAAAATTGAAATGAACCCTGTTCAAAAGTGTGCATACCCTTAATTCGTAATACTGTGTTTTGCCCCCTTTAGCATCAATAACAGTGTGCAGTCTTTTGTGGCAATTGTCAATGAGGCCCCTAATTCTATCTGGTGGTATAGCTGCCCATTCTTCCTTGCAAAATGCCTCCAGCTCCTGCAAATTCTTTGGTCATCTTGCATGATCTGCACGTTTGAGATCTCCCCAAAGCGGCTCGATGATATTGAGATCAGGAGACTGTGATGGCCATTCCGGAACCTTTGCCTTTCTCTTCTGTAACCACTGGAGGGTCAACTTGGTTTTGTGCTTTAGATCATTGTCATGCTGGAAAGTCCAAGTGTGTCTCATCTGCAGCTTTCATGCTGAAGAATGCAAATTGTCTGCCAGCATTTTCTGATAGCATGCTGCGTTCATCTTGCCATCAAATTTCACGAGATTCCTGCGCCTTTAGAGCTCACCCCCCCAAAAACATCAGAGAGCCACCACCATGCTTTACAGTGGGAATGGTATATTTTTCACCATAGGCCTTGTTGACTGCTCTCCAAACATAGCGCATGCAGTTGTGACCATGAAGTTCTATTTTGGTCTCATCACTCCAAATGACAGAATTCCAGAATTTGTGAGGTGTGTCAAGGTGTTGTCTGGCATATGTGAGGCAGGCTTTTTTGTGAGATTGGCACAATAATGGCTTCCTTCAACTCGACCATGCAGCTCATTGTTGTTTAAGTACCTCCTTATTGTGCACCATAAAACGACCACACTATCTTTCCACAGAGCATCCTGTATTAATCTTAAGGTAGCTTGTGGATTTTTTTTTGTGTCCCAAACAATTCTCCTGGCAGTTTGGGCTGAAATCTTTCTTGGCCTACCTGAGCTTGGCTTGGTATCAACATATCCCCTAATTTTCCACCTCTTAATCACAGACTGAACAGTACTGACTAGCATTTTCAAGTCTTTGGATATCTTTTTATATCCTTTCCCATCTTTAAAAAGTTATTACGAAGGTCCTCAGACAGTTCTTTTCCATTCCCCATGGCTCAGTGTCTAGTCAGATCAGAGCCTCCACTTGGGAGCAAACAAACTCAATGACACACAGACACTAGTTACAATTTAAAAAGCCACAGGTGTGGAACCCTTAATAGCCATTTAAACCTGAGTGTGTCACGTTGTGTATATAAAACAAAGTCAAACATTCAGGGGTATGTAAACTTATGATCAGGGATCTTTGGGTGATTTCAGTAATGATTATTATTTAAAAAGAAGACAAACACCTAGAATGTGATGATAAATGACTTTTTAGCATGATAAGTCATATTTTCAAAATAAATGGCAACATTTCACAAATTCAGCTAGGGTATGCAAACTTTTGAGCACTACTGTACATTGCAGTGCTGTCCCCATCCAAAGCAGTGTATTGCTCTGCTTTTGTGCCAGCATCGCTCACTGCTTCTGCATACTGGGGGCTTCCTGACCACTCTCTACTGCAGGTAATATACTGACCAGATATCTCCTACAACCCCACTTCAAAAAACTTTTATCTATCCCTTTAAAACAGATAGAGTAATAGTGAAGTGAAGAAATCTGGGGAAAGAAAACTAGTCCATAGACTAGTCAAAGAAAACTTTGCAAATTCATACTTTGCAAAGATCTGAAACAATTAAGTCTGACAAATATGCACAAATGGAAGAAATCGGGAAGGGGTAAATATTTGTTTGCAGCACCGTATCCTCTCAGAACTGCTGACATTTCAAATGTTGTTGAAGGTATGAATATTTTTTTTATTTGACTGTTATGGTGTATCATCACTACAATAAAACAAAAACAACAGTACCATCATGCTTCAATGCTAATAAAGCAGTAGAGTTTGGGTAAGATGTTTATAATGTAGGTTACACTTGGACCTTTAATGTCTGATCCGGCTGATGTCTGGTACTCGCAAGTAAGATACCCAATACGTCCCAGCAGAATGGAAACTATGCTGATACAGAATACCATGAGGTCCCTGCGTGCCTGATCAGAACACAGTCTAAGCCAGCCAGCAGGGCGTTGGTTCGCGTGCCTCAGAGAGTTTTAGATGCACTTCACATGGCGTTCATTCGCTTGCTTCATAGCCAAGAGTGTCAGGCCAGCACTATTCAGCCTGTCTTACGTGCATCCACTGATAATCATATACATAGCTGGGAAAAGGAAAGGACCACAACGGTGTTGTCACCTACACCTACCAGTTTTGAACACAAAGGTAAACTCCCAACGATACCTGATTGAACAGGGAAGAGCCAAAGTCCTAATCTTACATAGCCAGTCTTTGTCTAAACATATTTGACACAAGTGGAGATGGTGGTTGGTGTCTGAAAGTGTAGCTGTATGAGCAACTACTTTGCACTTACAGCAGTTTAACCAAAGCCAAGATACCCAAATGACAATTGAAGCTTGTGGGACTGTAATTTGTCAAAAAAAATCTGCCTGGATTACTTAGTTGGGAATTTCCATCATCAATGTCATGATGGGCCCGAGTGCAGCTTCTTTCTGCACATGAAGGATACCACTTCACAGCTTGGTGGAGTAATCAAGAAATGTGTCGCAACTGTGGCAGTTAGGAGGTATAGTAGGACACAGTGTTTCTTACCAACCAGAACCAACCAGAATTAGAGGGGTGAACATGAGAACAAAGACGGTATAGGGTCAAATGCATTTGGAGAGTTATGTCTAAAGTAATTAATAGTTCCTGCGCTTAACTTTGCAGCAAATTGGCAAACAAGGAATCGAAACAACTACACTAATTTGAATGTAGTTGATCAGTCAACAGGCCGCTGCAAAATGTAAATAGCTAGTCTTACCATGCAGTTAAATTTACCTATGGAAAGCCATATGGGTCAATATTAAATAAATACATAAATAATTAAATATGCCCATGAAATAAATAAATGTGGAAATTAAATTAATCTTGAAATAAATAAATGGGGCAATAAATACATTAAAATATAAAATTAGTCAATATAGTTAAGTAAATAAATAAATGTTTTTATTTAAAAATGACATTTTTCAAGGGACTACTTTCATTTATCTATAGGAATTTTTATCTCATAATTCCATATTTATTTGTTTATTTCACGGCACTTTCCTTTCCGGGGATCTTTTCCCTCCATAACTCAGAGTCCTGGACCATCCAAGCCCTGTCCTTCACCATGAGCGCTGTGGCTGCTGCTGCCCTGCTGTCCTGATCTAGTTCTACTCCACCCTTGCCATGCCACTCCTGGAGCTACAGATGCCACAGCTTGGATGTTTTAATCAGTTTTAATGGACCTTAATTGAACTTTATTACCACTTTATTTCATTATTACTTTATTTTATAATTATTAGCTAGCCAGCAGAGGGTGGGTTTCCCCGCCCGGGTTCCTCCTGAGATTTCTTCCCACTGGCGAGTTTTTTCTCACCGCTGTTTGAGGATTTTTCTCCGTACTGGAAGTTTTTTTGCCTCATTTGCTATAGTGGGGATTAGGCTGGGCACTGCCTCTTTTATTTATTTATTGTTTGATTGATTTATTTTCGCACTGTAAAGTGTCTTTGTGACAGTCTCTCTGTGAAAAGCGCCATACAAATAAAATTGAATTGAATTGAATTTCCGAACAGCACATTTATTTATTTCATTTCTCACGTTCAAATGAATGGGGTGTGAATAGCTCACACATTCAGACCAAAGCAATAGCACCGAATACTGAATATACAGCAGTGCTGAATAAATAAGTAAACCGCAAAAATTTCTGGCGGATGGAAGGCCAGTCAGCAGGTCTATGGCGGGTGTAAAGTGCCAATTTCAGTATTATTATGATAACGAGGGGAACAAGCAACTGTCTAAATGACAAATGAACTGTTGAAATAGTAGTCATCTGTCTGTGTGGATCGGTGCCATCTCAGTAATGAATCTAGTTTCACTTGCTAAACATGCACGGTTTATTTTGAATCTCACGGTAGTCATTTAGGAGTTCTTGAGCCAGCGGCAAGCGTGAGTCGAAAGCTGCAATACCAGGTCTACCAAAGAAAAAGACCAAGCTGTGACAAAAGTTTCTCAGATGTCTACCTTTTTCAAATAACCAGCTACACAAAATTGAAAACATGTCACATTCCCGCAAAACTTTTCACCACAATACTCTGAAGTCAATACAGTTTCACCAGAACCAAACTCATAAAATTGCATGGCCTGTAACAAACCCAGAGACAAACCAAATGAGTTTTCGATTGTGTTGTTGGTTCTTTGAAAAAGGTAGACATCTGACCAACTTTTGTAACAGCTTGGCCATTTTCTTTGGTAGGCCTGAATATCGTTATCTTACATTAGCTCCTGGGTCTTCATGGACAAAGGCGATCAGCTGCATTTTGGCAAACATCCGACCAATGTATAGTGACCTTCATTTGTTAGCTACATTTTACAGGGCATTGTGGATCTTTCACAGTGCACTATTTAGGAGAAAGCAAGGAATTAAGAAACGTAAGCGCCTAAGCTTGAAGTAGCATCGTTATCTTCTTGGATATCTTGCACTTGTACACAGTGCTCAATCAGCCTAAAACAATTTAAAGCTTCACTATCCATGTCTATATCTTGAAGGGCACTAATCCACCCAAGTATTTTTAAAAAGTCTTCAATATCGGCCAAAGGTGCATCCGCTGATAAACCATGTTGATCAATTTGTACTGCTAAGGATAGCACTGAATTTCGGAGCTCATCGAGGTCTTCCATTCTGACTGCGCAAACAGCCTGACCTGTGCAGTATTTCCATTGACATATTCAGTGCTGTTCTCGGTGCTGTTGCCTCGGTCTGAATGTGTGAGCTAACCACGCCCCATTCATTTGAATGTGGGAAATGAAATAAATAAATGTTTCAAATATAAACTAAAGATGCCATTAAATAAATAAATAAAATGTGGAATTACAAAATCAAATTCGCCAGAAATGAATAAAAGTAGTCCTTTGAAAAATGTCATTTTTTAAATAAAAACGTATTTATCTAGTTGTATTTATTGAACTATATTGACAAATTTACATATTCATGTTTAAATTTATTTATATTTTAATATATTTATTGCCCCATGTACAACAATGCCCCCCTGCACAGAGCAAGATCCATACATTATTTGTTGAGATCAGTTCAGATGAGCATAACTGGCCTGCACAGAACCCATGAACTGAGCCCCTTCAAGCACCAGTGGGATCAACCAGAAACAACTTCAAGCCAGGCCTGATCGGCCAACCTCACCGGTCGACCCGAGGGAAGCTCCCGCAGCAATGTTCTAATTACAGGTGTTGTGAAATCAAGATGTTGGTTCTAGAAGCACTAACGTACGGTGACGTGCCGTCGGAGGTCAGTTAAGCCTGATTCATGCTTCTTGCGGTCGGCGCGGTCAGCACGGCCCACACGGTGAAATGCCGCAATTGCGCCCAAGACGACAGAGCGCGGAGGGTCCGCGGAGGCTCTGCACGCCGAGCCGCGCACCTGGAGGATTTTGTAACAACGCGGCCGGGGTCGCACAGACCGTGTTGCAATGATTGGCTAGTTTCAGGACCCGGAAGAACGTACACCTATTAAAATTAAAAATGGAAAGCTTTAAAGAAAAGCCAGCTGAACATACAAACAGCTGAAAATACAAACATCTCCCCTACAGTTCCTGTCGGATCTACAAGGATGCTCATTGCCAGACATCGGTGCAGAAACTGCTGAAATGCAAACCATGTCAACTTAGTTTTCGGAAGTTTCAAGTGACCCAATTATCGAAATAGTGGAGAAAGAGCGGCCAGTAATACTTGTTTTGACAGCGACGCACTGTCTAATCTAATTCAAAATAATCGAGCCGTGTGTTTGGTAGTAGGCTAATAATAATAATAGTTACAATATGATAGTAAAAATGAACGTATTGATCAAAAAAATAAGATTCAGTAGCGCAAGATTAGAACAGGCCCGTTCTTGGAACAGCTTTGACCGCATCAAGCATGAAACGACTCGACGTTCATGGGGACCGTGCGCGCCGCCCGCACTGCTGAAACCGCGCCGACCGCAAGAGGCATGAATCAGGCTTTAGGGTAGGCAGAATCCTCACCGTTAAACAAACGATAACTCTATTACTTTGCTTGATTAGCAATCTGAGGATTGTTTAACTAATTTACAAGACTAAACGGCAGAATGGCGCGCCAGTTCTATCCACGACATTATTGCTCAGTGCATCGAACTTAAAATTCTCACGAGACATCAAGTTTGTTCATATTTGCTTAGAGGAAGCTAACGCAATGCCATTTACAAATATTAAAACCTTTCTTATGCGGTGTTCAATGTGTGGTCAATATGTTTACAACAATATTTCCCCCCTTAAACACGTACTTTTTAATGCCATTTTTTTATAATAGGGAGTTTATTTTCAGTTTTCTTTCGTAATTCGATAAACAAAAGATCAAAACAATATACGGAATTACTGAGAGAGTTGAGATTTTTTTTCCCTATCACCTCTTAATCATTTCAGGCTTAAGTGACTTGAAAATAAGGTCAAATTGATTGATTGACAATCGGGCATAGTACGTGAAAACAGGTTGACAAAATCTAGCGATGAAAAAGGAGAGGTCACTGCCTACCCTAACCGCACGTCCCTGCTACCGTAGCAGTTTTATCAGAAATTGGGCTGGCGCTGGCAGTAGCCATACTGCTCATAGAAATGAATGGTTGCAAAAATCAGCAAATCTTAACATTCCTTGTGAAATGCCAAGCTATAGATCGTGGGTAACCTACTCGTATGAGCGCTTTGGCTGTTAGCAGCCAAAAGCGGTGATTTTGATATCATGTTTGTTGTTTGGCTCGGCACAACATCTCCCCTCGTCTACCTCAGATATTCCTCCCACAATTCTAAGACATGCAGAATTGACCAAATGGAGAATATAAACTGCTCATGAGTGTGACTGTGCGAGTACATGATGTGTGGGCTGTGATAAATTGGTGACATGTATTTATGACATTCACCAAATGCATGCAGAGATATGGATACAAATTCCCCTTCCCCGCACCTGGACCCGTGACTCTGACCAGGAATAAGTATGTTGAGTTACAGATGGGAGGGTGCGTACGTCATAGTAAAGCATTTTAATTATTCTTATTTTGTAAATATATCCTCAATGAATAATTCAATTAAATTGAATCTTAAGAAAATGCAAACAAAATATTTTATTTGTTGAAATATTTCTATGTAAAAATCATGCTTTTATTATTCATGCATATTAATGTGAATTGTTTTCTGCAGTACTTAATATTTAAATTGTCCCCCCCGACTCTATACTTCAAGCAAGCAGACACTGTCATTGTCAAAAAAGATAATTGCGAATAAACGAATCGATGTAAACATCCTAACTTATAAAGAATGGATCAGTGAAGCAATTGATTTGATTCACATGGAAGAAATTGCCTCAGTTTGCAAGGTAAACAAAAAGAATTTACTGAAATTTGGGGTCAACTAGAAGAATACGCCATGTCTATATAATACTTGGCCTAAAATCACAGCGTGGCATACTTTGCACTAATTAATTGCATGATTTAATGATTAATTAAGAAGTAAGTTGATTTGTTAACTACCTGGTTAATTGATTGATGAATTAACATTGTTATTATTGCTGTTACTGTTACTTCTTGCTATTTTTGTATATATGTATTTTTTCTTTTTCTTTCCTCATTTTTCTCCCTTGAGCATGTTCCTACTTCTATACCAACATATGTTAAAATATTGATGTGGCCTTAAGTAAGGGGGAGGGTAGGATTATATGGAGGTCAGGGGTTAGATTGATATAGAAGGACACCAGAGCACTGCAGAATGGAATTACCCTAGATTTCTTGTTATTGGTGCATGTAACCAGAAACTGTGCAGTTATATTCTTGAAATTTGAGAATAGGAACAATATGTTAATGATGGGAATTATATATGTGAGCTATGATATGGGGGGGCGGGGGGATCGTTTTGTCTGTGGTTCTTCAATATGTCTGTATATTTTCATGCATGTATTTATTTTACTGTTTTGTTGGACCCTACCTCAGCAGAGATGTTTCACCATGTTTCTTAATTATTCTTAAAAAAACAAAAAAACAAAAATAAAATAAAATAAAGCTAACTTCCAAAGAGGTGGGGGGTGGCGCGTGATGGAGGGCTGTAAAAAAAAAGAAGCTGGTGTTTTTTTGAAAGACATAACCAAATCTGATTTTATTGATTTTACCATGTTAACTTCACTTTTTTTTTTTAGATTGACTTTATTGCAACATCATGTACTCAGCTTTAGTTCTCCTTGGCAATTACGGTGTGACTGAATGCATTTTATATAAGATGCAGTGTTAACATACTGTATTTATGGTGCCGTTTCTCTTTGCAACACTGTTATAAACTCACTGAATGGAACAGTTAAATTAACACATTGTTTCCTGGTTATTTTAAGTGTAAGTGGAGTCCTGCGAGTATTTAACTGTGGTTTACACATAACATACACAGAGCTCTGTTGTAAGCTTATTGTAAAATTGCAGTCAAAATAACTGGCAAAAAGGTACCAGTTAAATTAATTGGCAAAAGAGGTGCCAGGTTATAACAATATAGGGTTCATAAGGGTTTACCACCACACCAAAGCTTTGCTGACACACCAAGACTGCCTCTGATAAACACATAGATTATATACAGTGAAGCATACAGTCATTGTTCTGTTTATACCTTTCAGACTTCACCATCACACTGTATTTGCTGATTTCTGTCCTTCAGTTCTTATATCCTCCTATACTTTTATCCTTCTGCCTCTTGTCCTTTTGACTTCCTCCTCTCTCTCAAGCTGCTGATGCTCATCTTCTCTCTCCATAGGTTCTGACTGGGAGCCCGAGGAAAGTCATGTGTTGTCTCACAGAAGAGAACCAGCCGTGAGTCACGTTTTCTTTTGCCATATCTCCGACATCCAGCTCGACAGTTAGAACCTAAAGCTGTTTGACTAGGTCTCATATATTATATGTGACCAAAAGTCTATGGACCATTCTCAGTCTGGGGATGCTTTAATGGATCGGCTTGTCCTTAGTTACACTGATACTTTTGGCCATAATAGTGGATAAAGTTCAGGTATCTCAATATTTCCAGCAATCCGCTGTTAGTGCAAGATGGAAGTTACATTGACCTCATTGCTTGAATGACATAAATTATTTTCTTTGAGATGTACTTCAGTTAAAATATATGTCTGATCAAGTTGTCCAGGTTGAGAAATTTGTATATGATTTTTCCTAACTTTTCAATCCGTGTTTGTCTCCGTGGGCTAATCAAACCATGACCAATCAGGTAAAGGACAAAAAGCGCTCCCCATCTTCAGACCGACCCCCGACCGCCCCGCAAGCCATTCTTCACCACAGGGCCGCAGGAGACGAGCAGGAGAGCCCAGAGAGAATAGTGAGTTTTTCACCACATATTCACCTTCAGCTATAGAGATGCAGGGGCTGTTAGTGATTAATCCTGTTTAGGTACTGTTCCTGCTTGTGAATTTGACCTTGTGGGTCGGTTTGGATGGGTCCCACCATTATCAGATAAGGTATGGAATAAGGCCGCGCTCTGGTGTGTGGACGGACCCTTACGGATAGGTATCTACGGCCCAGTTCCCTTGTGTGGATGGGCCTAATGGTCTGGTTTATACCAGTACTTTAAGTGTCCAACACAACTACAGTATTTATTAAGGCACATTTTGAGTCGTTCATTGCTTCTTCCTTGGTGTGATAATTAACGGGTTATGGCACTGTTCCAGAGTGTACATGGACCCCATGGATTTGTTCATGTTAAAATATAGTTGCAGAAGTGGATGATTTCCATAGTCTGGTATGTGTTCCGGTGCTGTCCAAGCGTGTGGATCAGCCGAGCAGTCTCGGGTCTGATAAAGACCCATCAGAAAATGTGAGTGGACGTCTTTATCTGATATATGCTGAAGCAAAATCCTAGCATTTGGATGGACCATATCGGCTGGTATCTAATCAGAAGCTGTCCTACTGTGTGTATTGGCTACTGAGTCTTTATCTGTAAAAGCTCAGTTCCAGTGTGTGGATGAGACCTGTTGACTGAAATCTTTTCAGGCAATATCCTAGTTTGTGTTTAGGCCCAACAGTCAATTACAATTGTGCAAAAAAAAAAAAAAAAAAAAAAAAGTGTAGCCTCAATAATCTGATGAACCACTGTTATTAGTAGTGATATTTCTGCATAGCAAATAATTTACATGTAGATGTAGTGTAATAGAAAAGCAACAGACCCAACTGTCATAACATGCATGCTGCTTGTTCTGAGTACTTGACTCAGTCATTGAAAGAGGCGTGTTCAAAATAATAGCAGTGTGGAGTTTAGAGAATTAATTCATACTATGAAGAAATAGGTGTCATTAATTGTCCTTTAAGACGGGAAACAAATGTTTCACACTATAGGGGCGCTCACACCTACGGGAAAAAATGAGATTTAAAAATTGATTTTCCAAGCGCGATTCAATTTTCGATTTTTTCCTGTGTGGACACGAGAATCTCACTAATTAGCGCGATCCTGATCGCGATCGAATTCGCAGTAGCTCTTGCGATTTTTCGGGAAATAGCGCGATTATTTGCCCATGCAGTGTGTGTGAACGGAATCGCGCATTGAAAATGGTTTTCTCTCGCGCAGGCCAACATCCGGTATTTCGCAATCGACTGTTTATCTGCTCTCGCTCGTTTGTGTGCAGACTGGCACATGTGTGCGCACGTAAGTAAGCAGTATACAGTACAGGCATTGAATTTGGAATTGAAGTTGACAAACAGCCTATAGTTCCACGTGACTGAGGTGTTGCATAGTTGCTTCGTTGTACTTCAAGGAGCTCGGATGCCTGAATCTGTTTGCTGCAATACCGTCGGCAGCGATTTGTAGGTTTGTATGTTCGCGCACGGGAAATCCCCATGCCGAGGTCATTCTTCGGTCGAGTTTCAGGCATGCGCAGTTCGGACGTTCTCCGAACTTCGCAGTAGTACGAGTGCGAATTTGCCGAGTGTGTGAATGTGCGCAAAAAAATTAATTTTTGGATCAAGATTCAAATCGCACTCTTGCCTCGTGCGTGAAAGCGCGCCAAAAAAAATAAATAAATAAAAAAATTTTTGGATCGCGATCCAAATCGCTCTCTCTCCTGTGAACGCCCCTATTTTTATAATATATTTTCCTCTGAATTGCGAAGTAAAATGGGCTGTTCCAAACACTGTTCAGAGGAACATCATAACTTGATTTAAAAGTTGATCGGAGAGGGGAAAACGTATAAAATAGTGCAACAAATTATGGGATGCTCAGCTAAAATGATCTCAAATGCTTCTGTTTTTCAGCTTATGGGCATCAAGCACTACAAGCAGGACCTCTCAACTGAAAGCACTTTTTGAGGACTACGCTTTTATCAAAATGCTGACTTTGAAAAGTTAAATACAGCATTTTTGTAGCCTCTCTTTGAATCTCCTTCTCTGTAATTGTTAGGCAGCCAGAGGCTTGAGGCAGGCTGCTAGCAGGATAGGTCAGCTGTAACGATACGCTCAGAGGAACCAATCGCAACTCAGGGATAATCCAAAAATCGTAAGCCTTTATTGCAAAAAGGGTCAGGACCAGAAGACACAAGAATTGCCAAGCCAAACACAATGTCTAAAAAGTGAAGTCGACTAGACAGGCAGGGGTCAAAACCAGTAAGGCAGATGTGTGACGGTACATATACAGCAAGCCAAAAATCGTAGTTGAAATCCAGAACAGAGGGTCATACACAGGGCATCCAAAACAGTAATTGTGGTCGTATAAAAACAGGTCAAAATCCAAAAAGACAACAGGAACAGAAGAGCAAAGGCAATCTCAAGGTCGGGCGAAACAGTCGTGAAGAAGCAATAGACAAAAGGCATGAGGAGCTCTGCACAAATGAATATTGATCAACGTTCTGACGAGGAATGAACTGCAGTGAAGACTTTAAATAGACAAGAGGGAAGTCATATGCTATGCAGGGAACAGGTGAATTGGATAAGTCTAATTACAGAGGTAAGCACACATGGGGAAGTCCTAAACCACAAACAATTGGCAAAAACCAAAACGCGGACAGGATCCACGCAGACAACCTATGACAGATAAACAGCTCCGGTCAAGGAGTTCTAAGTGTACAGTTAAGATTCCAGGACAGAGAGAAGCACACCTGAGGTACGTAAGCTGTAATCAAAGCAGAGCACAGGGAAAGCAAAAGGGGCGGAGTTACAGAGCAGGGCAGAGTTAGTTATTAGTAAACAGTGATATCTACACACCTAATCAAAATAAGTAAATGTTAGTTGGTTAGTATATGTACAGACAAAGGGATTAGTCTACAGTAAAATTACCAGTACTAACTAAGCAGCCTAGCAGTTAATATGGTAAATTTCAGAAAAGCGGGAAGGAAGGTAAAAACGAGACTTGAAGTTCGTGAAATACCGGAAAACTTCCGAAATCACCCGAAGCGTGTCTGCACGCAGACAGGGGAGTGCGCTGGCATGATAACGCAAATCACATCAGACATTACAGGGGAGACAATGTGCAATGCAATAATGGAATGGATTAATAAACATGAAAAATAAATACAAAAGCAGACAGATACAGATCATAACAGTACCCTCCCCTCTACGAAACGCCTCTCGGCGTTATAACAGGTGGAACAGGATGTGTGGAATGAAGGTCTGATTAAACTTGTCCAGGATGAAATGAGCAGGGATCCAACTTCTTTGCTCGGGACCGTAGCCCTCCCAGTCAATGAGGTACTGAAGGCCACGACCCCGACGACAGTCCAGAATTTCACGAACCGTGAAAGTGTCCCCACCGTCAATGTTACGTGGGGGGGGCGGGGGGGGGGTACAGGAGGAGCACATAGCGGGTGATTGACAGATGGCTTAATTCAGGAAACATGAAACGTGGGATGCACTTTGCGCATGGAAGCAGGCAGTAACAGTCTGACAGCAGAGGGGCTAATAACCTTAGAGATGGTGAACGGTCCAATGAACCTAGGTGCCAACTTACGTGGGCCGCCTCTGAGTGGAATGTCCTTAGTCGAGAGCCATACTTGCTGTCCCACTCGGTAGACAGGGGCGGGGATGCGCCTCTTGTCGGCTAGTTGTTTCATGCGAGTCACTGCATTAAGAAGGTTGAGCCGCGTGGCTCGCCAAGTGCGTCTGCACCGGCGGATGAAGGCGCGTGCAGACGGGACCGCCACTTCCTCCTCCTGGCTGGGGAATAGCAGAGGCTGGTAACCCAGGCAGCACTCGAATGGGGAAAGCTTCGAGGAAGCAGACGTGTGGCAGTTGATGGTGTACTCCGCCCAAGGAAGCTGTATGCTCCAGGAAGCAGGATTCTGGGAACATAAACATCTTAGCACCGTCTCAATGCACTGGTTGGCCCACTCGGTCTGGCCATTAGACTGCGGGTGAAAACCTGAAGATAAACTGACTGATGTGCCTAGGAGTGTGCAGAAAGCTTTCCAGAATCTGTCAGTGAACTGGGGATCACGATCCGAAACAATGTCTGTGGGGATGCCGTGTAATCTGACTACGTGCTGGATAAGAAGAGTGGCTGTCTCTTGTGCAGATGGAAGTTTAGTGAGAGGAACAAAGCGTACTGCCTTGGAGAATCGATCGACGATGGCGAGTATGGTGGTGTTATGATGTTAGGGGGGTAAACCGGTAATGAAATCAAGTGAGATGTGTGACCAAGGGCGGTGAGGTGTGAGGAGTGGTTGTAATAAGCCTAGTGGAGGTTGGTAGGTTACCTTACATTGGGCACAGACCGAGCAGGCACACAGTCACGAACATCTAGGTGCATCTGAGGCCACCAGAACTTGCGCTTGATGAAGCTAAGAGTGCGGTTGACGCTCGGATGGCAGGAGAGGCTGGACGCATGTCCCCAGTCCAGGACTTGCACAGCTTTGGACACGTACAGGCGGTTGTCAGGGCAGGCGCTGGGGGCAGCGTTATCAGCGAGGACTTCCTTCACGGTGTCTTCGATGGGCAGGTTGACAGTGTTGATGAAGACTTCCGGACGGAGAATACCATCTGGACAGGGGTCTTTAGAAGGCGTGTCGAAGCAACGGGACAGGGCATCGGGCTTGACATTCTTAGCTCCAGGTCTAGGACAGGTGGAAGTTGAACCTTGAAAAGAATAATGCCCATCTAGCTTGGCGGGAGTTTAGGCATTTAGCAGATTGTAGATATTCAAGGTTCTTGTGATCAGTCCAGACTAGAAATGGAGTTTGAGCTCCCTCTAGCCATTGCCTCCACTCCTCCAGCGCGAGCTTGATGGCAAGCAGCTCACGGTTTCCCACATCATAATTTTGTTCTGTGGGAGAAAGCCGGTGCGAGTAAAAGGCACAAGGGTGGACCTTATTATCTTTGGACGATCTCTGGGACAGAACCGCTCCCACACCAATGTTGGAAGCATCCACCTCCACAATGGACTGCGCCTCTGGGTCAGGATGGATGAGGATGGGCGCGGAGGTGAATAGCGCCTTGAGTTTGGTGAAGGCGGTTTCGGCTTTGTCATTCCAGGTAAACTTGACCTTGGTGGAGTTGAGAGCAGTGAGTGGGGCCGCGATGGAACTGAAGCCCCTGATGAACCGTCTGTAGAAGTTAGCGAAGCCCAGGAATCTTTGTGGAGCTTTCCTGTCTTCGGGGCGGTCCCATTCCGTCACTGCTTTCACCTTGGTCGGGTCCATACTAAGACTCCCAGTGGAGATTATGTGGCCCAGGAATGAGGTGGTGGAACAGGAGAATTCAAACTTCTCAGCCTTGACGAAGAGGCGGTTCTCCAGGAGTCTTGAGCACCAGACGGACATGCTTAGTGTGCTCTTCTTTGGAGTTGGCAAAAACCAAAACGCGGACAGAATCCACGCAGACAACCTATGACAGATAAACAGCTCCAGTCAAGGAGTTCTAAGTGCACAGTTAAGATTCCAGGACAGAGAAGCGCACCTGAGGTGCAAAAGCTGTAATCAAAGCAGAGCACAGGGAAAGCAAAAGGGGTGGAGTTACAGAACAGAGCAGGGCAGAGGTAGTTATTAGTAAACAGTGATATCTACACACCTAATCAAAATACGTGAATGTTAGTTGGTTAGTTTATGTACAGACAAAGGGATTAGTCTACAGTAAAATTACCAGTACTAAGCAGCCTAGCAGTTAAATATGGTAATTTCAGAAAAGCGGGAAGGAAGGTAAAAACGAGACTTGAAGTTCAAGAAATACCGGAAAACTTCCGAAATCGCCTGAAGCGTGTCTGCACGCAGACAGGGGAGTGCACAGGCATAACACAAATCACAGACATTACAGGGGAGACAATGTGCAATGCAATAATGGAATGGATAAAACAAACATGAAAATACATACAAAAGCAGACAGATCATAAGCAGAACAGGCCTCTATTCTGCTGAACTTTAATATTTTCTCATGAAAATTATATGGTTAGAAAGCAGTTTTTGAAAACTACATTTTGATCAAAATTATAACTTTGAAATGTAAAAATAAGCAGATTTCTAACTTTTCTTGAACGTCCTTGTTTGTAATTGTTAGACCAGGGATACTCACTCTTTTCCAGAATGAGCCGCAGTGGGTGCAGGCTTTCATTCCAACCATGCAGTTACACCTGATTCTACTTACCAAGGGTCTATGGCAAAAGCTTTAAGGGTTGATTAGTAGAATCAGGTGTGCGACAGGTTGGATAGAGTGAGAGCTTGCACCCACTGTGGCTCATTCTGGAAGAGTGAGTATCCCTGTGTTAGACAGTCAGACTTGAGGCAGGCTGCTAGCAGCAAATGCCCTAGAGTAGAGGCTGCTTGCTGCTGTCACTTCTCATAGCCTGTTACACATGTACCCCAAAAGCTGAAAAACAGATGGCAACAAAAACCTGAAACACGCAGAAGGAAAGGAGCGACTACTGTTAAAATATCAGAATAGCAAAGATTCAGCCAATCACCTCCAGAAAAATCAAAGATTAAATAGAATTACCTGTAAGTGCTGTTACAGTCAGAAGACGTTTGATCGAAGCTAAGCTATCAGCAAGAAGCCCCGATAAAGCACCTTTTTTTTTTTTTTTTTTTTTTTTTTAAACAAAGGCCTGGGCAGAATCGGTTTAAGCACATGGTGTGAGGTAGCGATCTGGAACCAGACGCGAGAACCAGGAAATGCAGTAAAATAGGATTTTGAGAAAGGGGGTGAACCCCCGCAGAGCAGGAGGCAACGGTACAAAGTCCACAATCCAAAAATCAAAAATCCACAGGGCGAAATCCAAGTCGTTAACAGGGCACCAATCACAGAATTCGTAGTCGGGCAAAAAAGGGTTTGATACACAGAAGCAAAAAGCAATCCAAAACAGAGCCAAAATCAGTAATCAGGGACAGTCCAGTCAGAAGTGAATCACAAGAGAATACGAGGCGAAAACAAGCGTAGCACAAGGGAAACATTCTGACGGGGAACTGCTGTGAGAAGACTGCTTAAATACACACAAGGGAAGTCACATGCTATGATTAGGGACAGGTGAATTGGATCAGACTAATTACGAAGGAGCAAACACGAGGGAGAACCTAACCACATGAAATTGGCAAAAGCCAAAACGCGGACAGGGATCACGAAACAACCTATTGACAAAACACACAGCTCCGGTTAGGGAGTTCTAACATGCACAGATAATGAGAGGCAGAACAGAGTTTAGCAGGTGCGGAGGATCCGCTGAAACGCAGCAAAGTAGATTGAGTGAAGACAAGAGGCAGAGACTAGAACAGGGCGAGTGCTGAGAGCTTGTTAATCAATTAGTAAGGTGCAGCTATACAATCCCTAGTGCTCGTTAGTAAGTTAGTATTATATACAATGTTAGTCTAGGTTAGTAACTTTAACAAAAACAACAAACTGTTAGTATTGGTTAGTAATATAGAAAAGCAAGGTGAAGGAAGCAAACGAGATTAGAAGGAACTATTGAAAACCCAGAAACCACGAAATCACCTGAAAGCGTGGCACACAATACCAGGGGAAATAAGCTGTCACATAACAAAAGACCAGACAGGGGAGACAAAGTGCAATGCACAGTGAAATACAAAACAATGACCGGAATCTAAATGGGCAATTGGACTATGGCAGGAAATGCATGAATAAACAGAAACAAAACATGGCATGGAACAAGGCAAATGTAAAACATGAACAGAACATGGGCAGAGCAGAACAGAATCATAACACATGGATTGCCCCAAAGAGAAATGGCGTAACATTCTGTGGACTGATGTGAGTAAAATTGCTCTTTTCGGGTCTAGTGGTCATCGACAGCGTGTCAGACAACCCCCCCGGTTCTATAATCAAGCCACAGTCCACTGTGAAGACCGTGAAAAATGGCGGTATAAAAATCATGGCATGGGGATATTTCTCATACTATGGCGTTGGGCCTATTTATCGTATACCAGGGATTATGGATCAGTTTGAATACATCAAAATACTTGAAGAGATTATGTTGCCATAAGCTGAAGAGAAAATGCCCCTGAAATAGGTGTTTCAACAAGACAACGACCCCAAACACACGAGTAAGGGAGTGATATCTTGGTTACAGACAAACAGGATTGAGGTAATTGAGTGGCCAGCTCAATCCCCTGACCTCAACCCCATTGGAAACTTGTGGGGTGACATTAAAAATGCAGTTTCTGAAACAAAATCCAAAAATTCATAGTAACTGTTGAATGTAGTTTGTTCATCCTGAGCTGAAATATCAGAGTATATATAGGTGTCAGAAGTGGGTTGACTCGATGGAACGCAGATGCGCAGCAGTTATCAAAAACAATGGTTATGCCACCAAAAGTTAATGTAGTAATTTAATGTGAAGTTAAATCTTGAGTTAAATTTGGTGTTTGAGTTTAAAGAGAAAATTGCAGACTGCTATTTTTTGTTGAACAGATTAATATTCCTTTTCTTTGCCTCCTGTAAAATAATAACTCAGTCTTGATAAACTGTTAACACTTTGATTTGGAACTGATTGTGTAATGTTTCCACTACATTTGAAATATGTAACTGAAGGCTATTAAAAAATAAAAATAGCAGTTTATTCACTTTTTTTTTTGTGCTGCTATTTTTTTTTTCAACACAACTGTACAGTTGTAGTTGGAAAATTAGAATAACTTAGGTTAAGTCATTAATTTTTTAGCCACTCATTTCCAGTCAGGTAGGCCAGGTAGAATTTTATGTATGAGACAAGTTTTCAGCAATATTTACAGATATTAACAGACCAATTACCTCACTTATATAATTCACTCTGTCAGTGGTTCTCAATATCGGTCCTGGGGCACCCCTGTGTATTCTGGTTTTCATTCCAACCACGATTGCATTGCAGAATTTTAATAAGCTGTTAATTTGTCCTAATTATGTGCATTTCATGTTTAAAGCAGTTATTTACTTTCTAAAGCCACATTTTGACAGAAAGACTTACGATTGCCATTAACAATAAAAGACCCTTGAACATATTGCATCTATTTTACCATACTGCAAGCAATTTCAGGGGACAACATTTTTAAACAGATCAAATTAGGCACTGAGAAAATCAGTCAGCTCCAAATTAGCTTGCTGAAGACAGGTGTTTCACCTTCTTTCTAAATAATTTGCTTAAACTTAATGACATTAATATGACACAAAGCAGGTTTAACTCCATCATTTGCTTGCCAAATAAGTTGCTGGTTTTCATGACCATGTGTCCTCAGTTTCACTAATTAGGAAGCCACTGATTGTTCCCTTTGATGGGCTCAATTTTTTTTCTTTTTTTTTATGCAGTTGTTTCAAATATATCATAATATGGATATGGATTTCTTTCCTCTTCATGGTATGTATGGATATTTGTTCAAATGTGGCTTTATAGGATAAATAATTGCTCTAAACATAAATGCATCTGGTTAAGACAAACTGATAGCTTGTCAGAATCCAGTGACTGCGATTGTGGTTGGACCAAAAACCAGCACGTACAAGGGTGTGCTCCAGGACCGAGATTGGAAACCACTGCACTACATCACAATTCCAGTGGGTCAGAAGTTCACATACACAAAGTTGGCAACACCTTTAGACATCGTGTAAAATTTGCAAAAAAAATTATGTCATGGCTTTAGAAGCTTTTCACTGGACAATTGACATCATTTGACTCAGTTGGAGGGGTACCAGTAGATCTATTTTAAAGTAGAAAACAACATTCGTTTGAAGTGCAAATGAAAGAACTGCCCCTTTGGTGTTACAAGACATGTTTTGGTAATTTTAAGACGAAGTCAAGCTGAATAATAAATACTTAAACATCTGAACTGAAACACTCACAGATTGCCATTTTCCCTTTAACAGCGAAGTCAAATGTCCTATTGCTCTGTCACAGCTAGGGTTTAAAAAAAAGCTCTCACTGACCAAAAGCGCCTGCTTTCCCATGAGGGTTCTGACACCCAACTGCCAAACACACTGGTAATTGACTGATCTGTGAAGAATTGCATTCTCCAGTGCAACAAATGCACTGCTGTTAAAAACCAAGCAAACATGATAGTGATGTTGAGTAACCAATTGCACATGCATAGTTATCTATCAATGATTCAAGATGGGCTTGTCTCATACGCTAAAACATTAATTATCTTGGTAAATGTGCAAGCAGTGTGTAATGAGCAAATCTGTGGCAAAGTTCCCAGATGCCAGAACTATAAAAGGAGTGACATACCCATTATAGCAAGTCACAGTTATACCTGCGCTAATGTAAATATCTGGTTGATATGATGAATACAAAAGACAATTCACATTTCACTCACGCACACCTTGTAGAAAAAAAAAATAACAATGATGGGAAAACCCTGAACATGAACTCATCTCCCATTGCTAGACAACCAAAGCAGAGACAGTGGGGGGCAGGGGAGGGGCACTAGCTTGTGCATGTACATTAACCAATTTTATCTTACAAAACAACTCAGAACAAATGGGAATTTAATGAAATGAATTAACCCTGTTCAGACTTTGGTTAAGCCAGGGTCATTCAATGTCACTGTCACCCAACTGCCAAAGCATTCGCCGATGTAAGGCCACGCCCCCAGCCATCCAGCTCACTGGTCTACAAATCCCAGAGTGCTCTTCAGTCATTATCCAATTATGATCAATACCTGTTTCTCATTTTCACTGAGTGGTAGCAGTGTGTGTTTAAGACTCAGCTTCCCTCAGTCTCTTTGTGAAGTCTGTGTAACCTCATGCCTGTTTGACATTGTAGTCTTTTATAGGCTTATTCTTCGAATTTGCAAACTTATAGTAAAACCTAGAATCCGTGCTGTTTATTGTTTTATCCAGCATGTTTAATTTAAAGGAACTTCGATTCCTATTTGTAATACAATGTTACTGTAGCGTACTAACCCAGATTTGTATTATTTATAGTGTGTATATTTAGGAACCTCAGTTCCTTGTTATGCCTCGGTGCGCATGCGCAAGCGGGGCATACGGTAGTTCGTTTGTGTGTCATTCATTCTGTCTGTTACTGGGATAGCCGCTATGCCGGTCCAAAATTAAGTCCTAGAATATGGCTCTATGGGTTAAATGCCATGATGTCTTGGATTTAAATTTGCCAGATTTTTGAGACAGAGCTTTGTTTTCGAGTTATAGCAGTATTTGATTACCACGATGGCTGTTGCGAGCAATCAAGACTTTAATGAAGAAAAATCTCTTCACAGTGGATCGCTTGTGAGTTCGATTTATATCACAGCAATAGTTACTGCTGATGGCAAAACTTGACAAACGGAGCATAATGCTGACAGTGATTCATGTAGACACACATTGCGCACTGTGTTAAATACAGCACTGCGTGGATTTTCGAACTTACTGCTGTATGAACTTTATAAAACATCACAAATGATTTCTTCCCCACACAGTAACAGTGTGCAAATGAACAATATTGCTGGGCTTCACTAAGCCTATCAACCGCAGTCTCGCTAAGCGGTCCTACAAAGCTGCTTATCAACTCGTTATACGGCCACTGGTGGGTAAATACTTGAGAATAGCCATGTTTCCATCCACACGTTCTAATGCGAATTAAGTCATATCAAATAAAAAATGCCTTATGGAAACGGTGAAATTTGACTTGATTTTCAAGATATCGACATTAAGTTTATACGGTTCATCTCATCAGATTTTCTTCTTGATCGGTAAAAGGTTTATGCGATAACTGCTGATGGAAACATTATTTGCTGAATAAATCTGCGACTGCATCGTGACGGTGTTTCGATGCCATCGTTGCCTTCTGATAATGGATTGCATGTTGCTAACATAGACTGTATAAAAAGATGGACGAAGCTACCGTGACGTCACCCATTGGTTTCAGCATACCATAAAGGAAGCCTCGATTTTGGCAATTTGAATTGCGCCATGTTGTCATTTTGAAACCGGATGTGATTTCTATTGGATGAGAGTGTGTATTGAAGATCCGGGGAGGACCGTGGGTCTTGATCTGACCGTATCGGACGAGGACCAGAGGATAGCCACGCCCCTAAAGCACATTCTGGCGTTATCCTTTATTCTACTCTATGTGGGACCATAATTTACAAAAATGAACATCATGATATATCGAAGGAGACTTGAAACTTGCTATAGCTACCATAAAATAATGTGAAAAATCATTATTTAAATGAAAAATCAGGTGGGAAAGTAGGGTCATTTTCTCATAGACTTCTATAGCATTGAACTTTTTTCTGCAACCACTGACATCGCCATCTGCTGGCCATTAAATAGAATGCCATTTTACGGTACTTCCGCATGGACTTCATTTTTCAGACCAGGGTGCTTCGTCCTTCTATATACAGTCTATGGTTGCTAATAGCTGGCACATAAACACTATTACAACTTGTGCAATTATCATCATTTGTTGGGAGACATGATCCATTATTGCTAACTAGTTAATTTTGTTGCCTACCACACTACTTCTGTTCACTCGAAGGTTCTGCAATTCAGTGCGAAAATGAATGGAAACAGCTTAAAATGTCAGAAATCTATTCGATGCACCGATTTGATTGCATAGCAGCAAGTGACGTCATTACGCACAAGTTTTCATTCGCTTTAATGCTGTTAGGTGGAAATGCATTTTCACCACCTTTATTCGCATGAATATTTTTGGCGAACTTCAGATAATTCGATTGACAAGTGGATGGAAACAGCTTATGTGAAGCATAGATGCACAGCTTGGGCACTCTGACATGTCCACACAGAATTTTATAGCTTCATTAAGGGACATACTTGTCACTGCTGTAAGCACCAAGGCATCAGCACCTTCAGTGCTTTCATTTGTTTGTGTGTCATTCATTCATTTCGTCTGTTACCGGGATAGCTGCTACGCCAGTCAAAATCAAGTCCAAGAATATGGCTCTATGGGTTAAATGCCATGATCTCTTGGATTTAAATTTGCCAGATTTTTGAGAGAGAGCTTTGTTTTCGAGTTACAACACTATTTGATTACCACGATGACTGCTGCGAGCGATCAAGACTTATGCAAAGAAAAAGCTCTTCACAGTGGTTCGCTTTACACCTTTTGAGTTCGATTTATATCACAGCAATGGCTACTGCTGATGGCAGAACTTGACAAATAGAGCACAAAGCTACGAGTATAATGATAATACTGTCAGCAGTGCTCGAAATTGCGACCAAAATTAACACTCTGCGACCTTTGAATTAAAATAGTCGCACCTGTGCGACCGCTTTTTCCCCCAATTAAACGCCTCTTTTCGGGTACATTTGGTAGTCAGCATGCAAACCGCTGCTGCAGCTTGAATAGAGACGACCGGTTCAACGTCATCAAGAGCTCAGCGCAAAGGCCGCGCCTCTTTTGGGGGGAATCAAACGCTCTTATGCATTGAAATCAATGAGAAATAAGCGTGGTAATTGAGCAGTAAAATGCCCAAAAGTTGTTGTGTGCCAGGTTGCACCTCCAATAAAATCACCAGTCCGGACCTCAGGTTCCCCATCCTACCTGGAAAAGGGAAGAATCCAAATAGGAGAGTTAAGAGAAGATGAAGAGTAAATGCTATGTATCCAGTGTCTTCCCATGTTTATATGTGTGGGAAACGCTTCATCAGGTCATGCCACTCTTTTTTTTAAACTTAGAAAGTAACGTAAGTACCCTTTAATATGTAAGACTTGGTACGATACTTTAATAGGTTTATTCGCCACGATTTTGTCTCGTGTCATTATTAATTATTTAATTGCTCAACTAGCTAACGTAAAGTAGCGTCAGCCAACCGAGTCAGGTTTGTGATCTAATGTTATGTGTGTTTGTTAGTTATTCTTAACCCCAAACTGACACAGACTTCGAAATTCGCGGTAGTGAAAGGGCAAGAAGGTGGACCGATCAACCTTAATTTAAGATAACGCGAACGCTCAGGTTCGGGCAAGGTAGCAAAATAATCGCTAGACATATCAATAAATGAATATAAACAGGAAATTTAGTTAAATAACTCTGATAAATTTTACACCTGAAAACACATCAAATTACATTGGGGTCGATGGGATGTGAGGTTTTCTATCCCCCAAAAAGGGGCGCGGCCTTGACGTTTGGCGAAGTGCCCGGATGTGCCGGTCATCTCTATAGAGATGGGCGTATGTGCCGGACCAGTGCATGCATCTACTGGACATACCGCAGCCGGGCGTACCGGTATAAGAATGAAGCGCACCCAGTGTGTTCCCTTGAGCTGAGTGATTTTGACCAATCAAAGCGGAGCTTGACGTCCTAAACCTCAGTGCTGATTCTAGAATAGTTAATATTAGCCGTCAATAACTCCATTTCGCGGTACTGAGAGTTAATATTGTAATTGTGCACAACATCTTGACGGAAAATGAAATGAAGTACAATAGAAGACTTTTTTTTTTGGCACCGTTAACGTTCAAAAAAACGAGTCGGTAGCAAAAGTTACCGAAACTGAGATTTATGACAATGATTACAACGGTGATTCGGACGAACAGGCGGCGAAAAGAGTTTATTATTTTCGTAGAGTGGCTTCGAAACTTTGAACGGCTGAAGTTAAAGGGGACCTATTATGCTGATCCTTCTTTTAATACATATTAGTAATGTTATAATGTTGGTTGTCCATGCTCAACCTCTGAAAAGTTTCTAAACATAAGATACAGGGGTTTGCCGTAATCCAAGAACGTGATTTCGTGAGCGTGATTTCCTCTCTGAACAGCTCCTCCCGAGATCTTCACGAGATCTGGGTAAAACCTGACGTCAGGTTGTACCATCCAATTAGTACAGACCTAGCCAGAGCCAATCATGGCGCTGGACCTGCCCACACCGGAAACTATTCTAGCAGGCACTAACAACGGCAGATCATACTATGCCTCAGTAGCGTTGACACTTTTGGAAATACAAAAGAAGAACCGCAGATCATTTGAGCTGCAATTTTGTTAGTATCTCTCCCAAAGCTACTTGTCCGTTTACTTTTGGACGCGAAGAAAAACAAATATTTCGAAAAGACGATGCCACCAGAAATCAGTGGGTAGCTTTTTTTGTTTGCTGGCAGCAAACAGCCACGGCCAAAGGGAACGTTAGCTGATTGTGCTCAGCATTTCACCAAAGACAGCTTTATCAATAAAGGATAATTCCACACAGGATAAGCGTTTCAGCTGCTTCTCAAACCTGAAGCAGCTGCATCGATCAAGCGCCCGGAGCCACAAGCTGTAAGTAACCATATAACAGCAAATAATGTAAGTGAAGCTAACGTGTTACAGGTGGCTAGCAGGACCGCTAGCAATAGTTAGCACTAACAACTGGCCTCAAACGCAGGCTTGGTAAAATATCTGAAGACAAAGCCTGTATCGGTCGCGACTGTCCCTGACTCGCAGACACAGAAGCTGTAAGTTGCTTTTACTGCATAAGCCAACCTGACGTGATAGCCAGTTGATTGTGGCTGTAGCACAGCGGCTAACGTAGCCAAGTTACTGTTGCTAATGCTTGTGTCCTAAATATGCAAGAGTGATATCAAGGGAAATTCTACAGAAGGTGTGTGAACATAAACCTCATTTGAAGCTAACTTTTAATACTTGTTTGTAATTTGGATGCTTGGTACAACTGTTCACAGTAACAGAACTTGCTGTCTGTAAAACCTGTATTGCAAGGGTTTGTCTCTGTGGTTATGACCGCTGGGTTACCAGCTACTGCATGTTAGTTTGCGTGCCGTGCTAATTAAAAATGCTCCTGGTTAACTTATATGCAGTAATTCTGATCGGTATGCTTGTGTTACTTCGGTAAGCATCAATGTGGCAGTTTCATCATAACGTTGCCCGATTGTAGGCTCTACAGTTAGTGATCGCTTCACTTATCCATGACCGGGATCAGCCGGATGCTTCACAAATGTCTGAGCAAGCTCTCTGGTGCTACCATGAAAGCAATGCGAAACGCAGAAGCTCTACTGGTTTACAAATGATTTCTCAGCACTACCTTGACATAATTTCATCCCCCTTTAGAAATTGTTGTGGCTAATAAAAAGCCGAAAAAGGCGGAGATTAAATAGGTAATTCTTTCCTGCAGAAGTGATCGATTCGCTAGCTCCACATAAGCAACTTGTCCACCCTAACGGAACGTACGGTTTGCAAAACCTGTATTATGTTCCTAACATAACCGAAGCTCTCTCTGCTGTCGCGTACTATCCATAAAGCTGCTTTCACATCGGACACGAAAAAGCGAATTTTTTTCGCGCGACAGATTACATTCAAAGTCAATGCAAAGACGCGAATACGGGCACGTCAAGCCGCTTTCACCGGACGCTAAAAACAATTTTTTCAAGCGCGACAGATTCATTCAAAGTCATGGCCACTTATCAGCTACTGCATGTTACTTCCCCTGCTCTGCTAATTAAAAACGCTCCTGGTTAACTTATATGCAGCGATTCTGTTCGGTATGCTTGTGTTACTTCGGTAAACATCAATGTGGCAGTTTCATCATAACGTTGCCTGATTGTAGCCACAACAGTTGAAGCTAACCGGAGAGGTGCTGTATGTGTCTGCCGAGTTGGGCTGCAGTTAGACCAGACGTAGGTTTTGCAAAGCTTGGGGTGAGTTTTTGGGTGCTTGTGAAACGATCGCTTTACTTATCCATGACCGGGGTCAGCCTGATACATCCCCAATGTCTGGGTAAGCTCTCTGATGCTACCGGTGAAAGCAATAGGGAAAAGCACAGGCTATAACGTGTATGGTTATCACAAACGATTTCTCTGCATTGCTGTCGATTGAATATTAAATCGGCGACTGAATATTAAATTATTTCCTGTAAAAGTGATCGATTCGCTAGCTCCACATAAGCAACGGTTCACGCAGACGGAACTTACGGTCTGTAAAACCTGTATTATGCTCATAACAATACCAGAGCTCTAGCTTGCTCTCGCGCACAATCCATAACGCGCCCATTCTCCGCGAGGAAACGCTTGTCATTCCGACGCAGTAAGTAAACCATTACCACGGGCAATTTCCGAAAAGGCCGTTTAGCCTGGAGCTTTCGCCCCTCCGTCATATACCAGCGCAGAAACTGTTCGTTTCTCCACTCTAACAACACACCACAGCTATGCACACGACCCAGCAGGTCCTACTACACACCGAAGCAGTCCATAAGCTGTTGGTCCACTTTTAGCCGCTCCTCACTGTCCATGTTTCCCTCTAAACTCAGACCCACCGGATTTCTACGGTCTCCGGTCTACACTTGGGCATGTCGACCCATTCTACAAATGTGTCTATATGGGGTGGATTCTAGCTTCCCCTGCATCCTAGCTAGGACTAGAAAAACCGCGGTACTCACCAACTGTTGCCGTAGCAAACTGTAACCGATAGCAAATTTGAGCTTGCGCTGCCAGATTTTCGCACTGCGTCCTCCACTTTCGCCGCTGCGTTTGTTAGAACAAGATCATGTCATTAGATCTATATTCAAGTATAACGTTAGATTGCGGAATTTGCCCGCCGCTTCCTTATCAGATTGCAGACGTCTCACGTTTCACTCTGGGGAGCCGGACACGGAAAACTGCGTTCTGCAGCCTCGTCCCGCCCAACTCCGCCCTCCACAGAGCTGGCCAGTCAGAAGAAAGTGGGCACACGGGGAGTGGGGGCCATAGCGGAAGAGGGACCCCAGTGAGGCGTTTCAGGCAGAGACTACAATGTACTACAAATGCAGTTTTTTGAGGATGGCAGTATGAGCGAAATAAATACCCTTTTTTTACTTTGCGCGATCAGGAGTACTCTAGGGGAGTCAAAGACCAAAACATAAACTTGGAAAAATAGCAAAATAGGTCCCCTTTAAATGAAGGTGAAAAGCATTGTGTTCCTTGTAAAGATTATGGCCCAGATCTCGCAGATATCAGCTCATTAAATATTTGGTCCAAACACTTTAAACGTGAAAGTACCTCCATACATAGAGAAAGCAAACACAGAAAATGCTGTGACAAATGTGCGTGAACGAGTAGGTTCCGTGTTCTGTTAATATTTGCAACCTATCAAAATATGCTGCCTCGCGGTTCTGCGCTTGCTCAGACCTAAAATCTTCGTCTCGGTTTCATCGCTCATATCTTAAGTAGCCTATCTGCAAAAATCATAAAAAGACTTTTTTCAGCGCGTCTTTTAGACCTGTAAACATTTATATATCTGCATGTACATGTGACCAACAGGGGTCACCAGTTCTTCGAACCGGGTAGAGAGCAGCACTGTGCAACCAAAGAACGAAGCAGGCTAAAAATTGCGCGTACAATAATTTATTACCAAAAAAAAAATAGATAAAACAATGTACCAGGCTAAAATAGTGCGCACTAAAAGAAAATAAAAGTCAACCCAATATTGGCACGTCTGGTAAAAAGAGTTCACTTCAGCTGACCGGCCTTCGCTGAGCTGTCCAGACAAACGAGAAATAGAAACAAATCGATGGCACAGGGAAATAATCCAGAGATCTGAAACACACCGAGCAAACAAACGCCTGCTCACTCAACGGGGCCAGGAGATTTTTTCTAATCCTATATTATCACCGACCCGCAAAAGATCGCTGCCACGATGATAAAAGTTACACGCAGCGTCACACGTCCCACTTGCTCAGCTCGGTAGATTCACAATGTCCGCTGCGGGCGCCGACTCGCTCCGCCTGCCTGCCGTCCTCAGACCGCCGCCAACACTTCCTCGCTTTTCTCCGCGTGGAGCTCTTTCAACGTCCTGGCCTGGTGTCCCGTCCCTCGCTCGTCTGGCGGCCTAATAGACAGGGGAACAGCCGGCAGATCACTGGCCCACAACAAGCAAATATGCACACAGTTTGGCTTGAACCGAGTACCGTAGCGATTATATCTGCGTATGATATAATAAGCTAACAAATAGCAAAGTTACCTCTGTAGACTGATTCATATTGCAATATTAAGGCGAAAACAAAGACTTTACGTCAGATCTGCATTTAACCCTAACACAGTTGAAGATTTGATTCGGATCAGTGTGGAGGGTCCTCCTCTGGACATATTCGATGCCTCACAGGCAGTGAAGAGATGGATGGAAGGGCAGAGAGCCAGGAGACCCAATTTTAAATCCTGGCCTCTGGATATGGCATAAAGCCAATGTAGTGGAAACCTTTGTTAATCAACTCAAAACTTTCATATTGTTTAATAACTTTCATTTGTTGGAGACAGTTGTATTGTTAATGTGGAGTGATATATTGTAGTTTTTTAAACATTAAAAAATATATATATTGGTGCTTCTTAGATTTTGGTGTGGGCGCTCCTAAACTTTGGCTCGCGCTCCTAACTTTTTGAACTTGGGAGCACAGCGCTACAAAGCAAAACAGTTAATTTCGAGCCCTGTACTGTAGTACTTTAGCTGCGTTGGTGCACATGCGCGTAACTTATGTGTCAGCACGTGGCTCTGTGAATAGAGTGTGTTTCTTCTTTGCGTACATTAATGTTCATCAGACTGCCACTGGTGGGTAAATACTTGAGTATGTCAAGTGTAGATGCACAGCTAGGGCACTCTGACATGTCCACACCCAATTTTATACCTTCATTAAGGGACATACTTGTCACTGCTGTAAGCATTGAGGCATCAGCACCTTCAGTGCTTTCATTGTTTTGTATTTTCTACATTTGTGCCTTCTGCCGTGCAGTTGGTCATTAAATCTAAACCAAATCCATCCTTGAACCTGAGTCCAGTCCTCAACTTTTTGTCCTCCATGCATCTACACTCTGCAAGAAGTACGAACTTTACAGCCGGCCTCTAATTGGCAAAAACTATTTGAGATAGAAAGATGGCAACCTCCAGTTTTTTTTTGTTTGGTTGTATTTTCATTATTTTAAGCGTTGTACATCTTTACAGAAGAATTGCAAAAAATCCATACGGTGCCCATTTGGGTAATTAAGGTAGGATGCTTATGTCAGATTAAACCATTTATTACATAATGACTTGCATTCCAGTTTGATAGTGACCCCTCTCAAGTGATGCTCTGGATCAATTTGAGCAAGCATGACACAGTCTCTGATATCACAAACCCCCCAGCAGAGCCTGAGATTATTAGCGTTTAAATTAAAGGGGACCTCTTTTGCTATATTTCCAAGGTTATATTTTGATCTTGGACTCCCCTAGAGTACTCCTGCTCGTTCAAAGTCCGAAACAGGGTCCTTACTTAGCTCATACTGCCATCCTCAAAAAACCCCATTTGTAGTCCATTGTAGTCTCTGCCTGAAACGCCTCATTGGGGTGGCTCTTCCGCTATGGCCCCCCACTCTCTGTGTGCCTGCTTTCTTCTGACTGGCCAGCTCTGTGGAGGGCGGAGTTGGGCGGGACAAGGCTGCAGAACGCAGTTTTCCTGTTCCGCCTCCCCAGGGTGAAACGTGAGACACGGCTGCCATCTGATAAGGAAGCGGCGGGCAAATTCCGCAATCTAACGTTATACTTGAATATAGATCTAATGAAATGAACTTGTTCTAATAAACGCAGCGGCGAAAAGTGGAGGACGAAAAGTAAAATCTGGCAGCTCAAGCTCAAATTTGCTATCAGCTACAGTTTGCTACGGCAACAGTGGTGAGTACAGTGGTTTTTCTACTCTATAGCTAGGATGCAGGGAAAGCTAGAATCCACTACATACAGACACATTTGTAGAACGGTTCGACGTGCCCAAGTGTAGACCGGAGACCGCAAAAATCCGGTGGGTCTGAGTTTAGAGGGAAACGTGGACGGTGAGGAGCAGCTAAAAGTGGACCAACAGCTTATGGACTGCTTCGGTGTGTATTATAAGGACCTGCTGGTTTGTGTGCATAACTGTGGTGTGTCGTTAGCGTGGAGAAATGAACAGCTTCTGCGCTGGTATATGACTGAGGGGCGAAAGCTCCAGGCTAAACGGCCTTTTCGGAAATTGCCCTTGGTAATGGTTACTTATTGCGTCGGAATGACCAGCGTTTCCTCGCGGAGGATGGGCGCGTTATGGATAGTACGCGAGAGCTAGATAGAGCTCTGGTTATGTCATGAGCATAATACAGGTTTTACAGACCGTAAGTTCCGTTGCTTATGTGGAGCTAGCGAATCGATCACTTTTACAGGAAAGAATTTAATATTTAATTGCCGATTTAATATTCAATCGATAGCGATGCAGAGAAATCGTTTGTTATACCGAACAGGTTATAGCCTGTGCGTTTCCCTATTGCTTTCACCGGTAGCATCAGAGAGCTTACCCAGATATTGGAGAAGTATCAGGCAGACCCCGGTCATGGATAAGTAAAGCGATCGTTTCACAAGCACCCAAAAACGCACCCAAGCTTTGCAAAACCTACGTCTGGTCTAACTGCATCTCTCCGGTTAGCTTCAACTGTAGTGGCTACAATCAGGCAACGTTATGATGAAACTGTCACATTGATGCTTACCGAAGTAACACAAGCATACTGATCAGAATCGCTGCATATAAGTTAACCAGGAGCATTTTTAATTAGCAGAGCATGGGAACTAACATGCAGTAGCTGATAAGCGGTCATGACTTTGAATGTAATCTGTCGCGCGAAAAATTCGTTTCGCGTCCGGTGTGAAAGCGGCTTGACGTGCCCGTATTTGCGTCTTTGCATTGACTTTGAATGTAATCTGTCGTGCGCAAAATTAGTTTCACGTCCGGCGTGAAAGCTGCTTAACGCGCCCACAACACGTGTATTCGCCTCTTTGCATTGACTTTGAATGTAATCTGTCGCGCGAAAAATTAGTTTCGCGTCCGGTGTGAAAGCTGCATAACGCACCCATAACGCATGTATTCGCGTCTTTGCATTGACTTTGAATGTAGGCTAATCTGTCCCGCGAAAAATTTGTTTCGCGTCCGATGTGAAAGCAGCTTTATGGATAGTACGCGACAGCTAGAGAGAGCTTGGTTATGTTATGAACATAATACAGGTTTTACAGACGGTAAGTTCCGTTAGCGCGGACAAGTTGCTAATGTGGAGCTAGCGAATCGATCACTTCTACAGGAAATAATTTCCTATTTAATCTCCGCCTTTTTCGGCTTTTTATTACCCAGAACAATTTCTAAAGGGGGATGAAATTATGTCACGGTAGTGCAGAGAAATCATTTATTATACCAGACACGGTAGAGCTTCTGCGCTTCGCATTGCTTTGCTCGGTAGCACCAGAGAGCTTGCCCAGACATTTGTGAAGTATTCGGCTGATCCTGGTCATGGATAAGTGAAGCGATCACAAGCAGCCATAAACAAACCCAAACACGTATCCCAAGCTCTGCAAAACCTACGTCTGGTCTAACTGTGCTTTTCAGCCCAACTTTGCGGACACATACAGCACCTCTCCGGTTAGCTTCAACTGTGGTGGCTACAGTTGGGCAAGGTTATGATGAAACTGCCACATTGATGCTTACCGAAGTAACACAAGCATACCGATCAGAATTATTGCATATAAGTTAACCAGGAGAATTTTTAATTAGCACGGCACGCGAACTAACATGCAGTAGCTGGTAACCGAGCGGTCATAACCACAGAGACAAACCCTTGCAATACAGGTTTTACAGACAGCAAGTCTGTACCGTGGACAGTTGTACCAAGCATCCAAATGTATAAAAAGTTAGCTTCAAATGAGGTTTATGTTCACACACCTTCTGTAGAATTTCCCCTGATATCACTCTTGCATATTTAGGACACAACAATTAGCAACAGTAACTTGGCTATGGTAGCCGCAGTGCTACAGCCACAATCAACTGGCTATCACGTCAGGTTGGCTTATGCAGTAAAAGCAACTTGCAGCTTCTGTGTCTGTGAGTCACGGACAGTCGCAACCGAAACAGGCTTTATCTTCAGATATTTTACAAAGCCTGCGTTTGAGGCCAGTTGTTAGTGCTATCTGTCGCTAGCGGTCCTGCTAGCCACCCGTAACACGTTAGCTTCACTTACATTATTTGCTGTTATATCGTTACTTACAGCTTGTGGCACCGAGCGCTTGATCGATGCAACTGCTTCAGGTTTGAGAAGCAGCTGAAACGCTTATCCTGTGTTGAATTATCCTTTATTAGCAAAGCTGTCTTTGGTGAAATGCTGAGCACAAGCAGCTAACGTTCCCTTTGGCCGTGGCTGTTTGCTGCCAGCAAACAAAAAAAAGCTACCCACTGATTTCTGGTGGCATCATCTTTTGGAAGAGAAATAGGTGTTCTTCTTTGCGTCCAAAAGTAAACGGACAAGCAGCTTTGGGAGAGATACTGACAAAACTGCACCTCAAATGATCTGCGGTTCCTCTTTGGTATTTCCAAAAGTGTAGACGCTACTAAGGCATAGTATGATCTGCCGTTGTTTGTGCCTGCTAGAATAGTTTCCGGTGTGGGCAGGTCCAGCGCCGTGATTGGCTCTGGCTAGGTCTGTATTAATTGGATGGCACAACCTGACGTCAGGTTTTGCCCAGATCTCGGGAAGATCTCGGGAGGAGCAGTTCAGAGAGGAAATCACGTTACAAAATCACGCTCTTGGATTACGGCTAAACCCCTGTATCTTATGTTTAGAAACTTTTCAGAGGTTGAGTTTGGACAACCACACTATAAAATTACTAATGTGTATTAAAAGAAGGATCAGCATAATAGGTCTCCTTTAATGAACACAATATTAACAGATACCACTTATGATGAACAATGTTTTTTACAAGGGAGGAGGTCGGGGACATGAGATACAGATTTTCTAGTTGGCCAGAGTAGGAGCAGTGTAGAGGGCATGGAGCTGGGGAAATGATTGTATGCCGGCTTGGTTATAAAAGCTTGCCAGTTGGATGGTAGATGCTGAAGTCTAGAATGATTAGACTTGTCAGTGGATCTGATTTCCATGTCTGACTGAACTAGCGCTAAAGCTCCATTTCTTTTATTTAACCTTGGTTGTGTTCCAAAAGTTGTCTTTAATTTTAAGGCCTACCTTACAACTCAGTGCTTCTTTGCTTGACATCATGGGAAAAGCAAAAAAAAAAAAAAATCAACCAAGATCTCTGAAAAAAAGTTTGGACGTCCACATTAGAAACAATTTACAAACACCCAAAGGCACCTTGTTCCTCTGTACAAACAATAATACACAATTACCGTGGGACCCTGCAACCGTCGTACTGCTTTGGAAGGCAACACATTTGCTCTTCTGGAGATGAGTGTACTCCTGCAAATCAATCCCAGAGCAGCTGCAAAGAACTGTGTGAAGCTGCAAGAGGAAACAGGTACACCATTTTTATTATCTACACTAATGCAAGGCCCATATTGACATAACCTAAAAGGCTACTCAGCAAGGAAGAAGCCCATGCGCCAAAGTCACAATAGAAAGGTTTGCAACTGTGCACGGGGACAAAGATCTTACTTTTTGGAAAAAATGATGAGACAAAAAGCACAGGGGTGACAGCATCTTGTTGCGGGGGTGTTTTGCTGCCAGGGACTGGTGCACTTCACAAAATAGATGGCATCATGAGGAAGGGAAATTACGAGGATATACTGAAAGAGAATATCAGAACATTACCCAAGACATAAACCATGGTCACAAACGGGTCTTCCAAATAGAAAAAAGTAAACCCAAGTATACTTTGAGATGTTGTGGCAAAATGGTTTAAGGACAACAAAGTCTTGATACAGGAATGGCCATCACAAAGCCTTGACCTCAATCCACATTAAAATTTGTGAGGTGAACTGAAAAGGCGTGTGCGAGCAAGGAGGCTGACTAACCAGACTTATTTACACCAGTTCTGAGGAATAGGCCTAAATTTCAGCGACTTTTTGTGACAAGCTTGTGGAAGGTTACTGGAAACATTTGACCCAAGTTAAACAATTTAAAGGCAATGCTACCACATGCTTACTCAGTGTATGAAAACCTCTGCCTCGCTGAGAATGTGATGAAAGAAATAAAAGCTGAAATAAATCACTCTCTCCTGTAATTCAGATATTTCACATTGATGAAAGGAAGTAGTGATCCTAACTGACTTTTGACAGGGAATGTTTACTAAGATTAAATGTCAGGAATTGCGAAAAACTGAGTATATATGTGTTTAAGTAAGGCGTCTGTAAACTTCTGTCTGTAACTGAGTCTGCTGAGGCATCTTTTGAAGTAAAAACAGCTTATTGAGCCGCAGAATAATGAGAAACACTCTCTGACATTTTATGCTTTTGCTGTATAAAACGTAGCCTGCTGTATAGTAGGTTGAAGCAACAAGTAATTCCAATGAATACGACAGGGAATTCCAAAGTGGGGAAAAAAGGCAAGCACATGAAAGCTCATGTTTAACTGTACTGTTTATTACTGAATGTACCAAATCATCGATGAATCGGCAATGATAACAGGTCTGCTGCCCTCTCATCTGTATGACAGGTGCAGAAGGAGAAGCTACAAGCGGAGCTGAAGCAGGTGCTGAGCCTGAAACGAAACCAACTAAGAGAGGTGCCTGAAGGCAGCATGGATCCGCCAACCCTGGTCACTAGACCCCAAGTAAGGCCTGGGAGCATTTCTGGACCATTGGCTTCCACATAACAACTTGTATAGCACTGGAATCTATTCAATAGAAATCAATGAAAAATCCATATTTTTTCTCTTGATTTTCTGTGTTTTAGCTTTGTTACCATTGCTTGCAAAGAATATGCCTAAAAGTACTTAAGACTTCAACTGCTGTAACATAAACATATACCAAACAGCTTTCATACAGTTTCCAGAATACAGAGACATCACTGCGAGACAGAAACCTGCAAAAAGGATATAACACAGTTTGCAAGGAAGCACATGAATCAGACTTCAGAGTTCTGGACAAATAGTATGCACCAAGATCTTTGTCTCATCTGTCCACAATACCAGGATGTTGGACAGGCTTTAGTATACTTCTCATCATGATGCCACCAACTCACCCTGTTTTTCATTTCAAGTGATTTACTGCTTTCAGTGTTGCCTCTGCGGGTGGTTTTGATGCCTTCTGTGGGCAGTTTTCTATGGAAGCATATAGCTAACAATATTAAAATGAAAATGCATTCTCAGAAATGCGTTTTCATTTTCAAGATGCAAGCACATTATTTGCATCATAATGAAAATGAAAATGTAATCTTCCGCTTTGCGTTTTCATTAACAAGTTCATGTATGCAGTTTCTATAAGAAATTTAAAATTAAAATGCATTCCTCATTTGCGTTTTTGTTTTCAAAAAGTGCCCTGCAATATCACTAACGAAGTGAAAACGAAAATGCTAATCTTATAATGCAAATACATTCTCGGAACTGCTTTCTCTTCTTCGAGAAGCAAGCATGTTATTTATGATAGGACATTTTGTCAAAGAGAATATTTATTGAAAGCATACAAGCATACTAGCATACATTGAGTTTGGCGGCATGGCTCTGTTCGAGAGATCCCTGCCCGTCCAGCATGGAACCGTAGGCAGGGAGCAGCAATTAACCCCCCCTCCATAGAACAGGGCCTACAGCAACAATGACCTCAAAAAGAGGAGACATTGTTACTTAACGGCAGTTTAGTCATGAAAGAACAGGATTACAGAATGCTAAAAATAGACGGGAGGAGCAGGGGAGGAGGAGGGTTGTTAAGCGCACATGCTGCGGAGCCGTTTCTCGGAATGTGAGCTTAAGTAAACTAGCATATTATCGATCAAGCAATCATGTGACAGCAAATCAGATGACATTGGTGAGCACGCATGTGATTCTCCAGCGCGAGAAGCGGCTTCTATAAGTTAGCAAGCTTGACTCTGTGCCTATCAGAATTTACGTCAAGCTCCATTTGTTTTTTTTTTTAATTCGGCATCTCCAATCCCACCCGAATCTGGAATGCCAAACTGAGGAACTATGTACAAGGCTTGCTCGTATGCGACCCCTTGTTGCCAATTCAGGAGAGCGGGACGGTTCACAGCTTTCCTCTGAAGCACGTGCCCATCAATACTGCTTCTTTACAGTCATTGATTGAATCCTAGCAAGTTCAGAACGCGGGCGGAGGATACCGAAACATGAACAAGCTTAGAATCTTCCTGACGAGTGCCCGGCTGGCCAACAGGAGGCGCTTGAGCAACGAACAAAGCAACCATTTTTTTTAATATTTCCCTTCCCAATTTGCATCCCTGTAGCTCAATGGCCAATTGTGCGCTACTTCTGAAAAAGCTGCCGATCACTGCCGGCTGGTACGATTGGATCCTGTTAGACTTACATCCGATTCCACGTTTCTTTCATCTTCCCCACAGATCCAAAGTTAGCCGGGATATTTTTGTTATCCCGACACATCCCGATCATCCCACCCCAAATCTACAGTATAACTATTAGTATGAATAAAAATTACCTTCATTTCTAAACAGTGAAATCAAATCTCATCAAATGTACTCTTCAATGAAAGCCAGGAATCTGGACCAGACGCTCCTGTCGTTAACATTCCTATATTGATTCTGAGGGCCATTCAGTTCCATGCAGGTTTGTTCTTCATTTAACAACACAAATTTTGTCGCTAAATACCTGCTTTGATATAGGACAATAAGTGAAGGCAATGTACCAAAGGGGAACAAAGTACTGTCCAGGTTGCACCTCTAGCTGTAAGTCCAGTAAATTCAAAAACTTTTTTTTTCTCTGAAGGGCAGGGAACAGTGCTGCTGACTGATTGCGCAGCTCCTTACATGGCAGTCCACTGGATTACTGAGCAGCTTTCAACTACCTAATGGTCATGGCTGGTGTTATTAATGCATTTGAGAGTAGGAAAACTGTTCTGCTTTTCAACTCAGGTTAGGCGAGGGACCAGGGAAAGCTGATCTTAGAACTGAGATTCTTTAAGAGATTTTTTTAATCTGGCCCTTGTGCTTTGTAGGAACTGGTGGAGGTGGTGGTCGAAACAGATGCGGAGACTGGAGCTAGCGGCTACAGTGTGACTGGAGGGGGGAAGAGAGGAATTTTTGTGAAAGACGTGCTGAAAGATTCGCCCGCTGCCAAGCACCTGAGTCTGCAGAAAGGTGTGAAGGAACACGGGGTGTTTTAAAAGCCAGGGCACCCTCGGACAGTTTAAAGAAGAATCGACACATCTAAACAATATATTTATTTTTGGAAAAAAATGTGTACTCCCAATTCTAAAACTCCAAGGAGTTTTTATATTTCATCTTTTAGGCCCATTTGCTCTGCATTGTTAACACCCCTAATCCACTGGATGAGGTAGCAGGACCGCAAACCTATTACAGCCAATCAAGAAATTACCTTATTGGTGCAAATATTCGAAATATTTGCTTCCTTAATGTTTATGATAAAGTTCTAAAATATGAAATAGGTACTTTCGACCCTTTTGTAATCCTGTCTGTATGTTTCCAGGGGATCAGTTGCTGAGTGCCAGAGTGTACTTTGACAATGTGAAGTACGAGGATGCACTGAAGATCCTGCAATGCGCTGAACCATACAAGGTTTCCTTCTTTCTGAAGAGGGCAGTAGCAGGCACTGAGGTCACTGTCCCTCCAGGCACTGCTGGTCTTGAGTTAAAAGGACCCAAAGCAAAGATTCCAAAAATGGTAAGAATAATTTCAAGGTCATTGTTTATTGAATACATTACAATCCCAATTCCGAAATAGTTGGGACAAAATGTAAATTGTGAATAAAATCAAAACGCAATGACTTTCAAATCACACCAGGCAGTATTTTATTCACAATAGAACAGAGATAACATAGCAAATGTTGAAACTGAGAAATTTTACAATTTTATCCACAAAATGAGCTCATTTCAAATTTGATGGCTGCTACAGGTCTCAAAAAAGTTGAGACAGGGGCCTATTTACCATTGTGTAGCATCCCCTCTTCTTTTTAACACAAAGTGGAGGCGTCTGGGCATTGAGGAGACAAGTTTCTTGAGTTCAGCCATTGGAATTTGTTCACACTCTTTTTTAATACAGGCTTCCAGCTGCTGGAGAGTTTTGGGTCTCCTTTGACGGACTTTTCGTTTAATTATGCGCCAAATGTTCTCAAACAGTGAAAGATCAGGACTGCAGGCAGGAAAGAAGCCATGCTGTAGTAATAGCTGCAGTATGTGGTTTTGCATTGTCCTGCTGAAATACACAAGGCCTTCCCTGGAGTAGATGTCGTCTGGAGGGGACCATATGTTGCCCTAAAACCTTTATATACCTTTCAGCATTCATGATGCTTTTTAAAACATGCAAGCGTACCACACCATATGCACTAATGCTTCCCCATACCATCAGAGATGCTGGCTTTTGAACTGTACGCTGATAACAGGAGGGGTGGTCTTTCTCCTCTTTAGCCCGAAGGACACGACGCCCATGATTTCCAACTAGAATGTCAAATTCAAATGGACTCGTCTGACCACAGAACACTTTGCCACTTTAGTACAGTCCATTTTAAATGAGACTTGGCCCACAGGACATGGCGGCGCTTCTGGATCATGCTCAACAATGGCTTCCTTTTTGCATGATAGAGTTTTAGGTGGCATCTGTGGGTAACACGGCGGACTGTGTTTACAGACAGTGGTTTCTTGAAGTAAACGTGGGCCCATTTAGTAATGTCAATGACAGAATCATGCCGGTGAGTGATGCAGTGGCGTCTGAGGGCCCGAAGATCACAGGCATCCAGTAAAGGTCTTCGGCCTTGTCCCTTACGCACAGAGATTTTTCCAGTTTCTCTGAATCTTTTGATGATGTTATGCACTGTCGATGATGAGACCTTCAAAGCCTTTGCAATTTGACATTGAGGAACATTGTTTTTAAAGTATTCCGCAATTTTTTAATGCAAGCCTTCACAGGTTGGAGAGTCTCTGGCCATCTTTACTTCTGAGAGACTCAGCCTCTCTAAGACATCCCTTTTATAGCCAATCATATACACACCTGATGCCAGTTAACTTAATTACTTGCTAAATGTTCTTTCAGCTGATTCTCTCATATATTAATTGCTTTTTCAGCCCTTTCTTTGCCTGTATCCCAACTGTTTTGAGACCTCTTGCAGCCAGAAAATTTGAAATAAGCTCATTTTGTGGAATAAAATGTAAAATGTCTCAGTTTCAACATTTGAAATGTTATCTATGTTCTACTGTAAATAACATATTGGCTCGTGATCTGAAAGTCATTGCATTTTGATTTTATCCACAATTTACACTTCGTCCCAACTATTTCAGAATTGGGGTTGTAGAAATATTTGAAATCGAAGATAAAATAAATAAAATAAAGGCGCATGCACGTACACAAATACAAACATGCATAAACGTAAAAAAAAAAAAAATCTAAATAGTAACGGGGAAAGCCTTTTCCCCTATATTTTTCCTCTATTATTGCATTTTATTGATTGTATTATTGCTGAATTGTCCTAGAACGCCCTTTACATTTTTGAGCATGCAATGCTCTTTTGTTTGAATGGTCTCCCAAACTTAGTTCCACTCAGAGAAAATTCTTATACACAAATGAATAAAACAATTCTGGAGACCTGATTAATCAGACATTTTGAAATCCAAAAGGTCAAAGCTTGAAAATGATGACGATTATGAATAATATTTGTTATTTCCAGAAATCAGAATAATGTACATAAATATAAAGTTCAATGAAAGACATGAGTTCAGCCATTTAAGCATATTTGCATTGCTTATGAATAGAAAATTGAGTTCAGCAATATATGAACAATAAATTGTTCAGAACAAAAATTCTGTTTTTCGGTTGTCTGTCCATCCGTACGCCCATCTATCACACATATTTTGCGTGCGCAATATCAACTGAAAGAATGTAGGGATTTTGGCTAAATCAAACATAGCAACTCTCCACAGTGGGTAGCTGAACTGATTAGTTTGTGAAGATCAAGTTAAAGGTCAAGGTCACATACGGTCAGCTGTATGCGGGGGCCAAAGACAAACTTTTAGGGTATTTGCAACTATGGAAGGGAGAGACAAAGCAATCAATGTAATAAGGATTAATTGTGGCAAAAATTTGTATTTCAGAGTGTCAAGAGCATTAAGCCCTTCAAGGTGAAGAAGAAGAGAGGTGGCAGATTTGGCTTGAAGAGACTGAAAGAAAACAAGAAAGCAAGAGCTGGAGCTGAGTTGGAGGCAGAGGCCTCCCTAGGACAGATGGAGCTCAGCCCAATGGATGTGGAGTTTGCCTTTCCCAAATTCAACAGGCTGAAGAAGGGTGGGAAAGCATCAACAGAAGGGGTGCTGAAACTGTCTGAGTCTGAAGGATTGATTGCTGCAGGCAGGAATAAGAGAAGGATTAGATTCCCCAGAATGAGACTGAGTGATACAACTGGTGTGGAAATGACAGAGGGGCAAGTGAATGTAACATTTCCGGAGGGCAGAGGTAGTAGAGAAGAGCCTAAAAGCAAAGGGAAAGCAAAGTTTGGGGTAATGTTTCCAAAAACAAAGAAAACCAAAGAGGGAGTAACTCTGCCAGAGGGGACTATTGAACCACCGGAGGCTAAATTTATGCCACCATCAGTAGAATTTTCTTTAGGGCTGCCCACAGGAAAAGGAGCTATCAGCTTACCCCACTCAAAAATGGATGACAAGAGCAAAAGAGAGATCAAAGAACCAAAAGTGGGCATAAAAGTGGAGAAAATTCAAAGACCTAGTATAGATATTTCACTTCCAACAGGCAAAATTTCACATGCCAAAGTTGATGCTGTAGACTATGGTGGAAAGGAAAGTAAATTCCAGATGCCCAGTGTTGATATACCTGTTCCCAGGATTACGATGCGAGATACGGACATTGATGTGGAAAGGTCTGACATTAAAGGTGGCAAGATGCACGTGCCCAAAGTTGCTGTGTCACTTCCAAAAGGAAAAATTCCAGAAGCTAATATTGATATTAAAGGCCAAGGTCGCGAAGGGGATGAATTTCAAATGCCTAATATCAGCATTTCTCTTCCTAAAATGAAGTCATCAGACGCGGACATTGCCTTGGAAGGTCCGGATGTTAAAGATGGAAAGATACGCGTGCCCAAAATTGATATTTCACTTCCAAAGGGAAAAATATCGGAAACTAAAGTTGATGTCGACTTCCATGGTGACAAAGATAAAAAATTTCAAATTCCCTCGTTTGATGTTTCCCTTCCCAAAATCACGTCACCAGATGTTGACATTGGCTTAGAGGGGCCAGATATGAAAAGTGGCAAGATTCATATGCCCAAAATTGATATTTCTCTTCCAAAAGGAAAACTTCCAGAGGCAGACTTTCAGCTTGAGAGCCCTGGCGGCAAAGGCGGAGAATTTGAAATCCCCAGCGTAGATTTATCTTTACCCAAACTGAAATCCCCGGCAGCAGACATTGCAGTGGAGGGGCCTGACATTGGAGGTGGAATGATGCAAATGCCTACTGTTGATATTGCGCTTCCAAAGGGAAAAATGCACGAAGCCAAAATTGATCTGGAAGGTGGTAAACTTCAAATGCCTACATTCGATTTTTCCCTTCCCAAAATCAAGCCACCAGATATAGACATTGGCTTAGAAAAACCTGACATCAAAGGTGGAAAGATGCACATGCCAACAATTGATATATCACTTCCAAAAGGAAAACTGCCAGAGGCAGAGTTTGATGTTGCAGGCCATGGTGGCAAAGGTGGTAAATTTCAAATGCCCACATTTGATGTTTCCCTACCGAAAATCAAGTCACCTGATGTTGACATTAGTTTAGAAGGACCGGACATCAAATCTGAAAAGATTCACATGCCCAAAGTCGATATTTCACTTCCCAAAGGAAAAATGCCAGATGCCAAAATAGATATTGAAGACAAAGGTGCCAAAGGAGGTAAATTTCACATGCCCTCATTTGATATGTCCCTTCCCAAAATCAAGTCAGCAGATGTCGACATGAGCTTAGAAGGTCCTGACATCAAAGCTGGGAAGGTACACATGCCCAAAATTGATATTTCACTTCCAAAAGGAAAAATGCCAGAAGCCAAAATTGATGTTGAAGGCCATGTTGGCAAAGGAGGTAGTATTCAAAAACCCACATTTGATGTTTCCCTTCCCAAAATCAAGTCACCAGATGTAGACATTAGCTTAGCAGGAACTGACATCAAAGGTGGAAAGATGCACTTGCCGACCATTGATATTTCACTTCCAAAAGGAAAAGTACCTCATGCTGAAATTGACGTTGAAGGCCATGGTGGCAAAGGAGGTTCATTTCAAATGCCCTCAATTGATATGTCCCTTCCAAAAATCAAGCCACCAGATGTAGACATAGGCTTTGAAGGACCTGACATCAAAGCTGGAAAGATTCACATGCCCAAAATTGATATTTCACTTCCCAAAGGAAAAATGCCAGATGCCAAAATAGATAGTGAAGGCCATGGTGGCAAAGGAGATAAATTTCAATTGCCAACATTTGATGTTTCCCTACCCAAACTCAAGTCACCTGATGTTGATATAAGCTTAGAAGGTCCTGACATCAAAGCTGGGAAGGTGCACATGCCCACGATTGACATTTCACTTCCAAAAGGAAAAATGCCAGAAGCCGAAATTGATGTTGAAGGCCATTTTGGCAAAGGAAGTAAATTTCAAAAGCCCACATTTGATGTTTCTCTTCCCAAAATCAAGTCACCAGATGTCGATATTGGCTTAGAAGGACCTGACATCAAAGGTGGAAAGATGCATTTGCCCACCATTGATATTTCACTTCCAAAAGGAAAAATACCTCATGCTGAAATTGACGTTGAAGGCCATGTTGGCAAAAGAGGTAAATTTCAAATGCCCACATTTGATGTTTCCCTACCCAAAGTCAAGTCACCTGATGTAGACATAAGCTTAGAAGGTCCTGACATCAAAGCTGGCAAGGTATACATGCCCACAATTGATATTTCACTTCCAAAAGGAAGAATGCCAGAAGGTGAAATTGATGTTGAAGGCCAGGTTGGGAAAGGAGTTAAATTTCAAAAGCCCACATTTGATGTTTCCCTTCCCAAAATCAAGTCACCAGATGTCGACATTGGCTTCGAAGGACCTGACATCAAAGGGGGAAAAATGCATTTGCCCACCATTGATATTTCACTTCCAAAAGGAAAAATGCCGGAAGCCGAAATTGATGTTGAAGGCCACGTTGGCAAAAGAGGTAAATTTCAAATGCCCACATTTGATATTTCCCTACCCAAAGTCAAGTCACCTGATGTAGACATAAGCTTAGAAGGTCCTGACATCAAAACTGGGAAGGTACACATGCCCACAATTGATATTTCACTTCCAAAAGGAAAAATGCCAGTGGGGGAAATTGATGTTGAAGGCCAGGTTGGGAAAGGAGTTAAATTTCAAAAGCCCACATTTGATGTTTCCCTTCCCAAAATCAAGTCACCAGATGTCGACATTGGCATAGAAGGACCTGACATCAAAGGTGGAAAAATGCATTTGCCTACAATTGATATTTCACTTCCCAAAGGAAAAATGCCAGATGCCAAAATAGATGTTGAAGGCCATGGTGGCAAGGGAGGTAAATTTAAAATGCCAACATTTGATGTTTCCCTACCCAAACTCAAGTCACCTGATGTAGACATAAGCTTGGAAGGACCTGACATCAAAGCTGGCAAGGTGCACATGCCCACAATTGATATTTCACTTCCAAAAGGAAAAATGCCAGAAGCCGAAATTGATATTGAAGGCCATGTTGGCAAAGGAGGTAAATTTCAATTGCCCACATTTGATGTTTCCCTACCCAAAGTCAAGTCACCAGATGTCGACATTGGCTTAGAAGGACCTGACATCAAAGGTGGAAAAATGCATTTGCCCACCATTGATATTTCACTTCCAAAAGGAAAAATGCCAGAAGCTGAAATAGATATTGAAGGCCATGTTGGGAAAGGAGGTAAATTTCAAAAGCCCACATTTGATGTTTCCCTTCCAAAAATCAAGTCACCAGATGTCGACATTGGCTTAGAAGGACCTGACATCAAAGGTGGAAAAATGCATTTGCCTACAATTGATATTTCACTTCCCAAGGGAAAAATGCCAGATGCCAAAATAGACGTTGAAGGCCATGGTGGCAAGGGAGGTAAATTTAAAATGCCAACACTTGATGTTTCCCTACCCAAACTCAAGTCACCTGATGTAGACATAAGCTTGGAAGGACCTGACATCAAAGCTGGCAAGGTGCACATGCCCACAATTGATATTTCACTTCCAAAAGGAAAAATGCCAGAAGCTGAAATTGATATTGAAGGCCATGTTGGGAAAGGAGGTAAATTTCAAAAGCCCACATTTGATGTTTCCCTTCCCAAAATCAAGTCACCAGATGTTGACATTGGCTTAGAAGGACCTGACATCAAAGGAGGAAAAATGCATTTGCCCACCATTGATATTTCACTTCCAAAAGGAAAAATGCCAGAAGCTGAAATTGATGTTGAAGGCCATGTTGGCAAAAGAGGTAAATTTCAAATGCCCACATTTGATGTTTCCCTACCTAAACTCAAGTCACCTGATGTAGACATAAGCTTGAAGGACCTGACATCAAAGCTGGGAAAGTACACATGCCCACAATTGATATTTCACTTCCAAAAAAGAAAAGGAAAACGTTGCCAAAGAAGGTTCATTTCAAAATTGATATGTCCCTTCCAAAAATCAAGCCATGATGTAGACATAGGCTTTGAAGGACCTGACATCAAAGCTGGAAAGATTCAAATGCCCAAAATTGATGTTTCACTTCCTAAAGGAAAAATGCCACCAAAATAGATTTGAAGGCTATGGTGGCAAGGAGATAAATTTCAATGCCAACATTTGATGTTTCTCTACCCAAAACTCAAGTCACCTGATGTAGACATAAGCTTAGAAGGTCCTGACATCAAAGCTGGGAAGGTCCACATGCCCACGATTGACATTTCACTTCCAAAAGGAAAAATGCCAGAAGCTGAAATTGATGTTGAAGGCCATGTTGGTAAAAAGGTAAATTTCAAATGCCCACATTTGATGTTTCCCTACCTAAGCTCAAGTCACCTGATGTAGACATAAGCTTAGAAGGTCCTGACATCAAAGCTGGGAAAGTACACATGCCCACAATTGATATTTCACTTCCAAAAGGAAAAAATGCCTCATGCTGAAATTGATGTTGAAGGCCATTTTGGCAAAGGAAGGTTCATTTCAAAAGCCCTCAATTGATATTTCCTTCCCAAAATCAAGTCACCAGATGTCGACATTGGCTTAGAAGGACCTGACATCAAAGCTGGAAAGATTCATATGCCCAAAATTGATATTTCACTTCCAAAAGGAAAATTCCAGATGCTGAAATAGATATTGAAGGCCATGGTGGCAAAAAGATAAATTTCAAATGCCAACATTTGATGTTTCCCTACCCAAACTCAAGTCACCTGATGTAGACATAAGCTTAGAAGGTCCTGACATCAAAGCTGGGAAAGTGCACATGCCCACAATTGATATTTCACTTCCAAAAGGAAAAATGCCAGCAGCCGAAATTGATGTTGAAGGCCATGTTGGCAAAAAAGGTAAATTTCAAATGCCCACATTTGATGTTTCCCTACCTAAACTCAAGTCACCTGATGTAGACATAAGCTTAGAAGGTCCTGACATCAAAGCTGGGAAGGTACACATGCCCACAATTGATATTTCACTTCCAAAAGGAAAAATTCCAGAAGCCGAAATTGATGTTGAAGGCCATGTTTGGAAAGGAGGTAAATTTCAAAAGCCCACATTTGATGTTTCCCTTCCCAAAATCAAGTCACCAGATGTTGACATTGGCTTAGAAGGACCTGACATCAAAGGTGGAAAGATGCATTTGCCTACCAATTGATATTTCACTTCCCAAAGGAAAAATTCCAGATGCTGAAATAGATATTGAAGGACATGGTGGCAAAAAAGGTAAATTTAAAATGCCAACATTTGATGTTTCCCTGCCCAAACTCAAGTCACCTGATGTAGACATAAAGCTGGAAGGTCCCCACAATTGATATTTCATCAAAGCTGCCAGAAGAAATTGATATTGAAGGCCATGGTGGCAAAGGAGGTGCCCATTTGATGTTTCCCTCCCAAAATTCCCCAGATGTTTGGCAAGGACCTGACATCAAAGGTGGAAAGATGCACATGCCCACAGTTGACATTTCAAAAAAAAATGCCTGAAGCAGAGATTGATGTTGAAGGCCATACTGGCAAAAGAGGTAATTTCAAATGCCCACATTTGATGTTTCCCTACCCAAACTCAAGTCTCCTGATGTAGACATAAGCTTAGAAGGTCCTGACATCAAAGCTGGGAAGGTACACATGCCCACAATTGATATTTCTCTTCCAAAAGGAAAAAAAAAAGCCAGAAGCCGAAATTGATGTTGAAGGCCAGGTTTGGAAAGGAGGTAAATTTCAAAAGCCCACATTTGATGTTTCCCTTCCCAAAATCAAGTCACCAGATGTTGACATTGGCTTAGAAGGACCTGACATCAAAGGTGGAAAGATGCATTTGCCTACAATTGATATTTCACTTCCCAAAGGAAAAATGCCAGATGCCAAAATAGATATTGAAGGACATGGTGGCAAGGGAGGTAAATTTAAAATGCCAACATTTGATGTTTCCCTGCCCAAACTCAAGTCACCTGATGTAGGCATAAGCTTAGAAGGGCCTGACATCAAAGCTGGCAAGGTGCACATGCCCACAATTGATATTTCACTTCCAAAAGGAAAAATGCCAGAAGGCGAAATTGATATTGAAGGCCATGGTGGCAAAGGAGGTAAATTTCAAAAGCCCGGATTTGATGTTTCCCTTCCCAAAATCAAGTCCCCAGATGTCGACATTGGCTTCGAAGGACCTGACATCAAAGGTGGAAAGATGCACATGCCCACAGTTGACATTTCACTTCCAAAAGGAAAAATGCCTGAAGCAGAGATTGATGTTGAAGGCCATACTGGCAAAAGAGGTAAATTTCAAATGCCCACATTTGATGTTTCCCTACCCAAACTCAAGTCTCCTGATGTAGACATAAGCTTAGAAGGTCCTGACATCAAAGCTGGGAAGGTACACATGCCCACAATTGATATTTCTCTTCCAAAAGGAAAAAAGCCAGAAGCCGAAATTGATGTTGAAGGCCAGGTTGGGACAGGAGGTAAATTTCAAAAGCCCACATTTGATGTTTCCCTTCCCAAAATCAAGTCACCAGATGTCGACATTGGCTTTGAAGGACCTGACATCAAAGCTGGAAAGATGCATTTGCCTACATTTGATATTTCACTTCCCAAAGGAAAAATGCCAGATGCCAAAATAGATATTGAAGGACATGGTGGCAAGGGAAGTAAATTTAAAATGCCAACATTTGATGTTTCCCTACCCAAACTCAAGTCACCTGATGTAGACATAAGCTTAGAAGGACCTGACATCAAAGCTGGCAAGGTGCACATGCCCACAATTGATATTTCACTTCCAAAAGGAAAAATGCCAGAAGCCGAAATTGATATTGAAGGCAATGTTGGCAAAGGAGGTCAATTTCAATTGCCCACATTTGATGTTTCCCTTCCCAAAATCAAGTCCCCAGATGTCGACATTGGCTTCGAAGGACCTGACATCAAAGGTGGAAAGTTGCACATGCCCACAGTTGATATCTCACTTCCAAAAGGAAAAATGCCAGAAGCTGAGATTGATGTTGAAGGCCATGTTGGCAAAAGAGGTAAATTTCAAATGCCCACATTTGATGTTTCCCTACCTAAGCTCAAGTCACCTGATGTAGACATAAGCTTAGAAGGTCCTGACATCAAAGCTGGGAAAGTACACATGCCCACAATTGATATTTCACTTCCAAAAGGAAAAATACCTCATGCTGAAATTGACATTGAAGGCCATGCTGGCAAAGGAGGTTCATTTCAAGTGCCATCAATTGATATGTCCCTTCCAAAAATCAAGCCACCAGATGTAGATATAGGCTTTGAAGGACCGGACATCAAAGCTGGAAAGATTCACATGCCCAACATTGATATTTCACTTCCCAAAGGAAAAATGCCAGATGCCAAACTAGATATTGAAGGCCATAATGGAAAGGGAGATAAATTTCAATTGCCAACATTTGATGTTTCCCTACCCAAACTCAAGTCACCTGATGTAGACATAAGCTTAGAAGGACCTGACATCAAAGCTGGGAAGGTGCACATGCCCACAATTGATATTTCACTTCCAAAAGGAAAAATGCCAGAAGCCGAAATTGATGTTGACGGCCATGTTGGGAAAGGAGGTAAATTTCAAATGCCCACATTTGATGTTTCCCTTCCCAAAATCAAGTCACCAGATATCGATATTGGCTTAGAAGGACCTGACATCAAAGGTGCAAAGATGCATTTGCCTACAATTAATATTTCACTTCCCAAAGGAAAACTGCCAGATGCCAACATAGATATTGAAGGCCATGGTGGCAAAGAAGGAAAATTTCAAATGCCAACATTTGATGTTTCCCTACCCAAAATCAAGTCACCAGATGTCGACATAGGCTTTGAAGGACCAGACATCAAAGCTGGAAAGATTAACATGCCCAAAATTGATATTTCACTTCCCAAAGGAAAAATGCCAGATGCCAAAACAGATATTGAAGGCCATGCTGGCAAGGGAGGTAAATTTCAATTGCCAACATTTGATGTTGCCCTACCCAAACTCAAGTCACCTGATGTAGACATAAGCTTAGAAGGTCCTGACATCAAAGCTGGGAAGGTGCACATGCCCACAGTTGATATTTCACTTCCAAAAGGAAAAATGCCAGAAGCTGAAATTGATGTTGAAGGCCATGTTGGCAAAAGAGGTAAATTTCAAATGCCCACATTTGATGTTGCCCTACCCAAACTCAAGTCACCTGATGTAGACATAAGCTTAGAAGGTCCTGACATCAGAGCTGGGAAAGTACACATGCCCACAATTGATATTTCACTTCCAAAAGGAAAAATTCCTGAAGCCGAAATTGATGTCGAAGGCCATGTTGGGAAAGAGGGTAAATTTCAAAAGCCCACATTTGATCTTTCCCTTCCCAAAATCAAGTCACCAGATGTCGATATTGGCTTCGAAGGACCTGACATCAAAGCTGGAAAGATTCCCATGCCCAAAATTGATATTTCACTTCCCAAAGGAAAAATACCAGATGCTGAAATAGATATTGAAGGCTATGGTGGCAAGGGAGGTAAATTTCAAATGCCAACATTTGATGTTTCCCTACCCAAACCCATGTCACCTGATGTAGACATAAGCTTTGAAGGACCTGACATTAAAGCTGGGAAGGTGCACATGCCCACCATTGATATTTCACTTCCAAAAGGAAAAATGCCAGAAGCTGAAATTAATGTTGAAGGCCATGTTGGCAAAAGAGGTAAATTCCAAATGCCAACATTTGATGTTTCCTTACCCAAACTCAAGTCACCTGATGTAGACATAAGCTTAGAAGGACCTGATATTAAAGCTGGGAAGGTACACATGCCCACAATTGATATTTCTCTTCCAAAAGGAAAAATTGCAAAAGCCAAAATTGATGTTGAAGGTCATGTTGGTAAAGGAGGAAAATTTCAAAAGCCCGCATTTGATGTTTCCCTTCCCAAAATCAAGTCACCAGATGTTGACATTGGCTTAGAAGGACCTGACATCAAAGGTGGAAAAATGCATTTACCCACAATTGATATTTCACTTCCCAAAGGAAAAATGCCAGATTCCAAAATAGATATTGAAGGCCATGGTGGCAAGGGAGGTAAATTTCAAATGCCAACATTTAATGTTTCCCTCCCCAAAGTCAAGTCACCTGATGTAGACATAAGCTTAGAAGGACCTGACATCAAAGCTGGGAAGGTGCACATGCCCACAATTGATATTTCACTTCCAAAAGGAAAAATGCCAGAAGCCGATATTGATATTGAAGGCCATGTTGGCAAAGGAGTTAAATTTCAAAAGCCCACATTTGATGTTTCCCTTCCCAAAATCAAGTCACCAGATGTCGACATTGGCTTCGAAGGACCTGACATCAAAGGCGGAAAGATGCACTTGCCCACAATTGATATTTCACTTCCAAAAGGAAAAATGCCAGATGCCAAAATAGATATTGAAGGCCATGTTGGCAAAGGAGATAAATTTCAACTGCCAGCATTTGATGTTTCCCTTCCCAAACTCAAGTCACCTGATGTAGACATAAGCTTAGAAGGACCTGATATCAAAGCTGGGAAGGTACACATGCCCACAATTGATATTTCACTTCCAAAAGGAAAAATGCCAGAAGCCAAAATTGATGTTGAAGGCCATGGTAGCAAAGGAGGAAGTAAATTTCAAAAGCCCACATTTGATGTTTCCCTTCCCAAAATTAAGTCACCAGATGTCGACATTGGCTTCGAAGGACCTGATATCAAAGTTGGAAAGATGCATTTGCCCACCATTGATATTTCACTTCCAAAAGGAAAAATGCCTCATGCTGAAATTGACGTTGAAGGCGATGTTGGCAAAGGAGGTAAATTTCAAATGCCCACATTTGATGTTTCCCTACCCAAACTCAAGTCACCTGATGTAGACATAAGCTTTGAAGGTCCTGACATTAAAGCTGGAAAGATTCACTTGCCCACAATTGATATTTCACTTCCCAAAGGAAAAATGCCAGATGCCAAAGTAGATACTGAAGTCCATGGTGCCAAGGGAGGTAAATTTCAAATGCCAACATTTGATGTTTCCCTACCCAACCTCAAGTCACCTGATGTAGACATAAGCTTAGAAGGACCTGACATCAAAGCTGGGAAGGTGCACATGCCCACAATTGATATTTCACTTCCAAAAGGAAAAATGCCTGAAGCCGAAATTGATATTGAAGGCCATGGTGGCAAAGGAGGTAAATTTCAAATGCCAACATTTGATGTTTCCCTACCCAAAATCAAGTCACCAGATGTCGACATAGGCTTAGAAGGTCCTGAAATCAAAGGTGGAAAGATGCACTTGCCCACCATAGATATTTCACTTCCAACAGGAAAAATACCACATGCTGAAATTGATATTGAAGCCCATGGTGGCAAAGGAGGTTCATTTCTAGTACCCTCAACTGATATGTCCCTTCCAAAAATCAAGCCACCAGATATAGACATAGGCTTTGAAGGACCTGACATCAAAGCTGGAAAGATTCACATGCCCAAAATTGATATTTCACTTCCCAAAGGAAAAATTCCAGATGCCAAAATTGATATTGACGGCCATGGTGGCAAGGGAAGTAAATTTAAAACGCCAACATTTGATGTTTCCCTACCCAATCTCAAGAAACCTGATGTAGACATAAGCTTAGAAGGACCTGACATCAAAGCTGGAAAGGTGCACATGCCCACAATTGATATTTCACTTCCAAAAGGAAAAATGCCAGAAGCCGAAATTGATGTTGAAGGCCATGTTGGCAAAGGAGGTAAATTTCAAAAGCCCACATTGGATGTTTCCCTTCCCAAAATCAAGTCACCAGATGTCGACATTGGCTTAGAAGGACCTGACATCAAAGGTGGAAAGATTCAAATGCCCAAAATTGATATTTCACTCCCAAAAGGAAAAATGCCAGATGCTAAAATTGATTTTGAAGGCTATAGTGGCAAAGGAGGTAAATTCCAAATTCCTTCAATTGATATGTCCCTTCCAAAAATCAGGTCACCTGATGTAGACATCAGTTTAGAAGGACCTGATCTTAAAGGTGGAAAGATGCACATGCCCACAATTGATATTTCACTTCCAAAAGGAAAGACATCAGAGGCAGAGTTTGATATTGAAGGCCATGGTGGCAAAGGAGGCAAATTTCACATGCCGACGATTGACATATCTCTCCCCAAAATTAAAGCTCCAGATGCAGACATTGGCTTTGAAGGTCTGGATGTCAAAAGTGGAATGATGCACTCTGGGGATCTGGACACAACTAATGCAAGATTTGGTGTGCCATCTGCTAAGATGCCAACAGTTGATATAAGCATGCCAAAATTAAATCTTGACTTAAGCCTGCCTACAGGTAAACATGATGCAATACTAAAGAAGGGAGAGAGTACATCTTTGCCATCAGGACATTATGACATACCTGATATCGACCTGAAAATGCCTAAAATCTCTCTGCCTGACTTTGGAAGCAAGGCCAGAGACACAGCCTTGGATATTCGAGCTCCCAAGGGGAAAGTTCATATCAGCCACCCTCAAGACACTGATGGGGCTGGAGGACACTTTAAAATGTCCAACGTAAAACTTCCAGCAGTCGACATAACTGCCCCTAAAGTTGCTGTTGACTTTGGATTGCCTAAATCTAAAGGTGATGACAGGGAAGAAATTGAATTACTTAAAGCTGATGGCAGCAGACCCTCTTCCGGAGCAAGTTTTGAAGTTCCAGATGTCTCATTGAAAATGCCAAAATTTTTGCTTCCCAAGTTTGGAGGCCAATCAAAGAGAGAAGACATTGAAATTGAGGGTCAAATTCCCAAAGCTGAGATTAGAATTAGCCCTCCACAAATAGAAAGTCGTGTCACAGACCCAGCAGTTGAAATAGGGTCTGATGGAAAGGTTACAGGTGGGATTAAAATGCCTAAAATGAAAATTCCAGGTTATGGGATATCAAAGAAAGAGGGAAAAGCCACACTTGATGCAGAATTGGACACAAAAGGGAAGGTCAGAATGCCATCTGTTGAGATTGCCTTGCCAACAACAAAGCTACCTGAGGGGGAGATTTTACTTCCAAGAGCCGAAGTAGATGTATCTGAAGCCGATATTAAAGACTATGAAGGTCATTTAAAAATCCCCAAAGCCCCCACTATTGGCATATCAGTACCAAAAATCGAGCTTGATGTAACCCTTCCCAAAGCAAAAGGCACTTCACTTGATTCAGGTAAAAATCAAAGGACTGAAATTGAAGGAGGATTTCATGGACCTGATTTCAAGCTGAAGGAGCCAAAAATTACTTTACCTACAGTGAGCATCTCTGGATCCAAAGACAATAATTTTGAAAAGGATATCAAAGTGAAAGGCCCAAAAATTGATGTCTCAAAACCAAAGCTTTCTACAGATGAACTGAATCTTAAGATTGATGGCACTGAAGGTAAACCCAAGATGCCAAAAATTAAACTGCCAACAATTGACCTATCAGTACCAGAAGGACCCTCTGGAGATATAGCTGTCCCAGGTATTGAAACTGAGGAAGATGGTGGCAAATTTAGGATGCCAAAAATTAAAATGCCTGAGGTAGATATATCCATTCCAAAAAGACAATCCGGAGATATTGACGTACCAGTCATTGGCACTGAAGGAGAGGGAGGAAAATTTAGGATGGCAAAAATGAAAATGCCAAATGTTGATGTTTCCCTTCCAAAAATACATTCTGGAGCTATTGATGCTCCAGGCATCGACATTGAGGGAGATAGAGGCAAATTAAAGATGCCAAAAATGAAAATGCCAGAGGTAGATATTTCAATGCCAAAAAGGACATCTGGTGAACTAGAGATTTGCTTACCAGAGGGGAAGGTAAAACATCAAGGCATAAAAATACCATCTATAGACATAAAAGGTCCAAAAGGTGATCTTGAGTTAGATATAGGCTTACCAAAACCTGATGGGGAAAACAAAAAAAAAAAGACTGAACTGCCTGATTTGGACATGGACACTTCTTTGTCTAGCCAGGGTAAAACAAAAGGTCTAAATATTAAAGGTACAAAGTTTAAAATAGGGATGCCAAAAATGCATGTAGCATTAGATACAGGATTTCAGGAGAATGGGAAGAATCCTGAGCAAGAGGATGAGGTTTCAGGGGGGAAATTCAAAACAAAAAAGCCGAAGATGGGTAAAGTCACCACTGAGGGTCTGGAAGAAGATTTTGATAATAAGGGTAGGGACACTCAATTCCAAATGCCTAAATTTAATCTTCCAGATGTGAGTTTTTCTACCTCAAAGGCTGAAATACATGACCCAGAAATTAGTGTAAAATTACCTAAATTCAAAATGCCTAATGTAGAGATCTCAGGTCCAAACATAAAAGGACAAGGAGATGCTGACATTAAAGCTACTGATATTAACTTGGGCCCCTTTGAGGATAAGGAACGGATAAAACTTCAAATGCCGAAAATCTCTGTGCCATCTGTTGGATTTAAAGATAAGTCTGACTCGGCTGAATTAATGGCCCCTAATTCTGATTCTGACGATGGGATTTCATTTCCAAAACTTGAAATTGTAGCTCCAAAGATTTCAGACTTCGACATTAGGTCCTCGCAAGTTGAAGATGAAGACACAGAGGGAGGTACAGACAAGAAAAATAAAATAAAAATACCAAAGTTTGGGGTAGCTTTGCCCACCATCACAGGACCTGAGGCCATGCTGAACATTGTAGCACCAGATATAAAAGTCAAAGGACCTGCTGTTAGAGTGAAACCGCCTGAAACTGATGAACATGAAGGCCCAAAAATGCCAAAAGTGAAGAAGGCTGTTTTTGTTTTGGTGAACCCAGGTACAGATGAGTCTGATATATCTGAAAGCTTTCCAGAAGATAAGGCAAAAATACCAAAGATAAAATTCAAGCCAACTTTTGAAAAATCAAAGGAAAAACGAACATCTGTCAATGAGGAGGAAGATACAAATGCAGATGGGAAGTTAAAGGGAAGCAAAATGCAAATTCCAAAAGTAACCCTCTCCTCAGGAAAGCCTGGCTCATTTGACGCTGCTGTCGGATGGAAGGAAGGATTAGTGCCCGATGTCAATGGTGAGAATGGATCAAAGGAAGACAAAACCAAATTTGGGAAGCTCAAACTCCCCAAGATTGAGTTCACCTCCCCATACCACAGAAACAGCGGGACAGAAGATGAAGCTGATATGAACATGAAGCTAGTCAAAAAGGATGAATCATTTGGAGTTGATGGACGGAAAGATGGAGACAAAAACAAATCATCTACAATTACTTTACCAGAGTTCAAGAAAAAGGCAAGTAAAGGGGAGGACGAACCAGGTCAAGTGGTGTCCTCCAAAGCAAGAAAGGATATGCTTCTGGAACGAGAGGGTTTTGGGTCACTCATACCAAAGATCTCCATTGGCTTTGTTTCTAGGGGAGTCAAGGGAGAGACAGGGGCTGAGCAAACTGATTCTCATGAAACAGAAGCAGAAAGAAGCAGTAGAGCGAGTGACAGCAAGGAGAAGTCATTTCAATTTAAGGTTCCCACGGTCAGTTTGAGCCCTCAGGCCGCAGGGGTCTTGCATATCACACCCGAAAGCTCACCTAGGGGGAGCAAATCCTCCTTGCAACGTTCTGGAGAAGGAGATAGCTCCACAGGAATCAGCGTTCAGCTGCCCAGTGTGGGATTCTCCTCCATTCACACATCTGAGGAACAGGGAGCTCTCACATCCATGATGGAAAAATCAAAATCAACCAAACACAAGAAAAAGGAACCCAGGATTGTTCCAGAAAGTTCACCTTCGTGATGGCATTGCTGAAAGTAGAACACAGAGGATATCAAAAAATGCCCTCATTTTCTGAAAAAATAAAGAATGACCACTTTATTTTTCTGATTTTTTTCCATTTTAATTTGTATTGTTTTGATGCCTGTCTCTCACTCATGCCAATGACAGTCACAAAAAAGATGACTGTACAGCTGGAACACACACTCATGTAAACATATATGTAAGCATACACACAACCAATATGCCACTGATATTTGCTTTTCTAAATGCAGGAATTGGGCATAATTCATTAATTAAATTGTAAATATGAATAAGTAAAATAAACTCTGGACTGATGTGAAGTGATTGTGTAAAAGGAATGAGTGAGTTTTGAAGGAATGTTCTTATGTGGTATAAAAATCAGTAGTGGGATGTGCTTTTATTTAATATACTCAAATTACCCATGAAGACCTTTTAAGAGTAGCATCTTTAAGTTCATTGCTCAGAAAGTAGATAATAATGTAAGCTTTATAATGTAATTTTGATAAGATTTTGGTTTCTGGTTTGTTTTCTCTACTTAAATTCTATCCTATTTTTGGAGTAATTTTCATGTTCCATGCAATTATGCTTTGGGATGCACTGCATCTTAAGTTTTTATTCTGTTTCAAGGCTTTGCATCCTACCATTGCATGACTTGTTTTGAAAATCGCATTAGTCTAAAATAAGCGATCGTGTACCTGAGTCTTGGAACCTATTTATTACTGTATAAATGCTACTAGTATTTTCTGTACGGTAAGGTGTGGTTTAAATGTGTTACTGTATTTAACTGTTTAAATACAGTATTGTGCCTTCTGAAAGTGATAATCATACAATAAAAGGTTGCACATTGTGTTTCCTCTGCATGACCAAAATTTTGGCAGCTAGCTGCCTTCTTTTTCCTGCAGAACAAACATAATGGGCCAAGCTTCAAAGACACAGATTGACCTAATCATGAACTAAAGTCAATTATAAATTAAGATTCTTTGTACAAAACTTAATTCAGTCTGGGTCTAAGCATAATTTCAGTGAAACTAGCCAACAACTTTTACTGTGGAACCATTAAAGGGAAATCTCTGTGACCCTATTATAATCCATCAGTTGGCAAACTCCCAAATACTTCACCCAGTTTCAAACTGAACATAAATTTAACAGTTTTTACATAGAGTGATTATTATATGTTGTTTCATGCTCAGTTGATGTTTTTCAAAGCATTTTTGTGTACTGGCTTTTTCTGGAAGGCAGTTACAGAGGTAATGTGTAAGTGCAATTTTGGAATAATATTTAAAAAATAATGCAAAATAATAAAATTTAATATTCTTATTTTGTATCTGCTTTTTGATTACACACTTTTTTCAATCCTTCATACTGTATCAGACTCTCTTACTAAGAGAAAAGCATATATATAATGGGAGGAGTTTCTGATAAATTATTCCAGCAAAGACTAACCTCTACTTAGGGTTACTGACTAACAGACTAATAAATACACCTTGTCAAAACTTGCATACGCAGTGCAGTAATGGGGCTGCAGTACAAGGGCTGCATTTCAATGATCAATCAACATGCCTTAATTCTCTTACACTCTGCCCTTGGTATTGCGTAACAGCATACATCGCATGCACCACTCTTAAATTCTAAGCATACCACGCATTCCAATGCCAAAAGGAGGCTTGACTAGCAAAACAAAGAATGGCCACGTCCAGATCAGCGTTTTAGTGTTGTGTCCTGCAGTGTAATGTGGGTACTAGATTGCACACTGATCTTATTTTTCCTTGTTTTCCACAAGTTCATCTTCCTAGAAGGAGATCATTGAATCAGATTAGTAGAGATAAAGTGCCAGAATCAGGGGCGTTGCAAGACATAAACTTCTAGTGGGGCACAGGCAACCCCCCCGGCTGGAAGAACATGTAGCCTACATCTTCAAGCATTGAACAATCAGCAGTACAAACATGACTTGTGAATCTGAGTATTGGCATTTGACTTTTGAATTTGAGGGTTTTGGACTCAGTGTCCTGCTGTGAATCATTGAATGATTAGAGAGGATCTGTCATTTGGCCTAAATGGCATTTGTTTACTTTAAAGGTTAAATAAAAGTTGATTAAAGCAAATTTAGAGGCGTTCGCTTCACGTTAATGGAGTGATTCACTGTGCCCTGAAAGCCGATTCACTCTACACCAGTACTGGGGCACAGTGAATCACTCAAAATCTGTTTTTCAAAACCCTCTCATCAGAGTTAAGCGAGAGTTAGCAAAGATCTGCTGCCTTGTATTAATGCACAACACCACCCTCTTTCAGATGTAGGATGATATGGAATTATTATCACTCCCAGGACAGAAAAAATCAACAAAACAACTTTTCTGATTCACTGTGCCCTGGCTTCCCCGACTGTCTATTTTTCATTTTGGCAAAGCAGTCTATCACTTGACTGTGACTCAGCTTAGAAAGTTCTTCCTTCTCAACAGATGAGATGGCAAGATGGTGAAGCCTGTCTCGCCCCATTTTGCACCTCAGTCAAGTGTGGAAGCATCTCAGCACACTGAACAACCGCTCACAAGTCCAGCTGTTAACTGGGATGGTCAGGGAGATCTGAATGCACTCTGTCAAGGTTGGGAACATGACTTTATCTCGCAAGTTATAAACACACTGCATATCTATTATTTGCGGGCCAGATTCTCTAACATGGCACAGACAGACCGCAACTGGCATGACCAGCAGGTCTTTGAGAGCTCCACAAGTTCAGATGGTTGTAAGCTCAGCTGATTTTGAATCTCTTTGAATTTGTGATTATTCACAAGGGAAACACTGAAAAATGAGCACACACTCACTAACAGGTCAAATAAATCCCTGGCTTCTTGAACTGCTTGACAGGTGTGGTATACTTCTTGAGCGCAACACTCAATTATCTCATTTTGAGACAAAGGTGATAAGTATGTACTGCGTGATGGGGCTGAGTATGACTGCAGAGATGGATCAAACTTCCAGGAGTTTCGTGCACTCAAGAACATTTCCGATTGTGGCTGGAGATTCCCTCATTGAGACCACGGAATGGAATGTTCTGTTTAGCTAAGAACTGTGACAGCCACAATACGCCTGACATACTCACCTCCCTCTTTGATTGCAGCTTCATTTGCTGACTGTAACTGTTCAACAACAGTACCATGGCCAGCACTGGCTTTAAAGCTGTGCCAGGAAAGCATGCTTGCTTTATGGGCAGGTGTTTTTTCATGCTGTTATGTATGAGTATTTTATGTATAGCATTGCATATCATTTGTAAATGGAGATTTGTTACATGCTGTTTTTGCTGCCTTGCTGGTCAGCTATTTATTTTGTTCATCAGCACCTTCTGGTGGTGTGTCTGTAGCAAAACATGATCTGATGCAATGCCACTTCTTTGTAATTAAATAGACTAGTGCTTTCTAGAAGTTTCTGGCTTCTTCTTGCCTGGAGGGGGCGGGATCACCCAGGAATCCTGTAGATCTTTCCAGAATGTTACTAGTCTATATAAATGCTGTGATTTTGGTCAGTAGAGGCAGAGTTTTTGTTTTGGCAACAGAGTTACCTAGTGGCATTAGAGTGTTATTATGATTATTATTATTATGATTCTAAGGCCACTTTTGAGAAGAAACCTTCCAGTGAGAAGCAATCCTCTGATTCTTTACCCTCTGTGTCTTGCCAATACTGTAAAAAGCAAGGTCACCTTATTTCTGAGTGTCATGCTCTCAAGAAAAAACAACAACGAGAAGAAACCAAGCCAACTGCTTTCACTAAGAGAGAATCTCTTGTATCAAAGGTCAGTTCGCCTGATCTTCTACCTTCTGTGTCTGATTCTGTTATGGAGGGTTTTGAGCCATTCATCACCGATGGTTTTATCTCACTTTCACATGATTTTTCCTCATCTGCTCCAGTTCAAATTCTAAGGGATACTGGGTCTTCCCAATCTCTTATTCTTGCAGATATTCTGCCTTTTTCGGACAAATCGTCTACTCAGGCTAATGTCCTTATTCAAGGAGTAGAATGTGGTTTTACAAGTGTACCTCTCCATGATGTTCATCTCAAATCAGACTTAGTCTCTGGGCCAGTTACTGTTGGTGTTAGGTCTTCTCTTCCTTTCAAAGGTGTTCATTTGCTTCTTGGTAATGATCTTGCTGGGTATAAGGTTGTGCCCTACCCTGTTGTAACTGACACTCCTTTGATTGATCAAGAATCTGAATCTATAGAGGAGGAAAATCCAGACCTCTATCCTTCATGTGCAGTTACTCATTCTATGGCCAAAAATGCTATTCAAGATGATGCTGACCTGGACTTCAACCTGGCTGACAACTTCATTGGGCAGTCTTTTCATCAGGAACCTTCCAGTCCTGAGATGTCTGGGAAATCTTCAGACTTGTCCTTGTCAAGTCATTCTAATGACATTCTGTCTCAGAAACAACTTATTCAGGAGCAACAACAAGCTCGTGATCTAGCGCATCTTCTACCACAGGCTGCAAGTGAACAAGAGGCTACTCAAGTTCCTGTCTGTTTTTACTACAAAAATGGTATGCTTATGAGAAAGTGGTGTCCACCTGATGTTTCCGCAGATGAGGAGTGGAAGATCACCCATCAAATTGTTCTTCCAAAGTCTTATCGTCAAGAAACTCTTAGTCTGGCCCATGACAATCCTATGTCAGGTCATTTGGCTATCAAGAAGACCCTTCAATGTGTCAGGAACCATTTCTTCTGGCCTTCCATGCGGTCCGATGTACAGTCATACTTGTCAAATGGTTGGGAAGCCGAACCAGAATATTCCAAAGGCTCGACTTAAGCCCAATTCTGCTTTTGAAGAACCTTTCAGTCGAATCATCATTGACTGTGTTGGACCATTGCCAAAGACTAGATCTGGCTGTGAGTACCTACTGACTATCATGTGTGCTTCCACTCGGTTTCCTGAGGCAACTCCACTTTGTAACATCAAGGCAAAGACTATCATCAAGGCTCTTAGCAAGTTTTTCTGCTTTGTTGGTCTTCCTAAGTCTATTCAGTCTGATTAAGGGTCAAATTTCATGTCTGGCATATTTCAACAAGTTATGCATGAGCTTGGTATTAAACAATACAGGTCATCAGCTTACCATCCTGAGAGTCAAGGTGCTTTGGAGAGGTTCCATAAAACCCTGAAGAACATGATAAGGACCTACTGCCTTGACACAGAGAAAGATTGGGATGAAGGTGTCCATCTTCTTTTGTTTGCTGCCCGTGAAGCTGTTCAGGAGTCTCTTGGGTTCAGTCCTTTTGAGCTTGTTTTTGGGCATACAGTTCGTGGACCTCTGAAGCTTCAGAAGGAAAAGTTGCTGGCCAAAGATGAAGTCCCAATGAACTTGCTTCAGTATGTCTCTGACTTCCGTAATTGTCTCTCTAAGGCTTGTGACTTTGCTAAGTCTAATCTCAAAGAGGCTCAGGGCAAAATGAAAGCCAGATATGACCTTCATTCCCAAGATAGAAGTTTTAAAACTGGTGACAAAGTCCTGGCGCTTTTGCCAGCTCCTGGAAACCCTCTAAGAGCCCGATATTTCGACCCTTACACTGTCCTCAAAAAGGTCAGTGATCTAAATTACGTCATTTTAACCCCTGGAAGGAGGAAACAAAAACAAATGTATCACATCAACATGCTAAAAGAATACATTGACGGAGACACTCAGCAAAAGCCAGTCAATGTGGTAAATACAATTGAACTGGAAAATTCTGAAGAAGATTGTGACTGCCCCTTGGAAAATGAACCTGGTCCAGCCAAACTTGAAAACTCAGACATTCTTCAAAATATTGACAGCAAGTTGTCCCACCTGGACCATTTTCAACAACAACAGCTAAAGCAGCTCATATTTAAATATAGTCGCATGTTCCCTGACGTTCCATGTAGGACTGATGTGGTTTGCCATGATGTCATCCTACGGAATGGTGCCGGGCCTGTGGAACAGCATCCTTGCAGAGTGGATCCGGAGAGGCAGAAATGCCTTGAACAGGAGGTTGGATGCCTGCTTGAAGATGACTTTGTTGAACCAAGTAAAACTGACTTTTGTAAAGCTACAGTTGTTTACTTAGGTCATATTGTAGGACAGGGTCAAGTCAAACCAATTGATGCAAAAGTAAAAGTTATCACTGAATTTCCTGAGCCTACAACTAAAAGACAACTAATGAGATTTCTAGGGATGGCTGGCTACTACAGAAAATTCTGTAAAAAATTTCTCCATCATTTCTGAACCTTTGACAAATTTACTGAAGAAAAATGCAAAATTTGTTTGGGATGAAAAATGTCAAAATTCATTTGACCAACTGAAAGCTATCCTCAAAAATGCACCAGTTCTCTTATCTCCTAATTTCAAAAGGGAGTTCAAGTTGGCTGTTGATGCCAGTGATATTGGTGCAGGCGCAGTTTTACTGCAAGAAGACACGATGGAGTAGATCATCCTGTTTGTTACTTTTCCAAAAAGTTTGAGAAACATCAGAAAAACTATTCAACAATTGAAAAAGAATGTTTGGCACTTGTTTTGGCTTTACATTTTGAAGTCTATTTGACTTGTTCAGCTACTTCCATCAAGATCTTCAGTGATCACAATCCCCTCACATTCTTGCATAAGATCAAAAACAATAATCAAAGATTACTGAGATGGAGTTTACTTTTGCAGGAGTATGATTTGGATATTTCTCACATCGGGAAAAGATAGTGCATCTGGAATAACACTTTCTCACATGTAATTTTACTTTTCTATTTGATTGTGAAAATTGCACTGGTTGTTATGCATGTGATTGTTATCATGATCAAAGATACTTTTGTGTAAAGTTCAAGATTATATTGATTATAAAACTGTGTTAATTTTAACAAAAGAAAGCTTTTAGCAAACCTTTCTTTTCTTAAAGAGGGGAGGTGTTATGTATGAGTATTTTATGTACAGCATCGTATATCATTTGTAAATGAAGATTTGTTATATGCTGTTTTTGCTGCCTTGCTGGTCAGCTATTTATTTTGTTCATCAGCACCCTCTGGTGGTGTGTCTGTAGCAAAACATGATCTGATGCAATACCACTTCTTTGTAATGAAATAGACTAGTGCTTTCTAGAAGTTTCTGGCTTCTTCTTGCCTGGAGGGGGCGGGATCACCCAGGAATCCCGTAGATCTTTCCAGAATGTTACTAGTCGAAATAAATGCCGTGATTTTGGTCAGTAGAGGCAGAGTTTTTGTTTTGGCAACAGAGTTACATAGTGGCATTGGAGTGTTATTATAAGATTAAACAGTGGATTATTTGTAGAAGTTTTTTTTTTCAGTGAAGAATAAATTTGTTTAAGTTGTCATTGCTGGTTTTCTTTGTTGTGATTTTCAAGTCATAACAATGCTCTCTAAAGAGATCCGGAGCTTTTTTCCAATTTCTTAGACCAGTATTTACAAATGTGTCATGCTTCATGTGTTTTCCAAACAGCCTACATGAAAAGCAAAATGCTGCATCTCTAGATTTAGAATATTCCAGCCACGAAAAGCTCCCAAACCAGTTAGAATTAAAGGATCGCTTCTTTAACCCAAAACTGTTCTGGGGATTTCACCTGGTTTGGATCTGATTGCTTTTCTCCTAGATCACTAATGTTCTACATTGTAGGCAGAGTTTTTTTTTTCTCTTGCCCCCAGTCTGATGTTCTCTGTAGCAGCTGCTCCCTCAGTTTCATCTCTGGGGTGTGGTCTCTCCTGTCTTTCGCCTGTCTCTTGCTGCCTGTCTCTCTCTTCCCTCTTGCTTTCCCCTGGCTCATCCAGCTCCATCTGTCCTCCTGCACTCTGTTTGCCTTTGTCTAGTGCAACATACAAAAAAATATGACCAATAGCCTCCCCAATAGCTAATTATTAAGGCTTATACGATTGATCTGCATGTAGGCTAAATAGCCATATAGCTTGGTAGCCAGGTCTTACCCCTCTTATCCTCATCATCTTATCCTGTTGCACTCGTCTCCACTTTTTCTGGTACAAAATAAAAATATCAAATCAAAAATATAATATTAGCCTTCCCGAATTCATAATTCAGGCTTTTATATATTGATAGTGATTATGTCACTAAGAATAGACTATGCATTTTATATTTGCCAGACCTGCAATGAGATTAGCCATCTACCGTTAGTTAACATTAGCCTTACCTCTCACATTTGTTACTTCCCTGGCCCTGTTAAATAATTTTCTGATGTCCATTTACAGGAGTAATAATATTTAAGTTAAATCAAGATCAAAATAAGATCATCAGTACTCAGTACGCTATTATTTGAAAACCTACTTTTAGTCCTCACTTGACGACTCCCACCTTTGTTGTCCTACTCATTTGTTTCGCGCCCGAGACTGTCGTGAGCGCGCGGCCAAGTGAGAAACTGACAATCTACCTGCCACGTAATTCATTAGTAATTGTTTGTTTGTCACTCCCGACCATCTTTCAGACGAAGCAAAAATGTCCTGACCAACTTTGGCTCAGTGGGGAAAATGAAAGAAATGCATAATCTTAAATCAAACATGATCCAGTCCGAAAATGCTCCGTTTGCGGCTTTGTCCAATTCATAGATAGTGGTCAATTTTTAAATGTTTATCTCGGCTGCAGTCACGTTACTGCACATAAAAATGCTTACCAGACAGGATTGCTTACTAGCTTGCTAACGTAGCTATATACCCACTCACTTGGTTTCAGTGTCCAGGCTACTCAATCAGAGCGCGTTTAGAGGGTGCGCTAAGATACATGATTTTTATGGTTAGTGAAGGTTGTGGCAAGTGAAAAAATTTAAACAATAGTTGATATTCGAGTACATGATGACCAGGGGCGGACATACCGGAATTTACGGCTGCCCTCAAGCCCATGAGTGATGGGGCTCCGTTTAAATTCCGTGATGAATCATAAAGGACAGTACGCACATATATGTAAAGGAGCAACAAGGATACACGCAAGCCTTTTCACGTACTGCTTGTAGATAATCTTTATTGATGTTTTAAAATAAACGTGAGCAAAGACAAATAAATCTCAGTCATTGAGCGGCCCCCAAATCCCCTGACCTAACCCCATGAGACTTTTTCCTTTGGGGCTACCTGAAGAGTAAAGTCTACACGACACCACCCAGGGGCTTAAACGATCTGCATGCAAGGATTGTTGCACAAGTTGAAGAATATCTGCCGCTATTCCTGGTTTAATCGTGATTCCCACATATAATCGCCACATAACAATGGGAGAAGTTTTGATGACTCTGACTGGCTGAAAACGATGTTCCTCATTTGCTAACTTAACCCGCTGTAATAGGCATTAATTTCTTTGATATGTTTCACAGCACTTTTGTACGTCCCAACAGTACTATTAGATTTCTGGGAGATTTAGGTAGCTAGCTCATTACTTGGCAAGCTCAAGAACAATCACTGTCAGCTAGCGACAAGCTCCTAAAGTTAGGGCAAATCCAAATCACATCGCTAAATTATAACAATGATTACAAATATTTCCCTTAACTAGCGTCAGCAGAGTGGGAAGATGGCTAGCGTTATAATCTGATGTGCATTGTGGTGGGAAAAATATCCCAAAATGTTCTAAATTCAGAGTATGACTATAATCACAGTTCAACAGAGAGAACTCAGCCTGTTTCTTGTGGCCCCTTAAAACTGCTGCAAGACTGTGGAGCTGAGGAGAAACAAAAACTCATAAATCTGTCAAAAAAGCAAGATAAGAAGGCCTCTAGCAGGCAAACCAAGGCTGGCTAGATGAGCTAATCTTCCGACCATATTGGTAGTCAACCAATAAGCAGCTTCATCATATGAGCCGGCTCACTCCAGTTTATTCTGGAAATATCCAGGAATCCAGCTAACTTGGGCATCCACACTGACCTTCAAGTGAACCTTAGGTTTGGGAGGATCAGATACGGTCTTTGAGCATCCCTGGCGGCCAAAAATTAATTTACACTATGATGTATGGCAAGCTTGTAACTAAGGGTGGAGGGTTGCTGTATGACAATGAACCAATCAGAAAGTAATAATGTTGGATAAGGTGGGAAGAGTCACGTTTAATCCCACCTAGAGGAACGTGCCAAAAGGGTAATAAATACGAGGGTTCGGATGGTCAGTGGTCAGTCTGTGTCGGGTGATTGAAGAAGAATGAATGCTATGTGGTTTGCGCAGACCAGCATGGGTTTTGTACTTCACTTTGAGCGACTTGCAATAAACCTGATCGCATCAGACTCTGGAGAATGTGTCCATTCCTTGAAGGTAGATTTACAAGGGTTAGGAAAACGCTTGGTCCACAAGTGTTTTCACCCACAGCATGCCTTTCCTAAAACCGTAGTTGCTAAGTTAGTTAGCAACTTACATAGTTCATCCATTCACAGTCAATGGGTCCAACTATGAAATTTAGAATCTGTGATTTCGGGAAACGCACCCCAGGGCTGGAGGAGTAATGTAATATGCGATAGCACGCATAGAAGGATAATGCTGCTAAAACTAGCCATGAAATAACATGTCTCAGGCCGAACTGTCAGTTTGGTCTTTAGGTAAAAGAAGCTGATAATCAATGGTGAAAGAGATTGTGTGTGTGCGATGGCGTTGAAAGCGACAAGTCAGAGCTGTAAGAGCTTCTCCAAAAGGCATCATAGCTACCAAAGGTTCACTAGCTAGCGAGCTGTACCTAAGCGATTGCTTTCAAACTCACTCGCAAGCTAGCTAACGTCTCAGAAATCTGTAAGCACACTTGGGTTGCACAACACTGCCGCGAAGCCTCAAATAAGTTCATGCATATTGCAGCTAGCTAAGTTAGTTAAGTTGGGGCAAAACCAAATCATATCGCTTTAGCGTGATGATCATTTACAAAGATTCCTTAGCTAATATTAGCTCGCATTCTAGCTGCCCAGGTGGCTATATCCAAAGAGCAATGTAACTTAATACACGATGCCACACATTTCATAGCATCCTAGCCATCATGAGATTATCAGCTCGCCTGCGGGCATACCTGAGCTACCCATAATCTGATTGGTTGGTATGCAAATGAGGACCATCGTTTTAGTTCACGCCCCTAATAGAGTACTAAAGTGATGACGTCACTGCTACTTAGCTTTTGGTGTCGGAAGTAAAATCCCTATGGAAATTTATCATTATAATTTACACTTTCCAGCATTGCTCGAACTCGTATTAATTTTAAGAGCTGCCTCGCTCCGAGATTAGCCTACAGGGTATACAGATACAAATGTTCACATCAAATTCAGTTTATTGCCAAAAATGATATGCTTCTGCACTTGTAGTCCAGTTTGTAGTCCACCTCTCCGAACTACATATCCACAACACAAGTTCCCCGTGATTTGTTCCAAGCCAATGACATACCTCAGTTTCAGCAAACGTTCATAACGTACCACGACGGTAGCCGATCGGTGACCTAAATTGCCGTATGTCAGTGCACCCGTTCCTGCATAGCAGGCTACTATTAGCTAGCTACATAACTAGAAATGAATGGATCACAATGAATAGTTATTTCACCATTTAGCTAACTAGCTAGCATTAAGCTACGCTAGCGAACCACCTAGCTAGCCAGCTAGTGAGCTTATTACATCTTTTGCTCATAGCTAAACCGATAGAAACAGTAAATGGTTAGTTTACCGTCACTTACTGTTATTTACCAAGCTAGCTAGCATGATTATTCAATAAATATCACTGGTTAAGCTAGCGAAATAGCTAGCTAGTTAGTTCGCTAGCCTAACTAGCGAGTTAGCTAAGTGAATAAAAACAGTGAAGAGCCATTATTTGGCAACTTAGCTAGCGTTGAGCTGAGAGCATTTCACAAACTGGCATTTAACTAAATGCGCCAAATATGAAGTTAGCCAACTACTGAAGTCGGTAAACTAGCTGGCTGGCTAAGTTAGCCTGCTGACAGCTAGTTCGCTGTCAGTTATGCGTTGACAAGGCTGATTAGCTCGTTCGTCAACTACCGAGTTTTTAAGCAAACAAACGTTGGCCAAAGATGCCTGGCTATTAAAGTAAATTAGCGCTAATTGTAAAACTTGATATCTAGCAAGGAAAGTGTAACCAAGTAGAACGTAGAGTGGCTAACTAATTAAGCAAACAAACGGCTATGGCAAGGTGCTGGAAAATTCGAGACGGGAGACTTCTGACGCATTCTGAACTGAATTATATTGTGTTTTGCACTAGACGATATGATAATGTAGGTAATCATAGCATGTTATCATTGAATATCATCAATATTTCTTATGTATACCATATATATCAACACATGATATATGCGGATAAGGTGCTGCTGAAGTAAAGCTTGTCACGGCTGCGGTGCGGCTGTGGATGTGTTTTGTAAAAATTCATGTGGCTGTGATGCAGCTATGGCTTTAAGCCCAGCAGCTGCGGTGCGGCTGCGGATTTGCAGCAGAAAATTATTGCAGATAAAGTGCGGAGGCAGTGGAAACACTGCAGTGGCGGAGCAGATGTGGCTGCAAATTTAACAGCCGTGAAGACCTCTGCCATGTATGCAGGTTTTCATTCCAACCGCAAATATTATCAAAAATAGCTATGCATGCTATGAACAATTGAAGTTTCATATTCACATCAGGCTATATGGGAAAGAGCAGAATAAGAAGAGAGAAATTTTAACAGATGTACCAATAACTTTCAAAATATCAGTAGGGTCTTAATTAGTATAATTATTGATGCATGGTCACCAAATTGAACCAATTATTTGATTATGAGGAGCTAGAAGACAAAGCAATTGACAATGACTCACTAGTGTTTTGTGTTTATATTGTAGAAAAAAAAATTTACCTTGAGCTTGTGTGCAGCAGCCTATCACTCCGTTCACACATGGCCGGCTATTTTCATAAACAAACATTTCACCGTCTCCGTTTTCAAAAATAACATCATGCACACGTATCAGTTTACAGAAAAGTTTTCGTTTACACATACCCATGCATATATGCCGTCGAGAGCATATCAAATCTGTAGGTGGCAGTGTAACGATAAGCTCAAGCCCACGTTAGCCAATCAGAATCCCGAAAATAGCAACAACAGAAACGAATCACGATCATCCATGATCACCACAGCCAAATGAAAATGTAAACATAGGTTGCACTTTTGGCGCAGGTGCAAGTTCTGGCGCATACTGTGACGTCGGCTGCCTAAAACTCAGTTTTTCTCATTTTACATGCAAACTTGCAACCAAAGTTTTCCAAAATCTCCTTTCTGGCCGGAGTTTTTTGAAAGAATCGTTTTCAGAGGCAATTTCTCCGTTTGCGTGTAAACGAAGGGCACAAACGCAGGGAAATGTCTCCGTTTGTCAAAATAACCGTGTACATGTAAACGGGGGCTACAGGAGCTCAGTAATTAACTTTTGTATGGCTTGGATCAGTAAATAAATTAGACCTTATGCAATTACTCGTATTGCAGCATTATGAACACAATATGGACAGAGGGCTTTCATTCGCCATGGAAGGCATTGCATTTCTCTCATAATGTGAAGTTAGAGGGTGAAATAGAAATCCAACTCATTAGGACAAATCAACAGCTTGATAGAATTCTGAGATGCAGTTGTGCTTGCAATGAAAACCAGCATATACAGCGGTCCCCCAGGACTTTGAGTTTGAGAACCACTGATACTACATTCAGATTTTAAGGACACACTGAACATTTTTAATGTTGTTTTCAATAAATAACGTGGAAAAGTTCCTTACCCAGTGTTTGATAGATTAAATGGGGAGAAAAGATATAATTGTCTCCCCTTTTCAATTTTATTTTGTTGAATCATAAAATGATTTTTTTGCTGACTTAAATGTGCTATGATCCGATCTGTGAGTTTCCTGGTTCAGCTGATTTCTTTTACTGCCAGCTGATGTCGATACCGATTGACATCATGGCTTTCCCCGGAAAGTGTTCTGGGAAGGCTGCTCTCATGCATCTAAGGTGAGCCGTTTTAACATTTAATAGCGAAGTTTGACTATCCGGGATTAACACTGCACATATCAACAACGTCATTTAGACTCGTCGTAATTACGTTGTAACTAGTCAAAATTTTCATTCAAGATAACGTCATTTTGACTAGTGAAAACTACAGTTAGAGATATCTGTAATTCAGTTTTGACTAGTCACAACTGAATTACAGATATCAGCCACCGATCTATATGGAATAACTGGATTGCTGATGTGATAGAGAACTGTGTTGAGAGGTCGAAGCAAGCGGAAGTGGTCGAGCAGCCATTTTACTATGCCAGGTAGCAAGCAACCGTTAAATAGTATTCCATGCCAGAGAAGCATTGATGAGCAGCTTTCCAATGCAGAGCAACATTTTTTGGGGGATGTGGCAAGACAATGGACTGGCTGTAGTAAAGACAGATACACATAAATGAATTTCAATGAATATATTGCTTATTATTAGCCACTGGCGATCTACCTTAACGGCAGGTAAAGTGTCAGCGTTAGCCCAGCTAACGGTTATTATTGGAATACTTCAAATTAATGTTAGCTACTGTGATCCATCAGGTTAGCCTAAAGCTACCTAGATTACTGAACTGAAGTTAACCAGATCAATCAATGTCACACAGCATAATTTAGATAATCCAGTAAAACTGCTGTGTAACACTGTCTATAATATTAGACCAGACTAACTAGCCAACAAAACCACGTGTTGACTGGTCAAATCATTCAGGCTAATTTACGCCAGCACTAAAAAAAGGCTAACGTTTTGTTGACACTAAATTACCGTTGACGGACAAATTAAATTTTGCCAGGTTACCAATGAGGATGTAGCGTTAGAGCTACTTTAATAATGTGATTCACACTCGACAATGAATGGCAGGCAGTTTTACATACATCACCATAACGCACAACTCACTTCACTTCTCATGTGAACGCTGATTTAGCGACCTTGATAAGTTTATATTGCGTTCTCTTCAGCGAACCCACTTTCACTTCGTAGGAAAATTAGCCTAGCTTCGTGGCAGCTAGTGATTGAAGACAGCGCAAGACAAAACTCAATACAAGACATCCTTTGGGACTTACATGCGTTATGTGCGATTGAATCTCACACCCAGTATTTCTAAAATAAAGACAACGAGTTGACAAGATGCGATCTTACAGCTAATTTATTTTTTCGTTAATTTTTTGAATCCCCCCGACACACACACACACACACAGAATAATAACACGTGCAGGATTGACGTCTTGTCTTCTTCAGTCTCAATGACTTTGGACTTCATTTCCGTTTTACCACTGCCCCACTCAGGCGAGATGTAGAAAATCCGTATAGATTTCCTATGGAACGCACTCATTGGTCATACATATTGTCTAATGCTGATGTTTTCCATTGAAAATGTTAAAGGTATGTACAACTGCTGCCTACTGTAGTTAAATCTGCAGTCCTTGAGGCATTTTTCGTACAGTCAGGTCGATCTGAGGAGGAAACATAAGATACCGCCTCTTCCGTGTCTGTGAAAAGATATCTTCTCAATTAATTATATTGTTGGCTGCAACGTGTTCAATGTGAGTAATGTTCTGAGAGATTATAGTTGGGCATACCAACATGGCGGCACGATTTCTTCAAAATTATGACGTGATATCAGCAGGGACGTCACTGAAAGCGACACTCGACTCGTCACAATCCTAACTCAGAGATGCCAAGTCTCACGCATTCGGCGTGAGTCTCTCGCCTCTAGTGGCATTCACGTTCCTGTGCCGTAGTCAGCAATTATTCTATAACGCGCACTGAAGAAATTCATTTGCGGAATTTAACTCATTGTGCATTAAGTTAATCAGTTTCATGTGCATTACGGTGGATTTCCCCACTAGTGACACGGAAATAGATTATGACTCGGGAATTCTCACGCTTGTCTTTACTGAGAGATTGAAAGCAATTGCATAAAGATGTTTCAAATGGTCTTATTTCATTTAGACAATTTAAACGATCATGAAACACATGCTTTTTTTCCAATCCCTGAGTAAAGAGAAGCTCAAGAAGTCCGGAGTCATAATCGCTTTCCATGTTACTAGTGGTGAGGTCCACTGTTAAGCAAGTGAAACTTAAACTTCAATGCACAAGGATTTTAATTCCGCTTGAGAATCTCATGAATAAGCGTTCATTGAATAATTGCGGACTACGGTGAATAAGCCTAAAAAATGCGCGAGACTTAAAGGTTGTATCAGCGTTTCTGAGCCAAAACATAATTTGTCATGTACAGGAGATTTTTCCTCACGAACTGTGGGGCGTGTGAGTGGGCGGTGAAAAAATCCCGTCTCTGTAGGCCACCTACAGCCAGGTAGACACTGAGAAAGATACACAAACTCGTGGGGACATACCCGCATCCCCAAACATCAACAAAAGTGTTCCAACGAATCGAAGGGCAGGGGTGGGTCTTCTGCGCCAGTTCCGTTCTCATGCACAACAAGTGGGTGGGACTGAGCAACGAAAGCCTGGCAGTGGCACTACCGAGGCGGCAGAGTGAGGCACGGTGGAAACTAAACCGAAAAAGAGACGCTCGAACGAGTGCATGTCGAGGAAAAAGGAACGCGATCGCAGCTGTGCGAAGTCCCGAATAAACATTGGGAAAGCATACCAACGCTGGAGAGATTTCCGGGAGTTGAATGGTTTTAATTCTGACGCCCAGGTCGCCTTGTTTCTACTTGAGGTGAGTAGAGCTGGGGCCTGTACCATAAAGCTGGATTTGGGCTTATCGCGGTAACTTCAGGTTTAAAGGTATAGTTAGCAATCATAATCCATGCACTTTTTGTCAAAATCACCATATTTCTCCTCACTATCTGCAAGCTATCACTTCTGAGAGCATGCTGAAAAAAAAATCCTGTTTCAATACACAGCCTGGGCTTTGAATTTCAGCAGGTAAATCTGTGGCTCGGACCGAGCCACCAGAACACGGGTCCACCCACCCCCAGGGGCGGGTTCATACTCGCGCACAGGTCAGACACAGGGGGGAGGGGGAGTAGCAGGTCGCTTAGTGTGCGCAGTTAGAGTAGAGCAGTGGTTCTCAAACTCAGTCCTGGCGCCCCCCTGTGTATGCTGGTTTTTGTTCCAGCCACAACTGCAATTCTAGGATTTTAAAAAGCTGTTAGTTTGTCTTAATTAGCAGCATTCCATGTTTAGAGTAGTTATTTACCATCTTAAGTCACATTTGGATGGACATATCCATTCTGCCATGAAGAATAAAAACCCTTGAACATATTGTGCTTAATTTTCAATATTGCTAGGATTTTCAGCTGAAAACATTTTTAAACAGATCAAATTAGACTCTGAGAAAATCAATAAGCTCCAAATTAGGTTTCTGAACACAGGTGTTTTGAGTTTTTCCCAAATAACCTGCCTGAACCAAATAAAATCAACAGAAAACACAACAGGTGTGACTCCATTGTTTGCCAAGTAAATTGTCGGGTTTTGCCACCATGTGTCAAGAGTTTCACCAATGAGGAACCTTTTGATTATTTATGTTGATTAAATGTTTGGTTAAATTGTTTCCCTCTGCCAATATTTACAATATATCTCAATTTGGATATTTGCATAAATGCACCTAATTAAAACAAATCAACAGCTTGTTAAAATCCTAAGATTGCAATTGTGGTTGGAACAAACACCAGCATACACAGTGGGGCGCCAGGACCGAATTTGAGAACCACTGGAGTAGAGAGAGAGAGAGAGAGACACGGCATTGCAGCATTTGCGATGGCTGAAAAACAGCCCAAGAGAAAATGGTCGGAGGAACATAAATTAAAAAAGAAAGGCTACGACCATGAAAGGGTGAAGACCCGGGTCAACATTGGTGTGGCTTTCCGACGGTGGAGGGAACTCCTCGAATTGAAGGGTCTAAGAACGGATGTGGAGGTTGCCGTCTTTCTGCTGGACAGGTGAGCAACATTAGCTTTGTGGTGCTTCACACAACAGTAACAGCCGTCAGGCATTCATCATATTGTCTAATCTGCCAAAATGTACCGTTGTTGTGATGTTATCTATTTATAATAGCAGTCGAGTTGTGGGTACAGTTGTCTGACGGGTCAGCTAACCTTAGCTTCGCGGCTCAGCAGTGTCAAATTGAACTTGTGGCTACCAGTTCTTGTGAATGTCTGACATCTTATGTAAGAAATTGACAGGGAATTGCGCAATCAAACGCTGTACATATGTGCGACTAGATAGAATGAAATTAACCGCCTTCTTCTCAGCTTATTGTTTTGCTTGTACTGTCTCGCTTTGCATGCATGCGGTTGTAGCTGTACTGTTATATATCCACTGTTTAGGAAGAAATTTTGCTATAAGCTCCTGATAACCATTTCTTCCAAAACGAAACAATTCCGACAGCAGGCTACTAAATGAGCTCATAGCAGAAACACGCAAACGGTCTAAGCGTTGCTTGTGTTGAACTCGCAAATCGATAACTTGTACCGGGAAAAATTCCGAATCCAGTTTCCACTTTTTCAGCTTGTAATTAACCAGAACGATTTTTAAATGCATTCCTGACCGTAGTCTGTTCGTGGACACAGACTCCTATTTGAGGCATTGCGCTGACAAGCATGTTTTAGCAGTTCTTTATATGACAGGCTTATTATCATCTTTGCTACAATACTACTAATTCTCGTCACATGTACTTTCAAAGCAATAAATACGGCTTCCCCTGCCAACTTACCCTCGAGCATTGGAGGGTCCGGCCTCCGCCATATTGGTCAGCTACGCAGTCTCTACGGCCGTTTACATGACATTGCGCGTCCATGAACTTCGGGGGTGGACCCCGGGGCGGAGTATGAAGGGAGGGGTGGGTCTGTATTCGTTTACACTTCAAATATCAACAACCTCTCTACTCGTTTTCTCCATGGACCTATAAGGAGAACTGGACAAACAATGAAGGGAGGAACGCACGCAGATATGGGCTTAGTGGTCAAGCTGACATTGCAAGTCACGTGATGCCATGGGGGCCAAAAAGAAATTTCTCCATAGAGAATAATATAAAAAGACATGCTGATTAATCCGTGAATAAATTTTTTGACAGTCACAAATTATCGATACCAAAACTGTTTATTTTTCTCTTTTAAATCATTGATGCCTCGTTCCTCGGCAACAACAAAGTATTTTATTTATATTCAGGCTGCGTGAACACCAACAGGTCCTCATATGAAAGCATGTTCTTGTCTCCTCTGAATTTAGTACTGCAGCGGATGTGAGTGGGTGGAGCAATGGGCATTCCTTGCTGTCCGTTTGTGATCAACATTATAGTCGTCGCCAAGTCGGGAAAGTGAGCTGGTGTTATGGTGCAAATATTTTAGCCATTTTATTGAATTGATGAATGGCTGTAATATGTAGCAAGTCGATTGCCACACTTCAATATGTAGCGTGGCAAAATGTACAGTAAGCTAAGGCCGCTGTTGTGACATGCAAGAACCATGTACGCAGCCAACACTCACCTTACTTTTTCTTATTAAAATGATATGGATATATCCATAAAATTAGTTTTATATTTCCATTACTTTGAATAGCACCAATTCACATTACTGTATTTGATGCGTTATGTATAATGTTTCAGCTGAGCAGCATCTAACGTAATGTCCATATGAGTGCATTTATAGCCAGTGGGGGTGCTAAGACACGTCCCTTTTTGACTGCAATTAGTAGTTCTCAATCATTTTCCTTTATTGACGCATTTTCCAATTATCGTAATTGGTAACCGAAGACACGGTTCCTCTCCATATGCGATCTAACAGCGATTAAATCACGGGCTAAATTCATTACAGTTGCGGAACAAGAACAGAGAATTGGGTTGCACAAAACTTCCGTTTAAAACAATTATTCGTCCTGACCTGTTCTCAGTCATTTTCATAATTAACAGAAGGTTCACTCTAAGAGCACTCCACAGTTGCTTGTTCTCCCCGATTAGGTAAGATGACAATCATTTATCTGGACGCGTATTTGCTGTATTTAAATCAATGTCATTCAAAATTCCATACCTGTAGACTCTCACACAAATAGCTTGAGCCGCAGGCTTTTTATAGCCTATTTAACTGCCGAATGCCACTTTTTTTTTTTCCCAACCCACACAATACCGAGAATGAAAGTCCGTGTTTCATTGGAACGCGGACCAGTTCAATCATCGCGAAGCACTGGCCTATTAAGTAGCTAAATTATTTTCCTGTACTGAATTTAGCCCATGACTTCATCGCTGTTAGATCGCATATGGAGAGAAACCGTGTCTTCAGTTGCCAATTAAGATAATTGGAAAACGCGTCAACAAAGGAAAATGATTGAGAACTACTAATTGCAGTCAAAAAGGGACGTGTCTTAGCACCCCCGCTGGCTACGCCACTGTTTATAGCACTACATAAATTCAGTTTGAACACTGCTTAGCAAACCATTTATTAACCATTCTTCATTCTTAAATTGGTTACAGACTGTCATACTTGATGACGAAACTTTTCAGCAACTTGACAGATGACATCCTAAATAATAACTTTTTTGTGCATGATCCGAATATCCATGAAAGCACTGAACATACATGCACATTTTTTGTGGTACAGCCTTTATTAGATCGAAGTTTTGGGTAGGTGGAAACGTCAGAGTATATGAAATCCGAACATCTAATGTTCGTGAGCAACATCTGAGATCAACGGCAGCGATGCAGGTCGATTCGACGGTGTGGCTGATTTTCATCTGAACGAAGATAATGCGAGTCCTAAAAGAATGCAACATTTGGTAGCATAAATATGCACATTCATATACAACAGAGCTTTGCGACGGGACAGAAAAGTGATCCCATAGCGTCCCGTCCCATTTACAAATTATGATTTTAGATGGATAGAAAATCTAGCTTTACTTTTAAAAAACCAAATAAAGAGCACTGGATAAGAGTAAATGGTATTGCACTGCTCTGATACACTCACACACACTGGCACACGCACAAACACACACAGATATACAGACGGGTGAGAAATTGTTCATTGCTGCTAAGCTGACATACTAGCTTGAACTCTCTTTGGCTTGGAATGCAGAGTTGTAAAACTTCACTAGAGGAATACAGAGTAGCTACCTTTCCTCATGTTCCCTCACTGAAGGCGGTGACATATGCTCAGGACCATTTTTTTATACACTCCAGGAATGCTTAATTATAATCAAGACAGACTTTATTGGAAAGGGAATGGGGGGGCGGGGGTGATAGAATGGCATGGCCTCCGGTTCGCTGACATGCAGAAATTCATGGATGAACTGTTCAGTGCATTCCAAGAGGCTCGGTTATCTCTGGGGAAAGACAGTAGAAAGGAGCGTTAAAACAAAGGTAAAAATAACGCAGTACAATGTGCGTAACATTTCACAGTAGACTCACATTTTACTGTACTCCACGGAATGGTTATGAGTCTAGCGCGAAGCTAAGTTACGTTAGCTAAAAGTAAATTAGCTTGCCAGAATTGGCAAAAGTTTAAGGCTCCTGGCTTCAAAACATAACGGTTTATAAGGCACGTTTAGTGCGTTGTCTGCTCGGTTTTTCGTCTTGAATCCAGAGAAGATAATGGAGTTTGCACGCAGACAAGAATCGTCTGACTCAATTAATGTGGTTATTCATCGTTGAACTAAAGAGGACACTAGCCTAGGGCGCGTTTCCGAAAAGCGTAGTTAGCAACTTACATAGTTCGTCCATTCACAGTCAATGGTTCCAACTAGGTAAGTTAGCATCTGTGATTTCGGGAAACGCACCCCTGAGCAATGTCATGTTACACAACACCAAGTCAACAATTTTGCCGACATTTTTGAGTTGAAATCAATCGTATTACTTCGCTATTAAATAATAATCGTTTTAAAAATTTGATATTGCATTTGGGTTTTAAAATTGTATCTCAAACTGCAATTAAACCTTTACCGGCGGCTATGTTTTTTCCGTTCCGCTCATACTTACATCAGGGGTTTCCAACGTAAGGTTCTGCAGTGGTAAGAATTCCATTTCCGGAGAAAAGTGATCGCGCACCATGGGTAGGAGTTCCACGAGCACGAGCTGCTGTCATGGACATCTCGGATACCAGCGCGTTCATGAGCCCCACACTACGCATGTGTACGCAAAAAGTCACACAGCGCATGTCCACGTGATTCCGGAAGTTGGCCGCCATGTCGGCGTGCTGCGCCATTGAGCAATTTCCATTGAAATGAATGGGCAGCCATTTTCCAATTGTACATCCAGTGAAATATAAAACATCCTTGGTTTTCTACCACATCGCTGACTACACCTTTAACCCTGGGTTTTCTGTACCATGAAGGCGGCTCAGTTCTTATCCAGGTATATCACCATGGCAACATAAGCTGAACGGCTAACCTGCTCCGGAGCAGGTTTAGTTTTAGATTCCATGGAGGTAATATAATAGAACTGGAGAGAGCGAGGAAGTACCACCCCTATTACTTTCAATGGGAGATGCTAGGCTAGCTACTTCAGCCCAGGAAGTATGGAATTGACTGACGCCATCTTTAAAAATGGCGATCCATGGGTGCTTTTTTCCGGCACCATTTCATAGGATTGCCAATCTGATTACACGGCACAAATTTCCAAGAAAGTGTGTCGTCTGTGCGGATTGGCGAATGAGTTCAAGGGGAAGTGACGAGCAACGCTGTTAGTCCGGAATGCGCACGCACTTTTCACTCTTCGTTGAACTGCTGAAGTCAGAGCAACAGCTGGACATCCAAACTCGTGCATGAGCTGTCATCAAGCTCTAAGTATCAGTTCTTATTTTACAGGCCCTCTTGAAAACATAGAACAGCTGCGTCAGACAAAGAGCAAAATTATGAAGGATTACCGAACACATTTGCTTTTGTTTTCCCTTTATTTGGCAAGAAAAAAATGCTTTTCAATTATTCTCTATGGAGCCTCCGCATCTTTGGCCACAAAATTGCCTCCAGTGGGAAAAGCAGAAGCAGGAAGCTAACATGCTAACTGGCTGAAGCAAAGGTACTTCCTCATTCTCTCTGGTTCTATTATATATCTCTATGCTAGATTCAGATCACAGCGTGCACAAGCACCGCCTACTGACCAATCAGTTCTCTGAGAAAATGGCATCACCGTCCGTAAAGGTTTCAGCGGAGTTCGGTGCACGGATGAATACCAATATGTACGATACAGGTTCTTGGTTCTCATCTGAGGGTTTGACATGTGGCGAACGCAGCGGAGTCGTGCGCATATATAGTTTCACATCTTTACTAAATCACAATGCTGTATTTTTCCACGGGCAAAAGCACTAAAGCCTTGTACTTGTTGCACTTATGAAAGTAAACCTACTGACCGCTTTGAATTATGTTTTTGTAGTAATTCATTATTTGTTCTCCGGCTCTTTTGACACTGCCCAGGGTTGCAGCTGGAAAAAAAATCCATGCACGCCATAAGAATACCTCCTCGCATCACGTCAATGTAATGAAATACGCAACTGTCATTTTACTGATGGGGCAGTGACATTATAAACGATAAAACATGCACATCCCTATACCCAATAGGCTTCGTACTGGATTAAACATATCCTGTAAAGCAGAAAAGGAGAGAGATGCGCTCACTAGCCGACATAGCGCCTGTTGTCATGATTTACTGCAGCAGAAGTAAAATTAAATCATCACTTTTGCAGCAATAGCCCACATACAATCATGAATACGGGAGTTATTTGCAGTGATATTATCATTATAATTGACTTACGCATTTACACGGTCGGTGATTTTTTGCCAACTGTCCTTTCTGTATTTGGCAGCTGCAATGGTGTTAATTTTTGCCAGGATGATATGTTTATTCTCTTCATATTTTTATTAACCCATTAAGACCTGATGCGACGTCTGTGTCGCACTCGCTTAAAAAATGGAAGGGACATGAATATCATATATATATATACACACACAGTCATGCCCAAAATTATTCATACCCCTACCAATTTTCAAGTTTTTTCCAGATATTTTTTGACAAATCAAATTTATTGTTGCACAAATGACACAGTAAGTTGACATCAGGCTGTAAGAAGTACAGTAAACAATTTTTCCAGAAATACATTACTTTTTGGCATTTTATTTGACAGATTACAAAAAATGCCATGTCCAGAATTTTTCATACCCTTTTCTCAGTAATTGCTGGCAAAGCCTTTATTCACGATTACAGCCTCCAAATGCTTCCTGTGGTGAATCACAAGGTTTCTACACGTCTCCACGGGGATTTTGGTCCACTCTTCTTTTGCAAACTTCTCCAGGTCTTTAAAGTTTAAGGGTTTCCTTGCCATGACCTTTCCTTGCCATGTAAATCTGTCAAAAAAAATACCAAAAAGTAATGTATTTCTCGAAAAATTGTTTACTGTACTTCCTACAGCTCTATGTCAACTTACTGTGTCATTTGTGCAAGAATAAATTTGATTTGTCAAAAAAAAAATCTTGAAAAAACCCCAAAATTGATAGGGGTATGAATAATTTTGGGCATGACTGTATATATATATATATCATTTTTAAGAAATGTGAATGAAGTGCACCATGAGGTGCCCTAGGTCTTAATGGGTTAAGAGCACTTGCTCCGCATTTGAAAAGTACGCAGATTTGCCGCCAGTCGGTTTGTCCATGTTTGCAATTGGTCATTTGCTTCAAACACCGCCTCTTTTATGTGAACGCGCACATACTTAGATTGCAAAACCCTAGGTTCAGTTACCAAGTTGGTAACTGGCTTTGTGGTACCAGAAATGCGGAAGTCTGGTTAAGTGCAGCCAGATAACTAAGAGAAACCCCGGGTATGTTAATCCAGCTTTATGGTACAGGCCCCTGGAGCTAACTCGGTTGGATGTGAATTGTACATTGTCATCCAAAGCAAAATTGAGGGAAGCTCGTGTATTGTTTTTGTAAGGCTATCTTGCAGAGATCATGCAGGTCAGAATGAATCAAACAGTATAGAGATAGATATTTCTTCTTTGGCGCGCGTTAGCAACCTTTGCTAACTCTCGGTTGGCAAGCTAGTGAGTTTGCTAATTCTGTCTGATCAAACCAGAGTTTGTGTTCGTGTAATAAAATTTTTTCTCTGGTTAGTACTCACAGTTGAAATTCGTCGGTGAATGTATAACCGCGTGATAAGTTTAGCTAAAAGTGGTGATCTATATGACGTTGTTAATACTCATTTTGTAACGCCGAGCTAAGATACTTGACAGATACCTTGTTGTTGCTGGCACTGATGGTGTAAATTATCGTCTGGCAATGGTCGTCATTGTTGCTATCGGGCGTTTATCACAGCGAGCTGTACACGGCCATTTACCCAACTGAGTGAGCCATTCTGAAGCTGCTTTCACACCGGACGCGAAACGAATTTTTCGCGCGACAGATTACTTTCAAAGTCAATGCAAAGACGCGAAGTTTCACTGTAAGGAAAGCGCATTCATGTTCCAAGCTTCTGAAGGGGAGGGGCGAGCGAGTCTGTTGTGTTTCAACTGTCAACGATAGTGACGCCATATTGCTGATACAGCCTTTAACGCCAAATGCGTGAGGCTTGGCATCTCCGCTAATACCCCCACCAAGGTAGTTCTCCGTACGTTCTCAAAAATTTGACAGAACGGGCTAAAACTGGGTGGGAACTGAATGGACGTTTTAGACACTTATTAGGCCTACGATCTGCGTAAGAACCTCATTGACGGGCATGGACGGGAAGGGTGCTCCAGAACATTGAGCATGTCCAAAAATTTCTCCCGGCCATCCCGTCCTAAAGTAAGACTGAGTGAGGTCTTACTGCAAACGAGATTGCCGTACTGCGAACGGAGTTGCCGTACCTCGATTGTAGTCGAAACGTATTGGGAACGAACAAAACATGACAAGGTCGGGGGGAAATAGTACGTTTGAACACCAACTTCGTACGGTTCTACCTCGTCTTTCCCGTTCCCAGACAGACTTGACTACGTTAGGTTCTTACTGCGTCCTTATTCCGCCCGAATAGCTTTGTACAAACATTAAAAGTTTTGATTGGGTTTGAAATACATTTCTACACCATTCTAATAGTTCTTATGCCATTTTTATTGAGATCAACTCGTTTCTAATACGTTAATGTCATTCTTACCCAGTTATTACTATGTCCACTCCGTTTGCAGTCAGATCCGCGAAGTTTACAGTACAAATAGTTCCGATCAAGGCCGCCCTCATGTGGTTGCAGGATTTCTCTAGATCAGTGGTTCCCAAACTCGGTCCTGGGGACCCACTGTGTACGCAGGTTTTTGTGTCAACCACAGCTCCAATCTTAGAATGCTAATGAGTTGCTCATTGCTCTTGATTGCACTATTCTTGTTCACGCTGATTATTTATCCTTTTAAACCACATGTCAAAAATGGCCATGATGAAAATCATTTCATAGTGTGCTAAACTGGAAATTACTTCTCTAACATAAAAAAATGGAAATTTGCAACTGATGACATGAATCTATAAATGGGCTTCTAGTAGATAAAATTGTGGACCCAAGGTCATTAAAGCTAACAATTATTAGGCAATTAAGAATTCAAAGACAAAGCAAACGATGAGTCAAACCTGTTAAATGTCACTTGATTGGTTTCAGGAAAGAACTTGAGCACCTGCATTCAGAACCCTAATCACCAGATTACTGACTGATTGCAGTCTTGCATTTGATCACATGAAACATACTGCCACCTTTTGATTGTCGTGCTTACGTGGAATACATCAAAATAAAAAATATGAATGTTGGGCTTTGAAATTTCATGGAATGCGTAGCCATTTCTGTCATAATGTGGTTTAAGGGGGGTAAAATGTCCTCGTATCTGACAAGCAACTGCTAATTAAAAAATGAACAGCTTGTTAAAACTCTGGGATCGTAATTGTGGTTGGAGCAAAAACCGACATACGCAGTGGGTCCCCAGGACCGACTTTGGGAACCACTGCTCTAGATAACTCTATTCTTAGTTCCACAGAGATATAAAAAAACTAGAGTGGACAATCTCGTTGTTTCCGCGGCAGCACGCCGCCGCCATCTTGTGTATGTATATCGGGGCCGACGTTCAATGGAAAATGCAATATAATTCGCCTAAACCGTGCTCGTATAAAACGAAAACTCGCTCATACGGGACAACAGCTGAAGTTCCGATTTTTCTGTAATGTCTTCCGATTAAAAAAAACATCGAATATACCGGATTTTAAAAAAATATTTTTTTAAAATCAATATTGTTGTTTGATTACAATTCCTTATTCGTGTCCATTTTAAGTATGAAAGGATAAAAAAGAACACGCAAAAACAAGTCTCTAATTTGTCGACACCCATGTTTAGCCTACTGTTTACATGTGCCTCATTGGACATTTATGCATACACAAGATGGCGAAGCTATTCTGCTGTTTCCGCTTTGGTCCAGCCCACACGTTGTCCACTCTAGTTTTCTTATATCTCTGTGCTTAGTTCGTTCTCAAGCAATACGCACATAATAAATGGTAAGAAGTGGCTATTCGCCCCGCAGCAGTGTAGCCTGTAGGGATGGGACGATTCTGAATCGATTCTTTTTTAAGACGTAGTACCACCGCCTGCTGCCATGGGGCGAACATCCGAGCTTTCCCTTTTCCTTTATTAAACCCGACGCAGGTTGAACGAAAGCGCCAAACATCAAAGGGCATTTGAAATTCTTCCGGAAAAAAACTTGCCTGACATCAGTATTTTTCGGTGACATGCGGCACGGAGCCAAGTATAGAACTACAGAATCGTCTCCTATTAACCAATTAGGCTACTCTCAGAAAAGTAACCTGTTCCAGTTTACTTGCTTGATTAGCAATCAAATGGTGGATGCGTTTACGCTCTGAGTTGAATGAGTAGAGCTGTTTATTAAGACAGCATGTTTGATTTCTGCATTTTGAAATTTAAATGGCCATAGAACACACAACATGAACACGATTGCCATTGCCACGGCATTTCGTGCGACTGTGATAATTTATATCTCACATTCACGTTTCATCCGCTTTACAGAATGTTTTCCACCTTGTGTATTTTTTAGACGCTTGAAATCCAGGGCGATCTGAAAACAAATCTCTATTTTTATTTTATCATTATAGATCTCCTAAAAATACTACAATGAGAGATGAAATGCAGAGTTGGGATATGGTGATGTTGAACGAGGATTTTTTTAAAAGTGTGATAAGACCACTTGCCGTCATGGGGTCGCGTGCAATTTCTTGAAACATACACACCTGAAGCGGCTTAAACTATTTAAAATGCCGTCGAGAAGACGCCTGAGTTTAGATTTCGCTAATTGCAGGTGCTCCGCCCTTCCTTAAATCTGCTCCCATATACTTGTCCTTAATAACAATCAAGCAATTTCAGTAGCCTATAACGATTAAGATGTGATGGTGAAAAGCAGACAAACCTAACTGGGCTACGGTGTTGGAGTGAAAGAATGCCAATACTTTGAATAATTTTAAAAAATCTTCCTCTGAATTGCATCTCTCATTGTAGCATTTTAGGACATTATTAAAGATTAATTTAAAACAGATTTGTTATAAGATCGCCCTGGATTTTAAGCGTCTAAAAAATGCACAAGGTGGAAAACATTCCGAAAAGCGGATGAAACGTGAATGTGAGATATAAATTATCACAGTCGCACAAAATGCGTGGCAATGGAAATCGTGTTCATGCTGTGCTGTTCTATGGCCATTTAAATTTCAAAATGCAGCATTCAAACATGCTGTCTTAATAAACAGCTCTATTCATTCAACTTAGAGAGTAAACGCATCCACATTTGATTGCTAATCAAGCAAAGTAAACTGGAACAGGTTACTTTTCTGAGAGAAGCCTAATTGGTTAATAGGAGATGATTCTGTAGTCCTTTATTTGGATCCGAGCAGCATGTTGCCGAAAAATACAGATGTCAGTCAAGTTTTTTTTCCGGAAGCATTTCACATGCCCTATGATGTTTGGCGCTTTCGTTCAACCTGCGTCGGGTTTGATAAAGGAAAAGGGAAAGCTCGGATGTTCGTCCCATGGCAGCAGGTAGTGATACTACGCCTAAAAAAAAAAATCTATTCAGAATCGTCCCAACCCTAGTAGCCTGGTAAAACCAGACTCTGCTATTTCGCTTTGCTTCGTACACAGAGTCTGGATAGTCGTGATTGACAAATGTTTACTTCCTGGTGGGTGGGCGCTTGTCAAAAGTTTAAAATCATTGGTGTACCCGTAAACTAACTATCACTAACGTTTGGCGATGACTTATGTTATGCGCCCGCTCAGCCGCCTAGTACTTCCGCTGTAAACACAGTCCTTCATACCAGGAATGCAGCGAAAACAAACTGATCAGTACATTAAAGTTAATACTGTACTCATACATATGCCCATCTACCTCATTTTAGCCTTCACTCATTCACTTAAAAGAACCAAAGGTGCTCTTTCTGTTCTCCTTACAAGAAACAAACTGTTGAGCTATCGTTTATCCTGCCTATACTGCTGCTATTAAAAAAAAAACGTAAGAGACCTGAAACCAACGGCAGAATTAGTGAGAATAACGCATTATTTACATTAGGACGAAATCTGCGTTGACACGAAAACTGCACCGTTAACCATACTTGCGCCAATATCATACCCAGCTAGCTATCTAACTTTATAGTGACATAGTGTGGCTCTAATCGTTTGGCTGTCTCAGACAGCCATTTCATTCATGGATAATGACAACACTGAGACAGCGAATAGGTCTTGTGACACGAACAAAAACATAGCTTTTACAAAGTTCGCTGCTAACTTAAATAGTGTGAAATTCACAGGCAATGTAACACTAGAAGCTACCAGCTAGCTGAGGTGGTTCGGCTGTCTCTCACAGAGATGAACTGAGTGCCTATTTCATATGTTTCATGATGGATATTAAGTAGATATGACAACTTTTCTCAAAACCTGTAGGGAGTAGCGCTACAACATCATTTCCATTCAAAAAACTAACCAAACATTCCTCTTGTTGTGGCTGCTACATCATGGCTCTCAGCCACGCCTTCTGTTCGTTGGTTGGTCCAGCGTATTTTGTGCCGAGGTAAACGAGGCAGAGCTCCGAGTGACCAGACTGAGTAATGAAGCGAAATGAAATTAAGTGGAAGTACGAAGGCTGGCGGAGTCAGGCTAGCAGCAGTATGAATTGAAGCACTTCTGCAGTTTGCCCTGCAGTTGGGTCAATAAGAGATTTCATTTTATAATCCGCCCAGCTCTTTTATCTTTCGGGCTGAACAGCCGCAGGGCGAATAGCCTCTTCCGTATAACCTCTATATATAGTAACTTAGTCCCATTGAAAGATACACACAAGCAGACTACACACTTAAAAAAATTACTCAGAATAGAGTTAGAAACATTACACAAAATAAATATTGAGAGGTTGATATCCAGAAAAATTGTCATGTTGTGTAATCAAGAATGACTTTGAAATGTCATCCTGAAAACTAGATATCAATCTACTCGCACAAATTTATGAAACAATTTTGATGATGTGTACAGCTGGAAGCAGTGAACTAGAAACTAGAAAGAGAACTGGCAAAAACACAGCGGTATTTATAGCCGTTCGGCGCGGACGCAATGGAAATGTCCTTTTCAACGAACTAGAGACGTGATGAGAACTTAGTGTGAACAGGCTGGACTGAGGAAGAACTAGTTTGAACGCAATGGCTGGGTTAGGAACTGTGTAATAACAAGTTGGAATGGGGTTGAACGTGTTGAGAACGGGGTTGAACTTGCCATGAACAGATTGGAAACGAGATTAAGGGCTACTTTCCCCCGTTTTAAACTTTGTACGAACTAGCTATGATCGGGATGAAAACAAGATGGACTTGTCTCGAACTGTATCAGAACGAAGTAGTGTCGCATTCGAAGCATTTACTGGCCAAAGTTGCCCGATTTCACTCGTCTCCAGCCCGTTTCATCAAATTTTTAGGAAGGGCTGGGACGTTCTAAAAAAAGAGCTTGGTGTGAAGGTACCCTAACTGACAAATGTCGATATCATAAATTATGTTTTGACTAGGCAGAATGAAGATTAAAGATATCTCAAACATCATTATGACTAGTGAGAATTGTTGTGCAGCGTTAGCTATTGTTAGCGGAAGAAATAGTGTTACTGTTGTGGATAAGATTTTTAGAAAATGCCATAAAATAGAAAGAGCGGCGAACGAGAGCTTCGTTCACTAGAGACGTGCGGCAGAAATTTACAGCGTATTGAATATTTGTTGTCACCAGACACACTTGAGGACCTACGACCCCAGGTAATAATTGGACGTTTTCACAACGTTGTGAGCACGTTGTAATTTTGGTGCTGAGCACGTTGTATCCTGACGTGCGGAGCACATAGAAGTGTAGACTCCAGATAACGTTGTGACAACGTTGTGTTGGGACGTTGAGAGGACGTGCTTTGCAGGTTGTGTTTTTGGTGCTGAACACGTTGTATCATGACGTGCTGAGCACGTAGAAGTGTAGACTTCAGATAACATTGTGACAACGTCCAGAGTACCTTGTTACAACGTTATGTAGATATTCCTGAGCATGATTTCGCAACATTCAGAGTACATTCCCCGGTAATAATTGGTCGTTGTCACAACATTGTGGGCACGTTGTGTTTTTTGGTGCTGAGCACGTTGTATCCTGACGTGCAGAGCACGTAGAAGTGTAGACTCCAGATAACATTGTGACAACGTCGTGTTGGGACGTTGTGAAAACATGATAGCATAAAGAAGGGTAAGAGTACCACACAACCATTACCTCTGTACGCTAGCTCTTATGTCCTTTTTTTTTTGGTGTTAAGTCATTTTTTCTACTGATGAAGCTGTGAACAAAGGTTTACATGTTAAGTTGGACATTACATTAGGGTCCGCAGCGGGATTCGAGCCTGGGAACCTGTGGACAAAGTAATTTCAAGCACACCACACACTGCAGTCTTAACCACAAGACCAACTGAGTTTGTTGCCAGCACAGCGATTTATCGGAAGGGTCCCATTTATCACTATATATATATATATATATATATAAATATGAAATGCTTTATATTTATATATATATATATATATATATATATATATAAATATTATATATATATTTGGTTAGTGTATATTTATATATATATATATATATATATATATATATATATATATATATATATAAAGCCATACCACCATACCACTATTCGATCTGCTCCAGCCGTGTGGCTGAAGCTAAGCAGGTGTGGGCTTGGCCAGTACTTGGATGGGAGACCGCCGAGGAAAACCAAGTTGCTACTGGAAGAGGTGTTGGTGGGCCAGTAGGTGGCGATCTTCCCTCTGGCGGAATAATCCCCAATGCCCCAGTGCAGTGACGGGGACACTGTACTGAAGGAGACGCCGTCTTTCGGATTAGATGTTAAACCGAGGTCTTGACTCACTGTGGTCATTAAAGATTCTATGACACTCTGCAATAAGAGTAGGGGGCTCCCCAGTGTCATGGCTAATGTCCCAACCTGGCTCTTTCGACCTGCCACCTAATCATTCCCTGATCCAATTGGCTGTGCAAATTGCCCTCTCCCTCCCCACCTCAACCCCCAGGGCTCCCTTGAAAAGGCGATTTCAATCTCAACGGGACTTCCCTGGTTAAATAAGGGCAAAATTAAAAATATATATAACTTTTTTTTCCTTCTTATTTATGTATTGTTGTTAACGAGGAGACGTCATGTGAATATATTTTGACGTATTTTATGCAGGTGAGCCGGCTGATCCGTTGACACTGGTTTGGGTAGGATAATTTGTGCCGAACAAACCATTGTTTTAGGCCGAGTTGGACAGCCCTAAATGCACTCGCGTGTGTTTTGTGTTTTTTTTTTTTTTTAATGGAAATAAAAGGCGTGAAGAAATTGGTAATGATACGTGCACAGAATTAGTTCCAAGACCTGCGAAAGCAGACTGTCGATAGGGCTTTGTATGGCGCTGCTGACGTCCGACTGACCACAGTATTTGCCCTGGCACCTGGTTCGCCGGCAGCAGGATGTCGATGGAAAAAAAAATGTCCCCGGTAGCTCACCTACTGCTGGGCGGCGCACATGAAGACAAATAAAGCGGTGATAAAGGATTCCAGCCTCGACGATGGAGTCACAACAAGCAAAGGAACACCGTCGTTGACTGGTTCACTTATTGTCGCCAAGTTCGTCTTCGTGTGGTCCAGCAGTGCAGTATACCAACCGCTATGGGGGTAGGGCCCAGGGCAAGTAGTGGAAATGGACGAATCCAAATTTGGTGCCAACGAAAATACAACAGAGGGTCGTCGTATGTTTCCCCGCCGGTTTGAAAATCGTAACCGACTGCTGGCGGGGGCGTACGATTGCCTCAGTGAGGAGAATTTCCAGCAGCAACCTGACGGTAAAACACTCCGTCAACTTCGTTGATTCCTGCCGCTGCCACTGGCCGGCACGCACACTCGAAATATTGAGTGCCAGTGGTGGCAGATCAAACGGTCATCCCCTGTCATCCACTCCCACACAAGCAGCAGCAGCAGCAGCGACAGCTTGGGTTTTTTAACCTGGCCGTGTACATGTGGCGACGTAAACATAGCGGCGTCGACCCACTTTAAGCAAAATTTTATCCGACATCCCTGCTACTTTACGCGCCACGTAACAGCATGTAAGATCTTGCCGCCGCCACTCTCTAAGCTTCTGCTTCGGCAGAGGTCACCAATGAGGTCCAAATTAAAAAAAAAAAAAAAAAAACTAAAACAAAAAAAGACTTACATTTTTCACCTGGAAGCGCATTACTTGCGGTTCCGGGCACCACCACCACCCCCCAACTTTTACCTTGAATTCCCAGCTCTCCTCCCTGAGGACTCATCAGAACGTAGCTGCTACCTTAGGACTCCCAACCCAGGGAAAAAGCATTATCACTGAGCCATCATCATCACTAGAATAATATCCCAAACATAATGTTGTTCAGCGCTAGGCAAGCTCAAGTACGCAAATTATTACGCAAGCAAAGGTCCAGATGTGAACAACAACAACACCGCACAATGACACAAATAGCTTAGCTGCTGAACACACTAGTGCACGGAAACGGAGCGCTCACTCTCGCCGCATGCGCGTGCATATATAATATCGCGAATTATGCATACGCTGCGCCTGCCTACTCCCTAGTGTTGTCCCAGCTAACACACAACATGCTCACAATGTTGTGACAACGTCGAATTATTACCTGGGAATGTATTCTGAATGTTGAGAAAACATGCTTAGGAACATCTAAATAATGTAACAAGGCACTATGGATGTTGTGAGGACGCGCTCTGCACGTTGTCACAACGTCCCAACACGACGTTGTCACAACGTTATCTGGGGTCTACACTTCTACGTACTCAGCACGTCAGGATACAACGTGTTCAGCACCAAAAACACAACGTGCAGACAACGTCAGTTCACAACGTTGTGAGGAGGTTGTACCACAATGTTGTAGTTCAGTGTGCACACAACGTTGTGACAAAGTTGTAAAATGATGTTATGAACACAACGTGCTGACAATGTGCAAAAAAATCAGTCCACAACGTTGTGAGGGGGTTGTACCACAACGTTGCAGTTCACTGTGCACGCAACATTGTGACAAAGTTGTAAAACAACGTGCTGACAACGTGCAAACAACGTCAGTCCACAACGTTGTGAGGAGGTTGTACCACGACGTTGCAGTTCACTGTGCTCACAACGTTGTGACAAAGGTTTAAAACGACGTTATGAACACTACATGCTGACAACGTGCAGACAACGTCAGTCCACAACATTGTGAGGAGGTTATACCACAACGTTGCAGTTCACTGTGCACACAACGTTGTGACAAAGTTGTAAAACGACGTTATGAACACAACGTGCTGACAACATGCAGACAACATCAGTCCACAACGTTGTGAAGAGATTAGTACCACAACGTCGCAGTTCAATGTGCACACAACGTTGTGACAACGTCAGATACAACCAAACCTTCTCACAATGTGCTCACAACGGGGACGAATTCTGGGGTGTGTTTCCCGAAATCACAGATGCTAACTTACATAGTTGGGCCCATTGACTGTGAATGGACGAACTATGTACGCTTTTGGGAAACGCGCCCCTGGATGGTGTCAGAACACTGATCTCCCATTCTGAGATGCGTTTCCCGAAATCACTGATGAATTGACTGTGAATGGACGAACTATGCAAGTTGCTAACTATGCTTTTGGGAAACGCACCCCTGGATTAACAGCTGAAAGAGTCGTCTTGTTGCAGAAAGTAATGTTAAACCCTGTGCATTTGACAGCTCCGGTCGTGGACGGGCTGCGGCATTAAAAACACGCTCAAAAACACCTTCGGCCTCTGCTTGCTCTGACATGGCGTTTGAATGCAGCTTTGAATCAACACGCAGTGCCTCCCACTTGCCATAACTTTCTGGCATACAGATATCTGCAACATCATTTCGCCTAATCAAAACTATAATTCAAGCTATCTTTAATTACATTTCGACTAGGCAGAATGGAAGTGAAAGATAGGCTACCTCGAATCAAATTTCTGTCCGAGATATCTGTAACTTGATAGTAGATATCTAGCCTACAATTAAATTATGTATATCCCAAATTTCAGTTTGAGATATCCACAAATTAATGTTGACTAGGCATATATCCAATTCAAGATATCTACAACGTCTCTCTGACTAGGCAAAACTTAATTTAAGATAAGGACAATGTAGATGTCTTTGAATTGAGAGCAATTAAAGATATCTTGAACTGGAATTTTGACTAGTCAAAATTCAATTGTAGATATCTCAAACTGGAGTTACAACTAGTCGTAATTCAGTGGCAGATATCCGTAATTCACATTGCGGATGTCTGAAACTGAAATGTAGATATCTGTAACGAGAAACCCCATTCACATGAATGGCAAAAGTGACGTCATTTGTCCTAGGAAGAATGACGTTGTGGATATCTGAAATGACAATTGTGGATAGAAAGAATGTCATTGTTGATATCTGAAATGCTCTTTTAGACTAGGAAGAATTGAATCGCGGATATCTGCAACACATCTCCAGTCTAGCTATTAAATGTTAACACGGCTTGCCATGTGCATCCTCACCCATCAGCTTGTTGGAGCTCCATCCTCCCTCCTCTCTCTACCGGTGTCGCGTAAAATCTGGTCCCCATTAAATCTGGTCCCCCCACGTGACTTTCATTGCATATTGCGCGTCAATTTGCGTCAAATCGCGTCATTTGAGTCACCTACGTAATTTGCGTAGTAACAAAGTATTCTCGTAATTAAATAACCCAATTCCTAGCTTCTAAACGTAATGTTTAGTACAGACGGTAGAGGACGTTATACAATCGTTTGCTTGTACTGAAGTAACAAGCTAGCTAGCTTGCTAATAAGGCAACAGTTCGCTTCTACTACCCAGCAAACATGCCCATGTGGGCCCACTGTGGGTTAGTGTGGGTTTACTGTGGGCAGTGTGGGCAAGGGCAAACCCACACTAATCCCACATGAGGCAGTTTTGCCCTTTGGGGCCCCTGTGTGGGCTCTCTGTGGGTTAACACACACACACACACACACACACACACACACACACAGTAATAATTAGGCTTATAGGCAGGATTACAAAATTAAATGACACAAAATGAACCATGCACGCTTAATATTTCATTATGAAGTCTGGAATATGCCACTGTAATAATAATATACATTAAATACCATATTTTTCAGTAATTACTGCATTTCTTTTCTTATTTTAAAAGATTAATATTGTTCAATTAATATGTTATTCAAAATTTGATATTAATTTAAAATTCAATAACAAAATAAATTTCTAAAAACTTAACTTGGTTAAATAGATGTTTTAAATTTGTTAATTTGCCATATTTTCAAGACACGAAAATGGGACATTTGTGTTTGGTAAGTATGTATAATGATCTTTTTTGAAACATACATTGAGAAAATGAAATTATGCACCAGACAGCCACAAGAGTAAACCGCCTGCTTCATTTAGGGAAGGTCCCCTTGTGCTGCTAAAATAGATCCATCACACTGACGTCACTTGAATTACCCAACTCTTTGTCTTTGTTTTTTTTTTTTTTTTTGTATTTTTGTTTATGATTGCGCACCCATCTGGAAAAATTGTTCAGATCTTCTTCATAGTGGATGTAAACAGTACACTGTTTTTAAAGCAAATGTATGTTTACAGCTACCTTGCACCTAAAGATGCACTGAATTTATCTCATAACAATGTAGTATTATGCATGTGCATAGCCAACTTTTATCAGAATGAGCAGTAGTGATAGTGATTTAGCGCACTTCGTGCATACAGCAGCTACCGATGAACGTCTTTGTGAGCTGAATTCAAATAGTCAGTACTATGATATTGATAGCATCACGGATGACGCTCATTACACTGAAGTGCGGAATGCTGCCCTTTGTGTGTTACATCTTAACATCCGTGGCCTGCCCAGTAAATTTGACGCGCTCTAGGAATTCATCAGTAACCTCTCTGAGCTTTATATTAATGTTGATGTCTTGTTATTGTGCAAAACATTCTTGCTCGGTTTAAATGCTGATATGTTCCAGATTCCTGGTTACAACTTCATATATCAAAACAGGCAAACACGACAGCGTGGAGGTATTGCCATATACATTTTAAAAACTCTACACTTTATTAAGACGCCTGATTTATGCCTAAATGTTGAGGGCGAGTCTGACTCTTTAGTAGTTGAACTTGATACGTCCTTGAAAAGAAGAAAAATCATTGTAGCTGAATTATATAGAGTTCCAAACACACCTGAGAGAGACTCCATTTCTCGCTATGAACATATCTTGACTAAATTATGCAGCACAAATTGTGATGTACTGATTGGAACGGACCAAAATTTTGACTATGTAAAATGTGTCACAAATAAAAATGGGTCTGACTTGCTCGATATGTTCTGTTCATTTGGCACCTTGCCAACGGTGACAACCCCGACCAGAGTTACGCATTGTACGGCTACTCTGATTGATAATGTCCATGTAAATTGTGTACATGAGAACACTGTTATATCTTGAACTTTGCTGAGTGATCTATCAGATCATTTCCCCATATTAACATTTATTGGAAAGTGTAAAACCCATAAACGAGACAAGGGCTCTCTCGTTTTCATGTAGAAAACTTGGTCCTAATGAAATCTCTGCTATCTCAGATGGTCTACAGAACACTGACTGGAGCAGACTTTTGGGTGACTGTGATGTTAATGACTGTTACGCAAAATTTTATATGCGTTTTACAGAGTTGTTGGATCTCCATGCCCCAGTGAGGGCCGTCAATATCCCGAGTCGTTCTGTTATTCGAGAACCGTGGATGATGCCAGCACTATGGAAGTCATCTGTAAAAAAGATCAACTGTACAAGAAGTCTGTTGGTAAAGCAAAAAACTTGCCAAAGTCACCAAGAATATATTAAATACAGAAATATATACAACACATTGAAACGTCAAGCCAAGATTTTGCACTATCAAAACCTCCAATATGAATACTCCAGGGACATTCGCAAAACTTGGAAAGTCATGAATTCAATAATTGGTCGCGCATACAACAAAACAACTATATCAGACACTTTCATTATAAACGGAGAAAAAGTGGCTGATGCCAAGCAAATTGCAAATGGTCTTGGGGAGTATTTCTCAGGGATTGGCAAAAAGCTTGCAGACGTTATTCCAACTTCGGTTCACACCCATAAACACTATATGAAAGGAGATCCAAATCCACAATCAATATTTTTCACACCAACTCACCCATTTGAGATTTACAAAATTATGGCAGTGTTATAATAAGAAGAGTACTAGTGATGACAGATTGAGCATGTCGCTATTAAAACAGCTATGTCATGCACTTAGTGAACCAATATCAATGCTTGTTAATTGGTCTTTCGTTCAAGGAATCGTCCTGGATGCTTTTAAATTGGCTAAGGTAGTGCCAATATATAAAGCAAATTCCAAAATGGAGTTTTCCAACTACCGACCAATTTCTCTCCTGTCCAATATATCAAAGATATTGGAAAAAGTGGTCCATGAAAGACTATATGATTTTCTGGTCAAATGTGACATTTTATATGAAAATCAGTTTGGATTCCGACCCAAACATAGCACAATAAACGGCGTCAGTAAATTCTGCTCTGACATAATTTACGGGCTAGATTAAAAAAAAGCTGGGTCTCAGTGTTTACCTTGACTTATCTAAGGCTTTTGATGCCATTAATCATTCAAAGCTGATTGATAAACTGAAACATTATGGCATTAGAGGTATTGCCAACCAGTGGTTTAAAAGCTACTTAAGCAACCGAGCCATGTATGTCAGCTACAGAGGAGAGTCATCACAACGTTATGAAGTCACCTATGGTGTTCCACAACGAAGTGCCCTTGGACCACTACTTTTCATCATATATATGAACGATCTACCAAATACGCTGTCTCATACTAAATGCATACTCTTTGCTGATGACACTACAGTATATATGCTGAATGAAAATGTAAGCCATTTATATCAGTGCTTGAACACAGATCTTGCAAACATAAATGACTGGTTCTGTGCAAATCAGTTATCTGTGAATGCATCAAAAACAAAATACATGTTATTCAGACACAAAGACCAGCCCAGACCTGATCTTGATCTTTATATAGGTCAAGAAAAACTTGAAATGGTCAAATTTACAAAATTCTTAGGATTATATATTGATGAATACCTTCACTGGCACTGTCTTGTAGAACACTGTGAGAAGAAAATAAGTAGAAGAATTTATGAGCTGAATGTATCGAAACATCTTATATCTCCAAGACTTCTAAGGACGGTATACTTCAGCTTGATCCATCCATATTTGTTATATGGCATCGAGTTGTGGGGTAACACTTACCAAAAGTTTCTTCGTCCATTGCGAGTACTCCAAAAAAGGGCGGTGAGAACAGTGGCGTAGCCAGCGGGTGTGCCAAGACACATCCCTTTATGACAGCAATTAGTCCTGGCTAGTTCTCCATCATTTTCCTTTATTGACGTGTTTTCCAATTATCGTAATTGGCAACTGAAGACACGGTTTCTCTCCATATGCGATCTAACAACGATGAAATCATGGGCTAAATTAAGTACAGCAAAATAATTTACTTATTAATAGGCCAATGCTTCGCGTTGATTGAACTGGTCCGTGTTCCAATGAAACGCGGACTTTCACTCTCAGTATTGTGTGGGTTGATAAAAAAAAAAAGTGGCACTCGGCAATTCAATAGGCTATAAAAAGCGTGTGGCTCCAGCTATTTGTGTGAGAGTCGACAGGCATGCAATTTTGAATAACTTTGATTTAAATACAGCAAATACGCGTCCAGATGAATTATTGTCGTCTTACCTAATCGGGGAGAACAAGCAGCACCTTTTAAGTGTGGAGTGCTCTTGGAGCGAACCTTCTGTTATGAAAATGACTGAGAACATGTCGGGACTAATAATTGTTTTAAACGGATGTTTTGTGCAACCCAATTCTCTGTTCTTGTTCCGCAACTGTACTGAATTTAGCCCATGATTTAATCGCTGTTAGATCGCATATGGAGAGAAACCGTGTCTTCAGTTGCAAATTACGATAATTGGAAAACGCGTCAATAAAGGAAAATGATTGAGAACTAGCCAGGACTAATTGCTGTCATAAAGGGACGTGCCTTGGCACACCCGCTGGCTACGCCACTGGGTGAGAATAATATCTTTCTCAGCTTATAACGAACATACACGTCCTCTGTTCAAAGAAAGCGGCATCCTGTTCTTGCCCGACTTGTATGTTTACATCATAAGTTGTTTTATGTACAGATTTGTGGGAGGTTATCTCCCAAAGTCTTTGCTTGAATTATTTGAGTATCATAGTTATATCTATGAAACAAGGCATAGTTGTGATCCAAAAGTGCTGAATCTGATTTATGACATTGCTAGACGAAGTTTTCTCTACACATCGCCAACTCTCTGGTTGAACATGGCACAAGATATCAAACGGTCTGTCTCGCTTAAGAGTTTCAAAAAGAAGCTAAAGGGGTCAATTTTATCAATGTATTAGCTCTTCGAATTTAGTGGCATTATTCCCTTTGTCTCTTGGTTCTCTCTCATTCCCTTTGCTGTATGCTATCATTAAAGGTGTACAAGGATTGCCTGTAAACATAATCTGCTCAAATGAAATGCGAACAAGTACTTAGGGGCTCTACTTTTGAATTTTCTGTCTTTTTTCGCTTTTTTTCTTTTTTTCATAATTTTGTACTTTTTTTCCTTTCTTTTCTTTTTTGTCTTGTTTTCTGACCAAATTCTAAAGTATATTTTGTCTGATAAATTTTGATTCCTTGGTTCTACATCCTACTTTCAACAGGAAATAATCAGATATTATGTAATCGGTGTAGGTACAGGCGCTGTCTCTTGTATGAACCACTGGAGTACAGCAAACAATAACTGTTCTCACATGCCTTTATGTAAATTATGCATTGTATGTATCATGTACTTCAGAAATAAACCACAACAAAACAAACCACAACAACTCAGGGTTTCCCAGCAGTACATTTCCCAGAGTATCACATACCCATAGGGCCGGTAAGCTAAAAATGTTCCGGACGACATGAACATGTGAGACCATTTATTATCAATATCTGCAATACAGATGTTAGGTTGTTTGCTTTGCGACCTAATAACACTGAATTTTATTTTAATTTGTTTGAAACTTTGTAAAATTGAAATTAATATGTTTAATACCTTGAGTGCCAAATGTGCAGTTCCAAACAACAGTTTTTGCAGTACACTCTGTTATAAATATGTAGACACTGACAAAAAATTTTTTGCAGTAATGGTGATATTTTCAAAACACACATTTCTACAGTCTCCTCATGCCTAAAATTTCACTGAAAACTCAATTTGGACACCATTACTGCATATGAAGGGGTTATTTCCATAAGTGCTATAGTCCTTATTCATTACAAATCAGATAACACTACAAATCCATTCGTTCATTGATGAGGAATACACCCCATAAGCTAATTTTGACCAAGAAGCACTCAAGCACAATATTAAATGAGCAGTGAATTGGAAATTCCCCAAGAAGGTACTTCTTGCAGTGACCAACTCCAGTCTATAACTTCTACAAGTTCACAAGTCCAGCCAGCCAATCAAAGCATTGCTTAGAAAATTGGTTGGCCAATAGCAGCCACTGTAGCTTTCTCACCCAACCAAAATGGCTGACTCTACAGGCCAGGATGCTGATTTGCGAAGCCTTAGACGGAAAAGGAAGGTACCTTGACCGCGCCCCAAACGAATTTCATTGGTTATCCGAACACCTTCTTCTTCTGCTGCTTCTTTGCGGGTTAGGGTTAGGATTGTAGCACTTACAATCCCACAGAAGAAGAAGGTGTTCAGACAACCAATGAAATTTGTTTGGGGCATGATCAAGGCAGGACCTTCCTTTGCCATCTTAGGGTTCGCAAATTCGCAGCCAGGATGTGTGTGTGTGTGTGTGTGTGTGTGTGTGTGTGTGTGGACTCAACCCAAAAGAGCTAAAAAAAAAAAAAAAAATTACCCAGGCAGCTAGAAACATGGGCTAAAAAGAAGCAAAAAAGAAGTCTGGCAAAAGGTAATCTTTTTTAGCTGCTTATTCTTTGGCTGAACATTCTAATTACCACGCCACATCCCTATTGATGATGAATGAAGTCCTTAAACCTGTTTGGATGGTGGTACTGCACATTGATAATTCATAGAGATTGGTTTTTATTGTGACCTTTGTTCAGCTGTATTGACCTTCCATTTCACTGTATATATCTTCCATTCATTTTGTTCAAAAAACTTTTTGACATCCATGACTATAGTATACTGGATTGACTATATTTGCAGTTCATTTTCATTAGAAAGTGGTGTGTTATGTTTTCAAAAAGATGCTCTGTTTTAGTACTCTGAAATAATAAAATTTAATGCTGTGAATTTTTAAAATTGAGTTCAATTTCCGTTACTTTGAGGCATTTGCTTCTAAAAGTTCTCAAGTATGCAGACTGGTGTTTGAAATATCTGGGCAAAGAATCAAGATAGAGGCTAGAGGGTCTCCTCATATGTTTTAAGGTATCTTTTCTGATATTTAATTACGTTCACATCAGCTTAACACATGTAACACGATCCCCAGAAGTTGTCAAATTCTTAAAATCTCGTTTCTCTAAAAAGACGAAAACGGACTGGCGCACTTCTGGAAATCAACCCTTTATATACTCTATTTATTTAAAGTTTACTTGGTTATAGATCTGGGCCCGTTTTTATCAAGCATCTTAGAATGCCATTTTACTCTTAAGTGCTGATAATTTGTGAAATTTAGTCCTACTCTCAAACTTAAGGATAAAAGCTATTTATCAACGTTCTTAATCACTCCTACTCCCCTAGATATTTAAGAGACCTCCAGAGTTGTCCAAAGTGGTTAGGAGTTGACAGTAGGGGATGGCACTGAGGCGAGAGAGACGTGCGCGAACGTTCCGGGAGCGGAAGTATGTCCTGGCTTTGTTTGAAGACGAGCAGCTGATCAAACGGTATCATTTAGACAAAGCCGGTATTATTTTTGTCACAGATTAAATAAGGGACGTCATCTCTCCAGTAACATCGGCAGAACTAAAGGTCATCATGCTTCGATATCTCGCCACTGGAAAAATGCAACAGCGTAATGCTGATGATTTGGGACCATCACAACCGTCAATTAGCAGAATTGTTATGGAAACAATAATGGCCCTTACTGCTCCTCACCTCGTCACGCGTTTCATTGACTTCCTAACTACACCCCGGGTAATTCAACAGAAGCAAACTGCATTCATGCAAGTAGCTGACTTCCCTGGAGTGGTCGGTGCAATCGATGGTACACATATTAGGATCATCGCTCCAAGCGAGGACGAGAGTGTGTATGTAAACAGGAAGAGGTACGACAGTATCAACACGCAAGTAGTGTTTGATGCAGACTACATCTTGGATGTGGTACCCAAGTAGCCTGGTGTGATGTGAGGGAACTCTGTTACACTACATTTCCCATGATGCCTTACTTGTCCCAGTATCCTGTTTGTGACGTCTACGCCCTGGGAACGGGGGTCGACGGTAGGACTCCTGCTGAATAAAGCTCGAACATTTAGTCTCTAACTAGTGTCCCAAGTTTCATCTATCGTGACATGGTGTCAGAAGTGGGATAATCCACGCAATTGAGTTGTACGCAAAGATGTCGAAACTCAGCGCACCAGAGCCCTTTGATTTTAGCCAGCCTGCAGCATGGTCCTTGTGGATTCAGCGTTTTTCCCGCTATCGCATAGCCACTAAATTGAACAAGGAAGACGGTGAGGTCCAAGTGAACTCCTTGTAGTATGCGATGGGGAGAGATGCCGAGGCGATTTACAGTTCATTTTCATTTGCGGAGGCTGCTCATGCTAATAGCTATGACCATGTTGTGGCTAAGCTGAACGAACATTTTATACCCCGTCGGAACGTTATCCATGAAAGAGCTGGTTTACACCAGCGTTCGCAAAGAAGAGGTGAGTCGGTAGAGGCATTTGTAAGGGGTCTTTACGAACTGGTTGAACATTGTGAATACGGGGCCAGAAAAGAAGAAGAAATTCGGGACAGACTGGTTATTGGTATTGCCGATCGCGAGGTTTCCCAGAAGCTACAAATGGGAAGTGACCTCACGCTTGAAAAAGCAGTGAATATCGCTCGGCAGTCTGAGTTAATTAAGCAACAGAATTCCTCCGAAGAGGTGGACGTTAGTGAAGTTAGGCAGCAGGAAAGAGGAGCGAAATACTACGGTGGAGATAAAAAGCAGAACCAATGGGTGCAGCATGATAGCACGCTAGTACATGGGGACAATTGCACGCGGTGTAACCATTCACATAGCCAGCGCCAACAATGCCCGGCACGTAATAAACGATGTAGGAAGTGCCAGAAACTAGGGCACTTTGCTGTTGTTTGCAAAAGCAAAGCAGTGCGTGCGGTAGCAGTTGAGAACGAATCAGAGGATGAAAGTGTGCCATACTTCATAGGGAGCGTGGAAGGCCTGATTCGGACGAGAAGTGGCTGGTTAATTTGCCAGTATATGGTCGAAACGTGACGTTTAAGGTAGATACGGGAGCCGATATTACGCTTATTACGCGTAGTACATACCAAAGCCTGTCCAGGCCATCTCCACTGAGGAAAAGTGCCTTAGTTCCAAAAAGTCCGGGTGGAGCAGTAAATGTAATGGGGAAATTCCTTGCCTTCACAAAGAGGGAGGGAATTAAATACAAAATGTGGATTTATGTAGTTGATGGAGACTATGTCAATAATCTCCTAAGTCGGAGTGCTGCATGCAAAATGGGCTTGGTAGCCAGAATTGACCAGGTCAGTGCTCAAATTTTTGGGGAAATTGGCCTCCTAAATTGCAGACCGGTTAAAATTGAGCTAAAGCCAAATGTCATGCCATATAGCCTGGCTACACCGCGCCGTGTGCCCTTCCCGCTTATGGGAAAGGTGGACGAGGAGCTTAAAAGGATGCAATCTATGGGCATTATACGAGAAGTAACAGAGCCAACTGAATGGTGTGCTCCTATGGTTCCTGTTGTTAAGAGAAATGGTAAAATCAGAATTTGCGTGGACCTAAAGCACTTAAACAAGGCAGTTAAGAGGGAGAAGTTCATGCTTCCCACCTTGGAGGACATAGCGCCAAAACTAGTAGGAGCGAGTGTCTTTTCAACACTTGACGCCTCCTCTGGGTTTTGGCAGATTCCGTTAGACCCTGGTAGTGAGACACTAACCATGTTTATCACCCCTAGGGGCAGATTTTGTTTTCAGAGGCTCCCCTTTGGGATCACTTCAGCCCCTGAGATTTTTCAGAGGGAAATGAGTAACCTGCTGAAAGATCACAAGGGTACTGCCGTCGTCATGGACGATATTATAGTGTTTGGGGAGGACAAGATCACTCATGACAGGAATCTGGAAGCGGTTCTGCAAACAATTCAGGAGTCTGGGCTCAGACTGAATAAAGACAAATGTCAATTTGGGAAGAGCGAATTGCGTTTTTTTGGCCACACCATCAGTAAAGACGGTTTTAAGCCAGACCCAAATAAAGTTGAGGCAATCACTGCCATGCCGAGCCCAACCTGTGTTACCGAGCTAAGGCAGGTGCTCGGGATGGTAAATTATGTAGGCAAATTCCTACCTGAGCTTTCTTCCGTGACTCACCCGCTTACAGACCTGCTGAAGAAGGATTCTGAATGGCTTTCGGATACCCAACAACAGCAGGCATTTGACAAGGTAAAGGGGATGTTATCCTCGGCCCCGGTCTTAGCGTTTTATGATCTAAGTAAACCCACAATTGTATCTGCGGATGCCAGCAGTTATGGGTTAGGTGCAACCTTATTGCAGGTGCACGAGGACAGAGTGAAGCCTGTTGCTTTCTGTTCTAGGTCGCTGACAGTAGCAGAACAGAAATACTCAAAAATTGAGAAAGAATGTCTGGCCGCGGTTTGGGCTTGTGAACGGTTCGCTCGCTATCTCCAGGGCTTAGATGAATTCTTACTACAAACTGACCACAAACCTCTCGTCCCGCTTATTAATACATGCGACTTGGACAGGGCACCCCTAAGATGCCAGCACTTATTGATGCGCCGTATGCATTTTAACGCCAGGGCAGTACATGTACCAGGGAAGGCCCTGGTGGTGGCCGATACATTGTCTCGAGTTCCTGTAGGGGGCTCCACCAGATCAGACATTGCAGCAGTAGTGGAAGCTTATGTTGAGGCAGTTCTTAACACTAGACTAGTGTCTGCAACAAAAATGGAGAGTATTAGGGAAGCCATGAGGGGGGATGCCAGCATTCAGCGGGTAATGAACTTTCTCCGTGAAGGCTGGCCACATCAAGTGCCACTAGAACTGCACGGCTATTATGTGGCATGAGCATCATTGACAGAGGCGAATGGACTTCTCCTGTTTGAAGACAGGATCGTCATTCCAGCCTCTCTGAGGGAGGAGATTCTCAACAGGTTACATGATGGACATCTGGGCATCACAAAATGCCGGGAGAGGGCGAAAATGTCTGTCTGGTGGCCTGGCTTAGGGGCAGAGATAAATCGCAAAGTTGCGTGCTGCGCTTTCTGCCTTGAGCACAGGCCTACACAAAGGAAGGAACCTCTCATCACTACTCCGTTGCCACCAGGCCCGTGGCACAAGATTGGGGCTGACCTGTGTGATCTCTCTGGGAAAACGTACCTTGTTGTGGTGGACTACTTTTCCAGAGATATTGAAATTGCTCACCTGCAGTCAACCACAAGCCGTCACGTCATTGCTAAGCTGAAGAGCATGTGCGTGCGGTGGGGAATCCCAAGAGAACTGTTCACTGACAACGGAGCTCAGTTTAGCTCTGTTGAGTTTGCTCAGTTTTGTTCGGACTGGGATATACAACACACTGCCAGTAGCCCCCATTTCCCACAGTCCAATGGGCCTGTCGAGAGGGCAGTTGGCACGGCAAAACGGATTTTGCAACAGCCTGACCCTCACCTAGCCCTACTGAGCTATAGGGCTACCCCAATACCAGCCACCGGGACGAGCCCTGCTGAGCTGATGACCGGCCGCCTCATCTGCTCCACGGTCCCGATGCTCCCAGAAAAGCTGCAGCCGAAGCTGGTCTGCTTCAAGGACGTTGCACGATATGACAAGAAAGCAAAGGACTCTTACAAACACTTCTATGACAGGAGGAATTCGGCTCGTCCCCTTCCTAAGCTGTGTCCGGGGGAAGGGGTCCTGATGAAATTGGATGGGGAGAAGGGCTGGTGCACACCAGGCACTGTGGTGGGAGCTGCAAAGGCGCCTCAGTCTTACCTCATAGAGACACCAAATGGTTCTGTCTTTCGTCGCAACCGAAGGCACCTTCAGGCAGTACCTGAGACTGTGACAGGCAATGGACTGAGTGTGGACTGCCCACCACAACAGCAGGAGGAGACGCACCCACAGGAAACACCTCAGCCCTCTGCTGTGACTGAGAACAGCCCTACCGAGCCCCTTCCGGGGTTCAAAACCACATCCAGGGGTAGAATAATTAAAACCCCTGCCCGTTATAGCGATTAGCCAAAACAATTGTTTGTCCCCTACTTGTAAGGGGAATTGTGCATGTGTTTGTCTTTGATTGAATTTGTCTGTCAAGGACCATAGTTGTTAAGTTTGCTTGCAAGAGCTAGAATGTCAACGAAGGAAATGAAAATGTGCAGCTGTTTCAAAAAAAAAAAAAAAGGAAAACGCTGTGGTATGCTGGTTTCAAAGGAAATGTTTTGTGGGACAAACGGCTGGTAGCCTACCTATTATACTCTTCCATGATTGGTTCAAAGAAGCGACAAGGGATGTTTTATTTTAATGTTGGCTTATTTGCCATTTCACTTTGTATTGTTTATCAAATTTGTTATTTGGGGCAAAGCTGAGCCTGTTTTCTTAAGGGGGGAGATGTGATGTGAGGGAACTCTGTTACACTACATTTCCCATGATGCCTTACTTGTCCCAGTATCCTGTTCGTGACGTCTACGTGCTGGGAACGGGGGTCGACGGTAGGACTCCTGCTGAATAAAGCTCGAACATTTAGTCTCTAACTAGTGTCCCAAGTTTCATCTATCATGACACCTGGGTCCCCCATGATGCACAGATCCTAAATGAAAGTGGCCTGAAGCAGCTGTTTGAGAGGCACATTGTGCCACCTTGGTGTCACCTACTTGGGGATAAAGGATATCCTTTACGCCGCTGGCTTCTTACCCCTTTTCAGATGCCACAGACACAAGCTCAAATGAACTATAACAGGTTAGCCCAACGAAATGCCTGGTTTGAATTTAAAAAGTTGAATTAATTTTATAGAATATGGTTTAATAGGAGGGTTTATTCTCATCACAGGGCACACAAAAGCACAAGAAGTGTGGTTGAGAGAGGGATTGGCCAGTGGAAACGCAGATTCCACGTTCTGCATTCAGAAATACGGCGCACTCCAGAGTGTGCCGCATCATTATGGCATGTGCAATACTGCACAACATTTGTAAGGCGGGCAATGTCCCACTCCCACCAGCAGACGATGATGACGATGAGGGAGGAGATGGAGATGCGAGCCTCCCTGGCAACATCCGTCCATATGATAGGGCAGCCTTCAGACAACACTTCGCCAACCTCCACTTTGGGTAAGAATAAAAATAAATCACCGATACACACAGTGCCTTTTTATCAATTCGTTTTATTAGTCAGTCATTAGACCTCTCTTTTCTTTTTTTAAAGCCAAGCTGTAGTACTCTTCTTGGAGCCGCAACACTTTAATTTGCAGCTTAATTTTTTGTCTCCGCAGTGCCAGCAGATCATCGGTCTCCTCTGCTGGGCCGCAATCACTCGCCTCTCCGTGTATTGTATTTCGATATGCAGTTTTGGCGCAAGTAACCACGAGACGGCATTGTATTCTGTGGCGAGTTTACTTTTTGGCACGATGTAAATTATAGTCATGTTATAGGCTGGTTCTTGGCTAGATACGCCCTGCGTGGCCAGGATTGGCCAGGCGCCCATGCTGGCGGCGGATTTAGTTGGACCTACAAACCTACAAAAATAAATGACGGTTTCCGTAGAGCCAGCGAGCTGAAATCAGTCTGGTGGGTATACTATGAGGCTGGCTTTGAGATTAAGCCTGACTTCAGCACTTAGTAAAACCAGGAACCTCTTCAAATCTGAAACATGGACTAAAGTAAAAGGAGCTGCTCTGGGTTTTACTTTAACTTTAAGTCAGGCTTAGTCACAAAGCCAGCTTCGTAGTATTACCCCCCTGTTGTCACAGCACGTAGCCAGCGAACTGTCAGCAATTGCTGATACTTGAAATGGACATGTTAGCTTCCTTCGTAACTGTACACAGTTACTATCGTTTAATGAATAAAGCGTGATTACTTCGCTGCTTTTATATTTACGGTCATTATTGCTGGAGCACCTATTGTTAACCGCCCCACAGGACGTAACTTAACGCCGCAAAATTTACTGGAGATAAATGAGTATCTTGGTTTCTGTTATACCCAGCCAAATGCCAGTGCTCTAACGTTGCTATGGTTATAGGTTGGCTAGCAGATGAATTTCGAACTTCGAACGGTGGAACTACCGTAGCCGAACTATCTGTGCGGTTCCGCGGTTTTAATCAACACCTGTCAGCCAATCAGAAAAGAGTATTCACCCAGACAATGGTATACATCAGAGTACCAACCGGGCGTGATTTAGGCACTCTATGGAATGCCTCGTCCAATCATATAAATTGGTCAGAGCTTATAGACTAAAATTTACATAGTGCCAAAACCCAACATCGAAATACAATACACACCTCAATATACAATACACACATTGAAATACAATACACACATCAAAATACAATACACAACTTGAAAAACAATACGGTTGTATTGTTTTAATTTCGGCACAAATATTCCCGACCGACATTGAAAAACAAAGCATTTTTGTATTGTAGTTATTGTTACATATGTATTGTATTTTCAAGGTATGCATTGCATTTCGAAGTGTGATATGTATTCATTTGGCACAAACATTCCTGATCGACATTGAAAAAGAAATCATTTTAGTATTGTATTTATTGTTGCACATGTATTGTATTTTTTGAGGTGTGTATTGTATTTCAAGGCGTGTATTGTATTTTCAAGATGTGTATTGTATTTAAGCATTTTTGTATTGTATTTGTTGCTCCACATGTATTGTATTTTTGAGATGGGTATTGTATTTCAATAAGTGTATTGTATTGAATTATGGCACAAATCACCCTCCATACGAATAGGGTGGCATGCAAGCAAATGAAAAAGCACTACATACCCGTGCGCATGGAGCAGGTCTTGAAAGCTGCGATTTCAGTTCTGCTTTTCGACAGAACGTTATACCACTTTTTCTCGCAGTCAGCTGGTGACCGATGGCAGAAGGCTTGAGAAGCGTTTAGTTTATTCGCGTCGTCTTCCCATTCCTTTTTTTTTTTTTATCATGGCTGGTAAGTGTTGGGCTGAACTTGCCTTTAATGATGAGCTTCCTTTCTTCAATTAACTCCACTAATAACAGTATCTCCTCTTCTCGCCAACTGGGTTTTCTTTTCGATTCCATGTTGGTTTCAGCTTGGTGGACTGTGGCCGCAATATATGTAGAGCCACTCAATTAACTGCACACCAGTTTCAAGTTAGTTGCCTAATTAATGAATTGGAAAGATAAGGAAACATTTATTTTTTAATCATTGCCAATATATATATGTTTTGTATTATTTTGTAGATTATTGTCAAAATATACACTCCCATTGTCCATTTAACTAATCACTGAAATATTTCTAAGATATTTCTATATTCTTAGATAAGGGGTTCCCTTCCGTGATTGGTCATTTCTATGGACTTGGAAGTGACATCACCTAAAATTCCATTTACGGCACATAGTACTGTCGTAATTCAGCTCTGAGAGTGACACTTCAGATTCAGTCCTACACTTCGCTGAAAGTGTGAGTAAGACCCTTGATAACTAACTTTTAGGTGCAGCTTTCAGCGAAGAATATTTGTACTCATAAGTCAACTCTTAGCAGGGTTCTTAGGAGTAATTCTAAGAAGCTCGATAAATACGGGCCCTGGGCAAGTCATTCCGTCTTTCAACAGCAGCAGCCATTTTCCGATTCTTTGTGAATAGGTTTTAGCGAGTTAGGAGTCCTCTTGACTACTTTTAAGCTCTCCTGGATTTAGGAGCTACTTTTAGGCCTAAAATGCTTTGTGAATAACACTTAGTAAAAATAAATAGGAGTCCTAAATTTACGACTGACACGCCCATTTTTTTTTAGGAGTTTCTCCTAAATCCGGCAGTTAGGACCTACTTTTAGCGCTAAGATTTCTAGTATCTATTGCAAGTTTCAAGTCTCCTTCGATATATCATGATGTTCATTTTTGTAAATTATGGTCCCAAATAGACTAGAATAAAGGATAAAGCCAGATATGCTTTAGGGGCGTGGCTATCCTCTGGTCCTCGTCAGATTTGGTCAGATCCACCCTTTGTTCCACCCCTTGCTCCTCCCTGGAGCTTCAGTTCACGCTCTCGTCAAATAGGAATCACATCCGGTTTCAAAATGACAAAATGGCCCTTTTCAAATTTCCAAAATCAAGCCTTCCTAAATGGTATGCTGAAACCAATGGGTGACGTCACGGTTGCTTTGTCCATCTTTTTATACAGTCTTTGGCTGCGGACACTACAAAATATCTGTTACAAACAATGAACTATATTTGGGCATACACGAAACCAATAAGATGTTGGCAAATGTGCTAAGGAACTATTGCCGCTTGTAAACAAATAAAATCTTTACTGTAAACAGAACAAATGGCATACACTTTGTTCATTTTGTTGTTTTTATTGTCATTATAATGATATATGATTCCAAAAAGATTAATTTTATAATTTTATGTTCATTCAAAGGCTCATGTTTATAGCAAGTCTCTTCATATCGATATGACATAACCTGCAAAACAAACCATAAATAATCCTGTTCACCTTATCATAGTAAAACATTGCCATATATGCCATTAAAATATTGTACAGCTTTGCAAAAAAGTAAAAGGGACCAATTGCAAATGCATAACACGCTCATATGTATTGTTTCCATAAACGTAAACAGGCGTCTTTTTTATAATGATCATCGATGATGGAATTTTAGTGTTTATCCAATACGTTACTAAGATGTCAAAACTAAAAGGCAAGTTTTCATTTACTCGACAGTCTGTACTGTCACACAAGAAAAGCATAACAAAGGCATAATACAAATGGACACCCTGATCTTGACTGACATCTATGTTAAATCTGCCATCTTTTTGAAGTTCATGACTTGTATCAAAGAGATACAGCAGGGAAAATAAGTATTGAACGCGTCAACATTTTTCTCAGTAAATATATTTCTAATGGGGCTATTGACATGAAATTTTCACCAGATGTCCGTAACAACCCAAGTAATCCACACATACAAAGAAATGAAAACAAAAAAGTCCATGAATTAAGTTATGCGTAAAAAATGGAATGACACAGGAAATAAGCATTGAACACAATAAGAAAAGGAGGTGCAAAAAGGCATGGAAAGCCAAGAAACCAGCTGAAATCTGTCAGTATTTAGAAAGCAATCCTGCCCCCTATCAGTGCAAATTAATATCAGCTGGTTTAGTCCTAATTGATGGCCTACAAAAAGGTTTCTCATTACCAAGGTGCCACACAAGAAGCATCTCATGATGGGTAAAGGCAAAGAGCTCTCTCAAGACCTTCGCAACCTTATAGTTGCAAAACTACTGATGGCATTGGTTACAGATGTATTTCTAAACTTGAATGTTCCAATGAGCACCGTTGGGGCCACAATCCAGCAGTGGAAAGAATATCATTTCACCATAAACCGGCCATTACCAGGTGCTCCTTGCAAGATTTCTGACAGAGGAGTCAAAAGAATAATCAGAAGAATTATCCAAGAGCCAAGAGCATCAGAAAGACCTGGAATTAGCAAGTACAGTTGTCTCAAGGAAAACAATAAGTAATGCACTCAACCGCCATGGCCTATGCACAATCACCGCGCAAGACTCCATTGCTGAGGAAAAAGCATGTTGAAGCTTGTTTAAAGTTTGCTGCTCAACATTTGGACAAGCCTATGAAATACGGCAAGAATATAGTCTGGTCAGATGAGACCAAAATTGAACTCTTTGGATGTCATAGCACACACCATGTTTGGAGGAGAAATGGCACTGCACATCACCCCTAAAACATCCTACCAACAGTGAAGTTTGGAGGTGGGAACATCATGGTGTGGGGCTGTTTTTCAGCATATGGTACTGGCAGACTTCAGATAATTGAAGGAAGGATGAATTGAGAAATGTACCAAGATATTCTTGATAAGAATCTGCTGCCATCTACCTGGATGCTGAAGATGAAACAAGGGTGGACATTTCAGCAAGACAATGATCCCAAACACACAGCCAAGGAGATTCTCAATAGGTTTCAGAGGAGGAAAATAAAGCTGCTAGAATGGCCCAGTCAATCACCTGACTTGAATCCAATTGAAAATCTATGGAAAGAACTGAAGATCAGAGTTCATGGAAGAGGCCCCCGGAACCTTTGAGATTTGAAGACAGTTTGTGTGGAACAATGTGCCAAAATCACACCTGAGCAATGCATGCAGCTAGTTTTTCCATTTAGGAGGCGTCTTGAAGCTGTCATTACCAACAAAGGCTTTTCTACTAAGTATTTAATTTCATTATGCGTGTTCAATACTTTTTCCCTGAGTCATTCCACTTTATTACTCGTAACGTAATTTATGGGCTTACAGTGCTGTGAAATAGTAATTGCCCCCTTCCTGATTTCTCATGTTTTTGCATATTTGCCACACTTAAATGTCTCAGATCATCAAACAAATTTTAAAATTAGACAAAGATAACCCGAGTAAAAATTAAATGCAGGTTTTAAATGATGATTTCACTTATTGAGGGGAAAAAGCTATCCAAACCTATCTGGCCCTATGTGAAAAAGTAATTGCCCCCTAAACCTAATAACTGGTTGAGCCACCCTCGGCGAAAACAATTGCAATCAAGCATTTGTGATAACTGGCAACAAGTCTTTCACATCACTGTAGAGGAATTTTGGCCCACTCTTCTTTGCAGAATTGTTTTAATTCAGCCACATTGGAAGGTTTTCAAGCCATCCTGTTTAAAGTCATGCCACAGCATCTCAATCAGATTTAAGTCCAGACTTTGACTAGCCACTCGAAAACCTTCACTGTGTTTTTTTTAAGCCATTCAGAGGTGAACTTGCTGGTGTGTTTCAGATCATTGTCCTGCTGTATAACCCAAGCGCGCTTGAGGTCACAAACTGATGGTCGGACATTCTCCTTCAGGATTTTCTGATAGAGAGCAGAATACATGGTTCCATTAATTACGGCAAGTCATCCAGGTCCTGAAGCAGCAAATCAACCCCAGACCATCACACTACCACCACACTGTTTAACTGTTGGTATTATGATCTTTTTATGAAATGCTGTGTTTTACGCCAGATGTAACAGGACGCACACCTTCCAAAAAATTCAACTTTTGTCTCGTCAGTCCACAGAATATTTTCCCAAAAGTCTTGGAGATCGTCAAGATGTTTTTTGACAAATTTGAGACAAGCCTGTTTTCTTTTTGGTCAGCAGCAGTTTTCGCCTTGGAACTATCCTATGGCTGCCATTTTTGCCCAGTCTCTTTCTTATTGTTGAATCATGAACACTGACTTTAACTGAGGCAAGTGAGTGTGGTTAATCACAATTAATTCATGATTTAACAAGGGGGGGGGCGATTACTTTTTCACAAAGGACCAGGTACAGATGCAATCAAAATTATTCAACACCTTGGGGTACCCTGGTGGCTCATTGGTCTAAGCGCGCGCCCCGTAAAGGCTGTGTCCTTCCCGCAGCGACCTGGGTTCAATTCCAGCTCAGGTCATTTGCTGCATGTCTTCCCCCATTCTTCTCCCCAACCTTCCTGTCTCTCTACACCGTATAACTGTCAAATAAAGGAAAAATTCCCAAAAAATAATCTTTAAAAAAAATTATTCAACGCCCATTGTAAATTGGGTTTAATAGCAAAATTTCAAACTTTTAGCTGTTTGTGATAAGCAGATTAAACAAGAACATTTTAAATAGCTCAACACAACTAATATTACAAGTGGTTTCTCCAAATTTAACACAAAATGCCATTTTTAATGACTGCTGCAGTCTCAAAATTATTCAACCCCCAGAATAGAATCCCTCATAAGAGCATATTTGCAAATCAGGTGTTGTCTCAAGCACATCTAATGCAGCTAATCAAGAGCTTAATTAGATGCATCAAGTTTGCTTGAGATAGAACACATCAAATACTTGCACTTGCTAGGGATTTGTTGACAGTGAAATTTGATTGCATATTAGAAATATGGCTGTCAAAAGAATTGTCCAAAAAGCTAATAGAGGTGATCATTGCCTGGCACAAACAAGGAAAAGGATACAAAAAGATAGCACAGGCACTGAATTTTCGTAGAGATACAGTTGGAAGCACTGTTTGCAAGTTCAGAGTTAAAGGAAGAGTGGCCACAGGACCAGGATGTGGCAGAAAGAGGAAGCTATCAATGGCTGTCACCAGATTCCTGAGGAGACGGGTGGTCAAAAAACCCTCAAGTGACTGCAGGAGACCCGCAGCAAGACTTGGAGGCAGGAGGCACTGAGGTTTCAGTTTGCACAGTAGGGTGCATACTAAACGTTGAAGGTCTCCAAGACATACACCACAACTGATCCAAAAGCACAAGCTCCAATATGCACAAAACCATACAAATATGCCACAGAAGTTTGGGGATATTGTTCTGTGGAGTGATGAAACAAAACTGGAATATTTTGGGCTTATGAATCAGTGGTATGTCTGCAGAAGGACTAAAGAAGCATATGCTGAAAAGTACACCCTGCCTACAATGAAGAATTGTGGAGGCTTTTTGATGCTCTGCAGCTGCTTTGCTTCCTCTGGCACTGGAAATCTGCAAAGTGTGGAGGGCAAGATGGATTCAGTCAAGTACTAGGATATCCAAGGAGAAAATGTCATGCCGTCTGTAGGGAAGCTGACGCTTGGGCATCATTGGACCCAGAGCCGGTTCAGACCTCCATGGGGCCCTAGGCAAAATTCTGCTAAGGGGCCCTCCTAACTGAACTCCAAAAATTTTAAACAGTCGCACCTGACACCCAGTGCTTCCACTCATCCCCCCTTTAAACATATTGCTCTGTCGCCACCTGTTGGTCTAACTAAGAATAAATTCAGACCAAATCAGAACAAATCAAATCAAACTAAATGTGTAAACAAACAATCATACAGTCTTAAATGTTGGGCATGTAAACATGTTAATTTTTGAAATAACTCACCATTAAAAGTGTCCCTTTCTGCACTTTCTGGATGCAAAATCATCAATAATGTCGTCATATGATATTTGCTACAGTGAGATTTTCTTCGGGGGGGGGGTGCATGATACTCCCGTTTTCAAAGGTGCATAGTAGTTTTTTTGAGGATTTGTACTTTAAGATTTTTTTTTAACTGGGACTTTTACTCTCCTATATTTAAAAGATAAAAAGTGTTCTTTCACTTCTTTACTTCGAGACTGGCAACTTAGGTGCTCGTTTAAAATTAAAATATTAATTTAATTCATCATTTACGGATTATCTGGATTTGGCGTGTTCGAGAAGAACAACGGGGTATCTTTGTGCAGATGTGTCCGCCAGTGGATGTGGAGCTGCGAATTTATGCACGCAGTTACAATATTCTATCACTAGATGGCACACCAGGATCAGTTATTGAATACTCACAACTGCCAGTAAACTTAAAGAAAAAGAAGAAGTGACTCTTCATTCCCCCAATATCTGTACTTTTTTAATTTCAGTGGGACTCCCCAGTATAATAAAGGCTAAATTAAATAATTCTTTTGTGTATTTGTATCGTTTTGTCTGTCACAAACAAGAGATGTTGCGGTACCACCTCTGACACCGGATCGGAGCTGGGTTTGTTTTCAGCCAAAATACACTACATGGAGGGCAGAGAGCCCTCACTCTCCCCGTAACAAGTTACAAGTCAATTCATCTAACCATAGCCGTCCAAAGCTGTTAAATTGAGGAAAAAATTATCCATAAAGCAAATATCCTACATAGTTCCTCGACTTTAATAAGCAGTTATTGTAAAAAAAAAAAAAAAAAATTAAGTGATTTCCTGATCTCTGGTTTACACGCTGCAGGGTGAAGTTGCCTTTAGACGTCGACTTCCAGGCTGCTCAGCCTGTCAGGCTGCGTAAACTCCGCCCCCAAGTACAGCCAATCAGATCGCGAGCTAGAGGACAACCAATCCGCTCACGAGGCAGCCAATTCAATTCGGAAGCCTTTACTCGGGAAGTGGGCTTAAGAACAACAATATTGTTAAAAACGAATTCGTTCAATCTTCTTTTCACATTAAAGAAACTGATTAGTGAGGTAACGTTAGATATTTCAGCTATTTTGATTATGTTAACCAATGCAAACAAGAGCTTTTTTTGTCTTACAGTTAACTTATAGACTGAACCTTAGCTAAACAGGTCATACTTGTTAACTGAAACACTTCTACAATATAACTTCAAGTATAACTCTGTTTGAAACATAAAAGTGGCCTATTTGTGAGATATTTTGTACAATAAGCTGTTTAGCTGAGCTTTTTTTAAAAACTTCAACTGCCAGTTGCTGTAACGTTTGCTGCCTTCAAGGCTGATTGTAGAGCACTAGTGCCTTCAAGGCTGACTGTAGAGCACTAGTGCCTTCCAGGCTTATTGTAGAGACTAGTGCCTTGCAGGCTGATTAGAAGGCTAATGTTGATTTCATATTGCATAAGCTTTGATAGTATTCAGTCAGATGCCTTCCAGGCTGACCGTAGAGACTAGTGCCTTGCAGAAAGGTTAGAAGGCTAATGTTGATTTCATATTGCATAAGCTTTGATAGTATTCAGTCAGATGCCTTCCAGGCTGATCGTAGAGACTAGTGCCTTGCAGAAAGGTTAGAAGGCTAATGTTGATTTCATATTGTATAATTTTTGATAGCATTCAGTCAGATGCCTTCAAGGCATCAGGGCCCGGGGTGGGTGTTAGGGCGGGTGCTGCTGCAGGAGCATCAAGGCCCCGGGTGGGTGCTGGGCGGGCGCTTTTTTTTTTGCGGGCGGGAGATAGGGCTCCACGACAGTGCCAAGACATCATTTGAACTCCTAAAAAGAGTGTAAAAAGTAAAGACGACGTCAATATGCAACAACACTGCTGTCAGTTTTCTGAGGTAACGTGGTTGATTTTGAACTGTAATAAATCTATGGGCTGAAAAATAGAAGATTTTAAATTAGCCTTGGAAGGCTCCAACTCAGTAGAGGCCCCCCTCAGTAATGCTGAGGGAGTCTCTACTGTCAGCCTTGAAGGCATCAGAATTGTAAACACACATATATATACAGTTGTATGCAAAAGTTTGGGCACCCCTGATCAAAATTTCTGTTACTGAGAAAAGTTAAGCAAGTAGAAGATGAACTGATTTTTGAATGGCATAAATTTAAAGATACAACACTTTTTGGATATTTTAAGCAGTAGTGGTGTATTACTTTTGTTTTGTACAATTCTAGAGCAAAAAATAAAGGAAATGAGCACCCTGCAAAAGTTTGGGCACCCCAAAAAGATTTGAGCTCTCAGGTAACTTTGACTATAGTCTCAAATCGTATGTAGCTTGTTAGGGCTATGGCTTGTTCACAATCATCGTTAGGAAAGGCCAGGTGATGCAAATTTTGAAGTTTATAAATACCCAGACTCCTCTATCCTTGGCCCAACAATCAGAAGCCATAGGGTCCTCTATGCAGCTGTCTAGCTCTCTGGAAATGAAAATAATTAATGCCCACAAAGCAGGAGAAGGCTATAAGAAGATAGCAAACGTTTTTAGGTTGCGATTTCCTCAGTTCATAATATAATTAAGAAATGGCAGTCAACAGAATCCGTGGAGGTCAGCTTGAGGTCTGGAAGACCAAGAAAACTGCTCATCGGATTACTAGAACGGTAAAATCAAAACACCCGTTTGACAACAAAAGACCTCTGGCAAGATTTAGCACACCATGGTGTCATGGTGCACTGCCCTACAGTTCAGCGACACTTGCTCAAATATGACCTTCATGGAATAGTCATGAGAAGGAAACCTTTCCTGCATCCTCACCATGAAATTCAGCATCAGAAGGTTGCTAAGGAACATCTGAACAAGACTGATGCATTTAGGAAACAAGTCCTGTGAACTGATGAAGTTAAAATAGATGTCTTTGGCTGCAATGAGCATAGGTATGTTTGGAGAAAAAAGGATGCAGAATTTCATAAAAAGAACACCTCTCTAACTGTCAAGCACATGGTTGATCCTGCTTTGGGCTTGTGTTGCAGCCAGCCAGTGGCACGGAGAACATGTCACTGGTCGAAGGAAGAATGGATTCAATCAAATTTCAGAAAATTCTGGAAGCAAACATCTCACCATCTGTCAAAAAGCTGAAGATGAAAAGAGGATGGCTTCCACAACAGGATAATGATCCTAAACACACCTCAAAAATCCACAACTGACTACCTCAAGAGGTGCGAGTTGAAGGTTTCACCGCAGCCCTCAAGGTCTCCTACCTCAACAGCATTGAAAATCTGAAAATGGACCTCAAAAGAGCAGTCCATGCAAGTCAGCCAAAGAATCTCACAGAACTAGAAGCCTTTGAAAAAGAATAATGGGCAAAATCCACCAAACCAAAATTCAAAAACTCCTAGCTGGCACCAAAAAGTGTTTACAAGCTGTGATACTTGCCAAAGGGAGTGTTACTTAGCACTGACCATGCAGGGTGTCCAAACTTTTGCTTTGGACTGTTTTCCTTTTGCCATTTTGAAACAGTAAAAAAAGGATGGAAATTAAAAAGTAATCTTGCTTAAAATATAAAGGAAATGTGTCCTCTTTAACTTCATGCCTTTTGGAGAGCAGTCATTTTTACTAAACAGCTATTCACAGTAATAGAAATTTTGATCTGAGGTGCCTAAACTTTTGCATACAACTGCAAATGTATATATATATATATATATATATATATATATATATATATATATATATATATATATATATATATATATATATATATATATATATATATATATATATATATGTATATATATATATATATATATATATATATATATATATATATATACACACACACACACACACGCTCAAAAGTTTGGGATCACTTGCAAATTTCTTTGTTTTCCAAAAAAAAATACATTTTCATGCATTTCACAAACATTTTTATCCATTTCACAAACGATTAAAATTAATCAGATGATTTTCAAAGAATGATCTACATTTTTTGCATAGAGGCCTATTATCAGCAACTGTCCTCTGCATCAATCTCCTAGTATGGCTGCTAATCCAAGTTAAGCATTTTATAAGGCTAATTGATTATTAGAAAACCCTTCTGCAAATGTGTTGCACAGCGGAAAAAACCGTTAAACTAACAAGGGAGCACAAAAGGGAGCATGGCATTCTTGAGGTTGTTTTAGTACCTGAAGCATCAGCAGTTGTTTGTTTGTTTACAGGCTCAAAATGGCCAGAAAGAAAGAACGAACTTTAGAGACCCGTCAGTCTATTGTTATGCTTAGAAAAGAAGGCTATTCAATGCGAGAAATTGAAAACTTAAAATCTCTTACCATGCTGTCAACTACTCCCTTCAGAGAGCAGCACAAACTGGCACTAACAAGGACAGAAAAAAAAGAGTGGGAGGCCCCGATGCACAACTGTGCAAGAAGACAAATATCTGAGAGTGTGTAGTTTAAGACAAAGATGCCTCACAGGTTGTCAACTAGCAGCTGCGCTAAATAATTCCCGTCAAACACCAGTTTCAGTATCAACAGTGAAGGTGGGTTTTTTTTTTTGATGAAGGCAAAGTTTGAAGTACATATTCATCATTTTCCATTAAATCATCATTTCTAATGTCAGCATGTTCTGTTCATTTGCTATATTTCCTATTCAGACTAATTTCATGTGTGTTTCTATGGAAAACAAGAAAATTTCCAAGTGATCCCAAACTTTTGAGCGGTAGTGTATATATATATTGGATGAAATCATCAGCCTACTAACCAGCCTGCAAGGCACTAGTCTCTACGGTCAGCCTGGAAGGCATTTGAGGCAATACTATTGAAGATTATACAATATGAAATCAACATTAGCCTTCTAACCAGACTGCAAGGCACTAGTCTCTACAATCAGCCTGGAAGGCATTTGAGGCAATACTATTGAAGATTATTCAATATGAAGTCAACATTAGCCTTATAACCAGCCTGCAAGGCACTAGTGCTCTAGTCATCAATACTATTGAAGTCAATATGCCTGGAAAGGCACTAGTCAGCCTGGAAGGCACTAGTCTCTACAATCAGCCTTGAAGGCATCGGACTGAATACTATCAAAGATTATACAATATGAAATCAACATTAGCCTTCTAACCAGCCTGCAAGGCACTAGTCTCTACAATCAGCCTTGAAGGCATCTGAGGCAATACTATTGAAGATTATACAATATCAAATCAACATTAGCCTTCTAACCAGCCTGCAAGGCACTAGTCTCTACAATCAGCCTTGAAGGCAGCTAACGTTATAGCAACTTGCAGTTGAAGTTTTTAAGCCCAACTAGACAGCTTATTGAACAAAATATCTCACAAGTGGGTCAATTTTATGTCTCAAACAGAGTTACACTTGAAGTTATATTGTAGAAGTGTTTAAGTTAACGAGTATTACCTGTTTAGCTAAGGTTAGGTCTATAAGTTAACTGTAAGACAAAAAAAATAACACTTGTTTGCATTGGTTCACATAATCAAAATAGCTGAAATATCTAATGTTACCTCACGAATCAGTTTCTTTAATGAGAAAACTCCCGATTAAATGCATTCGTTTTTAAAAATATTGTTGTTCTTAAGCCCTCTTACCGAGTAAAGGCTTCCGAATTGAATTGGCTGCCTCGTGAGCGGATTGGTTGTACTCTTGCTCGCGATCTGATTGGCTGTACTTGGGGGCGGCGTTTACGCAGCCTGACAGGCTGAGCAGCCTGGAAGTCGACGTCTGAAGGCAACTTCACCCTGCAGCGGTTTACACTTCCAGCTCTTTGACGTGTGCACGCAATAGCAGCATTCCCGCGCGTGTAGAAGACGTGATTACGGCGCTGCTATTTCACCTGGCAACAAGAAATACTATTTTCTGATTGGCTGATACGTTGCCGATTCAAGCAGAGCCATCTGCCTTCGCCTCATCCATTCATAGATTACTAATCTCTTTTATATAGTCTATGTTACTAATGTGCGGCGAGTTTTATCACTTCTCAGCGTGAGAAATGTCATGTGTGGCGTGAGAGCGTGTGAACTTATTGAAATGCGCGTGTCTCACGCTCAATGCGTGAGACTTGAGAGCCCTGTATTTAATAAGTGCAGTTTTAACTACACTACAACTAAAATTTTAGAAGCCAGCAAGACGCACACGGAGACCGGGACTCACCCAGGGCTCACCGCCCTGTTAATGCGGGTCAAACACGAACTAGTCCCTCCCATTCTCTCACCCGGAGGGGAGACTTACCTGACTGCTGTTCCCGCAGTTCATTGTCATGCTGTTTCTTTCTCCTTTTTTCATTCCCCGAGGGATAACTCCGCTTCATCGTGTCGTGCTAAACGCCGTCTTGTTAGGCTGATGCGCTGGGAATCTGGGACACTTGCGCGACGGACGGTCACGTCGTCACGTTTTTTTTTTTTTTTTTTTCCACGGGGCCTCTATTAGTTTGCGGGGCCCTACGCAAAGTGCGTAGTGTGCGTATTGGGCGAACCGGTACTGATTGGACCTTCCAAAAGGACAATGATCCTAAGCGTGCCTCAATATCCACCAAGGCTTGGATTCAGAAGAAGTCTGGGAAGATTCTAGAGTGCCCATCACAGTCACCCCACTTCAACCCCATAAAAAATCTCTGGTAGGATTTGAAGAACACAGTTGCAGCATGCAAACCCTAGAATATTAGTGAACTGAAGGCCATTGTCCATGAGGATTGGGCTAAGATTCCTTGGGAATGCCGCCAAAAGCTGACATCTGCCTATGCATCACATTTCCAGCAGGTCATAGTGGCAAAATGGTTTTCTACTAAGTATTAAAGATGCTTGTCATGAAGGGGTTGAATAATTTTGAGCCTGCAATAGTCATTAAAAGTGGCATTTTGTGTTGAATTTCAAGAAGCCACTTGTAATATTTGTTGTGTTGAGCCATTTAAATTGTTCTTGTTTAAATTGTTCATTGCAAACAGCTGAAAGTTTGTACATTTTGCCAGTAAACCTAATTTGCAATGAGGGTTGAATAATTTTGATTGCAACTGTAGGTTTGGATAGCTTGTTCCCTAAATGAAATCATCACTTAAAAACCACATTTTGTATTTAGTTGGGTTATCTTTGTCCAATATTAAAATTTTTTTGATGATCTGAAACATTGAAGTGTGACAAATATGCAAAAAAGAAGAAATCAGGAAGGGGGCAAATATTTTTTCACAGCGCTGTATTTGTTTGGATTTCTTTGTATTTGTGGATTACTTGGGTTGTTACCGACATTGGTGAAAATTTCATGTCAATAGTCCCATTAGAAATACATTTACTGAGAAAAATGTTGACGCGTTCAATACTTATTTTCCCCGCTGTAGTTCTGACTGACTGTTACAACGTTGACAGCTTCTCTCTTCAAGTTAGTACTGCTCAGTACCGAGACATCTCAGTGATGAATTTAACTGAAAATGATCTATAAAGCAGTGGTCAATCTTCATCACCTGCAGTCCCTGACAGCTCATTATACTGCTTGTATTAGTCTTAAAAGCATTAGAATGATTTTGATTAAAACACCTTCCATTAGATCCCTGTCTGTGACACCTGCGCTACAGTCGCACTCAGCCTGGTTCCATTTAACTCAGTAATCCTCCCATGTTTACTTCAGTTCCACAATTATGAGAAGCTGTGAAAACTTCCTGGAAGGGTGGTAGTATTTCTTTGAATGTGTTAATTTTCCATGAAGATGACTGTTGTGTCAGATTTTTAAAAGTCTATGAAGATAGTCATGTTTGAGAGTTACTAAGTCTTTCCAAATTTGGTTATTGGGTCATTCCATACTAAACTGTACAAATGTGTTACAATGGTGATGAAAATTCAAATACACCTTTTCCAAAGTTTTTCATTGCAGTGGTGAAACCCCATCCATGGGCATCGCAAAGAAGCAAGCAAGAAGATAAACCGAGTGATCACTTCATCTCAGTGACCCCATAATGTACTAAGGTGGCAGGCGTTGTGGGTGTAACAAGGACACAGAACAGATATCGAATTCCTGAAAATCAGATACATTTCAAAGTCGATTCTTTTGTATGATAAATGGCCTCAGTCTATCAGTAACATTTATGGACAATTACAGCCAGTCAATGTTTTTCATGTCTATTGTCCTCAATGTTTGTATTCCGTTCACCTGACTTCAGTGCAAAGCATTGTTAAAATTTTGTAACTGGTTACCTGTTGCTCTAAATCACCAAAGGAATATATTATTTTATTCACAAGGAGGCATTTCAAAGAATAAGAATGAAATAATAAATCAGGGGGCAAAGTAGGGTCATTTTCTCACAGACTTCAGTAGCATTGAACCTCTTTCTGCAACCACCGACGTCGCCATCTGCTGGCCATTAAATATTAATGCAAATTTTTGAGATTTCCGCATCGGCTTCACTTTTTAGATCCTGGTGCCGCGTCCATCTTTTTATACAGTCTATGCGCAGGACACGATCTACGCATATTTCTTGATGTTGTTATGGTCGTAACACGATATTAGGACACGGAAAATGTTCTTTTTTTCAATCATTATTTTTAAAAGCATGGTACACATGATTGTCTGACGCCTTGTGAAATTTTGATGCAGGAAGTGAGTACCTTAGTTTGCCTCGGTCATCTTTACGCCATTTGCATATATTATGCAAATTAACCCACAGGTCTGGACGTAACACGTGAGGACGCGACTGGTTACGCCCACGACGGTCATTTCAAATTGCATTTCTGATCAGACGAGTCCCGGTAATTTAGTGCAGACAATTGAAACCGTTATTATGGGTATTTTTCTGCAATATTTCATTTTACTTTGTTTCGAAGTATCAACAGACATGTCATGAGCATTTCATGAAGTTGGCCGCCAAATTTTGTAACAAAATATGGCTCTCACAATGCCTTGGCTGACATCAGGACACCACTTTTTCTGCTGTGTTGTTGGACCGATGACTCTGTTTTTCTTTCTTGTGTATATCTTCAGTCCGGGAGTGAATAATTATGAACAATGCAAATCATTTAATTCTCTTAGAAAAAAATTTATTGACCATTCTTATGCAACACAGTGAATTGTACAGTTTAGTACAGAGTGACCCTATTCCGTTTGATTACATTTGGTTTCAAAGCAAATTCATGAAATTCATGTGTCGGTAGTCTTTTCCAGAAGGCATGCTCTTTTCATTTGAGCATTGTTACTCTTTGCTTAACTTGTGTTGGACTTCTGAAACTGCAGAGAATTCAGTAGTTCACAGTTACATCACATGATACCTTTGTTATCCTTAGGCCAAGTATTTGGTAATACATGGGGTGGTTTATTTTCTCTTGCAGAAAACCGCTGTCCATATCAGTTCAGTATGTATAAAACTTAATTAGAGTTAAATTTTGTTTAGTAAAGTGTTGTTATTTTTTAAAATGTCATTGCATGGGGATGGGCTTCTTTAGCATTTTCACTTTACAGTATATTATGTAGCATAAGTCATAACAAACCAACCATTGCAAAGCAGTTTTTTTAACATTTACATGTTTTCTTTTCAAAACAAATATAAGGTTTTGATACAGATTATTAAGCCGTAGCAAAGTGTGGTTTGTGATTTTATATGACCTCATTGAAACTTGTTCATTCAGTTCTTAAATTTAGAAAGCTTAAATGGCCAATCTCTCAAAATGTCTTCCATGTGGATTGGTTCATTCTTGCTGCAAGGTATCCATATGAACGTGAGTCAATTCTGATTAGAGTATCCGATTTCTGTGTCCACACAGCCTTGAAAATATCTGATCTGTGTCACATGGAGGCAAAAACTCAGATTTGAATCACTTCAGCCTGGTAATGTGAAGGTAGCCTGAATATCACACCACTCTCTGTGAACACCACAGACTCTATTCCATGGGAAGAGAACCATGCTCCTGGAAATCCATCACCATGCATGTTTTAGAAGTCCCTCTTCCCTAATACATCTGATTCAAATGATTGCCATGTTATCAAGCCCTCGAAAATCCACAAGAATTTTAATCAAATGTGTTAGAGACGAGACGCATCTAAAACATGCAGGGCCATGGCTCTCCAGGAGCAGGGTTCCCTGTCCCTGCTCTATTAAGCAAAAAATGTTGGAAGACAGCTGTGCCTCAGATGCTATAACCATCACGTCAGGCACCAACAAATCATACCATGGTCAAAGCTAGTTTGATAACAGCCATGCCAAATATAAGGTTATATCAGAAAATTAATTTATTAATTAAACCACTTCATCTTGTCTTCAGGGTTTACATGTTTTTTTGCAGCCCCGTGATTCACTGTTTGGAGGTGCAGGTCTTTGCTGAAAGATCTATTTTTAACCATACGTTGAGAAGATTGAAGCTGTGTTGAATTTTTTGAATATCCATTTTAAAAACTTGTTCAAAAATCGAAATGAAAACAATTTCGGTAGATGTAAATCCAGTACAAAAAAATATTAATGTGCGCTTGTCGTTTGAACAAAATAAGTATTAGGCTACCAACAGTAATGAACTGAAATTCACCCACACGACGCCAACGGTTCTATTGTATGCTCCGCAAATATATATTTTTACCGTATATCTGACTGTGCAGAAATGGGCAGCCTGTATCCCGGCTGTTGAATGCACGCACACGATTGCACCAGTTATGCGTCTTGTTATGGCTTTGGAGGTCTTTCCATACGCGCCGCCCAGGACAGACTGAACGGTAGAATATAAAATTCGTCAGTTCAGTAACAACATTTTAACATCATGACAAGATTCAGAAACATTCTTTTCGAACAAACATACACAGACAGTTTTGGGGTGCTGTCTACCGTATACCTCACACGAGAATCAAGTATTTCGTTGTCTTAATCAGATGAAAGTGTCGGCCATCGGCGCAGGAAGGAAGGGATCTGAAGCAAGGTTAAATCAAAACGGTTGGCTACGTCAGAATTCAACACTGCTAGTATTACCTCCTGGATAATTCGTGGAGGTAAGTCAGAAATGATACAGATCAATCGCTAATTGCAGTTATGCTTCAAAACAGGAAATAATATTCTCGTGCGCTGCACATAAGAGGAAAATACAATTTTACCGAAAAGTGAAGAATGTACAATGCTCAGCGAATTGTCCTTGAAATGCCTGTAAAATACGTGCTGTGAATGTACAGTGTATTTGTGCTGAATTCCGTAAAATATAGTTGCTATTCCTAACGTGATTTTTCCCGCACTGCTACCATTTATTTGCCAAACATAACCGTATGTTGTAACTGGGCTTCCCTGATGATAAATAATCATAGATAATCAAAGCCATTATTTTGGTCATCTGCAATATTACATCGTTGTTAAATGCAGTAACAAACAGACATACAGATTCTTTGCGTTTGATTAAACGTCTCTGTCGTTGTGTTTTTGCCTTAATATTTCCGGCTTGGCCTTCTCAGTGTTCGGAATGGCTGTTAATTTTCAGCATCAGGGCCATTTGGCTTCACAAACATTATATTGTGGGTAGGTTTTCAGGCGATTATTTTATTTTCATATTTGAGCGAATTCATGAAAATGTATTTACGGTCTGTTGTGTATTGATCTGAGCCTACGTTAATATACCAATCACTAGTTTTAATTTGATAATTACTCGATTGTGCAATAAAACGGCTAATATTTTGAGCAGATAAATATGATGGAAAATTATTAGACAAGAAACCAGGTTTTGAGCTACAGAAGAAGTATTTCTCAAATTTTATAAGAGCACCTCAGTGAGAGGAAAAGAACTCAAACATTTAAACTATCCTTTTCATGTCCATTGTTTCCAGGTCGCCACAGCTGTATGGGAGTGATAACCCATGGAATTGGACTGAAGGGGTGGCATTATAACGTTAGTGCACTGAAACTTAATTTGCAAGGAGGATGAGGTCAAATCCACAGCAAAGCGATTGCACAAATTTAGGTTGTAGTTGTTGAAGAAAAGTGGTAATATTTCTGTCTGAAGCATCCCTCTTTTACCTCTTCTGGACCATGAAGAGCATGAGCAGCTTTTTGGGCCAGACGTGGAACTAATGTCTCTCTGTTGTGCCGAGCCATTAGAGGCCACTGCAATGCTCCAGGTAAACAACAATAACAACTACTCCTGCCTGAAGAGCGCTTGCAAGGACGGGGGAGCCCTTGAGGAACGGGAAAGGGGCATCCAGCCCTTCACCAAACTATTTGAGATGGGCTCTTTCTCTGAGATGGGGGATGTCAGCCGCCGAGCTCCACTCAGAGGGCTCAGGGCATGGGCGATGGGCAGCATGTGGGCTCGGAGCCGGAGGTGGGCCGTTTTGCACCCTGCTGGCCCGGTGCCTCTCCTGAGGAGGTCTGACACTACAGAGAGCCACGTGTCAGGAGACCTGTGTCCAGACATGGCCCGTCCAGGCCACGGATGGCCTGGTGTAGGCCTGGAGCCTCGGTTTGATGACAGTTCCCGGAATGGACGCTGTGGGAGCAGGCAAGGTTCCCTGGGAGCCCTGGTCACTGTGGCAACTGTGAAGGCCTCAGAGAGGGGTGGCCAGACGCAAACGCAGTGCTTCCTCTTACAGGCAAAGGAGCAGATCTACCACGGCACAGCTAGGAGGCACAGTGCCCCCACGCCTGGGGTGCAAACTCAGCTCACCCCTGCTACAACGGGACACAGGCTGGGGGAGGCAGCTGCCTCTGAGCCGCACCCCAGTACAGGAAAGGGCAGCAAGCTATGGAAGGGAAAGGACAAGCCCAAGCCTGTCCGAAAATGGCGGACATCCTGTGAAGCAGACTTCTCCATCAAGCAAAGGGTCCTTTGGGACTGTGAGGACAGGAAGCTTCTAGCGCTGGGGCCGAGACAGGAACACACATCCAAGCTTGCGCACCAGACCTCAACACAGGATGCACAGGCAGGTAAACAGGGGGAGCATGCTGCAGAGACTGCAAAAAACTGCACACCACATGAAGGAATAAGGAACAGATCAGCGATCAGCCTCAGGGAGGCAGTGGAAGAAAGTGACCGGTCAAGCAGTGGTGTTGAGGAAGAGGGACGAACATTGCCTTCATTGAGCTTTGCCTGTCGCCAAGATTCAGATCCAACCAATCCAGAAGCAGACTGCAGCCCCGCTGACCTGGAGGGGCCCATCAGGGTGGGAATGCAGGATGGGGGGCCATCAGCAAAATTGTCCCTGCAGAATATTGGCTACATTCAAGCCGTGCCGGGGGACAAAAGCCAGAGTTTAGGTGCCGGTAGTAAGAGCGAGGGCACCAAAGCTGAGAGGAACTCAGAGGTGGACCTTGCTGCAGACTGCACAGCACTGACAGAGACAGGAAGTGCTGCTAATAATGACCTGGAAAGCAATGGGAGAGAGGAAAGTCTGATATGCGGAAGAGGTAGAGCACCACATGGACATGTTGCTGCTGAGGATCCACAGAGTCCCAAAGTAGGTGAGGATGGACCAATGAGGCCTATGGTCCAATGGACACACCATGTCACCGGCTGTAGCAGGGGCCAAGGCTCCTTTGCTAAGGTTGAGGAATTTCCTGAGCAGTTGAGGCAGTCTGTGATGTCTAATGGCAGTGCTAGTGCTAGAGAGGTGGGAAGTCCCAAAGAGAAGTTTCTAGATGACACAGTGAGTGGGGAAGGAGTCTGGACCCTCATGGGATCAGTAGAGTCACCTGATAGCGTGGACGGCCAAACTGTCATCAGCAGTCCTGACAACAGAGAGTACTCCTGCGAAAGCTCGTTTTTGGCAGGCGAGATGGGGGAGTGCAAGCTTCCAGAGGTGTTGGGTGGGGGGCACCTTGTTGGTTTGGATGAGCCTGAGGCAGGGGAACAGAGAATGGGGTCTGAGAACAGGGGCCTAATCTGGCAGGCGGATAATTCCCTCTTACGCGGCCTGGACCTCACTGCCACAAACACACTCTCGCCACCTAATCCAGCCCCCCCAGAAGCCATGGAAACTGCCCTTTCATCCCTGGAGGGGTCCCAGGATGGGGTCTCGCTGCTGGGAAAGGTGCCACCGCCGGATTTGAAGGGTGGCATGGTGGCTAGTGGAGAGAGGCTCCTTGATCTGGAGCGGGAAGGGGATGATGACTTTGGGCTCTTCATACAGGCAGGGGAACAGCTGTCCTGGAATGACAACTCCATTGATTTCCAACAAGTGCCCGGCGGAAAAAGTGAGAGCGTAGGTAAGCCTTGTGAATCTTAATGTTCATTACTCATGATTTGTCATTCTTGTAAAAGAACTAATAGCCTGGATGCTTAATATGTCTGATGGCATAGATGACAAAAATACTGCAGAATCCACCAAAAAATTCTACTCGTAGGCTACCTTTTTTATACGAAGACATGTACATGTTTTGAGTTCACCGTCCTCAACAGCAACTGTTTATATGAGAAATACAATCTGGAGTAACAGTTTAATTAACCTTTTTTTGAATAAGTCAGATAAATTTAAGATGAGTGAGGAAGAGTTGCGAAATTCCCAAACTTTGCAGTTGGTACAATGAAGAGGACACTCAAATAAAAACATTTCTTGACCGACTTAATCTATTCCCTCCACATATCTACCTGTTCATTTGAAGTAAAAGGAAACAATGACTCCCTTACAAATTGAGTGTTTAAGCCTATTACTGGGATTATGTGCTTATTGCGGATGCAAAGAATTATGGATCCTATCAAATCCTTTATATTCTCTGGGACAAAGTTAAAGGTTTGGTCGAGCAGCATGTATTTCAGCATAAAATTAAGGGACTAATGGACATCATTGCCTATCTATGATTAACGGTCATCATCGCTTATCTACCAGGAAAAATTAAAATATGTAAATGGAAATGTATTTCTTTTATCTAAATATTATGACAACCACACATTATTTCCCATTACGTTATGAGAGAATATTTCACAGAGTGCACTTCAGCTTTAATTGTTAGGAGACCTGAGTTTGACTCGAGCCATATTCACATGTAGTATGCTTTCATTTAAATACACAAAGGGGACAGTCATCCTGCCCAGTTTATTAATCAGCCTCACAAAATCTGTCTGGCTCGGAATTAATGTGCTAATTAATGATCCTCCTCTCTCACATGCCAATGGGGTACGATTTATTATTAAAAAAAATTTTGGACTCATTGTTTTTACTCTGCCTGCTTGCACTGTTGGCTGCAGGCTAGCACATATGACATAGAAGTGACAGGAATGATAACAAGGCTGAGCATTGAAGGGAAGGGGTCAGTGCTGAGGTATGGTTAATGTACAGCATATTCTGTACATATTTGCACTGTTACAATTTCATTCCACGTGAAATCACCTAGATGTTCAGAACTTCCCCAGGTGATCTCCTCAGAATCGGTTGAAAAAAATATCTATTCAGGCTTGGCCTCATGGCGCAAGACAGACCCGGTGCTAGATACCACCAACTGACATGCTTAGTTTTGTAGATGTCCCCTGACATAAAACAACACAGTGGGCTGGGCACATATATAAACTTTCAGACCATGACTTTTAAAAATGTTGCAGAGCTATTCTCCTGTAATGTGTAAGTCCCAGGTGTCAATCAAGCCCCTTTGGGTTCGATAACTTCTCTTGCTGGAGAAAATACCCTTGTCTTTTAAATAATTATTTTAGAGTGAAGCCATGTGTGTTAGATAAAATACTTTGGTCTGTTTACCGAGCATATGTGGGACTATTGGGTCATTCTTTGTGACATCGGCAGGGGCCTCATACCTGACCATCTCAGATTTGTTGCAAATTTTATAAAATGATTTCTATTTGCCAAGTAGAGAGTTTGCAGAATCTCTGCCTTGTATCTCCATTGGTTTTTGAACTGGAGACTTTGAAACGGGGACGTGCCCCCCCATTTTACAGGAAAAACAAGCACTAGAGAAACAAGACTAGGTGCAACCTAGTATATGGCTGGGCCGCCAAGTGCTTTATGAGAATGTGGGCCCAAGAAAAGGGAGCTAAATGGGGCAAAGCTCACGCAATTATATGAAGTGCAAGTTTAGTAATGAGCTGGAGCTGATAAATTATTTACAAAGTGGGTGGGGAGAGTGGGAGAGTGTGAGAGTGAGAGTGTGAGTGAGGGAGTGGGAGTGAGTGAGAGTGTGTGAGGTAGTGGGAGTGGGAGGTGGGGGGGGCTCTTGAGTAAGGGAAACATATCAAAAGCAAGTTATACATTTGAATAGACAAAGAGCTAGAGTAAGGGTAGCAGTTATTGATTTTGTGAATGTGAATTTGAGAGAGACAGCAGCAACAGATGTAGATAGCAGATAAAGTATGTACGTATGTTCCTGAATCGTAATGAAACAATAAAGTTATTGTTACAGTTGTGCTAACCGGGAACGTGACGTCACTTTTGTGAACACATGGCAGTTCCTATATAGTGAGGGTGTAAGAACGAACTTCAAAGATTCCTTTTTTCCCCATGTTTCGTCTTTGGGCATGTTATGGACAAAGAATCCACAGTTTCGAGTAAAACCGCTTAATAAACATGTTCGAGTGAAGGAGTTGCCATGTGTTTATATAAAGCATTATTTGATATTGGTGATGAATGAATATGGTTAACTATGTGACAAAAAAATTGAAATGCAATTAATTTTAATGAATTTATGACCTATTGAAAGCTCTCGAAAAAGGCCTTGCAGTTAACCGCAAGATCATGAGAATTGGCCGAGAAATAAGAAAGTTCATTCTATTATTTAATTTCATTTTGTTTGATTTGGTTGAGAAACTGATGTGATTTCCACTAGTCCTTCATCAGAGGACTTACGGTCTGCAATTTTCCGCCAGAATTCCTCTCTGGCCCTATTAGCAGCAACAGTGTTGCTTTCTGCTGTTTTTTATATATTTACATTCTTCATAACTGTCCATAATAACGACCCACTCCTCCTAGGAGATTTTCTCTTTTTTTTTTTTCAAGATTTTATTAATCACCCAGCAACCACTTATATTACATCCAACGAACAAGTGCGTACATCAACCAACATGAATGCACTAACATGAATCTCAATTATAATTTCCCAAGTGTCCACCTGAGTATGCGCATGCATGCATAATCATGCAGTCTTTCAAGTGTCCAACCAAAGAGTGTAAAACTTCATATGGGTCTTCCATTAAGCCACTGGCGGCGCCCCCTGGTGGCCCAGGGGAGACTAACCGCAGTGTTACTGATCCTGGATCAGGGATAGCTTCCTCGGAGAAACATACAGAACGCGATCGGTCATTTCATGAATGGAAATAGGATCAATTGCCGCATGAAACGCTCTTTTGTGGGGGGAGATAACCCGCAGTGTTACTGATCCTGGATCAGGGATAATGTCTTCAGGAAACGTACAGCACACGATCGGTCATTTTGTGACTGGAAATACTGTAGAGTCAATTGCTGCATGACACGCTTTTTTGTTGAGAGCGCGTGCAGTGTTAAAAGCACAAAAAAGGGATTAACAAAGAAAGATTACAACCACTGTTGTGGGACCAATTATCTCTGATTGCGAGTTCAAGGTTTGTTAAGCCGGCTCACTCAAATATAGCCTGTCTATGTTGAACTTGCTTCATAGTATACCCCCCAGGAGATACAAGTGACAAACGCCCCGGTCAGCCAGGCAGCTAATCGTCGGCAAACCAATCATTGAAGTTCTTGCCCGCCAGCCGACCAATCGCTGAAGTCAGTCGTCGGCCAACCAATCGTTGAAGTTCTTCCCCGCCGGCTGACCAATCGCTGAACTTCTTCCCCGCCGGCCAGCCAATCATTGAACTTGATCACTCAGGCAGTCAGTCAGTCACTCACTCACTCAGCGACATTCGCGTTTATAGGGGCCTGGCCGCTATTTGCGGCCCAGCCCAAAAACTGCAATGTTTCATAGGTCTTAAATTTTGAAGGATTGACGCTGGATGCGTAAAATTTTTCGGGATAATTCTCAGGTATTTCATGTTTTTAGCTTACCGGCCCTATGGGCCGATAAGCTATTGTCGTGGTGTGGCGTCCGTCGTCTGTCGTCCGGCGTCCGTTGTCCGGAACATTTTTTTATCTTTTTTTTGGGCCTGACGAATTTTTGTGTAAATTTGCCATAACATACTTCTAGACTTTATCTCTGGAAGTGTTTCTCGGATTTTTGATTGAATCATTTTTGTCCGTTTTATGGGCCCTTGAAATTTTGGCTCCAATGTTAAAGATAGGACTGAGCAATTTAAAAAAATTATTTCTCAAAAACGGCGTGATAAATTTTTTTTTTTTAAATCAGGCAATCAATTTACCTTGGTACGATCAATGTACAGTGCGAGCGCCATTTTGATTGAATCGACGGAAGTGGGTCTATTGGGGGGCTGTACTTTATGAATATGGAAGATGGCCTGTGGAGGCCAAATGGTTGCAGATAGCGATTAAGTTTGTATTATTGACATATAGGAAGTCATATATGACCTATTGGCTATGTTAAAGTTGACCTCAGATGACTTTGAAAGGTCAAACTCGAGGTCAGGGAATATATTAACAATGTTAAAAGATATGACTTGTAATTTCAAATAATTTCTCAAAAAGTGTCTGATAACTTTTTTTTCTAAATCTGGCAATCAATTCACCTTGATACACTTTATGTACAGTGCGAGTGCCATCTTGATTGAATTGACGGAAGTGGGTCTAGTGGGGGCGCTGTACTTTAACATTGGGTCTTATGGAGAATGGGCCAAATCGCCTGTGGAAGCTAAATGGTTGCAGATAGAGATTAAGTTAGTATTACTGACATGTAGGAAGTAACATATGACCTATATTTTGGCTGTGTTAAAGTTGACCTCAGATGACCTTGAAAGATCAAACCTGAGGTCAAGCAAAATGTTACAATTTTCAAAGGTTTCTAGGCTTGAAAGTATTGAAGATTGGGAACATATGTGCATTGAACACTTATAGGAAGTCATATATGAACTTTCACTTGGTGGCCTTGAATTTGACCTTCTGCGACCTTGGAAGGTCAAACTTTACATTGTGAAATCTCAATGACTTCTATCACTAAAACTATTATAGATAGAGCTTAGGTTTGTATTGTGGCCATATAGGAAGTCATGTATGAAGTTTCATTGGGTGACATTGAACTTGACCTTCAGTGACCTTGAACGGCCAAACTATATAGTGAAATTTCAATGACTTATATCAGCAAAATCGTTACAGATTGAGCGTAGGTTTGTATTGGAGACGTATAGGAAGTCATGTATGAACTTTCATTTGCTGACCTTCATATTGACCTTCGAAGGTCTAACTTGACCTAGAGAAAATTCAATAACTTTTATCACTGAAAAGATGGAGCCTAGGTTTGTGCTACTGACGTAGGAAGTCACATATGAACTTTCATTTGGTGACATTCAGCTTGACTGTTGATGAAATTTGAAGGTCCAACTTTATATAATACAATTACAATGACTTGTCTTGCCAAAACGGTCACAGCTGGAGTCTAGGTTTGTATTACAGACATATAGGAAGTCATATATGAATTTTCATTTGGTGACCTTCGTATTGACCTTCAAAAGCCAAATGTGACCTAGAGAAAATTCAATGACTTGTATCACTAAAACGGTCACAGATGGAGCCTAGGTTTGTGCTACTGACGTAGGAAGTCACATATGAACTTTCATTTGGTGACATTCAACTTGACTGTCAGCGACCTTTGAGGGTCAAACTCCACAGTGAAATTACAATGACTTGTATCACCAAAATGGTCACAGATTGAGCCAAGGTTTGTATAGAGACATTTAGAAAGTCATATATGAAGTCCATTTGCTGACCACAACTTGACATTCTGTGACCGTTAAAGTTCACAATTGACATATTGAATACATATTGACATATTTTAATGACTTGTATCGCCAAAACTGCTTCAGAGCTTAGGATTGTATTACAGAAGGTCTTATAAATGTATGTGAACTTTTATTTAGTGACCTTCACATTGATTTTCATACATCCAAATGTCAAACTTCACATGAAATTTTCATAACTTGTATCATCGCTGTAAGACCGCTTGCTGGTAAGCTACAGGACCCTTGGTGGAATTTTTCATTCTTACAATGGAATATCCACTGTTGAATATGCCAATTTATAAATTATGCTGAAAACTGTGGAAAAAAAAAAGTTTTCTTTTGTGCTTCGGAATAAATTTGGCCCTCTGTATCTCCACACTCAAGCACATCAGAGCTTTCAAATTTTGGCATTTATTACTACTACTGTAGTACTATTTTGGCAACTAAGCATTAGTCTTAAAGAATCAAACTTTCTGATTTATAAGGAATGAAAAATGAAAGTAATCACTTTCACCTGTATTTCAGATGCATATTAATCGGCTATGATATGATTCATAATAAAACAATTTTACCACTTGAGAAAAGCATACTTCTTCATTCACAAGTGTGAAAGATTATAAGTTTCTACTCAGTGGCATACATGGTCAAATTTGGCTTTTACATTTGGAACACTGTTGAGGTTGCTGGCCAAATAAAATATCTATTAATATTATCCATGCAATTATATACATTTATCACATAACTGCAGTACTTTTCCCGTAGCCCAGCCGATGACATATTTTAGATATTAGCCTAGGGTAATATCACTTTTTCGAATATTTCATTGGCTGAGAGCGTGGGGAAAAAAATTGCTCTGGATTATGTCATGCTGTTAATATTTAGTGTCACTGAATACCAAGTGTAATGTCGGTTAAATGGGTATGGCTCAGTGCTGTCGCAAGCTCGCTAGGTTTCATCCACTTAACAAAGTTCGCATTACTTAGCTAGCTAGCTAGCTAGCGTGTATGCAGTACGTTTTCATAACTATGATGTAACATTAGTTTGTTAGCTTGCGAGCTAAGGATCGCTGGCTACTCAGTTAACCCCTTTGTGCAGATGTGTCCGCGCCTTCGCACATGGAGCTGCAAATTTATGCAAGCAGTTACAATATTCCTTCACTAGATGGCACCCCTGGATCAGTTATTGAATATTCACCAGCAAGCCGAGCTCGAACACGGTTTAGAATATGGACGAGTTCACTCCCATCCCTGTTTTTCAGGAGTTGCATGAATTAAACTCCTCAGCCAAGCCTGATGCGCAAACTAATCAATATACAAGCCCATAGTATCTATCCAGCAGTTCAAAAAAATTATCTCTTGCAAAAATCGGTGTCCACTGTGGAAACCACTTCAGCTATAGTGACCCAACAGTATCCCAAGTAGTAGTTAAGAAAAATCGTTTTCTGAAGCAAAAAATTCGACATGGTGTTGATACTGTGGCATTTGACTATCAGTTATAGTAGCTGAAAATGACGCGATTTCAAAGAAAAAAAGACTCCCAAAACTGGCCTGAAGTGTTCAGTTATATTTACAGGATTTATATGAGGTACGGATATGGTCAATGGGGATTATTCCAAATGAAACAGGACTGGAGGGTTCCTTCTACCTGAATTTGTTTGCTAAATTATTTCTAGTTTTACATTCGACTGCGCTGCGTGCAAATGCATTAACAATTTACATGTGACGTTCGATACGCTTTAACAAAATGTTTTCCACCTTCACTGTTGGCTATTAGACGCTCAAAAGTCACCAAAATCAAGAGCTATGAATTATTTTATTTTAAATTAATCTTGTTCAATTATCATATAAAAAATGCAAGAAATTTGCGGCACAGATTCGCCTGAACTTGTTTGCCAAGTCTGCGCTGTATTTGTCTATTGCGTGCAGTGCGAAAATAATTTCTCTTTCACGCTCGAGATGCTTCACAAAATGTTATCCACTTTGTGTGTGTTTTGAAATGCCTAAAAACCAAGGCCATCTTGGAATGGTTTATTCTTAAGAAATCTTTTTAATAATATGTAAAAATTCTACGAGCGGTGGAATTTAGAGGTCTGCTATTTATTCAGATTATTAACATTCTTTCAATCTAACACGGCAGCCTGGTTAGGTCCGTCTGCTTCTCATTATCTCTTCTTAATCATTATTGGCCATATTTTGGTTTTGATCAGTCAGTTGGCTGCATAAATGGCTTGATTGCAAGTTAGGCAAAGTACACGGGAATTGATTTAAGGTAAGATAATTATGCCAAGGTGAAGGAGGCGGTCGAACCTCGCTGGTAATTGGCGGACTTCAAATCACAGTTTTCTTCCCGGAAGCATTTCAAATGACCGCATTAGGTAAGTGTCATAGAAAAGGTAATAAGCAAGCACGTCTGTCTGCCTCATAGTGGCAGTTACTTTTATTGCGCTTGCGATAACCGCAATTCCGTTTATCGTGCAGCCCTACTGTCCAAATACTTTATATGGACAGCACTGTAAGGAGTATGGTCAAAGGTGCTCCACAATGTTGACAAACTCCTAAAGCAAACAAAAGCAAGATTAGATACAGAGAACTCCTATACATGCACTAATTATCCCATGCCACAAAGCAGATAGGGCTGTATTGGAATGAGTGTTGTCCTTCCGCGTGTCCATTCATCTGTCCATCATACTTCTAGGCCAGAACTCCTAAAACATTCAGTATTTCGCAACGAAATTTAATATTTGCATACATCTTATTTTGTAGATACGTCTTTTCATATTTCTGCCCTTCCTTCTGTCTGCCTGTCCATCCCTCCGCTGCATTTTGTTTTGAGGCCTGATGTCAGCTGTCCCATTCTTATCCAGGCCAGAACTCCTAAACCGCTTGAATTTTCCTGCCAAATATTATAGATGAATACATCTTATTGTGTAGATGTGCCTTTTCATACTTCTGTGCATCCTTCTGTCCATCTGTCCATCCTTCCACCGCATTTTGTTTCCTGGCCGAATATCAGCCATCCTGTTTTTTCCAGGACAAAACTCCTAAACCATTCAGTAATTCACAACAAAATTTTATGCATGGATACATCTTATTAGCCTGGCACCGCCAGCCTTCGTACTTCCGCTCAATTTCATTTCGCTTCACCACTCAGTCTGGTCACTTGGAGCTCTGCCTCGTTTACCACGGCAGAAAATACGCTGGACCAACCAGCGAACAGAAGGCGTAGCCGAGAGCCATGATGTAGCAGCTGCGCTGAGTTTGAAATTGTAGTCTCCGAAATCAACAATGGCTACGGACATAGATGCACAGGAGGCCATTCGCTCTGTCGTGGAGAAAATCCCGGGTATCAGCGACTTATAGCCACAACAAGATGAATGTTTGGTTAGTTTTTTGAATGGAAATGATGTTGTAGCGCTATTCCCTACAGATTGTCATATCTATTTAATAGCCATCATGAAATAGGCACCCTGTTCATCTCTGTGAGAGATAGCCGAACCACCTAAGCTAGCTTGTAGCTTCTAGTGTTACATTGCCCGTGAATTTAACACTATAAGTTAGCAGCGAACTTTTTAAAAGCTGTGTTTTTGTTCGTGTCACAAGACCAATTCGCTGTCTCAGTGTTATGTTGTCATTATCCATGAATGAAATGGCTGCCAAACGCTTAGATACAAACTGTGTTGCTATAAAGTTAGATAGCGAGCTCGGCATGATGTTAGCGCAAGTGTGGTTAACGGTTCAGTTTTCGTGTCAACGCAGATTTCGTCCTGATATAAATAATGCGTTATTCTCGCCGATTCTGCCATTGGTTTCGGGTCTCTTACATTTTTTAAACAGCAGCAGTATCTGCAGGAAAAACGATAGCTCAACAGTTTGTTTCTTGTAAGGAGAACAGAAAGAGCTCCTTTGGTTATTTTAAGTGAATGAGTGAAGGCTAAAATTTGGTAGATGGGCATATGTATGGGTACAATATTAACTTTATTGTACTGATCAGTCTGTTTTCGCTGCATTCCTGGTATGAAGGACTGTGTTTACCGCAGAAGTACTAGGCGGCTGAGCTGGCGCATAACATGCGTCATCGCCAATCGTTAGTGATTGATTTACGGGTACACCAATGACTTTAAACTTCAGACAAGCGCCCACCCACCAGGAAGTAAACACTTGTCAATGACGACTGTCCAGACTCTGTGTACGAAGCAAAGCAAAGTAGCAGAGTCTGGTTATACCAGGCTAACATCTTATTGTATAGATGTGCCTTTTCATACTTATGTCCGTCTTCCAGTTCATGTGCCTGCCCCTCCAGTGCTTTTCGTTTCCTGGCCAGATATCAGCCATCCTGTTCTTTCTCAGGCCAGAACTCCTAAACCGTTCAATATTTCTCAACGAAATTTAATGTATGGATGCATGTTGTTGTGTGTATGTGCCTTTTTCATACTTCGGTCTGTGTGGCCCTCTACTGCGTTTTGTTTCCAAGCCAGGTATCAGCCCTCATATGGCGGGAGATTTAAGTATGTCATGCTTCTTAAGCTATAGAATTCATGTACAGAAGCATGTACAAAAACAAGCTAAACCTTATGGTCCTCTGAAATACAATTCATGAGCAGTTTTGTCAAGTCTTCTTTTTGAGACCGAAATGTATACAATATTCTGTAATAAATACTTAGATTCTCCATTTTAAGCACATGTGGACTGTATAAACATTTAAAATGTTACACTATTATCCAAAGCATTGCGCTTATTTTTCTCCCAATATTCCCACACTTCACATCAGTAGCACATCAGATTGACTGGAAAGTATCCGCATAATACAATGTGCCAAAATGCAGCAATTTGAATTTTCAGTCTAATATACTAATTTTTTGGCTCGTATCCTGATCCCATTGTTTAAGCACTCCATGAATGGAGAAGTTCTGTGCCAGTAAAGCATTTTAACTTTTTTGTTACTGGAAAGGCCAAAATAATAGTTTAACATAACACAGACAAATATCATTTTTCAAATTGCAAAGTGAAATAATTGCATTATATGAGCTATAAATTATCTATGTGTTGTGAACTGGCTCTTTCTAGCAAGATATCTATCACAGAACAGTCCATGTATGTTTTCATGCCAGTTCGGTAAATTTGACTGAATAATTGTGCATTAGTGTGACACTGTGCTTGTTGCTGGTGGATGAAGACACTGGGCTCCAGTCGTCTGCTGTTGTTCTGATTAAATGTAGAAGCTTGCGTTTTCCCGTAATCTTTATTTTCCTGGCTTGCAAGTCCCTCTAATTTACCCTAGTTATACAACCTGGAATCAGCAGGATTGAAGTGTGTCTTGCCCTGATTTTTACACTCACAGCTGGTGGTTCAAGACCATTGATGCAGAATTCTCTGAAGTCAAATGACCTCGACAGTATCAGTCAGTCAATGGCCTGAAAAAGGTTCACTAGTGCTTTGGTTAAATGTGAGCTGTCTTTTAGACCTTAGGAACATTGGGAAGATGAGTTTATCACCAAAATCAGATGCATATCAAAGTGTGACATTGGCATTAGTTGAAGTCCCTGCTATGAAAAGTAATTCTATTTCAGTGTTATAATAACAGCAGAGATAGGAAGAGTAAAATTTAACTTGCATTGTCAATTATGGTTCTGTAGCTGCAATCAGTCTAAGATACTTTTAGCCAGGAATTATAAGTCCTGTTCCCTGAATTTTATTAATTGAATGTCAAAAAAGCATTCAGTCTTTGTACTGCACCTTACAGTGTGCTTAACTAGTATTATGGCACTAATCCTGTATTTTGTTTACAGTTTATTCTAATTTTATTGATCTACATTTTACTTGAGAAATGCAGGGAACAATTGTAAGGAGCACTCGCTCCTATCGTACCATCTTAAAATATAAATTGGCGTCTAATACAGTGCTCCATAAAAATAAGTCTATCCTTTTGAACATTAACCAAGTTCACTGATTCATCTTTTCATGTGTCTGTTCCTATCGTCTGACTCCTTCTGGCTTCTGTCCTTCACAGCACCTGGAAACTCTGCATGTGAGAGCAACTCTGCCCATTGGATAGAAAATCCATTCTGCCAATCAGTGGACACTTGGACTGCTTTTTCACAAGAGGGCAGTATTGCACTTGACCCAGCACTGGCAAAGGGACAGCATATGGAGTCAGGGGGACAGTGGTGGCCACAGATGGCCGCTGAGGAGTGCAGCGTGAAGTTGTGCCCAGCCTTTGATATGGTAAGCCTTTTTAACCCCTCAGAAACTATTTTGTACTTTCTTTATGTTTTGTATGGTCTGAGTAATGAATGAATTATTTGAGCTAAAGTGATTTGAGTGCTAGGTCATTCCATGTCAAAACAGCCAATATTGAGGTGCCTTGTGCATGACATCTCTCAGATTTTGCTCAAACTTTGTGCAAAAATACTGTATGGTACCAAACAAAAGAATCCCAAGTTTTGTGTCAATATCTTTAGCGGTTTTCGTGTGGCGCCCTCTTGAAATTTGGGTGCCACGCCCCTTTTTTACCTTTGTGAATTGGTCATTCCATTTTGTTGCATTTTAGAAGGACCATAACTTTGAATGTCATAGAGATAGGAAGCTAAAATTTGATGTGTGAATCATGAGACATCAGAGGCGTGAGAGGATGACCCCCAAAATCCTAATTTTTTTAAGGGGGCAAGTGATTTTTCACTTTTTGGGGGTCCCTAGGACTCGGTCAAGTGAATGATACTGTTCGAAATGTGGGTTTCCCTCATATTTTGGAACTTTCCCACCACCCAACAAAGTTTTAGGATAATAGTACCATTGGTGGGGGACTTGTGGGGGTCTGAAAACCACTTTGGATCAAAATGATCCTCTCAGACCCTGGACGTGAGACCCCAGATGACCTTGTGGGCACTGGATGATGGTAATGGTATTAAAACAAAACAAACATACATATTTAAACATTCATTTAATGAAATAAAAACTTTGATTATGAACCTCCTACAACCCCAATTCCGAAATAGTTGGGACGAAGTGTAAATTGTGAATAAAATCAAAATGCAATGACTTTCAGATCACATGAGCCACCATGTTATTTACAATAGAACATAGATAACATTTCAAATGTTGAAACTGAGACATTTTACATTTTTATCCACAAAATGAGCTTATTTCAAATTTCCCGGCTGCAAGGGGTCTCAAAAAAGTTGGGACACAGGCAGAAAAGGGCAGAAAAATCAATTTATATATAAGAGAATCAGCTGAAAGAACATTTAGCAAGTAATTAAGTTAACTGGCATCAGGTGTTTAACATGATTGGCTATAAAAGGGATGTCTTAGAGAGGCTGAGCCTCTTGGAAGTAAAGATGGCCAGAGGCTCTCCAACTGGTGAAGGCTTGTATAAAAAATTGTGGAATACTTTCAAAACAATGTTCCTCAACATCAAATTGCAAAGGCTTTGAAGGTCTCATCATCAACCGTGCATAACATCATCAAAAGATTCAGAGAAACTGGAAAAATCTCTGTGCGTAAGGGACAAGGCTGAAGACCTTTACTGGATGCCCGTGATCTTTGGGCCCTCAGACGCCACTGCATCACTCACCGGCATGATTCTGTCATTGACATTACTAAATGGGCCCAGGAATACTTCAAGAAACCACTGTCTGTAAACACAGTCCATCATGCCATCCACAGATGCCACCTAAAACTCTATCATGCAAAAAGGAAGCCATTGTTGAGCATGATCCAGAAGCGCCGCCGTGTTCTATGGGCCAAGGCTCATTTAAAATGGACTGTCGCAAAGTGGCAAATTGTCCTGTGGTCAGACGAGTCCAAATTTGACATTCTTGTTGGAAATCATGGGCGTTGTGTCCTCCGGGCTAAAGAGGAGAAAGAACACCCCTCCTGTTATCAGCGTTCAATTCAAAAGCCAGCATCTCTGATGGTATGGGGATGCATTGGTCCATATGCTGTGGGAGACTTGCATGTTTTAAAAAGCAATATGAATGCTGAAAGGTATATAAAGGTTTTAGAACAACATATACTCCCCTCCAGATGACATCTATTCCAGGGAAGGCCTTGTGTATTTCAGCAGGACAATGCAAAACCACATACTTCAGCTATTACAACAGCATGGTTTCGTATTAAAAGAGTCCGTGTGCTGAACTGGCCTGCCTGCAGTCCTGATCTTTCACTGATTGAGAACATTGGCGCATAATTAAACGAAAAGTCCATCAAAGGAGACCCAAAACTCTCCAGCAGCTGGAAGCCTGCAATAAACAAGAGCGGGATCAAATTCCAATGGCTAAACTCAAGAAACTTGTCTCCTCAATGCCCAGACACCTCCACTCTGTGTTAAAAGGAAGAGGGGATGCTACACCATGATAAAAAGGCCCCTGTCCCAACTTTTATGATACCTGTAGCAGCCATCAAATTTGAAATGAGCTCATTTTGTGGATAAAATTGTAAAATTTCTCAGTTTCAACATTTGCTATGTTATCTCTTTTCTATTGTGAATAAAATACTGGCTGGTGTGATTTGAAAGTCATTGCGTTTTGATTTTATTCACAATTTACAGTTTGTCCCAACTATTTTGGAATTGGGGTTATACTATATGAACATGCTTTTTGAAAAAAGGCATTCATAGACCCTTTTTTGTCAGAAATTTCAAAGTCTGGAAACTAGGTCAAACAGGATTACATAGAAAGAGTTGAACAAACTGTCTTAAATCAGTTATAATTACATTAATACACATGTTCATCAATGAAAACCTGAGGAAGCATCCAAAAGCATCCAAAAGAAGTTATGGTCCTTCCAACATGCTTCAAAACTAAATGACCTTAAGTCAAAAAGGGGCGTGGCGCCCAAATTTCAAGAGGGCGCCACACGAAAACCGCTAGAGATATTGACACAAAACTTGGGATTCTTTTGTTTGGTGCCATAAAGTATTTTTGGACAAAGTCTGAGCAAAATCTGAGAGGTGGCATGTGCATGGGTGGCTGAGTTGACATGGAATGACCCTGAGTTAGTTTATCAGGGGCCGTATTCACATAGAATCTTAAGCGAAAAGTTAGCTCCTAACCATAGACTGTATGAAACAATGGACATAGGCTCCGTGACGTCAGCCATAGAGTTCTGAAAAGCCTAAATGAAGCTCAGTTGGTGACCCCGCTGCTCCCACCTGTTGCCATTTTGACAGTGCCTGACTCTGCCTAACTCTCTGCTAATCCAAAAAAAAGGGCAAAGAGTGTGGAGCGTTGGAACCGAAGGAAAGCGGCCAAGGCATTGAGCCTGCTTATGCCGTGCAATGGTTGAACGCTGTTCATAGCTGGGAAGCTGTAGGGAGACAAACACTGTACATAAGCGATGGGGAGATGAACGCTGTACATGTGCGATGGCAAGATGAACGCTGTACATAAGTGGTGGCAAGACAAATGCAGTATATAAGCGGTGGCAGTAGGCGTACAATGTAAAGTTATTCCCTGGGGCAGCGAGCAGGTGTTTGGCTTTTTGATGGACCTTGGGCAAGTTGAACAAATCTGTAACTACAGCTACAGACCTCCAAGCTCTTGCTTTTTTACTATTAGCCAGATGTGCCGGCATCTTGACACTTTTCTTTTGGGTTATGTTAAGTTAGTTCATGGTATTTCTGGACTTCAACAATAAGCCTTTCCTCGTACACTCTTTTGCTTTTGTTCCCTCATGCTAAGGTAGTATCACTAGAAACTGAATAGCGATGTTCACTGTTTACAGACAATAACGTCAAAGTTGTACATGCGCAGTTTGATGGTTGGCAGCAGAAAGTGTGATCAGGATATAAATAACATGGCTAGTAGCCTCTTTGGTTCTTCATTTAAAATCCTCAAAAACGTGATTCCTGAATCCTTAGCGAACCTGTTGATGCAAACCATAACACAACAACCAACTGACATTGCTATTTTAGATGTTTTATGAAGTACATATAGAGACAGAGATCTACTCGTGTAAGATGAGCCTTTTTGCCAACCACGTGTCAAAACATTGACATCATTGTGAACATCGTTACATGATCTAATGTAGCTAGCAAGCTACATTCTTTTCTAGTGCCATTTGGAACATCATTTATGTTTATGTGGTTCGCTTTCAGATGATGGACTTCATGAAGAAACACATTCAATGACAGCTAGTTAGCTAGATTACGTGGGATAGGTAATTAGATAGCTAGTCTGTCTAATTACAAATATATCTCATCAGAATTTGCACCAAAAATAGAATGAATCCATTTTTAGCGAAGTAACTGCAGTTGTTGCAAGACAGTCTCGTACTCTGTGCATCCATTGAATGCATAATTAAGCTACAACAAAATTTGGAGGTGCCATCCAATGCCCCAGGGAAGCAGCTGAGGAACAGTCTTCTGATACCGCGCTGTGGTGGTGCCGGATGCTGTAACGTTAACTACCTAGATAGCTACCTGGCTGGGAAGCTGTGGCAGCTTTCCAAACTTTTGCTCCAAAATATTATCAACCTAAATTCAGACACTTCTCTATTATGTTGTGACTTCTGCCAGTTTAATAATTGGGGCAAACTTATGCTCCCATCAGTACAGCTTGATATCTTGCTGGAAGGCTAACTGAGGCCTTACTGATTTGCTGGTTAACAGACTATTTAACCCACCAAAACTGATTTCTGCAACTTGGGGCCAACGTGTGCTGTTTAATGAAATACTAGAATTTCACTCACCCGAAACAGTGGAGCTCAGACTTCTCAGATGGTTGCACAATTAACCATACAGCAAGGCATTGTTTTATCTAATTTTCGATGAAAAATTCAAATGTAGCCTCGAGGTCAAGTTCAGTGACTCGAATAAGCTTGGCTGAGGCGGTGCCCAATAGACAGCTTGCAGCTAGACTTACACCCGTTGAATGAAAATTCAAATTCAAAATGGGCGTTATTGGCAAGACGAAAGTGTACATTTCATATTGCCTAAGTATAAACATACTGTACATAACAGAACACTTCAGTGCATGCAGATCTATTACTACTATAATGTACTAGCTTGACAACCATTTTGGTGTCCCTCCGCCTCCTACTGAGCGTATTACTTGAACAGGAACTAAAAAGGGGTTTGAAGTATGGACATTTTTGTGTTTTAGTGGTAGATTATGGATTAAATAATATTTTAAACTAGAGTGCCAAGGGCCCTGAAGGTTTCCGGTAGTTACAGCCGCAACAGGAGAAAAGAAACTAGGATCAGTCGGCGGATTCAACAGGAAGCCAACATGAATTCTTGCAAAAGCAACACGCTGTCTACATGATAATGGCATTAAAAATTTCGGCGGTGATGGTGAATGGTCCCATACCATTGCGAATCAATTCACGGTTCTTCGAATCAATTCTTCTCTGCGAAAGAAGGGAACTGTGCCATCCGCACACTTCCGCGGGCCAATGCAGCTCAGTGAGAAAGGGATTTTATTTACCATTATTGGGCAACTCCACTGAGCGGTCACACTTTTTCATGAGAGACAGACAGCAACATTTTTATGTCACTTTTCTGCCATTTAGCAAAAATATAATCTTTAAGAAGTCTACATCATGAAATCCGATTAGATTTTTTTCTAACCTGAACTGTCACTGTCGTCTGCTGCCAATTTGTGAAGTACGCCATCTTCTCAATTCACTTCTGGTTCTTGCTCTGCTTTCAGACAATGATTTTTTTTACACAACACTGCCACTGAGTGGGTCTAATTAGTATTATTCTTTCTATTCCATGATGCTAATAGGAACAAACATCCAAAAATGGATTTTGACCAGTTTTTATTGCTGCAGTTGATCGCGAAAAAAGGTCGACCATGCGGTTAGAATGCCCGTTAAAATTTTAATTATATATTGGTTAGTGCCTAATACATACCAATATCTAAAGACATTATTAAACGAAGAAATAAATAGATTGATTTTGTCACATGACCTTGACCTTGAAGACCAAAGTCAAATCCAATATGGTGTGTTTGATCAGCATACATGATTTGTCATTAGTATCCAATACATACCGAAGATCTAAAGCCAACATTAAAGGACTTTTAGGCCGTTTTTGTCATTACCTGGTCCTTGTTGCCCAAGGTCAAATCCAATATGTTGAAAACAACCAGCATACATGATTTGATATTAGTGCCCAATACATACCTAAGCTCTAAAAACAATATTAAACAAATATGGGCCATTTTTGTCATATAACCTTGACCTTGAGGCCCAACATCAAATCTGACTGACTGCCTAAGAATGTTCAGCATACATGGTTTCCTATAGGTGCCCCAAACATACCTGAGCTCTAATTGCCATATTCAGCAAGTTTTTGCACATTTTTGCCATTTGATCTTGACGCCCAATGTCATATTCAACTTGCCGAGAATGTTTGGCTTACATGATTCCCTATAGGTGCCTCACAAATACCTAAGCTCTAAATGCCACATTAAGCTGTTATAACACATTTTTGCCATTTGACCTTCACCTTTAGGCTCAAGGTCAAATTCGAACAACCGAGAATGTTTGGCATACATGATTCCCTATTGGTGTCTCATGCATATTTAAGCTCTAAATGTCATATTAACCATGTCATAGCACATTTTTGCCATTTGGACTTGACCTTGAGGCCCAAGGTCAAATGTGACTGACTCACAATGTTCGGCATACCTGATTCCCTAAAGGTGCCTCATACATACCTGAGCTCTAAATGCTATATTAAGAGAGTTATAGCACATTTTTGCCATTTGACCTTGACCTGGAGGCCTAAGGTCAAATGTGACTGACTAACAATGTTTGGCATACCTGATTCCCTATAGGTGCCTCATAGATACCTGAGCTCTAAATGCTATATTAAGAGAGTTATAGCACATTTTTGCCATTTGACCTTGACCTTGAGGCCCAAAGTCAAATGTGACTGACTCTCAATGTTCGACATACCTGATTTCCTGTAGGTGCCTCATACATACCTGAGCTCTAAATGCTATATTAAGAGAGTTATAGCACATTTTTGCTATTTGACCTTGACCTTTCGGCTCAAGGTCAGATTCGACCAACCGACAACGCTCGGCAAGCATGATATGCTATACATGCTCAATTCATATCTATACTATAAATGCAATAATAAGCAAGTTATGGCACATTTTGTGGCAAAACACCCCGAAAAATGATGAAGTCCAGACACGTTGCTTAGGTGGCGCTATGAAGGAGCGATTCAATCAAAATGCCGTTTACACTGTTGAAGCAGGTCATGATACTGATTACATTGCTGCGATAAAAAAAAATTCAACGGACAGTTTTTAAGAAAATTGCACCTAAGTGCCAAAAATGACCATTTTCGACATAAAAATGGCCACCAAGTCTATACGAACGATTCAATCAAAAAAAATTTTTGATCGAGCATTAACTTGATGACCCATTTGATCAAATCCCCAAATTAAAAAAAAATTCATCGGACCGTTTTTGAGATACGGCTGTAAACAGATGACGCCGACGACACCGCCGGACGCAAAGCTACTGGCCTACGGCCGACAACCTAAAAATCAATTTGAGAGATTTGGGTGAGAAATCCGTTTTTAGAGGCACTTTGTTTGCGCCAACATTGTCAGAAATCTGAAAAACGTGATCGTATGTGTGAACGCCTGACGTCATTCCAAGAGTCAGTTGCACTGTGTGCACTGGCTTTACAGTGCACAATCATGCCTTAGTGTTACACACAGTCACAAAACTGCTAGCTTAAGTTATCAGATTGTTAATAAAGTTTGTGTTGCTGCTGTAGCTAATCAAGTCAGAGGCAGAAGTGGAGGCTGCGTTCGAATTGCGGGATGGTGCTATCTATTTACACAAGCAGGAAGACATACAGAGGGGTAGAGAGAACAGAATTATAACAAATGTTAGCCCGTGAAAAACGAAATAATTAACGCTGTTCAGAGTATACACTGTATATACGTAGCCTAATGATTCAGAATAGCATAAGTCATTAAATGATGACAAACCATTGACAGGTCTACCAAAGAAAACGGCCAAAGTGTGACAAAAGTTTGTCAGATGTCTACCTTTTTCGAAGAACCAGCAACACAATTCAAAACTCATTTGGTCGTCTCTGGGTTTGTAACAGGCTGTGCAGTTTTTTTTAGTTTGGTTCTGGTGAAAATGTATCGACTTCGAAGTGTTGTGGTGCGAATTTTAGCGTGAATGTGGCATGTTTTTGATTTTGTGTTGCTGGTTATCTGAAAAAGGTAGACATCTGACAAACTTTTGTTACAGCTTTGTCGTCTTCTTTGATAGGCCTGATTGAGGGCAAGAAACGACAATCACAGCAAACTCTAATTAACTTGCTAGCTTGCTAACTTGCCCCCTATTTGGCAAACAAAACGAATACGTTTTTTAGCATTATTTCATGCACATGCAAATTCATTCGTTCACGAAAATGTACAGTTTAGCATATGGGGGCTCACTAGTAGCCTCTCTTTGCACTCTCCTGAAATGCGGCATCTGAACAGATTTAATTATAATATGCACTTAGTTCTGTACATCGTCAACTCTCCGGTTTTATAGCCACCTAACCATATTCGATAAATCCTCTACAGCATTGACTCATGAATGCAATGAGTTTCGTGGCTTTTTGGAGTTTCTGCAGGTCATCGGTGATGCCACTTGTTTCAGTCTTCGGCATAGTAAAGTCTTCACAGTGAGCAAGCTCACACCGACATTGATAGTGGGATTTTTGGCAATGGTCCTCGTACAGCCTCCAACTACACAAGATCGAGGCATTCTATACTTGTTCTAATAGAATGTATGAAAAACAAACCCAAAGGCAAAGCTTTAGCTCGGATATTTTGCACGGAACATACACACTTCTATATCCACATCAAATCGAGAGCTGCAACGAGTCTGAGAACGATGTCACATGCATAAATTAATATATAATTATCTTTTCAAAGATTGGGGAAATTGCAGCTGGGCTGGTTTTGATCTTCTTTTTTCAACACAAATAGGACGATTGAGCTCAGTTTCAAATGTATTCGGGGAAAGAGTAATATAAAGTACCTAAAACTGGCAAAACCACAAAAAAGTGAGGTATATTTTAGTTCCTCTTTAAAAACTAGAAAAGCACTCGGTAGAGCGCATACCTCCGACATGCCACTTGTTTGCAGCCAAATCACCACCCGCCAAAAATTTAAGTGTAAGATGCAGCTCTGATGTCTGGATTTTTAATATCAACTAAAAAATTTATGGACAACTCATGGAGAATGCCATTTTAACCTTTTTTAGACCATTAGGCTACATTTCACCAAAGCATGTGTATGCGAATGCTCACAAAATGTACACAAAATACATAGGTGATATATGTATAGCTAAGACTACTAAATGCAAAATACAAGTTTTTGAAATTTTTTTTTGAAACTATCCAGCCTCAAGTGGCCATTCGAGGAACTGCAGTTTTTGCCACCTCGGAGTTGGCTTTACTTAACAGCCTGGACCTTGCTGCTTGCTCCTAACAAGCCGATTTAAGAGTTGCTCCTAAAAAAATGGGCGTGTTGTTCACAACTTTAGGACGCCTAATTTTTTCCCCTAAGAGACCAGTAATTCGCAAAAACTTTTAGAACTTCAAGTAGCTCTGAAGTCTGAGTCGCTACGAGTAGTCAAGTGGACTCTTAAGTCGCTCACAGCAATACATAAAAAAACCTTAAATGGCTTCTTCCGAGTGCCAGCTTCATCATCCAGTGAATATTTATGAAAAATGCAATAATTTCGAGCTGAGCCTCCCCATGAAAAATCCATGTGTTTAAATCATAAAAATAAATAAATAGATTATTTTCATTTGTGATCAAGTTTATGTTTAATACACATATCTAAATGATTTTCATATTTAAGGTCTAATCATGGACATTCCTGGCTACCTGTGGCAAATGTTTGGCTTTCATATTCTGCAGTCTCTGCCCCTGCCTGTGACAGCATAGAACACTGCCTTTTCTCGCACTCATCGCTGAATTTTATAAGCCACAGAAAAGAGGCATTTTTGTGGGAACGTATGTCATTCCATGCGTCTAATTTTGCTAGAAATTTAACGCCTCATTCAAATTTCCCAGTTATTATTGTGTTTCTCTCATTAGTGAATTGTATCATGCTGTAACAACAGTTGTTCCTGCATCCAGGTCTTTATTTAAATGGGAGACATCGTTCACATGCACATTACTGTAGAGATTTTCATATGGAGAAAGAGTAGGCTCGACGGTTGTCAACAGTAGACTCCAATTCCCCCCCCCAATCAACCAATCACTGTGCACATAGTGGATAAGCGCATACATGAAACACAACATTATCCTGGAGTTTGCTTAAGTCTGTCAGAGGGGTTGCTCTTTGTGCCTTTGTAAATCACTATTAAGACGTCATGCTTAGTAAGGAATTTTTGGCACTACTGAGGATTCCTTGCGCTAAGATAAGATTCTTTGTGAATACAGCCCCAGATCATGAAGTCTGCAAAGTGGCTTGCGTGATTTATTTCACATTTCATGTGGGTCTCATTTTATTCATACATAAATAATATTCAAATTATAAATAATATAACAGATGGTGAGTGTAGCAAATCTGCTAATAAAGAGATGTTCTCTGGTTTAGTTGAGGCCTTAGCTATTGGACTGAAGTCCGAGTGTAGTTAGCAGACTATGGGCCAGTTGCACAGACAAAGAGTAAGCCTATTCCTTGGCTGAATTCAGTTTTGAATGTTGATTCTCCTCAGAAAACTCAATTTAGTCATGGACTAAGGTTATCTGTGAAACCATCTCCGTACTACTGTATGTTGTATTGTTTTTTATTTGGCGGACCCCTTTGAAAAACAGCCTCTAGCTGAAAGGGTGCTCCGACCCATGAGTGGTAAAGAAAGAAAGAAAGAAAGAAAGAAAGAATACATAGGCTGGGAAAACAGAATTATGTTAAAGCTTAGGATGAGTGTTTGCCCTGCTCTTCAGCTGCCCCAGGGGACACTAAAACAAACATTGTGGTTTGCAAATGTCAGTAATCTTACACAGCCTTTTTGACTGACACAAAATATTCTCAAAATGATGCTGCCATGTTGCTGCAGTGTTAAAGCATTGACAAAATAGTTTGCTAACATTGTGAGAACACTGTTTCAGAAGTGTTGCTGGTCAGAGCTGTAACTTGAGTTGCACTCCTATGGCAGTGCTGAAAGAGCTAACTTAAGTGTGATGAACAGTCACACTTGAGGAAGGCATTCTAGGGAACAGGCAACATCTCTTTAATTTTAATACCAAATAAGACAAGGTATAATTTATGAAAATTTAGAAGTGATCAATGCAAGATTAGTATCAGCGAGAAAGCCAAGGAGCAGACATTTCCATGCACACCAAGGGAATGCAGTGCACGTTACAACATACTGGAGCAGATCCAGTCCATGCTAGTGGAGATGGATTTTCACACTTGCACCTATGTAGGGAAGCATTTACCAAAAAAAGATTGAGGGGCTATTACTCAAAAGAGTAAAACTGGGATAAACCATTAGTTTCGGGGGGAATAAATGTGAGGGAATATCAGAGCTCTCTGCAGTAGACTGTCTCATTGAATCTGTCCCTATAAACCAGACTGATATGCGCAGTTAAGAGGACTACTGTATTTCAATTCAGTTAGCTGAAGAAATTGATTAAAATTAAGTAATTAACAGCCAAGTGTGTTGCAGTTTTTACTGAAATGTAAGGGGTTTAGCTTCTGCACAATGGAAAGAGAGGTAAACAGTCAGAAGTTGAAAAAGAATAATTTACTTCACACAGTGTGTCCACAATTTTGGCATGCGTAAAGAAGCTGTATTTGACAAAGTAAACAGACAACGAATTCTTCCAGTTGTCCAACAACTGAATGAAAATCAAGCTGGTTGGAGACTCGTTGGTTAGAAAGGTCAATGAGAAGCAAACCAGCAGGCTGCAGCACATCTATGGGAATGTTTACAGTCACTTGCTGTTGCAAACTCGCTTCACCAAATGACTTCCCTTGTAGAACTGTATGAGTTTACTCAGCCATTTTTCTGACAATTGGTGGTTTGTTTGATGGATTTAACATTTTGATTTTTGTTTTTGTAAAATAAAAGGCATTTATTTCTTTTTTATGACTGATAGTTTGAAAAATGTGGGTGTGTCTGAACTGTTGATTGGTACCGTATATTGCAAGCATGTACTGACAAATTTTATAAATATATATTTGCTAAATTTAAAATGGAACCACTCCTAATATCTTAGTATGGCCTGGGTTGCGGGTGGAGCAGTGGGGAACTTTTGTAGATTTCAGAGAATTTATGAACCAATTAGCATGTGGGCTTTCCATTATCATTGCAGTGTCAAAAGTAAACTAAAAGTGACCCGACTTGGAAAAAATTTGTGGAGCATAAAAAACTTATTGAATGTGCTAATGCGTGATATGGGCACCAAGTATAGGAAGGAATTGAAATTCGGTTAAGACCAACAAAACTGATATTTTACGCCTGTAATGATGTAAAGGAGGTTCTGCAGGGTATAGGCAAATTTGCCCACTGCTCAATTTGAACCATCTTCTGGTTATGTGTACCTACTTGGGGGACTGTCCAGAAAATAGATTTGAAATGTGAACAATCTATATTTGTCTAATCTTAAAAGGACAAATGTGTTTCAGATGTATTGTAGTTATGATCCAGAATGATCTGGAAGGCCAATGTCTCGTCAATCATGTACATACACTCTAAGACTCTTAATTTGGATAAGTATCTATAACAAGCATCCCGTGTTTATTATTTAAGTGACCTATTTTGACACCCAAAAGAGATAGTAATAATTTCTAAATACAGGGATGGTTCCAATTTTCGCAATCCGGATCCATGTTACTGGTCTTTCAATTTAACGACACTCGCACATTATTGAGGCAACTTTTGTGAAAATATCTTAGGTGTGTTTTCATAGGAGCCTGGATGTTTTTGAACATGAGCTTTATATTTTGCATCAATTTTGGTCAAGACAGATGCATTTTTCAATGGAAAATTTTCTGAACTTCTTCAGTTTTTCACATATAAACTTATGTTTGGTATCAAAATGCCCATCATGTTGTTGTGTTGCCATTAAAAATCATCTGGTTTTTCAGAACAATCATTTATGGGTTTAAATATGGACTTTTCGAGGCCTTGCCCCACAAAAATCTTGAAATCACTAAATAGGTCGTAGTTCACTTCCTGTATGCAAATTTCACATTTCAAATCTATTTTCTGGACAGTCCCACAAGTAGGTATACATATAACCAGTAGATGGTTCAAATTGGGCTGTGGGCAAATTTGCCTATACCCTGCAAAACCTCCTTTGAAATATACCTGGGCCCATATTCATAAAGATTCTAAGAATTCTGTTAAGAATTTATACTTAAGGACAGAATTAATTTTTAGTAAAAAAAAAAAAAACCTTAAATATGTATTCATAAAAATTCTTCACATAAATCTTATGTAAAAATTTTCTTTGATTGTAAAACATTTCTTAACGCTTGATCCTTGACAACGGGAGAGCTCTCTATTAATGAGGATAGCTTTACTACCGAAATTAGGTTGCATAATCATTTGCCCGGAACGTGCATTTGCTGACGACACATCTGAGTTTACAGATGACACAGATAAGGGAAGTCCAAAGAAGCGAAGGCCAAACTGGGCAAGTTAAGAGTGTTTGGCACTCGATAACTATGTGGCTGAATATAACCACGTTCTGCGAGGGAAGCCAAGTCTGATCTTGACTTCTGAAAGGAAAAGGGCGAGATAGAGGTGATAACGGAAAGTCTAAATTATTCATTCACCGCTGTGAAGCGAAGCCCGGAGGAGGTGGAGAAAAGATCTTTTCTCCACCTCCTCCGGGCTTCGCTTCACAACATCTTTTCCAGATCAAAAGCTGGAATTGCAGCTCATAAGAGAAAGCTAATTACAACTGGTAAATTCAAATTGTTACCACTCTCAGAGCCCATACGTCTTTCACTGCAAAACGACGCAAGTAGGTCTCCATATTGACGGCTCTGCGTATAGAGGATCTTACATGAATGGTCGTCACATATGAAAGTTATGTCGCGAGTTCAGTAGCTAAATTTGGCATTTGTAGCGAGATTCAATGAGCAACCAACCCACAGTTTACTCAAAGCATTTCATAAGAAGACCAAGAGTATAATGGGTGCGTTCGAGCGCGTCTGCAAGTAAGCCGGCTGCAAGATTACCGAAAAAAATGCGAGAATCTTGCGAAGTTATGCGATAAACCCTCCAAACCCCGCAATAGCTGCAAGATCCTGCTGCCATCGCAGGGTTTGAGGGCTTATCACGCAACCCGGGCGAGATTCTCGCGTATTTTTTCGGGAATCTCGCACAGCTGGCTTACTTGCAGACGCGCTCGAACGCACCCAATATTCTGTTTATCGCATCTGAATTGTGTTATTTTATGGGGAAAAAAAACACAATTTCCGTTAGTGCCTTTACTTAACTCCCATTCGCTATATCATAGTGTAGGAGCCAGCTACCTCACTCTGCAACTCAGTCAGCGAGTCGCTGATAAGCACGTTTGAACTAGCTAGCAAGTTCTGGTCAGAGCTGTCTCTGTTCAGGTCTCAATTCAGTCAATTGAGTAGCTACCTAACTGACAAACTAATATGACATAATGGTTATGGGAAGGTACTGCGTGCACGCTGGCAAGCTATTTAAGTAATGTTAATTATGAGAGTGGCACTTAGCTAGGTTGCTATCAGCGCTTGGCCCTACCGATTTTACTAACGTTACACGTGGTATTCAGTTTGGCAAAATATTCAGTGTGATATCAATATTTTGATTATTAATATGGGAACTTTATGAATTGTGTCACCAGTCAGTTGGAGGAAAGACTTCTCAGAGTTGCGGAGACAGCTGTTGATACAGTTAATGAGCTTTATGCACAGCTTCACTACTTCCTGAACTTTAAGCCAGCTCCTTTATTTCCTGTCTTTCATTATTGGACAAACTGATTAATCCAGGTGTGCCTGACGCCACAACAACAATGGTCAGGCACACCTGGATTAATCCGTTTGTCCAATAATGAAAGACAGGAAATAAAGGAGCTGGCTTAAGTTCAGGAAGTAGTGGAGCTGTGCATAAAGCCTATTGAGAGATACCCATATCACCTCCATTGCATATTTGCATTTCCCCCAAGGCCGGGAAACGTAGAAAGGAAAACTTTTTGCGTCGAGCTCAGTGCTCAGTTCCTGTTTGATCCACTTGCAATAAGCGAACTCACAGTTCCGCGGCCTTGCGGGCCATGTGCAAAAGGTCAAAGGTCAAGGCACATAAACAAACCAGTGTGTCCATTGCCACCATACTTTGTAACAGTAGTTTGTTAGCAAGGTACTCAAGTCTGAAATTAAAAACCGTACCTCAGTAAACTGTGAATTTAAAAACCATGGCTAGTTCAAACGCGATTGTCCATGACTCAGGGACTGACAGTGTATCACAGTGATGGAGTTCGCTCAGCACTAACATAATGGGAATTAGCATGAGGTGCTAACAGGAATTGTGTTTGTTTTCTCTTAAATTACACGATTCCGTCATGCTAAAGCTTGCAACAAATGAAAAATTCCCTCATCTTATTTCATAACTTTAAAATGACACACCCACTCATGTAAGATCCTCCATATCTTAACCACTTAGCAATCAGAGCCGTATTCACTCGCGTACAATCGCAGGCTTGAGTCCCGGATTCGTCTATGAATGATATCTCATGCGAATCGTGTTTAACAGGGCAACAGTGAATGCTGCCGTGCGCGCTGGCCCGGATTATTTTCACTGATGGTAGTTGGCGTAATGGGTGATAAGAACTGTGCTGTTTAGCATCCAAACCACCCAGACACTGACTTGCGTTCATGCGATATATGATAAGGATACAATCAATTACGCTATATACATCTTTTACTTACAAAGAAACAGATTGCTTGGTGACAGAATGACGATGATATGAAAAAAAAAAAACTTACATAAAAATTTCTTGACAGTATGGTAAGTTTGGAAGCACGGTTTGACGCATAATGGAATCTCATAACTCACGCACATGTAGCGTGACTCTTTCCTTACGCCGTTCTTGGCGCAAACTACGCAAGATTCGCCGTCTCAACTTTTTCGCAGTAGGCGGATGCGAACTAGCCAGTTGATCACTGCGATCAACACCGCTCATACCGTAGTTGTTATCAACAATGCAACGCGGTTGCACCATTCGCTCACCCTGACGATTCCTCATCACTGTTTCGCACATGTGGCCCACGGGTTGACAGCATCTTCACAAGCTTCTTGTCCTGCCACTGCAGGACCAGCATCAGTTTGTTTTGCTGTCACAATGTGATCACGGTGAAAATGAACGAAACAAAATTTACAAACTGAAAGTAATGGAATGTATGTACGTTACTTCTTATATTACCCAAGACCAATTATAATGTCACATGAACTCAAACCATTGTCTGTGTTTGGACTCAAAGCAAAAAGCATTCATGATATCAGTTCTGCATGTTTAGATGCAAAGCGAGCAACGTGATAAGACGCGGCTCCGGGACTGGAGCCGGTGTTCCAATTTCAGATTATCCCCCATCACCATACCCCCGGTAATCTGAAGTTAACTTCAAATTACCCCCCGGTACGTTGAAGTTGGGTTAGGGTTAGGGTTAGGGGTTAGGGTTAGGGTTAGGTTGAAGGAGATACAGGGCGGTACTTGGAAACTAGGGGGGGTAATTTGAAGTTAAATTCAGATTACCGCGGGGGTAATTTGAATGGGGGGTAATCTGAAATTGTTACACCGGTCGGCAGTAATATGATTACACACGTTTCTGGGCAAGTTAGATAAGCCAACTGATAAGAGATCGGGCAGGCGTGAGTTGCGGTAATGTAAATATATGGGAAACAAGTGGTTAAGACTGATCCAAACATTTCTTCAATTTAAAGATTAGTGGACACATGCCTGAGCATTAGATACCCTGTCATTGACTGATACAAGTGAGGGTTGTGTTGTTGTCTGCACCTTTTGGACTCCCAGTTTCTTCAAAATCGGATGTAATTGTATCTCCCCGACGACGATAGTCGGGAGATACTATGGTTTAGTTCTGGGGCTGCCGCCGCAGAGATTTTATGTTCCGGGCTCTGGAAGCCACAATTATTACAGGAATGTTTTCAAATTTTTCACAGGCATGACAATGCTCAAGACCGATTTTCGTCAATTTCCGACGTCCAATATGGCTGCCGACGGCCATTTTGTCCGAAATTTTTTATGTTCCGGGCTCTGGAAGCCACAATTGTTGCAGGAATGTTTTCAAATTTTACACAGGCAAAGAGATATATATGACAATGTTCAAGACCGATTTTCGTCAATTTCAGACGTCCAGTATGGCTGCCGGGGGCCATTTTGTTCGAAATTTGGGGATTGGGGAGATACAAGACTCGGTCCCTGTGGCGACCGAGTTATCTAGTTCGTATGTGGAAGGCTCTTTGCTGTTCACAGTAGCTCCCAGGAGCACATAATTTGGCCCTTTCATTTTAACCTTGTCTACATGCTACTTATTTGGCAGTGCTCCGCCAATGTTTTTGCTCAACGAGAGGCATAATTTATCAGGTCCAAGCACAGCGTGTACAGGGCTTTTCCCTGAACCTCGACCTTCTGTAAAAACTCGCCTAATGACGTTGCTGTACTATTCACTGTGAACTCTCGTTCCATCCAGGCCCATGTGAAACAGTTGTTCACATCTTTGTGGATCTTGCGAACTCGATCATCATCTTTCCGTTCTATTGTATTGGTCAATTGATTGTTTTAAATGTCTTTTTTTTTGGCTGCCACAAAGCAGGAATGTACATGTGTAATGTAGTCATTGTTTTTATTTATTGTCCTTGGTGTTTTCTGTTTTTTGCTTTTGGGCTCCGTTGCAAAAGAGAGCTTGCTCTCAATCGGACTCCCAGTATAAATACATAAAAATAATAATAAATGTTTCAGGCTGAAATCTTTGCATTAGTGGTTCGATGCACCGTATACTTGCAAAGTCCACTCTAAATCGATCTCAAAACTCCCTATCACTGCACCCTTCCAAACAATTTCTACGTATCATAAACTGGCGTCTGTTCGGATGAGTGGCCACTATGTTTGTTCACGGTAAAAAAAAAATAATCGATTTAGGCATCCTGGCAGGTCTTCCTAGAGTTAAGAAAATTCTTCTCTGATGAAAATTTTTATGAATAGTACTGAACTATTTCTTGGCCATTTAAGATTTTCTAATGGAAATCTTAGAAAAACTACCTGATTTAAGAATTCGCGAGGAGTAAGAACGTTCTGAGAATCTTTATGAATACGGGCTCTGGGCCCATATTCACAAAGCATCTTAGTGCTAAAAGTAGGTCCTAACTGCCAGATTTAGGATAAACTCCTAAAAAAAATGGGCGTGTCAGTCGTAAATTTAGGACTCCTAATTATTTTTACTACGTGTTATTCACAAAGCATTTTCGGCCGAAAAGTAGCTCCTAAGTCTGGGAGAGCTTAAAAGTACTCAAGAGGACTCCTAATTCGCTAAAACCTATTCACAAAGAATCGGAAAATGGCTGCTGCTGTTGGAAGACGGAATGACTTGGAAATTCTGAATGATGCGCAGTTGTTGAAAAGATATCGGATCGACCATGAAGGGATTTTATTTGTTGTTGACTTGGTGAGGGAGAGAATTACGTCTCCAACCATGAGAAACAACCCAATAAGCCCCAAAATAAAATGTTTGACAACACTTCGTTACTTGGCCACCGGAAAAATGCAACTTTCCAACGCGGACAATTTAGGGATTTCACAATCATCTGTCAGTCGCTTAATTCAACAAACAATCAATGCGCTCTGTGAACCTCATATCATACCTCATATCAGTTTATCCGGTTTCCAATGGACATTCGCCAACAACACAGAATCAAACTTGAATTCATGCACATCTCAGGTATGCCCGGTATCATCGGTGCTGTTGACGGGACCCATATTCTAATTATTTCTCCGACCCAAGATGAAGAGGTATTAGTAAACGGAAAAAAATTTCATCCCATCAACACCTAGATAGTATTTGATGCCGAATACAATATTTTGGACCTTGTTGCAAAATGGCCAGGATCCATGCACGCACGACTCTCACATTTTAATGGAAAGCAGCTTATGCCAATTATTTGACAGGCATTATGTGCCTGTGGGATGCCACTTGCTTGGGGACAGTGGCTTTGGAGCTGTACCTCCTCTTGCTATGCATGAATTATTTTATTAGGCTATTGAGCGAGGGTTACATTTAACAGATCATCATAATACAAGTCTATGTCATATTTTGTATGCACATTTAAATTGTAGGCTATAAATCACAAACAAGCTTAGTATGCCTTCCTGTTTGAACGATAGCCCATTTATAGGCTGCAATCTCGGACCTCCCCTGCAATTGCAGCCCATACCACCACTTCTCGCAGTCGTCTGCCGTCCGAGACTCCAAGGGGAATGCAGCAGTGATCTGTAGGCTGATATTGTCCCACGCATCCTGCTTGGATTTGCTGTTCAACTCCGAGCCAAATTTCCCTTTGATTACATGCTTTCGCTCCAGCACCAACTGGGCCAGCAGCAGTAACTGGTCGTAGCTCCAGTTGGGCTCTCGCGTCCTTTTTGAACTTTCATCCATGACAGTTTAGGGCAAACAAACTTGAACGGCCCGACTTTTAAATGACCGCAACATATTCTCATTGGGTAATAAGTTGCTAATTATTGGGGCAAATGACGCGTTTTATTATTGAATCGTTTTATGCTATTGGTGTTTTTACAACTGTCTGTTTCCTATGTATGTTTATTTGCCTAGAGCGTGATATGTGGGGACTGCGCATAGTGCATTTTCAGGAGTGCTCAACGTTATTATTTTATGGGACAAACCAGCCGCTTGGACTATTTCCTCATTTTTTCGTCCATGGGTTGTATGTGGAATATTTTTTTTCAATGGGCCGCCCTGTCACCAAACAACCAATCACTGTGCTCATTGTCTCAAGACTCGTGCATGAGAATTTATGTCATCCATTGCAACGGAGATTTACTCCCACCTATCTCAGAGCTACTCCTGGTCTAGGAGTTACCAGTTTTCTTAACTAAAAGTTGCTCTCAGCGGCTTTGTGAATAACTTTTAAGATTTTACTCCACATGAAATGTTTTAGTGCGACTTAGGAGTACTCCTAGCAGTAAGATAAGATGCTTTGTGAATACGGGCCCAGGTCTCTTGTGATATGCAGACAGATTGGTAAGTTGTGAACACCCAACACAATGTTTCCTGACAGAGGTTCCAAAACCATTTGTGATAACTCCTCAAGTGAGATTATATGTGTATGCAGATGCAAACTCATACTCAAAAACACGCCTAGGGCACTGAATGTGAGAAACGCTATTTATTCTTAAGTATGCATGTGCCTGATTTTTTTGTTTCTGTGGACTTATGTGGCTCTACTTCTGTCCACCCAGCTCTATGTGTTTCAGGCAGCGTTTCCCGTGGTGCATTCTTCCTGTCTCAACCACAATCCAGGCCTGACTCTGAGACAACTCCTACAGGACCTGTCTTGTGAGGGCAGCCCAGTTGGAGATAGTGGGTACGTTAATCAGAACACAGATATAGAGATAGTGTGTACCTCGGAGCTCAGAGATAGTTTTTACATCAGAGCATGGATAGCTAGTTAGTATGTTCTTCAGATCACAGATAGAGATGGTATGTTCATCACAGATTCACAGCACAAATATAGTGAGTATGTTCCTCTGAGCACATACAGTATAAAGGCAGTGAGACTGTTCATCAGAGCTCAGATAGAGCTAGTGAGTATGTTCCTCTGAGCACAGATAGAGATTATGAGTATGTTCATCACAGATTTACTGCAGATATAGTGAGCGTGTTCTTCTGAGCACATATAGAGACAGTGAGACTGTTCCTCTGAGCAAAGATAGAGATATTGTGTTCTGCAGAGCAGAATTTGTAATACAGTAAATCCACCCCAATCACTCTATTTAAAAAAGTGCTTTTGAGACAAAAACAATTGAACTTGTCTGTAAGTCAGGTCATCTCACATTTGGTAAAATGATACCTGTTGCTTTCCTCTTTGGTTCCAGCATAGAGCATAGATGGTGATGTTCAATTGGACTTTATGTATCACTTAGCTTATGCTTATTTCTGACAGGAGAATCCTGGATGGGCTTCAGGATGTTAACACAAGCATTGGTCTGAAATATAAGTGGGCAGAGTCTCATTCTCAGACACTTCTTCTTCAGTCTTTGCACTTGAATGTGAAGAACAAGGTGAGCATCAGTGCCACTTTTGCCGATGAATTACATTACTTCAGCTGAAACGTTTTCAAATGTGCAACAGGGTCAGTATTTTCCCCATTCCTTCAGTTTTAATGTATGTTTGAAGTTTGCCCGGACAGCTTTTTTGCATGTGTGCAAAGAATAATATTGCCAATAATTTCAGAAGTCAGAATTCAGTTTTTCTTCTCAGCATCATTTTTTCACTAATTTAATTCTTTTATTACTCTGCCATCTACTGGTGAGTTGCATTCACTGTCAGACATCCACACAAGGTGTTGGGTCAAATCATTATTGTCGGTATCAAGGACATATCAGAAATCACCACCAGGGTCTAACCCAGCCACAGCCAGCATTATTCCTGATGTTTTTGCGGGTCCTTAATATTTCATTTTTATATACAGTCATGAAAAAAAACACACCCTCTTTCTTTTCTATAGTTTTGCATATCATGATATAAAAAAAAAAAAAACTGTTGGTCCTTATCAGGTCGTAAAATTGGATAAATCGAACCTCAGGGGTGAAACAACGCACAACAGATTCCATTGTGCCATTATTTATTAAACCAAAATTCAGCCAAAATGCAGAAGTCATTTGTGAAAAACCAAGTACACCCCATGATTCAACAGCCTCTAGAACTACTGTTAGCAGAAATAACTTGCACTAATTGTTTTCTACATTATTTTATCAGTCTCTCACATCATGGTGGAGGAAATTTGGCCCACTCTTCTTTACAACATTGCTTTAGTTCAGTGATGTTTGAGGGCATTTGTTTATGCACAACTCTTAAAAGGTTCCGCCACAGCATTCAGTTGGGTTGAGGTCTTGATTTTGACTTGGCCATTGCAACACCTTGATTTTTTTCTTTTCCAGCCACTCTGTCGCAAATTAGCTGGTGTACTTGGGATCATTGTCCTGTTGCATGACCCAGTGGCGGCCAAGCTTTAGCTGTCATACAGAATACAGATGGTTTCACATTTGACTCCAGGAGTTCATGGTCGTCTCAATGACTGCAAGGTGCCCAGGTCCTATTGCTGCAAAACAAGCCCAATTCATCACCCCTCCACCTTCATGCTTGACAGATGGTATGAGGCATTTGTGTTGATACGCTGTGTTTGGTTTGTGCCAAACGTGGCGCTGTGCATTATGGCCAAACAACTCCACTGTGGTCTCATCTATCCAAAGCGCATTGTTCCAGAGGGCTTGTGGTTTATTCAGATGCAACTTCGCAAACCTGAGCTGTGCTGCCATGTTCTTCCTGGAGAGAAGAAGTTTTCTCCTGGCAGCCCTTCCAAACAAGCCATACTTGTTCAGTCTTTTTCGAATTGTACGATCATGAACTTAAACATTTAGCATGGTAACTGAGGCCAGTAGAGTCCTGGATGTAGTTCTTGGGTTTTGTGCAATTTCCCTGAGCATTGCACGGTCTGACCCTGGGGTGAAATTACTGGGACGTCCACTACTGGGAAGATTGGCAACTGTCGTGAATGTTTTCCTCTTGAGAATAATCTTCCTCACGGTAGAATGATGGACTTCAAATCGTTTAGAAAGGGCTTTATAACCCTTCCCAGATTGATGGGAAGCAACAATTGTTTCTCTATGATTGCTGATGTCTTTGCCTCTTGGCATTGTGTTAACACACACCTAAATGCACCAGTCTAGCAAAGTGCCAAAACCTCTGCTTTTATAGAGGTGGTCACATTTGCTGATGACCAGTTAATCAAGTGCATTTAATCCGCAACACTTGGCTGCTAATTACCTTCTTAATTCTTATGGAAGCAGTAAGGGTGTGCTTAGTTTCACACGTGGCTTCTGCATTTTGGCTGAATTTTTGTAACATAAATAATGGCATGATGGAATCTGTTGCGTGTTGTTTTTTTACACCTGAGGTTAGATTTACATAATTTTAGGACCTGAATAGGACCAACTGATATTTTTAGTATATCCTTATACGTAAAACCATAGAACTGAAAAATGGTGTACTTTTCTCATGAATGTATGGGTCATTTTCACAACAAGGGAACAATAACGGTAAAGACAAATTTCAAAAATGAAGTTTAATTCAGGACAGTCACTTTTTGTCTAACGTGGGTGGTTTGTCCTGAGGAGTATTACCTGTTGTCTGCAACACTAGACTTTTAAAAGTTTCGAAAAAATTCATTTTTCCTACTTTGCCGTTATACCTTTACCTTTATCTGCAAGGTGGTGAAGACATAACAGAAAAGACAATGTTAATGTAATACAGGCGCAAGATTATATTCCAGTGGGTCAAACACCTAGGCCCTCATTTATCAAACTTGCGTAGAATCTGGTGTAGATTCTGGTGTAAATATCAGCGTTCGCCAGGTGTCACGTCTGATTTACTAAAAGTGTGCACGTCGCAGATTTCGGTGTAGAACTGGCATGGCGTTGATAAATCTGGCGGCTGAAACCATTGTAATTTACATGACACGCCCCTATAAATTCATGCTCCGGGAGGCATAGTCCTGCCCACTTTACGACAGGGACTCACGAAAGACAGCAAAGAAGAAAGAACTACGCTGAGGAGGAAATATAAATTATCACGTCTGAGGTGAAGAAAAACAAAATAATATTATTTGGAAGCTTTAAGAGTTGCATAAAGGGAGCCCAGAAGGCTGCAGTCTGGAAAACTATTGCTGCTGCGGTAAACACCGTTGGGGTGGAAAACCGGAGTGCAGCAGAAGTTTGATTTAATTCATTAATAAATCGAAGTGACTATTCACACTAATTTAAGCGCGTCCAAGCCCAAAAATTGATCGAAATTTGCGTTAGACGCACTTATAAGTGTGGCCATAATGCACATTTCTCCATTGCCCACACTTACTTTAAGTGTATCCAAAGCTAAATTTTTTTTCTTGGCCAAACTTGTTTCAAGCAGTAGGCCTACTTTCTATAAGCTGCACTGGAATGGTCATCAACTGGCGCGGTTATAAGTGTGGCCAAGAAAAAAATTCAGCATTGGCCACACGTGTAAGTGCAAATAACATCGGCCTTAATAAATTCAATTTATAGATCCATGATATTTCATGTCATATAGCCTAACTGACAATCCAAATGCTTTACATGTAGGTTAAAAAAGTGGTCCGATTTTAAGATCGCCACCAAAATACGGGTTGCGGCCACTGATCTATATATAATTATATATAGATCAGTGGTTGCGGCGCTCAGGCGCAGCAGCGCACAAACCAGTGGAGGCCAACCAGACTCGAACCTCCAGCTGTCACCGTTCGAGGAGCAGGGCTCCCCCTCCATCGTGGGAATACGAGGGGGAGGGGAGACGGATGAGTCCCTACCGCCTCGATCGGAGCTGCATGAGGGTAATTGTTAAAATACAGTCTGCAGAGATCACTCTTCATTGTACTTTTATTAGTAGGCTATTACTCCATGACATTTTATTGGGTGCCACGCAAAACGAGCAGCCACTCGTCACTTTCCCGGAGGAGATTTTCTCTGTGTCGAAAGTTCCTCTCACCTTGGACAGAAGCTTATTCCTCTTACAATAGCAGATCTGCCATTGTCAAAATGTCATCGCAGTCAAAGTGTCCGTAGGCCTATCTATACCGAGCAACAAAAGAAACGCAAGTTAGCTAGTTAGTTAATGTACTCTTATGGTTACTCAGAGTGACCGCAAAATAAAGAAAAGTTTGACGAAATTAGTGTAAATATGCACGCGCTAGTAATAAATTTGATTGTCTAAATACGCGCAAACTTATTTTCCAGTCTGCCTTTAATTAACGTGCGTTTCTTTTGCTGTTCAGCATATATCTGACTGGATGAGCATCTGACATACCACACTGCATATCTGCCAAGCCACGCATTGCGCTTTATCAAATTGATTGTTATTGTCAGCCGTCTGTCTGGCCTGACAAGCAGGTTGTCTCAAAATATAAGTTTAATTAATTTCTCAACACAGGTGTCTTATTTATTTATTTATTCATTCATTATTAATTTAGCCTATTTAGCTTATTGATTAATTTTACTAATAAGAGCAACAACAGCATGACGTCCGCATCGCTGCATGTGGTTTATTACTCATTTTGACAGCTGCACTCATTCCTGCATGTTGTTTGCTGGTTTCCAATCTGCGTACACCTGGTCAGACCTGGCATGAGATTTTTGCGGACCGTTCGCTCACGTTCAGATTGATAAATGCCGATCCTTGCGGGAGATTTGGCATACGCCCATTTTTTTGGTGTACGCACGTTTGATAAATGAGGGCCCTAGAGAGTACAGATACCTGAGATGGTAGGGACTACTGATTGATGAGGTCGTAGTGCGACGAAGAATGGGGCCAATGTGGAAATTCGTTTTGATGCAAAAATTCCTCAGAAACGAAATTTCTGTTGGCACATTGGTCCCTGAGTAGATGTTTGTATTTTACAAATATTTAAACACATGCACGACAATTTTCGGTGAATCAAACTTCCTGAAATTTACACAGAAGGAAACGTGTAAAATATTTAGGGAAGCTCTGATTTAGTTGTGATCCAATTCCAATACCTGAATTTTGGTATCTGCTGATACTGATACAATTTTGATACCAGAGCTTATTTTACTTAAATAATAATAATAATAATAATATTATTATTATTATTATTATTATTAGTTGTAGTAGTAACAGTAGTAATAGTTGTATTGTTGTTGGTATTATGTATAAGGATCTACGAGGCTGTAGTAAAGTAAACAGCACTTCTTACAGTATTTAAAAGAGCAAAAAATTCGTAAAACTTGTATTCCACATTTTACAGCAGATTAACATGATGCAAACAGGTGTAGGAGTGCAACCTTCATAAGGTTGAAATTGAAAAGAAGACATTAAAATGTAAGCACTCAAAACCCTATCAACGGTAAAAACAACAGTGCTTCACCTGGAAGTTTTCAGACTGAATACTAAATAAAGTGCAAGAACTTTCTGCACTGTCATGTATACTCATGCACGGTGGAATAATCATGGAGATCAGACTTGCAGCGCGAATAAATCTTATTTATCGCACCGTGACTCCAAGAATAAAGATGCAAGTATATAAGTTTGTTGAGTCACTTTAATTGCAACTGGTAGTTGATGGATACAACATTTGGTGAGTTTTCCCCTTACCTACTGTGTCTAGGGAGAAATGTGAATGAAAACTTCTTGAAGCATGCACTCATGGGTACAATTTCCAAGGAATATAGCTCTATTATTCCTGGCCACTGTTGCGGAAAATAGCTACAGGATATCTTTTGCCATTGCTTAAAGAAAAAAAGAACAATGGTAAATATGACAATATTTTGTTGAATCTTTTTGATTGCGTCATTCATAAAATGTTTTGATGACAGTGAAATCAGTTTCTGAAAAAAAGCAACTTGCCAGATTTAATGGAAATGGTTTCTAAACTTGTTAAAAGCTCAGGAAATAACAAATCATAACTGGATATCTTTTGCTGTTGGGATCAATATTTGTGATTTAAACAGCAGTCAGTGGATTAAACGCAATAAAATAGACTCGAAGCATAAAAAAACGCGGGGTATATGCACGAGACGCGCATCTCATGGAATCAGTGTAGAATGATTCATTTAATAAAATAGACGCGTATCTTTTCCGTGAGATGCGAGAGTGAGGGATGTCAAAAGCACTCCTAAAAACGCTCTCAGTGTGGATTAGGCTTATCTCATTGAATTCCGGGAAACAGACAACAACTGGATCAATGTGTGCAAACCAATTACATTATTACAAATTCATAGTTTATAAAATGTAGAGTCTGGGTCGGTACGTGCTCCTCGAAGGCAAATCAAGCCCAAAAAGTGTATACCGTTATTGCCGTGTCTTTACCGTCATCAAGCATTATTTAATTGTAAAGATACATTTTGGTCTGTAGCCCCAGGATGTAGCCCCAAGATGCTTCGATGCATTACACCATAATTCAGTTGTTCCCTGTTGTCTCTATATTATTAGCTCAGGAAAGAGGCTAACGGTAAGGATGATCAATTTGTGAAACACTTCAAAATCTGCAAATTACTGGTCACATAGTTGCAGCAACCTGCATTTGGTCAATGGCCTCTCTCGTTCCAAGATTGCCACCGGCTGCCTCGTGGTTTTGGCCACTAGTGTTGACACTAAGCGTAAAACCAAAGAATTAAAATATGTTGTTCTTCCAGACTGATAACAGTAACGTCAAATGGTTCACCAACTCTGGGTCATGACTTTTTCCAGCTGCAGAGTTTGCAGGCCTGGTTTTAGAGGAGTAAACTGGTCTGACAGTTGTGATGCAGTTAGACCGTCATAGATAAGTTTTAGTGTTGGGTAGCAAATTAAAGAGGAACAATGCTAATTTCTCGTTTAAAATTGCAAAATGCAGTTTGGTTAGATAACGGTAGGGACGTTGAAGACACATTTTCTAAATTTTAAGCATAAAATAAACAATTTTTCCATATCAAATGAAGTGGTTTGCTCAGCACTTAGGCCATTTAGCAACTTCTGTAGATTTCTATATACCGAAAGTCAATTTGGGCATTCTTTACTGTTATTTGTGCCCCTATTGTGAGAATGGCCCATACAATCAATGTATAAAATGGTACAGTGGTTCGGGCTCTTTCTTGTTTCAGTATATTAATGCCCTCTCACTCGGAGCCAGGTCCACACTAAGCTTATTGAGGTCAGAGTAAAATAACTGGACTTCCTCTTTCAGGCAGCACAAGCTTAAAGGAAAAAAGAAAACTGGAAAACAAACTTTAAGCCACACCTAATGGCCTTACATCAATATTTGACCTCACTTGCACTTTTCCTGTTGAAATGGAAGCACCCGCCTGCAGCAATATTCTAACATCTGGTGGGAAGCTTCCACGTGAGAATGGTGGTTGTTACTGCAACAGACAGGGGAAACAGGTCCATATTAATATCCGTGATTTTGCAATGTAAGCTAACATGATCAGATGTCCACCCATGTTTAGCCATTTATCACATCTTTTTGAAGTTTACAACAGCAGTGTTCATGCTGGGGATCAAACCCACAATTGACTCCTGGCTATAACTGATTAAAGAGCAGTTGTCTACCGAGATCACTTCCTTACAGAGAGCCTCATTGCTAAGAATCATGGACATGCAAATGTCCAGAGATCATTCAGCTGAAAAGGGAAAGGTTTTGCGTGGCTATGTAGACGTGGAATAATGTTACTGAGTCTTCCCTCTTTCCCTTTCAGGGTCATGTGACAAACTCCAGAGCCAATGACAGCCACTCCGTGGGCCTCCTGTCACACAGCCACCATGTGTCCCCCTTGGACAAAGTACAACAAAGCTAACTAGTGACATCAGCTAGAACATTGTGGCATGGCCCAAACTTTCACAAACCTTGCCTGCCCCAGCAATGGGTGCCCGACACCCTCCGCAAACAGGATGCAATTTTCTCTGCCGAAGATGAAGACTTGGGGTTTTTTGGAAGGACTTATGACATTTATTTGGAGGGATTCCTTTAATTGGGGTTGGGTTTGGTTGTTCTTTTCAATGCTCAAAATTAACATCGCCATCCTGCAACATGGCATCCTTCAAAAGCCATGAAAAGTTATGGAGCAGTTTGCATTCAGGACTCCTGCAGAAACATAAAGATTGAGCTTATTTGCCTTTGAGACATTGTATCTGTTGACATATTCATGCAATCCATTCTGTTAGAATGATTTATATTACCAAGAAATATTTCTGGACATCCTTATTTCCTTCTCTCTCTTCCACAGAAATCCATACACAGACATATAATCACTCAGTCCTCCACAGGCAGGTGATGTGTGGCTAAACCAAATGCTGAAGGTGTTAGGACTCATATTTTTCCAACAGCAGAACTGCACGAAGAGCACAGGGTCATTGGAGTCATGTCATTTACCTGACAGCCCACTGGTTCATCATAGTATTAATCTTATTTATGTCACTGGCCATTCTTATAGATTTCTTTATTATGTGTTCATATGGATGCTTTTTCTTTGCACCCTCCTGTAGTAAAAGATGAAATGCTTGAATCAGCTCTGTCTCCAAATGATCAACATTAAAATATTAAGTAAATAATTGAAATGAAGATTAATTGGTTATTAGAACACAGACCATTGATTCACTGCTCTGGTGCTAGAGGGCTCCAGTCCAGCAAACTTCTTATGACTTAAAAACATTTAACGTCTTGCTCCAGTCTTTTACTGGTTTAATTGTCCAATGGAAATACTCATCTCACATCTGAAATCATTTTAGAAGTGCTGACAGGAGGAAACCCTGCAGAAGGACAGCTCTCTCTAAGACCAGAATTGGGAAGCCATGGCACTGTCGGTCTCTTTCGTTTCTTTTCTGGTTTCCTCTGTCGCAACTTATCCCACACTAAAAAAAAAAAAAACTTCAGCTATACTATGAAATGCAAAATGATTGTTCTTTATACAAAATGTTGAGTCCATAAGAAAAAACTATATATTTTCTAAACTAAAAAGGCAAATGTCATCTTGAAAATCAAGCTGATTGATGTCATTGTAGAAATTGTTTGTTTTTTTGTTATTTCCTTTATTACACTGCTTGGCATGTGGTGTGTGCACGAAGGATCACAGCAAGAATGATGTACTGTACTGTATGTACTGTACTACCAACATTTTAATTAAGAACCCACAATCTTGTGTTAGTATCTAACACTTAATGTCATGTATTGGCTTTGTGTTTCTATTCCAGAGAATCTTTTACCACTAGCAGCTACAGTACGTAAACTGTATAATCCATGCCGTTTTTCCATACAATTGTGATAATAAAGAAATATAAACAATAAAATCGTACTTTATTGTATATAGGCCTGACCCTGTGGATCACACTTGTTTAACAACCTGGTGGTAAAATTGGAGGCATACGCTTTAAGTTATTGCCTGAGAAATAATCTGTGAAAATGGATTGAGCAACTGTGACCAGATTGGTAAGCAAGGCCTATAATAAATAACATATTGATATTGTTCGTAGCAACTGAGATCAGAAATGTGTCTTTGTAGAAATTATCTGTATCGAATAGTGTGAGGAGAATACTACAGAGACTAATAATGAGTTTGAAAAGAATGTTGACGATATAAAATGGGAGTCGTCCACAGTAGAATGCTGTCATCAATTCCTAAAGGAATGTTTGGCACTTCAGTCACAAACGTAACACCAAGCTGGTATGACCAAGAAGGCAGTCTGTTGCAGCAAATGACTTTAATGTATATTCAAACAATTAATGGTAATATCTAGGCCTATTGTTTTATGCACATATGCATTATACAGTTCCTTAACTGCCAGAATTTTTAACGGTCAGGCGGATTTCTATTAGGGGTTGATATATGTGTGATAGTAAATGGCCTGAAATTTCTTTTGGTGTGAGATCGATTAGTAAATAGGAAAATTCCAGGTTTTCAGGTTCCAGAAGTCGACGGTTTGGTTTTTATGGTCTCGAGAAGGGCCACCCTCCAGAGGGCCAAAATTGAACTTTTTAAGAAAAATAGGTTTTCGAGTTGAAATATCTCAGTGCGCACTCAATAGCCCAGCTTCATTTTTACTGGTGTCAGTCTATATTAGGAGAAGTTTTGGAAAATTACGAAATTTTGGTGGGCTGTTGAGGGCGCCACCTATAGGGGGCGCTTGAAAATGCCATCTTGGACCAAAGTAGCGGTCACGTTTGAGGCATTCCTTGCTTGCGCCCTCGTTAGCCCAAGCTTGTTTATACATGAAATGATTCTATAACAATGCCTTGTACTATTGCACTTGAAATTATAGTGGGATGGTGAGGGCGCGGAACTATAGGTGGCACTCAATTCGGTGAAAATGCAAAAATAGGGGTATTCCGCGGCTGTAGATCTCCATGCGCCCCCATCAGATTTGAATGATATCTGTTTTATTTGATAGCCCTTCATGTCCCCTATGTGCATCAAAAAGATTGATTTGGGGTTCAACTGTTTTAACCCTTTTTGACCATCATTCTGAAAGGTGTGACGTGACCATTCCATACGCTTGTCTATGTAGTGCTGTTACGGTACATAAGTCAGCATAGGTGTCAGTTTGAATTCAATGCCAATGGATGATTTTTCGTGGAGCAATCAGCAATTTAAAGCTCTCTTCTGAACCAATGGATAGGGTCCGGCCTTCTGCTGACTTCCTTTGGAATGTTTAGAAGATTGGAGGCGGGGCTGGACAGATTGCACGCTTCACCACTCATGAATAAATTTTTTTTTTAAAAATGGTTTACTTCTTTTGTCATGCTAATTTCAGGAAAATAAATCACTCATTATCTCCTTCATCCCTACTTTGTTAGAGAAAACTCAGGTGAAAGTATGATGTCAGACACTTGGTTTTCCCCCCTAGTCTGTTATTTTTTGGAAGATAACAACAGCAAACATGAAACAAGCCAAGAGTTAGAAAGTAAAAATCGTGCACATTGTCAGGTGAAACTGAAAGTACACAGTGCAACAGCTTGATGCATACAGATGTGAATGAGAAAATGTGGTGACTCCTTTTTGATGATCTTTTCCACCTTCTGCTCAGCAGAGGGTTCTATCTGATCCCCCGTCCTGGGCCCACCCACATGTGTGCAGTTACATGTATTGCTTTTCCTGTCCCAGTCTCACTGCTGCTCAATTGGATGAATAGATTTTTATTTCAGGCCCTCCAGCTAATGAAATAACCCTTGGCCAGGGGCCAGATGTGTGCACCTTCAGTTGGTTACCTTTCCACCATGCCTTGTTGCCTTCATCCCTTTATTCAATCCATAGACCATATATTGTACTAATTCGCGTTTGAAACCTTGCTTTACTGGGATGGTCAAAAAGGGGTTAATACAGTTGAACCCCACTTCAATCTTCCTGTTACCTATAGTGGACATGTAGGGCTATCAAATAAAATAGATTTCATTCAAATGTGATGGGGGCGCATGGAGATCTACAGCCGCAGAATACCCCTATTTTTGCATTTTCACCGAATTGAGCGCCACCTATAATTCCGCGCCCTCAACATCCCACTACAATTTCAAGTGGAATAGCACAAGGCACTGCAATAGAATCATATCATGCATAAACAAGCTTGGGCTAGTGAGGGCGCAGGGAAGGAATGCCTCAAACGTAAGTGCTACTGGGGCTCAAAGTGGTGTTTTCAAGCGCCCCCTATAGGTGGCGCCTTCAACAGCCCACCAAAATTTTGTGATTTTCCAAAACTCCTCCCAACACAGATTGACATCAGTGAAAATGAAGCTGGGCTATTGAGGGCGCACTGAGATATTTCAACTCAGAAACCTATTTTTCTTAAAAGTTCAATTTTGACCCTCCAGAGGGTGACCCTTCTGGAGGCCCTAGCAACCAAACTGTTCACTTTTGGAGCCTGAAACTTTGGGATTTTCCTGTCTACCCAAAGGGCTTCCACTGGAAAAAAAATTCAGTCAAATATCTAACTGACATATATCACCCACCGCCTGAACGGTATAAATTCTGGCAGTAAATGCTCAGGACAAACAAATGTTTTCCTCAATTTGGCATAGGACTCCAAAGTTTTTGACTTGTAATAGCCTGTTCCTACAAACAGCTGATTACACAGTTGCAAGTCAATGTATAAAACATGCAGATGAGGTGAATGGGTTTAATGTTCTGTCTAACTAAACTTCAGCATCCTCAAGATTTGTGAGCTACAACTAAGTGACTTTCTCCAGTGCCAGATATTTTGGTTCCAGGCAGCATCAGTTGCCTTCTTCAGATTTCTGCGCACTGCAGTCTCTAAAATTTAGAGAGAATGGCAAACTTAACAAAATCCATCAAGGAAGCATTGGTTCGAAAAACACCTTGTTAATCCATTAGGTTACATGAGCAATAATCATAGAAGCAGGCATCTGAATGATGCAGTAATTGTAATATTTGAGATCATCTTGCCCCTTGCCACATTTGTTGTGGTACTGTTGGTACTGGCCATGGTACCAGCCAAGGAAGCCACCCTTCATGTTCACTGAGACCACATGGAGTGGTCACACATGCCGTATGCAATGGTTAAAGTTAACATGTGAATTTTTTTCTGACGTCTCCAGTGTGTCTACATCTTATTTGGCAATTGTAAATCTAATATTTCAATTTTTTTTTATAAAGTCATCTGCTAAGGGTTAAACTAACATGTCAATTTTTGTGACATCTCTAGAGTGGTGAAAGGACCATTCAGATAACCAGCCTGTCATACTTTATCCAGTGTTACACTCTCCAGTATCTCTCTTATCATTGCCAGGTCTCAGTGTATTATCATTTGTTGTTGCCAAATTCTGTAACAGCAACTATCATGACTCTCAGTGCTACTGAGAAGCAGCTTCGCTACAGAGAGCGCAAGAAGACCCAGATTGGAAAGACTGCGTGGAAGTAGAAAGAAGAACAGAAAATGAATAGTGAATGTGACATTGGGAAGATAAGAAAATAACAATTGTATAAAAAAAAATCATAAAACAACAGTTTGTTACAACTGATAATGTAATAAATTACCGGGCCAATAATGTAGGGGAGAGCTGGTACGAAAGTAACATTTTTCACATGGACGTCATTTTAAAAGATAACGTTACAGACCGAAAAAAATTTTCGGAGCGATTAACTACTTTCGTGCGTGCTCTGTCAATTTCAGGTGCTAAATCATCCCAAAATATATTGACTTCGGCATAGTTTGACGTTGAACGGAAGTTGCGCATTGCTGCTTTCAACCCCTCCAGTCGGGATGAAAGTGGCACACAGGCCGGACAAAAGTAACGTGATGAAATTAACTGGAATCTTTTAAATTACTGTCGTTAAAACAAACAAAAACAATCAGACATTTGTTTTAAACATTTTAATTTGCTTCAAATGTTTCAAAAGTAAACGTGAACATGTTTAACGTCCCAGATAGCAAGCACCTCCGCTCCGGATCTGCCCCGGCTCTGAGCCGGATCAGCTGGTGTCGGCACAGAGCCGGGGCAGATCCAGAGCGGAGGCGCTTGCTATCTGGGTGGGGTGCAATTGGTCTATTTATAAAAATTATGAAATTACTTCACTCATTATCACAGTTGTGACAGATATAATGAGCTGCACCCTCAGTGCATGCCTCATGTGACCACAGCAGACAAAAGATGCACCGCACCCACACTTCTCCAGGCAAAGATGAGGCAAATGTCTCCCCACAAACAAGACATTCCTCATCATTGCCCCGAGAAACTGTGGTTGCAGTGAGTCCACTAAACAACGTTTTCTTTGGGCGTTTTGAAGAGGATTGTTTTTTCTGGCCCCTCTGCCGACTCTCCTCCTCCAAAGCAGATTTTACTGGGGTGTCGGTCAGTATTGCTGTTGACCTGCAACATTTAATGAGATGATAGTCAGAATCAGCTTGTTTTTATACAAGCAAGAAAATCAAGACAAGTTAAAAACGACACTCTGCTCACCTCTTTCTGCTTCTTCTTTAATTTTCTTTCCTCGAGCCAGCCTTTGGATATGAGCGAACCTTTTCTGGGCTGAACCTCTGTATTGGCGTGCCGCTAGATGTTCCTGGAACCACAAGCATACCTGGATAGATAATATTTCAAAAAAATGCTTGGCAAGGCTCAACATGCACATTTAAAGACACACACAGACACAAACTCTCACCATCTACAGGAATGGCAGACTCATGGGGATGCAGCTCAAATGGGCTCTGGCTAGGTTGATGGTGTCTTAAGGGAGTGGGCGCTGGTGATGAAGCGGACATTGGTGATGAAGAGGGCGCTGGTGATGGAGCTGGCGCTGGTGATGAAGAGGGCGCTGGTGATGGAGCTGGTGATGGAGCTGGCACTGGTGATGAAGAGGGCGCTGGTGATGGAGCTGGCGCTGGTGATGAAGAGGGCGCTGGTGATGGAGCTGGCACTGGCACTGGGGATGGAGCTGGTGCTGGTGCAGGACGGTCGGTCGCAAAAGCTGGAGCAAAGTCTGTCTCACTGAAAATATCTGGATTCAAGGGCCAGATACCGGTGCACTCGAACCCAGATGAAATGCTGCTTGCTGTCGCAGCTTGACGCAGAGCTTTAGCCACAAGACTCGGGATGTTGTAGATGGTCAGAGTTCTTCCAGGGTTCATTCGCATCCAATTGTCCGCTGCACTGTTAATGTAGTGCTTCAGAGGACCAAAAACGCTTCGGTCTAGCGGCTGAAGATGGTGGGAGCAGTGGGGTGGAAAAGACAGGAGAACAATGCCATGTGACTTGCAAAAGTCAATAGCTACCGCAGAGAGGTGTGATGGATGATTGTCTAAGAGTAGCAGCAACTTTAACTTGGAGGTTACGCGGGTGTGTCTTGCAAAATGCTGTAAAAATGCCAAGAAATCTGTCTCCTGCATCCACCCCGATCCATTGGCAGAACCAGTGCAGCCAAGGGGGCCATCCCGGATGAAGTGGTCCTGGAACTTCTTCCTTGGGAAGATAAAGTAAGGGGGAACAAAGTTGCCTTGTGCGTTGGCAGCAAAGGCAACAGTCACCAATGCCCCTCTTTCCCCAGAGGTCACAGCACTGACCTGGCGCTGCCCCTTGGTGGCAATGATTTTGTCTGGCACTTGAACCGTTGTGGTACCTGAAATAATAAATGAAATGAATTATTGCTGTTGCAAATCACTGTTGCTTTTTAATGTATCTAAATATAAATTTTTACCTGTTTCATACATGTTCCAGATGTCCTTCACTTCAAAATTATAGCGGGTGAGGACAGTCTTTAGGTTTTTAAAAAACGCTGTCACGTTGGTCTTGTTGAAGCTGGTGGAACGGGACATGCTGGTGGCTTGAGGTTGATGGATGGACAGGGTTTTGTTGCGCTCGAGGAAGGAGGTGAGCCAATCCTTCCCTGCCATCTGGTTTTTCTGCCATGAACATGGAGTTTTGAGGCCAATATTTTCGGCCAGCTCATATGCAAACTTTCGCACCTAAAACAGCATGAAAAAGGAGGTTAGCACCTCTGCTCCGGATCTGCCCCGGCTCTGTGCCGACTCCAGCTGATCCGGCTCAGAGCCGGGGCAGATCCGGAGCGGAGGTGCTTGCTATCTTAGGCAAATGGCGGTAGTGGTGTAGCTTTGTCTGCAGTGTTACTCCAACCTCTTTAGGACTCAGGCCAAAATATATATCAGCTGCTCTCTTTATATATGCCTGCAGTCTCTTCTCCTGTTCTGCTGTGAAGACTTTGTTGTGAGCCCTGTACCCTGGGGCTCTGGTCTGCTGCCCTCCTGCCTCTGCCCTCCTCTTGCAGTACCTAAACAGGGTGACATGACAAACGCCATGCACCTCTGCTGCCCTCCTCGCCTCTTCGGACATCAAGAAAGGCCCTTTCGTAAAACCTGCTAGTCAACCTTTCCTCTCTGGGTAGTTCTGACCCTAACTCTTGGCATTTTCTGTCTGTAAAATATAACACACACATTTTTTAGTGAGCTTCAAAACACAAAATGCGGCCGCATTAGCAGAGAGGGACGAACGTAACCGTTGGTACTTCCATCCCACACCTCTGCTGCTTCAGGATATGTTACAAAACTAAATGACCTATCATTTCATCATAAATATGACACATGGAGCAATAAAGACAATCTTTAAATCAAAAAAGTTTATCATTTGTCTGAATTTACTCACCACTGTGGAAAACTGTCTTCCCGGTCTCGTTTAGCAGGGAAGCGATTTAAAACCTCAAGATTTTTTCCCGGTCTGGACAGTGTCGCGAGCTGGACGTGCTGACCTAATCTGACGATCGAAGTCGCGGATGGCTGTGAGTAAATCGCCCGTATTACTTTTCGTCCCACGTTACTTTTCGCACCGGCTCTCCCCTAATAATTGACCGATAATGTAATAACAAATTCAAACCGATAATGTAATACCATTTTGACCGATAATGTAATAAAGTCAAAAGAGGGCAAACATCTACCCTGCCTTGACTTAAAGGGGGGGGGCAGACAGGGTGACCAGACGTCCCGTATTATGCAGGATTGTCTCAGATTTGGCTCATTTGTCCCGTGCCCGTATCAACCCTTACCGTGTGCGCACTTTTGTCCCGTTTTTTTTTTTTTTTTTTTTTACAATTTTTAACAAACAAACAAAAAAAAAAAAAAATATATATATATATATATATATATATATATATATATATCTCGACGAAAAATCAAAGGAGATTCAATTTGTCAACTTCTGTTAAGGCCCAGTGCGCGCTACTGCAGGGCTCTGCCGATGCTGGTCGGCAATGCCATTTTCTCTCTCGTAAACGGTCGTTGCCATTTGAAACGGTCGATGCCATATCGCTGAACCGGTCGATGCCATTTTGGACGGTTGATGCCGTATCCGAGCGCCCGATCTTGCATTCCGAATGCTCGTGAAGTTTACGTCATATTTCGGAATTCTCAGATTAGCTAGCTAACTAACCCTTTCAACTATTTCCACAGTCTGGTTCAAACTAAGCTTTTGGGAACTGTACCCCTGAACTGTTATTTAGTTTGCTCTAATGGTTTTGCGTACGTGAATGCGCAAATAATATAGGCTACAATCTATACATTCGCCTAACCCTAACGAAAAGCGTTCCCCACTTTCATACGAGCGCAGGCACGAAAAACGGTACAATTTAATTTTTCCATAAATGCGGATAAATAAATAGGTTTTTCAACATGATAATTTAGACGTGTGCTTTATTTGAAGAATGTATGGTCTTGACTACTTGTAAAGTAAACTTTGGCAGGATTCATTGGTTTTTGGCAATGCAGTAGCCTATACAAATTAAGGTAAAAAAACAGGCTATTTTTAACATGAATGTGTAAAAAAATTGCTGTGGTTTTTCTACACCTAAAATAATAAGTTAACCGTTCCTTAATTGGCAATAATAAAATACACACCCTAATTTTTTACAGAAGTGTTCCGTTTTTCGTGACTTCGCTCAAATATGTTTCCATGGTTTGGTTTGGTTTGGTTTTATTTCCGTATTATAGCCTACACAAACATTAAGAAAAAAGAGAAAAATTTGCAAAGTATAATGCAAAATACAGATAATCAAAAGATACGGCTGGTAGCCCATATACAGCTGCAACGATTATTAATCCAACGAGGGACAGCGCTCGATCGCAAGTAGGATTTAATTAGGCCTACTTGTATCTGGACCTCATTTTCATCGTCCAGCTGGATACATATTGGAAATTAATAGAGGCGCTGGCTTCAGAATTTCCCTTGCTGAGACTAAAAGCAGTCAAATATAAAGTACCGTAGTTAATTAACATATATTTTTCCGGAAAATGACATGCAGGCTATATTGTGCAATCACTGTATATCTCTTAAACTAGTTCATTAAAAAAAAGCCCATTGACAGGGTTCTCAGCGTGAGACACACGCATTTCAATGAGTTCACACGCTCACACGCCACACATGACATTTCTCACGCTGAGAAGTGATAAAACTCGCCGCACATTAGTAACATAAACTGTAGAGATAAGTACTAATCTATCTATGAATGGATGAGGCGAAGGCAGACAGCTCTGCTTGAATCAGCGACCAATCAGCCAATCAGAAAATAGTATTTCTTGTTGCCAGGTGAAATAGCAGCGCTGTAATCATGCCTTCCACACGCGCGCGAATGCTATTGTGTGCACACGTCATAGAACAGCTGGAAGTGGAAGCCCGAAATCAGGTAATCACTTCATCACTTATTATTATTATTATTATTATTATTATTATTATTATTATTATTATTACAATAACTGCTTATTAAAGTCAAGGAACTATGTAGGATATTTGCTTTATGGATCATTTTTTTTACCTCAATTTAACAGCTTTGGACGGTTATGGTTAGATGAATTGACTTGTAACTTGTTACGGGGAGAGTGGGGGCTATCTGCTCTCCATGTAGTGTATTTTGGCTGAAAACAAACCCAGCTCCGATCCAGTGTCAGAGGTGGTACCGCAACATCTCGTTTGTGACAGACAAAACGATACAAATATGCAAAAGAATTATTTATTTTAGCCTTTATTATACTGGGGAGTCCTACTGAAATTAAAAAAGCACAGATATTGGGGGGAATGAAGAGTCTTTTCTTCTTATTTGAGTTTACTGGCAGTTGCGACATTCAATAACTCATCCTGGTGTGCCATCTAGTGATAGAATATTGTAACTGCGTGCATAAATTTGCAGCTCCACGTCCACTGGCGGACACATACGCACAAAGATACACCGTTGTTCTTCTTGAACACGTCAAATCCAGATAATCCGTAAATGATGAATTAAATTAATATTTTAATTTGAAACGAGTAACTAAGTTGCCAGTGACAAAGTAACGAAGTGAAAGTATACTTCTTATCTTTTAAATGTAGGACAGTAAAAATCCCAGTTAAAAAAAATCTTAAGTGAAGTACAAATCCTCAAAAAAAAAAAAAACTACTTAAATACTGTAACGAAGTACATGTACATCGCTACTATGCACCTTTGAAAACGGGAGTATCATGCACCCCCCCCCGAAGGAAATCTCACTCTAGCCTGCATTCAAAACTTGACAGCCCTGCCCATTCAGGGATGTACAGTGCAACATATAAATTAGTCCGTGCGATGAATGAACGAACTGTTGTAGCACCGGTGCGATGAGAGACAGAGGCGTTGAATGTGTGCGAGAGAGCGAGACGTGAAACAATGCCACCTCGGACGTTAGTTAGGTGAGGCAGAATCCTCACCGTAAAGCGAACGATTGCTCCCCTTTGCTTGATTAGCAATCAGACAATTAACTAATTTCGTAAGACTATTCGGCAGAATGACTGGCCAGTTTAAGTTTCCGCGGTGTTATTACTCAGTACATGGAACCTGAAATGCTCACGAATCTGCATATTTGCGCGTACTTGCTTGCAGGAAGCCGAAGCAAGCAATGCCATTCAGTTCTTTTGCTGAGTTCAGTGCTTGATCAATATGCAATATATTCCCCTTTAAATACGCATTTTTTTAAACCACAGTCAAAAAACGTGGCGTTTATTTTCAGTCTTCTTTCATAATCCGATGAACAAAAGGTTAAAACGAAACACGAAATTATCGACAGAGCTGAGATTTTTTCTATTGATTAAACGTATTTCCATCCTTGCTGTCTTGAATCGAAGCGTATACGTCAATGAATCTTTTTGTCGTCATCACCTATCAGAATACAGGCTCCAAATCAGGGGCGGATCTACAGGGGGGCAGAGGGGGGCAACTGCCCCCCCCACTGTCGAGCCTTGCCCCCCTAGCTGCCCCCCTAACTTTAAAGTTCTCAAAACTATACTTGTAAAACCACCATATCTAAAACCACTATATCTTAAAGCCCCTCAAAGCATCGAAATAAAAGATGAATTCACCAAAAAATATATAAATGTAAATATAATATTCGGGTCCTCAAATACTTAGCTACGGTCCTGCATCAAACACGCGGAGTCTGCGTGACGCGCCTCCTGCTCCGCGCTGGCGTGTGTCAGTTGGCATGGACACATGTTGGAGTCTGCGTGCAGCGCAGCAGAGTGGAGCGACTTATCCACACAACTTTCTCCAAGTAAAGTCAGTTTCCCCCGGTGAATAAAGTTTAGTTAAATTCGTGATAGATGGAATGTACGCTAAAGGCGATGGTTCAATGCATTAATTAATCGCTGGTCAAAAGTGACTCACTCCCGTGTGATTTGTTGGAGCATTTTTCTCTACGGTTAGTTTTGATTATAGTAAAAAACGAGAACAGTTTATGATGCATTTAGCTAGATATCAAAAAGAGGCATGTTTGAATCCAGAGGGTCGCTGTTAAGTTTCAGTGTTATGTGATCAATATCACAGCAATGAGGCTGCATAATAAAACCAGGTCCTTACTGTCAGGGCAGTGGCTACGGGCACGGACCCGTATCTCTAGCCTGTATGCTAAAGGTAAGGCAGCAGTATTATTAGCCTCTCGTCTCATTCTATCACAGGTAAAGGTACGGGCGGGTCCGTACCGACTACCGTTAGCCCTTTTTGCAAACATACGGATGGTATGTCCTAATGAATTTGGCATGTGTCAGCCGAACCAGGCAAAATTTCTTAAATTCCATTGAAACTTGAAATATAATTGCTATTATTTTACCGTATATATGTTTGTATAGATCTAGTAATTCCGTTTCTTGACGTTGCTCATAAGTACTCGCGGCAGGAGCAAAATTCCACCACACGACTAGAGGTCTAGCCTGACAATCATCAGACGATCGTCTTAGAAATCTAGCTGTTCTCAGTATTGAAACAGCGCGCAAAACAGCTAGATTTGGATATGTTTGTGAGATTTTGCTGCACAGCACAACAATCGTCGTCTGAAGCTCTCTTAAAAGAGATGGCCAATATCAGTCCTGGACTGTGACTTAAGTACTTTTGCTGAATTTATTTTGAGGTACTTTTATTTCATTAGGCCTAAATATTCACTCTGCTACATCTTGGAAGGCATAATAATACAGTGCATCCGAAAAAAAAAAAAAAAAGGATAATATTCTGTTGAAACTTAGTATCTATAAAACTAATTAGGATTATTAATTACACAACTGTGTACTTTTTTTCACATCATACAAAGAACACAAAATTAGTCAGGCATTGCTGTCAGAACTCATTGTTCTGTAATCAGCTGCATGATTTGTGCTCACTTACTTGACATCATTAGACAGAAGGCATAGTTATATAACACCAAATGCCATTTTTAATCAAAGAATGTTAAGTAATTTTTATAGAATTAACCATTTATTCTTGGTTTCCTTTTTTTGGGACACAGTGTACAATAAATACGTTGAAGAATATTTTTCTGAAATTGTTCCCCAATTTTTAGATGCAGTTTTTTGGCAGATTGGTGAACCTCTGCCTGTCTTTACTTACAACATCTGATATGTTGTCTATGCTCTATTGTGAATATGGGTTTATGAGATTTGCAAATCATTGTATTCTGGTTTTATGCACGTTTTACACAATGTCCCAACTTCATTGGAATTGGGGATTTCCTAATACCGCACTGAGGACGTCCCATGCCACCCTTCCCAGACCTCTTGCCACCCTTTTGCCACCCCATGTAAAATTTTCTAGATCCGCCACTGCTCCAAATGTACACTCACCCACTATGTAGGGCATTATGTTGTGAATGTTCTACATTGACAACAATATAAAGACAGTGAGTGAGTGTGCATTCAGTGTGTCAACAGCATCTGTTTGCCAGCATGACCATTAAGATAAGCTAAACCTCCGAGGAATATTCGTGCAGATAACTTTAAGGCTCCCTGTCCACCGGCCGCCACTGCTAGCGACAGGAGCGCTATTCCCCGTAGCTCTTACTTTGCATAGCGCATCAGCCAACGCGGATATGTATTTACTCCTGTAATTTCGTGAAATAAATATTTGAAATATTCTCAATCCTTCACAACTCTGTCTCATATCGTGTGTTTGATAACTTTGTTCTATTCTTGTAAAAAAAAAAAAAAAAAAATCCTTTAAAGAAATCAAATAGCCTGTCGTGCCGTACATAATTTACTAAGAATAATGAGTGAATTAATAAATAAATTGAAGTCATTTTATTTGTATCAAGAAAACTTAGAAAGAACTAATGTGGAATCTGAATGAAATACAATTGAAATAAGATTTGTACTGTTTCGCGATTTTTGAGGTCACTGGTTTCAACGGTGGTTTTTATGGCTTGAGTTCGTACGTGCGAGTGGTTTTTTTCTTTTCTTTTTTTATATAGTATTCGTTCCGGTCCGGTCCATTACCCGTCTGTGCAGATGTTAATGCCAGCGGACATGGAGCTGCTCTATTAATGCACGCACTTACACTATTCTCTCACTAGATGGCACACCCGGATCACTTATCGAATATTCACCACACAATTCGAACACAGTTTAGAATATTGGCCAGTTCAGTCACAGCCCTGTTTTTCAAGAGTTGCATGAATTAAACTCCTCAGCTAAGCCTTGTGTGCAAACTGCTCAATATACTTGCCCATACTATATATCCAGCAATTCCAAAAATGCTCTCTTGTCCCAGAAAAAATGGTTGTACTCTGTAGCAACCACTTCATCTAAAGAGAACCAGTGGTATTCAAATTAGTAGTTAAGAAAAATCGGTTTTCTGAAGCAAAAATTCCACATGATATTCATACTGTTATTCTTCCATCACTATCATCTATCTTCTATCGTTTCCCTCATGCAGGGATAGTTCTGGGCCAGGACGCGGACGTGCGACAACTGCAAATCCATAGTACCCCCGGACACTCCGTCCGGGGATACAATAATGTCTTTTTGTGAGAAAAAGTCACTATCTAGTGTTTTATGGGCCAGTTTCATACACATGGCTTAAGCATTGTCTTGGACTAAATAGAGTTTTGTATGGAGATTCTCTATTGAAAATTGAATTCAGTCCAGGATTAAGCTTAATTTGTGTCTGTGAAACCGGCCCTATATGTCTTTAAATGATAAACTGCACTACTTGTGGTTGGTTTTAGAGATGTGACAGATGCTTTTACTGTGCTACAAGTTTTTGTCTTGTGCTACAAGACTATGAACCTCTGTGGCACCAGTGCTATGAGCAGAAAAAGTTAACCTACAGCCCTGCCATTGACAACTATGCTGTGTAGCTAATGGTAAAAACACTTCATAATCAAATTTCAAGTCAACTACAGCTATTTATAGCAGGCTGGAGCTTGTTTTACCCAAACACCATCCCATTCACCAGCATCACACTTCAAACCAAAACTATTTTCGTTTGGAAAAAAAAAAAAGGTTTCAGGTCGGGTAAATTGGGTCAGTTAGCTAAGATAGCAGGATCGTCTGTCTTTTTCTTCTTGATTGCAGACTAATTTACAATGGTAATCCAGTAATCCCCCTGTTTTACAGAATGTAACTAATTTAATTACATCTTTTTGTGTGTAACTCCAACGGAATACAGTTACATTCTTTGCTAGGCCTATCCTAATTACGTATCGCCGTTACATGTATTCCGTTACTCCCCAAGCCTGTTGCTCGGATAACGAACAAGAAAAAAGAAGACGTTTGGGAAACTTTAGCTGAAAAAATCACGTCCTCTTTCGGTGTGACAAGAAGGACTGCCGTAAATGCCGTCTATCAGCCCGAATTCGGCGCTCCAAGTTGTCTGCCTATAGGTTCGGCAGATAAGGCCAAAAGGCCGTTCATGAATTGCACCAATAGGGCGGTCATGATCTGTCGTCCCGATAGGCGGAAAACGTCCCAACATGAATACGGCCCCTGGACAACGAAAATGAGGTCCAGATACTGCTAATTAAATTAATGCGACAGAGCACGGTCCTTCAATGGAAACGTATATGGAAGTGGGGAACACTTTTCGTTAGGCGATTGTATATTATTGATTGTATATTATTTGCGATTTCACGTACACAAAAGCATTAAAGCAATCTAATGTACATTTACAGTAACAGTTCAGGGGTACAGTTCCCAAAAGCTTAGTTTGAACCAGACTATGGAAGTAGTTAAAAGAGTTAGCTAGCTAGCTAATTCTGAGAATTCCAAAATATGACGAAAACTTCACGAGCATTCCACGAGCATTCGGAATGCAAGATCGGGCGCTTGGATATGGCATCGACCATTCAGCGATATGGCATCGACCGTTTCAAATGGCAACGACCATTTACGAGAGGGAAAATTGCAGCGCCGACCAGCATCGGCAGAACCCTGCAGTAGCGGGCACTGGGCCTTAACTGAAGTTGACAAATTGAATCTCCTTAGATTTTTTTGTCGAGATATTTGTTAGCTAAAAATTGTAAAAAAATTTTAAAAAAAAAAAAATACGGGACAAAAGTGCGTACTGGTAAGGGTTGATACGGGGCACGGGACAAATGAGCCAAATACGAGACAATCCTGCATAATACGGGACGTCTGGTCACCCTGTCTGACACCCCCCTTTAGTAAGCCAAGGGAGGGTAGATGATTGCCCTCTTTTGACTTCATTACATTATCGGTCAAAAGTTTATTACTTTATCGGTCGGCGTACTTTATTACACTTTCGGTCAAAATGGTATTACATTATCGGTTAGAACTTATTACATTATCGGTCAATTATTACATTATCGGCCGGATAGTGTAATAATTTATTTCATTATCAGGCGTTACATTATCGGTAATTTATTACATTATCAGTTGTAACAGTTAAACTGTAACAATATGGGAATTGAGAAAATATATTTTGTCATATCAAGCATATTGAGTAAACATAATGATATGTTGATGATTCTTTAAATATATTATTATGATGATTATCTTTTAATTTATGTTCCAACTTGAAATTTATTACCTTAACAGTGTACCATAGACATACACTACAGGCCAAAAGTTTGGGGCCACCCTCAGATTTTTAATGGTGCACCGTGCAATGTGACCCCTTGGTTTTGGGGAATGCATTTATACAGCATGCCTTCTTGTTACATAACGTTATTTTATGTCACTAGGACGTGAACAATTTTAACACAAAGGCATTGGAACTCAATTATAAAACATTGTGGTCAGTGATCAATCAGGCAAGACCGCTTTAAAATGTGGTCTGAGGTCTGGAATTCACCCAAAACCTACTGGCTTCCTATATTTTATGCACTGAGGTCATTTCATGTGCAAAAAATAAGGAAAGAACAGATGATGTGTGATTTTTTTTTTTTTTTTTTTTTAATCTGAGGGTGGCCCCAAACTTTTGGCCTGTAATGTACATAATTGTTTGTAGTCCAGCAATTACGTAGCTATAAATTTAAAAATATGAACAAACATTTGTGGGTCTGTTACCATGTGAGCTGGTCACCACTCCCACAGTCAATATCAAACATATTCTGGTATGATATTAAAGTTCAAATTTCCCCATATTTGGTCATGTGTTACTTACATGCAGTATGTGTAATGAAAACACAAACTATATTTGTTTTAATAAAATTCATGAACGATCAGCATGTCATGACACTTTGCGTATATCCCCTCAAATCAGGTGCTAACTTTCAGTGAGTTGGTTACTAATCACATATTTGCAATTTTTCAGAAAAAAGTTTTTTCCCCCCAAAACCTTTCTTGGAGCCCATACAAGTACTTGTCCAAACCTACATTTAGGTGTATTATAATAGTGAAATAAATATAGGGGTTGAAAAATTATATCCATTTATGTAGTGGAATTGTGAGCCAGTTACTGCTTGACCAGGCTCACATACAGTATCCTATGTGTTACAATTGATCCCACAAGTGACATCACAGCTCTTGGCCTGATTCACAGTGCTGTTCAAGGGCAATATTGAGGGTTGCTAAAAGCCCGTTTTACATCCATGATTACTTAATTCCACGATCATCTCTGGGTGAAAACTGTTGATAGTTTGAAAGAGTATTGCATGCCCTTTCGGATAATACCAAATACGACAATATTTTAAAGTTTCAAATCAATTTACGTTTATTCAGTGTCCACGAGCACCTTCAATATCTTAGGTTTTTTTTTTTTTTAAACGAAATAGCAGATGCTGTGTGCTCCAGACCAAAGATGAAAGGCCATACGGATAGTTACAGACAGCTGGTCCAAAGGCTATGCTCAGCCATGCATGGGGTTGTGTCAGTGCCCTTGGCAAAAACAACCTGCACTTCTGTGAGAGCACATATGTTGCCTTCAAGAGGACTTCTGTCCCACAAGATGATGCAGAACAGCATTCCGCACACATTAAAAAGGCACCGCCACATAAGAAGAGGGTATGGGTGCTGAACAGGCCTGCCTGTAATCCCAACTTGTCCCAATTGAGAATGTGCGGCGTACTTTGAAATGCAAATATGACAAAGACTCCGCACTGTTGCACCCTGTAAGACTTGTTTACAGGAGGAATGGGACAAAATTATACCTCACTAAATCACTTGGTGCTTTCAGTCCCTAAACATGTCTGTGTTGTGAAAAGGAATGGCAACATTAAGCGGTAAATACTTTACAGTCACAACTTTTTGAGAAACAAAATTGAAATGTTCATTTTCAAAAAAATAAAATTCATGGGGGGGACATCAAATAATGTCCTGTTGTATTGTTGTCAGTGTAATACAGGTCAAAGGTAATTTACAAATCACTGCTTTCAGTTTTTATTTTAATGTAACGTACTGTCCAAAGTTTTTATGATTCGAGTTTTAGTTTGTAAGATGAGCCAACAGCAGGTATGCAATGTTCTAGTTAAAAGCCGGTATTAAAATGTGATCTGTATCCAGATAAGTTATCTGGATAAGGAAAATCGCGTATTAATGCAAGGTGTAAACTCGCTGCGATCGGAATGTGATCAGATCTGTCCAGATCACATCTGGACGTAGTCTGGCTTGCATTGTGTCTGGATCTCAGTCAGGTCAGGTGTAAACGCAGTCCATACAACTTGCAGGCATCCATACCACGTTTACAAAAAGGACAGCTGACTTGTCGCCACTTCAAAATACTCACACAGCTGGAAGACTGAAATCCGATCTCAATGAGGATAAGGAGAACGCATTAAGTACTAGGTGTGAACGCAAAGTAAGAATGGAATTTTTTTTTTTTTTTTTGTCCAGATAACTTATCCGGGTAACAGATCGCAGGGCCGGCTCTAGCTCCTTGGTAGCCCTAGGCGAGATTGAGTTTTGCCGCCCACCCCCCCTTTCCCATAACAAGCGTTGCCTGATAATTGGCATTACTATACTTAAAATCACTGAAGACACATATTAGCTGCTTTACTTTGGATAGCAGTTTTTTCACCCACTTATAGTTCTAGTGTACTACATTGCAATTAAACAATGTGTGATGCATGGACAATAAAACAGAAAAGTTTCAGAACATTTTCTTTAATTATTTTAAATAACATAAGTATAAAGGTGCTCATAGGAGGAATCTTAAGAAAGCTAAGGTCTACCTCCATAAATTAAGAATATTTAACAAATACAGAAATTTGCAGATACAGAAATTAAGTCTATTAACTGTGGAAATAAAGGCACTTTTAATGACACTATAAAAATAAGCAAAAAGGGTCACCTCTAATGAATTGTACACAAAAATACTATGAAGGATGCTCAAGAATATTTAACAAATTATGACAAGTCACTCCAACAAGCAAATTATGACTTGAAGAATCAACTGTAGCTGAAGTGCCTGCTAGAGGACAATTATTTCTGTAGCAAGAGATACATTTTTTTTTGAACTGCTGGATAGATACTATGGACAAGTATATTGAGCAGTTTGCACATCAGGTTTTATCTGAGGAGTTTTACTCTGGCAACTCCTGAAAAACAGGGATTGGAGTGAACTCGTCCATATTTAAACTGTGTTCCAGCTCGGCTTGCGAATATTCAATAACTGATCCGGGTGTGCCATCTAGTGATAGAATATTGTAACTGCGTGCATAAATTTGCAGCTCCATGTCCGCTGGCAGACACATCTGTACAAAGCGGTTAAGATGCCCTGGCGAGCACCGCTGTTCTTCTCGAACACGCCAAATCCAGATAATCCGTAAATGATTAAATTCATATTTTAATTTCAAACGAGTAACAAAGTTGCCAGTGTCAAAGTAACAAAGTGAAAGTATACTTTTTTATCTTTTAAAAAGGTGGTAGAGTAAAAGTAAAAGTCCCGGTTTAAAAAAAAAAAAAAAACTTAAGTACAAATCCTCCGGGAAAAAAAAAAAAAAAAAAAAACCAACTGTACTGTGACGAAGTACATGTACTTCGTTACTATGCACCTTTGAAAACGGGAGTATCATGCATCTCTCTCTCTCTCTCTCTCTCTCTCTCTCTCTCTCTCTCTCTCTCTCTCTCTCTCTCTCTCTCTCTCACACACACACACACACGATTTGCTGATTAAATGGGCACAGTGAGGGGAAAAAAAATCGTTGGGGGAAAAAACGCATAATACGGGACAATTAAAAGAGGTCCGGACCTCGGTGTCCTCAATGGTGGTTACGGCCATGATTTTAGTAAAGTTACATATTTATCAGTGAAGTTAAGTTAGCTAGCAATACGTACTAGCAAGCTAGCAAAGTAACAGTTGCTAGCTAGCAATAGCTGAGTGGCAGCAATGAAACGTCCAATATTAGGCAATGCACAACACTATTTCATTTCACACTATAATGGCTGAGATGAGACTTACCTCTATAGAGGGATTATCAGTCTACGTCACTACACAAGTCACCCCGCTCTACTGCGCATGTCGACTGCAGAAAGAGCAGGAAGAGCCGCGACCATGTCTTAAACGCGCAGGGTTTACAGACTTTTAGCATCAGTGCTGCAGCATGCCTACAGCATGACCCCAAACTGAGAGAAAAGAGAACATTGTTATTAATTTCGAGCAATATAATATATTAGACTCATTGGTTTGAATGGTGATAAAGCTGCATATGCCCGCAGGCACAGCTGTATAATTGCAGCAAATGAGTTGTGAAATGTTTACTACAATAACGACAGTGACTGAAAACGAGGTTACTTAGCAATGGAAAGATAAGATAAACTTTTATTGATCCCACAGTGGGGAAATTTCATCGTTACAGCAGCTCAAAAAGATAGTGATATGAGAGGGGGGAAAAGGCAAATGTGTACAACAAGTACAAAGCAAGGTAAGATTAATTTGTAACGTTATATTATTCTAAATTACATACCCAGCCATGCAGGTGCAGTTCGCGGTCAGGATGCAGTTGTTACTTGTTCACAATGACCCAGACTTCATACATGTTTATATTATTTCAGAACTCTTTTGCGAATGAAGGTAATCTCGGCGATAAGTACCTACACCTGTTCTTGCAGCACGGTCACACAACTTGCTGTAAACAATGGACAGCTGTCCGACTGGAAAATGTAAACGGGCGAAACCACGTACTTGTCACCAGAATTGCCTTCATTCGCTGAAGAGTTCTGAAATGCCGCTCTCGATGGAAAAAAAAAATTACCGTCGCTGAGTGCCAGTGCATAGACCTAATTATAATTAAATTATTTTACTGTACTGAATGTAGCCTATTATTTGCTGTTAGATCGCATGGGGGAGAGAAGCCATGTCTTCAATTGCCACTTGATTATTCTTTAATTGGAAAACGTGTTAATATAGGAAAACCATCTAGAATTAGCCAGGACTAATCGTTGTCAATAAAGAGATGGATAAGAATTTTCAGGTTTAGCGCTGGCCCTGACCCGCCATTCCGAGTTATCTCGTAGTTGGCAGTCAACGTGTTAAGACGTATCCCATTCACTAATGTTAATTTAGCAGCATAACTTGTTTTTTCACTCGGCGATAAACTGTTGTAGTAGGCTACGCTGACAATATCGCTTGCTAGCTAACATCGCAACTGCAAGATAACTACGACAACCTGTCAAACAGTTTAAAGGGGCTACTCTTTCTGCAGTCAAGTTGCGCGCGCATCCGCCGTGTTGATAAACAAATAATCCCTCTATACTGGGCTTTCTTTTCCTCTTCTTCTTTTCTCCGTTTTCGTCCCTACGCACCAGAGGGTTTAGACCTCTTCATTTTGAGAATCAACGTCAAGCTGATCAATGCAGCAGCTGAGCACTTGCCTAACGTAACGCAAATGCCCCGTCCACAAAATGATTGACACAAACATCTGCTTGAGGATCTGGTTGTGGCTGAGGGGGCGCCCTAGGATGATCATGTTTTATTTCGTCTGATGTTCAAATTCTATGATTAGTCAATAGTCAGTTACTATTTTTCAAGATATAACACACGAAGGGAGGGCGCCAATGGGCATCGAAAATTATTAGTTGTTTTTTTTTTTATTTCGTTTTTTTTTTCTCGAGGCTAAGGGTGACTGGCGGCGCCCCTCTAGCAGATGGCGCTCTAGGCGACCGCCTATATCGCCTATGCCAATCGCCGGCCCTGACAGATCGCATTTTAATACTTGGTGTAAATGGGATGGAACAGACACCACCATTTGACCAAATTTAGTTCTGCGCCAAGGTACATTACAGTCTCCCCTAGTCTGTGCTCTGGTAGTTATTGTATTTTTCTGTTATTTTCTGGATAAAATCATTTAATGGTGGTGGGGCAAGTCCATATAAAAAAATCAAAAACAAGACAAACATCCTCATAAATTTGGTAATTCTCAAGGTTAAAAATGTTATATTTCCTTAGTTGTAACATAGCAATAATGGAAATGGGTAGGTTTCTTATCCAAATATCTTGTACTGGGGGAAACATCCCCAGAAAAAATGAAGAACAAAACAAGAGAAATATTAACCGTGGTCTTCATTTTAGAAACACTTGGTGTCACATGCAATCATGTTCAACGTGCCTCTGTAAGTCCTGAAGGATGTCTTGTGTTGAGTCTACGACGTCTCTCGTAGACAGTTTCAGAGGACCTAGCTATCACTGAATAGCTGACAATATGCTAGGGTGGTAGTTGTAGGAAGCAAATGGGTTTGGTATAGTCAGCTTAGCTCAGCATAATAATGTAGTCGTTCACCTGCGAAGAGAGGTGAGCAGCGCGTGGTGGAGAGGTAGCTAGCTAACACTGTTTAGTATTAGTTATAGATAGTAATCATTTAGAGCCACTTTGGCAGTTATAGTGCTGTGAAAAAGTATTTGCCCCCTTCCTGATTTCTTATTTTTTTTGCATATTTGTCACACTTAAATGTTTCAGATCAGCAAATAAATTTTAATATTAGACAAAGACAACCCGAGTAAATACAAAATGCAGTTTTTAAATGATGATTTAATTTATTAAGGGGAAAAAGCTATCCAAACCCACCTGGCCTGCTGTGAAAAAGTAATTGCCCCTAAACCTAATAACTGGTTGTGCCACCCTCTGCGACAACAACTGCAATCAAGTGTTTGCGATAACTGGCAATGAGTCTTTCACATCGCTGCGGAGGAATTGTGGCCCATTCTTCTTTGCAGAATGTTTTAATTCAGCCACATTGGAGGGTTTTTGAGCATGAACGGCCTGTTTAAGGTCATGCCACAGCATCACAATCAGATTTAAGTCCAGAGTTTGCTTAGGCCGCTCCAAAACCTTCAGTTTGTTTTTTTTAAGCCATTCAGAGGTGGACTTGCTAGTGTGTTTCGGATCATTGTCCTACTGCATAACCCAAGTGTGCTTGAGCTTGAGGTCACCAACTGATGGTTGGACATTCTCCTTCAGGATTTTCCGGTAGAGAGCAGAATTCATAGTTCCATCAATTACGACAAGTGTCCAGGTCCTGAAGCAGCAAAGCAGCCCCAAACCATCACACTACCACTACCATGTTTGACTTTTGGTACGATGTTCTTCTTATGAAATGATATGTTAGTTTTACGCCTGATGTAACGGGATGCACACCTTCCAAAAAGTTCAACTTTTGTCTCATCAGTCTTCAGAATATTTTCCCCAAAAGTCTTGGGGATCATCAAGATGTATTTTGGCAAATGTGAGACGAGCCCTTGTGTTCTTTTTGGTCAGCAGTAGTTTTCGCCTTGGAACCCTCCCATGGACCCCATTTTTGCCCAGTCTCTTGCTTATTGTTGAATCATGAATACTGACTTTAAATGAGGCAAGTGAGGCCTGCAGTTCTTTAGATGTTGTTCTGGGTTCTTTTGTGACCTCCTGGATGGGTCGTCGATGCGCTTTTGGAGTAATTCTGGTAGGCCGGCCACTCCCGGGAAGGTTCACCACTGTTCCAAGTTTTCTCCATTTGTGGATAATGGCTTTCACCGTGATTCACCGGAGTCCCAAAGCCAAATGGCTTTGCCACCCTTTCCAGACTGATAGATGTCAATTTCTTTGTTTCTCATCTGTTCATGAATTTCTTTAGTTCACGGCATGACATGTTGCTTTTTGAGATCTTTTAGCCTACTTCACTTTGTCAAACAGGTTCTATTTAAGTGATTTCTTGATTCAACAGGTCTGGCAGTAATCAGGCCTGGGTGTGGCTAGTGAAATTGGACTCAAAAAATGTGGTTAATCACAGTTAATTCATGATTTAACAAGGGGGGCAATTACTTTTTCACATAGGGCCAGGTGGGTTTGGATAGCTTTTTCCCCTTAATAAATGAAATCATCATTTCAAAACTGCATTATTTATTTACTCGGGTTATCTTTGTATTATATTAAAATTTGTTTTATGATCTGAAACATTTAAGAGTGAAAAATATGCAAAAAAGTAAGAAATCAGGAAGGGGGCAAATACTTTTTCATGGCACTGTATATATCCCCATCGGTAACCATGCAAAATTAAACTGGTCAGATGATTGGGTGATATGATAACATTAGCCTTGTTTGTGTGGGCATAAATTAGCCTTGATGGTTTAACCGGTCAGTGCCTAATGTTAGCCTAGCGTTCGAGCATCTGTCAGTCTATGGACCGAGTTCACTTCCTCAATATCAATATATTCACGATTGTGCGCAAAAAGGCGAAGTATTGGTATTAACCTTTAGCTAGCTAGCTATGAAGAAAAAAATGCAATTCATGTATGGCGTAAGGTCGCTATTTTTCCAGCATGTGTTTTTTTCCTCTCTTGAGCTTGAAAATAGCCAGGTATGTTCGGTGTTACACGAATCACCCCCAGGGAAGCAGAATGCCTCCCCCCACTCACCTTAATGGAAGTTCAGCTTTCCACAAATGAGCAAATAACCCCATCTAATGCCCAGTCTATTTTGTTTACCTGCATTTTCATGAGCTTTGCGGTGACGCATGATTACAGGGCATAATATGGTGTGTCTTTTAACTTTTCATAGGGTAATGGTTTAGAAAATCCATGTAATGAAACATAACTTTAGCACTCTCATATTTGCTTTATTCCAAGGATTTTTTTTTGAAATAGTGTCATACAAAACATATCTTTCTTCAATGTAGCATTTGCTTTTGTAACTAAAACTATTGTCATTTTTTAATAGCTGATAAATTAACGACCTTTACGATGGCGAGGTTGGAAACTGTGAACCCTTATCATCCTTTCTGTCGCACAAATGAATTTCAAAAATCTTTGTATGTGTGACAGTTGATGGGTTCTGTCACTCCAAATGCCTCCAAATAAGTACGCGCCCTGGCTACCTGGCCAACGAGCCTGGCTCCTTGGGGATGTGGTCAGCACTTTTGGCTCTTAACTGGGAGTCTGGGGCTCAATTTACCTGCCCGGGCTCTCCTTCGGCCTGCCGCATTCTGGCGTAATTGGCAGGATCTGGGGGATCCCAATGGAGGGCATCATGCGTAACCAAAAGAGGGGGAGAGATGTGACAGTTGATGGGTCCTGTCACGAGAGTGCCTCCTAATAAGTATGTACCCTGGCTACCTTGCCAACGAGCCTGGCTCTTTGGCGATGTGGTCAGCGCGTTTGACTCTTACCCGGAAGTCTGGGGTTCAATTTACCCGCCCAGGCCCTCCTTCGGCCTGCCACATATGGGTAGCAGCAATATTGTTTCGATGTTGAATAAAATTCCTGAATGAAGGAATGGAGTGGTTGTTTTTGAGCTAGACAGTTAATGTGTATTTCTTCTGCACTGTCATTTCAGTGGGTACTGGCATTAATTTACCTCAAATAAATATGAAATGGGTAAGCAGGTGCAAAGTCAGTGGCAGCCTCATGTCATGACAGGTGTTATGTAGGTTAATAGCTAGGTGCCTGAACGGGGGCTTTGTATGCCAGAATTGCGAATCAATGGTGCTGGATTAAGGAACCTATGGAGTGTGACATGGATCTCATTAATGTCAGATGCAGTCAAGCAACCTTGTGTATAAATATTTTATGATTAGAGAATTTTTAAAATGACTGATTCAATAAATGAAAATGATGACTATACCGTAATACTTCTTTGGCTCAAATGTATTACACAGATAAAGGAAAATCATTACATATGTAATGCCAACAGCTATTTGGTGTAAAAATTGTACATACTTTTTTATATATGAAAAGGGGTGCAATGAGACATGTCAAAAGACCCTTTGAATTGCTGAAAACCCTGGAGTTCCCAGGGGCTTTGTCCCCTGGACCCCAGTGGGGACCTATGCGGCTCCCACACCTCCAGCGTAACAAAGTTACCTGCTATTTCTTGTTTTTTACCGTCTATGAAAAAACTTAGCGAGAACCCTGGGTATGTGATCAGCAAAATTGGAAAATTGATGACCAGAAAAGGGTCCCCTGTTCAGACAAACTTAAGCAGTGCAGGTGGTTTTAGTTGTTTAATTGTTTTGGCAATGTCTCAGTGCCACACATTCGGCCCCTTAATACCATTTGATCATTATCTGAAAGTAACAACATCCTTGATAACTGCAGCTGACCATCTCATTTAGGCTAAAGACCAGGATTTGACGATGGATACTTCAACAGACTAATGTTTTATTTATTTTTTTAAGCTTACGGCAAAAATCGTCTTCAGTTGCTTCGAAGAAGCGATTTAGAGTCCATTGCTATGGCCCGGCGGCTCTGCCGCAAACAATTCCCAGAAACGCGCTTGCAGTTTCAATCAAATAAAAGCCTCGGGGTGGTAAGCAAAGGACATCGTTGTGCTTCAGCGAAAGGGTTAACGTCAGTGTTAATATTCTGAGCTACACTGATTTTGTGTGTTAGCGAGATAACCGCTGGTACTGCTCACGGCTCACACTGAAATTCATTCTCAAGACCTTAAGTAACCTTTGTGGTTCTCTAGGATTTTAGAAAAGTGCAGTAGAGACTATTAGTTCCATCTAAACCAAAACAAGATCGGCGAAACTGTTGACTACGAATGTAGTTATATGACCGGGCTTTCGCTTGCTCATCGTACGCCTTAATTTTTCTGGAGGGGGGAAAACGCATAAAATAATCTGAACTGAAACATTACCAAACTCACAAAAACAAAGTTTATGAATATACTGCCTTTATCTTTTACCGATAGCAACGCAGGGTTCACTTGTAACAGAATCACCACAGCAAGTAAATCTTATTCAGTTAATTCAATGTTTCAATCATCCAACGACATTTGATAGAGACAAACGTCTTACTTCAAGCCTGGCGAACGAAGTATATTTGCCGTGATTATTCAAACTCGGGCTGACTCGGTGATATGGTAACTTGGGTCCTAAATTGTGTCGTTTTACTCAGCAGCAAAGTCTTCCTGGGAAGGTTAATATAAGATTCATCATGCTGGTTGCTCGCTTCGCCTGTCCAGTATGCTACTTCAGCCTCATGTATGCAATGGAAAATAAGTCATCAAGATGGAAATGTACCTATGTGCATCTCACTGTTTTCTCAATGGACAGAAATGTGTGGCTCTTGGGACGGGGCTTGAAATTATGGTCTGCATCGCCTATATTTGTCCTATCTGCGAAAGCAACACAATTTTATTGAAGGTGTAAGTTTAATAGTCTCACTCCCGGATCTATTTCCTGACTATAACTTCAAGTGTGGGTGGAGGAAACAAGAAGGTGGGGTTGACATGCAAGTTCGGTGGTTTGTACCACAGAGACGCAGTATATCAAAATCGAAGGCTCGTAGGAACGTGGAAATGTCGTCTGCTAAATCGTGCGTTTTGATTGTAGTTTTCGTCCTCTTCTATATAATTTATCTTCTATTTGGGGCGCTTGTGTTCTCAAGCTTGGAGAAACCAGAAGAAGCGAGACTGAGGAGCGAACTGAGTACTCTTAAAGCAGAGTTTCTCAACCACAGCTGCATTAATATAACATCCCTCGAAAACTTCATGGAAAGGGTGCTCAGTGCTAATAAGTACGGGGTGTCAGTACTTTACAATTCTTCTGAGAGCTCAAATTGGGATTTGGCGTCGTCGTTGTTCTTCGCCAACACTTTGGTAACGACAGTAGGTAAGGACTCATCAGATTTTCTTCCTTCTGTTTCACTCCCCGGTATGCGGAGTCGTGTATGAAAACAAACTGATGGAAATTCAAACCAGGCCTTTTCTAACTCTGAAGAAGAAGAAGAAAAAAACACTAAATAGTTGTAGGCAAATTCTGACGTAAATGTCTGAAGTTAGCCAACATGTCTAAAGTTGTCGATCTTTTTTTAAAGTTAGTTTTACTTATGTTGATCAACTTGTTTCCTGCAGGCAAGCGGCAAATGGTATTTGTAGAGGGAGGCGTTTTATTCCATTCAGCAGTGTTTAATCTGGTATGCAGCACGGCTGCACAAGTTTGTTTAGCCTTTGAAGCAATGATGATTGACACGCAGTAATTTCCAGTCTTCTTAACACTGTTGCATATTTTAGATGTTTTATTCCTCGAAAAAAATATTGTTGACGCAAGATGCTCCGTGAAACATTGTTTGGAAATGTTGGCTATCTTGTCGGACCATGTTGTAATTTGCATATGAATATAGAGGAAAGCTCATTCACGCAATTATTTATGTGTTTATGTAGCACGGGCACATTCGTAAACTCGCCATTGAAGACTTCACTGGCAGACTTCATGTAAACAAAATCTACTTCGTGCCGCTTTTCTACTTTCACGAACATTGGTAGCACTGTGAATTCAGGAGTTCTTTAGCTAATAGGTGCACAACTGAATGGATGCTCATGTGCGAAGTATGTACACGTACTTCTCACTACTATACAGTATGTCTCAGTTGCCAGAACATGAACAGGCGCAAGTGTCTCTGTCTGATCTGATTTCGCTCGGTAATGCAGCGCTCACTTCTGGAGTCATGAGCTGGAGATGGAAGGCTGTCATTGATTTTGGATTATTATCTTCGGGACCCTCGCTGTTTCGTTTAAAGAGCTCACTTCGATACTTCGACACAAATGTGGGACTACTGCCCGTTTATTAAAATCGGAAAGGCTTTCCTTCAGAGGACCAGACTGGCTGAGCAGGCCCAGATTTTTTTTTTTTTTTTGGTCCACTGTCGAAACCATGACGATAACTTCTTCCTTTGTTATTGTATGATTCTTACCTGTAGGCCTAACTATGAACGGTGTCAAACTGAATATTATATTGAATATAATATAAAGGGAAACCAAATCAATGCATAAAACGTTAGTTTTAAAAAATTTATTTCAATATAAAAAGCTATCAAACACCCTTTGCACTGTATTCTTCTAAATTTGCATTCATTTTTCTTCAGATATAAGTAAATTTTTTGATAGTCATTCTTTCATTTACCTAAGCAGTGATACTGTTGGAAATGTCTGTACCCTCAGGTCCAGTAATTTGCCACTTTTGAATGTGAATAGCATTTTCGATGACCAGTAATCAACTTATTTATAAATATCGAACAGAACTGGAATTCGGCATGGTTTGCCTTTTGGTATAACTAGTGCTGTGATTATTGGGGAAAATGAAAATTCTATTCTGTCGATATGATTTTTACATCGCTGGGCCAAAGGTGTGTGGACATTTGCTCATTCATCAACATATTCCAAAATCATGGGTATTGATTTTCCCTTTTGCTGCTCCAGCAGCCTTAGCTGTCTGGGCAGACTGTCCGCCAGATGTTAGAACACTGCTGTTCCTTTCCAGCAAGAAAACCTTTAGTGAAATTGGCTAGTGACTGTAGGAAAAATGATCTGTTGTTTGCCTCATTGGGCAAAATGTAGCACAATACCGTCAAATGAGTAACCAAATGCTATTTGAAATATAGCTGCAAGGGGTGATCAGTGGTGTCCAAGCGGAATCTGCAGGGTGTGACAAAATTTAGAATGTTATGTAGGTTCAGCAGGTGAACAAGGAAAGTGGGAAATTTTGTGAAATTTTTCATATTTGAGGGAAGGTAAAGGCACACAAGTCATAGGTTTTGTGGTCTATAAAATACTGGGCAAACTGTGTTTCAGCCAATGACCGTAAGATGCATGGCCAGCCAAAACTTGTTAAAATAAGAACTGCCATATGCTCAAATTTTTGTAAGATTTTAAACTGTAGGTCTAAGTGCTAGAGTTTGTGTAGTGAAAAGAACACTGCTTAGGTCCACCCTGAGTTGACCCATAGTTGTTAAATCTCTTCTGTTCCCTGCTTTCGTTGTCCTTAGTCGTACATTGCTTTGCTCCCAGTCCCATGCCAATGTCTGGTACTTCTGCTGGTAAACTTATTCCGACTGTTATGTATTACCTCGATGGCTAATACTTTGACTACGGTTAAGTACCTTATACAACCTTACTTCAAAAAATCTAAGCCAACCCTTCAGAATAAAATAAATACAGTCTGAGTAAATGGACTCCCTGCTATCATACGTTTTTAATGTTCTAACTACCTTGCTAGCTTGCTGGCTGACTAGGTGACCTGTTACTGAATCTGGATTTACTAGTTGGCTAGCTAGCCAGCTAACTGTTTATAGCGAACAAGTAATGGGTCTTTTTAATTAGTAATGAAAATTAGCGACAAAAAACCTCTTTGCTCCCAACGTTGCATCCCTTCCAATGGTGCATTATGCAGTGTTCTGAATAAAGAGATTTTTACCATTGATTTCCATTGCTACTTAAATAGCGGTGACTGGTTATAGAATCTTGCTTTGCTTGCTACCTAGCCGGCTGGTTTTACTTTTCAGCTATCGCTGTGCTGTTAATAATTCATAACACTATGTTCAGAGCAAATACCATTTTATTGTAAATTTTTGTTGGAATTTCAAAATCATTATAGGTGGTATACAGTTATACTGGGACCTGGCAACTTATAACATTATCATTACACGTGCATACCTCTGCTCCACGGTCACACACTAGGACTGAACAATGCCCTAAAATAAGTCAGCAGGCGACTACTTCTCTTGAATTGCTGCCAATCGCAGCTGTCAATTATGACTTTGCACCCCCCTTACACTTTACTACTAAATAAAAGCATAAACCAAACTTATCAGAAAAAAATGAACACTTATGCAGCAGCATGGTAAGAACTCTTTAAAATGACAGAAATTATCCTTGGAGAAAATTATGCAACACATACTTTAATTTTTTTTTAGTAAGGCCCATGTCCCGACCACTAACAAGGATATAGCGGATTTATAACCAGTACTGCAGCCAGCCCCTTAGAGTGCAATCAAAATGTTTTTGCCTCAATTTTAGGGAGCTGTCAGGTCATCCGTCTTTATATACCGTCAATGGGATAAACCTTTTCAAAGGATGGAAAGATGGCGACCTTCAGTATTTTGTTTATTATCCGGCCGCATTCACAGATATCATATTATGAATAAAACCTCTTGGACTGTTGAGGACACGGTCTGGAAATGCCCCTGATATTACTGCTGAAATGGCCAAAAGTAGCATCTTGCAGTGCCCCCTAGAGGACGCAGCCTCGACATCCCACAAAGATTTTCAGATTACTGCGAGTCCTACACGCAGTAGATTAACGTGAAAATGAATGTGGGCTGTTGTCGGCGCAATGATATAATTGCATTTCTAAACGGAATTTTATTTCAGTGCTAATTTCTCATCTCGGAATCTTTGGCCCTTCTGGTACCCCTAAAAAAGAAACCAAAGGGTATTAGCACCTAAACATTCAGTGTTTCTATTGAACCAACCATCTTTCACCAACAAAAATTTTTGGCAAATCTGAGACCATCATATATCACCACCTAATGCTTAACTGCCTGATTCTTAGAAAAAATGGCTCTTAACCTATTTGTAAATTAGATTTTTTGGTTTGCTAGTTATTATCAAAGTTATCTGTCGTAAATGAAATGGCTGAATTTGATAATGCACTGAGCAACCTATTGAATCATCAACCTTAATCAAATGTGAAAGTCTGAACAAGATCAAGAGAGATGGCGCTCTTAAGGTTCAGCTGCAAATAGTGTTGCTGATATCTATGTTTATAAGTTCAGTCACAAATGAATAAAATAAAATAATAAAATGCGCACCTCGCCTTTGCCCCTTGGCTAACCATGGAACCTGCCAAGAAAAAGCCACCAGACTGTAGATTATTCTAGAAAGACCAGAGATGAAATGGAGAACATCAGACTTTAAATCTGTCTCATGCTGCATTGGAAACGTCCTGGGAACTGGGTAGTCCCCAGTTCAAACTTCCCAGTACCCACCAAGGCGTATTACAGAGCTCTTCCTGGGAAAAACAAAAGCGGGTTTGTTGAACCAGTCTTCTTACCCAATGCAGCATTTTAACGTTATCGACTCCCCCAACAAAAGCAAACATCACTCGCCGTGTTTATCTATTGGCTACCCAACTTTAATATTAAAAAAAAAATCTTGTAAACAACAAGTTATTTGGATCTAGGGAGCATCCAAGGTAACATTGTAGTCGCCATTACATTTCACATTCACAGTTACTACGTATTTAGCATGGTCCCAAAAGTGTAATACTGGCATAATTCCATATTCTTAACAAAATATTCAATAAAGATCATTCAGTTATGGTTTTGTCAGCCATTGTGCATTGACGTCACATACAGTCTCTTGGCCAACAGGAGGTTCAGAAATGACACCGATGATCCCTAGTAGGAATTCCCTTTAGGAGAGATGTTTGATAGGCAGGTTTCCTACTGGGATTTGTGACTATTCCCAGTTCCCAGGAGGTCTCAAACACAGCAAAAAGGTAAAGGCAGACGCACATTTTATGATGTCAAAAGAGGGAAGAGGCATCTCTCCTTGTGTGGATCTTCTTAATAATCAGGGGAGGGCTTGAGGAATGCTGACTTTCTCCATTTTATATTCACAGTGAGAACAATTATTCATTGCACAGTGGCACTTTTTATTTTGGTTACTCCTAAACATTTAGAATGGTCACTGTCCAATGAATTACGGTGCTCGCTGTGTTATCGGGTTAGATCAATCTACAAAAAGATGCATCTTTTCAAGGTTATAGGAAAAGTAATCATCTCCTGGAGAGCATTAAGGTGATGTTAAATATTTTATGTTTTGAGATCATTTTGGGAGCAGTGGCTTAGATTTATTACTAATTTAAAACGTTTGTTTGAAGTAATGAAGTTGAGAGACTAGGTCAAAACATAATTAAAATATGTGAAAAAAAAATCTCTTGCATAATAGCCTTAAGAGTATCAACCATTTTTATGGTATGTATCTATGATATTTCCTTTGCTGCTCGGTTGGTATTGGACCCACATCCGCACTTGCATCCAAACACACACACACACATTTACCTCCAATGGCTGCCCCCCATCTTGACTGCGGTGATTTTTTTTTTTCCCATTGGTTTCTGGTCTACCCCTCCTTTAATGTTTTCTTGAGTCAGCTGGTAGATTAGAGGTCTGATCACTGAGATTGGGGCAAACAATAAAATTGAAGATGCAGTGTCTTTGCCTTGGTTAGTGTTGCACCAAATATTCTTAAGGCTTACGTGTTGAAACGTAGACGTGAATCTCCATAACACACCTACTTGTCTGCATGATTGAGATGACTCAGAGGTTAAGGAGTGGCGTCCTGATTACTGACGCAAGTACTATGTACATGTTTTTGCTTCAGGGCCCCATCTCCACGGATGAAAGCTGATTTACAGTGAAGTGATGTCAATTGTTTGTTTTCATTTTTTAATATCTGGATCAAATCACGTCATTTTTTTCAGCAAAGTGATGCTATGTTGCAAATAGTGTTCTGTGTTGTGATTTGGCATGTTATAGGAACATAATACTTGCACTGCAATGTGAAGACGTACCCTGTTATTATACCTTGGAGGTAATAACAGGGCAAGAGTCTACTGTGGAACTGAACCTGTGATCTCATCATCTGTTTTGTCTGCCAAGGTTACAGTCTACCTTAATGGATTTAAAAATGGTTCTTCGTAAATAAAAACTTTTCAGGGAAATACTGCCTGGCAAATAAATAAATAAATAAAAAGTGTATTTAGATTTAAGTTGGCGAATGCTTTTAAGAGACTATGATTGGATTGCAATTACAGTTACAGTGGGGTGCAAAAATTTGGGCACCCCTCCCCTGGTTTAAATGTCTGTTACAATTAATCTCCAAGTGATTGAAGCATTTAGTGTTCAGGGCAATTCCACCGTGATGGACGTTGCATCAGAAGGAATTTTTAGTCATTTCAACTACCCTCACAGCTTAAGTTTTACTCCAAGGAATTCAACCTTATGGGTATTACTAGCTTAGGCCTCAGGCTGTTTGGTGGGGGAAGAAAAGCCATCCAGTGATGTCTGTGTGTTTCACATCAACCACAATTATGAATGTGACGGACGTTACATGAAAAAGACATGGAAAAAATTCAGCCATGTTTATTTCAAAATTCTCTGTCTCAACAATGGTACACATGAATGTTTATCCCAGAATTGTACAAGAACTAGGCCACCTAATACACAAATTATAATACAGCTCCAAATGAGTCACTTAGCAGGCAGTTGTAGAATTGCGCGAAATCCTCTGTGACGGACGTTACGTGACGGATGTTACATTTTGTCCACTGAAGTAAAAGGAAAGTTTCTGCTGGAAAAAGTCAATATTGTCCAGTGGAATGATGAAATAACCACATTTATGCATGAATGTAATACAACCCCAATTCCGAAATAGTTGGGACGAAGTGTAAATTGTGAATAAAATCAAAATGCAATGACTTTCAGATCACATGACCCAATATGTTATTTACAATAGAACGTAGATAATATTTCAAGTGTTGTAGCTGAGATATTACACTTTTATCCACAAAATGAGCTTATTTCAATTTTTCTGGCTGCAACAGGTCTCAAAAGTTGGGACACAGGCAAAAAAAGACTAAAAAAAGCAAGTAATAAATAAGAAAATCAGCTGAAAGAACATTTAGCAAGTAATTAAGTTAACTGGCATCAGGTAAATAACATGATCGGCTATAAAAGGGATGTCTTTGAGAGGCTGAGTGTCTCAGAAGTAAAGATGGCCAGAGGCTGTCCAACCTGTGAAGGCTTGCATAAAAAACTGTGCAATGCTTTCAAAACAATGTTCCTCAACATCAAATTGCAAAGGCTTTGAAGGTCTCATCGTTAACCGTGCATAACATCATCAAAAGATTCAGAGAAACTGGAAAAATCTCTGTGCATAAGGGAAAAGGTCAAAGACCTTTACTGGATGCCCGAGATCTTCGGGCCCTGAGCCGCCTCTGCATCACTCAGCGGCATGATTCTGTCATTGACATTACTAAATTTAATTGCAAAAAGCATTAGCATGCTAGCTAGGGAATTTTTCATCCCATTGACTTGAATAAACTGTAAACTAGAAGCCAAACGCTATTTTTCCATTTTCTTAATAATATGATGCTGACATTTATGGGGTAAATATAATCTCATATTTATGAGAACGAGCTATCAAATTTATGAAACTAGAGTAGAAATTAGAATTTACCCTTCTATTATGTTCTGGGTCAATTTGACCCGACTCGATGTTCAATGTCATCAGAGATGCTAGCTTTTGAACTGAACGCTGATAACAGGAGGGGTGGTCTTTCTCCTTTTTAGCCTAGAGGACACAATGCCCATGATTTCCAACAAGAATGTCAAATTTGGACTCATCTGACCAATGGACACTTTGCCACTTTGCTACAGTCCATTTTAAATGAGACTTGGCCCACAGAACATGGCGGCGCTTCTGGATCATGCTCAACACTGGCTTCCTTTTTGCATGATAGAGTTTTAGGTGGCATCTGCGGATGGCACGGCGGGCTGTGTTTACAGACAGTGTTTTCTTGAAGTATTCCTGGGCCCATTTAGTAATGTCAATAACAAAGTCTTGCCGGTGAGTGATGCAGTGGCGTCTGAGGGCCCAAAGATCACGGGCATCCAGTAAAGGTCTACAGCCTTGTTCCTTACGCACAGATATTTTTACTGTTTCTCTCTATCTTTTGTAAATGTTATGCACTGTCAATGATGAGACCTTCAAAGCCTTTGCAATTTGATGTTGAGGAACATTGTTTTAAAAGTATTCCACAATTTTTTACGCAAGCCTTCACAGGTTGGGGAGCCTCTGGCCGTCTTCTGAGAGACTCACCCTCTCTAAGACATCCCTTTTATAGCCAATCATGTTACACACCTGATGCCAGTTAACTTATTTACTTGCTAAATATTCTTTCAGCTGATTCTCTTATATATTAATTACTTTCAGCCCTTTTTTGCCTGTGTCCCAACTTTTTTGAGACCTGTTGCAGCCAGAAAATTTGAAATGAGCTCATTTTCTGGATAAAAATGTAAAATGTCTCAGTTTCAACATTGGAAATGTCTGTGTTCTATTGTAAACAATATATTGGCTCGTGATCTGAAAGCCATTGCATTTTGATTTTATTCACAATTTACACTTTGTCCCAACTATTTTGGAATTGGGGTTGTACACATTTGACCCCCAATTCAAAAATATCCATGATAAAAATTCCCTCTTTTCCTTTTATTATCTAGATAAGTTGAGCATTCCTCCACTCTCTTGGGGCGTGACGGACGTTACGGGACCCCTTTTACTGTGACAGAGGTTACATGTGACGGACGTTACGGATTTTGATCCCCTGACAAATCTTACGTGCCAAATTTTCAGGCAGACTTTGTCCATTATTGGCTTTGCCTTGGCTAGAGTTAAGAGAATTGAAAAGGTTTCATCAATATTCCATCTTAGTCTCTTCCAATAAAAGTAATTCAGAATTTCCGTGACGGACGTTACATTGACTGGGATGATGAAGTCACCCCTACATTCTGGCCATCAAACTTCCACATGAGCATTCAAGCTCCCCTCTACTTTAAATTGATGCTCTTGGTATAACAAAGTGAATGATATGAATTGTTATACCCATTTAGTTACTGGTAATTTCAAAGGTCCTTATTACTGGAATTTGGGCCGGTTTCAGGGTAAAATTTGCACCAACTGCTTGGATGCAAAACTCTTGCTGAAAAATAGTGGTTCAGCCATAAATATATATGTTTCTTAAAGTTACGGGTTTTGTGGATAGATTGAGGCCCTTTGCTGGTTGTTAAACAGAGATTTAATTTTTGCTTATCATGTCCCTCTTTTCATGGAATTGCCCTTCAGGTTTGCTTTCTAAGTTAAACATTATGCCTTTCTGCAAATTTAAAAGCAAGGTTTCTTTTTATTTTAATTTTTCTGAGTTTTTAAATGATAAGAAAGGAAAAAGGGCCCTGTGCAAAAGTTGGGGAACCCTTTTGGATTATTCTTTGTTACCTTTTAAGAAGATGATTACTAAGGCCCAGACCCTGGTGATTTACTCGTTAGGGCTTCAATGAGTCCGTTGAATATAATTCCTGGGTTGAACTATATATTCTGAAGTAACTCCGTGCCTTCTAATGTATCCGACTGTGGTGGCTGTTGTGTCTGGTGTTAAAAACCATGTGTTCCTCTAAACAGTTGTCCAAGGATGTCAAAATCAAGATAATTCACTTCCACCAACAAGGAGAGAGCGTGAGAGCGAATGGTGTGTGAATGGTGTGTGCGCCCTGCGATGGATTGGCGAGCTGAACTGGGTGGGTTCCTGCCTTCGCCTGTAGTCAGCTGGGATAGGCTCCAGCTCCCCCCGTGACCCTACTGAGGAATAAGCTGGTATAAAGAATGAATGAATGAACAACAAGGAGAGGGTTACAAAAAAACTCTCGTAACGTTTCAAACTACCCATTTCTACTGTCAGAAACATCGTAAGAAAATAAATGGAATAATTGAAGTCAAGGCAAGATCTGGAAGGCCAAGAAAAATTTCAGATAGAATGGCCCGAGATCTGGTAAGAAATGCTCAGAAGAACCCACACATCACTGCAAAAGAGCTGCAAAAAAGAGCAGCAGACACAGGTCTAGTTGTTCACAGGACAACAATACAGCGTACCTTAAACAACAAAGACCTACATGGCAGAGTTGCAAGAAATAAGCCTTTCCTATGACCTCAACACAAAATTATGCATCTGAAGTATGCAAAAGAGGACCTTGAGAAACCTCAAGCCTATTGGAACAATGTGCTTTCGACTGACGAAACCAAAATTGAACTTTCTTGCCACAACCAAAGAAAGTATGTTTGGAGAAAAAAGGGTGAAGCATTTGTAGGGAAGAACATGTTGCCAACTGTTAAGCATGGAGGTGGATCCATTATGCTTTGGGGTTGTGGAGCAGCTGGGGGCGCAGGCAATATTGTGTGGGTGGAAGGAAGAATGGATTCCACCAAATATCAAGAAATTCTAGAGGCTAATGTTCAAAGCTCAGTCCAGAAATTGAAGTTGAGGAGACATTGGGTATTCCAGCAAGACAATTACCCATAGCATACCTCAAAATCCACCATGAAGTACCTCCAGGAAAGACGGATGAAGGTTTTGGAATGGCTATCACAGTCCCCAGACTTGAATATTATTGAAAATCTACGGAGAGACCTCAAACATGCCGTGCATGCAAGATGGCCGAAGAATATTTCTGAGCTAGAGGTGTTCTGTCAGGAAGAATGGGGGAAAATTCCAAAGACCAGAATTGAAAGACTCTTAGCTGGCTACAGGAAGCGTTTGCAAGCTGTTATAGCTGCCCAAGGAGGAGTTACAAAGTACTAGCTGACAGGGTTCCCAAACTTTTGCACAAGGCCTTTTTCCTTGTTTTATTATTTTGAAACTGTAAAAAGTTAAAAATAAATTATTCTTGCTTTAAAATGTGATGAAATGTGTCATGTTTAACTTTGTAGCATTTAGTGTTCAGGTTTGCTTTCAATCACTTGGAGATTAATTGTAACAGACATTTAAAGCAGGGGTGCCCAAATTTTTGCATCCCACTGTATTAATGTTTCAGCTGGTAAGCTTTCTGGTAACCCTAACTGATCCTGTGTTTCGCCTATCACTTCTTAAACTATCACGTCGGAAGACGTATCCCATGATTGTAGAAAAGGTGCTACTGAGTTTCGGAAGTGGCAAATTATTGGCCTGCATCAAGTCAAGAAAACCGCGAAAGAGATTTCAGAAATCACTGGAATGGGGCTGAGAACTGTCTAGAGGAGGGGTGGGCAGTCCTGGTCCTGCAGGGCCGGTGTGTATGCGGGTTTTTATTTGTTGTAATTACCACGACTAATTGAGCTAATTGGTTGCAAATGCAAATATATATATTTGTGCAAAGATTCGATCAAAGAAAAATGCTTTATGTACGGAGACGAGAACAGTCTTTGGTCATTCATGATAATTTAAAGAAATGCACCTGAAATGTCAGATTTCATAAATAGTTTGGCTAATTTAGATAATGAACTAATTAAAGGCAAGAAGTTCGTGTGAAAGCCAGGGACAGATACGGCCCTCATTGCCCACCTCTGGTCTAGAGCATTATCAACCCCATTGAAAGTCTTTGGGATGTGCTGGAGAGGGCTTAACGGAGTTGCCTGACTTTCCCTTTGTCAGCACAAGAATTTAGCCAAAAATTGGTGCGAATCTGGATGGAAATAAATGTTGTGACATTGCGTAAGGTTGTGGAATTAATGCCAAAGTGCTAAATGCGGTCCAGCAAAATATTAGAGTATGCAACCATATTTTGTATTTGCTGCAAGCCTCAAAATGTAGGGGCTTTAGCAGCCTCCACATGAACATGAGCCTAGCACTACAAAGTACGTAATGACGTATGCCCTGGAGTTATGAGTGAAGAATGGGATTCATATCCTTCAGACATCATGACCATATACAGTCTGTGCTATTATAAACAGTACTGTGCAAAAGTCTTAGGCACATTTAAGGCAATTTCAAAGGGAAAATGTGCTTGCAAAAATGATGGAATTTTAAGTTTCTAATAACTGAGAAATGTACTAAACAGAGCTGTAAACTGTTAAAAACCAGATCGAACCAATATTTGGTTTAACTACCTTTTGCCAAAACATCTGGGACACTGTCGTGTTGTGCTATAGTGTTTAAGATGATTGACTTTTTGCTTGTTCCAAGCAGAGTGGAAAAATTGTCACTGTTCTTCTGCAGACTGACTCTCACTTGCATCTGTCCCTCCAAGTAATTGCAGACAGCCATGATGATGTTAACATCAGGGCTCTATCAAGGCTGTATTGGCTGTTTTTTTTTAAATGAAATACAAGCATTTATTTTTAAAACTTTTCTTTAAATTAGCATTTGGCATTTCAGATTTACATATCTTCAGCAACTCTAATGCGGAAAACAAAAAGTAAACATCTGAAGCAGATTAAAATTTTAATAAAGTGCAGGCCAGGGTGCATAAAACTTCTGCACAGTACTGAATAATCTGTCGGTTGCTTGTGCTTTTTTTTTTTTTTATAGCTTCATGCTGTGTGGGCCTGTGGACAATGTATGAACAAGCACTGCTGAAAGAGTAACACCAGATCTGTGCTCTCAAATAGGATACATTACTGCGCATTTTCAGTGATGTTGCATGATTTATGAAAAGTGCAAAATCTGTGTATATTGCTCCTGGGCTAAATATCCAAAGTGCCAATACTGTACTGAGCTCTACTATAAGTACAACCCCAATTTCGAAATAATTGGGACAAAGTGTAAATTGTGAATAAAATCAAAACGCAATGACTTTCAAATCACACCAGCCAGTATTTTATTCACAATAGAACAGAGATAACATAGCAAATGTTGAAACTGGGAAATTTTACAATTTTATCCACAAAATGAGCTCATTTTAAATTTGATGGCTGCTACAAGTCTCAAAAAAGTTGGGACAGGGGCCTGTTTACCATGGTGTAGCATCCCCTCTTCTTTTTATCACAGAGTGGAGGCCTCTGGGCATTGAGGAGACAAGTTTCTTGCGTTTAGCCATTGGAATTTGATCCCACTCTTGTTTAGCTGGTGGAGAGTTTTGGATCTCCTTTGACGGACTTTTCGTTTGATTATGCGCCAAATGTTCGCAGTTGGTGAAAGATTAGGACTGCAGGCAGGCCAGTCCAGCACAAGGACTCTTCTACTACGAAGCCATGCTATTGTAATAGCTGCAGTATATGGTTTTGCATTGTTCTGCTGAAATACACAAGGCCTTCCCTGGAATAGATGTCGTCTGGAGAGGAGCATATGTTGCTCTAAAACCTTTATATACCTTTCGGAATTCATGGTGCTTTTTAAAACGTGCAAGTGTCCCACACCATATGCACTAATGCATCCCTATACCATCAGAGATGCTGGCTTTTGAACTGAACGCTGATAACAGGAGGGGTGTTCTTTCTCCTCTTTAGTCCGGAGGACACGACGCCCATGATTTCCAACAAGAGTGTCAAATTTGGACTGGTCTGACCACAGGACACTTTGCCACTTTGCTACAGTCCATTTTAAATGAGCCTTGACCCACAGAACATGGCGGCGCTTCTGGATCATGCTGAACAATGGCTTCCTTTTTGCATGGTAGAGTTTTAGGTGGCATCTGTGGATGGCATGGCGGACTGTGTTTACAGACAGTGATTTGATGTGATTTGAGGTGAGTGATGCAGTGGCGTCTGAGGGCCCGAAGATCATGGGCATCCAGTAAAGGTCTTCGGCCTTGTTCCTTATGCACAGAGATTTTTCCAGTTTTCCAATCTTTTGATGATGTTATGCACTGTCGATGATGAGACCTTTAAAGCCTTTGCAATTTGACATTGAGGAACATTGTTTTTAAAGTATTCCACAATTTTTTTGCGCAAGCCTTCACAGGTTGGAGAGCCTCTGGCCATCTTTACTGATGAGAGACTCAGCCTCTCTAAGACATCCCTTTTATAGCCAATCATGTTACACACCTGATGGCAGTTAACTTACTTGCTAAATGTTCTTTCAGCTGATTCTCCTATATACTAATTGCTTTTTCAGTCCTTTTTTGCCTGTGTCCCAACTTTTGAGACCTGTTGCTGCCTGAAAACTTGAAATAAGCTCATTTTGTGGATAAAAATGTAACATCTCAGTTTCAACATTTGAAATGTTGTCTATGTTCTATTGTAAATGACATATTGGGTCATGTGATCTGAAAGTCATTGCATTTTGATTTTATTCACAATTTACACTTCGTCCCAACTATTTCGGTATTGGGGTTGTATTACATTCATACATAAATGTGGTTATTTCATCATTCCACTGGACAATATTGACTTTTTTTTCAGCAGAAACTTTCCTTTTACTTCAGTGGACAAAATGTAACATCCATCACGTAACGTCGGTCATGGAGGATTTCGCGCAATTCTACAACTGCCTGCTAAGAGACTCTCATTTGGAGCTGTATTATAATTTTTGTATTAGGTGGCCTAGTTCTCGTACAATTCTGGAATAAACATTTTTGTGTACCATTGTTGAGACACAGAATTTTGAAGTAAACATGGCTGAATTTTTTCCATTTCTTTTTCATGTAACATCCGTCACGTTCATAATTGTAGTTGATATGAAACACACAAACATCACTGGATGGCTTTTCTTCCCCCATCAAACAGCCTCAGACCTAAGCTAGTAATACCCATAAGGATGAATTCCTTGGAGTAAAACTTAAGCTGTGAGGGTAGTCGAAATGGCTAAAAATTCCTTCTGATGTAACGTCCGTCACGGTGGAATTGCCCTTAGGTATGTATTTGGCACCTATAGGGAATCAGGTATGCTGAACATTGTGGCTCAGTCACATTTGACCTTTGGCCTCAAGGTCAAGGCCAAATGGCAAAAATGTGCTCTAACTCGCTTAAAATGACATTTCGAGCTTAGGTATGAGGCACATAAAGGGGATCATGTATGCCAAACATTCTCGGTTAGTCGAATATGACCTTGAGCCTCAAGGTGAAGGTCACATGGGAAAAATGTGTTATAACAGCTTGATGTGGCATTTAGAGCTTAGGTATGTGTGAGGCGCACCCATAGGGAATCATGTAAGCCAAACATGCTCGGCAAGTTGAATATGACATTGGGCGTCAAGGTCAAATGGCCAGGGGTGTAAAGTCTGGGTTCAGAAAGTGAAAATCCTCTCCCGAACTTTATTCCAACCACCTGGATTTACTTTGGACAGGGGAGAGAGCCAATATGAGTGATCAGCTCATTCTATGGGAGGGAGAAAAGCTTGGCAGGACTTTTACTTTCTGACCCCTGGATTTTACAACTCTGCAAATGGCAAAAATGTGCTATAACTCGCTGAATATGGCAATTAGAGCTCAGGTATGTTTGGGGCACCTATAGGAAACCATGTATGCTGAACATTCTTAGGCAGTCAGTCAAATTTGACGTTGGGCCTCAAGGTCAAGGTTATATGACAAAAATGGCCCATAACTTGTTTAATATTGTTTTTAGAGCTTAGGTATGTATTTGGCACTAATAGCAAATCATGTTTGCTGGTTGTTTTCGACATATTGGATTTGACCTTGGGCAACAAGGTCCAGGTAATGACAAAAACAGCCTAAAAGTCCTTTAATACTGGCTTTAGATCTTCGATTTGTATTGGATACTAATGACAAATCATGTATGCTGATCAAACACACCATATTGGATTTGACTTTGGTTTTCAAGGTCAAGGTCATGTGACAAAATCAATCTATTTATTTCCTTCTTTAATATTGTCTTTGGACATTAGTATGTATTGGGCACTAACCCATTTATAATTAAAATTTTAGCGGGCATTGTAACCGCACGATCAACCTTTTTTTGCGATCAGTTACGGAAATAAAAACTGGTCAAAATCCATTTTTGGATGTTTGTTCCTATTAGCATCATGGTATAGAAAGAATAATACCAATTAGACCCACTCGGTGGCAGTGTTATGTAAAAAAATTATTGTCTGAAAGCAGAGCAAGAACCAGAAGTGAATTGGGAAGGTGGCGTACATCACAAATTGACAGCAAACGACAGTAAAAGTCCAGGTAAGAAATAAATCTAATCGGATTTCATGATCTAGACTTCTTAAAGATTATAATTTTGCTAAATGGCAGAAACGTGACAAAAAAATGTTGCTGTCTGTCACTCATAAAAAAGTGTTACTACTCTGTCGAGTTGCCAAATAATGGTAACAACGTTGTAAAACCACTTTCTCACTGAGCTGCATTGGCCCGTGGAAGTGTGTGGATGAAACAGTTCTCTTGTTTCGCGGAGAAGCGCATATACACCGTGAATTGATTCGCAGTGGTACGGGACCATTCGCCATCACCGCTGACAGGTTTAATTTTTTCGCGGATGTCCGAACTGGAACTTTTTAACGCCAGTGTCGTGTAGACAATGTGTCGCTTTCACAAGAATTCGTGTTGGCTTCCTGCTGAATCCACGGACTGATGCTAGTTCCTTTTCTCTTGTTGGGGCTATAACTGCCGGCAACCTTCAGGGCCCTCGGCACTCTAGTTAGCAAGTGCAAACTGCATTCTTTGAAGTGATGTACTGAGCGGCTTTTGTTTAGTTATATGGCCGCTTCTAGGGGGCAGTATTGTAGTACTTGGGCAGCATAATGCTGACCTTTCACTCAGACACAGATGAAAGGTTGTTTCCACATGGGCTTTTATCTGCTGAAAAAAGCAGTCGGATTAGGTCTCCTAATTTGATCACTTTAATCTGCAATTGCAGCAGAGATGGATCTTCTCCCATTATTTATTACAATACTACGTACTTTTACATCTTAAGCTTGCATGTTGATGTTTTAAAGTGCATTGTTTCAAGGCTAAATGAGCGTGATTTTGTCTGGACAGAGGACATCTAGATGTGTTATTGGAAAACTGCAAAAAAAGGCAAAGGAGAAGTTTTCTTTCAGTTCTAAACAAAAGGTGCTTTTGCTCTGCAAGAACTTTGCCCTGTTCTGCAAACAGATAAAGGAACTACCCTTTTTGTTTGTTGTGTAGGCCTGCATACTGCAGGAACTGGGAATGGTTTCAGTTCTGAGAATGCCATTTTGAGCCTCTTTTTGAGGTCCCACTTCTGGGAAGGCAACAAACTGTGAGCTAAGAGTGTAGGTAGGTCAAACGCAGAGACGCACAAGCCAGGAAGAAAGATGAATCTTTGATAACATTCTTCTGTAAAATAAACATCTGCTCTGTTAACTAAGGAAGTAACCATCTTGCAAATCTGATGTTGCACGTGCTCATGGGACCACTTGCAGATTGATACTAAAGCGCAGACTTTATTGAGACTATTTCCACACAAGGAATTCAAGATTTTAACTCGTCCTTGTAAAATATCAAGCTCTTAGCCAGCTTTTCATAGAAAAGTGCCAGCCTGAGGATCCTGCACACAGCAGAGCAGTGTATTAAGTTGGGGAGGAAATCATGAAACAGGACCGATATACACTAGAATAAAAAACCCTCACGTTTTGCGTTGTCCAATTTCTTCCTTTGTATATAGGCTAGCTAACGGCGCTGTTGTTAACAATTGTAAACAATTCATTCGCCCCACTTTTAAAGGCACCGATCTTGTGGTAATGGAGCCTGTTACACTCAGGTTACACTGCTGTAAGCATGCTGGCTTGTCAATAGAGTACTAAAGTGATGACGTCACGCCGGTGTCGGATGTAAAATTTCCCATTCATTTTACCCATAGATGTTTTTTTCAGTTCACTTTTGAAGCACTTTCCATTGTTTTCCAGCCTCCATCGATTTTGAGATTTTACGTCATATTTCTGTGTAACAAAAAATGTTGTTTTTCTTGACTGGAGTCAGCTACAATTCAAATCATTTTAATTTTTCGCCACCATGCTAATCCTATTTGTAGTCTAAAAACTACACGTCCCATGATCGTCCTGATTCCCGGGCAGAACGAGTTTAAAATGCGTTATAAATTGCCTGCACCTTGCCAATTGCCATAGCTATTTGTTTGCTTAGCTTGGTGAGACTGTGAATTCGTCAGCCACTCTACGCTCTACTTAGTTATATTTACTTACTAGATATCAAGTTTTACAACTGTAAAAAAGTTTTACAGTTTTATAAATATAGGGACACGGGCCGTTTCTTTTCGTCGCATATTTGACGTCACTCCCAACGCAAACAGTACACGAGACCGAGAAAATCACCCTCCACCCAGGCACACATGCTTCACTGTAGCCGAAGAGTTTCAAGTCAAGATGGTAACATAAGCGTAACGTTACTCCACTTCAAAACATTTTTCTTGTGATGCCTCATGACAAACAGAAAGCTGATGTGTACAGCACATCGTTTGTGCGTTATGAGAAGTCAGTGCTAAGTTAGCTACATTACTTGCAGTTAGAACACGGCTCCCTTGAATACTCGATTCAGTTTAGTCTATCAGCGTGTCTCGACAGATGACCGCTGGCCAGCTGGTCTATTGAGCACATCGTTGCTAAGAAAGCTATAGCAATAGCGGCAGGAGCAACTGAAAGCGTACATTGCCGGCTGACAGTGGCATTTCCTCCATATCTGTTACCTTTTAGCATTTGCATTCAGCAACAGAGTGTTCGCATCTGTTTTTATTTTCTACAAAGATGGGCAACATGAGCCGGCCCCACCCCCTTATCTCAGCCTCTGACCTGCAGCACGTCATAAGCGCTGTAAACGGCCGACTTATCATTATCCCTTACTTTTTTTATTTGAATGACATAAGATGAAGTTATATAAAAGTAAAGAAATATGACCTTACCCCGTCCATGTACATGGTTTCGCCGCTCCTGTTTGAGTCACGTCAGAATTTAGCTGTCAGCGGTGCGTGTAAATTGATGAAGACAACCACTCCCATGATTCCACTTAATCACATTGCGTCATCAAACTCTGCCTCTTGTTGTTTGGGTAAGTGCCCTCTAGCGGCAGAGAATTACATATTGGGCCTTTAATAGCTAAGCATCTTTGGCCATCGTTTGTTTGGTTAAAAACTTGCTAGCTAGCCAGCGAACGAGCTAATCAGCTTTGTCAACGCATAACTGACCGAGCTACATTGCTAATTCAGGTCTGCTTGCTCATCTAATGCTAGTTAAGTGCCGATATAATTGCAATTCATTGTTTTTGGCAATTAATATTCACCATGTGAGGCAAGCCGAGCAAGCAAACTGACTTTTAGCTGGCTAACTTAGCCAGCGAGCTCATTTACCGACTTCAGTGGCTGACTAACATCATATTAGGTGGCAATATGTAAATGCCAACTCGTGAAATGTTCCCGGCTCGACGCTAACTAAGTAGCCAAATAATGGCTATTCACCATTTTTATTGACTTAACTAGCTCGCTAGCTAGGCTAGCGAACTTGCGATTGCGCTAGCTTAGCCATTTATAATCAGTGTATTTTAATGCCAGCTAGCTTGCTAAATGATAGTAAGTGACATTAAACTAATCATTTACTGTTTCCATTGATTTAGCAATGTGCACAAGATGTAATTAGCTCACTAGCTGGCTAGCTAGGTGGTTCGCTAGCATAGCTAAATGCTAGCTAGCTAAATGGCGAAATAACTCATTGTGATCCATTCATTTCTAGGCATGTAGGTAGCTAATGGTGGCCCCCTATGTGGTAACAGATGCAGGGACATAGACAACGGCAATTTAAGGCACTGATCGGCTACCGTACCGTCGTTGTACGTTGTAAACGTTTGCGTAAACTGAGGTAAACCATTGGCTGGGAACAAATCACGGGGTACTCGCCAGCTTATGCAACGGATATGTAGTTTGCAGAAGTGGACTACAAACTGGACTACAAGTGCAAAAGCATATAATTTTTGGTAATAAACAACAAATTTGATGTGATCATTTGAATCTGTATACCCCATAGGCTAATCTCGTAGTGAGGCGGCTGATAAAATTGATACGAGTTCGAGCAATGCCAAAAAGTGTCCAAACCCCATTATAAATTCCCATAGGGATTTTACTTCTGACATTAGAAGCTAAGTAGAAGTGACGTTATCACTTTAGTACTCTATTCATCTGGAACCTGATCTGTAAAGAGGCACTGCTTTCAGTATGCCCTATATCCTGAGCTAATGTTTTTTTATTTTTCTTTAAAGGAGTTGTTTAAAGTTTGGGTGCATTGGTTGTGCAATACTGTGAAAAAAAAAAAAAGTATTTGCACCCTTCCTGAGTTTTTACATTTGTCACGCTTGCATGTTTCTGATCATCAAACTAATTTTTTATTGGACAAAGATGACCCAAGTAAACAGAGAGCATAGTTTTGAAAATAATGGCTTCATGTATTGAAGGAAAAAAGCTATCCAACCCCTACTTGACCCTATGTGAAAAAGTAATTACCCCCTTTGTAACTAAATAAACCAATTAATGAATTTAATTGACAGTTGGGTTCAATTCCACTGAACACACTCGGGCTTGATTACTGTCAGCCTTGTTGAATCGACATATCACTTAAATAGAACCTGTCTGGCAATGTGAAGTAGAAAAAAATTTAAGATTTAAACAAGAACAGATGAGAAACTAGCAGCCAGTCCACCAAATTTCTTCCTAGAGTGCATCACCTCATACAGGAGGTCACAAAACAACCCAGACTAACATATAAAGAACTGCAGGCCTCACTTTCCTCTGTTCAGGTCAGTGTTCAGGATTCCACAATCAGAAAGAAACTAGGCGAAAATGGCATCCACGGGTGAACAACAAGGTGAAAACGTCTACTGTCCAAAACGAACACAAAAACTCATCTTTAATTTGCCAAATAAATTTTTTGATGACCCCCTTGACTTTTTTTGATAATATTCCGTGAACTGACGATTCAAAAGTGGAACATTTTTGGAAGACATAGGTGCCGTTACATCTAGCATAGAGCTAACATGGATATCCACAAGAAGAACCTCATACCGACAGTCAAGCACACTGGTGGTTGTGTAATGGTCAGTAGCCGCTTTGCTGCTCCTGGACCTAAGTGGTGTGCCTTAATTGATGGAACCGTGAATTCTGCTCTCTACCAGATGTTGAAGAATATCCGACCATCAGTTTCTGAACTCAAGTCACTGTTTTTCAGCTTTTGGGGTACACGTGTAACAGGCTATGAGAAGTGACAGCAACAAGCAGCCTCTACTCTAGGGCATTTGCTGCTAGCAGCCTGCCTCAAGTCTGACTGTCTAACACAGGGATACTCTCTCTTTTCCAGAATGAGCCACAGTGGGTGCAAGCTTTCACTATATCCAACCTGTCGCACACCTGATTCTACTAATCAACCCTTAAAGCTTTTGCCATAGACAATTGAGAAGTAGAATCAGGTGTGTAACTGCATGGTTGGAATGAAAGCCTGCACCCACTGCAGTTCATTCTGGAAAAGAGTGAGTATCCCTGGTCTAACAATTACAAACAAGGAGATTCAAGAAAAAGGTTTGAAATCTGCTTATTTTCACGTTTTAAAGTTATAATTTTGATCAAAATGTAGTTCTCAAAAAGTGCTTTCTAACCATATAATTTTCATGAAGAAAATATTAAAATTCAGCAGAATAGAGGCCTGTTGTTCTGCTGACCTATCCTGCTAGCAGCCTGCCTCAAGTCTCTGACTGCATAACAATTACAGAGACGGAGATTCAAAGAAAAAGGCTACAAAAATGCTTTATTTAACTTTTTAAAGTCAGAATTTTGATAAAAGTGTAGTTCTCAAAAAAGTGCTTTCAGAATATATAACTTTTATAGAAGAAAACCTACTTTTAGATATGAAGAAAGTCATCTGCAGCTCAGTAGGGCAAAATTACCTACTCCAACCAACTGGCAGTTACACACTGTGAGATTCCTAAAGGTGCCTGGTTTACCCAGAAAATATGCATCTTTATCAATGAAATTGTATACAAAGTTAGTTTAGACAAAGTGCTTCCAGATTATCAACTCCACGTGTCTTTATCTATAATCTGGTTGTCAGGGTGATGGCCAACAGACCTAAGGGGTCTGGACCTCATGTGAAATGGAGAAACAGACATCCTGATTACAAATTGTTATAAATTGCTAAATACACGCCAACTGATGGCAAATTTGATATGGCTGTATTACTTACCTTCTTATCTGTCAGAAAATGTTAAGATAATTAGTATCTGACACCCTAGACTAGAGCTATGGTAGGGAGGAGAATGTGTGGAAAGTTGAGCCTCTTGTTACAGCGGAGAATGCTAAAATAACAGTTTTGGGGAAAAAACACCTTAAAATAAAAAAAAATTATTTTAAAAAGCACAAATATGTACACATATACATTTAGTTTAGATTCTGTCCATTAAATACATAATTGATTGATTACTGTGTGATAATAACTTTAGGAGTAATTCAGTTTTAAAAGTTGAGAGGTCCTGCTTGTAGTGCTTGATACCCGTAAACTGAAAAAGAGAAGTGCAGTTGGGTTATGCAGCTGGACTATGATCCAATCAGACTAGCAAGTCCGCATCGGAGTAGCTCAAAAGGAACAAGGTTATAGAACGCCTCGTCAAAGTCCTCTCTAGATTCTGAGATACTGTGGCATGTCCTTAAATAGGCAGTTCATGCACGAAACCCTCCAGTGTAGCTGGATTAAAACAATTTTGCTGAGAATCATGGGCCAGAATTCCTCCAGAGTGATGTAAAAGGCATTACCAGTCACTGCAGACTTTTGAGTGCAGTTGTTACTGCCAAGAAAAAATCAGTTCTTAGGTTTAGAGTGGCAGTTATTTTTTCACATGGGTGTTATAGGTTTTGAATTGCTCTTTACCTTCAGTAAATGAAATCATAGTTTAAAAGCTGGACTTTGTGTTTACTTGTGTTGTCTTAGTCTAATGATTAAATTAGCTGGTTGATATTAAACATTTAAACATGACAAATAAGCCAACATAGAACAAATTTGGAAGAAGGCAAATACGTTTTCATAGTAGTATCAAATCTTTATGGTAAAATGGAAAATAAGTCCAACCCGAGGTCCTGGCCATGTTAGATATGATTTCCAGTATTAAGGTCCAGTAGAGTCAGGTCCTCAATAGTTTGGCTGTTGACATTAGGGCCAGGTCACGCGGTAACGGAGTTACAAAATTGGTGTATTTTGTATCATAGCTCCAAAACTAAGTAAGATAGAGTTACAATTTAAATGGCTTTGTGTAGGTCTTCCCTAGCACTTCAAAAAACAAAATAGCTCATTTTGGTCATTTGATTTATTTTGGGTGAAAACGGCAAAAAACTGGTCGGTAACGGAGTTACAGATTTGTAGCTCCGTTACCGCGTGACCTGGCCCATTAATGTTATTTTTGCCGTCAACTTCAGAATATTGGAGTTGAAATTAAATGGTGAATATGAGCCGAAGTGCAAACTTTTAGCATTAATTTGAGGGCATACAGATTGAAAATGCTGGGTGCGCGCTAGCCATTTGCCACATCGCCATTAGCAAAAGAAATCTATTTCTGGCGAAAGATTTCTAATGGCTCTCCGCCACTATGGCGAAAGCTTTCCAGCGAAGCTTTCATCATAATAATCCTATTCGATCCGTGCGCATTACGCTGTTGCCATATTCCCTTCTCTGAGTGGGGCGCGACCTAGCGATTCCCAAACCACATATCCATGGGAGAAGTTTTGACGACTCAGATTGGTGACTTTCAAAGCGATCACACCCACATGACCTCCCTCAACCTTGATTAACTGCTTCTGTTATCTGAAGAGCTAGCAGACAGTTCAGGCTGAGACATTATTTCATAGCCAGCGAATTTAAGATGCTTAACACCGATTTGTGTGTGATTGCATATTACCTTACTCTTCTGATTATATGGCTATCTTGCTAGCTAGTCAGCGCTATTTAAGGGAAATCTTTGTAAATAATCGTCATATTTAAGCGATGTCATTTGATTTTTGCCCTAACTTTACAAGCTACCGAGCTATCAAGCGAGCTAACAACTCAAAAATCTGAAGGTACACTTTGAACACACGAAAACACCGCAAAACATATCGGAGAAGTTCATCCCGATTACAGCATTTTGCTTAAATATGATGACTGTGCAAAGATTTTCCTTAATTAACGTTAGCTTGCTAGCTAGATGGCTATATAATCTAAAGGGTAACAGGAAACCTATGCATGTACTGCAGGATGCTCCACTGGACCTTTTCTAAATCAGTTTAGGTCCATATTCTCCAAACGGTTCAAGAACATTTTTCAATTTACTTTGGGTACGCCTTGGATAGGCATTTTAGGCAAATTTTACAGGAGTGTTAAAGGGTTAAATAAACCCGTACATGCAGGTGCAGAAAGGAATGTGTGTAATACATGCTATAAATTTGTAGTTTGTATTTGTTGTTAATATTGCTTAACAAGGCAGATGCATATACTGAGCTTATGTTGTGAAGTTGCACATGGGTCATTCCAGCTCAAATCAACCGGTGGCTCCCAGGTCACCCCTTCAGATTCTTCTGAAAAAATTCACAGGTGCTCCTCTGCCATATTTATGCAGGAACCCAAAATATTAGCTCTGTATGTCAGATAGTTTTTAAGTTACAGCCCCCTGGAAATTTTGATTAATTTTTTCCATTTTACCAAACTTGCCTCTCGGTGCAACTATAAGCAAGAATATCTCCAAGTGTTTCCGATGTACAGCTTTGAAATCAAGTGTCTTGGGCTAACTTTTTCTGTAGATTATGAAAATGCTGTCAGATTTGCTGTAGCTTGTACCCTTTTCTTCTCACAAGGCTCACAAGGCTCTAAAAATGGCCAAAAATCAAAAAGGTTAAAAATCACTGCCTCCTTTGAGCTCCAGTAACTCAAAGGGTATGCTAGATAAAGCAATGAAATGCTGTAATTTTTGACATATTGGGCCACATCTAGAGGGCAACCACATTTATGAATACATTGGTAGAGCCAGAACAATTTTTGTAATTTTGGTTGAGTTCAAAATTTTCTAAAAAACAATGCTTATATTCACATCCTTATTTGGGCATGTGGCCAAGTTATGTAACAATACCATATTTTTACCATGAATTCCTATATAACTAAAGATGATATGATGAAAATATGATGTTGTTCCCAGCCTTCCTTCTTAAGTTAAGATTTCTTTTTGTGTATATGAATTATGAGCATTCTATTTATTATATATTAATCATACAGAGAGAAGCACTTGCATAATTTGTAATTAAATGGTCCAGGTAATAATCAGGCACATGCTATTTATTTAAGAATTTTCATCATTTCCATGGCTATCAATGTTTCAGTGGTCAAGGGTGGAGTTAAAGAGTTAAATTCTTTTTTTTCCCATTAAAATGAATATATTAAGCATTTTGTATGATTCTTATAGTAATTGTTCATGCTGTGCAGTTTTACTGTTACAATGTTACAAGTACATGTCTTGATTGCTCCAATACTGTTTGAAGCAACAAAGCAGAATTATAACTAGTAAAGCATCTGCTTGAATGCTGCTTTTCAAAATACTGATGTGTATTGATTAAATGCTATGGTTTTGAGTATTTGTAGAATTACTGAAATATTAATTCATGCTGTGTATTTCTCCTTAACTGCTTTGTTTGTGGCATTTAATAAATGTACTTAACTGGTAAAATGTTGTCAGTTATTAATTGTTTGCAGTCATCATATGAATGAACATTTGTTTCTGGATGTGGAAAAGGCTCATCTGATGTAGTATCTTAAAAAGGAATAATTTCATTCTTAGAGCCAGTCTTTATAAGCGTCAGGCAGATTTCTGTTAGAGGGTGATTCATGACCCCTCCGAAATTTTTTTTATTGATAGATATATGTTAGAAACGAACAAAAATCACATTTTCTATCCTTAATAAGGTCTGCTTTTTTTGGGGGGGGGGTCCTGGAATATCGGAGTCAAAATCAGCCAAAATGGCAAAATCACTAAAATTAGGTTTTTGAATGCTTGTATTTCTGTGCGCCCTAAGTGAACCAAATTGATTTCCATTTGTGCAAGTCTATTGGGTATGGACTCTCCGAAAATTTGAAAATTTTGGCGGCTGACTTAGGGCGCTGAAAATCACTGCTTTTTGTAATTATGCACACTTTCCCTGGGGTTGTGTGGCTTGCGCCCTAAGTCAGCCAAGGTATTTTATGCTTGTCATGATAGATCAGCACCTCTTATTTGTATTTGGATGAAAATTACGGCAGCTGACTTAGGGCGCACAAGAGTAGGGGGCTTTTTTTGCTGCCAAAAGGTGAAATTGCCACATTTTCGCACAGCGATTTCTCCATGCGCCCTTAGTCAAAATTAATGAAATATGGCTCACATTGTCACTCAGCATCTCTAGTGTCAGTGGCAAAGAGAGTTCCGTGGCTGGTTTCGGTATTACCCCTTTTTGCACCATTTTTGTTAGGCCACTTCACGAAAAAGCCGAATATGGTAAACTGGGAACTTTCTCCGATTTTCGTGAAACTTGCAGGATTTGTTTCCTTTCCTTTACTTATGAGATATAAGGTTATTTGAAAGTGCTACTTTTTGCAGTTTAGTTCCAATTTTGCCACCAAGTGGTGGCCTATAAACAAAGTGGCTTGCCACACTGCACTAAAACTTACAGAACACCTTTCTCCCAGTTAAGGAAGCAAATCCTGCAAGTTTCATGAAAATCGGAGAAAGTTCCCAGTTTATCATATTCTGTTTTTTTCGTGAAGTGGCCCAAGAAAAACGGTGCAAAAAGGATTAATACCGAAACCAGCCACGAAACTCTCTTTACCACTGACACTAGAGATGCTGAGTGGCAACATGAGCCATATTTCATCACTTTTGACTTCGGGCGCATGGAGAAATCGCAGTGTGCAAATGTGGTAATTTCACCTTTCGGTGGCAAAAAGCGCCCCCTATACTTGTGCGCCTTCAGTCAGCTGCCGTAATTTTCATCCAAATCAAAGTAAGAGATGCTAAGCTATAATGACATGCATAAAATACCTTGGCTGACTGAGGGCGCAAGCCACACAACCCCTGGGAAAGTGTGCATAATTACAAAAAATAGTGATTTGCAGCGCCACCTGTGGGCTGCGCTCTAAGTCAGCTGCCAAAATTTTCACATTTTTGGAGCGTCCATATCCGATAGACTTGCACAAATGAAAATCAATTTGGCTCACTCAGGGCGCACAAAAATACAAGCATTCAAAAATCTAATTTTGGTGATTTTGCCATTTTGGCTGATTTTGACCCCAATATTCCAGGACCCCCTAAAAAAAAAAAGCAGTCCCTATGAAGGATAGAAAATGTGATTTTTGTTAATTTCTACCATACATCTATTAATAAAAAAATTTCGGACAAATCCAAAGGGGTCATGAATCACCGCCTGCCTGACTCTTGCAAAAACTGGCTCTTAATTTTACATCCGTCAAATGTTTAAAATGACATGAAATTTAAAAAATCATAACTTAAGAAGAAAGGCTGGTAACAGCATCATATTTTCATCATATCATCTTTAGTTTTATAGGAATTCATGGTAAAAATATGGTATTGTTATATAACTGGCCACATGCCCAAATAAGGATGTAAAAATAATCAATTTTTAGAAAATTTCGAACTCAACCAAAATTAAAAAAATGTTCTGGCTCTACCAATGTATTGATAAATGTGGTTGTCCTCTAGATGTGGCCCAATATGTCAAAAATAACAGCAGAAAAAATTTCATTGCTTTATCTAGCATACCCTTTGAGTTAATAGAGCTCAAAGGAGGCAGTGATTTTTAACGTTTTTGATTTTTGTCCATTTTTAGAGCCTTGTGAGAAGAAAAGGGTACAAGCTACAGGGTTAAAACACAGTAATGGTGCCCTGGGTGTCAGAATTTTTTTTTATTTCATTGAAACTTAAAATTCTTATATCATTGTAGAAAACAACCTGAATTTTCAGATAACATAAGTTTCATTGATATATACTCAGTACTTTTTCTGTGTGGGAAACATAAAGGGAAAAAAATTGCCTCTGACGGGACACATTGTAACATTGGCCTAGGCCAGAAATTAGGTTATTTTTTCATATTTTTATTATTCAAATATGTTAAACTAATGAAAAATAATAGTTTAACAAAGAAAACTGCCACCCAATACTTATATTGTGGAAAAAATATTTAGTACTGTGGGTGGTGTGTCCCGTCAGAGATATTTGACTTTGAAAAGTTTTCATATTTTCCACAACTGTTAAGTTATATCAATAAAACTTGTTCTCTTCTTTTTACTAATGATATGTAATGATTATAAGTTATAGAATTAAAATCATTTACAGGGAAAATATTGCCACAATTCTATTATTATCTCTGACGGGACATTTTCTGACAAATCTGATTGACTAGGTTTTGTTCTTCAATTAAGTTACTTTTGACTGATCTGTTGTGTTAGATTTCTTTGTTAGTGTATCCATATTAGTATTGGGCACTTTTAATGATGACTGGCTATGTTGCCTTTCAGTGTTCAGGTGTTGGCATTTGTGGTCAGGCCTCAATGAGTTGTGTTTCACACCTCACTGCATTACCTGCCAAGCAGGGGCTGTTTGACATGTGGATGTGCATGATTTGCTCACAAGATGTCTTGTGACTTGCAGTCCATTGTCTTTTTGTTTTTACAATGTCTGTTGCAACATGTCATATGCAGTGGCGGGTGGTGGACAGAGAACAAGGAGGGCGATAAACATGTCTTTAAACTAAAACTAAAAAACTACATTTTTTATATGAACAATAGAATGTGTATCATGGACAATGTTTATTATTACTGACTACAGGTAGCAGTAATGGAATATGAATTGCTTAAAAAATTGTATTGTGCCTTATCGATGTGTCACTATAATTATTGTTAAGATTCTCAACACAATGCATCTGGTGATGTTTGTAAAGTGCAGAATGTTATTTTAAAGTTATCTTGTAAAGAAATTTCTTCAGATACAAAAGGGTGTCTTTTTTTACCTCTGTTGTCAGATTTTTATATAGTGGTCAAAAGTGTCCCGTCAGAGAATATGACTTTTTACACAGCCCATGCTGCTAAAGAAAGTACAAAAAATGGTCTACTTATGCCTTAATTACTTCTTAAGACTTATACCTTGCAATATAAATTGCAAAGGTATAGATTAAATGAAATTCCAAAGAGAAATTTTAGTTGGAGTTTTAGCGTAAAATACTAGGGGCCAAAAAAGTCCCGTCAGAGATTGAACTTTAACTGATTGTCTTTCCAACATTTATTAAATATAAAGTAGCTCCTTGTTTTGAATAAGCCCTTATGGTCCATTTAAAGCAAAAATGAATTTAAAAGTAACATTGTGGACCATTTGCACCACTGATCTGTCATATTGTCTCTAAAATGTCCCGTCAGAGAGATTTCGAATACCGTGTTTTGACCCTACAGCAAATCTGACAGCATTTTCATAACCTACAGAAAAAGTTAGCCCAAGACACCTGATTTCAAAACTGTACATTGGAAACACTTGGAGATATTCTTGCTTGAAGTTGCACCGAGAGGCTAGTTGGGTAAAATGGAAAAAATTTATCAAACTTTCCAGGGGCTGTAACATAAAAACTATTTGAGACACAGAGCTAATATTTTGGGTTCCTGCATAAATATGGTGGAGGAGCACTTGTGATTTTTTTCAGAAGAATCTGAGAGGGTGACCAGGGAAATTTCTCGGAAATTGGTTGATTTGAGCTGGAATGACCCATGTGCAGATTTCTTTGTGGCTAAAACATTATCAGGATGTTTACCCACAGTGGCTAAAGGCAAAAAAATCCTAGAGCACACCCAGAAATGGGTGGACGGACTGCTGATCACAGTAATTTTGACAGTTGGCTGCTTAGCTGTTCCATGGCCAGATGTGTTGTATTCCCAAATAATTGTTTCCCAGGACGCGGTCGATTTCAATCTATTTCAAAATCTGATAATTTACAAAACGATTAATTGATTGATTAATGGTCTGAATGGCACAAACCCGTACAAAATGACCCACGTCTCACTATCATATTTAGGGCTTAGGTTCTTGTGCCGGATTGATAGGAACTCCTATACTTCATATCTGTTTGTGACCATGGATTTGACCTTTGACCTTGGCTGGAAGGTGAAACACAAAAAACACCCTCACTGATTGTTGCACTTCGAGCTTATGTTTCTAACAAGGGGTAGATGGGAAGTTATGTATTATGCATCTGTTATGTCCTTGGATTTGATATTTGTCCTTATGTTCGAAGTCAAACCAGGAAGTCCATTTCTCTCTTACTGCACAAATCACTCAGTATTGCCTTGTGCCCCCCATGTCCACAAGATGGATGTATATCATTCTAAAAGACTTCTTTCTGGCAAAAGCCTAGACTGATTCAGTCATCAGCTAACCTGTTAAATGAAGCATATCAATTACACCACCCTGCATTTTGAAACTTTATCTCTGCTGATTTGATAAACTGTGTTATATCTAATTCGAAGGCGCTGATTTCAAATTTGCCGTGAAAATTTGTGTATCACGTCAGGTTCTTTGACAAATCACGAATTCTTTTCTTCACATTGATATATCTAAGAATACACAATGATAAATTAAAGCAGAATGAGACAGTTAGATTTTAAGCATTCTCCAAGATGTAATAAAACAAAATGCAGCTTACCTAAGGATTAAATTTTCTTTTCTTTGATTAATGGGAATAATGTCGTTCGGGGCAGTCTCTCTGTAGACACCAACAGCAATCAGCCATCATGCAACAGGCAAAAGGCAAAGAAGGGATTGGCATAGGCTACTTGGGGTGTGGTTATTTTCCATGATGATGCAATACTTCGTGGTGGTGATTTGGAGTGTTTAATTCATGAGAAACAGCAGGGACTTACTATGCTTGAACTGGATTCTCGATATACCAAGGGCAGTGATTAGTGACAGAACCTGACGTGATAGCCAAAAACTCACGTGATATTTGGATTCAGCGCCCCAAAATTACTTTAAAATCAGGTCTCAGCAAATTTCATGCAGGGCGGTGTTATCAGCCTCAGTGATTGCTTAATCAACAACTTGGGATTAATTAAATTAATTAAAGGGAAAGACAACATTGATGAATAGTGAACTGCATATGCAAGAACTGTCTCTAAGGATTTAAAAATATTTTTTTGGCAATTTTAATAAATATTTTGAAGCGAACGATAAATACATAAACAGCCAGACCGTAACACTGATGAGGTTAATGCAAAATCCCCCTTCAAAAAAGCAGGAACTGAACATCGCTGCAGTGAAGGCCTCGATGAGGATCACAAGGGAAAATGCCCTACGTCTGGTGATGGCTATAGCTTCTAGACTTCAGGCAATAATTCACTGCTGAGGGTTTGCGAACTGGGTACAAAAAATGATAATTTAATTGATTATATTTGTGCAATTACTTAAGAGCCCCTAAAACTGAGGAGGTGTCCATAGAATGAGTGTTCTTCCAATATGGTTCATACAATATTTTTGAAAAAACCTTTAAATCGGAGCTGAAAATATTCACTTCAAACACACCCATATATTTTATATAGGCCGTACTAAACAGAGACTGAGGGATAGGATATCCGAACATGTTTATGCTATCAGAACAGCGAACGACAAATATCCCATGGCTAAACATTATAGGTTGGCTGGCCATGACGACCCAAATTCTTTGAAAGCTATGGTTATTGAGGTGGTCCCTAGATCTTGGAGGGGGGGGGGTGATCATCTTAAACGTCTCCTACAACGCGAGACGTTTTGGATTTTCCAGCTCAAGGCCATGGAATTTCCAGGTTTAAATGAAGAAATAGACTATTCTCCATTTTTATAATATATGTTTGTGTTTCTGGGTGGTACACACGTTTATGTGAGTTTTTCTTATTTGTTAGTTTTCTTTGTCCTTATTATGTGCGATATTGTGTCCTTTATTGTTGTTTATCATGTTTCATATATCCTGTTTTACCTGTTTTTCCTCATGATGTCATTTCCTTTCCTAATCTATATGAATGGTGCCTTGATTCACAAACAGGTTAGTCACCCTGATGAAGGCCTGTATGGCAGTAATGCGTAGGTGCGCTTTTTAATCTTTGCCGTTGCATTAGCCATTCAATAAAGGCTTTTTACTTTTTTCCACTACCAGAGTACCTTAGACTCTTTTTTCGTATTTTTGTTACACCCATATATAAATTGACTATTCTAAGCAGGTTTTGCAAAATATTAGGTTCCCCTCATCATTAGTTTTTGATTTATGGCCCCTGCAAGAGTTTGGGGGTACCCCTTGGGAAAAAGAACTAAATTTCTGAGCTGGTTTTCAAAGCTCTGCTGTAACTTAAGTATTTAAGCCAGCTCTATAATAATTTCCTCTGGAGTGACTCTCCTGTACCCAGACAGCAGGGAAACATAGCATAAGACCTGTTAGAAGGTGACCTTAGGTACCTAGGAAGAGCCAAAAATGGAAAAAACACAATTGCAAATGAAAAATGCCAGTTTTTAAGTACCCATCTGACCCTTTTAATGAGTAGCTACAACTCTAATTAGTTGTGTAGGGAATATTTAAATAGTTTCCTCGTATGTAGGATACAAAAGTAAATCAGATGTTATGCCAATGGGAAAATATTTTGTCTTAAAGTTGTATTTTTGGCCAAAATGGGCCTACTTTGCCATGCTATAACTCAGTGCTGAGATACAATAGGAGGCCCAATCTTTGTTGTGTTCTAGAAGGGTTATTAATGCGTAATATATCCAAAAATTATGTTGGGGTCTTGTCTCCTTCCTAGAAAATCTTGCTTGTGAATTTGACTTAAAGCACCATTTGCGAGAGTAAAATTTCTGCCAGTCTCTATCCCTCTTGCATGAGTAGTCTCAACAAGGCATTATAATTTAATGAATAAAAGAACATACCTTTAGGGTAAATGGAATCTGTACAGTTTTTGACATCCTCCTTCATCGAGTTTTAATGTATTTATCACAAAACGTGCTGTGGAGAAGCACAATTTTGTTAAAGGTTGGCTCATCTAGGGTGTATTTGCGACTTGAAGATGATGTGGAAAGTGCTTCGATTGAATACAATACATGATCCACAGGTACATAGCATTCATCATCAAGTCTTGGCCAGGAGAGGCTTCTTGTTGGGCCTTTGGGATGCATAAATCTTATTAATGCATCATTGTTTTCCAGACAAATGCCTTCGATGATTCGGAATTGCAGTGTAAGTGCAGGGTACGTAAGGGATCCATACATCAGCCTCATTTATGGTGACATTTCCAGCCACAGCAGAAGGGAGCATGCTGACATCAGCATCAAGAATATTTTGAAATATTTTACAGAGCTGTTCAGAAATTGTGTGGTTCTCTAATCCAATCATCATAATTTTCTATTATAAAATGGGGCAAATTAGTCAATTTATTTATTTCTGTAAATGAAAGTAATGAAAAATTGCGGGGAAATGCCTCATGCAAATTGCGCATTATTCTCATATTAACTGGAAGAATTTTCTAAAAAGGACACAAGACACCACTATAATTTTTGGATATATTGTGCACTAATATCTCTTCTAAAACATACCAAATATTGGGCCCCCTACTGTATGTCAGCACTGAGTTTTAGCATGGCAAATTAGGCCCATTTTGGCCAAAAATACAAATTTAAGACCAAATATTTTCCCATTCACATAACGTCTGATTTACTTTTGTATCCTACATACGAGGAAACTATTTAAATATTCTATATACAACTAATTAGAGTTGTAGGTACTCATTAAAAGGGTCAGATGGGTACTTAAAAACTGCCATTTTTCATTTGCGATTGTGTATTTTATTTTTTTTTTTTTTTCAATTTTTGGATTCTCGTAGGTACTTCAGGTCACCTTCTAGCAGGCCTTATGCTATGTTCTCCTGCTGTCTGGATACTGGAGAGTCACCCCAGAAAAAATTATAGAGCTGGCTTGAATACTTCAGCTACAGCAGAGCTCTGAAAACGGCTCATAAATTTGGACGCTTTTCCCCCCACTCCTTGCAGGGGCCATAAATCATGAACTAATGATGAGGGGAACCTAATACTTCGCAAAGCCTCCTTAGAAGAGTTGATTTACATATGGGTGGAGTTTGAAGAAAATCTGAGATGGTCAAGCTGGGACCCTTGCCTGACTTGGCATGGAATGACCCATGTGAGAGAGTGATTTAAGTAAAAAAAAAAAAAAAAAAAAAAAATGTGGTTGATGCTTACACTGCCACTTAACCAGGCTGAAATACTTGGAAAATGGCTGCATAACAGGATCTTAGCCACTTTTATTGTGCCTGGTCCTTGCTCTTCTGAATAAAATCAATGTATTTCTCAAATACCTTTACTTAATGTTCTAATGGCTAAGTCATCTCACAGTCAGATGGTCTCGGGTTTGAAGCCAGCCTGGGCCTTTCTGTGTAGAGTTTACATTTTCTCTGTGTTCATGTGGGTTTTCTCTGGGTGCTCCGGTTTCCTCCCTCAGTCCAAAGATATGCATTCCGGGCTGATTGGAGGTTTTGAATAGCCCCAAGGTGCAAGTGAATGATGTGCCCCTGTAATGGATTGTCAAACTGTCCAGGTTGTATTCGTGCCTCTCACATTGAATGCTGGGATAGACTCTGCCCCCACACCTGATGCTCTCACGCGAAATGTGACCAGGAATAAGTGGGTTAAGTAATGGATGAATGGATATTGCGTATCATTTGGATGAAGAAAGCTTCTTGAGTTGACACTTAAAGCCATATTTACCAACAACTTTTGCACGTGAAAAACTGTTCAGCATGTCCAAAACCAATAACATGGCGAGTGACTTGTGTGGTAACCACTGACAACAGATGTCTCAAAATATACCAAAACTGGACAGAAAGTGGATAGTAAAGGCATTTTTATATGTTCCTATGTCTGTGTATATTGCTGCTGATGCAGCTGGTATCTCCCCTGTCCTCACTCAGGCTATGGCCACACCACGCCCCTGTCAGACGCTGGAAAGGCCTTCTCAATTATCTATGCTCTCCTGGGAGTGCCCTTCACTATGCTGGTGCTGACGGTCTGCGTGCACAGGCTCATGCACTTGTTCACCTATTGGCCTATCAACCTGTGCCAGCGGCGGTTAGGCTGCGTGACATGGAAGGCTGCTACGGTCCATTTTGTGGTCCTGCTGGTGGTGGTGGTGTTGTGCTTCCTGGTGGTCCCGGCTGTGGTTTTCTCCTCCATTGAGGAGACCTGGTCCTTCCTGGATGCAATCTACTTCTGTTTCATCTCTCTGTGCACCATTGGCCTGGGTGACTATGTTCCAGGGGAGCAGCGTGGGCAGAAACTGAGGCCGCTCTACAAGATCTCCGTCATGGGTGAGTTCAGATGAGGAAATGGACCCTTCCCCTTTCCCGATGGCTCATTCCTTATTTTGCCACTTTGATATCCAAAAATGGTCTCTGCTATGAAAAGAATAAAACTATAAGGGCACTCGGTAGAGTGCATACCTCCGCCGTGCCATATGTCAGTGTTATTGGTTTATCCGGATCAAGAATCCAGAATGTGTTCAGATCATCCTTGGACTACCACCTACCATCTTACCAAATTTCATGCCAATCCATTCTTCACTTTTTAAGTTATCCTGTTAACAGACATACAAACACGGGTTACCTCCTTGGTAGAGGTAATGACCATTCATGTTCATACATCACTTTCCCTGGCTGGGTCTCGAGCTGTATTGCACATGCTGTTTCTATGGCCATTTACATTGCATTTATTATATGCAAAGCACAACGCTACCTGAGAGGGCTAGAAATCTCTTTTCATAACTGCAGTAGGAAGTTGCAAACGAGACTGCACATTTGCTTGCAGTTATTGAAATATATGGAAATTTCCTGAGTGGCAAGGTGAGATTTAAAATCTGAATGGAATGCGAAAACAAATCCATTAATTCAGAGTTGTGCTTATCAGCTTTTCAATTTTTGCTTTTTTAAGTTACTTTAAATGTATTTTTCTTTTTGACTTCTCAGGCAGGCCTTAATTTTTGGCACGAATGATCGTTCAGGTTACGTGAAGGTTACGCAAACTCAATTTCACGCTAACGGTCGCCGTTCACGCGAAATTCTGCCGCTGGCAGTAAACCATAATAAAATTTGCATGTGAATGTATAGTAGGCCCTTGTGTTTGCCATTTATAACTGCTTTACATATGCAGGATAAACCTGTCCAGCCATTGTGTCAAGATGCGAACACTGGTAAACCTGCCACAAGCTGGAACTTTGCCCTGTCTGTTGCTAAGACGACAGCAGTGGGTAACGTGTGCGATGATTGTCATCTATGATCCAGCAAGTCTATTCTCTCTCATGCACGTGTTCATTCAACAATTTTGTTTGGGCTCTGGAAAAATGGAGTCAATTAGAAAACCAGTAAACAATTAATTCATTAGAAGTTTTGGTGTATGCTATAGTCTGTCCGAGTACGTAGTATATCCAAGCCGTATTGTGACAGTCCCTTGACTTTTAATATAGCTCGGAAGTATTATGTTATTTATTTAACTTGAATATTCTCAGGTTATGTTTTACACATATTTATTGCTAAAGCCAATGGATTATTGTTGTCAACAAATGGCTAGAATGGTAATGTTTTAACACAAAGATGAACGTATTGACGACGTAAAATTTGTTACGAGGAAATCATATAGACCTACACATCATACAATGGCCATAGCCCCGCATTCCAACAATAGTCTCGTCTGAAATTTGCATGACAGTGGATCTTTATCTGGCAGTTGAGTTTGCTGTCGGCCAAACGATGGGCTCTTTGGGGGATCCTTTTTGTTTCTTTCAGCTAAGACTGGTGTCTCTAAACGCCGCAGTGCACCCACAATTTAAAGCTATTTCTGTTATATTTGGCAAGTGTATGGGCAGTGGTTAGGACATGGCGCCTATTGATTTTGGTTTCCTTGGTAACATAATTCACTAAATAATAGCCAATTTTGTGTCAAATAAGCCAAAATGAAAAATCTGGTCGATCGGGGGCTACACCCATTGATCGCGGGAGACCGACCTGTCAAGTTAAATGCTTTCTTGTAAATGTAAAATCTCCAAGTCAGTGTCCACTATATCTTTGAACTAAACCTGGGTGCTCATTAGGTACTCAAATCCAGTTGCCGACTGTCTTCTGTTTGCAAAATGGTTGAGCTGGAAACAATAAATCAGTGGCTTGTTGCCCAAAAATTAATCGTGCTGCACATTGCACGATGAGACAAAAATAGTCCTCAACTTTTGCTAGTTTTACCCCTGCCTCATCTTCATCTTTAATTTTTCTCTCATTTGTCCGCTTTTTCTTTGACTGCATTTTTAGCCCTCAGCCGACTAAAGTCGCTAAGGGGTATTGTCGTGGCGCGCGGCGTCTGTCTGTCCGTCCGTCCGTCCGTCTGTAAACTTTTCGTTTCTGGATGATAGCTGAAAAATGCCTTGGCCAAATGTTCTCATTTTTTGGTGGTATGTTGGGGGTGGTTACAGGAAGCTCCCTATCGATTTTTGTGTCCCGCTACGATAATTAATATGGCCGCCACGGCAGCCATCTTCATTTTGGTTTCCGGACGATAACTGAAAAAACTCCCTGGCCAAATGTTCTCATTTTTTGGTGGTATGTTGGGGGTGGTTACAGGAGGTTCCCTATCAATTTGTGTCCCGCTCCGATAATCAATATGGCCACCATGGTGGCCATCTTCATTTTTGTTTCCGGAGGATAACTGAAAAACGGCTTAGCCAAATGTTCTCATTTTTTGGTGGTATGTTGGGGGTGGTTACAGGAAGCTCCCTATCAATTTGTGTCCCGCTCCGATAATTAATATGGCCGCCACGGCAGCCATCTTCATTTTGGTTTCCGGACGATAACTGAAAAAACTCCCTGGCCGAATGTTCTCATTTTTTGGTGGTATGTTGGGGGTGGTTACAGGAGGTTCCCTATCAATTTGTGTCCCGCTCCAATAATCAATATGGCCGCCACGGCAGCCATCTTCATTTTCGTTTCTGGACGATAACTGAAAAACGCCTTGGCCAAATGTTCTCATTTTTTGGTGGTCGGAGTGGGACACAAATCGATAGGGAGTGTCCTCTAACCACCCTCAACATACCACCAAAAAATGAGAGCATTTGGCCAAGGCGTTTTTCAGTTATTGTCCGGAAACTAAAATGAAGATGGCTGCCATGGCGGCCATATTGATTATCGGAGCGGGACACAAATCAATATGGAGCTTCCTGTAACCACCCCCAACATGCCACCAAAAAATAAGAACATTTGGCCGAGGCGTTTTTCAGCTATCGTCCGGAAACGAAAAGTTAATGGGCAGGCGGACGGACAGACAGACGGACAAACGGACACCGCACACCACGACAATACCCCTCCACCGACTTTCGTCGGCTGAGGGGTAAAAACTGATTTTTTCAATATATAGCGCCGCCTGGTGGCAAACCTAGGAGTGCATACTCGGCCAAAATCTAATCAGTTCATCTGCTCTATCATATCTACCCATATGCTAAAAATGAGAAGCCAATGTAAAATATTTTGTGAGGTATCGCGCTAACGGCTAAAATCTGCGGACTCGGCGGCGGCGGCGGATGCGGTGGCGGGTGGGCCGAAACCATGATATCCCCGAAACTCGTATTTCAGGGATATAATGAGTGCAGGTGCCTGAGTGGCCCTTTTAGAAACATGCAGGGCATGTTGGAGTGCAAGATACAACAGTGGGGACCTGGGACAGTTTAGCAGCTTGTTATTTCATGCAAGAATGGGTAAAAATTCCACTTTCAAAATGGAAAGAATTGGTGGCCTCAGTTCCCAAGCGACTGCTGAGTGAAAAGGGAAGATGATGCCCCACCACGGTTAATATGCCGCTGTCACAACTTTTTTGGAATATGTTGCAGGCATTACATGTAGAATATTGATCAGCGTTGGGTTCAATTACTTTTTTCAATTACAATTGTAATTGTAATTACAATTACAATTACTTTCTGGACAGAATGTTCAATTTCAATTACTTTTCAAAAAAAAAAAATTTCAATTAAGATTAAATTACAATTACGAAAGTAATTGATTACAATTACGAAAGATTGTAATTGAAAAAAGTAATTGAACCCAACCCTGATATTGACAAAGTATTAATGCTGATTAGTTGAAAACTCAATTGTCTTGTTTGTTTACCTTTTTTAGTTGAATACAGCTCACAACAGATTTGAAATTCATTTCTCAATTCCACTGACTTTGAATTATGTGATTACTGTTGAAATATGGTTTCCTTGTGTGCTGAGGGTAAAGTTTATTGCTGGTTCACTTGCACCAAAAGATTTACAGGTATGTTTGTGTAATATTCTGTGGGTGAACATTGGTGAAAAAGGAGGCCTATAGACTTGATGTTGAATTGCAGTTTACCATTCCTCGTGGAATGCAGATTTGTTTTTGATTTCCTCTCCTGTTTGCCCGGAGAAACTGTTGAGCTGTGTATTCATGGTATAATTCTGCACAAAATCATCAGTGATTAATAAAAATGAAAATGAATAGGTAAGTACCGTCACCTGATCAGTCAGCCGTTCTGACCAAACAACTGTAACAAACAACTTATAAACACATGAATACTTTCACCAGTTCATAACTGTTGCTCTCATGGTGCTCTCACTTATGAGAAAACGTTTTTTACTTCCCTTTTTCTCTCTTTGAAATGGTATACTGATGAGTATTTGTAGATTTACTAAAAGGGCAACTCCATTTAACAAGTCACTGGAGATTTGTTCTCAACTTGTGGTAAATTTTTTGTGCTGGTAGGTTAGAGTATAACAATAAACATCCTGTTCCTGCAGTTCATATAGCTTCCTGCTGTTCATATACCTTCCCACAAAGCTCTTGACTGTTTCTTCTCGATTGTTTGTGTTTGTGTGTTTTTATGCATGTGTGTCCTGCAGTCTACCTGTTCGTGGGACTGATGTTTATGCTCCTGGTCTTGCGTGCCTTCCACAAACTGGCAGACATGCAGGGACTGACAGCCTTCCTCCAGCTCTCAAACTGTGAGGAAGAGGAAGAAGACCGAGAGCCCATTGTGGCAACTGGCCCCAATGACCAACCGCACACTTTCAGGGCTTCAAGCAGGCCCCTTGACCCCAGCTCCCAGGTGTCCTACAATTCTATCAACCGATAGGAACCCTGTGCTTCTGTGTGATTCTTTGGAGTCAGTCGCCTCTACCTGTGGGCCTTATCAACATTGGTCATTGTGCTAGTTACATTACTGAGGGACTAAGCGATCATGGACCTTTTTTGCCAGAAGTGTGATGGCAACAACGTAATATGTTGCTAGGAAATGCAGTATCAAAACATTATTTGCTGCACTTTACAGGTAAAATAGCAAAAAAAAAAAATTGAAGTCCTGTTGTGAGAACAGACAGACAGCCAGTACTGTAATGCAGTCTTGTGTTTTCTAGGACAAGGAAATACAGTGTAGTTGGATAAAATGGCCTTAATTCGCTGCTGATCGAAAGGAAATCACAAATGCCAACAGAAAGTGTACCTCTCCAAGCCTAGTGTTTAAGGTCCCTGACAATAACCAAACAAATTGACTATGCTGTTTTGAATTTAATTTTAGAAATGAATTTGTTCGTCTAATGGAATATTTTTATTCATATGCACGGTGGAATGTGTGAGGGTAATGCTTATTCTACAACCCTGAATCAGAAAAAGTTATGTTAAAATGAAAACTGGAAGCAGTGATTTGTTAATTATGTTTGACATTTATTACGTTGAGAACGGTACAACTGCATGTTATTTGATGTTTCACTGCATGAATTTTATTTATTTTTCAAAATAAACACTTCTTTCAATTTTGATCCGCGCGACATTATTTCAAAAAAGTTGGAGCAGTAACACATCTACTACTTGGTAATATTGCCATTCCTTCTTCAGACACTTAATAAATATTAAGGGACTCAAGACACTAGGTGATTGTATTCCTGGCGTAATTTAGTACCATTCTCCCTGCTAACAGGTCTCTAAGTGTGTGACAGTACAGAGACTTCATTGTCACATTTTGCGTTTCATAATGCACCGCGCATTCTCTATTGGGGCCAAGCGGGATGCAAGCAGGCCAGTCTAGTACCTGCACCCTCTTCTTACTCAGTCATGCCTTTGTAATACATGCACGTCACAAACATTTCCACTGTGTGATAGTCAATCACAGATGCCTCCAAGCTCAGAGTGGACACTGTTAACTTAAGGTTTGCGTTTTGCACATTAAAGTTTTAGCTGGCATTTGTGGATGTAACTATGTATTGTAGTGCTTTACAAAGGGTTGCCCAAGTTATCCTTAGCCCATGTGGATATATCACTGTTGATAAATGATGGGTCTTGATGCACTTTCGTCTGAGTGATTAGAGAACACGGATCTTCAGCTTGCACCTTTGCCCTTCACACTCACAAATTCCTCCAGATTCCTTAAATCTTTTAATTCTGTTATGCACATAAGGGATGAAATATCAAAATCCCTTCCGATTTTACTTTGAGGAGCACTGTTCTTAAACCTTTTAATGATTTTCTCACAAACTTATGGGCCAAGTGGCAATCCTCTATCCTTTTTTTGTCCCTGAAGGACTAGGACTTCCCTGAATGCTGCTGTTGTACTAATTCATGATCACAATCACTTGATACCTCAATACCAGTCCTACATTGCCCCTGGCACAACTTTTTTTGAAATGTGTTGCAGGCATGGTTGCATATTTACAAATAAGATGCAGTTGACCCCACAAAAGATTAAATCTCTTCACACTGTCTGCAGTTAAATAAGTCAGTGAATTTAGAAATCATTGCTTTCTGTTTTTATTTGCATACTGTCCCAACTTACTCTGATTTTGGGTTGTGTGTACCTTTTAATATATTCAAAATGGGAACTGTAAATTGCTGGGGGAGAGAAATTAATGTTCCAGAAAATTTGGAGTGTTCTGTGGGCCAATTGAGGTCCAAATGAAAAAGGTTTGGTTCATTTGACACTTGCTAATTTTACTAATGATAACGTCAGTCCTAGTCAGAACATAATGCTTCTGTGTGTCTACCTTTAAAGCTTATACTTTGTGCTTTTTGTAGTGTAAATTTAAGTTATTGTTTTTCTCCGACTACTTGTATGCCATTTCAGTGGTGCTGATAGGCTTGTTGTAACAATATATTGACATAATTGATTGTGTTTAATTGCTTTAATGGGCTAAGTATAACTTTACATGGATTGCCATTTTATTTATTCTTTGCATCTGGGCATCTTTGAGGATTTCTGTTTGATTATTTGCATCTCAAAACACATGTAAAGCTTTTATGGCAGTGTGTTAATGGCTGTTTATGGTGTAGTGTAGTGCTTTAAACTGTGGTAAGTGTTTTTTTAAGGCCTGTGGAAGTACATCCTTATACTGACTTCAGCTCTTGGTTTAGCTAAAAAAGAAGGGTATTGTCAGTAATTTATTCTGGGAACAAATTAAATTGTTTACAAATGTACTGTAAGTGATACACTGAATGTACTATGCCAATGAAATGTTTTTGGTGTTCATTGTGGCTTTACAACTCCAGTGGTTTTTACAAGGCTGAAATAGTGGAAATTTTTCAGTGAGCAGTGAATGCTGAATCATTTAAGTAGGCATATTTACAACATATTTTGTATGATAATCGTTGTTTTCAGTCACATTTCATTAATAATTTTAAGTTGAAGCTATGTTCAAAGATTGTTTAATAACCATGTTTAGAAAAGTTTTGAATCAATGTTTGAAAGTATCCAAAAGGGAAAAACAATGTTGCATAGCAGGGCTGCACAACCCTGTTCCAGGAGATATACTGTCCTTTGCAGTGGCGAACTGTGAGCCCTACAGCTGTGCCTTCACCTCAGCCATCACCGCTGAGAAAAGATGTCATCACGGGAAAAAAAGCAACATTTCGATGAATTGAAAGGGTTTAGTTATTTTGAGAATTTGTACCTTACTTGAGTTTTTTTTTTTTTTTTTAACCAGGACTTTTACTCTACTACATTTAAAACATAAAAAGTATACTTAGTTACAAATTAAAATATGAATGTAATTCATCATTTAAGGATTATCTGGATTTGGCGTGTTCGGGAAGAACAACGGTGCTCGGCAGGGTATCTTAGTGCAGATGTGTCCGCCAGTGGACATAAAGCTGCAAATTTATCCACGCAGTTACAATATGGCACACCCGGATCAGTTATTGAATATTCGAAAGCAAGGCCGAGCTGGAACACGATTTAGAATATGGACGAGTTCACTCCAATCTTTGTATTTTAGGAATTGCCTGAGTTTAACTCCTCAGCTATGCCTGATGTGCAAACTGCTCAATATACTTGCCCATAGTATCTATCTTGCAGTTTAAAAAAAAATATCTCTTGCTAGAGAAACAATCGTTGTCCTCTGTAGCAACCACTTCAGCTACAGTGAGTCCATGGTATCTGAATTAATAGTAAAGAAAAATCAGTTTTCTGAAGCAAAAAATCGACATGGTATTGATCCTGTGTCATTCTACTATTGATTATAGTGGTTTTTTAAACTGCCGGTAAACTCAAAGAAGAAGAAGAGGAAGAAGTATATAAAGCAGAGATTGCCTGTGTTTTTTGAATACTTTCATTCACCTGAGAGTTAATTAAAGAGAACAAGGAGAGGACAATGTGTGGTTGTTTTGCTTCTTTCTATGCGTACTGTGAAAATTACTTTGTACTTGCACTTTTGATACTTAAGTATATTTTTTTCACAAGACACTTTTGGTACTTAAGTACATTTAATGTGAGCTACTTCAAGACTTTTACTCAAGTAATTTTCTTATGGGTGACTTCAACTTTTACCAAAGTAACTTTCAGTTATGGTACTTCTACTTTTACTTAGTTTTTTTTTTTTTTTGAGTACTTTATACACTTCTGGTGTTTTCTTACAACCCGTTGTCCACGGATAGCGCTGATAATTTTCTGTCTTGAAATGCCTTTCCACTTTCTCAACCTTTTCTTTTAATTCCAGTTCTGGAGTTGGTCTTCCATTTTTTCATTATTTGAAGTTTTTCTGTGAAAGGCCGCCTTGAAAAAGGTGGTGGTATTAAGCTAGCCACAACGTCGCTCTCGTCTTCCGCCATTTAACTCTGTGTCTCACCCGCCCTCAGCACTCTGCCGAGATTACCATGTTCGGACTTAACGAAGGCCTAAGATCTTTTGTTTTTGTCCCGCCCACTTAAAATCAAACCATGATTGGTCAATTTGCCCCTCACTCTCCAAACCAATCGCTTTATGCATAGCTTGGCCCACAGACATATATAGGTAGACTGGACGCCTTACGGTGGAATCCCAGTAGACTGACGTCTGATGGCGGCGGCCATCTTGCCGCGGTCGATCCCGCGATTCACTGTGCATTATTGTATAACCAATAAAAGCTTTCGGAAATAAATATCTATTCCCCTTGAATATTTTGAAGTTGTACTGGTATAGTTGTTATCACACAAGACTTATTATTTATAGACCCGGGTTAAATTCTCACCAGAAGCATGTTTTTTCCTCTCAGATGCCCATCAGAAAGCATACTTTATCATTAGACATGGCAAATTTTAAGATGCCTGTCAGTCCATTTGTTATCAATTTCGGTTTCTCATGGCCATATATTAAAAGATTATTAAACTTATTATTATTAAAATTATTAAAAGACCAAATTAAACTAAACATGTGTTTACCTGTGAAAGGTAATTCCCTGTTGTCTGGATTGTGCAGTACGCCAGTTTTTACAGCCGTAGGCTGCACAATGTTGAGGCATTTTGCAACGACAGTGATTTATTATTGTCACCGAGTCCCATTCTGCATTTGGGCGGTCGACCGCTTCAAGATGGCCGCCAAGTCTGCCGTGAAAAAAGGGGGAGGGGCCAATCTAGCCTCTCTTAATGTCTATGGCTTGGCCTTCCCCGGATTCATGAAGTCCTAACCAATTAATGAGGCAGGCGACTGGGTCTTGATAGAGACGGGCGATTCTGATTGGATAACTTGTTTTCAGGACAGTAACCCTTTCATTGCTGATGTGAACTTGACAGTAAGCTTAACTTAAAACATAGATGAGAGAAAATTTATTAAATGTATTTTATTAAATTAAATGAGATAGAAATTTTAAAAACAATAATTATTTTTTATTTAATACTCCTATTTTTTGGTCCAGATTTTTTTAGGCCCTCTCTGAAGGTGTAGAAGGCCCTGAGGGTTCCCCTCTGGTCCTTTGGGTATTTTACCTCAAGCCTAAGAGAGCACACCCTGATGAAATAAATACTAGAGCAGTTGGCATGGTCATCAGTATTGTTATTGGTAGAATCAGGTGCCCCAAAGTAGGATTGGAAAGAAAACCTTCAGTGCCGTAGATCTCTGGGGAGAGGGTTGAGCAGCCCTGGTGTACAGACAAATCATTTTTCAGCACAGACACCACCCCTTTGTGTTGTGTGACCATAAGTCAAAGGCAACTGCTAAAGTAACAAATATCATACAAATATTTATAAATGGACCCAATGTTTACACTGTGAAATTCTTGCATGAAGTTTACCAGTGTGGCTAAAGTTCTTTTTGCTCTGTTGGGGTTTTTTTTTTTCACTATGGAAGTAATTTTGTTCTAGATTATCAATGTCTTTCTAAGAATATTGGCAAGACATTGATAATCGAGAATACAACTTTTGAAGTTAGTTTGTCATTTATCTATCCACATTAATTTTGTGTAATTGTTTAATGTGTTTAATTAATTTTGTGGGAACTGGAAATCCTGAATTGCCTGCTAGATGCACTTGAACCAGTGACTGCCACTCAACTATCTTGTGCTGCCACCAAGAGGCAATAATGTAAATGGCTCCTTACAAAAAATAACTGCATCTTGAGTGAGAGTAATTTTCACAGTAATTGTAAATATTTCTGTATTATTGTATTGTAAATGCTTATTTGTAGTGGCTCTATTACTGCAGGTATAAAGCAGTTTCACTTGTTCTTGTGCAAACCTCATGGAGTAGTACTAATTTCCACTGCATTTTCACTGCGTTGAACTTCAGTCAAACTGCAATATTTATTACAGTTGGTGTAGTAATATTGATTAAGTATTTATTGATTTTAATTTTTTTTTTTTTTTGAGCAGCCAGCGAGATTTAGCTCGGATTTTGTCAATATTGCATAATTTAGGAATATCTTGGCCTGAGGTAGGCAACAAAGGCAGGGTCTGACCCTGGTTTTCACACCAACTTCTGGCCTTTAGTTGGTTAATGATCTTAATTTGCCAAACCAATTACATTTCTGCTGCATAACGTTAGATTTTAATGAATGACCACCAAAGACTGTTTTTCTCTCTCCAAATGAAAGTTTTTCTCTGGTCCAATGTATGAGCAAATCCATGTTTGTGTGTAAAACCAGTTAGCTTATTTAGTCAAGCTAGTTGGTGGAAATTTAAACCTGCATGCACACCGGCCCTCCAGGATCAGACGTCTGGGCAATACTGGCAATTTAAGTGTGAAGTCTTTAGCATGTACATTTCTGTTACTTTCATCATGATTTGAAATACAGTCCCAGCTTGACCTTAAATGATAATTGCACAGGAGTTTGAGCAATTTCATTGTAGACAGTTGAGATCAGTTAACTGCTTTTTCTGGCTTTGTATGAAAATGTCGACTGTAAACAGCCTGACACTGGTCACACAAAGTTGGTAATTAATGGATTCTGACAAGAAAAATGTTGCAGTGCAAATTTACTCGTGGTAGCGAGCAAATATCTGCTCTTAACAAGGTGAGAGTGCAAATAGTGGTGGTAAAATGTTTCCTTGGGGTGAGGTGGGGCACGAGGTCATGGCTGTCAGGCCATTAGTACACGTGACAGGTTTTTTTTTTTTTTTTTTTTGTTACCATGGCAAACGAGTTTGTACTGTTGCTGTAATTGACTATATAGCTTGTGTATATAATTAGCTCCCAACGGTCACTTGCTTATATGTCTGGCCTCAGTTGGTAGACCAGGGTTTGACTTTCAAATATTTGCACAAAATCCATGCGAGATCTGTGATTGGCTCACAGTCGCAAGGGTGCCTCGCCCCTTTAGACAGACTTAAAAATAAATAAAATACCACAGTTCTGCATTCAACGGAAGTCCCGCCTCCCGGCTCGTGTTTATGCGAGTATTCATCTGAGTGGCAGCAGAGTCTCTGGGCAATTAACGAGCCGGGAGGCAGGACTTCCGTTGAATGCGCGAGCTTACTTGAAGCATAACTGTGGTATTTTATTATTTTTAGCGAAAAATAACTGCGTTTCTAGAGTTCAGAGGATACGAGTGGACAAAGCAGACTTGGATTATACTGGACGATGTGTTGGATGATGGTTTGAAAGTTTGTCAACGGACGTTTTGTGGAGTTTTCCCATTGCTACTGCGTGACCCCATTTGCTTCCAGCAAAAAAGGAATTTGGATAATTTTTCAAAACTCGCCAGTGGCCATAAAGTTGCGCCAGGTGAAGAACAACTTCGTCCGTTCAAGACATCTAATGGTGAGTAATTGATATACAAATTATAGTTTTTGGGTGGAGTATCACTTTAATCTAGCTGATGAAATCATGCCCTTCGAGCTATAGCTAATGCCAATTACAGTGAAATACGTTATGTAATTTGAGTATTATTTAATTTAGCCTTTATTAAACCGGGGAATCCCACTGAAATAAACAAAATGCTGACATGGCCAAACATTATCCTGTTCAAAACCTAACAACCACCCCAAGAGTAAACGCAAGCAAGCCACAATCTAATTTTTAAGCTCATGTCAAATAACATTCACGAATGCCGTTGCTGGCCAGCTAACTCATATTCGATTGGTGGTTCTCGCCAAAAGGTCACCCAATCAGCCAAGAGCAGAAAACATGAATATTCATATATTCACTTCATTAGTGACGTAAGGGCTAAATGCTGGCTATACAACAGAGGCCAGACTGATATCAGTCAGTGACCGTTGGGAGCGACCAGCACTTGATATGTATGGATACCAGGCTAGTATATAATATGTACAGTCAGATCCATAAGAATTTGGACAGTGACTCAAGTTTCATCAGTGGATTTGAAATTAAATTATCCATTGGTGCTTGAGATGTACACTTATCTTAAAGGGTTTTGTCAGAAACGTTGCGCAAACGGCATACAAATTGCAACCGTTTTTACACATGGCTCTCCCACTCCAAATTTCAGGAGCTTAATTTCTTCAATTACTTTATTGCTTTAATCTCAGTCAGAAACTACATGGTAATTTTTGATACTTTTTTGCAAATCTTTGCAATTATTGAATGCCTGAATCTGGAACCTATCAACCTTAACTTAGTGATGGGTTTCTTTCACTAGTGATACTCTACCAGGCCTTCACTGCAGCTCCTGATCATTTTTTGTTCATTTTTTGCCTTCAGCTGGCAGAATGAATGGCCAATTGGATTCAGGTCAGTTGACTGATTTGGCCTTTGTAGAATGTCGCACTTCTCTGGCTTGAGGCATTGGGTTGCTTTTTGGCTCATCTAGACTGAAGAAGCCTGCTTGTCCGTCGTTTTCATTCGTTGGTCATCCTTCGTCTGTAAACATCCTCTCCAAAACAGTCAGGCTGATCAACTTGAAACTTTGGGTAAATGTTTCTATCCATGAGCACACCGAAGTTTTTTTTCAAGGCGTTTCGAACTGATTTCAGATATTTCCTCCAGACAGCCATCTTTAAATGCCTATTTCTGCCATATTTAAGGCATTTTTGCACCGATCTGGTAGAAATTGGGTATTTAGGTGCTAGGTAGCGAGACTCATAACGTATATTATGGGTTTGGTCATGCAGCACATTTTGACCTTCATTTGACCTCAGTCATCATGCCATACCTACAAGTAGTTTTATTGGTCTTGGTCTTGAATGGGTCGATACACTCTGGTCTTGGTCATGTCTTGGTCTTTGTTTAGGTGGTCTTGACTACATCACTATTTTGCAATCTGGCCAGCAACCGCTTCCAAATACTAAACCAAACCAAACGCACCCATCCATGCACTGCGATGGTTGGTTACATAATGAACTCCTTTTAAGTGTAATCCTACAATAGAATTTGAAATGATTTGACTAGGCTTATTTCAGACAAGACTTCCCTGGAGTGAAAACCAAGTAGATGACTCAAATGATGCTAATTGACGCACATTATGCAACAGAAGTCATATGGGGGACCAATTTTCCCAGAGGGCGGGAGTGGAACAACCATTTTTCCCGTGACACCTGCTCTCTATATAGATAAAAAGGGTCATTCTTGGCTTAATAAGACACAACTATCTTGGCTTAAGGGGATTTTACACATACCCATGGGTGCAAGACCTCCGTCTACAGACTGATTTCCGTCAATAATGAATTCTGGGTTCCGTCAAAGTCTGTTATTCAGGGCTGTGCAGGTGCGCAGTAGTGGTGGAAGAAAAATCCTTGGCTCGTGCTCACTAAGTAACGTCTCACCATGGAACCTCCCAGATGTCCCATTGGAACACCTTAATTTATGTTGCCGCCACTAGGGGCAGTATTTCGAGGCTAGAAGTGTTACTTGATTGTGGACACTAATGAGGAAGCCGAAGTCGCATTTAAGTCAGTAAAAATGTGCACAAGCGTGGAATATAATCACATATCATCATCACATTTATATGTACGGGTATTTTTTTAAGATTATTTTTGTGGGGATTCTCACCTTTATTTGACAGTTGCAGAGTAGAGAGAGACAGGAAGGTTGGGGAGAAGAATGGGGAAGACATGCGGCAGATAACCCGAGCCGGAATCGAACCTGGGTCGCCGCGGAAAGGACACAGCCTCTATGGTGCACGCGCTTAGACCAATGAGCCACCGGGACGCATGTACGGGAATTGTTGATAACGTTGTGAAATTGTTGCTATGTAATGTATTGGTGTGTAACAGTAATGTTAACGTCACGCGAAGCATCTGATCGAAAATCTTCCCAACCGTTTATTTTTAGAAAAATCCGCGTTGAAGAAAAGTGCTCCTGTACGTGAATATTAGCGTGATGTTTATTTCGGATCAAATTTTGAATGCGGTAGAGGGTTAACAACATGTTCAAAGACCTCAGTAGTTTTAGTTAGCAGACCGTAGCATAGTTTTAATCTAATAGCTAGAGATAGCAGTGATGCACCCGCGTTTTTTAGGCAACGTGTTCGCGCAAAATAAAAACGTAACGCGTTGCTGAATACCCCTCGGCCCGGACAAGATTTCCTGCCTCAAGTCACAGCGCTAAGGTCAAAGGTGAAATCCAGCAAAAAACGTGACGTTGCACATCTATGTGTCGCAGTGAGTTACCATACCAAATTTGGTGAAGCTGCGATCAGTAGTTGCTGAGTACTGACCCGTACAAGATTTCCTGCCTCAAGGTCACAGCGCTAAGGTCAAATCGAGTAAAAAACATGACGTTGCACATCTATGTGTCACAGTGAGTTACCATACCAAATTTGGTGAAGCTGCGATCAGTAGTTGCTGAGTACTGACCCGTACAAGATTTCCTGCCAGAAGGTCACAGCACAAAGGTCAAAGGTGATATCCGGCAAAAAACGTGACGTTGCACATCCATGTGGCACAGTGAGTTACCATACCAAATTTGGTGAAGCAGCGATCATTAGTTGCCGAATACTGCCCGAAAAAGATTTCCAGGGTCAAGGTCACAGAGCTAAGGTCAAAGGTCAAATCCAGCAAAAAACTGGACGTTGCACATCCATTGGTCATAGTGAGTTACCATACCAAATTTGGTGAAGCTGTGAGAATTAATTGCCGAGTACTGACCCGGACAATATTTCCAGGGTCATGGTCACAGCGCTAAGGTCAAAGGTCAAATCCGGCAAAAATCCTGACGTTGCACATCTATGGGTCATAGTGAGTTACCATACCAAATTTGGTGAAGCTGCAATATTTAGTTGCCGAGTACTGACTTGGACAAAATTTCCGGGGTCAAGGTCACAGAGCTAAGGTCAAAGGTCAAATCCAGCAAAAAACTGGACGTTGCACATCTATGGGTCATAGTGAGTTATCATACCAAATTTGGTGAAGCTGCGATCATTAGTTGCTGAGTACTGGCCTGGACAATGTCACCCGGATAAGATTTCCAGGGACAAGGTCACAGCGCTAAGGACAAAGGTCAAATCCAGCAAGAAACCTGACGTTGCACGTCTATGGGTCATAGTGAGATACTATACCAAATTTGGTGAAGCTGCGATCAGTAGTTGCTGAGTACTGGCCCGGACAAAATCATGGATGGACGACGGACGACAGACAGACACGCAGGTGACGACAATACCCCTCCGGCCAGAGTCGGCCGAGGGGTAAAAACGTATAAAGTCCCGAATCTTAAAGGGGCAAGTTCCTTAAAGGGGCAACGCCACTTTTCCATATTAGTTTTGTGTTTTTTCCATACTAAGCATGGCAGGCCTAGCAAGACTTTTGGGTAAATGACAGCAAATAATTTATTAGGCTAAATTGAAAATATCAGGGAGATATTAGCCCAATGTTTTATCTATGACAGCCTTCCATACCAAAGTACACAGAAACTCGCATGAAGACAGCCAACTCAGATCAGTTGATCTCAATGCATAGCCAACTTTAAAAGTAAATCTTGGCTCAAACAAGGTTGGGCACCCTTGCTCTACATCAATGCCAATACACTGCAATATCAATTAATTTAATGGACTGATACTAAAAATGATACTTCCATCACCATAATCTGATAGCATATTATTGTCATTGTGGAAGATTATTTGTTGCTTGATCTAAACAGAGGGCCATTTACCCAAGAACTTGTCAGAGCTTTTTTAGTGTGTCGTTTAATCACACTTGCACATACAATACAGTTTGTTTAATTTTGTACATAAATTAACTCAAGTGACTGGAATATCTTAAATAATATTCTTTCTGATATGATAAAAAAATCAAAATTAGAGAGCAAAGTGAAGCAAATTTATATATACTGATTGCTTACATTACTTCGTTTACTGTTGTAGCTCTGTATTGTAATGTAACGTACATTTCAAAAATGTTAGCTTTTTATTCATGTAACCTGATAAGGGTTCATTGTGTCTTCCCACAAGACACTATTTGCCTCAATACCCTTACATTTTTTTAAAAGGTAAGCATTAAACATCGGCACAATTTAGGGCGTTTTATAATCTCAAATTTTTGGCCAAACTGCCCTGAGAACCAAATTTGACCATTTTTCAAAAATTTTCCAGGGGGGGCATGCCCCAGGACGCCCCTGGAGGGACTTCGCGCCTTCGACGCTTGTCACTTCACCCATGCCAAAATATGTTCAGTCAAAAAAAATTTTTTCCTCTTGTTATAATAACACAAGTTATTATAATATTGTGTTCTTATTGTACTTCTGACTCTAGATTGCAGTAAATCCAATACATTGGACCTTAAAGCAAGGAAAATAAATTTTCATTTACAATGCTTTCAGTCTTTATCTTTAAGAAGACAAAAAAATTTGTCTTATGTTTGATTGCATTAGCTGAACTGTTTGTCAGTATCACCCTAGTTTATGTTGTTTGGAAGTATGGAGGTCTTTCTTGGTTGTGTCTGTGTCTTGCTAGCTTCTCTTGCATGTACAGGCACATGTAAAATTCCCTGCCATGGTCGACCCTAAGTTGGTCCCACATCCCATGGGTGACTACTGCTGATCTGAAATGAAATAATGTGTACTCATGGACATTGCTGCATCAAAATGAAAGGGACACTCCATGCTCCATGCTAGCTTTGTGATGACAATGAATTGAAGTCAATAGACAAAGTGCCAATTAGCTTTATTAGCCTTGATCCATTGGTCCCTATTCATTGTGATCACATGGTTAGCATCAAGCATGGAGTGTCCCTACGACTAATCTGATAAGAAAAATGATTTACATTAATTGAAAAGACAACATAACAAAGAAAAGATGAATGGAAAGAAAGGGGGGGCGGACCTCTCCTATAGAATGGTAGAGGAAACACCGAACAACAATGGTTTTGAATGTATTCACCTCTAACCTTTCTCATAATTCACAACGTTGTTTTTCAGTGGCATAGTTGCACTGGCAACAATTTTGCTGCTGAAGCCATCAACTGCCACAACATGTGTCGCTCCAAACATCCCAAGCTTCTCATTCTGGTCAAGATGAAGTTTATGGCCCATATACTCAGCATGATAAGGGACTGGACTAAGGTTACGAGCACCCTGAAGAAAATTAAAATACTGTGATGAAAGCAGGATCCATCTTTGTCACATTCGATCACACAACTCCCAAAAGTTTTTACAACAAGGAATATCATAGGGGCTGTTTATAATCTCGTTTTATGAAGTTTAACTGCTAAAATAGCTATATTTAAAGGAAAAAGTGACCCATGATACACTTGCATCGTCAAATAAAGTGCATAATGTCTGCTGTCCAAAATTATATGCCGCCATTATTTTTGAATTTTTTATACTGTGAAAACGTGGTTATAAGACGGCACCAGCAGACATTATGTACTTTATTTGACGATGCAAGTGTATAATGGGTTGCCTTTTCCTTTAAAGGTAGCCTAATGCATATTACAGTGTTAATATTATTACATCGCAATATAGGCTACTTGTTCCGCGTAATTTCTGGCATTATGGTTACCTGACGTCGGAAATCATGGTGTGGCAGATGAATCTCTCGCAGGATTTTTCCAACTCTACATTCTCCAGCACGCACTCCCACTGAAGACAGATAGCCAGTCATAATCTTGCGGCCATAAGATGGTCCCGTCCGTAATTAACAACGGCCCTTCCACGGGCCGTCAGGGAAGTTAAAAGCAAGAACAGCTTTCAGTTTACTTTGGGTATGCCTTGGATGGGCATTTTTTGGCAAATGTTACCGGAGTGGTAAGGGGTTAAGAAATCGCCATTCACTAACAAAGTCGAAGTAATGTTGCAGTCACGTTCTGCGAGTTGTTCTCCATTTTGCTGACGGAGACCGCGCTTTTTGTCACGGCTGATTAAGTTTAAACACCTTAATTAAAACTTACCTCGTATATTGAACCTTACACCGCTCTCTCCAGGTCACTGTCCGATATATGCAGTTTTCGCCTTAGGTCTGGCCGAGCACAGAATCTTCTCACGCTCATTTCAGAGCATTGCTGGATACTCATCTGCTGCAGCGCGGAGGAAATTTGTAAGAGTGTCTTGCCAGTTTCGAAAATGAATGAGCGAATGGTTCCAGTGAGGCCATAGTGTTGAGATGTAATTACTGACAGTTGCTTACTGATTGCTTAACTTGAAATACATTACCAGAAAGACAGGGCGTCTAAAAAAAAAAAAAAGTGAACTTCGGATCACACAAATAGGACGAATTAAAATATCAAAATCAAATTCGGCCCGTGGTCTGTTTTTTTTTCAATTTCATTTTTTTGATCCACACACAAAATAGAAAATGTAAAATACAAACCGTTATTTGTTTTTTGGTATCCGATCAATAAATGAATAGTACAAGAACAAATCGTTTTTCATTTTTTCGATTTTGGATTCTCAATTGAAAATTAAAAGAACAAATGATACTTCAATCCCATCCCCACCTACTCTGCTTCCAATTGGCTAGCAAATTATCTAAAAATTTACGCAACAATCAATTGATGAATTTGGTATCACTTTCTAAAATAAATTAATACGTTTTGTGAATATCAGTATGCCTATCTACATTCATTTTGTCCCTTTGATGCGGAATTTTTTAAATAATATAATACAGCTGTTATATCTCGTGTTTTGTCCTCATTTCTGGATTATAGAATTTAATCACAGAAACGGACACCGCATTTCAACTTCATGCTGCTTTACTGATATAGCATCTTGCATGGTGGTGTTACATTCAACATGTTCCCCGGTAATACACTCAACATAAAGTTCCACTTAAAGTGACAGCGTACCATTTAGTACATGACATCCCCCCCCCCCCCCTTACTTGGATATGAACTTAACATCACTTGAAACCTTATTTCTCTTCAAACAATATTCTGTCACAAGGATCTTCCATACTTCAAGTAACACAAACAAATGAATCTCTTTCCTTACACAATCTCACTTTTGTGTTTTTTTGTGTTTATTTTTGTGATAATCAGCATGAAATCATTACTTCCTTATTCAAACTATCATTACATTGAACTTCAGTATTCCTTTTTAAATCAACTATCTTAAATGCCGGTTCTTCAGACTTTACCCATAACTGTGTTCTTAATTCACTCAGCAACATATAGCAAAATTCAGCATTGACACGAACAGTCAGATATTCCACTCAGTGTAAGACATCTTGTAATAAAGTCTTTCAGTCTGTCAGGAGGCTTTCTCTGCCTCTGAGGCTTAGGTAGAGTCACGGGTGGGATACCATATTCAGCAGGCGCATCTGGACAGCTCATCGCCTGTTTTTGCCCTGGGTGTGACTCACTTGTCTCGCTTTCCATTTCTCCCGTCCCTTGTTGGTCTGTGATGTACCTTTTCACATGTTGTATTCCGACTGTACTGAACTCCATCGGGAGACTCCACAGTCATTTGGTTGCTGTTCTTGCTGATAACTGTGTGTGGGGTTTTGTTGAAAGTTGTCGTAAATTTGTCCTCCTTTTCTTGTCTTAGCGACAATGTCTCCCACACTCACATCTGAGTATACTGCATTTCTGCGCTCATCTGCATACAATTTGTATTGTCCTTTTTGTTCTCCATCTCTATCTCTCACCTCTAAGTCATTGAGAGCTGGCGTAATCTCAGGCAGCTTGCCTCTCATTTTCCAGTTGAACAAAAGTTCGGCGGGACTTTTTCCTGTTGTGCAGTGTGCAATTCCTTGATACACAGTGACGTATCGTCTGAGCTCTTTCTGCCAATCCAATCCAGCAGACTGTGCAATTCTAATTCGCTTCAGGATTGAATTATTTTGGCGTTCGACTTCGCCATTTGCCTGGGCCCACTTTGGTGTTGTTCTGAGATGTACTACAATCCCTTGTTCAGCACTATAGTCTCTGAATTCATTTGACTTGAATTGCGGCCCATTGTCAGATTTCAAGGTTACAGGAACTCAATGTCAGCTAAAGATATCCTCCAGGCTGTCAATCAGTTTCTCTGTAGTTGTGGTGGTAAGCACAGAATACTCTTAGTATCTGCTGTAATAATCCCACACAACTACAATTGAGTGTTTAGATGGTAGAGGTCCCAGTAGATCTACTGCTAAGTCTTGCCATGGCCTGTCTGGAAGTTGTGTTGGCCTTAAAGGTTCAGGCGCATTAGGTCGTGAGGTGATTTGACATCCATGACAGGCTTTACAGTATTTCTCCACAGCCTTGTCAATTCCAGACTTTGCCACCAGACTTTGCTTCTGAGGTGCTGTTTTGTGCCTACAATTCCTAAGTGTCCCTCGTGTGCAAGCATGAGTGCTCTTGCCCGTAAGGCTTTAGGAAGCACAATGCGCGTCCCTCTCAGTACAGTATAGCCCATAACACAAAGTTCACTCGCAGCAGGTGCATATTTTTCAAAGTGTCCTGTGTCTATGGCCTTTCTCACCTCTGTCAGTTCTGAGTCCATTCGCGAGGCCTCCTCCACCTCTCTAGTTGTCACAGCCTTGGGGTGGTATTCACAGTAACAAACCGCACATACTCCTCTGATCCCTGTGCGTGCTTTTCTTTCATGGTCGTCTTGCCCAACAGCCGTGATAATGGGTCTGCAATGTTTTGCTTTCCTGGCACATGAACCACTTTAAAATCGTACGGCTGAAAGCGCAAGACCCACCTTTCAACGCGGGTACAGGGTTTTGACCGCGGGCTGTAGATCACCTCCAATGGTTTGTGGTCAGTGGCAAGTTCAAATTGTCGGCCATACACATAGGGGTGAAGTCTTTCACAAGCCTACACGAGAGCTAAGGCTTCTCTTTCTGAGAATACCTTCTCTCGCAGTCACTCAGGCTTTGCTTACGTAGCATATGGGCCCCATGTCGCCCCGCTGACGCTGAACCAGCACAGCACCGAGGCGTACTGGGCTTGCATCAGCAATCAGTCGTGTTTGTGCATCTTTACCATAGTGTGCTAGAGTTCCAGCTTTTGCTAGGGCCTCTTTGAATGCATTGAATGCCTTTCTTTGCGCTGAGCCAAAAACAAACTTCATGTCTTTTCTGACCAAGCGTCTCAATGGCTCGGCCACCAATGCAAATCCTGAAATGAATCAACTGCTGTAGCAGACAAGGCCTAAGAAGCTTCTCACCTCCGAGACATTTTCTGGCTCTCTGGCTTCCGCTATCACTCGGACCCTTTCTAGTGTAGGTCCAATTCCCTTGTCAGTCAGCAGTATTCCCATAAAGACTAAGCGATCCATATTAAACTCACACTTGTCAGAATTCAAGGTAAGTCCGCATTGCTGTAGGCGCTTCATAACAGCATGTAAGCGCTGGTCGTGTGTCTCCCTGTCAGCAGCATGGACAACAATGTCATCTGAGATGTTTTTGACGCCCTCTATGCCGGCAAGTGCAGAGGCGATTTCATGCTGGTATTGCTCACTCGCTGAAGACACATCCAAAGATCAGACGTTTGTATCCGTAGACTCCATTGTGGATGGCAAATGTTGTGATCTGGCGTGATGCTGGGGTTAGTTCTAACTTGTGATAACCCCAATTCAGATCCAGTTTACTGAACACTTTGGACCCGTTCATACTTTGCAAGATCTCGTCCACTGTTGGTATGGGGTATCGTTCTCTCACGATAGCACGGTTTGCTTGACGCATATCCAGGCACAACCTTATTTCAGAGTTTGCTTTTGGAACAATTACGACAGGGTTGACCCATGGAGTAGGTTGGTTGGCTGGTTCAATTATGTCCATGTCTAACAGTTCTTTTATTTTTTTCTCTTCAGGTGCCCTCAGATTAAACAGTATCCGCCTTAACGGCAGAGCTACTGGCTGGATGTCAGGATCGATGTACAGGCTAATTTGCTTGGTTTTCAGCCTTCCTACACCTTGAAACACATCAGGGTACTGTAACATCATTGACTGCTTCAGATCCTGTATTGTCGCAATGTCAGTGGCAATTCTCAACACTCCTAGCTTTGTTGCTGTGTCTTTTCCTGGTAATGGCTTTCCATGTTCTTTGATGACAATAAACTCAGCACACTCACTAGTACTGCCTATCTTTGTTTCACACTTGAAAGCCCCCTTTATAGGTAGTGGTTGTTTGGATGAGTATGCATACAACTTTCTCTCTGCACCTAAGAGATATGACTGACATTTGACATTCTCTTTTTTCGGTTAATCCCATGTGTTTTCATCAATAATGTTACAGGTTTCCCCAGAATCTATGAGCATTTTCAGGTTTACGCCTCCCAGGCACACATTCAGTCTGTTTTGCATGGAGCCATCATTTACGATAAATGCATAGTCTGCTTGTTCTTCCACATTATGGACAATCTGTTTTTTGGTGCTTTTAGTTTTGCAAACCTTTGAGAAGTGGTTTTGGCCCTTGCATTTATGGCCTGTCTGACCCTTGGCTGGACAATTTGGGTTTCTTCCAAAGTGATCTGTATTTCCACATCGATAACACTTTTGCTGTTCAGACTTACTTGTTTGTGGATTTGGCTGTTTCTTGAATTTGGCCTTGCCATACTTTAGACCAATGCGATTCATGCTCTCAGTCTTTGCACTAGCAGCAGACTCCTCCTGCGAGGGTGGCATCTGTTGCTAGATCCTCTCGCAGTGCAATGCAACTTCCAGTGCGCGAGCGAGAGTAAGGTCATGTCCCTCTTCCAAAAGTTTTCATCGCACATAGCTTGATGTTCTGCATCACAAATCTGATTATCCATGTCTGCATTAAATTCACAATCTCTGGCCACTTGTCTGAGTCTAGTTGCAAACTGTTGCACCGTCTCTACTTGTTTTTGCGAATGCTTCCATTCACGCGCGGAACAAAATAACTATTCAGAGCTCGTACTGCCGCCTCGTAATTGGCTGCTGCGCATGTATTTGGCAAAGTAGAAAAAATATCCTGGACATCTGGCCCTGCGTGGTGTAAAAGTCACGCTCTTCGACGTTGTAAAGTCGACTCAGGTGTATCCTCGTCAATTATCAGTCCATTACCATCGGCAACAGTTCAAAAGATGTTAGCCATCTAGCCCATCTCTGTCCTAGCGTGGCTGGGTCTTTGAAACACTCAAACATCGGGATACTCACTTTATCCATCTTGAATTAATATCCCCCTTACTTGTGCTCGTCCACTACTACTCATCACCAATGTTATATCTCGTGTTTTGTCCTCATTTCTGTATTTTCGAATTGAATCACCGAAACGGACACCGCATTTCAACATCATGCTGCTGTACCGATTTAGCATCTTGCAAGGTGGTGTTACATTCAACATGTTCCTCGGTAATACACTTAACATAAAGTTCCACTTAAAGTGACAGCGCACCATTTAGTACATGACTTTATGTCTCTTATGCATTTAGCCAGTCGGCTGTGTTCTGCCAGGCCACCTCCCTCGCCCTGTTGATGGCAGCAGTGTTCCCTTTCCTTGTGATAATTTCCCGATAATCCTCATAAATCCCCATAAGGAGAGTCTGCTCCATTGAGGAGAACGCGGAGACAGGCTGTGCGGGTAGAGTGGAAGGCACAAATTTTGAAAGTTTAGCATTTCGTTTGATTATTAGACAGTTGTCTTTTGCTTGAAATTTTGAATTTCGAACAAATGGAGAGTGATGAGGCGGAAGGGGGTAAAAAAAAAAAAGGAAGTGGGAATGAAACTGATGAAGGCCCATTTGTTGTCGGGATGAAGGTGGTAGGAGATAGATGGGAAAACAATCCTGTATTTGGGGATAATCATTTTGTCGGGAGGTTTGTCAAAAACGGAATTTGGGGACGTGAAGGATGTTAGGGTATGTAGAAGTGGAATTGTGATAATCGAATCTAGGACCAAGAAACAAGGGAAAAAGCACTTAAAATAAAAGAATTTGATCTTTTTCCTGTGATATTTTAAAATATATCAGTGGCCAACTACGTAAGAAGGGTGTTATTGGAGGAGTCCCTTATTCTGTTAAAGTTGATTCTTTTTTGGAAGTAGAGGGAGTTTGTGCAGCTCGGCGCATATCGAGATGGGAAGGAGCAAGACAAAATGGTGGTATTGCTTCAGTTCGAAAAAGAATTACCGGACAGAATATTTTTGGACTACGTGAGCTAAAGGATGAGGGCTTATGAGAGGATGCCACTACGTTGCTTCTGGTGCCAAGAATACAGCACGTTGCCGCAGTTTGTTGGGCGAAGAATGAATGCACGCTATTGAATGAGTACACTACCGGTCAAAAGTTTTAGAACACCCCAATTTTTCCCATTTTTTTATTGAAAATTATGCAGTTCCAGTCCAATGAATAGCTTTAAATGGTACAAAGGTAAGTGGTGAACTGCCAGAAGTTTTAAACAAAAAGGTAAGGTTACCCAGGTTTTTTGTATGCCGTCGAGTAGGTGAAAGGATGGTTCCTCAGTGTGTGACATCAACTTTCAAACATGGAGGAGGAAGTGTGATGGTCTGGGGCTGTTTTGCTGGATCCAGGATCAGTGACTTGTACAGAGTGAAAAGCACCCTGAACCAAAACAGCTACCACAGAATTCTGAAGCGCCATGCAGTACCCTCTGCTATGCGCCTAGTTGGTCAGGGGTTCATCCTACAGCAAGATAATGACCCAAAACACAAGTCCAAGCTCTGCCAGAACTTCCTTAGGAACAAAGAACAAGATGGTAAGCTTGAAAACATGGAGTGGCCAGCACAGTCTACAGACTTAAACCCCATTGAGATAGTTTAGGATGAACTGGACAGAAGAGTGAAAGCAAAGCAACCTACAAGTGCCAGACATTTATGGGAACTTCTGCAACTGAGTTGGGAAGAACTTTCTGCAGAATATTTGATTTCCATTGTAGAAAGAATGCCACGAGTGTGTTCAGCTGTTATATCTGCCAAAGGTGGCTACTTTTGAGTCAAAAGTTTAGAATACATTTTGGTTTATAAATTAATTCCATGTTTTCTTTTTTTAACTTCAATTGTTTATTTGTTCTATCATGTCTATGCTTTTATTCCAGAGTACAATCAGACATTAAACTGCATAATTTTCAATTTAAAAAAAATTTTAAAAAAATTGGGGTGTTCTGAAACTTTTGACCGGTAGTGTAAGTGGTTTGTTTTCATTGCGCAGGGAATCACGAAGCTGGAGCTAAGCAGAGTGACCAGAGAAAATTAGAAAGTGAGGTGGAACGGGTGCGGACACAAAACAAGATATCTTATGTGGAGGCCACAAAGAAGGTGGAGGCACAATGGGTATTGAGAGCAAAAATCTGAGTAAAGACGGCGATATAAGAACCAAGAACTGACGCTGAATTTATTTGTGTGGATAAAAGGAGGTTCTTGGCTTTCATTGCAATGGTTTTTAATTGCACAGAAGAAACAGAGTCAAAGACGGCAAGAATTAGGATGGTGGTCCATGCAGGGAGGGAATCTCTTGGAATTATGGAAGTAAAGGGAGAAATCCAAGAAATTATAGAAAAAGGTTTTGGCAAGAGTCAAATGCAAATTAATTAGTTGTGTACACTTATGTTTCAAGGAAGTTAGGCGCTAGGGAAATAGAAGAAAATTTAGTTGAAAAATAGAACTATGGATTAGGGACAAGTTTTTTTTTTTTGGTTTTTTTTTTGTATATTGTAGATAGTCACTGTAGACCTCACTTATATCCGGTTATACATGCGACCTTTCAGAGCAAGGAAATAATTTTTTTTGTATAAATAAATAATAAGTAATCGATGCATCCCCATTCAATCAAAGCTATCTTCCCGGGTTATTTCGGGGATCACGTGACTTACACTACGGTTTCTGCATCCAGTGCAACGCCTCCATTAGATTATCATTACGTTGGCTGATAGCAACATTATAGATTTACGTTACCCGTAGTGACGAACGTACGTCCAGGCGTAGGTTATCCACACGCTTGTCCACACGCTTATCCACGTGGAGGTTATCCAGGCGCATATCCACACGTTTGTCCACACGCTTATCCACGCGGAGGTTATCCAGGCGCATATCCACACGTTGGTCCACACGTTGCTTATCCAGACGCTTAGGAAAAAATTACCCAATTTCTAACGTCGCGCCGTTACGCCGCCACTTCCACAGCGATGAGCTAGGCCCTGTGACCGCCTACTTGTCCCCGCCGCTACGTGACGCTCCATTTACTCTCATGATAATCGAACTGCTTTTTCAACACGCAAGAGGCGAACATCAGACAGGTCAGCTATCCACTCAGTGAGCTCATTTAGCTAGGCCGTGGCACAAATCACACCCATAATAGAACGTTGAGGGGTTAAGGTGGATACCCCCCGGATTTCCGCGCGTTACACGCGCGTCTCATGCATCCTGTGTGGCCGCTCTCATCTATTAACATAGACGCCGAAAGGAAAATAAAAGCGAGAGGTGACACGACGCAACAGCGCCGCTCATGCAGAGAGTGCGGCTCAGGCGACAGTTTTTACTACCAAAATGGTAATTCTACACAGGATGTTAAAAACATCTTTCCCTGACCGGGAATCGAACCCGGGCCGCGGCGGTGAGAGCGCCGAATCCTAACCACTAGACCACCAGGGAGTGTTAGGATATAAAGTGAATTTTGAGGAGTAATTACTGATGCTATTCCTGTAGCTATGAAGTAGTTGTCGAAGTCGGATCATGCTGATGGTCACCGATTCAGCAGTGTATTGCACATTTTTTCCCCTATCTGGATCGCAACAGCCGCACCAAGTGCGCAGTTATCAGAGTATTTTTGCTGACTGCCAGCATTCCGCTACAATACTGTCTCCACATATCAGAATCTCTGATGAACGTTTCCAGAATTTACTAAATAAATGACCATAGACTGACGAACAATCGAGGCTATTCTGCAGCCTAAGAGGCCCAACCCGGATTTGAATGGTAGACTATCCCTAATAAAGTGATCGGTGACTGAACATTTTATCGATACAACAGATTCCTTTTCACAAAAGGTTCCTGCTTTCATTCCCTCTTTGTGCTATATTTCTATACGCCATCTCTCATTTATCACGTGTTCTTACCAAATTCGTAGAAAAACCTTCATCTCTGTGTTCTCGGTGGTTGAAAAAAATAATAATAGTAATAATCAGCACCTGTGCCAATTACTACGACAGCAAGTGTTCAGCTGTGGTCCAATTTCGTCAGTTTGCTTTATTATTGCTCGTCAGTGGGTTTGCGTGTTGAATTATACACAAGCTGAAAGTATAAATAACTGACAGACGCTTATTGCTGCCATCCTGAAAAAAAAAAAAAAACTGGTCAGTACTATCACGTTATGAAGTGAAAGGTTTCTTGTCATTACAAACTGTTTTTCGTGTTATTGCAACATATTTTCACTTTTTAACATCTTCACGTTATTATAAGAAACTTTTCTTGATAAAACAAAATACTATCTTTCATACGTGAAACGTTTCACGTCATAACGTGATAACTTGTTAAAACATGAAACGTTTCTTGTTGTAACGTGATACCTTACATTGATATTGCGTGAAACGTTTAACCGTGTGTGAATTAGGAAATGGTGTGCCGGGGTCAAATTGAGGAATATGGCTCATTTACATAATTTGATGAAGTTCTATTTCATGCTTGGGTTGAAACATGGCGAGATTCTGCCGTTATTGAGTACGGTGGATGATACTGTGATTGATAGGCGTACACTGAGAGGGATTTATAAAATGCTTGGGTATGTGCAGAAGGCAGACCGAGGGTGCATCTCAAAGCGTAGGCTGCAGCCTTCGAAGGCTGCATTTTTAGGGGTCGTCACTTAATTTCATCCGCCAAACTGACATGACCTCAGTTCATCTCCATTAAACAGCTTTGGTTTAAGCGAGTCGTCACAGGTTTCCCCAATCTCAACCTTAACTCTAACCCCTAAAGCTAAACCAAGCCCCAAACCTAACCCTACCACTAAATTTATCCTTGTCTTTCACCCTGAATGTAAGTGTGACGGATGGAAGTATATCACAACCAATGCAGCCTTGGAAGGGTGCAGCCTACGCTTCGAGATGCACCCCGAGTCTGACCCTCTGGAGGCTGCGACGTTTCTCAACAGCGCTCACGCTACCGCTAGTTCGGGAAACGATGGTCAAATGATCACCGCTAAAAATTTAAATACGCAATTACAGCAGACATCGCGGTAGTAAAGTCAGGTGATGCAATTGCTGTCAAATAACCGGCTTGCGGAAAGATATAACGACGCTTGTTCAACAAAGGTAGATTTGTGACCATCACAGAGTGAAAGAAAACACTAGAGTGGACGACAAGGTCATTAGCTGAACCAACCAGAAAACGTGAGACGCTGCCGCCATCTTGAGTAAGGAATCGGCAGGGGCATATGCGACAAGATAAAATGAAATTAAAAGCACCGAATTTCTTTCACAGTAAAAATATTATGAATGATAAGTGATAAATCTGTTAACTGAAGTATCATCAGCATCAAGTTCACTTTCGGGTCCATTTTTCACATATGGCCATAGACAAACTTCACCAAGGTTAACCCTAACGAAAATGAACTACAGAGTTACTATAGTGTACTATAAGAATTGTACAGTGTTCTATAGTCCAGTTGCAGTATTCTATGGTACGTTTCACCAGCTATGGTATTACCATAGTTTTTTCTGTAGTGTTATTTTATTAGCTATAGTAGCTCTACAATATTTCAATAGTAATAATATGAGGCCAGATCTCTGTAGTATTCCTATAATATTTTGCATAGTAGTACTATAGAATATTAAGTAGTGTTTCTGTAGTTGTTTTCTGAGCACACTATAGAAAAATCCTTTAGTAATTATATAATGACGTTATAGTGAATGTATACTATTACTATGGTGTATGCAAAAGTATTACTATAGTGTTTATTGTTTTATTTCCATAGTATTCCTATAGCATCTCTGATAGTATTACTGTTATGTATTATAAAGTTTTTCTGTAGTTGTTTCTTGAACACACTACAAAACACTCAAATAGCAATACTATAATGATGTTATGGTTAATGTTTACTATTATTATGGTGTATGTAAAAGTATAACTATAGTGGTGTTTTGTTTTGTTTACATAGTATTCCTTAAATAGTTGAAATTGTAATACGGTAGAATATTATAGGGCTTCTGTAGTATTTTTAAAACACTCCTATAGTAAAACCATGATGATATTTTAATAAATGTACAATGTTAATATGGAATCTTTTTATAGTATTACTACATTATATGTAATAGTATTACTATAGAACCTACTTTCTTTGGTATTTCTAAAGAAAATATTTAGTGTTGCCTAAATACTTTCAAATAAAATGTTCAGCTTACCTCCCCCTAGGTTTAGAGTTGTAATTAAATAATTGAGACAAACATGTCTATAACACACCAACCATCCTTTGGAGACTTTATTAGTTTAATAACCTCTAAAGCCCTGAGCCTCTGGCTCAAAAATGACATGCCCAAAATCAAATGAGTATATCTCTGCAACCTTTTGGTTCATTTGAATAATCTTGGCATCATAATAAAGGTAACACCTTGGGGATTCTTGTCATAGTGTAAAAATCAGCATATATATTTACTGAGTCAGCTTTGATGAAGATGGATCACAGCATAAATAATAGATCTCATTTTCACCCAACAAAATTTTACTTTTATCCCTTTTGAACTCATTTAGTTGCAGTCTGAAACCACTAAAAATTACAGCACAGAATCTCACCATTATCTGTGCCAAAGTTTATTCTAATAAAGTAAAACGTCACAGAAACCCAAGTTGAGGTGATTAAAAGGACTTCATATATGACTTTCTTAATTTTGCTATACAACCTTGGCTCTATCTGTGACCATTTTGGTGATACAAGTCATTTTAATTTCACTATGTCGAGTTTGACCTTCGAAGATCAATGCATAGGTCACCAAATGAAAGTTCATGTATGACTTCCTCTATGTTTCTAATACAAACCTAAGCTTTATCTGTGACCGTTTTGGCAATAAAAGTCATTGTAATTGTTTTTTGTCAAGTTTGACCTTAAAAGGTCACCAAAAGTCAAGGTGTATGACACCAAATGAAAGTTCATGTGCGACTCCTTGTAAGACAAACTTAGGCTCTTTCTGTGACCTTTTTAGTGATTCAAGTCATTGAATTTTCACTGGGTCAATTTTGACCTTCAAAAGTCAATATGAAGGTCACCAAATGAAAGTTCATATATGACTTCCTACATGTCTCTAATAGAAACCTACTCTCTATCTGTAATGATCTTGGTAATATAAGTAATTGAAATTTCAGTGTAAAATTTGGCCTTTGAAGGTCAAGTTAAAGGTCACCAAATTAAGCTTCATATATGACTTTCCATATGTTTTCAATAATTAAGGTGATAGAAGTCATTGAAATTTCACTATATGAAGTTTGACCTTCAAAGGTCAAGGAGGGTGAAGTTCAAGGCTACCAAATGACAGTTCATATATGACCTCCAAGAAGTGTTCAATACGTGTTCTCAATCTTCAATATTTTCAAGCCTAGGAGCCTTTGAAAATTGTAACATTTTGCATTACCTCAAGTTTGACCTTTCAAGGTCGTCTGAGGTTAACTTTAACACAGCCAAAATATCGGTCATATATGACTTCCTATATGTCAATAATACAAACTTAATCTTTGTCTGCAACCATTTAGCTTCCACAGGCCATTTTGCCCAGTCTCCGAAAAGACCCACTGTTTAAGTACAGCCCCCCGCACTAGGCTCAGTTCCGTCAATTCAATAAAATGGCCCTTGCAGTGTGGATTGACAGTACCAAGGTATGTTGATTGCCTGATTTAGAAAAAAAAAAATATAAGGCAGTTCTTGGGAAATAATTCTTGAAGATTTCTATTTCTAGAATATATTCTCTATTCTCATTGGCGATATAGGCGGTCGCCTATTGAGCGCCGCGTGCTGGAGTGGCGCTGCTGGTCGCCCTCAAAAAAAAAAAGAGAAAAAAAACAGGCGGAGAACTTGGACATCGACGACATCAAGAAAAAAAAAAAATACACGCTAGCGTATTTTTTCCAAGAAGAAGTTCTGAAGTTATTCCGGCGGAGTGGATCGAAGATTTCGACGGAAATTCTGCGATGGAAGACGACCTCGAATATGTTGTCAATTGGCGCAAAGGGAGAAGTGGAAAGATTTTGAAATGTCCTGCCAAAATCGTTGCGGTTAATGGTAAGTTAAGCCAATCAAAAATTAAGCTAACAGTTGCTAACGGCAGCCTACTTATTTTTGAGTTGCACAACCAAATTATCGCTGTGATTTGAGCAAATGAATTAGCGGGGATATTCCATATTCTATAGAGCATCTAACCTATCCTGATGAATTAGGGTTTGATGCTCTATTCTAATTTATGCATAAGTACAGCCGAGCTCTAATTGGCTGATGTCGGTAATTGCCTCAATCGACCTGCAGAAAAATATTTGACAAAAGTCAAGAGACTGGAGAGATGGTGCCAACATGCCTGCACCGCGGCTACTACGAGGACCGTATAAAAAATGGATTCAGTCCGAGGGTCGCCTGCCTCGATCGACAAAGTTCAACAGAAAACAAAAGGTACAGTAAAATAATTGACTAGTACAACTATTTTATCGCATTCAAATGTGTGTAACATTGGGCCAACTTTAGCTAACGTCAGCTAACCTGGTTCTGGAAGTGAAATATCCTCATGATAATGCAACAAGGATAGTGATAGTTAGCCAAAGGTAGACTTGGCCTACGACGAGCTATGCGACTCCAAGATGTTCATATATGCTGCTATAGAAGCTAAAAATAATCTTGTTTCAAATAATACGTTTTATTGGCGATTCCTTGGAAAATTACTATCCACAATCCTAGAGTGTAACAGCGACAAGTCAAATTGGTTGAGCTCGCGATCACCTTGGAAACTTTAACCGCATCCGCGAATGTCTCCGTAGGTTGGTGAGTTATGTCTGCAGCCAACGAAGCACTGGCAATGACGGTACTAACGCAATACTCGCGATGAAATACTAAATTTACTCACAGCATAAAGTACAATATCGTACAATGGTAAATTCAAAATGAAGCAGCTAAACTAACAGTCGCAATGGTTTATGGGGTGCGTACTGCGTGATTTCTTCCCTCTTAAAATAAATATGTAGTACCTTGCCTTTTTTTTTTTTTTTTTTTTTTTTTTAATCAGAATCAAGTATTTTTATGGTCACGATTCATAGCTGGTTGGCTTGGATCCAGGGCTAAAAGTCTTTGTTCAAGGATTTTTCAATTTTCTGAAATGGCTATGGAGTAAATGAATGGGAAATTCACTTCCAGAACCTACTGTTCAAAAAGTAGGCAATGACTGTCAGAATTGACTTGAGAATTGGGAGGGAAATTGGCTGCTTTGAACAGCGAAACAAAACAAAAAAGGAAATTGATTGCTTTGTAAAAGACAATGTATAGGTAACAAGGTTGCAAAGTGAAGCCAGGATCACTGATTCTTATTTGTAATATACATTTTCATTTCATCCAGTTTAGTCACTTTTTAGGTGTAAAATACATATTTGGACAAAAGAGTTTCAAAACCTAAGTTATTGCTGTCGTTGCTTGCTTTTTAGATTTTTGTTTTTTGTAAAAGTAGCATTGAATTTAATTCTCAGTAGCATTAGTCTTAATCTAAGTTGCCTAACACTACTGGAACCACTAACCCCATCTTGTAATTGTCCTAGGCTTATGATCTCTACCATTTATCTTCCTAATTTCAGTTTGCATTCCTGTGCTTGTATGTTTCTTTTAAGGACCCTATGCAACACCCAAAGCAGTGCCACTCCACTGAAGCAATGGATTCTAACCAGGGCAGTGGCACTGATATGGAAAACGCCTAGTTTTATAAATTTTAATCTGGTAATGATCCAGTGCGACACATTTTAAAACCCGGCGAATCTTCAAATTGGTGTCAATATCAGGGGGCAGACATTTTTACTTGGGGAATCTAAGGCTGTGTTCGGAATGCACACTTGTCCACTCACTCACTCTCTGTATTGTTTTCGATGTAGAACATTCACTACATAGTGCCCTGAAGTTGGTATGTGTACATTTCAAATGCATTCAATCAAACACCTGTGCTGTGGTGCTTGTGGCGTCGGTTATTCTCTTTCAAGACATCATTTGTTCTCTTTGCTTTCAACTGGGCCATGTAGTTGTTCAGAGGGCCTTCAGTAAACTCACCCTTCATGGCTGGACTGCCTGCAAAATGTTTTTATCCCCCCGGCATATAATGGGGGGGGGGATATAGCGATCAGCATGTCCATCCGTCTGTGTGTAATAAACTTGTTTCCGGAGCAGAACTGAAAAACCTTTATATAATAAAATGATATAATTATAATATTATAAAAAATTATATCTGTCTGAAACTTTGCATGTGTATTACCCACATACTGAAATGGTGCCTTTTAATTTCAGATTTCTGAAAATTTCTCTTTTTTTCTTTATTTCCATGGAAACGAGTTGAATTTCAACTCTGTACAGAGATAGGTTCGTTTCCGGAGCAGAACTCAAAAACCGTTTATTATATCTGTCCGAAACTTGGTATGTGTATTACCCACATACTGAAATGGTGCCTTCTGATAATTTCAAATTTCTGAAATTCTTTTTTTTTTTTTTTTTTTGTTTCCATGGAAGCGAGATGGTTTTGGACTCAGTTGTGGAGATGGGTTTGTTTCTGGAGCAGACCTAAAACACCTGTTCATTAATGACTCTTGTTTTATTACTGCCTTTGTCAACATGTGGTTCCCTGTACATACTTCCAGATAATTCCAGAGGAAAATCAACTCAACATTCTTGTTTTTCTCAGCTGAAGACCTCATTCAATAGGTAACATATATTTGTTTTTGTGCATCCGTAATTCTATTCATTTTTACCCCTCAGCCGATGAAAAGTCGGTCGAGGGGTATTGTTGTGGCGAGCGGCGTCCGTCTGTCCGTAAACTTGTTGTTTTCGGACGATAGCTGAAAAACGCCTTGGCCAAATTTTCTCATTTTTTGGTGGTATGTTGGGGGTGGTTAGAGGAAGCTCCCTATCGATTTGTGTCCCGCTGCCATTAACAAAATGGCCGCCACAGCAGCCATCTTTATTTTTGTTTCCGGACGATAATTGAAAAACACCTCGGCCAAATGTTCTCATTTTTGGTGGTATATTGGGGGTGGTTAGAGGAAGCTCCCTATCGATTTGTGTCCCACTTTGATAATCAATATGGCTGCCAATAAAGAGCAAGGCTGAGGGGTCTCGCTCGCGACAGCGCGCTATTTTTTAAATATGTGCTGAAGGTGGCAGAACATGTTTTAGATTTATCTCCAATTATACTGATGCATTAAATTAATCCTAAAACATTTACAATTTGGCTATGGCTGTGGTGGAGCTACAGTCCTTTGGTGCTATTTTTACTCAACCAAACTGCGTGTAAGTTGGTGTGTGAAGACCTCATTTTCTTTCTTTTTGAATTTCTTTGAAGATGTAGGATTGACATGACCATGGGTGCAAGACCTCCGTCTACAGACGGATTTCCATCAATAATGAATTCTTAGTTCCGTCAAAGTTCGTTATTCAGGGCTGTGCAGGTGCGCAGTGGTGGTAGAAGAAAAATAATGACCTGCTCGTGCTCACTAAGTAACGTCTCACCATCGAACCTCCCAGATTTCCCATTGGAACACCTTAATTTATGTTGCCGCCACTAGGGGCAGTATTTGGAGGATAGAAGTGTTACTTGATTGTGGACACTAATGAGGAAGCCAAAAACGAAGACGCAGTTAGGTCAGTAAAGATGTGCAGAAGCGTGAAATATAATCACATATCACCATAACGTTTATATTTACGAGTATTTTTGATAACATTGCGAAATTGTTGCTATTCATTGGTGTGTAACAATAATGTTAATGTCACGGGAAGCGTCCGATCTCCCCAACTGTTTTATTTTTAGCAAGATCCGCGTTTATGAAAAGTGCTCCTGTACGTGAATATTAGTGTGATGTTTATTTCGGATCGAATTTTGAATGCGGTAGAGGGTTAACAACATGTTCGAAGACCTTAGTAGTTTTAGTTAGTAGACTGTAGCATAGTTTTAATCTAATAGCTAGAGCTAGCTGTGATGCACCCGCGTTTTTTAGGCAACATATTTGTGCAGAATTAAGAAACGTATAAAGTCCCGAATCTTAAAAGGGCAAGTTTCTTAAAGGGGCAGCGCCACTTTTCTATATTAGTGTTGTGTTTTTTCCATATTAAGCATGGCAGGTCTAGCAAGACTTTTGGGTAAATGACAGCAAATAATTTTTGAAGCTAAATTGAAAATATCAGGGAGATATTAGCCCAATGTTTTATCTATGACAGCCCTCCATACCAAAGTACACAGAAACTCGCATGAAAACAGATCAACTCAGATCAGTAGATCTCAATGCATAGCCAACTTTAAAAGTAAATCTTGGTTCAAAAAAGGTTGGGGACCCCTGCTCTACATCAATGCCAATACACTGCAATATCAATGAATTTAATGGACTTAACATCGACTGAGATGGTGTTCACTTTATTTCTAGATTAATTAAATTGGCTACAGTGCACTGCGTGCTCTCTACCTGACTGGTCCCCTCAATTAATTTAAACAAGAATAAAAAGCTGTTTGCAGAATGTTGAATCATTTTTATCCTAATGTTTTACATTGAGGTCATATTAATATTCATTTATTATCAACTGACGCAGAGCCGACAGCGTGCAACTGCCCCAGGGTTTCCCGTGGAAAATCGGTTAGTCAAGGTGGTGGCCGGGGGGGGGCAGCGTTTATTTACTCTTTATTAATAAACAAAGCAGTTAAAGTGCAGTGACAAAGTCAACAGTCTTGTAACTTTATTACAAAGTTTTTACGGCATAACACTTGCTTGTACACAGTGTATTTTAGCCTTACTGTAAGTCTATTGTGTCTTCATTTATGCGCAGAAGAACACGCCTCATAATTTTGTGGTGCAATGCATTACAATGTCGTCAAAAATAAATTATGCGGCGGTCGGTCTATACCAATTAGTCGGGGCAACTGTGGCTAATCGGGAGATGGAAACTGCAAGAGGTTTAGGTTATTAAACATTTAAAGGTGTGGTTTCCGAAGCTCAAATTCAAAATCGAAGAAAATACCCCAAGTAAAAATGTCTGCCCCCTTCAGAACCAATTTGAAGACTCACTGGTTTAAAAATGTGTCGCACTGGGTTATTATCAAATGAAAATATGCTTTTTAGACACTTCAAGAATTCTCCTTTCAGCTGAAATTTACTTTGCCCAAAGTGCGGTCTCCTCCTTTGACAACTGACCCCCACATTTGATTCATATTTTGTTTCCCTAGGAAAAAATGAAACCCCCAGTGAAGTACCAACAAAGAACCCTTAATCCACCCCTGAGCGCTGTGGGGCTCCTGACATGGTATCATGTTCAATATCTCAATAGAGAGCATAACTTAGTTTAATGAAATAAGATCATTGGAAGCAAGGGAATTGCAAAAAGATGTTTCAAATGATCTTATTTCATTTAAACAATTTAACGATCATCAAATACATGCATTGTTTCCAACCCCTGAGTAAACAAAAGCGTGAACAGTCCAGAGTCATAATTGGTTTCCAATTACTAGTGATGAAATCCATTGTAACGCACATGAAACTGATAAACCTACATGCACATGGACTTCAGTTCTGCGCAAGAATCTCTTACATATGCGTTGATTGAATAATTGCTGACTATAGCTGGGGAACGTAAATATGCCACTAAAACTCACGCCGAATGCGTAAGAGTTGGCAGATATGTGTTATAAATGAACACTGGCCACATCTGTTAATGCTGAGAGTTTTTGGAGTTTCTGAAATGGTTATTGAAATTAATGATTGAAAACAGGTCATGACCAATCATTATTTTTAACGAATAGTTTGAGCTTCCCCTATCGCCAGTTCACGAGCCGCCACTGACCTCTACCCATTTGTCTGATTTTTACCAGGTGGAGTTGGCTGATGGTGTCTCCGTGAAAAAGACCGTCCTTGCTCGGCTCAGCAAAGACCCTAGGAAAAAGGTGACAGAATTGATGTCTGTCTTCTTCACCCGAGAAATAATGGCATCATCTTCGCTGTCAGGGAAGAGAACTAATGCTTGGAAGAATTATGATGCCAAAAAACAGCTGGACCCTAACATTGTTGGAGCGATTGCAAGTATGTAGACCCTTTTCCTTGTCCACCAGTAGCTGAATATGGCTAGATGAAAGATGTTTTTGCTAAATTCTAACAAGTTTTATATTGTTTCACGCAGGTTACGTACAGAAGCAGCACGAGGGATTTACTTTTAAAGACGTCATGAATGTAATGAGAAACAAACTCAACAATGAAAGCAAAACTTGTCCAACAATGTAAGTACCCACAACACATCAGGCACGCATTTGTACGCATCCTGACATCAGTAACTGTGTTTAGTTCTTGGGGCCACAGCAAGGAACTTTCTTGTGGTGTTGAGTTTGGCGGTGCCTGTGGACAAAAACGGAAGTGCCTCCTATAGATCACGACTCGATTAACTACAGGAAGTGTCGTGTCCGACCCGCGACATGCATTTAGAATTGAAAATAACAGAAATGGAAATAGCCAGTTTTCTTGCTGATGGTCTTGCTTGCTTATGTAGATAATAAAGAGGCATCAGTATTAAATTGGGACTGTTTCACTCAACCAGTTAAAAGTTCCTTGCAGTGGCGTTAAGGGTTGGCCTGAACTACTCTAAAATCAGATATTCATTTATGCTGACTCGCAAAGGTTTTGTAAAGAATGTTGATTTATTGGATATTTAGTTTTTCTTCGGTCTTATCTCTCCCCTGCTATTTTAATGCCTCAACACCGGCGATAGCTGAAGGCTGGTGGCTTTATGTGTCAGGTTGTCTGTCTGTCTGTCCGTGTGTCTCATTCTTGTGAACGTGATGTGTTTGGAACGCCTGCACGAATTTTCAAATTTGGCTCAAATGTCCACTGGGACTCAAGAAGGAACTGGTTAGATTTTGGAGGTCAAAGGTCAAGGACACATTGACCTCCTGTTTGTTTACTCTCACGAATATGAAATCTCTGGAATGCATGGATAGATTTTCTTCAGATTTGACACAAATGTCAACTATGACTCAAAGATGAAAATATTAGATTTTGGCGGTTAAAGGTCAAGGTCACTGTGACCTAGGGATGGGAATCGTTCATTTTTATCAATACCGTTTTTCAGACCGCCTAATGATTCAAGTCTTTATTGATACCACTATCAATACTTCTATTATTTGGAGGAAAGACAACAATAAATTAACAAAACTAGTGTTGCCTGTTTCGACTGTCATGGCTGCAACCTTTGTTCTCTTGCTGTTTGCTTTACAGCCAAACTCATGAACCCCTACGAGATTTTGTTTCATGCCCATGGAGGCATACAACCGCGGTCTAGCTTCCTTTTGCTTTGATAAAATGCAAGGTAGAGCTGTGACCTGCATTTTTGGGGGTTCTTACCCACTTAATTTTTTCAGAAGAAGCAGTTAATATTTGAAACCTGTAAAATGCCATTTGGGTTATCCCTTGTTTTGTAATTATATTCTTTACTATTCCTAATTGAGTTTAATGTTTTACTTCTTTATTACAGGGCCACCCATTTGGGGGGAAAAGGGAAAACACCGGCTGGACCCCAGCAACAAGGGAGGGGTCCAGGAGACCAGTAATGCATGTGTTTTTAACAGGGTTTATTTGGGGCACATTCACATTTTCCACTTTTTACATTGACATTTTGTTACTTCTCTTTACTGCTCCAATGTTTGCGATTTTATAGAATTTTTTGAAATACTAAGATTTGTCATTGAAATACAGGAGACAATTTTTTTGGAATTTGATAACTACAATAAAATGAAGTCCTGATCTTACTAATTGTAACTGCTCTGTCTGCTAACTTCTGTTTATAGACACCACACTTAATATTGGGATGAGTGTACAAATAATAGTTAATTCACTGTAATATCAGCATGGCTAAGTGTATAGTATTACTATAACTTTTAGTGTCTGAGTAAATTATGATTTTTATGGTTTTTTTTTAGAGTGCACTGCAGAAAATTATAGTAATACTGTAAAGTTCGCCATGCTAATTTTATAGTAAAATTGTAGTCATACTGCAGTATATTGGGATGAGTGTACAAATACTGAGCATGGCTAAGTGTATAGTATTACTATAACTTTTAGTGTCTGAGTAAATTATATGATTCTTATGGTTTTTTAGAATGCTCTGCAGAAAATTATAGTAATACTGTAAAGTTCGCCATGCTAATTTTATAGTAAAATTGTAGTCATACTGCAGTGTTTATAAAGCAGTACTATAGTGTTTCCGGTAGTACTTGTTGCTATAGTCCTCTATGGTTTTTTGGAACGCACTATAGAAAATGATGTAGTATAACTACAGTAATTTCCTATAGTGCTTCAAAAACATAGAAATACTTAAGGAAACACTATAGTAATACTTTATAAACACTACAGTTTAACTATCATTTCACAATGAAAACACAATAGCCAACTGTATAGTATTATTGTAGTAATTTTGTAAAGTGCCTTCCAAAAAAACCAGAGAAATATTATAGAATACACCATAGCATACTTTATAAAACTTAATAGTATGACTATAGTATATGAGCATGGCTAAGTGTGTAGTATTACTATAACTTTTAGTGTCTGAGTAAATTATATGATTTTTATGGTTTTTTTAGAATGCTCTGCAGAAAATTATAGTAATACTGTAAAGTTCGCCATGCTAATTTTATAGTAAAATTGTAGTCATACTGCAGTGTTTATAAAGCAGTACTATAGTGTTTCCGGTAGTATTTGTTGCTATAGTCCTCTATGGTTTTTTGGAACGCACTATAGAAAATGATGTAGTATAACCACAGTAATTTCCTATAGTGCTTCAAAAACATAGCAATACTTAAGGAAACACTATAGTAATACTTTATAAACACTACAGTTTAACTATCATTTCACAATGAAAACACAATAGCCAACTGTATAGTATTATTGTAGTAATTTTCTAAAGTGCCTTCCAAAAAAAAACCATAGAAATATTATAGAATACACCATAGCATACTTTATAAAACTTAACAGTATGACTATAGTAATCTGCTATAGTGCCTGAAAAACCATAGGAACACCAGAGGAAACTCTATAATGATACTATATAAATATTATGGTATGACTACAATTTCACTGAAAGATCATCATGGTAAACTCTCTATAGTGCGTTCCAAAAAACCATACAATTACTACAGTAAAACTACAGTTTTTTTGTGGTTATTTTTTATGGTATTCGCCTATAGTCGTTTTTTGTAAGGGAATATACCCTTAGAATCTTGCTTCATTTAAAAATCATCTACATAATGTCTTTATTCCACCTCTAAACTACCTTAGTCGAAGGTTTCTCACAGTTCCATATGGAACGCTATCCTTTGGTAAGATGGCGGACGCGAATCTCGCCAAAACTGGTCTTGTGTCTACTCTAGTGTTTTCTTTAGCTCTGTGGTGACCATAGACTGTATAAAAATATGGAGGCAGTACCCAGGTCTGAAAAAAGAAACCCATGCGGAAATCTCTGAAAAATTACATTCTATTTAATGGCCAGAAGATGGCGATGTCGGTGGTTGCAGAAAGAAGTTCAATGCTATAGAAGTCTATGAGAAAATGACCCTACTTTCCCACCTGATTTATTATTTCAAGAAGGATTTTCCACATTATTTCATGGTATCTATCGCAAGTTTCAAGCCTCATTCGATATATCATTATGTTCATTTTTGAAAATTATAGTCCCAAATAGACAAGAATAAAGGATATAGCCAGATATGCTTTTTGGGGCGTGGCTATCCTCTGGTCCTCGTCAGATATGGTCAGATCCACCCCTCGCTCCTCCCTGGAGCTTCAATTCATGCGCTCGTCCAATAGGAATCACATCCAGTTTCAAAATGACAAAACGGCGCTTTTCAAATTGCCAAAATCGAGGCTTCCTAAATGGTTTGCTGAAACCAATGGGTGACGTCACGGTTGCTTCGTCCATCTTTTTATACAGTCTGTGTGAGACAGAGAAATACGCAAACAACTTGCATTATTTGGTTTTCATTTGATTTTTAATTACTACCGTTTTTCCTAAACAGGATACCAAGTTGGTTGTTTGGGCAAGTGAAGGGTGAGATTTTGGTGAAGTGCTATTACTACAGGGCCCATATTCATAGCGTTAAAAGTAGGTCCTAACTGCCGGATTTAGGAGAAACTCCTTTAAAAAATGGGCGTGTCAGTCGTAAATTTAGGACTCCTAATTATTTTTACTAAGTGTTGTTCACAAAGCATTTTAGGCCTAAAAGTAGCTCCTAAGTCTGGGAGCGCTTAAAAGTAGTCAAGAGGACTCCTAACTCACTAAAACCTATTCACAAAGAATCGGAAAATGCCTGCTGCTGTTGAAAAACAGAATGACTTGGAAATTCTGAATGATGCGCAGTTGTTGAAAAGATACCGGATCGACCGTGAAGGGATTTTTATTTTTTTTGACTTGGTGAGGGAGAGAATTAAGTCTCCAACCATGAGAAACAACCCAATAAGCCCCGAAATAAAATGTTTGACAACACTTCATTATTAGGCCACTGGAAAAATGCTACTTCGCAACGCGGACAATTTAGGGATTTCACAATCATCTGTCAGTCGCTCAATTCAACAAATAATGAATGCGTTCTGTGAACCCCCATATCATCCGACAGTTTATACGGTTTCCAATGGACATTCGCCAACAACACAAAACTTGAATTTATGCACATCTCAGGTATGCCCGGTATCATCGGTGCTATTGACGGGATTATTATTTTAATTATTTCTCTGACCCAAGATGAAGAGGTATTTGTAAACAGAAAAAAGTTCATTCCATCAACACCCAGATAGTATTTGATGCCAAATACAATATTTTGGACATAGTTGCAAAATGGCCAGGATCCACGCACGACTCTCGCATTTTAATGGAAAGCGGCTTATACCAATTATTTGACAGGCATTATGTGCCTGCCGGATGTCACTTGCTAGGGGACAGTGGCTACCCCTGTAAACGTTGGCTCTTGACCCCTTACCTGAATTCACAACCGGGACCACAACAAAATTATAACAGGTAGGTCATTGTTGCTATAGCCTATTACATGTGAAGATGGCATAATACCGTAAATTACAAATATTTAGTCTGCTGTTGTCTTTTTCGTGCATGTTACTACAGCACACAAGAGGACACGCAGTGTGGTGGAGCGTGGTATTGGGCAGCTGAAGCGCCGGTTTCATGTGCTGCAAGGGGAGGAGCGTCTCACCCCAGAGAGGCCCAGCAAAGCAATTACAACATGTGGGCAAACAAAATTGAACGGCCCGACATTTAAATGATCGCAACGTATTCCCATTGGGTAATAAGTTGTCGATTATTGGGACATGACGCGTTTCATTATCGCCTCGTTTTATGCTGTTGGCGTTTTTACAACTATCTCTTTCCTATGTATGTTTATTTGCCTAGAGCGTGATATGTGGGTACTGCGCATAGTGCATTTTCAGGAGTGCTCAACATGTTATTATTTCATGGGACAGACCAGCCGCTCTGACTATTTCCTAATTTTTTTCCTCCATGGGTTGTATGTGGGATATTTTTTTCAATGGGCCGCCCTGTCACCAAACGACCAATCACCGTGCTCATTGTCCGAAGGCTCGTACATGAGAATTGATGTCATCGATAGCAACGGAGATTTACTCCCACCTATCTCAGAGCTACTCCTAGTCTAGGAGTTACCAGTTTTCTTAACTAAAAGTTGCTCTCAGCGGCTTTGTGAATAACTTTTAAGATTTTACTCCTACATAAAATGTTTTAGCGTGACTTAGGAGTACTCCTAGCGGTAAGATAAGATGATATGTGTATACGGGCCCAGATCACTAACAAATGTTTGTTATACTACAAACCCCAATTCCGATGAGGTTGGGACCTTGTGTAAAACGTGAATAAAAACAGAATACATTAATTTGCCAATCTCATAAACCCAGATTGTATTCAGAATAGAACATAGACAACATATCAGATGTTGAAAGTGAGACATTTTACCATTTCATGAAAAATATTAGCTCATTTTGAATTTGATGGCAGCAACACAATTCAAAAAAGTTGGGACGGGGCAACAAAAGGCTGGAAAACTAAGTGGTACCAATAAACAACAGCTGGAGGAGCATTTTGCAACTAATTAGGTTAATTGGCATCAGGTCAGTAACATGACTGGGTATAAAAAGAGCATTTTAGAGAGGCAGAGTCTCTCAGAGGTAAGGATGGGCAGAGGTTCACCAATCTGCGAAAAACTGCATCTAAAAATTGTGGACCAATTTCAGAAATTGTTCCTCCATGTAAAATTGCGAAGACTTTGAATATCCCACCATCTACAGTACATATCCTGGAGAAATCTCTGCGCAAGGGACAAAGTGACAAGGGCGAAGGTCAATATTGGATGCTCATGATCTTCAGGCCGTCAGGTGGCACTGCATTAACAAGAGTTGTCAGAAGACAACACAGCTCGCCGGAAAACTTTAACCTTGCTGTCCATGGAAGCGGATGCGGACGCTGATGCCGACGCAGAGGGTATGGCAATAGCTCTCAGAGGACATTCGTCCCGGCGAGCCAAAAACTGGCATGATTCTGCACTTGAATTCACAGCATGGGCTCAGGAGCACTTCCATAAATAATTTGTGAACACAGTTTGCTATGCAATCTATAAATGCAAGCTAAAGCTGTATCATGCAAAGAGGAAGCCATACGTGAACACGATCCAGAAATGCCAGCGTCTTCTCTGGGCCAAAGCTCGTTTAAAATGGACTGAGGCAAAATGGAAAACTGTCCTGTGGTCAGATGAATCCAAATTTGACATTCTTTTTGGAAACCACGGATGCTGCGTCGTGCAGACTAAAGAAGAGAGGGACCATCCAGCTTGTTATCAGTGCTCAGTTCAAAAGCTTGAGCCTCTAATGGTATGGGGTTGCATTAGTGCCTATGGCATGGGCAGCTTACACATCTGGAGAGACCCTATCAATGCTGAAAAATATATACAGGTTTTACAACAACATATGCTCCTATCCAGACAACATTTCTTTCAGGAAAGGCCGTGCATATTTCAGCAAGACAATGCTAAACCACATCACAACAGCATGGCTTTGCAGTAGAAGAGTCCGGATGCTGAACTGACCTGCCTGCAGTCCAGAACTTTCACCGACAAAACATTTGGAGCATCAAAACAAAAAAATCCGGCAAAGAAGACCCAGGACTGTTGAGCAGCTAGAATCCTACATCTGACAAGAGTGGGTCAACATTTCTCTCCTAAAACTCTCGCAACTGGTCTCCTCGCTTCCCAGATGTTCACAGGCTGTTGTTAAAAGAAGAGGGGATGCTACACAATGGTAAACATGGCCCTGTCCAAACTTCTCTGAGACGTGTTGCTGCCATCAAATTCAAAATGAGCTAATATTTTTCATGAAATGGTAAAATGTCTCACTTTCAACATCTGATATTTTGTCTATGTTCTATTGTGAATAAAATGTGGGTTTATGAGATTTGCAATTCATTGTATTGTTTTTATTCACGTTTTACACAATGTCCCAAGTGTTTTTACATTAAACAATTACGTAATTAAAAATTGAACAGAATGCAGAATGTTTGTGGAAAATAACACTACCATACTGCATATGAATAAGGGTAGATTCAATGGGAGAATTATTTTATGAACAGCCATCAAAGTTGGTGCTTCGCAACGTGCGATTGGAGACAATTGAATGAGGGGCCATGTTTGAGGGCCTGTAATTCCCACAAATCAAAAAGTTTGTGAAAAATAATGCTTGTATACCATACTATATGTATTTTAGAACATGCACACCAAATATGAAGAGATTTCATGGCGCAATAAATAAATAAATGACTGTCAAAGTTGGTACTTTGCAATGCGCGAATGGAGACAATAGTTTGGAGGACCATGTTTGAGGGCCAGTAATTCTTAAAATTCAAAATGTTTGTGAAAAACAACAATTCGACACCATACTACACAAATTCTAGTACAAGTACACTGAATATGAAGTGATTTCATTTAGAAATTTTAGAATTAAATGGCTGTCAAAATTGGTACATTGCAATGTGCAAATTGAGACAATTGAATTGGGGCCCATTTTCATGGGCTCAATTCTTGATAATCAAATTCTGTGAAAAATAACACTTGCATACAATAAGGCATGTACTTTAGTACAGGAATGCACTGTTATAAACAAACTGAATTTAACAGTTAAATTAAGGTAGGTAGACACTCCCAAATACATTTATTTCTCTTTCATTCATAACAATTTAGTACCAACATCATATGAACAACTACTAAATACAGAATTAAAGTGATGGCTCATTTACATAAATTATGCTAATTAGGTCCCGAGATGGCTACCGCAATGTGGAACTTGATCAAGTACCTCAGGCAGGATATCTCTAAAACTTTTTATTACTTTAATCTCAAATTTTCACAGATCATTTATGACTATATAGTGCATGTTCTGATTGGAGGGTTTTCAGAAATATTTCTGTGAAAAAATATGGGCATTTTAGTGGGTTTTTTTTTTTTTTTTTTTTTACTTTATTGGGTACCTAATTACCACAAAATCTAGAGTTACACAAATGATTTCTTCAAAATGCCAGATCAGTCCATAGACATGCATCTGGTGAACTTATATTCCAAGTTTCACAATGATAGCATGAGAGAAAGAGGAGAAATGGTGTTTGAAGCAATGCTTAACAGGTCAAAATCAACTTTGAGAAATTGACGAAAAACAAGATGCAAAAATAGAGTAAACCTTCTCGATACCCATATAGCGTAGAGTGCTAATGTTGTGTCCCTCTTCTTTAAAATGTGCAGCTACTGGATTGCGCTCATCTCCGCTACGGATGTTACTCCTGTGTTCGCAAATGCGAGTTTTAAGTTGCCTGCTCGTCTTACCCACGTAGGCCAAGCCACAAGGGCATTTAATCAGATAAATTACATGCGTGCTACTGCACGTAATAACACCACGAATTCTACAAGACTTTCCGCTATGAGGATGTGTGTATGTTTTGCTTTTGATGGTGTATCCACATTGCGCACAGTTTCCACATTTGTAATTGCCCTCAGGCAAGTCGTTCAGGAAGGTATCCCGTTTTTCTGGGATATAGGACTTCACTAGCCTGTCTTTTAAATTAGGAGGGCGCTTCAAAACGATGGACGGCGGCTCCCTGAATACCTGCTTCAGTTTATGGTCCTTTTCAATTATGTGCCAGTGTTTGCGAATGACCTTGGAGAGTTCAAAGCCAACCGGCGAATATTTCGTAAAGCAGAAGAGAGTCTGGTCTTCGTTTGCCTTGGTTCGGGGCTAAAGGCACTCATCCTGTGTAATAGCACAGAAGCGATTAGCAGCCACATCAAACATGCACAGCACGTCTTTGTTCAAAGTGACCCATGTACAAATTTGCGTAATTAGGAGCCATAGTGCTGCCCATGGCTGTGCCCTTCGTCTGCAAGTAGTATGTATTTTTGAAAAGGGAACAGTTAGAGGTTAATACCGTCTCGGTCAGATCAGAGATGCACGTCGCACTGAGTTTGTCAGTGAGTGGTCTCAAATTTAAAAAAATGGTTAACTGCCTCAATACCGCCATCATGAGGGATATTGGTGTAGAGGCTGGAAACGTCGAATGTCACTAAAATAAAATCAACCACAGGCAACTGAATAGCCTTGAGTTTATTTATAAAATCAATGGAATCCCTACTGTAAGAAGGGAGATTAGTGACCCAAGGTTTAAGGCAATGATCAACAAAGGTGGATATGCCAGATGTCAAAGACCCAATACCACTATTCGCCCCGGAAGTGGTGTAGTCTGCGATTTATGGACCTTAGGAAGAGTATGAATGACTGGAGTCACAGGGAAATCATTTTTCATGAATTCAAATTCATTTTTGATCAGGTCACCTTGATCCATCCAAATTTTAATTTATTATGCACAGAGAGCTTAAACTGGTTGGTAGGATCAGAGCGAATAAATATCCCGTGGTGGGGACCATGATAGGATACTTCTACAGCGCAAAACTTATTACATTTACACCTTTAATACAATGGCTCCTAATGGTCTCAATGAAGAGTTCGACCTAAAACCTTTATGAATTGTAGCTAAGAATTGTCAGTTTCAGTTTTTGCACGGAATGTGTTTCTTTCTAACTGATTTTGATATATTTGTGTTTTCTTTGCATATGTGCAAATTGGGAGTTTTAAACTGTACCTATGCTTGACCATGGGTTTAAAATATACCTTGAGATACTAGGCTAGATCATTTGGATATAACTTGAACTGCATATGATATTAAATGTGCTGATTGTTGTGGAGAGTAGCCTACTATATGCATTATTGATATGCCTTCACTTCTTTTTGTATGTATGTAGTGTTGTTTTGGGATCATAGGTAATATGGGGTCGATGTGATTATTTCTGTATATTGGGACTCATTGCACTTTGGCTTGGTCCGTCTACCATCTTCAGCGTATATAAACCCCCACCCTCACCCCCATCACGTGTGGAACTCACCTGACGAAGGCCACGTCGGCCGAAACGCTGTGCAAGGAATAGTCTTCTCGAAAAACAACAGATGTCTATATTTTTGATAGTCCTATCAAGTACACACACTATGAACTTACTGAAGGTTATTTTCCGAAAATGTCAAAAACAATTTTTTTCAAAAAAAAAAAAAAAAAAAGCCTATTTTGGGAGTGTCTACCTATCTTAACGCTTTGTTTCCCGGTTATTTTAACTGTAAGTGGAGTCCTGCACGCATTTAACAGTGGTTTACACTTAACATACACAGAACTCTGTTGAAAACTTATTGTAATATTACAGTTAAAATAAATGGCAAAAAGGTGCAAGTTTATAACAGTGTATTGAATATGAAGACATTTTGTGGTGGAATTATTGAATAAATGGCCAACAAAGTTGGTACTTAGCAATGTGGAAATGGAGACAATAGAATAGGGGGCCATGTTTGAGGGCCTGTAATTCTAGGAATTCAACAAATTTGCACAAAAATATAACACTTACCTACCATACTACATGTATCCTTGTACAACCCCACAGAATATGAAGAGATTCCACGGCAGAATTATTCTTGCATAAATGTCACATGCATTTTAGATCCTCAAACAAAAATTTGGTGCAAGATAGACAAGAAAAAAAAACACTAAATACAGTTTTTAAATTATTATTTCATTTATTGATGAAAAAAGATATTGAACAACATCTGGCCCTGTTTGAAAAAGTAGCTGCCAATTTACCAAACTGAAGTGATAATTGCACTGACAATTTGACTAAATCAGATGAGACGCACCCAGGCTTGTTAACTGCCAGCCTTGTTACATCTAAATATAATTTAATTGTTCTTTCCAGACATGTGGCGTAGGCTGATCACTCAAAGCAATCAGCAAATATTTCTGCAATTAAAAGAAATTCTGAAAAAGATGAGTCAAAGCCATTTCTAAGGCTCTGGGACTACAGCTAATCCCAGGGAGAGCCATTATCTACAATGTGAGAAAACTTGGAAAAGTGGTTAACCTTTCTGCAAGTGGTCAGCCAACCAAAATTCCAAGCATGTATTGAGAACCCATCTTGGAAGTTACAAAAGAATCTGGACTAACAATTAAGGAACTCTAGGCTGCATTTGATAAAAAATGGTCAGTAATTATAATTCCCCTATTAGAAAGACATTGGACAAACTCTGCTAACCAGGAAGAACATAAAGACCCTTCCAAGAATTTCCAAAAAAAAAAAAAAAAAAAAAAAAAAAAAACCCTTATAATCTATCATCTTGTTAGTCAAAAGAAACTTTTTGGCAGACACGGGTCCTGTTACATCTGGTGTAAAGCTAACTACATACCGCAATAAGCACATCATTCTGTCAAACCGGGGTGTTCCACAAGCCCCGGCGGCCGGCGATTTCGCCCATTACTCAGTCTTCTTCCGCTGGCTACTTTCCTGACGCTTTTAAAAGCTCTTTGGCGAATGTGAGTTTTGACACATTTTATTTTCAATTGGCCGATTTACCGTCTAATTGCCGACGTATTGAAACGTCGCTCTAAGCCACGCTGTGATTACTCGAGAACAAGTTCAACACCCAATAACATTATGCGTCTCATATGAACTCGAATAATTCTACTTCCGTCCTCTTCGCATCGTTATGTTCTCTGAAAACATTTGAATTGCATTCAATAGCTGGTCAAAAGATACTGCCCCGAAAGAAGGCGGCGGCGTCTGGCGGGAAAACATTACTGATATTCCTACAAAGAAAGGTTATTTCAACGCTATGAATTGATTAGATTTAATGCTGTTGAGAGATTGGCCTGTGAGCGATGATAAAGTAAACGCCCATATATTCATATAGAACCGTAGCCGACTACCACATTTCCCAGTGTTGGCACAAGGACGCTCGCAGCCACTATGATCTTCTTATGTATTAAATTACCAGCGGTTTCGATTTAAGTGTTCAGGGTATTGAATCGACTCACAATGTGAAGAAAACCTGCGTCAAAACATTGGTAACTGTATAAATTATTATCGCATTGTGGCTGCGAGTGAGCCGATGCGTTCTCCTACTTCGTAACCAAGCATGGATTCACTCACTTGCCAAGACAAGGCAGTATAACTGACAAACATAGACTGTATAAAAATATGGACGAAGCAACCGTGACGTCACCCATTGGTTTCAGCATACCATTTAGGAAGCCTGGATTTTGGCAATTTGAATTGCGCCATTTTGTCATTTTGAAACCGGATGTGATTCCTATTGGACGAGAGCGTGAAGTGAATATCCAGGGCGGAGCGAGGGGTGGATCTACGTGTGTATCTGAATATATCAGACAAGGACCAGAGGATAGCCGCGCCCCGAAAGCATATTCTGGCCTTATCCTTTATTCTAGTCTATTTGGGACCATAATTAACAAACATGAACATCATGATATATCGAAGGAGACTTGAAACTTGCGATAGATACAATAAAGCACGGGTGTCCAATCTTATCCAAAAGGGCCTATGTGGGTGTAGGTTTTTATTCTCTCAGTGCCATAACGCCTGAATCATCTAATTAACTAATCATGGGGGTCAATCAAGACCTTGATAAGTAAAATCAGGTGTATTAGTGTTGGGTTGTTAGGGAAACCAGCACCCTTTGCCCTTTGCGGATAAGATTGGACACCCCTACAATAAAGTAATGTGGAAAATCATTATTTAAATAGTAAATCAGGTGGGAAAATAGGGTCATTTTGTCATAGACTTCTATAGGATTTAACTTCTTTCTGCAACTACCAACGTCGCCATCTGCTGGCCATTAAATAGAATGCAATTTTTGGAGATTTCCGCATTGGCCTCAGTTTTCAGACCCGAGTGCTGCGTCCATCTTTTTATACGGTCTATGCTAACGACTGGTAAAATTGTCCTTAGCTTGCATTCTTGTTTATTTCATCAAAAAGTTATCATGCATTTTTCGTAATGAGGACATTTAATGACAATTGTCTGTTGAATATTCTGAATCATGAGACGTCACATATTTCGCTGGGCTTATGCTGTAATAGGCTACGCAATTTGGCACCAATGTTCGCAGTTCGACAAGCCCAAGATGTTTCGCGTCTTCAAAGTGTTTTTACCTTTGAAGACATTTTGAATAGTCAAGTGCCATCTTAAAACAGTGACATGCCGTCGGAGGCAAGTTAGGTGAGGCAGAATCCTCACCGTTGAACTATTACTGCCTATTACTTTGCTTGATTAGCAATCAGACGTTTGATAACTATTTTACTAAGATTAATCGTCGGAATGACCGGCCAATTTAAGTTTCCACGGCATTATTGCTCAGAGCATCGAACCTGAAATACTCACGAGACTGCATATTTGCCAACGCAATGCCATTAATAAATATTGAAACCTCCCTTTTGCCGCGTTCAATGCTTAATGTGTTTACGATGTTTTCCCCTTTAAATGCATACTTTTTAATGCCATTCAAATACATGGAATTACTGAGTTTTTTTTTTTTTTGTAGGCTAACCAATTATTCAGATTTCCATCCTTGCAGTCTCGAATGATAGCCTATACGTAAATGAATCTTTTTGTCATCATCACCTCTTAATCATTACAGGCCACATGTAGGCTTATTCTTAATTGTTCGGTTAAAAAAAAAGTAGAAATTGATTGTAAATCAGGCGTAGCACTTGGAAGCAGGTTGACAAAATCCAGCGATTTAAGGATGAATAATTTTTGGATGAATTAATTATTTGGATTAATGCCATCCTTACAAGATCACATGGAGGCTACTATGTATTATTGATATTATGCAGTTTTCCTTCCATTTCCATGTTGTTATGATATCAAATGGTTAATAATTCAGTGCAAAGGAAAAAGCCATAGACATTTAAAGGAAGACGTGATCATAAATGATAAGAACTGAAATGCTGAAATAGGTTTAATTGTTAGGAAATGTTAATTATTTTATAGTTTGTTGTACTGCAGGATAAGACAGGTTACTGATTTTTCAAAGAAATAATTGCAGTGGCGTCCAAGTTAATTTATGCTTGCTTTTAGTACTTCATGTTCTGGTGTTTGTGGTGCTGGTTAGTATTGTGGTTGAAATAGAGAAATAGAGGCATGTTGCACGATTAATGAAGGAGATTCAGCTTTAAAAAAAATTTAAAAGAATTGAAATTTGGCCAGAAAATTCAACATTTTTTTTTCTGAAAAATACCTGCATTAAGCTGTCTTAGGACTAGAATGCACCCAAATGCATCATTTAAAAAAAAAAAAAAAATTTCAGAGAGAGCATGCCTAAGGACCCCAGTCCAAGCGACAGTGTGGCGCCACATGCAACTCTTGACCAGCTACTTCTTTCATTTAACCTGCTACTTTCATTTCTGGGGAACACCCTGTCAAACTTGGTGATGATGTAGGGATGCTATGCTGCCTTGAGGCCCAGGTAACATACCATATCTGAGAGCAGAGAACTCCATCAGAAGATCTTGGAGGACAATGTTTGGTCATCAGTCTGTCATCTGAAGCTCAAGCTCAATTGGGATATACAGTAGGACAATGATCAGCAGCACAAGAGCAAGTTTGATTCTGAACAGCTCGAAAGGAACACAATTAAGTTCGTAGAGTGGCCAGTCAAAGTCCTGACTTGAACCCCAGTGGGACGCTGAGGCAGAATAATACTCAAAACTCTTCAAAGTGACCAAATTGGAATTCCACAAATAAAATAGGCCAAATTCTCTCCATAACAATATGCAAGACAGATCTCCAGTTGTCAGAAGTGTTTGGCTGCTGTTGTTGCCGCTCAGAGTAGCTCAACCAGTCGTTATGTTTATGGAAGAAATTAGTTTTTCACATGGACGATATGCTCTAATGCTCAAAAGTTAGGGATTACCTTTCATTCAAGTAGTTCTTGCCATTTTATTCAATTAAAGGTGCACTATGCAAGTTTGTTTACCTTCACTTCTGTTGACATTCAAACTCAAAGAAAATAGGCAGCCCACTCCTCCCTCCCATAGTTCCCTCCTTCCTATGCTGCCATAACTGTCAACTCTTGTCGGTGATTGGCCGGGACGGTTTGTTATGTTATGGGGCACAGCCTGTGCCCCTTGTGTTTATTTGCAGTTTGTGACGCCTGTGCAATCTCCAGGGCCTGGGTTTTTTTTAAAGTGAATTTAGGGGCAGGCAGCTAGCGGATCGTGGAGAGATGTAGGCAAATTGAGACAAAAATATAATCGCGCAGAAAGTAAACAAACTTGCATAGTGCACCTTTAAGTCTTTGTATAGAAAATTATATGAATCGAACACCATAATGTATTTAAAAACGTTATAAGTATATCACGTATTTCGGACAAAAAAGTAATCAAATGACAGTAATCAGCGTTAGTGATTTCTCATCAAAATGCACCTTTTGAGATTTAATCAAGGCTTTGCAAATTCTAGGCTTTCAGGATGGCAATTTTCCGAAAGGTTTTATAGGCAGTGGATTCCCATGCGCAAAATTTGCCAAAGGTATGTCTTTGAAGCTGGGCACACATCAAAAACTTAAAGAGTCAAGCAATGTCACAAAGTTCTATGGGGTTTAAATCACATGATTGCACAGACTATTCCATAGTTTATCATTTGTTTTCCAGAAAGTCCCTGTGCAAAGTATTGATTTGTTGAGTCATTATTTTCCTGTGTCCCAAAAGTTTGTTCCATTTGATATATCTGGTATAAATCACTAAAAACATCAAACTTTCAAGTGCTAGTAGAGATGTTGGATATGGTCTTTCTTTCAATAGATGAAATGATCATTTAACAACAATATTTTGAATTTCTTTGTACGCATGTTGCTTGAAGACCTGATGTCACTTTGTGAGACAACTATGCAAAAATAAAGGAGTGAGACAACTATGCAAAAATAAAGGAATCATGAGATAGGCAAATACTTTTGCAGCCCTGTAGCTATACAAAAATTAGTATTTGATGTGTCCACAGAAATTGTAACCCACCAGAGAAATGAAGTTACGTCTGAGATAAAGAGAAAAGAAAAACATCAAGGTTTCATACTAAGCTGACACACAAACATTCGCGAGCACAGGGAATGGATGTTGATAAGCCATTTTTTCAAGTTAGCAAGTAAGAGCTGTTAATTACACTTACATTAAACTCTCACATTTTTGTACAGTAATTAATGAGGCTTCAGAAGAACTAAGACAAAATAAGTCACAATCTTATATTGATTATAAAAAAAACAACATGTATTTAGACTATGCAGTGCATTGACAGAAAGTTTGAACTCCTGCCTTCTAAGTGTCAAAAGCTGGTAGTACAGTTGATTAAATATATAAACAAAGTTTCACCGCAAAAAAATCAGAGTTCTTAAATGCATTTGAATTGGAAAAAAAAAAAAAAAAAAAACACTCTGGGACACGATAAATGCTGTATTCAGACCAATATAGTTGGCAACCTTGTTATATTCTAAAAGCGGCTCTAATATTCAGTGTGGAAACTACTACAGTAGACTCTGCTGAGCCTGCACCAAAGTAGTATTTCACACAGTAGTATTTTACCCCATGTTATTTCATAGGGAATTAAGCAAGCTGGGATTAACTATACTCCCCAAAAAGTCCAACGGTCTTCCCATCCCATTCAGTGGTTGAAAGACACTTCACGAAGAAGTGGCCCAGGTCAAACTTGGAGATTACCTGCCTCTGCAACATGCTCTCAGTCACAGTGTACTTTCCGGTTAAAGGATGGTCATCTGCAGGAAACAAGGAAATATTACTTTGTGCTCACACTGCACCGAGGCAAGTCAGACATCCAGTTCCAAATATTTCCATTTTTGAAGTTTGTGTGTCTGCAGCAGTGCAGAAACACTGAGTGCATTTGCAAGCACAAAATCACAATATTCCTACTTTGACAGAGGTCATGTAAACATCATATTCCAGTTGGATTTTCCAAATCAGGCCTTATTCCGAATAAAGCATTTTCTGAATGAGACACGGAATATTCCAGTATTATTCGGGTTTTAAGAGCATTCTGTGGACATGTACACAGCGCATGTGGAAAATACGCCTCAACTGGGTTTTTTACCGCAGTTTGGAATGTTTGAGATGACACACACACCGGCAATGTGAGGTGGAGCCACCGCCACATAGTCCAGCCCCGACTCCTTCAGTATGGTGAACATTCTGTCATGATCTTCGGTGACAGGCACAAGCAGAGGTGGCACTTTGGCACGGTCCCACAGAAGGAAGGCTAGGCAAAGGAGAGTCAAGGAGAGGTGATACTGTGAAAAAGAACAGCCTCATTATATTGGACAGAAACCGAGCTCACAGAGCTGGAACGCCCTGATCACGTCACCAGAAAACTAGCCAATGGGTCATTCCATGCCAAGTGGAAATGCTTAAGGTACCTTTTGGGCCATCGTGGTCTTTGATTTTTCACTAACTTCGTATATTTGTTCATTTGGACTCAAATGATGGGCATCTCCAATTTTTTTACAAACGGCCCACCAGTATGGATTTTATGGGCCTCTGAAAATATGGCCTGTAGAGGGCACTTTTCAAAACATACTGTAGAAAAAGTCATATCTTTGGTTCTATTACAGATACAGATCTGGAAGGTGGCTTGATCCTTGACACGAACCTGGCTCTAGGCTGACAATCTTAAAGGTTGCTTGTATCAATGATGAATGTCATGGAAATTAAGGTCAAAGTTGGGGTTCACAAAAAATTTTTTTCCACTTTTTCAATCCTAATTACTTGCTAGTAGTTGGAGGGATTGATCAACTGATGCCAGGAACCTCTTATTTCAGGTAGATTCTTGCCATTTCTATCATAAAATCTAAAGAAAACTTCGTAGTTGGTCAGATTAACCCTTTCAAAGTTGGTCACAGCTGAAAAGAGCCCAAGTTTAAGGGCCTGGCTCGCCCCCGGGGGAAAGTTGCACTGACACCACTTTGCGCCTGACCAGTGTCTAATGACCTGAATTACACTGCTATGGCCCAAAAATCCAGTATATACCCCTATTTCCCACCAAAAAGCTGGCCTAACAAGTTGTAAAAATCATTGTTTTTCTTTGGATAGAAATGAACATGGCAATGTACTACTATCTGCTGGAAATAAAGAAACCCTCTTGAAGATCATGTGGGTTACTTTATTTGAGCTGAAAACCTGATATCAATGTTCTTCACGATTGTAGTGACCTTATTAGTTAACCACTTTATCCAGACTTTTCATTAATCCGAAATCTTTTAGTCCACAATCTTACTCTTTATGAACTTAAGTAGTCTTGGTTAAAGGGAATTCTTGGTACCGGGTATTAAGTGCACAGCCGTGTACACCTGTTAATAAAATTTTCATTAATCATAGGTGGGTCATTCTATGCCACGTGGAAACACACCTGGGCCATCATGGTCTTGCATTTTACTTATCTTTGTCCATTTGTTTATTTTGGCCCAAATAATCGATATCTTGGATTTTTTTGCAAACTGCCCTCTGGTATTGGTTTTATGGGCCTCTGAAGAAATGGCCTGTAGGGAGCGCTTTTCAAAACATGCTGTAGAAAAACCCTTATATCACTGGCTCCATTACTGATACAGGTCTGGGGTTTGGATGGATTTGTAATTTTAGGCTTCCTCTAGCACCACCATCATTTACAATGGTTCTATCTGTTCTTGCGTCCATGGAAACTGTTCGAAGTTGGGCAAATTTGAGTTTTTTCACCTTTTGTGTCCTTTTTTTGTGGTGTAAAAAGCCTATATACTGGACCGATGGTGTTTTCCAGTATAATTCGGGTCACCTGACATGCAACAGATGCAAATTCATAATGATGCAACTTTTCCCCGGGGATGGACAGACCCCTTGAACTTGTGACATCTTCTGTCGTAAGCAACTTTGAAAGGGTTAATCTGATAAAATATTATGTTCTGCTCTAATTTTATAATAAAAGCGTCAACGATCTATCTGAAATAAAAAGTTTCTTTTGTCGCTTCTTCAGTATCACCAGTAATAGGTGAGTAATAAGGGTCCAAATAAGTGGAAAAAATCTCAAATATGCCCAACTTCAAACACAGTTTCCAAGGAACAAGAAGAGATACAACCACTGTAAATGATGGTGGTGCAAGAGGAAGCCTCATATTACAAATCCATCCAAATCCCAGACCTGTATCTGTAATGGGGCCAAAGACGATTTTTTTCTACAGCATATTTTGAAAAGCGCCCCCTACAGGCCATTTCTTCAGAGGCCCATAAAACCAATACCAGAGGGCAGTTGGTGAAAAAATCTGAGATATCCATTATTTGGGCCAAAATGAACAAAGAGACAAAGTTAAAGTAAAATCCAAGACCATGATGGCCCAGGTGTGTTTCCACTTAGCATGGAATGACCCCAATTCCATACTAGCTGCCTTCGACAACAAAACAACTTTCCCTTTAAACACTTTTTTACAGAACCACAAGGCTGGCCAAAATTAGGCAGTGTCTCTTTACAACTGACTGATAGACTTGTTCACATTTGCATGTGCGGTGTAATACCTGCTCACATCACTGGAGGACAGTGCCTAGAGCAGCTATACCTTCATGCCGCCCAAGCTAATAGAGACCTGTGCCTTGTACATTTTCTGCAGTGCAATGAAAAGGAGTGCAATGCTGACTTTCACCATTACCATCACCATTGTGAAAGTATTTGTTAACACTGTACAAGGCGATAAGTATATGTGCTGCCCAAAGAGCCCAGCCATAATTGCATTCAACAAAAATAAAGAGTGCATTCCCACTTAGACTGACTTTTTTTTTTTTTTACTTACATTTTCCCTTGAGTAGATTCAACACAAAAAAACTTTTTTCATATTGCAGGACAAGTCACATACATATTCTGTATCTGCTGGTAGCAACACTTCACTGAAGCATCATCACACTTATACTGAGAGAAATATTCAAAGCCAGGTGCCATGTTTTATGGCCACAGCATAGCATCAAATGGAAAATATCTAGATCTTGTACAGTACATCATTTTATACACATTTCCAGTAATTCAAAAGGACATAATTAGGATAGTGGGAAACCATGGGATCTTAAATAGACCTGAAGTTCTACAGGTTTGAATACAGCAGCTGCATTTTATGGACCTATATAGGGGTCTGCAGTTTTTATGGGGTTAAACAGAGGAAACACAAGACAGTGAGTGACATAATTATGTAGTAGTCATCATATTCATAAAAACATTTTTTGAAGTAACTGCAGTATTGCCGTTATTTTCATTTGGCTGAATATTTATAGAAGAATATATTGTGTAATTACATGATTTCTTGCAATTGATTGTTGTATACATTTCAAAAGGCAAGAGGGCATGTAAAATAGTTCTATTATAATTATTCATTATCATTAGCTTAAGTCGGTGTGACTATAAAAACAGTACTCGCATTACCACAAATATTCACAGCCTGGTACTTGTTGAATGAAAGGGCAGGCAACGGCAAACTTGTCTTATATCTTGCTGAGGTTTGTGCAGTGAGGGCAGAGCGTTAGTTATAAGGCTTGCTAGCCCACCGAAATGAAATTTAAATAGCCAACTGATAAAACAGGATAAGGTAATGTTATACTATATTGAGGGGATCATGAAGCCCATGGCATACAGAGGTTGGCATTTTGGAAAAGTCACCAAAGTCACAAAAGATCTACGATATAAAGTGGTGGTGAGTTTATTTGTATGCTTGAGTAGCCTACTGTACGGAAATTCCTAGCATTTGGCAGACGTACTGTAATTCCCTTGAATGTTTGTTTCACTTTAGAGTCCTGTTCTCACCTCGCCTTAAATCATTTGCACAGATGAAGATGCCCGCAGACATAGAGCTGCCCAATTTATGCACGCAGTCACACTGTCCTATCAATAGGTCATACACTCAAAACGGTTATTAAATATTCACAAGGAAACGGTGCCTGTAAACGATTTAGAATATGTAGAAATTAAGCCCCATTCCTGTTTCCCAGGAATTGTATGAATTAAACTGCTCAGCTAAGCCTGATATGCAGACTGCCCAATATATTAGCCCATAGTATCCATCCAGCAGTTAATGAAAATGATCTCTTCCAACAGAAAAAAAAATCATTTTCCTTTTTTGCATCCAGTTCAGCTATAATATCCCTAAGGTATCCCAATTACTTAGAGAAAAAAATCAGTTTTCTGACGGAAAAATTCAACATGGTATTGATACAATGACATTCTACTGTCAATTATAGTCATCAGATAGTAAAAACGCATTATATCCTGCCATTGACTTACACGTAGATTCATCCTTCAAAGAATTCAGTGGTCACTTAAAGCCTCAAACGATCTCTCACTGATCCAAACACTTCAATGATTGCTCAGGTTTATCTGCGTAAGGTACAGTTATAGTTCAAGCCCACGTGAAACTTTCCCGTTAATTATCTATTTATTGTCACATTTTTTCCCCAATTCAAGACAGTATAAACTTTCCACTGTAATTGAAAGACATTGATTGGACCCTCAGAAAAGTATTTAAAGCTTTGCATGACAACACATTAGGCCGTATCCGCTCAAGTTTGCACATCTGGATGAAGTGAGTGCATTGAAAAAAAAGACAGCCTAAAGCCAGCCAGAAGTGCTTACGTTATGTTTACGAGATGGAAATGTGATAAGGACATGGATAAGGGGAGTCATTCCGAATGGAACCAGACTGGAGGGCTGATAACATTGATTCTCTGGAGGAGAAATTCAATGATGGAGAGTTTTTCTTCATGTTGTGCAAGTACAAATATTGTTGTATGGAGTAGCTATATATTACTCAAATCCAGCTAGCAAGCCATTTCTTATTTTCTGTTTACCATCGTGATCACATAGCTAGTTTGCCACATTGGTTAATAAGAGTAACTGTTAGCCTTTGCTAATAATTCTGTATGTCCTGGCATTTTTCTCAATGTGGCGATCTGTTTTAGTATTTATACTGCACTCAATAAAATAAAATGCCTAGGTTTTCGCTCGTTCAAAATGCGAATAGCTCGAGGACTCTGGTTAACCCCCTGCTACGTTCGTTGCACCAATTCTTTTCAATCTAGGGAAGAATATTGCCTGCTTTTTCTTGATAGTGGAATGTCTTTTGTCATAATAAGGTATATTTCAGATATTACTGTGTTAGTGAGTAATACTTACCAAGTATAGGGGGTGGAAAGTGTTTATACAAGCTTACTTTTCGCTTGGGTGCTCAGAGTTGGAAACAGCAAGCTGTCCGTTACAGGGTGAAAGTTCTGATCGTAAAAAAGCAGTTCCTTTAATGAATATGTGTGCTGGCTGATGGGGCTCTGAAGAAAAATTGACAAAATTCTAAACTTTATGGAGAAAAAGCATGTTTTTGGTTTGGAGAGGTTACTGGTGACTACTGATGTCCATCCACCCCTATATTGATAAACTCATGCTAAATTCCACTAGAAAATCATATACTTCATGAGCCAATAGTTGATTTGTGTTAAAAATATGATCATTTTATGATTTCGGTGCGCGATTTTGAGGGCTCTGACAGTGTGAGGAGCCACTTAGAGGGCCATCTTATTTGGCTCATAAACAGATCATTTTGAATATCACATTCAGATAAAGTACACTTATGGTCAAGGAGTTTATGATCCCAGAAATGTGTTGTTTTAACTCCTAGCCATTTCTCAATTCTCAGAATTTTTTTTACAATTTCAATGCTGAATTGTCATGAAGACTTTGTGTTTGCAGTCCTTTTTCTGTAACAAAACTATGAAAATAAACTGAAATAGAATGGGACTCTAAATGCTACAAGTGTCTTGTTTTATTTAAGCCATTTTCTTACCTTCTTTGAAGCTCAAATCATGAATTATAAAGATTTATATAGGACAATGCATAAATAGCTAGATTTGGCTCCTGCACAAAGGGGTTAAAGCACATTACCTCTCCAAACCCGTTTCCATTTACATTTCCTAATTAGCAACTATGAATTAATTCGTTTAGTTGCGAGGATCAATTGATAGAATCACTGTCCATTTCCCCTTAGCTTGCATGAATATTCATTTCAATATGGTTATCAAGCATTTTCCTATCCACATTAATGGTGACGGAAAATATCAATGTTAAAATGTTTCAAATGTTTGTTCCTGGAGGAAACAATTTTATCTGTGTGCACATCAAATTTCAGGACTCTAGGGATTATATTCCTGGAGATATTTAACTTTAAAAATGGCTTCTCAGCTAAGGTGCTTTTTGCAGTATAAAAATTCCAAATTTCCTAGGGGTGAAAAAACATGAAATTTACAAAATTCAGCCAATATATTTAGTACAGCACAGTTTTTGGTCCCAAATAATCAAAAAGTTTGAACAAAATCTGAATCGGTGAGCAACATCTTTCCCAAATTTTGTCAGATTTGACATGGAATGACCTGATAGGATTCAGCTACTGGTTTAAGGATTTTCTCTCAGCACACACAGATCCACACACGCACCCATTCCCAGCCCCCTCCCCTCGCATACCACACACACACACACACACACACACACTCATTCCCAGCCCCCTCCCCTCACTCATACACACTCACATCAATATCCTCCCACAGTGAGGGGCGCCTGGCATCTGGTCACACTTGGTAATTGCTGTATTGTGCTCAGAAGGAAGGTACACGATCAAAGGTAATATCAACATCCTGTAAGTTTGGCTGGATGTCTAAGGGAAGGTGTTACATCCACCACTTGCACTACCACTGATCTTGTACTTAAACCCCAAGATGTGAACAGTGTGTTAGGATTCTCTGCGAATGCTATGTCGTACGCTAGAATCCTCCCTTGCGCATTGCAATAAAAGCCTTTTCAATTGGAAAGTGGTCATTGGTGTGTCACTTCAACGGTCCCGACTTGACTCCACGACAGAAAACAGTCTTAACAGATGGCGACGAGGATGGGATAGGAAACATCTCCTGGTTGGACCAACGATAATCAACTTGAGGGTGAGTATTTTTTATTTTACCATCCTCATTAGGCGTTGATTGTCCTTGAGCCAATTATTAGAGTGACTCCTATTATTTTTATAAAAAATAACGTGTGGAATGGGACGGTGTTGTGATTGAATCACTGATGATCTTCAGGCATATTGGCGTCGTTACCACTGAATTTTATGGAGTTGGGTTGTACTCCCTGTAAGAGGACACATTGGTGTCATTAGTCAGTGGCCCTAGTGGAGTCGGGTTGGACTCTCGTAAGAGGACGCGTTATGTCATTGCCTTTGAGGCATTTGGAGGTCTGGAGACCTTGAAAGATTGATAGGACGCAGGAGCGTCATTGCCGGGCATTTGTTGATAGGACGCGAAGCGTCACTGCCGTTGGGTTTTGGAGTCGGGTTGGACTCTCGCAAGAGGACTTTGTCGTTACCACTGAAATTTTGTGGAGTTGGGTTGTACTCCCTGTAAGAGGACACATTGGTGTCATTAGTCAGTGGCCCTAGTGGAGTTGGGTTGGACTCCGCATAAGAGGACATTGTTGTTACCGTTGGCATTTGCATAGCCTGCTGTTAGCGAGTGCTGACGAGCCTCGCTACGGTAGTTTTAGGAAAATAGAGTTGTTCGAGGAATTATTAAAGTGAAACACATTATCTGGCCTAGGAATTGTTCAAATTTTACAGAATTAGAACTATCTATCCAAACCCTGATCAATTTTATGTTACAATGGTTGCCAAAATGTTATAAATATGATGTACATAGGAAACGTAGAGATCTACTATCACATATTGCAGGATGGGTGGGAGCCACTGGCTCAACAGTGAATGCCATTTCAATGGCTATAGAATCTAATAACCGTGATTGGGCTGACAATCTGTTAGCAACAGGCACAATATCGGTGGCAAAGGGAGGACTACTTTCTAACCAAGCTACTTGCCATCTTGCTTCTGCTACGCATGACACTGGGGAGGTGATCACTGTTTTGCTCCAGCATTTACTTGAAAATACTAAAATTTACGAAAAGATTCTATTGGTAGAGCATGTGCATAGGAGGGTGGAGGAGATGTGTTACAGATCTGGCATGGCATTCAGCATGGAGGTGGCAGCTCTGATAGGTGACCTGCTCGCGTCACGTGTACCAGGGTGGGTACAGTCTGCAGTCCTTCTGGAGGCTGAGTCAGCTCCCTGGGTGGCGGCCGGGGAGGGGTCCCTATCGATAGTCGGGGCATGTCACGATGGCGAGGACATCCGTGGTGGTGTTCTAATTCCAGTCGGGCGGAAGCCCATACTGAAAGCACAACCCATACACCCGCTTCCATTCCCATGTAACGGACATGTGTGCCGAGTGCACAATGTCAAATACATCATCACTGACAACAACAGAAACATTGCCTTTTCGGAAGACCAATGCTCTACTGTCGGAGGCTGGGTACTATGCACAGCCTCAATTGAGTCAGGACAACCCCTATCACATTCAGTGGGACCTGAACTGCAAATACAAGTATTACCTGAATCTCCTGGAGCAATAGCAGTGAGAACCAACACTACCACTTGGTGCGGGTTTGGGCCCTTATACTCTGGTCCAAAGCTTTGTGCAATGACTAACATTTCCTACTGCATTAACCCTACTGGCACTGCTATTACTATCGGCTCTATTCTAGTCGCTCCCGATGTCACCACTTACACTTCTGTTCCAGCCTTGGAGAGCTGGGTGCTGGACCACAACAATTATTTTGAGAGAGCTCTGATGGCGGTCTATGACAGAATTGACAGAATATCATACTGCAAAAAAAAAAAAAAAAAAAGGCAATAACTGTGACCCACTGACTAAAAGGTATAAACATTTCTGGGAGTAGTGTCCCCTGGGGACGACTTTGGGTGGTACTATCCCAGGATGTCTGGGGACTTAGTATTCTAAGCTTTGTTTTAGTTATTTATATGTATTATAAATTAAATAGGCTAATCAGGAATGTACAGCACGGTCTAACATTTGCTCATATGACCCATTCCTTTGCAAATGGTGGCCTAACCGGTGTATAAATCATGGTGGGTGGGACCTTAGCTCACCACCAATACAAAATGAGGGAATGATAGGATCCAGCTACTGGTTTAAGGATTTTCTCTCAGCACACACAGATCCACACACGCACCCATTCCCAGCCCCCTCCCCTCGCTTACCCCACACACACACACACACACACACACACACTCATTCCCAGCCCCCTCCCCTCACTCATACACACTCACATCAATATCCTCCCACAGTGAGGGGCGCCTGGCATCTGGTCACACTTGGTAATTGCTGTATTGTGCTCAGAAGGAAGGTACATGATCAAAAGGTAATATCAACATCCTGTAAGTTTGGCTGGATGTCTAAGGGAAGGTGTTACATCCACCACTTGCTCTACCACTGATCTTGCACTTAAACCCCGAGATGAGAACAGTGTGTTAGGATTCTCTGCGAATGCTATGTCAGACGCTAGAATCCTCCCTTGTGCATTGTAATAAAAGCCTTTTCAATTGGAAAGTGGTCATTGGTGTGTCACTTCATCGGTCCCGACTTGACTCCACGACAGAAAACAGTCTTAACAGACCCCATCTACTTTTTTCCCCTGTCCCTACAATATCACGATTAAATATGTTGTCGATGCCATCCATCAGTGATCTCTGTCATTTCTTAATAATTTCTTCATAATTACAGGCTAATATATTGGTCTTGATTATTCAGTAAACAAATTCTGTGATTATTAATCAAGCGATCTTAAAAAGAAACAGCTTGAAAACATTATGTGCTTAAGGGTCAGAGGCTCACAGCATGTCTCGAAAAATCCTGTAATGCTGACGTTACCGCAAGGAGGGTATTGGGTTTTAGGATGATATACATGTACACATGTAAAGAAAACACTAACTGTGATACAGGCAGCCCAATGTAACTTCTTACCTGACATGCAGGCAATAACTTTTCGAATCCCCTGAGTTTTCATAGCATCTAAAATGTTCCTGGTTCCTTCCGACATCATGGTAGTGGGACCTAAAAGAAAATAATATTTTTAAACAAATGCATTTCTGACCTGTTGTGGTGGAGAAAGGATTGCAGTAGTGCGCAGATGTGATTATGCACCACCAATTTCATCTCAGAAGGTCCTAATATATTTTTTATCTATAATTTTTGGTGAAAATACATTGAAAAATACTATGGTAGGCGATGTGAACCAAAAGGAAAAAAATCATTCACACAAGTATACTACAGGCCAAAATATTACAAACACTCTGCATTTTTCGGAATTTGGCTAGCTTTTGTCATCTTTAAGTTAATTTTAAGCAACAAAGGCACACAAAATGCCAAAGGAACACTTGTATTGACTAAAAATGTTGCTCGCCAACAACTGTATATCTTGAAATTCTACTTTCCACACACATTCCTCCTTAACCTGGATTAGACCCCCACAGACAAGGGTTAATAGCTTTGCCAATAATAACTTTTTTGTAAAAATTGCTGGTCAAACTGATTGTACTTTGTTGTTCGCAAACCTTAACACCAGCATACTTTGCCCTCTCTATATATAAGTACTGGAACCATGGATGTGTCATGTGTTTTCTTGTAATTCACTAGAGAAAACTTGAAAAAATGTGTGTCAGGAAAACTTCACAGGGTCGTATCACCATGTGGGATAGGCTCATCCTCTAGCCATGATTACTTCTGTGTCAAATAATTTTCACACTCGTCAATGTAGAGCTGCAGCCAGTGCCGCTACAAGATGCTAGTGAACTGTGAGGATAAAGTCAAAAACTATCAACTTAGAGCTACTTACGAGTGTATCAGCAGACTAATGCCACAGCCTGTAGTTTTACTGAACGATTGAAACCGAAACGGCCGATTTCCCTCTTGTGTATTTGAGTACATAATCTTGTCTTATGTATTAAGTAACACATCTTTTTGTTTTAAGCAATATTCTAATGCTAAACATTAAAGGCAAAATGTATGTATCTGTACGTTTCTAGCATTAAAGGAGCCGTATGTAAGCTTGTGGCCAAAACTGGTACTGCTAGGGCTGCGCAATAAATGTATCGCGGTAATTTTAAGCGCAATAAAAGTAACTTCCTCTATGGGGCTGACAGACGAGCTTGATTATTACCTTCTCTATGCGACACACCTTTAATTTAGAGGTGAACTGACATCAGAGGCCATTTGAAATGCTTCCGGAAAGAAAAGTGCGATTTGAAGTCCGCTAATAACCAGCGAGGTTGGACAGCTGCCTTCACCTTGGCATAATTAGCTAACCTTAAATCAATTCCCGTGTAGCCTACTTTACCTAACTTGCAGTCAAGCCATTTATTCAGCCAACTGACCAATCAAAACCAAAATCTGGCCAATAAAGATTAAGAAGAGATAATGAGAAGCAGACCAACCTAACCAGGCTACCGTGTTAGATTGAAAGAATGTCAGTAATCTGAATAAATGGCAGACCTCTAAATTCCTCTTCTTAATCATTATTGGCTAGATTTTGGTTTTGATTGGTCAGTTGGCTAAATAAATGGCTTGATTGCAAGTTATTTAAAGTAGGCTACACAGGAATTGATTTAAGGTGAGCTAATTTTGCTGAGGTGACGGCAGCTGTCCAGCCTCGCTGGTAATTAGCAGACTTCAAATCGCAATTTTCTTTCCGGAAGCATGTCAAATGGCCTCTGATGTTAGTTCACCTCTAAATTAAAGGTGTGTCGCATAGAAAAAGGTAATAATCAAGCTCGTCTGTCTGCCCCATAGAGGAAGTTACTTTTATTGCGCTTAAAATTATCGCGATACATTTATCGCGCAGCCCTAGGCACTGCTATCACATTCAAAATACTGGACTACTGCAGAGCGCAGTATCCCCTCCCCCTCTCCCCCAGACGAGAGGTTGCCAGTATGCGTAAAGAATGAATGAGGACTCATTTGACCGATGTATTGTCTCAATAACTTTTCATATTGCCATAATGGCTGTGCTAATGTTGGAACGGTTTCCACAGCGTCTCAGCATAATGCCAGAGAAACAGACTCTAATAATGCATTGCTAATGTTAGCAATGACGAGTCACGGTTTTTATTTCTCAATTTGTTACCTAGTCAATTCGATGACCCACCTGCATATGCACCAACGTACCATGAACGAACATACATAACGTTATTCAACTCTAGAGAATATTTGAAATGTCCGTGCCAACATTAAATACAATTAAGTTAGCCAAACTTAGCTGAATCTTACCTGTCCAGGAGAAAATTAGCAACTTCGGCGTCCGTCTTCAAATTCTTCTCCGCTTTCAGCCGTCTCCATCTTTCAAAGGCATGTCCTATACAGATCCTGGTTTTGTTTCAGACTTATTCATGACTTATTTCGGAATCATAACGAGGCCTTTTAGGTTTAGTAACGCCAGACATTTGTGCTCCGAAACGCTGGTGGCTGCAGCTCAGTGGTAACTGGCAACTGGATGCCGAAATGCTACTGACTTCGTGATTGGGAGATAGGTGGAGGGCGGCGCAACAGGCCAAAACACAAAATGACAACATCAACATTAGTTGCGGGCTGCAAATTCACTTTTGTAATGAGAATATTCTGGCTGGAATACTGTTATCAGTGATACAAGTATTTGAAATTAACATCATTCCTTAATGTCTGGTGATGTATTACGGCCATTTTATGATTATTCTACATACATTTCTTACATACGGCTCCTTTAAACATACAAAGCAAAATGTATGTATGTCTGTATGTATGTACATGCAGTATACATTTTGATTAAATGTATGTTATGGTTAAAATTATTGGCGCATTAAATTTTGGGAATGGCCCATACATTTTGAAAATGGCCCATTGATTTTCCATGACACGGGCCATTGGCCCATGGGCCCTGCTGTCCTTCCCAACCCCTGAATATGATTCAATCAAAAATCTGAAAATAAAGTCTGGAGATAATATCTAGTAGTATGTTATGGCAAACTTACACAAAAATTCATCAGGCCAAAAAAAAAGATTAAAAATGTTACAGACGACGGGTGCCAAACCACAACAATAACTTACTGGCCAATCGGGCCGGTAAGCTAAAAATGGGCCCTGGTTATAAAAAAATTTTTTGTTGAAAAATATCTTAAAGAGAAATTCCCAACTGTTACTTCTGATAGGACCACTTTGTCAAAGAGAGAAAATTCATTGAAAGCACACAGACATACAAGCATACATTGGTATCGGCAATATGACTGTTCTGAGAGATCCCTGCCAATCCAAGCGTGGAACCGAAGGCAGGCAGCTGCTACTAACCCCCCCCCCCCATAGAACAGAGCCTACAGCAACAATGACCTCAAAAGGAAGAGACATTGTTACTGAACAGTAATTTAGTCATAAGAGAATATGATCAATGAATGCTCTAAAAGACAGGTAGAGCTGGGGTGGAGGAGGGTTGTTGAGCTAGCGCGCTGAGGACAGCTGCTTTGGAAGGCAAACTTAAATAAGCCAATATATTACCGGCCACACAATCATGTGACAGCAAAGTCAAGTGACAGTCAAATGCACTCGGGTAACTCTCCAGCAGGTAGTACCTCCTCTAAGTTAAGCAAGCTTGACTCCGTGGCCTATCAGAATTTACGTCAAGCTCCATTCTATATGCATTTTGCAGTCATGTGATCATATGATTCTCAATGAAAATATGTAAATTACATAGTTTGAAAGTAAGATTTTAGATATTAGCAAACCATTTCAATACAGGCAAGAACAGCTTTTATTTGCATTTTCAACCAATTCCATTTTCTTGTCAACTTGATCTCATTCATTACTGACCCTTATAAATGTATTTATGCTCCCTTTTCTATACACTTAAACCACTATTCTACATCTCTTACACTATCTCTGATAATTTTACCATTAACAAGTGTGTATTGCATGCGAGACTGGCAATGAAGATTCACAAACTGGAGGCTTACACCTGTGTGCATGAAAGCAATAGAGTCAGTGAGGAATTTTTCAGTTCCTCTTTGTTTGGCCCACTCACTACCCCTGTAGTTGTTCAACCATGGACCCCAATGTGAGTGGCATGGCCACATTTGTTTGTAACTCTAAAACTATCACCAGACCACTCAGGAGAGCTTCACAATATTTTTTTTTCCCCAAATGGTGCTCTGTCAGCTTGGATTTAGTGATTTAATGATGTGGTAAATACAGCCTATAGTCATTGCATGTTGCTCATAACTCAAGTGAATACAGTAAAGTTCATAATTATGGAAAAGAGTGCCAGCTAATGAGTGCAATGAAAGGAAAGAGCCGTATACAATATGAAAATTTTTATTCATATCAAATCAGGTTGGCAATCCCCTTAAGCACCATCACTGAATATGGACCCAACTCACCGAGGTCATTCCTGGTGCCAAGTATGATGATGACAGCATCCTGGCCCTCCATGGCTGTCTTGACATCATCCTTTTTGAGCACATCTCCCACTACCACCTTGGAGGCCTTGTGATCTGCAGGAAGCCTGGAGGGATCCCTGACCAGCACAGTCACGTTGTAACCTGGAAGCACACAGCCATGAACACAAATTCAGAGCTAGCCAATGACTGCTAAAAATCAGAACACACACTCAGAACTGGCCTATGGCCAGACCCAGCACCCAGATCACACTCAATGCTGGCCAATGGCGGTGCAAGAAACCAGATCACACACAGAATTGGCCAAATCAAGAGCACACTCAGGCCAAGCTAACTGCGATGCAACAAAATTCAAATAACATTTAAAAAATAAAAAAAATAGGACCAAGGGTCCCGCAGCTTACTGGCAAGCAATCTTATAGTGATGATTCAATGTTATGAAAATTTCATGTGAAGTTTGAACTTCGAATCACTGAAGGTCAATGTCAAGGTCACTAAATAAAAGTTCACATACATTTATAATATAATCCTAAGCTCTGAAGCAGTTTTGGCAATACAAGTCATTGAAAATTCAATGTCAATTGTGAACTTTAAAGGTTACAGAAGGTCAGCAAATGGAATTCATATAGGACTTTCTAAATGTCTCTATACAAACCTTGACTCCATCTTTGACCATTTTTGGTGATACAAGTCATTGTAATTTCACTGTCGAGTTTGACTCTCAAAGGTCACTGACAGTCAAGTTGAATGTCACCAAATGACAGTTCATATATAACTTCCTAGATGTCTGTAACACAAATCTAAGCTCCATCTGTGACCATATAAATGATACAAGCAGGGCTGCCAACTTTCTACGCAATCTCACGCATATGGCGTAAGTTTCACGCATTTTGAAGGCGTATTCACCATAGTCGGCAATTATTCAACCAACGAATATTGATGAAATTGTTACGTGTAATTAAAGTCCTTTTGAGTGGAAGTTTCAGTTTTATTTGCGTTACGGTGGATTTCACCACGAGCAACATGGAAGCGATTGTGACTCCAAACATTGTGCGCTTTTCCTCACTCAGGGGTTGGAAGCAATGTGTGTGTTTCATGATCGTTTAAATTGTTTAAACAAAATAAGACCATTTGAAACGTCTTTATTCAATTCCATTGCTTCCAACCCCTGTGTAAAGACAAACGTGAGAATTCCAGAGTCATAATTGATTTCCACGTCTCTAGTGGTGAAATCCACCGTAATGCACGTGAAACTGGTTAACTTCCATGCTCAAGGACTCAATTCCGCGCGAGAATCTCTTAAATGCGCCTCAATTGAATAATTGCTGACTGCGGCATGGGAACGTGAATGCCTCTAAGAGGCGTGAGACTCACAGCGAATGCGTGAGAGTTGGCAGCCCTGTACAAGTCACGGAATTTTCACTAGGTCACATTTGACCTTTGAAGGTCAATAGGAAGGTCACCAAATTAAAGTTCATATATGACTTCCTATATGTCTCTAATATAAACCTACGCTCCATCTGTGACCGTTTTGGCAATACAGGTCATTGTAATTGTATTATGTCAAGTTTGACCTTCAAAGTCACCAACAGTCAGGTTGAATGTCACCAAATGAAAGTTCATGTGTGACTTACTGTAAGTCTGTGATACAAACTTAGGCTCTATCTGTGACCTTTTTAGTGAAACAAGTCATTGAATTTTCACTAGGTCAAGTTTGACCTTCGAAGGTCAATATGAAGGTCACCAAATGAAAGTTCATATTTGACTTCCTATACATCTCCAATACAAACCTATGCTCTACCTGTAACGATTTTGCTGATACAAGTCATTGAAATTTCACTGTAAAGCTTGACCTGCAGTGACCTTCAATGGCAAAGTGCAAGGTCAACAAATGAAACTTCTTATATGACTTCCTATATGTCCACAATACAAACCTAAGCTCAATCTGTAATAGTTTTGGTGATAGAAGTCATTGAAATTTCACTATGTGAAGTTTGACCTTCGAGGGTGGCCGAAGGTCAAGTTCAAGGGCACCAATTGAATCTTCATATATGACTAGTGTTCAATACACAGATACTCCCAATCTTCAATATTTTCAAGCCTAGAAGCCTTTGAAAATTGTTAGATTTTGCTTGACCTCAAATTTGGCCTTTTGAGGTCATTTGAGGCCAACTTTAACACAGCCAAAATATACAGTATCTCACAAAAGCATAGTGCTAGCCAGCCGCCCGTCTCCCCATCTTTGAGACGGGCAATGTTTATCTGAGACACTGAGACAGGTAAGTCTGATTTGAGCCGGGTCCGGCCGTTCACAGCATTAAATTGCCTATATGTGAGATGGTGAGCATTTGTACAGATAACAATAGTTGTCCCGGAAATCTGTCCCGGAGTCAATTTGACTTTAATTCTTCAATAAACTGAAGTGTTGTAGGCCGTCCGCGAAATTGGGCTCAAATATAAACTCATTAACATATGACCAATCCGTGCACTTCTGTCTTATCTGTGCACCACACATTAGTGCCATGGTCAAGTCTTGTACCTGTGTGCGCAACTGGGCATTGCCCACTTGTACAAGCATTGAATAAAGTTGTTTTAGAGGTAGGTCAGTGCTTATATTGATAACGTAGATGTCCAAGAGCATTTTATTCACTATAATGTGTTTCAAAACGCTCTGCCTTGCACTGATTTGTTAGATTCAATACTTCTTTCGAAGCCCCTTCAAGTAGTTTTTATTCGTATCAGTGTGTAAGTGTCGGCAAATGAAACTTGTTTATCAGAAATCGGGCATTTGAGTAAATGTAGCCGGAAAGAAATACATGTACATATATTGCGGTAATCGTGATATTCCATCTACTGCAGCTGATATGAACTATGTGTGAAAGCTAACAGTTCTGCCACGTCGAAACCATAGACTGTATAAAAAGATGGACAAAGCTACCGTGACGTCACCCATTGGTTTCAGCATACCATAAAGGAAGCCTCGATTTTGGCAATTTGAATTGCGCCATGTTGTCATTTTGAAACCGGATGCGATTTCTATTGGACGAGAGCGTGTACTGAAGATCCGGGGAGGACCGTAGCTCTGGATCTGACTGTATCGGACGAGGACCAGAGGATAGCCACGCCCCTAAAGCATATTCTGGCTTTATCCTTTATTCTAGTCTATATGGGACCATCATTTACAAAAATGAACATCATGATATATCGAAGGAGACTTGGAACTTGCTATAGCTACCATAAAATAATGTGAAAAATCATTATTTAAATGAAAAATCAGGTGGGAAAGTATGGTCATTTTCTCATAGACTTCTATAGCATTGAACTTCTTTCTGCAACCACCGACGTCACCATCTGCTGGCCATTAAATAGAATGCCATTTTACGGTACTTCCGCATGGGCTTCATTTTCAGACCAGGGTGCAGCGTCTATCTTTTTATACAGTATATGGTCGAAACTGCTCGTCTCTTGATCACGTAGATCAGTGTTTCCCAACCCTGTTCCTGGAGAACCCCTGCCCTGCATATTTCAGATGTCTCCTTGATTTAACACGCCCAGATCAGGTCATTAGGTACTCCACTAATGAGCTGATCAGCTGAATCAGGTGTGTTAAATCGGTAAGGCCCAACCCTGCTCCTGCAGTACCCCTGTCATGCACATTTTATAGGTCTCCCTAATTTGACACACCTGATTCAGCTGATCAGCGGTGGTGTACCTAATGACCTGATCTGGGTGTATTAAATCAAGGAGACATCTGAAATATGCAGGGCAGGGGTACTCCAGGAACAGGGTTGGGAAACACTGACGTAGATGGCGATTCCCAACAAGTTATTTTAATCATGTTAATGGTGCTCTGAAATCGCGAGGCAAGCTACGAAACTTAGATTTGTGCGATACAGCCCATACATCAAAAAGGCTTCCGAGTGCAAGTTTCGTCATTCCACGTGTTAATGCATGCCAAAAGGCTCCCACGTGCTAGCTTCGTTATTCCAAGTTTTCATGTATGCGGTTCTGACACGAGAAGTGATTGGTCATACGTTGTATGTTATATTTGAGCTCAGAACCGGAGTTGGGGAAAAAACTTTTTGCAGGCCGGGCTATATTGTCAAGAGATCACCCCGGATACCCTTCTCGCTTAGCTGGCGACTCATGAACTGACTGGCCAAGCTGGGAACCCCAGTTGAGGGAAATCCCATCGCTTTGGTGAGTGACATAATGTCGAAGGACTGCACTACTCCCAACACTGTTGTTTGCCAGCTGAGATCTCTATAAATGTTGAAATGTAACAAGACTTTGTCACTAATGTGCATTCTAATACTCATTTAATTACTTTAGAAGAATATTTGGTGCTGTAACACGGAGAAATGACAGAAAAACCGACGAGGTAGATCGGCGGATGGAGCGCCGAACTCGATCTCCCTACACTAATCACCCACAGAATACTGGTGTCGGTGAAACAGCCAGTCTTTCCACTAGAGTCCATTCTTGGAGAATCTCTGTTCTAAACAAGCTAAATAAACTTGTGGCATCACCGATTGTAATAAAAGTACTGTCTTCGGATTTGTATTGAGTTTTAGGCATTCGGCATTTGAGACGTCCTTAGGTTGTTCCCAGTATTCTTCGTGATAGTTCAAGTCGAGGCTGTCCGCACGTGGCGCACGCGTATCGTCTTAGATCACTTTCGGTTTTCCCAGTGAATAGTACAACGCTGAAACTGAATTCATTTAGGTTTGAGGTTTTGATAATGCCACGATTTTCTTTTATTTACAGTTACCTTTAGTGAACCAAATACACTAATGCACTCAGGTTTGAATGCAAGTACACCTGTGTATTTAAGATGAGTTTCTTGTATAATTAAATGTGGTGTTTTGAATTGGTGTCTTTGACTCTTTCTTCTGTGTCAATGGCAAGAAATACCCATCAGTTATGTCTCCCCCCCAGGAGGGAGGGGAGACATATTGTTTTTATACGGTTTCCCACCTGCGTTCGCCTCGGAATTCCCACTGTTTCTGGGCGGTGACTAGGAAACTGTTTAAGCTTTTTACATCAAACCTTGCACCAGTGGCGGGCGGTGGACGGAAAACCGAAGGGGCGGAAAACATCCCTTGAAACGGATGAAATTAGTAACCCGATTTCAATCATTGTTCTTGGTCAACATGTTTGTTTCCCTTTATAATGTTTAGGCGAGTGAATAATAAATTCTATAAAATGATTAATTCACATGCCTTAATAGGCAACTCTTCACGAAAAACCACTGTGGATTTTCCGCGTTAAATTTTGTCACATCCTAAGCAAGTCCTCAAACCTGTGCGTAATGATTGAAATGCGCTCTTTTTTGCGTTCAACTGATGCGTTTGATTTCTCGTCTTAACGAAACCGTTTAAAGACATACATCGCCCTCCTTGTTCTCTGTCCACCGCCCGCCACTGCCTTGCACACTCTTTAAATATTGTATGTAGATGTGCCTTTTACTGTCTGTGAACATCAATGAGGGGGGGCCGCATTGGGTTGGAGGAAGCATTTGTTTTTTTCGCTTTAGGGTAGGGGGAAGACATTTGTTTGCTTTTAAAGCAAAAAAAACCAAAAAACTCTAGATTATTTTGTTTGCAACAAGCTGGTTCGATGGGATGAACCCCTACTGTAGGTGGTCTCGTCTTGACCAGGTTGGTCTGGTCGCTGGGGTGAGACACCCTGAGATTCCATTCTGGCTAACACTATGCACAAAAGTGAGTACACCCCTCACATTTCGACAATTAATTGATTATATCTTCAAGGGACAACGTTAAAGAAATGAAACTTTAATATATTCTACAGTAGTCATTGTACAATATGTGTAGCAGTGTAGATTTATTGCACTGTCAAAATAACTGAACAGTTATTATTTCCAAAATGGGTGGCAACAAAATTGAGTAAACACCCCAATTGGTATTGGTCAACCAAGCAATGAAATGTGTCTTATTCATCATGTTCATGCTTTCTGTTCGACTGGGTCATATGAGGTTGTGTAACATGTTGCAGGTTTAAATTGTGCTTTGGGTGTAATGCTCTTTCTGGTCACTGGATGGTCAACATGGCACCTCACGGGAGGAACTCTGAGGATCTGAAAAGGAGAATTGTTGCTCTCCACAAAGATGGTCTAAGATACAAGAAGATCTGTGAAACCATGAAACTGAGCTACAGCACGGTGGCCAAGGTCATTCAGCGGTTTTCCAAGACGGGTTCTACTCAGAACAGGCCTCATCTGGGTCGACCAAAGAGGTTGAGTCCTCGTGCTCTGTGTCAGGTGCACAAGTTGGCTTCAGAAAACAGACGCAGGAGTGCTGGCAGCAATGCTCATGAGGTTGCAGCAGTGGGAGAACAGCCTGTCAGTGATCAGACCATACGACGCGCACTGCACCACGTTGGTCTGCATGGCCATTGGCCAAGATGGAAGCCTCTTCTGAAGCTAGCCCACAAGAAAGCCCAAAAACAGTTTGCTGAAGACAACCAGTCCAAGAACATGAACCACTGGAACCATGTTCTGTGGTCTAACGAGACCAAGATAAACTTGTTCGGCTCAGATGCGGTCCAGCATGTGTGGCAGCGCCCTGGTGAGGAGTACCAAGACAAGTGTGTACTGCCTACAGTCAAACATGGTGGTGGCAACATCATGGTCTGGGGCTGCATGAGTGCCTCTGGTCCTGAGGAGCTGTGCTTCATTGATGGAATAATGGATTCCAGCACGTAGTATGACATGGCGAAGCAGACACGATGCCCTCCCTTCAGAAACTGCAGTTTTCCAACATGATAACGACCCGAAACACACCTCCAAGATGACAATTGCCTCCTGAAGAAGGTGAAGGTGATGGCGTCGCCAAGTATGTCTCCAGATCTGAATCCCATTGGTCACCTGTGGGGCATCCTCAAGAGGAAGGTCCAAGGTCCAACATCCACCAGCTCCATGATGTTGTCATAAAGGAGTGGAGGACAATCCCAGCAACAACTTGTGCAGCTCTGGTGAATTCCATGCCTAGGAGAATCAAGGCAGTGCTGGACAACAATGGCGGTCACACTAAATATTGACACAATTTGGCACGTTGACGGTGAGGTGTACTCACTTTTGTTTCCACCCATTTTGGAAATAGTGACCGTTTGTTCAGTTATTTGGACAGTGCAGTAAATCACTGCTACACATACTGTACAATGACTACTGTAGAATATATTCAGGTTTCATTTCTGTAACATTGCTCCTTGAAAAGATATAATAAATTAATTGTCGAAATGTGAGGGGTGTACTCCCTTTTGTGAGATACTGTAGGTCATATAGGACTTCCTTTATGTCGATAATACAAACTTATTCTCTACCTGCAACCATTAGGCCTCCACAGGCCATCCTGAATATTCTCCAAAAGACCCAGTGTTAAAGTACAGTGCCCCCACTAGACCCACTTCTGTCGATTCAATCAAAATGGTGTTTGCACTGTATATTAATGATACCAAGGTAAGTTGATTGCCTAATTTAGAAAAAAATTTATCACACAGTTTTTGAGAAATAATTTTTTTTTTTTAATTTCACAGTCCTATCTTTTACATTGGGGCCAAAATTTCAAGGGCCCATAAAACGGAGAAAAATGATTCAATCAAAAATCCGAAAACAACGTCTGAAGATATGGTCTAGTAGTATATTATGGCAAATTTACACAAAAATTCATCAGGCCAAAAAAAAGATTAAAAATGTTCCCGACGACAGACAATGGACGACGGATGCCACACCACGACAACAGCTTATCGGCCCATAGGGCCGGTAAGCTAAAAATTGCATGCAGTTTATCCTACCCATAGGTTTATAAGTTAGGTCAGTGGTCTTCAACATCGTTCCTGGGGACCCACGGTGTATGCTGGTTTTTGATCAAACCACAATTGTAATCGCAAGGTGTCAATGTCTTAATTAGGTGTTGGTCATGTTTAGAGTTGTTAATTACTCTCTTCAGCCAAATGTTACATAGAAACATCCATACATGCTATGAAGAATAAAATACCCTAAAATCTACTGGGTTTATTTCAATACTACAAATTTCAAGCAATCTAACCCTTCAAACACATCAAATTGGACACTGACAAAATCAGTAAACCCCAAATTAGGCTGCTGGACACAACTGTTTCAAGTTCTTTCAAAAAACTTGAGGTGAACTTAATTAGATCAACATAACACAAAACTCTCGGTAAAGCATCGCGTTGCGAAGCAGAGGTGACTATCACGTCGCGGGTTCGAGCCCTGCTTCGTACCAGCCGGCAGTGGTCGGCAGCTTTTTCACAGTAGCGCACAATTGGCTATTGCGCTACAGGGTTGTAAATTGGGAAGGACTGCCGGAAGGATTACAATAGTTGCCTTGTTCGTTGCTCAAGCGCCTCCTGTTGGCCAGACGGCGCTCGTCAGGAAGATTCTAAGCCTGGTCATGTCCGGGTATCCTCCGCCCTCGTTCTGAACTTACGAAGATTCAACCAATGAGTGTATAAGAAGCGGTGGTTGACAGGCGCGTGCTTCGGAGGAGAGCCGCGAACTGTCTACACTCTCCTGAATTGGCAGCAAGGGGTCGCATACGAGCAAGCCTTGTACATAGTTCACCAATCGGGCATTCCAGATTCGGGTGGGATTGGAGATGCCAAATTTTTATTAAAAAAAAAAAAAAACAACACAAAACTGGTTTGGCTCTTCAGCATTTACTTGTTGAATAAATTTGTCAACGATGATGTGCCAATTAGTCTTCACCAATTAGGAGCCAACTACATCTTTAATTTGATTGGTTACATTCTGTACATTTACATGCACAGTTAAGTCAAGTTACGGTAATAGCTCGATTAAGTTGTGCAATCGGACTATTGCCCTTGTCCCAGTATACATGTGCAGGACGAAATTCGATTTATTGACCCAAGCATGCCCGTCTCCGCTACGATAGATGGCGATATGCCTGTCAGGTTGTTGTCCAAACATTTGACAAACAAGTTAGCTGGTGACTAGCTAGTAGCATGTCAAATGCATTGCAGGGCTTTCAAAAGTAGCCGGCGCCAGCAATTATCGCCGTTTACTTGGGATACGATGACCGGCTTCTTGACAACTCTGATGCTCAATATTATGAAATTCTTTTGGGTAGACTCATTATTTCTTATATCCAGTTTTAAGCCGTATTTTCAAAAGAATAAGAATCGTGTATCATCGCGCATGCACAAACCTGTGGAATCAAATTAGGGCCAAAAGTTTTGTACGTGTGCAAAAAAGTTTTGAACTTGTAGAAATATTTTGTGTGTGTAAAAAAGTTTTGAGCTTGTGAAATAGTTTTGTGCGTGTGTAAAAAAGCTTTGAGTTTGTAAAATGGTTTTGGAAGCGTGCAAAAAAGTTTTGAGCTTGTGAAATATACTCAAAGGCAATGAAAACGCAACACTCTAAATTTTGGTTTATTTTTGCTCAGGACCTGAGTAGTCCAATTTGAGTTCTTAAGTGACCATTGGGGTCACAATGTGTACCTTGTTACACATGAATGATCATCATTTAACTCAACAGTGTGAGTTGGACTCTCATCAATCCATATTGAGCACAACATATGGGATTAGGAGTTGTGCAAGTACAGTGGTTGAAATGAAGGAGGGGCTGTCTTCCCTATATAAAGGCATGATAAAAGCCACACAAAAAACATTTTTAGGTGTCATAATGCCACGTCTGTCGACTGAACAATGGAACAGGGCCCTGGGTATGCTAGAGGCGGGAGTAAGTGCCCGGCAAGTGGCCCCACCGTTTTGGGTGTAGTACGTCCAGCATCAGTACGTTTTGGGTGTAGTACGTCCAACTGGGACGAGCTCTTTCATCAAGAGTACCCAGACGTCAAACCAGGCAGCAACTCCAGAATGCACTACAGGCAGAGTGGCGACAACTTCCCCAAGACAACCTAAGACGCTTAGTCAGGTCCATGAGGAGACGTTGTACTGCCTGTGTGGATGTTTGTGGGGGTCACACCTGATACGGACTGTTCTTTTGAGTTCATTTTTAAGTGTGTGTTCCGTTCAGTCTTGTTGTGATTTTTTCATTTTCAACTTGTGCTCGCTATGTTTAATGCATCTGTTTATTATTGTCCAAATCGGCCCATTAACACATTTAATTCATCAAAGTCCACCCATCCAACATATTTGAATTGTTAAAATAAGAAAATAAATTTGAGTCACAAAATTATTTGAATCCAAACTGGTGTTGCGTTTTCATTGCCTCTGAGTATAGTTTTGTGCGCGTGCAAAAAAGTTTTGAGCTGTGAAATAGTTTTGTGCGTGTGTGAAAATTTCCTACCTTACTGTGTGGTAGTGGAGTTGCAGATACGCTCAAATTTCCTACCTTCGCTTGCAAAACTTTTTTTTTTTTTTTTTACAAGCACAAACCAGATTTACGAACCTCAAGTTACGAAATTATGGCCCAATTTTTACTCCTGTAGGGTAGACTAGCCAATCAGCACGTTGCCCACTGAATAGCCAATTGGAATATTCCTCACCATCACAGTAAGTCAAACTGTCCAATCAGTGGCCAAATGGTTCTGACGCCATTTCTCCCCCATGTCTATGGCGAAATCCATAGCTCATTGATTTCTGTTTTTATTCTACTGCAATGTAATAATCATATATTCTCGCCAGCAATAGCCAGATGAGGAAACCGCAGTATGTCTCGGGCAATTGATGTGTGCCCTTTTCACCAACACGGTTCGATTGACTCACATTACATTAATTAGCTGGTTAGCAAGCTAGCTAGCTACTTTCCTGCAAGTTGGCAACGAACAGCCACTGCATAAAACTTGATTCCAGTTCAATAAACCTAATTAGATTGCGATCGGTCACCAGAAACTACCAGTCGAGTAATTTTTTACATGGTTCATAATGGTCGTATTAACCTTGTGTTATATCGGAGTCGATCGTAATAACGGACAGTTTCTCAGTCTGCACAAAAAGTGCAAGGAACACTTCAGCTGTTCAAGAAATGGGTAGCTATCGCGATCAAGTCGGCAAGGGCAAACTGGATGCTGAGAACTTCAGTTCAATAAAAACAAAAACTGAGCAATGGATTTTACAGGTCTCTATATTGTAGCTGCACGATGCTAGCAGTAGGATATTTGTTTCTAGTCTTCTCCCAGCTTACTCCTATGCTGCCTGCGATTCATCCACTTGATAGCGATAGGTACCCGTTTCTTGGATAGCAGCTCACCTGCAAGCTGGCGAACATTAAGTACAGCCACTGAATAAAAATTGCTTTAGTTCATTTTATTTCTCAGTTTTCTGCCCAAAACGTGCAAGGAACAATTCGGCTGTTCAAGAAATGGGTCTTTTTATTGGAGCAGTGTGATGCTAACAGTAGGATACCTCTTCCTAGTCTTCTCCCAGCTTACTCCTATGCTGCCTGCGATTCACCCACTTGATAGCGATAGCTAACATGACGATATAAGACCGTGAATGATTAGAATGTGTCCACGATCCATCATTACATAAAGACCGTTTGCATCGTGTGTCAGTGCACATTCTGTCTGTTGCAGCTCTCGGCTCATAGGGGTGTAGTGGAGGGGGAGCGCGAGGGAGCGGCGCTCCCCACTTCTCAAAATATTTAAAAAAAAAGATTTGATCGGCTAATTGACTGATTGACAGCTTGCTAACTTATCAGATTCATGAAATTGTCCTCTTACGTGGCTGCGTGAGTGTTCATGATATTTTATGATTGGAAGTTGTCAATCTGAAGTAATCCATTCTAAAGAGTGGTTACCGTGGCATGATGCATTGACTGAATTTAAACGATAGGTTGGCTTTAATTACAGCAAGCTTCAGTAGTCGCTGTTAATCAAACGTTAACGTTAGCTTTCAATGAGAGGCTCTGCGATGTCAGAGCATAGCTATATTTTCTGAATGAGAACTCCCGCAGTTTGTGCCTTAGATGGAATATTATAAATTAAATTTGTTGCCATGCTTCATTATTGACATGATGGCTTGAAATACAACTCTCAGTTCGCTGAATTCATGCACTAATTTCTCATCATAATCAAAGTGACCTTTACATTGTCGGCTAACGTTAATGTACAGAATGGGTATGGCAGTCGGTTGTGAACAATAACTTAATCCGAAACTCGTCGGTTATAAACTGATGATTGGACTAAGATGAGCAAAGCTTGACTGGAGATGCACATAAAATTTTCAGAGTAAAGTAACGGACTCTACAGAATAGGTGTTTGTTGCACTATCCTGCAACTCAGAGTTGTTGTGCCATCATATGCTATCAAAGTACCAAATTACTGACGCATCTCTGTCATTAAAGGGATAGTTCACTATTTTTGAAGCGGGGATGTATGAGCTACAAATTGCCAATACTTACATTATGCAGTAGAAAACTCTGATCTCCTCCAGGTAGCCGCACCAGCACATAGTGCTAGGTGGAAATTTAGGCGATTCACTGTTGTGAACGGGACCAGGGGAACAGCGTATTTTTGCGGCCTAAAAGAGGTCCTACCTGAAAATAATACACCATTTCAGTTGTACGCTATTTAAAAAAAAAATTACAGCGCCTTACCTGCTTGGAAAAAAACATTCGCTCTTGAACTAACCAACTGATGCATGCCATCGGAGTAAACTGCGCGCTGTAGCAATCAGCTGTTTGGGTCAGACTCTGAGCGGTTTGTGGCAGAGACAGCATTTCAATGACATAGAATTACGTCTCAAATTTAAAAAAAAAAAAAAAAAAAAATCCCTATAATAACCAGCACAGTAGATACACAGTCTGTGGCTGCGTAGGCCCTGTGTGATATCAATTTGTGCTGCAATTTTACATTAGACTTTTTCACAGGTGTTTCACTCTTTCACCTGATGCGTGGGTACAGCAGTGCTCTTCAGCGTGCACAATTTGAGATTTTCCTGAATGTAGCCTCACAAAATCCTCTTTGGAAAAATGAATACAGCAAACACGGAGCTCTTTTAAGGATACGGATGGCGTATCAATATCCATGTTGAGCGCAGCTAGCCACAGCTGCCGAAGTCCATCCCGCAGAGGAATGCGGTGGAAGTGGAAGTGCACCAGGATACAGCTTTGTTTTCACGTCCAGGAAAGCAACACACACTGACCATTTTCAAAATATTTGCACGAGTTTAACGACCGTCTGACCTCGCAACCGCAGTGAAGCCGCTTGCACACTGGACGCAAAACGAATTTTTCGCAAAACAGATTACATTCAAAGTCAATGCGAAGACGCGAATACACGCGCAAGCACACACAAGCACAGTGGGAAGCAAAAACGGCAAACGACAGCAAGCAGAGAGGAACGTGTTTTTACCCTCCAAACAATATTTAAAAGAAAACTAAAGTAACCGATACAAACACTTACGTTACTCGTGGACGCAAGGACAGTGATGAAAATAACATTACTAATGATAGAATTAAGTAGCCCAACAATACTGTCACCGCAATAGCCTGCACCGAGCACCAGTTAGCATGTCGCTCCGGTGAAGAGCATCAGCAGCGGATCATTAACTTTAGCGCTTCCATGCACTTGGGATCCTTCCAACCAAGCATTGCATTTCCTGGAAGAAAATTCGGCACGGTGTGATTTGACAGATCCTTTCAATGAGGTTTGTTTGAAAAATGGCAAAAGTTGCATTGTGTTAAGGCAACCTACGGTATTCTTTAATGGCAGTGGCTATTCTTACAGCAGCTGTAAAGAAAGACGTCCTTCTGTTTGCACATGCGCAAAGCACCAAATTCAGGACTTAGTGCTAAAATATAACCTTATATAATATAAAATATAAGCCTTAATTCGCTTGCTTAGCTTGCTAGTTCGCTAGCCTAGGTAGCCAACAGCTTGGTGCACAGAATTCAATTGAAAATAAATGATTAAAAATTATCCATTATTTCACCATCTCACTTAGCTAGAGTTGAACCGCGAGTATTTACGTTATACTAAATATAACTGTTAGCTAGCTAGGCTAGCGAACTAGCAGCGAACTAACGTTAGCGAGCTAGCTAGTGAGCAGTTATATTTGGTATAACATAAATGATCGCGGTTCAACTCTAGCTAATTGAGATAGCAAAATAATGGATAATTTTTATTCATTTATTTTCTATTGACATCTGTGCACCAAACTGTTGGCTAGCTAGGCTAGTGAACTTGGTAGCTAAGCAAGCGAACTAACATTAGCTAGGTAGCTGGCTAGTTAGCCAGAAAGCCAAGCAAGCAACCAATCTGAGGCGCCAAATCGGGCCTAATGGATATGACGGGTAGAAGAAAAAAATTCGCAGGCGACTTGATCAAAATCCAAGTCCAGAATTCGGTGCTCTGCACATGTGCAAACGGAAGGACGTAAGAATAGCCTAACGAAGTATCTTTACGGCTGCCGTAAGAATAGCCACTGCCTTCTTTAATTTATCTGCACAACTACGGTAACAGTTTGTTTGTTAAGGGGGGATTGGGCAACTGGGAAAAGGCAAAAGAAAAACTTGGTCAGCATAAGTTGTCAGGCCTGCACTCTGATTCATTGCATGTGTTCGCTATGATTTAAGTAACTAATCAACGCTATGCTGTCGGAGTTTGCAGCTAGGAATCAAAATACTGCTAGGACAGAGTTGTAAAATTTATTCAGATCGGCTAAATTCCTGGGCCAGGAAGGAATACCACCCAGAGGGCACAGTCATTGCGACAAGTACTGCGTCAGCTTATGTTTGAGAGAATGCACTCACCTATTCGCAGTAAACAGATGAAAATAAAATAAACGAAGTTATTTAAGTGCGTCCAAGGACAAAAATTGATCGAAATTCGCGTTAGACGCACTTATAAGTGTGGCAAAGACGCACATTGCTCCATTGCCCCCACTTATTTTAAGTGTGTTCAAAGCCAAAATTTTTCTTGGCCAAACTTTTTTTTAAGGTGTGGCCAAGGGAAAATTTCTGCATTGGCCACAGGTATGAGAGCGAAGTATGGCCAAGAAAAAAAAATTCAGCATTGGCCACACGTAGGCTATAAGTGCGAATATCATCGGCCTAAAATAAAATCGCCGGTTTCGGAGCATTTTAAGAATGCTGGTGATGAGCCCAAAGGGAATGATTATCAGGCTATCATTATTTTATGCCTTTTATGGGATTAGCCAGCTGCCTGGATGTATTTCTGTTGGCGGAAGTGACAAGTTACATTCATGAAAGATAGTTGATTGAATTAAAAAAGTAAGTCCTTTATAATGCGATGAATCACTTTATTCAAATTTAGGAATTTGTCCGAGGATTATTTGTTTATTTTTGGGACTGCAGACCTCGAGTAGCTCATAAAATGGCACATGGTGGCTAGGCTTACGAAGTCACGTCCTTCTGCGCCGATGTTTCATAGGGTGCGACAGGAAGAGGTTTCTGTTTTAAATGTCAAAAATGCTAAAATGGGAGATGGGATTCAGAGAAAGGGAAAGAATTACCAAACCTCCACTTTTTCAGCTTTTTACCCGCCAGAACGATTTTAAAAGGGGGAGCCCTTTTAGAAGGGAGAACTTGGCGGCCCAGCCATATACTAGGTTGCACCTCGTCTTGTTGCCATATCGCCCACCCCTAAACCAAATCACATCGCTTTAGTATAGCAATGATTACAGAGATTCCCCTTCACTAGCGTCAGCTAGATTGGAAGATGGCTAGCTTTATAATCAGGAGAGTAACGTAATCCGTAGCATGCATAACATAATTCAGCTAAAACCAGCTACGATATAACATGTCTCAGGCCCGAACTGTCTGTTTGCTCTTTAGGTAAAAAAAAAAAAAAGCTTTTAATCAATGTTGAAAGAGAGAGTCTGCGTGCAATGGCATTGAAAGTGACCAATCAGAGCTATAAAAACATCTCCAATAGACATCATAACCACCATAGATTCACTAGCCAGCTAGCTGGACCTAAGCGATTGCTTTTGAACTAGACAGCAAACTAGCCAACATTCCAAAAATGTGAAATTTTAGTTGGATTGCATGAAATGAGTGAGCCCTCGCTGCGAAGTGCAGGATGTCAGTCCCCGCCCCCCTGATGTCTGACCCCGCCCCCTGATGTCCCGACACTGCACATTCCCGACCATTTGGTGGCGGTAATACCCCTAAACTTTGTTGTCAAACGGCCCAAGTTTATCCCGAATTTTTGAAGAGTGGGACTCGTATTTCAGAAAAATGACAAACTGGTCACCTGCAGCAGGACTTAGTCAAATTTCTGAAAGCTGGAGGTATCACTGCATTACTTTTTAAAGTCTGATTCCTTGCTCCAGAACATTACAACCATCCAGCTGAAGAGGGTGACACCGGTTCACCCCTTTCCCCGCCACCCTTGAGCCTGGCCCGCGGGGGCCTTTTGGGGGGAGTCACCAGGAAGAGAAAGGCGTGCCCTGGGGGTCGCTGGGCAATGGCAGGGGGCGCCAAAACCCGAGGGGGAGCTTTTCGGCAAATAACTCCACGCTGCAACTCACTATCGAGGCGTGGTTTGGAGGGGGTGAAGGCGGGGGGAGCCCTTTCAGGGAACCCCCGGCTGGACCTGGGGTGCGGCTGTGGTCGGCCGGGCGCTTGACGCTGCGTTCGGGCCCCGCCTCCCAGGTGGGGGGCCCCCCCGAGTCACTGCCTGCCGGGGCGCCTCCGGGGGGCCAGGCCGGACAGGACGAGGCCTGTTGAGGAGGACTGCGGCCCCGCAGAGGCCCGGGGGGCCTGTGGAAAGTAGCCGCGCCCCCATCGGATAATTACCCGTATCTCCGCCAAGCGGCCGGCTATCGGGACGGGATTTGCGGCGGGGCGAAACTGGGAAGGAGCCCTTTTGCCAGGCCACCGGCTCAACCCGGGGCGCGGCCGCGGCAGGGCCCAAACCCGCCCCGTGTGATGACTTTTGGCCGCCACCTTCCCCTTCCGCTCCACGCCGCTCCGGGGGGCCGGGCCTGCTCCCCGGTCGTTCCCAGGGGACCTCCCTGGCACCTGGGGCTAAGCCCGCCCCCTGCCCAAGCTCTCGGGGCCCAGCGCTGGGCCGGGGTCAAGGACCTGTCCTTCCCGGGCCATTGCATGTCCTCTTTGCGCTTTCATGCCTTTTTACTGTTTTCCATTCGTGTCTCGCTCTCTCTCATGTCTCCTATGAACTCCTGCGCTACCTTGGTATCATAGTTGTCATTGTGAAGCACTTTGTGTTCCACTCTCTGCGAGAGGGATAATGCACAGCGAATTGGTCATTATTGCGTAAAACCCCTTCAGGGCGATTACATTAAAATATTACATATGTAAGGGATAAAATTTTTATGAAGTAAATTTTTGTATACACATTTAATTGTATTTTAACATATTTACGCATTAACTTAAATACATTTACAATCACAATTCCGAAATAGTTGGGACAAAGTGTAAATTGTGAATAAAATCAAAATGCAATGACTTTCAGATCACATGAGCCAATATGTTATTTACAGTGGAATATAAATAACATTTCAAATGTTGAAACTGAGACATTTTACATTTTTATACGCAAAATGAGCTTATTTCAAATTTTATGGCTGCAACAGGTCTCAAAAAAGTTGGGACACAGACCAAAAAAAGGGCTGAAAAAGCAATTAATATATAAGAGAATCAGCTGAAAGAACATTTAGCAAGTAATTACGTTAACTGGAATCAGGTGAGTAACATGATTGGCTATAAAAGGGATGTCTTAGAGGCTGAGTCTCTCAGAAGTAAAGATGGCCAGAGGCTCTCCAACCTGTGAAGGTTTGCATCAAAAAAATTGTGGAATACTTGAAAAACAATGTTCCTCAACGTCAAATTGCAAAGGCTTTGAAGGTCTCATCATGGACAGTGCATAACATCATCAAAAGATTCAGAGAAACTGGAAAAATCTCTGTGCACAAGGGACAAGGCCGAAGACCTTTACTGGATGCCTGTGATCTTCGGGCCCACAGACGCCACTGCATCACTCACCGGCATGATTCTGTCAATGACATTACTAAATGGGCCCAGGAATACTTCAAGAAACCACTGCCTGTAAACACAGTCCGCCGTGCCATCCACAGATGCCACCTAAAACTATCATGCAAAAAGGAAGCCATTGTGGAGCATGATCCAGAAGCACCGCCGTGTTCTGTGGGCTAAGGCTCATTTAGAATGGACTGTAGCAAAGTAGCAAAGTGCCCTGTGGTCAGATGAGTTCAAATTTGACATTCTTGTTGGAAATCATGGGTGTCGTGTCCTCCAGGCTAAAGAGGAGAAAGACCACCCCTCCCGTTACCAGCTTTCAGTTCAAAAGCCAGCATCTCTGATGGTATGGGGATGGGTGTATGACGTGCCACACTGATTTTTGCTTCCAGGGGAAATTTCTATTACGTACATGTACAGAATAAGTTTGATATTTTATATATTCATTAATCTTACATCACTCTCCCTCCTCACTATTCATATTTGAATGAAAAATACAAAATTGGTAGACTTTTACATCATTCAAGTGGTAAATGTCATGCGGTAAAACAGGAGTCATTTCATTTTAAAAAAAAAGACAACTGCTTTTAAAATGATTAAAAATGTTTAAAATCACCAACTTTAGTCTTTGGCATATTTTTTATCGTGTACAGAAAAGCACTGCAAAATATTAATAGGATATATCTTTAAGAAATGTCATTAATATCTAAATAACTTTGTTCCGCAAAGACAGATTTCCTTCAATGTCATGTAGTAAAACAAAGATTGGAAGCCATTTTGTACTTTAGAAATATGACTCAAGTCATGTGACCTGTGATGACATCACTCAGAGGACCCCTGAGGACAACCAGAGTTGGAGGCAAGTTCAAAAGTGTGCTCCTATATTTAAGTTATCATCACCTTTTCCAGGTGTCATACAAAGTGTCACAGATTTGAGCGTCATGCGGTCCAACATCAAAAAAGTGTTGATAAAGTTGAACATTTTAAAAATATTGATTTACAAATGAAATTTACAGTTTATAGGTCAAGGTCAAGGTTAGTGTGGTGAATAGGTGGCCATGCAACTGCCTGTTAGGAATGAAAATGATGGAATCAGTCATGCAGACAAACAAAATGTCATATGGACAAACGTTTTTACAAATGACATGCTGTTTTACCACATGACACGGAAGATTTAAATTGAATTATCTTTTTCTTTCTTAATTAGTTTAATCATTAGAAAAGTTTGTACAATTATTCTTAATTACTTTTAACATTTGTAATACATTTTTGTATGTTTTAAACATTATTTTACAACCCCAATTTCGAAATAGTTGGGACGAAGTGTAAATTGTGAATAAAATCAAAATTCAATGACTTTCAGATCACGAGCCAATATGTTATTAACAGTAGAACATAGATAACATTTCAAATGTTGAAACGGAGACATTTTTATCCACAGAATGAGCTTATTTCAAATTTTATGGTCGCAACAGGTCTCAAAAAAGTTGGGACACAGGTAAAAAAAAAAAAAGGCTGAAAAAGCTATTAATAAAAAAGAGAATCAGCTGAAAGAACATTTAGCAAGTAATTACGTTAACTGGCATCAGGTGTGTAACATGATTGGCTATAAAAGGGATGTCTTAGAGGCTGAGTCTCTCAGAAGTAAAGATGGCCAGAGGCTCTCCAACCTGTGAAGGCTGGCGTATAAAAATAGTGGAATACTTTAAAAACAATGTTCCTCAATGTCAAATTGCAAAGGCTTTGAAGGTCTCATCATGGACAGTGCATAACATCATCAAAAGATTCAGAGAAACTGGAAAAATCTCTGTGCGTAAAGGACAAGGCCGAAGACCTTTACTGGATGCCCGTGATCTTCGGGCCCTCAGACGCCACTGCATCACTCACCGGCATGATTCTGTCATTGACATTACTAAATGGGCCCAGGAATACTTCAACAAACCACTGTCTGTAAACACAGTCTGCCGTGCCATCCACAGATGCCACCTAAAACTCTATTATGCAAAAAGAAAGCCATTGTTGCGCACGATCCAGAAGCGCCACCGTGTTCTGTGGCCCAAGGCTCATTTCAAATGGACTGAAGCAAAGTGGCAAAGTGTCCTGTGGTCAGATGAGTCCAAATGTGACAATCTTGTTGGAAATCATGGGCGTCGTGTCCTCCGGGCTTAAGAGGAGAAAGACCACCTCTCCTGTTATCAGCGTTCAGTTCAAAAGCCAGCATCTCTGATGGTATGGGGTGTATTAGAGCATATGGTGTGGGGCACTTGCATGTTTTAAAAAGCACCACGAATGCTGAAAGGTATATAAAGGTTTCAGAGCAACATATGCTCCCCTCCAGAGCATTCCAGGGAAGGCCTCGTGTATTTCAGCAGGACAATGCAAAACCACATACTGCAGCTATTACAACAGCATGGCTTCATAGTTGAAGAGTCTGTGTGCTGAACTGGCCTGCCTGCAGTCCTGATCTTTCACCGATTGAGAACATTGGGCGCATAATTAAACGAAAAGTCCATCAAAGGAGACTCAAAACTCTCCAGCAGCTGGAAGCCTGGATTAAACAAGAGTGGGATCAATTTCCAATGGCGAAACTCAAGAAACTTGTCTCCTCAATGCCGAGACGCCTCCACTCTGTGTTAAAAAGAAGAGGGGATGCTACACCATGGTAAACAAGCCCCTGTCCCAACTTTTTTGAGACCTGTAGCAGCCATCAAATTTGAAATGAGCTTATTTTGTGGATAAAATTGTAAAATTTCTCAGTTTCAACATTTGCTATGTTATCTCTGTTCTACTGTGAATAAAATACTGGCTGGTGTGATTTGAAAGTCATTGCGTTTTGATTTTATTCACAATTGACCCTTTGTCCCAACTTTTTCGGAATTGGGTTGTCCATTTTTACAGATGCCTCTTTCCAGTAAAGAGAGGGGTGCATGTTTCCGTGCAAAGATCAGGGCAGATCCTGCTGCTAGAGAGGAGAGACTAGAAAAGAGAAGGGAAAGGTATAACTGTGAAAGAATATGATGGTAGTAATGTCCGTATACATGTCAGTTATGTCAGTACAGGCTGCATTCTCTTTAAGCCTGAATTATAATCTTTATCATCAGCACTAGTATAAAGTGTCTTCAATGACTTGCAATGAATAAAGATATGAATAAATGAACTATTAAAGAGTATGTTTTATTCATATATCAGATTAATGTCATGAATATTAACAAATAAATAGTTGATTTTCTGTTAAAAAACACATTTAATGTCATTAAAAGGTTCACTTTCAAAGCCCTGAGTATCTTTGGCATTTTTCAGAAGTAGCCATCTTCAACTTGTTAGACTTATGTGTTATGGTCTAATGCAGTTGTGCTATGTCATGCGGTAAAACGCTTAATTTTGAAATAAATATTCAAAATACTCCAAGTTAAATTGTGAATGAACACAATCAAGAAAAGCTAATAAAATCTAAAGATATGCCAGATTTTAAAGCAATTTTGCCTCTCTAATTGAAAAAAGATGTAACAAATGTTGACAAATGACATGCTGCTGTCTTGAAAGACAAAATATCTAATATACTATTCAAAAAAAGTAGGGGATATTTTATTTTGAGATCAAAATTTTCACATATACAAAGGGATACGAAACCATGTTGTATAGTTCCTTACTGAGGAAGCATTTCCAAAGAAATTCATCACCCAAACACATCAATGACACTCTCACGATCTGCACGGGATGCTATTGATGATCAAGGGGGTTGTGCCACAAATTTGCATGACTCTGAATTGGAAGGTTAGAGCCACTGTAAAGGAAGATTTTGAAGAGAAAGCATCAGATTATCAGTGGTTGAAGTCGTTAATTAAACAGAGACCATGCGCCGTCTAACACAGGAGGAGAGGTTACGTGCCCTTGGCATGCTACAGGTTGGCACAAGACAGGTCGTTGTGGCAAGGGCAATGAATGTTTCCCAGTCTGTCATCAGCAGATTATGGTCCAGACATCGTGCTACAGGGTCTGTTCAGGATAGACCACGATCCAGTCGACCAAGGGCAACAACTCAGGCTCAGGACAGATTCATCCGCACTATTGTCTTGAGAAATCGTATGGTAACAGCAAATCAGATAAGGTCTCAACTTCAAAGGGATACTGGCTTGGTAGTGAGTGGCCAGACCATCAGGAATCGTCTGCACAGATTTCACTTACACGCCCGGCGTCCTCGTGTCATTCCCTGTTTGAGGGATCGTCACATTAGGGCCAGACTCAATGGTGTCGTCATCATCAACGCTGGGATAATCGCCGATGGAACAACGTAATGTTCTCAGATGAGTCGAGGTTCACTGTGGACTTCCTTGACAGAAGCAGGAGGGTTTGGCGCCGGGTAACGAAACGTTTCCATGACGCGTTAACGTCATTAGACATGATCCGTATGGGGGTGGATCTGTAATGGTGTGGGGAGGCATCACTGCTGCGGCAGAACGGACTTGCATGTTGTTGCTGGACGTGTCACAGGGCAGTACTACGGGACAACATCTTGGCACCCCATGTTGTGCGTTTGCGCGTCGTTATGGCCACCGTTTCATTTTCCAAGATGACAATGCCAGATGTCATAGGGCCAGGATCGTTACAGATTACCTCCAGCAGCAGAATATCACCACATTACCATGGCCAGCACTCAGTCCGGACCTTTCCCCCATCGAGCATGTCTGGGACATGCTTGGACAGCTGCGCGCAGCGTCAACAACCTCCTGCCAATGTCCAAGAACTTGCTGCAGCATTGCAACAGGAATGGAATAACGTTCCCCAAAATGACCTGGGACGTCTCGTTAGGAGTATGCCACGCCCGAATTCGAGCTTGTCTAGCCAACCGAGGGGTTTTACCCGCTACTGACTCTGTTTCACAATGGTGGTAAATTTGCTGTGTGACCCTGTGTTTGTGTAATTTATTCTGGAGAATCTGTCCTTTACTGACTGTACACAGGGTTTCGAATAAATTGACAAATGTTTCCTTAATGTTTTTATGTCATTTGTTTCCTTCCTGACCTCATGATCTGCATTTCATGGTACTTGTAAATCCAATATCCCCTACTTTTTTTGAATAGTATATTTGAAATTCTAGTGTTGACATTCTGCAACTGGATATAGCATCTGTGTAGATCAATAATTACATTTTGATTGTTTGTAACAGAGCCACTAACATTCATTTTAATATTATATTGAAAATAAATTAGTTTTACCGCATGACATTTTTAAGGGGTGTATACAGGCAAATGCATTAAAATGTCATATATTGTCATCTTTTGCGAGGGGCACTCACAAAAATCAAAAATACACATGTGGATTTACACAGGAAAAGCTGAACCTGACTTATAACTTCATTTTTATTTTTTTGCCGTTTTGAAACTCAAAAATGTCACTGACCCAGATGCATTTGTGCATATGGTGTGAGACACTTGCATGTTTTAAAAAGCACCATGAATGCTGAAAGGTATATAAAGGTTTTAGAGCAACATATGCTCCCCTCCAGACGACATCAATTCCAGGGAAGGCCTTGTGCATTTCAGCAGGACAATGCAAAACCACATACTGCAGCTATTACAACAGCATGGCTTCGTAGTAGTAGAGTCCGTGTGCTGAACTGGCCAGCCTGCAGTCCTGATCTTTCACTGATTGAGAACATTTGGCGCATAATTAAACGAAAAGTCCGTCAAAGGAGACTCAAAACTCTCCGGCAGCTGGAAGCCTGTATTAAACAAGAGTGGGATCAAGGATCAAATTCCTATGGCTAAAATCAAGAAACTTGTCTCCTCAATGCCGAGACGCCTCCACTCTGTGTTAAAAAGAAGAGGGGATGCTACACCATGATAAACAGGCCCCTGTCCCAACCTTTTTGGGACCTATAGCAGCCATCAAATTTGAAATGAGCTCATTTTGTGGATAAAATTGTAAAATTTCTCAGTTTCAACATTTGCTATGTTATCTCTGTTCTATTGTGAATAAAATACTGGCTGGTGTGATTTGAAAGTCATTACCTTTTGATTTTAGTCACAATTTACACTTTGTCCCAACTATTTTGGAATTGGGGTTATACGATTTCCATAGAGTACAGATGAGTATTTGTACTTCTTGCAGTTGTCCAGCAGATGGTGCTGTTCTTGTCATCGCTATAGACCACGCCTATTGGAAGTCTGTCCCCGCCTCTTTGTCCGACCCCGCCCCATTCCGCGGCCCGCAGTCAGGGGTAGGCTACTTGCACAAAACTGCCGCGAAACCTCAGATAAGTTCATACCTATGACAGCTGGCAAAGTTAGCAGAGTTGGGGTAAGAAACAAATCATATCGCCTTGATGTAAATGATCATTTACAAAGATGTTCTTTAGTTAACATTAGTTAGCTGACTAGCCAACTAGGTGGATATATCCAATGAGCAATGTACGCGATGGCTCCGGATGGCTCACGTAGCTGAGTCTTGCCGTCATGGCCAAAGACAATAGAGCGTATGAGCATACCAGAAAGCCTCCTGAGCCCCAAGTGCATGCATTCGCTCCCCAGAAGCTGATTGGTTGGTATGCAAATGAGGAACATCATTTTCCTGCCAATCAAAGTCGTTAAAACTTTTCCTATTGTTATGTGGCTCGGGAATTCGGAAGTTCACAGGCCATTGAGTTGGGATCCATGAAATATCATTAAGATTTTTTGAATCACATTTTTTTTTGCGAAGGGATTGTTATGATGATTAGCATTTCTTCTAAACTGCTGAAATTTGATTCACATTTTGCGATGAGAATCTGCCTAATCTGATCCCAGCAAATATGCAAAAAAAGGAGAAATCAGCAAGGGGGCAAATACTTTTTCAAAGCACTGTACATATTAAAGCTTTTTTTCTACAAAGTACCCTCCCTAAGCCTTGATTACAGCCTGACATATCCTTGACATTCTTTCCAGCAGTTTAAGGAGAGAACTTCCTGGTAACTCATTCTGGGCTTTTAAGAGAGGCAGTTGCTTCAGGTACGGCAGTTTTCCAATGCATTTTCCATGTATAGAGGTACGACAGTCCCCATTTCAAACCCTGCCTAACCTAACCTTGACCCTAACCCTAACCCTAATCCCTAACCCTTCCCCAAACCATAATCCCTAATCTTTATCCTAATCCCTTCAAATCGACTGCCGTACCGATAAAAACTGCCGTATCTGTAGACAGTGCGTTTAAGAGATCCTTCACGAGCTCTCTTGAGCTTGAGGGCACACTTCTCTGCCTGTCTGGTCAAGTTCATCCCACAACAACTCAAGTTGAAATTCAAGATGCACATTTGCTAGTAAGCAACATTTTTTTAGTCAATACAAGTGTCAGTTTGGCAGTTTGTGTGCCTTTGTAGCTCAAAATTAACTTAAAGATGACAAAAACCAGCCAAATTCTGATAAAAGGGGAGTGTTCATAATATTTTTGTCTGTAGTGTATCTCAAAAAGTTCCAAATAAATTTACATGAAACTTTGAAAAATTTAAATCGAATTAATTAAATATCAACTAATCACCCAAATGACACAAAAGACAGTTCACTAACATGAACGTGACGCAAGTACTGCATAAAATTCATACATGCGCTTCAAGGGAGAATTACGTCGATTGCATGTGCTTTCAGGAACGTAACGTCAAGAAGAAAAATTACTGTTAAATTAAGTACTTTCGATTTGTAAAAGAACCGCCCTTTCTGGCGAGAAGAGATAAGACCCGACACTTACCGTCTTTGGTGCAATCATCCAATTGCATCAGTCACCAGCAGACAAGTACCGTGACACATGACTTTCTGATAGCATTGGATCAGGGCAAGGGTAAGGATTTGAATTACAAACGTAACTGTTTCTCAGTATTTCCAACAGAATATCTCGATTTACTTTGCTTGCAATACTTTGTAAAATATTCTTAATTAACCCTTTGATGCGTTCGACCTATAAAAAAGGAAGAATTAATTGAGCGGATTATTAAAAATATTCAAGATTCCCCCTTTCACGAATATGAAAATGAGACATTTTGATAGCGGTCAGTGTAATGATATTATCCAAGTTTTGTGATTTTTAATGACATAATGCTAACAGTTTTCCATTGTAAACGACTAACGAAAAATTCCAAAAATTTGCACGGACACCCAATTTGACAAAGAAAGACAGGCAAATGCAGGTCAGACTCAGCCGCTGTAACAGATCATTACATTAGAACCAGGTGAAATACATTGCTGACATTACAAGACATCTTGTAGCCAGTTGATGCGTGCTCTTTATTTACATTCCTACTAATTCCAACATCCATACTGCGCACCGTTGCAGCTCGACTACTGCTCCCTGAACTCATAGCATGTAGGACACAATAGGTTTAAATAACCTACCACTAAAAGACGGATCCGAGCGCTGAACTGTACACAATACAGTTCGATTCTTACGCATTCAAATTGGCGCGTACCTGCGGCGACAGCCTGCGGTAGGGTCACAGACCCGGTCATCCCGGTCGAGCCGAATATAACCACATTTTTTATCCAATCAGTCATTATTAGGCTAGATGCACTGAGTCAGGATGCCAAAGCCAGTAGCGATTAGTACATATGATACTTGATTTCAAAACAACTGCGGCGATAGCTCGTTATAAAATAAAAGACACGCCCCCTTGAACTATGGTAACCGTTCACCCCTGCGAATAACTTCTCCCCACGCGGACAACTGGGTCTGTGATTGGATGGTTTCCTCGAATAGTTTCCCTTATGAGAACCAGGGGCGGGTGCGATAGGCGATGCCATGGCTGCGTTCGAATATGCTTTTTTGCTTAGGAAAATCTTAAATCCTAGAAAATGACTCTAAAGTATTTACTTGGCAGCAAAGATAGGGGCTGCGTTCGAGCTCCTCGTCTGCAAGGTCTGCAGCTGCGTCGCACAGTTACATGACAAGTTTGTAAGGGCGGTACGAGTTGGCTCGAACAACGACTTGAGACTGCTGCAAAAGACCTTCCTCACTAACAAGATAGAGCAAAAGAGCCATTCAGAGAATTAACAACCTCTAGTGGCGACGACGCGGTTGGCCCTTTCGTATACGGTCGTCGTGTTCCCAAAAGGTCGTCATGCTCTCAGAGATATTAAAAAAACTAGAGTGGACAACGTCATTGGCTGGACCAAAGTGTACACGGCAGAATTGCTCTGCCATCTTGTCCAATGAGGCACATGTTGCCTAAACAGTACACATGGGTGTTGACAAATTATTATTTTTTTGGGTGGGGGACTTGTTTTCCGTGTTCTTTTTTATCTTTTCACACTTAAAAAATGACACGAATAAAGAATTGTAAATCAACAATATTTACGCTCCATTATTTGACAAAGCTAAAGAATAAGCTCTGCGATTGCCTTACCTTTATATTATCGCTCAGTTACCTACGTTTTCGTTTCATTCAAAGAAAAAGCGTTCGCATCCAGCTGTGCCTGTGAGTCTGACTCAGGTCTATACCTGGAAGAAACTAGTCGTTATGTGCATATATGAATTTATGCTTTGTGTATTAAGATAGGAACAACTTCATTCTGAAGTGTTCATAGCCTACCTTCTTGTTGTCTTCATTTAATCCGTCTTTGCCCAAACACAATGGATAACAGGATGATTTTACGTGTTAATAAATAAACGAATAAACTGAAGCCTTTTTTGCCAGGTAATTTAACTGGCACCTTTTTGCCAGTTATTTTAACTGTAATTTTACAATAAGTTTACCACAGAGTTCAGTGCATGTTCAGTGTAAACCACGGTTAAATGCGCGAAGGACTCCTCTTACAGTTAAAATGACAAGGAGACAATGCGTTAATTTAACGGTTAAATTCAGTCAGTTTATAACAGTGTAGGAAAGCTGAACTTCCATTTCGTTGCTCTTTTGCGTATGTGCATGGTGCGAACCAGCTTGACTGGTATACACGAGTGCTTTTGAATGGAAATGCATTGTGATGGGACTAGACATTTTGTCCGACGTAAGCGAAAATCCGTCATATAAAATCCGATGTATTCGATGTTTATTTAATGGAAAAACATTACAGAATTCATTTTTTTTTTTTTTAATTTATTTATCAGGGACAATGTGGAAAAAACATTAAGCTCAGCAGAGTAGATGTTCCAGAATCTATCTTCAGCTAATTTCCATAAATTGCCCACAATACTCATTCAATAACAGCTTCCATCACATGCATTCATTATTGTTGCCTACATTCAGAAATTAAGTGCTACACACACACACACACACACACAAATACAACCCCAATTCCGAAATAGTTGTGACAAAGTGTAAATTGTGAATAAAATCAAAATGCAATGACTTTCAGATCACATGAGCCAATATGTAATTTACAATAGAACATAGATAACATTTCAAATGTTGAATCTGAGACAGTTTACATTTTTATCCACAAAATTAGCTTATTTCAAATTTTCTGGCTGCAACAGGTCTCAAAAAAGTTGGGACACAGGCAAAAAAGGGCTGAAAAAGCAATTAATATATTAGAGAATCAGCAGAAAGAACATTTAGCAAGTAATTAAGTTAACTGGCATCAGGTGTGTAACATGATTGGCTATAAAAGGGATGTCTTAGAGAGGCTGAGTCTCTCAGAAGTAAAGATGGCCAGAGGCTCTCCAACCTGTGAAGGCTTGCGTAAAAAAAAAAATTGTGGAATACTTTAAAAACAATGTTCCTCAACGTCAAATTGCAAAGGCTTTGAAGGTCTCATCATCGACAGTGCATAAAATCATTAAAAGATTCAGAGAAACTGGAAACATCTCTGCGCATAAGGGACAAGGCTGAAGACCTTTACTGGATGCCCGTGATCTTCGGGCCCTCAGACGCCACTGCATCACTCACCGGCATGATTCCGTCATTGACATTACTAAATGGGCCCAGGAATACTTCAAGAAACCACTGTCTGTAAACACAGTCCGCCTTGCCATCCACAGATGCCACCTAAAACTCTATCATGCAAAAAAGGAAGCCATTGTTGAGCATGATCCAGAAGTGCCGCCCGTGTTCTGTGGGCCAAGGCTCATTTAAAATGGACTGTAGCAAAGTGGCAAAGTGTCCTGTGGTCAGACGAGTCCAAATGTGACATTCTTGTTGGAAATCATGGGCCTTGTGTCCTCCGGGCTAAAGAGGTGAAAGACCACCCCCCCTGTTATCAGCGTTCAGTTCAAAAGCCAGCATCTCTGATGGTATGGGGATGCATTAGTGCATATGATGTGGGACTCTTACATGTTTTAAAAAGCACCATGAATGCTGAAAGGTATATAAAGGTTTTAGAGTAACATATGCTCCCCTCCAGATGACATCTCTTCCAGGGAAGGGCTTGTGTATTTCAGCAGGACAATGCAAAAACACATACTGCAGCTATTACAACAGCATGGCTGTCAAAGGAGACCCAAAACTCTCCAGCAGCTGGAAGCCTGTATTAAACAAGAGGGTCATTCCATGCCAAATCACCTAATGGTCCCCAGGTGACCCTCTTAGATTTTGCTGAAACTCCATGAAAATGTTCATATATGCAAATAACGAACACACAGAAAATTTCAGGCCAAAAGTCCAAGCCGTTTTGAAATTATGGCTGTCCGAAGACCCCCCTCTTTTTCGCCGTCATGTCGTCATGGATTTTGTTCATTTTCAAATGATCATATTTTTGGATTTGAAAAAAAGCTACAAAGCTGAAAATTGCTACCTGGGGTAATTTGCACACAAGCTTTCAGAATCTGCAATCAAAAACAGTGTATCTTGCTTCCTTTTTTGAAGATATGGGCACCTGAAAATGAAAGTTTTTTCTAGCGGAAATTATTTTTTGCGATTTTTTAGGCTTACCTGGTGCCCGAACCATTGATCTGAGGATACCCAAATTGCTGATACATAATCTCTACATACAGCTAAATAACTCCCTGCAAGCATAGACTTATAAAACAATCAGTAAAAAGGTATGGCTAGGGTCCAAAGTCGACTTTCACAAAAAAATCTCAAAAATCACCCCTTTTCGGGGGGTCGGTTGACCTTGTGAACAGTTACTCAGGGTAATGAAATTTGCACCACAGAATTATATGTATCTGTCCTTTATATGTACCAAATTTCATTGATGTGACTTAACTCCTTCATAGTTAGGCAGTGTTTCAAAGAAACCCACTAATTTGATCAAATTACACCATTTTGCTGTACATTACAATGTCTTCGGTAGATGTCAAAGGGCAAAAAATGAGAATAAGTAATCTTTGATAACCTTTTTATATATAATAATTCTTAGAAAGTTGTAAAATTCATGACTTTGTACATCAGGAATAGTATCATATGGCTTGTTTTAAAACAAAGTTTTCCATAGTACCATACATTGTACATATTGTACATTGATGTTACTAATACAAAACTGCTTCTATTTAAGTGGATTCAACTTACTGATTTTCAGTGGGCTCTACTTACATTATTTGCATGAGGTCATAGCTGTTGGAAACTGTTTATTAAGATTCATCCTAGTCCAGGTGACCTCGTCTAATTAGGTGTTAAAACATTGTTTATCTAGGTTCATCCTAGTCTACTTAACTCCAAACCACAACTGTTTATTTAAAATAGCTGGATCAATTACCTCACTGTTGTGGCCGTATTGTTTACAGAATAATTGAACAGTGTGTTCACTTTTCAGCTCACATCCACTCCTCACAATTCATTTCAACTGCAATGTTCAGCAGATGAAGTGTACATTTTGTGAGCTCTGTAAAAATCAAGATTTAAAACATGGAATTTGAAGCATCAAGATCGGGATGCAGTATTGGAATTGCACTGGAGGAGGAATGCCATAAGAAAATATATGGCAGAAATGTTGGCACACTTGCAGCCTCTGACTTGTCACAGGATGATAAGAAGCTATTGGAATGGAGAAGTGGGGTACTGCTACGTGATGACAGCACAGTGTGTTTTCACCATGAGAAGATGTACATCTCTCGATATGAATATACTCAGAAATATTGCAGTGATCCATTCAAAATGCACAAGAAACGTATTTCAAGTAGGTTTGCTTCAATTTGCTTTTACAAATTATTGTAATTGTCAATTTACCAGAGCTCGAGGATGTTGTTATATACCGTAAAAGTAGCATAATTTGATCAAATTAGTGGGTTTCTTTGAAACACTGCCTAACTATGAAGGAGTTAAGTCACATCAATGAAATTTGGTACATATAAAGGTCAGATACATATAATTCTGTGGTGCAAATTTCATTACCCTGAGTAACTGTTCACAAGGTCAACCGACCCCCCGAAAAGGGGTGATTTTTGAGATTTTTTTGTGAAAGTCGACTTTGGACCCTAGCCATACCTTTACTGATTGTTTTATAAGTCTATGCTTGCAGGGAGTTATTTAGCTGTATGTAGAGATTATGTATCAGCAATTTGGGTATCCTCAGATCAATGGTTCGGGCACCAGGTAAGCCTAAAAAAAAAAAAAATAATTTCCGCTAGAAAAAACTTTCATTTTCAGGTGCCCATATCTTCAAAAGGAAGCAAGATACACTGTTTTTTTTTTTTCTGAAAGCTTGTGTGCAAATTACCCCAGGTAGCAATTTTCAGCTTTGTAGCTTTTTCAAATCCAAAAATATGATCATTTGAAAATGAACAAAATCCGTGACGCCCTTGCCCAGACGACAAGAAAGAGGGGGGGGATCTTCGGACAGCCATAATTTCAAAACGGCTTGGACTTTTGGCCTGAAATTTCCTGTGTGTTCGTTATTTGCATATATGAACATTTTCATGGAGTTTCAGCAAAATCTAAGAGGGTCACCTGGGGACTTTCCTGAAAATTAGGTGATTTGGCATGGAATGACCCAAGAGTGGGATCAAATTCCAATGGCTAAACTCAAGAAACTTGTCTCCTCAATGCCCAGATGCCTCCACTCTGTGTAAAAAAGAAGAGGGGATGCTACACCATGGTAAACAGGCCCCTGTCCCAACTTTTTTGACACCTGTAGCAGCCATCAAATTTGAAATGAGCTAATTTTGTAGATAAAATTGTAAAATTTCTCAGTTTCAACATTTTCTATGTTATCTTTGTTATATTGTGAATAAAATACTGGCTGGTGTGATTTGAAAGTCATTGCATTTTGATTTTATTCACAACTTACTCTTTGTCCCAACTATTTGGGGTTGTATGTATGTATATTTGTGTGTGTGTGTGTGTGTGTGTGTGTGTGTTGCACTTAATTTCTGAATGTAGGTAACAATAATGAATGTATGTGATGGAAGCTGTTATTGAATGAGTATTGTCGACAACAGATGGAAATTAGCTAAAGAAGATAGAATCTGGAACATCTACTCTGCTGAGCTTAATGTTTTTTTCACACTGTCCCTGATAAATAAATAAATAAATAAAAATTCTGTAATGTTTTTCCATTAAATAAACATCGAATATATCGGATTTTATATGACGGATTTTAAACACATCGGACAAAATGTCCAGTCCCGTCACAATGCATTTCCATTCAAAAGCACTCGTGTAGGCCTATACCAGGCAAGCTGGTTCGCACCATGCACATACGCAGTCGCAACAGAGCAACGAAATGAAGTTCGGCTTTTCTACACTGTTATAAACTGACTGAATTTAACCGTTAAATTAACGCATTGTCGCCTTGTCATTTTGACTGTAAGAGGGGTCCTTCGCGCATTTATCCGTGGTTTACACTGAACATGCACTGAACTCTGTGGTAGACTTATTGTAAAATTACAGTTAAAATAACTGACAAAAAGGTGCCAGTTAAATTACCTGGCAAAAAAGGCTTCAGTTTATTCGTTTATTTATTAACACGCAAAATCATCCTGTTATCCATTGTGTCTGGGCAAAGACGGATTAAATGAAGACAACAAGAAGGTAGGCTATGAACACTTCAGAATGAAGTTGTTCCGATCGTAATACACAAAGCATAAATTCATTTATGTATATAACGACTAGTTTCTTCCAGGTATAGACCTGAGTCAGATCACAGGCACAGCTGGATGCGAACGCTTTTTCTTTGAACGAAAGGAAAACGTCGGTAACTGAGCGATAATATAAAAGGTAAGGCAATCGAGAGCTTATTCTTTAGCTTTGCCAAATAATGGAGCGTAAATATTGTTGATTTACAATTCTTTATTCGTGTTCTTTTTTAAGTGTGAAAAGATTAAAAAGAACATGGAAAACAAGTCCCCCACCCAAAAAATAATTTGTCAACACCCATGTGTACTGTTTAGGCAACATGTGCCTCATTGGACATTTATCCATACACAAGATGGCGGAGCAATTCTGCCGTGTACGCTTTGGTCCAGCCAATGACGTTGTCCACTCTAGTTTTTTTTAATATCTCTGAGAGCATGACGACCTTTTGGGAGCATGACGACCGTATACGAAAGGGCCAACCGCGGCGACGACAACACATTTAGGAGTACAGGCAGCTGTTTCAATGACTTGAATTCAGTGGTGGACTGAGGGGAGAGAGCAAAATATCTCATTTATATTTTTCCCCCGCATCACCCACTCGATACAATTTTCAGTTTTCCAAAGGTCTTCTGATTATTTTCATGCCATACTTTAAGTAACTGTGATTAATTTTTTTTTTCGTAAAAATAACTTTTATTGAGGCATCTCCATGTTTTCCTGGTGTTGCTAGGTAACAAAGGGTAAACAACCTCGACTGCCCTCTTCCTGTCCCAAATGAGCAGTCATTACCGTGCTGGCGTGCTCAACGAGAAAACTGAGGATACTATAAATAAAAAAATAAAACAAGTGTTTACTAATTTGACAATTCTGTGTTTGAGTTCAGATTTTGTTAGCAGAATGGTTTATGTTCCTTTCTGTGTCCCGATAATCAATTTGTGGCTGTTTAGCTAGCATGCTAAGCTATCACAAATTCTGTAAAAAGAGTGGCAACTGAGTGTTTACAGCGAGCTAGTGACTCAATTGACTGTGAATTAACAAATTGTCGCTCTTATAAACGGAATGACCGCACCTTAATGATTGAATAGCAGAAAGATTGAGTTATCTCAATGCTAGCACATAATAGGAATTCCCATTGAGGCACGAACGGAAATTAGCAATGTGAACACAGTAGGAATTGCCATTAAGGAGCTAACGATCGCTAAAATATTAACAGTCAACCCATGTACCTGCTTGGATTTGACCAAGTTGGCTAGTCCTGTTTAGGCAGAGGTAATGAAGGAGACATGTTGACAAGAAAAAATTGATTGGATGACTTCAGTTCGGGAGAATAGTGCCTACATTCCAATAAATTGAATATTAGCTAGCTAACGATTGCTACCATGCAGATGCTAGCCACTAATCAAATTTAATGTTAGAGACTGAATTACAAATGTGTGAATGCCTGCCGAATTTCTTTAAGAATGTAACCGCCGTCCTTGCTTAGCCAGCAAACGTAACTTTCCGTAATCATTGAGTACTTTAATCTCTAGCTCGCTACTTCTTCAGTCATCTGTATTTTCAGACTTGACAGTAAAGACGGAAAAAGTAGCTTCCATCTGTCTATCTCCCCATGTAACGCGCAACCACCTGCCAATATGGCTACTGATAATACTGAGCACAGAGAGAATGCGCTAAGGGCAATGCCCACTTTAGGAGACCGGAACGATAGCCAAAACATCCCATTAATTTTTCATTGTTTCACAATCTTCTTTGTTAGGAAGATCTTTGCTGCTGGGCAAGACACACGAAGCATCACACAAGACTTAACGCGAATAAATATGGCGACTTATGCAGCAGCAGAGCAAATAACAGAGATGAACGGTTTGGATATTCCACTCGTTATTCATGGATTTATGGATGATCATCGGGATAGGATACGAAGGTACCAAATAAATGACTTGTCACTGTGTGCATTTATGTTCCAGATACTGGTTAGATGTATCGTTTTTCAAATTCTTTGCATGTCCGAAACGTAATTTTTTGCCTAAAACGATGATTCTACAAAACCCAAAACCAGTGAAGTTGGCACGTTATGTAAATCGTAGATAAAAACAGAATACAATGATTTGCAAATCCTTTTCAACTTATATTCAATTGAATACACTGCAAAGACAAGATGTTTAATGTTCAAACTGAGAAACTTTATTTTTTTTGTGCAAATAATCATTAACTTAGAATTTAAAGGCAGCAACACATTGCAAAAAAAGTTGGCACAGGGCCTTTTTTACCACTGTGTTACATCACCTTTCCTTTTAACGACACTCAGTAAACGTTTGGGAACTGAGGAGACCAATTTTGAAGCTTTTCAGGTGGAACTCTTTCCCATTCTTGCTTGATGTACAGCTTAAGTTGTTCAACAGTCCGGGGTCTCCGTTGTCGTATTTTTACGCTTCATAATCGCCACACATTTTCAATGGGAGACAGGTCCGGACTACAGGCAGGCCAGTCTAGTACCCGCACTCTTTTACTACGGAGCCATGCTGTTGTAACACGTGCAGAATGTGGCTTGGCATTGTCTTGCTGAAATGAGCAGGGGCGTCCATGAAAAAGACGTTGCTTGGATGGCAACATATGTTGCTCCAAAACCTGTATCTACCTTTCAGCATTAATGGTGCCTTCACATATGTGTAAGTTGCCCATGCCTTGGGCACTAATACACCCCCATACCATCACAGATGCTGGCTTTTGAACTTTGGCGCCTATAACAGTCCGGATGGTTCTTTTCCTCTTTGGTCCGGAGGACCACGACGTCCACAATTTCAAAAACAATTTGAAATGTGGACTCGTCAGACCACAGAACACTTTTCCACTTTGCATCAGTCCATCTTAGATGAGCTTGGGCCCAGCGGCCGGCGTGGCGTTTCTGGGTGCTGTTGATAAATGGCTTTCGCTTTGCATTGTAGAGTTTTAACTTGCACTTGCAGATGTAGCGACGAACTGTAGTTACTGACAGTGGTTTTCTGAAGTGTTCCTGAGCCCATGTGGTGATGTCCTTTACACACTGATGTCGGTTTTTGATGCAGTGCCGCCTGAGGGATCGAAGGTCACGGGCATTCAATGTTGGTTTTCGCCTTGTCGCTTCGTGCAGTGATTTCTCCAGATTCTCTGAATCTTTTGACGATATTACGGACCGTAGATGATGAAATCCCTAAATTTCTTGCAATAGCTCGGTGAGGAATGTTGTTTTTAAACTGTTCGACAATCAGCTCACGATTTGTTCACTAAGTGGTGACCCTCGCCCCATCCTTGTTTGTGAATGACTGAGCATTTCAGGAAGCTGCTTTTATACCCAATCATGGCACTCACCTGTTCCCAATTAGCCCGTTCACCTGTGGGATGTTCCAAATAAGTGTTTGATGAGCATTCCTCAACTCTCTCAGTCTTTTTTTTTTACTTGTGCCAGCTTTTTTGAAACATGTTGCAGGCATCAAATTCCAAATGAGCTAATATTTGCAAAAAATTACAAAGTTTACCTGTTCGAACATTAAGTAACTTGTCTTTGCAGTGTATTCAATTGAATATAGGTTGAAAAGGATTTGCAAATCATTGTATTCTGTTTTTATTTATGATTTACACAACGTGCCAACTTCACTGGTTTTGGGTTTTGTACATATGCCTGTATTATATTAATGAAACGATGAAAATAAACCTATGGATCAATAAGAATCGCTGGCTGCGGAATCTGTTAATATGCATAAAGTCGAACAATTCTTTGTAGTTACAGCGGTGAATTGCTTACTTTGTCGTGGCCAGCAGGTTCTATACAAACACTGTAATCCCCTATCAACACACTAAATGTACTTTCTTATTCATAAGAGCAACTGTCCATATCAGCCCAAACATGTATTGCTTTCCAGTATAACGTTACCCCCGTAAAAAAAAAAAAACATGCATCATAGGAACACTCCTACCAGTACCCCTGACCAAGGAACTGGCTTTAGAACTGGAGTTGGTCCTCGGGCACTGCTCTCTGGCTGCCCACTGCTCCTAAATATATCAGGGGTTAAATGCAGAGGACAAATTACCCCACGGGGTTCAATAAAGTATATCTTATCCCATCTCTCTTATTCCCCTAACCTAGCATGGGCTCTTAAGTGATCGACAATTTAATTTTTTGACTGGTTGTCCACGGACAAGCTCTTCAATGAAAATCAGTAGCCCGTCTGGAATGGTGGTTGTCCGGAATGGTTCTGTGGAATAATATTCCTATCAAAAATCGCCAACCAATAGAATGCCAGGTTCCGTGTTGACCAATGAAATTATTGATGCCTCGTTGCATGCCCATTCGTTTAACTTCAAAAAGTGTACCGTGGGGGCAGCGACGTTTACCCAACAACAGACCTTCTCCGAAGATTCTGTGGAGTGTGCGGCTATGCCACGATTGTGCGATCGCTCATTAAACTATTGTTACTCTGTAGATTATGTAGCCATCTAGCTAGCTAGCTAACGTTAACTATGGACAATCTTTGAAAATATTCGTCCTAATTAAGCGGCGTCATTTGTTTTTGTCCTAATTTAACCCGCTTGTTAGCTGTACCAGTGATTGCTCTTGAGGTAGCATACCGTGGGGGCTGGGGGGCGGTGACTCCGAGACCCACTCCCGAAGACAATGCAGTATCTTTGGCTATATGCTGTGTGACCGATCGCTGATTAAACTACGGTACTCTTGTGATTATTTAGCCATCTAGTTAGCTAATGTAATGGACTCAGCCCAGATAGCAAGCTCCGTCGGGCCAAAGTTGGTTTAAGGTCAGTGTTTGTCGGCCTCGGTCGGCAGCGGATTTCCGCTGGTTTGCCGACGTTGGGCCAACGCCGGCAGTGGCAGCATTTTCACCAGCGGATTTCCGACAGTTTCCCGACGTTGGGCCAGCGTCGGCATTGACAGCATTTTCACCAGCGGATTCCCGGCGGTTTACCAACGTTGAAACACCGTCATTTATGTCGCTATTATTTTTATTTTAATTGTCGGTTGCAGTCACTACCTGTACATCAGCAAAGCTTGCTGTCATAGCCTGCCAAATGGAACTCAATCTTCATGACTTATGCTACTCGTTTGTCATAAACTCGCCGAGTGAAATACATCTGCTTACCAATGACATTCCTATTACTGAAATGTCTCAACGTTAAATACACGTCTAATGCAGTTTTTTATGTTAATAAGCACCTATTTTTTTCCACCGAAGGGTTGTATTAATTAATGTGAGGGTCCATGTTGCGTTACGTCCTAGGGCGTTTGCAATAGGCCGATGTGTTTTTTTTTTTTGTTTTTGTTTTTTTTTTTTGGACATGTGCACTGCTGCGTTTTTTTTCTCCTCAAAGGCTCAGATAACATCACAGCCACGTTACTGATTGCCGAGTTGGGAATGTTTCAGGACCGCATACCACCGCCAGGGCAAGGACAACTGTTCAGTCCATGCCTGTTCGGAGGATACCAGGATCATCGCGAGCAGCAAATTTAAAAAGATGCACAACTATAAATATAGTGGCGCACTTTCATTCATTTGACTACCAAGTGACCGAAGACGCAAACTTAAGCCTGATTCATGCTTCTTGCGGTCGGCGCGGTCAGCACGGCCTACACGGTGAAATGACGCAATTGCGGCCAAGGCGACAGAGCGCGGAGGGTCCGCGGAGGCTCTGAACGCCGAGCCGCGCACATGGAGGATTTTGTAACAACGCGCCGGGTCGCATAGACCGTTGCAATGATTGGCTAGCTTCAGGACCCGGAAGTACGTATACCTATTAAACTTAAAAATGAAAAGCCTCAAAGAAAAGCCAGCTGTACGTACAAACAGCGGAAAATACAAACATCTTTACTACAGTTCCTGTCGGATCTACAAGGATGCTCATTGCCAGACATCGGTGCAGGAACTGCCGAAATGCAAACCATGTCAACTTAGTTTTCGAAAGTTTCAAGTGACCCAATTATCGTAATAGTGGAGAAAGAGCGGCCAGTAATATTTGTTTTGACATCGACGCACTGTCTAATCTAATTCAAAATAATCGAGCCGTGTGTTTGGTAGTAATAATAATAATAATAATAGTTGCAATATGATAGTGAAAATGAACGTATTTATCACAGAAATAAGATTCAGTAGCGCAACTGCAGAGCAGGTCCGTTCTTGGAGCCGCTTTGACCGCATCAAGCATGAAACGACTAGACGTTCGTGGGGATCGTGCGCGCCGTCCGCACCGCTGAAACCGCGCCGACCGCAAGAAGCATGAATCAGGCTTTACGCTCGGTCGCCTGCTACCAACCTCCCTCTGTCTGACTCACCATTTATGTCCCTCATGAGCTAATATTCTATCTGTGGCGGTGAAGTTCAGCGCGAGCTGTTTCAGTTATTTTTAGCCGCTGTCGGTTATCGCTACCGGACTACAAGCTATATTTTGCGTGACATCGCTAGACACATGATTCAGCTGTATGTAACAAAACATGTTGATTTAAGTAAGTATTTCAAAATCTGAATGGTCTAAAGTTCATATTTTTGTTATTTCAATCGTTGAAGAATCATCTGTTCACTCGCCTGACGTCCTCAAATCAAACGTGAGGCTTGGTAAGTTAACTGGCTAAGTGTCACTTAACTGAGCTTGAAGTAGCAAGCTAGCGCTCCCGTGCTAACGGTAGTCTTGGACTAGTTGTAAAGGGAGGTTCCCATTGCGTTTTGTATGCTATTGTTATTATCTTGTTTTCATCATCATTATTATTATTATTATTATTATTTACTAAATTATTTACTAAAGAGCAACGAAAGTGCGAGTATAGCACACTAAAGTTTGAGATGCTCAAGTTAACTTTGCAGCAAACGCACTGTGAGCTCACTGGCTCGATATCCTCGATTTTATCATTTTACTTCATGAAGATGGACATGAGGAACATCGTCTGTGGAGGTAAGTCGCTGCGACAGTAAAAATGATTTTAGAATAAATATTAGAATGCGGTCAAACTATTGTGGTCATTCAAAGCATTTCTAACGATAGTCCCCTTAACAGAGATTTTATGTCCTGTGACCATGCACCTGGCTTGGCCGCTTGTCATATTGGGGCGATGTTGCCGCTTCATGTAGGTCTACAGATCAGTCAAATAGTGCATGCAGCAATCATGACTACTGAAAATGTCGCCACTGCAAGTTCTGTTGTTCGTTGTCCTTCGTAGAGCCTACACTGAGATAGTCGACTCCATAAGTAAACATTGTGCTAAAGATGCGATGAGGCGGCATTCAGTTCTAGATCTGCTCCCAAAGATTCAACAATTTGTGGAAGAAGTGATCCCACGGTATAGTGGGCAACGAGGGCAGTATCTGTCCCTGGTTTTCACACCAACTTCTGGCCTTTAGTTGATTGTCTAAATTAGCCAAACCATTTATGAAATCTGACATTTCAGGCGCATTTCTTTAAATTATCATGAATGACCACCAAAGACTGTGCTTGTCTCCCTTCGTAAAACATTTTTCATTGGACAAATCTATATTTGTGTGTGCAACCAATTAAATAAATTAGTCAAGGGTAACTGATAAAAATAAAAACCTGCATAGTACCAGCCCTCCAGGACCGGAATTGCCCACCCCTGGTATAGCCCATAATACAGAAGTCACTCATGAGTGACATGCATTAAATGTTGTATTATTTTTACTGTGACTTCTCCTGCAATAGGTCTATCATGATTTTTTTTTCCTAAGTTACTGTAGTCCTGTTGTGATTTGTCCAAGACTGGTTAACATTAACAGGTAATTTTCTAAACCTGTCCTTCACTCCCTTTGTCTTCTCCAGCGCTCCTAATCTGGTCTCACCAGTGCCTCCAACGCAGCAGTCTCTCTCTCAGCATGAGACTCATAGACTGATGTGGCTTCTGTGTGGCTGAAATTCTGATGTGTCCTGATGAGATGAGTTTGTGGGGCAGGGCAGTGCTGTGAGGGACCAGGCTGCTCCTCAGAGACGGAGAGCAATGGATGAGGGCTCTCCTCACAGAAACGGGGTACTTTCTCCCCTCTGTGCAGATGTAGACGCCAGTGGACATGGAGCTGCTCTAATTCTGCACGCAGTTACACTATTCTATCTCTAGATGGCACGCCCAAATCGTTTATTACATATTCACGACAGAGCCTTGCCCGTTACCGATTTAGAGTATGAATGTGGGCGAGTTACAGGTGCACTATGCAAGTTTGTTTGACATCACTTCTGTTGACATTCGAAGTCAAACAAAACAGAGGTAGCTCACCCCTCCCTCCCATAGTTCCCTCCCTCCCATGCTTCTGTAACTGTCAACTCTTGTCGGTGATTGGGTGGAACGGTTGTTATGTTATGGCACATTTGTGTTTATTTGCAGTTTGTGACGCCTGTGTGGTCTTCAGAGCCCGGGATTTTTTTTTTACAGTGAATCCTGGGGCAGGCAGCTAGCGGATCATGGGGAGATATCAGCTAATTGAGACAAAAATATAATCGCGCAGAAAACAAACAAACTTGCATAATGCACCGTTAAAGGGCATCTAAAGTCGATTCCCATTGTTTTTGTTTATCGGCCAATCAGCGAGCCGCACCTGCGCAAACGAACCGAAATAGAAGGATTATCTACGCATGTACACAAAACATTGGTTTATATGAATGAAATTGGTCATGTGACAATGCAAGATGTCAACAAAAGCAAGTGATTTGTTTGTAAACATAGGACGTTCAACGTCCCGTCTGAGAATCGACTTCAGATGCCCTTTAAGTCCCATCCCTGTTTCCCAGGAATTGTGGGAATTGCACTCCTCAGCCAAGCCTCATGCAAACTGCTTAATACACTTCATTATTGTATCCTAGTGAAACAGGCAGTGATGCAGTGGCTGAATATAGTTCCTTAACACTTGGGTAAAACCAGAGCCATTGATATTCTCAGAGTTACGACACACTCATTGACTCTGTACAAAAAAATGGCGGCAAGACTTCGGTCTGGGAACTTCCTATAGTTCCAAAAGAGGATTCTCGCAGCTTCATACTGATTCAATTCCATTGAGACAACATCGACGGTAAGTAATAAAATATTGAAGTCTTATGATTCACGAAATGTATATATCATATCAGTGGTCATGTATCATTTATAATCTCTAATTGTGTATGATCGGCACAACAATATATATATTTTAAGTCTGAAGAGGTTATGATAATTTAAGCTCATGTTCTTTGCTTCTAGTTTAGCTTGGTCAGCTGTGGGAATTCAGTCATGAACTCTATGGAGTTTCTATTTCCATTTCTCACAAAACCGATATAAATCACGACGGTAAATGATGGAATGAGGTGCCTGTGACTGGTTTCGGTAAAGTTTTTTTATTTATTTTAAAGTTAGCTTTGACGATTTTGACATGCTCTTACCTAGCCTAGCTTGATCAGCTGTTTTAAGTTTAATCACGAACGGTTGCGGAGTTTATAACTCAGTTTAGCTCTCAAGAACCATTTCGGATGAAAACCACTGTTTATTCATAAAATAGGATGAAACCACAAGTTCGGACGTGGACGACCTAAGTGTCACCCATCATGTTTTAGCTAGCTATTATGAAATTGCATGTGTCAGTTTACATTTGTCATGCCAGGTGCTGTTAGCTTTCTAGCGATCTTGCTGTAGTCAGCTAGCTGTATTATATGTCAGGTTGTATTTCACAAAAAGATGGTCTTTTTAAATGATTTACTCTTGGAGATGTGCTGGCTGTGGTTAGTCTATATTACTTTTCTGTGCTCATTTTATTGTGCCATGTAGGCTTACCGTTAATTTACCGTTAATATGGGCACTGGCTGCTGTTGGCGATGGAGGCTATAGGATTCGTGGGAGGTTCTGAGATGTCTAAACTTTGCAAATCACACATTTATTTTAATCCCAAATCAAATTTATAACTCCTTTTTAAAATAGTGCAATGATTTTTGTTAACTTTTGTAATTGCATGAGTGTCTTACATATCAATTATGGGAGGCTTTGAAAAGGTCTTAAATTTAACTCACTGAAAACCTGCAGGTACCCTGTGCTGCTGGCAATGGTGGAGGCAGGCGCTGGCGGAGGCGGGCAGAGGCTGCTGTTGGCGATGGAGGCTACAGGATTCGTGGAAAGTTCTGAGATCGAAAATTTGCAAACCTCTTCCAACATTCCTGGCCCTTGTATTTGTAATGTCCCCCGCCCCTTTATTTAATTATTTGTCATTACACAAATGTTCATGCCACACAGTTTCGTTCTTGTTCCAAGAGTTTACTTGTCTGTTCTATTCAGTACATTCCTGTTAAATCCATTTAGTTGTTATAGTTCTATTCACAACCCTGTTCTGAAAACACACACACACACACAAAGTAGTTCCACACATCGAGAAGGTTTATTAATTTGACACTGATCACCCCCTCTCCCACACTAGAACCCACCACCACCCTGCCACATTACTATGTACAACGTTGTTTCTTTTGTTCTTTGTTCAAGGTTCACTCATGGTTCACTCTCTCACACTTGCACCCCTCCTTGTTTAATTTGTTTATCAACTTCAGTTTCTGTGCCGTCCTGTTGTCCACTGTTCAATAAAAATCTTTTTGTTGAAAACCTTTCCTTGCATCAGTCATTGTATTTAATTCAGTCTCCTGGGCCCAGTGTTTCAAAACTTGTAATCTGGATCAGAATAATCCGGATAATGAAATCCACCTTTTCTCAATCATGGATCAAGGTGATCCTGCTGACTTTATCAGAGTATTTCAAAACACTGGCAGATTAGATCACCGTGATCCTTACCTGGCCGGATAAGGATTTCCAAATCCCGTGTCTCCGCATCCGGATTTGAAACATGGCGGACTACTTCGCGAAAGGAGCAGCTTGGAGCACAACTGTCACATCAAAAGTGTAAGTTTCCTGTCGTCTAATGTGTAGCGGTTTTAAGGCAATACGAACGCCAACCAACATATCAAACTAGCCAACTACTTGAATTGTCAGCTACTTAAAACCAGGCCGCAGCGATCTCTAATTTAGCCACGTTTGTGCTAACGGTAGCTAACTCGGCTCCATTGACTTGTGTGTTAAGTAGCTAGCGGGCTAGCGAGGTAGCTGGCTTTGTTGATGAATTTTGCGGTCTGTAGTTTAACTTAAAATGGAACTAATCGGACGTACATCATACCTTAACTCTTTAAACTAACACCAACCCGTTCAGAGTTTATTAGCATTACGTCATTGGCAACACAGCAGGGTACATGTGTACAGACCAGACTGCTGCAGTACTTTGGAAACGTAACGTTACACAGTACGAGTATCAATAATGCAGTTCATTTAGAAGTGCTACGGTAATGCTGGTGATGTCATGCTTCCTGACGATGACAAAGATATACTCATACACTTCTTTCTTCTGCTTTCAGAGTGCACTCACAGCCACGGACCACTCAGCTATTAAGGACAACGGGGTTGTCATGAGTGCTGGAAATCCTTGGAAACGCTTTAATTGTAGTGATACGTTCAAGGTTCAAGTTATTGGATTTTGAATAAAGTGCTTGAAACTGCTTGAAATTGTAATTGCATTACTTGGATGGTATATAGCTTGTCAGTGACACAATTTCAAAACATTTTTTCCATCCTAATTTGTCACCATTATGTAGAAGGCTTCCACTAAACATGATTATGGTCATTTATAGTAAAATGGCATCTGATTTGATAAGCAAAATAATCTGTTTGTACACAAACACTTACTGAAATACATTGCTGTGTGTTTTAAAATCACATTCAAGCCATTTCCAAACATTTTAAAAGTGCATTTTTAAGCTTCTGACTGAAGTCAAATTTGTCTTCGTTAAATCAGAAGCATGAAAATATACCTTGAAAATTCTTGGAAAGTGTTTCAATGTGCAGCATGATATAAACTGTGACAATGAAAAATGCAAGTGCACACATCTCATAGTTTAACCCATTTGATTGGAGAAATAAAGATTAACCACTGCATTTACACAGCTCTTCCAAATGTCGGGTGAATGTTTTGGTACACACAAGTTACAAAGTTTGGTGAAATTAGAATTTGAGAAATGGGTTGTATTTGTTACTCTTATTTACAGCAGTTTCAGAAGGTATTTCCAAACACTATTTTATTATGCTTTAATTTTCTTAAATTACTCCAATTTGTTAAATGTAAAACACTGACAATTTAGATTAAGTGTAATGAACATCTTGAGTAACAATATCTAGGAGAAGTGGAGCTAAGGCTTTGTCAATCCAAGTCAAATCCACCTCTGAGGTGGGATCCAAATGATCCTTAAATTTTGGTATCAAGTTGATCCAGATCTCTGCCTTAACTTTTGAAATACCCAAGTCCAGCCTTTTATCTGGATTAAAGGGAGGATTGGATTACCAGAGCTGAATCCTGATCTTCAGGATCAGGATTCTCTGGATCTGTGTTGAAATACACAGTTTTCAGATCAGATCAAGATTTAATCCAATCCGACTAGGATAATCCTGTCAGATCACTTTTGAAATACTGGGCCCTGGTCTCACCAGCTGTAGGTTACATGTGTTTTGTTCATTTTATCTAAACATTAGAATTGAGAATATCAAGGGCTCTGAAATGAGCATGGTGGTGCACCTTTGCTTTAAGGAAGAACTGGCGTGACATTGAATGATATAACAGGTCAGCAGAACTGTAACATGGTAAGTTGTGGGTAAATCCAGAAGATAAAGGCAGACCCTGGTAATCCAATAATGTAACTTAAAGTTAAAATATATTACATTATCCATCCCCATGACTGTGTGAGTACGGGATTAAATTTACTTAGAAATTATAAGCGGATCAACGGTGCATTATAAGTACTAGCTCACTGATGTTAACATGAATCTTTCCCTCCCAAATCTATGACATGATCTTAGTAGTAAAAGCATGACCTCTCTAAACATGTATGTAAATACTGTAATTAAGATAAATACGTGTGCGGCAATTGTGTAAGGTTTAATTTAATATTTAACGTTCAGTAACGCAATCGCTGCTGTCTGTCCCATAGGAGATAATGACAGCGCAGCGTTTGTTTGGAACTATAGCGCTTCCCCACGAACCATGTGACCACTCGAACAACGAAGTCAATGGGTGTCGCTACTCTGAGTTATCTACCGCTCTGGGTAAAACTAAAATAAGTGGAAATTATTTCCTAGTTTAATATTGGTAGCTTTGTGAAATGGTGAAACCTGAATTTGGAGGAAATTGATTTTTTTATTGGGACATTAATATCGTTCAGTATTTCTCATGTCATTTTTTATATATATATATATATATATATATATATATATATACAGTCATGCCCGAAATTATTCATACCCCTACTAATTTTTGGGTTTTTTCAAGATATTTTTTGACAAATCAGATTTTTTTTTTTTTTTATTGAGACATGGTTCCATACTATGAAATGGAGATATGTTGATTACTTTAATGAATGTGTGCTGCTTAGACACAACAATGAGACATTTGAGTAAAGTTAACTGATGTTGCAGAGTAGGCTTTACTTTGTATGATTAGCCTTTCGGTAGTTGCTTTTGTGTATATATTTTCTGTATGAATTTTAATGTTTTGTATGATGGCTTTGCTTCAATCCTTTCTGCCTTTATTTTGAAATGGAACAATAAAGATTGTTACATAAATAAATCAAATTTATTCTTGCACAAATGACACAGTAAGCTGACATAAGGCTGTAAGAAGTACAGTAAACAATTTTACGAAAAAATACAATACTTTTTGGTATTTTATTTGACAGATTTACAAAATATGCCATGTCCTGAATTATTCATACGCTTTTCTCAGGACTTGATGGCAAAGCCTCTATTCACAATTACAGCCTCCAAACGCTTTGTGTGGTTGATCACAACGTTTCTACACGTTTCCACGGGGATTTTCGCCCACTCCTCTTTGGCGAACTTCTCCAGATCCTTAAGGTTTGAGGGTTTCCTTGCCATGACCTTGGTCTTCAGTTCCCTCCACAGAATTCGATAGGATTGAGGTCGGAGCTCTGTCTTGGCCACTCCAAAACGTTCACTTTGTTGTCCACTAACCATTTCTTGATGGATTTGGCCGTGTGTTTAGGATCATTTGTCATGTTACAGGTTTTCCCTTTGAATATTTTCTGCCTTAATCAGAGCTGCTTTCAGCTTCTGGGTATTTTTCTTTATTGTCAGGACTGGTTTGGTCTTATTTGATGGGTTTCTCACATCTTTTGTCCTGGTTGTTTCTTTTTTACCATCGTTGAGGAGTTAACTACGTTCTTTTTGCTAATCGGCTATCTTTTCCTATCTGCTGACTGCTTGTGTGGCTGATTAGTAATTGGTCTCAGGTGTGTGAAGTCTATATATTACCCAGGTCTCCAGCACTTCTTTGCGTTAGTGTCGTCTTGCACTGCTTCAGTTTAGGCAGAGGTTTTGTCCGCCGATGTGCGGTAGTATTAGCCTAGAGATTTTTAAGCAGTGTCTTATTTTTGTGCTGAATACTTTATTTGTGCTCATGAGTGTCTGCCCTTTTTTTTTTCCGGGGCTGAGGTTTACTTCTTTTTTTATGTTTTAGTGTTTTCTCATTTTTGAGTTAAGTTTTATTTTTCTTCTCCTAGCCCTTTTTCTTAGGGGCTGGGATTAGGTTTACTCCTGGAGCCTCAGTTATTCACCATTTTACTTTTATCCTGTTGGGATTTTCCCACAGGAGTGTACCTTTTTGAGTTAAGTAATTTTAGGGATTGTTTCCTTCCTGTCCGCTCTCTTCGAGACTTTAGTGGTTCAGGTTTCATAATGCCATTAACTTTTCGTCTGGATATTGTGTTCTCGGTCCACTTTTCACCATTCCTTTTATCTGTTGGAAGATCCATTCCTGCCCAAGACCAAGTTTTTTGGCGGCATGATCTGGATATACTGGTCCTGTTTCATAATGCCATTAACTTTATCAAGGTTCTTGACCATTGGGACCATTGGGACTGTTTTTCAGGTTGAACACTTCACCTTTCTTACGCCACTTACTTCTCCAACCCAGACACACAAGAACTAGTCTAGCCTTCACAAAAGCTCACCTGGATGAAGATATAAGCTTCTGGCTGCCAATGTTATGGATGGATGAAACAAAGATGGAGCTGCTTGGGCACAGAGATGTGGCTTTTGTTTGGCGTAAGAAAGGTGAAGCGCTAACCTGAAAAACACGGTCCCAATGGTCAAACACGGTGGCAGGAGTATCATGCTCTGAGGTTGCTTTTTCAGCTTAATGGGCCCGAAAACCTTGTTAAAGTTAATGGCATTATGAAACAGGACCAGTATATCCAGATACTCAGTGAAAACATTAAGCAATCTGGCGAATAACTTGGTCTTGGGCAGGAATGGATCTTCCAACAGGATAATGATCCTAAACACACGGCCAAATCCATCAAAAAATGGTTAGTGGACAACAAAGTGAACGTTTTGGAGTCGCCAAGCCAGAGCTCCGACCTCAATCCTATGGAGAATCTGTGGAGGGAAGTGAAGATCGAGGTCATGGCAAGGAAACCCTCAAACCTTACGGATCTAGAGAAGTTCGCCAAAGAGGAGTGGGCCAAAATCCCCATGCAGACATGTAGAAACCTTGTGATCAACCACAGGAAGCGTTTGGAGGCTGTAATCGTGAATAAAGGCTTTGCCATCAAGTCCTGAGAAAAGGGTAAGAATAATTCTGGACATGGCATTTTTTGTAAATCCGTCAAATAAAATACCAAAAAGTATTGTATTTCTCGAAAAATTGTTTACTGTACTTCTTACAGCCTTATGTAAACTTACTGTGTCATTTGTGCAAGAATTAATTTGATTTGTCAAAAAATATCTCGAAAAAACCCAAAAATTGGTAGGGGTATGAATAATTTCAGGCATGACTGTATATATAAATTTTTTACATTTTGTTTAAAGAATTGTTTGTGCATTGCTAGTCCGGAGTGCCCGTAATTTTGGAGCCCACTGTTCTAGGATTGGGTAAAATTCACATTGGTAGAAGTGAGTAATACATACTTTAAGCAAAAAGGTCCTCCTAATTTTTAAACTATTTTCTGTGATTTTAATGTTCTGGCAGATGTCCCTGAAGTATTGAACAGCTGTGAACTTTATGTGAGCTTTCTTGGAGTGCATCCCGTTCATGCCAGAAAGGAGGATAAAGATCTTCTTGCACGTATGTTTGTGTTGTTCTTCTGGCAGTATTGCACTGTTAAAATTACTTGATTTTAAGGTGTCCCTGGCTTGGTCTCTTCACATTATTCTTTGCCTTTGTGCATGCAGGTACCTTGTTTGGATCAACACGGAAAAAGGAGAAGACAGCAGAATTCCAAATGAGGAAGCAGTCAGTCGAAGAATGTATAACCATTTTAAAAGGACAATTCAAGGCATTGATACTCATAAAAGATATTGTGAGAATCTTGACTAAATGCATTTTTTTCCTTTTATTACAAGGGATTATTTTTTGTGCATTGTTGGTTCCCAGTTGCTGATGACAAAATTTTCCTGAATTGACTGAATAAATTTTTTAAAACTTGAAATTTATTCTCTGTATATTTGTGATAAAGTGATACATTCCACATTTCATTCAGAAATGTTGTAATTTTAATTAGAACATTATGATTAGGGTGAGAGGATACAATAAAGGCGATGGTAGTTGCAGTAATATGAATCACGACGACAGATCATATTGCTATAAAATGTATTTCATTATACAGCATGTATTTTGGACTACAGTAACTTTCGATTTTGAACAAATAACAGTAATTTATTTGCCAATTGCTGTCAGTAGCTTACTGTTATTTTTACAAGATGTTTCAGGGTAGTACCTAACTAATTATGTGGATAATTTCTGAAGTCTCATATTGTAGCTTTATTGTCGTTATCACGTCTTAATCATTATGGACATCATATTCGGTGGAAAAAAAATAAGTTGACCAAACTTAAAGTTGGGAAAGCAGCTGCAAAGGATCGTTGAGTTCACTCAACTTAAGTCCCAATTTCACTCTGAAAGAACTTGGAATTTGAAGTTGAGCAAACTGGAAAATGCTTTGCAGCTGGTTAAATTATTGTTATTTTTCATTCTCGGTCATTTTTTACAGTGTTGTATAATACGATTATTAATCGTGAACAGGTTGAGAGTAGCCCAACCCTGCAATGAAGATAATCGATCACTGCGCGTATTGGCGCTTAATATTTGCAAAAATTCTATCCAAACATGAGCTTCCAATATGTGCATTAATCTATATCGGTAAAATTAGTCGGCAGATATGTTAGATGCCGATAAACTGGATTTATTTAACATTTACCGAAAGCCACGTTCACGAATCTGGACCACTGGACAGTTGAGAAGCAATCGTCAACATTACGGGATTAGAATCCGCAGCTGCGCAAATTTCGAAAGGAATAAAAGCAAGAATACAACTGAGCATATCATGATCGTGCAGGCCATCTTATGCACTATCGAGTGGTCTAACATCAGTAATGCTGTGAAATTCACATTGAACTTCCCGCATATTTGCGCAAAGGTCTGAGTCGCGAATAACTGGTTTTCATATTTGTTTTCGAGCTTTAGGGGGAAAAAAAGCATTTGACCGCAAGAAAACCAGTTTTCTACTCTATGTCCGTTTTCATTCATATTAAACGTGGCCCATGGTACAATCTCGGGCTGAGAACCTTTTTTGCACCACGTTTGGAATTGGGAAACCCATTTGGGCTAGGTAGAAATGTGACTGGGTGAAAAGGGAAGGAATCGCTTCATTTGCAAGGAGTTTGCCCACTTCTTGACGACGTATAAACCCAGTGTATTACTTGTCCACAAGCCTTTCAAAATCTTTCTGAATTTGCTTGGAAAATTGCGGAAAAAAAATTTGGACCGGGAATTCTGCATATAAGAAGCAGCGAATAGGACACCAATTTAAGCCTCGTATGACATGTCGTTGCTTAGTAAAGAAAAGTATATTTGCAATGGCCTTTTTTGTATTGGTTCTAACCAACATATGGATAAGCACTGCAACATTACGCCCGTTTATCAGGCTCGCATTAACAATCCGCCACAAAAATCCGATGGGAGAAATACAATTAATATTAGGCTAGTTTTCGCAAACAATACACACTTATTTTAGCAACATTAATTTTGAATAATATATCGTCTGATAATACCCTGTATATTACTTGAAATGCGTACGATTGTTCCGCTTTTGGTTCATCTTGTTACTTGCTGGCTGAGTGCTATGGGAAGCGAAATTCTTCGTTCCTGTGAAATTAGTTTTTTGAGAGTTTTCATGAGCCTAAATCAATGCCCAAGAACGCGGGGCTCCGGTGCAGGTTTCGCAAGGCAATAAAACTATTTCCTACACTTAATCTAAATTGAAATCGTTGGTATTGGGTATAAACCAACGTAGTAAAGCATGGGGAGTAGATTAAGAAACGTTTTTCGCCTTTGGTCGGTTTTCCGACGGTTGCCCAACGTTGGCCCGCTGGACATTCCTCCGTCGGGCCGACGTCGGTTTGCGACGTCAGCCCGACCGAACTGACGACGGCCGCCGACCGAAAATCGACGTTGGCCCGACTTATGCTTGCTATCTGGGAGAAGGATGCCAGCCACCTCAGATGCATACAGTAGGCTGATATTTGCACCTCTGTGGCAAAGACAAGATATGTCTCGGCTTTAATTACAAACACGGCCCCCAGGTGCACATTCACTGCTGCATATACCATATCAGCATGAAGGCATTAGACAAAACGGTCTCTCGACCTCACGGATATCTCCTGCTCTCATTGCATCCCATGGCAGACTGACTATCGAGAGAGAGTAAACGCAATCGTTCCAATTAACATTTAACTGAGTGGACATCTTCAAGTCCAATCAAATGCTTCAAAACTTGGACAACTTTGTCTCACATGGAAGCAACGAGTCGCTCATGGATTATTGATTGTTCTGGTTTTCGCGGTTGTTTGCCGATCGGAACAGGTATTTATGTATGTCTACGCCGAATTTTCTGACTGTTCCTACAAGCTGAGCAGACGAACGTTGTTTGGGCAACCGTGGCAGGAAAAATCAGTAGCCCGGTCAATATTTTTGTCTGACGGGCAACTGATTTTTCGTTTTTACTTGTCCGGGTGAAAAACTGATTGGCCCGGGCAGCCGATTTGTCGTTCACAGTGGCGTTTTTAAGTGTAAAAACTTGGTGGGGCAAGAATGTATTTCAGGTCTGGGGGGGGATATGGGGTGATTTCTATACAACAATTTGTGATAAATTAGTTTGTCTGCTGCCATTTTACCTTACAAGCTTTTAGTTAAAAGTCAACATTATCGCACACACACGGAGGAGACGAGGGAGAGAGAGCGCGCGCGAGTGAAAGTTCGCCAATACGGAGATCGACGTTTGTTTAAAAGCCTTCTGCCACCGTTGCTCCACAACACTCAGAGCCTACAAGGCCATAAACAAAGTAGAGCGCTCAACACCACTAAGTGCCACAGCAAACCGCACGCACAGACAACTTATTAGGATAGATCCACTCTATGACAGCATTATGACAACAACCTTATTCATATGTCTTACTGTCTTAATGTTGCAACATATTGAAATAGATATGAGAAATATCTATGAACTGCAACATATTTTTTCAAGTCTTTTTAATATCATTTAAAAATGATAGTAGATTCAGGCCTTTTTAATATTACAAAAATGATAGAGAAATTGTGAAAAGAAAGAGCATTTCTTTGTATCCAACCGGTATAAAATACCTGGGCCAACAACAATCTTGTAAACTTAATACTAACGTTAGGATCTGACCTGGCAGCCTTAGTAACCAGCTTTGAAATGCAATCACATCCTCTTTGTAAGTCGTTCATATGAAAAGATAGGATTGTAATAAAATTGGGCAGTGTGGAGGAATACCCGGATAACTATACATTATAATTATGATTTATTTGATATAAAGCCTCAGCTTCCATGACTAGGGCTAGTCTAGCCTAGCTACGTTAGCATTTCGCTGGTGGACAAATAGTTACAGTAGCTCTCAACATAATGTTATAATACACAAATGCATCCAAAATCTATCGTTAAATCTTACCTGCAAAAGGTAATTCCACGGGATCTGGTATTGATATCTCGTTCCGCATCCATATGCAGCGCAAAAAAATCTGGCATCTTTGGTGTAGATTTAAGTTTAAGCGCTCCGCTGTTGTGAATACGAAGTTGTATTTCGGTAGTAAAACCGGCATTTTAGAGTATCAGGGCATCCTGGATCATAGCTAAATGTGTTATGTTTATAACAAATCAAACTGCTTGGAAATCAGTCGAAAATTCAGCGAGTAGTGATTTGTAGAAATTATTTGATACTTCTAACCATGTACTAACATGGTCGCCCGGCAGGCATGCCTCTCCACCACTCATGCGATGTCTACGTATATGTCTATGACGCCTGATGAAATGACGCAGTAGTGGGGCTTGGAGCTGTCAGCCCCACATGCCAACAAATTCATGCTACCTCCACTAATACAGCCAACACTCTGAGCATGCGTACTTATATTTTCACACGTATCGTTAACATTGCATTGCGTAAGGGGGGCTAGCCCCATTCACGCGGACATGGATCAGGAGATCGGTCTGAAGCAGCAAAACAGAGACCAATAAACGTGAACTTAAATTCAAACACAAATTCCATGCAATTTAGGAAAATGCTACATTTACAGATAATGCATTTAATCAGATAATACGATCATGTTTGAGAATTAATAATGTAATTTGCCTACGGTCCTTTCTGGTGACCTGCCCCTAATGACCAGTCGCCACTGGTCGTTCACTGCTCTTTGGCATATACTTGCAGGCATAAAATAGGACGTTTTGTAAACCGTGAATAAAAACAGAATACAATGATTTGCAAATCCTTTTCAACTGATATTCAATTGAGTACACGACAAAGACGATATTTAATGTTCAAACTGATAAACTTTATTGTTTTTTTGGAAATATTCACTCATTTTGAATTTGATGCCTGCAACACATTTCAAAAAAGCTGGGACTGTTTCTGGGTACCTTGCCACCAAAAATAAAATCAATCCACTGAGTCTTCAGAGGCTCAGATGAAGGGACTAAAAATAGACTTCTGTGCTCATTATTGCAGCCAGCAACACTGCAATTGCCATGCTTTGATCGTGGCTTTGCCATATTCGTCCTATGAGAGAACAAAAATGGCTGCAATTTTGGACAGCAGAGCTCATCTGGCTAGGGGAGTGCCAAAGTGAGTGTCACCAACCTGGGGGGAGAAGTTATTTCCCTCTTTGACGTCATGGAGGGAAAATCTCTGATTTGCCTGTTTGAGCACACATTTTCTGAAAGATGGAGCAAGCAAGAGAGGGAGAGGACAGAATTTTAATAAGTCTGGGGGTGTGCAGACAGGCTAGGGTACACATATTAGAAAACTATAGTAAAGTGAATTTTGCATAATATGGGACCCTTAAATATAATACTTGATTTGCTGATTGCGTAGCTTACTCTGCCTGTGTCTTCCAGTTCCAAAAGCAGGTGGCAGTTCAAGCGTTTCCATGGGCCATCGGTCAACTTGGATGTTCCCTCGACCAGTGTCTCAAGTCAAAGCCATTATATGAAGATAAAAATTAATGTGGTCTAAACTTCAATTTGCAGAGCTTCGAACTCACCATAAACCTCAACTCAAACTAGCACATCCATAAGAATCGCACACATCATATTAAAATTGGCAAAGTAGTTGGACAAATATGAAGCAGGAATGTGCGGTCTGAACTAACTGTTATATACTCGCGATTAAATAAAAGCTCCCACCCACACTGACGTTCGGGAATTTTCATTGTATCGTGAGATGGCTATACAACAGTCTGGACCATACATTGTAGTTGGTTGATGTACAGTGCAACCCTCAATTTCGATAAGTAATGGAAAATGTAAATGAACTCAAACGGGAGTGATTTTTACTTGCAGTCATTGAATTAGCAGGTTCTTGAATCCAAAGCAATTTACTCAAAAAAGAATAATTCTTAATATACTGTCATAAAAGCGACTTAATAGAAGGATATGGGACAACTTTGGACTGAAACATATGTGCTAAACATACAATGGCATCATCAAATATTACCAACATTTTGTGGCAATATTGAAACCAAGTCGGCGCCAGTGCATGTAACTCTGTTTTACAATATTGGCAATGTTTATTTATCCAATTCGTAATTCATAGCGACATAGAGACTAGACATCATACGAGGAATGCAAGTATTATTAAGAGACATCACAAACGGGCATGACAGTCATGACGTACTGGCGACTATGCAGGCCAATATCCATATAAATATGATCCAGATCTTTCATTAGAAATAAAAGTATCTATGACTGAAGAGCAGTCTGAAGAACATTTGAAGATATCTCACTCTGCGCTGCCATATCCTTCCATTGAGATGCGTTGGATGGGTTTGCAAGAATATTGCCAACGATGTCACATTCGAGATGGTTTGGTGCTACAAGACTCTCAGTGGCGTAAGAGAAACATAATTTTGAATGGCTTGCTCTTTGTTATTATTTCTTTGCAGCTGGAGCAGCTATGACACAAACCTTCAAGTATGTTAATACTTCAAATTCTTGAGGTCTTTTTATACTTTTCATTTTCGTGTCATGAGCATTTTAAGTCACCGCTTAAACGTTGGATGCTGTGGGCCTGTTTCTCTTCCAGAGGCCCTGGGAACCTTGTTAGGGTGCATGGCATCATGAACGCTTTGAAATACCAGGACATTTTAAATCAAAATCTGGTGGCCTCTGCCCGAAAGCTGAAGATGGGTCGTCACTAGGTCTTTCAGCAAGATAATGACCCTAAACATCTGCACAGAAATGGTTCACCAGGCACAGAATCAAGCTCCTCCCATGGCCATCTCAGTCCCCAGACCTCAACCCCATTGAAAACCTGTGGAGTGAGCTGAAGAGGAGAGTGCAGAGGAGAGGACCCAGGTCGCTGGATGATTTAGAGAGATTGTGCAAAGAGGAATGGTCGAAAATCCCTCTTTCTGTATTCTCCCATCTTGTGAAACATTATAGGAGAAGATTAGGTGCTGTTTTGTTGGCAAAAGGGGGTTGTACAAAGTATTAACATCAGGGGTGCTAATAATTATGGCACACATGATTTGATGTAAAAGAATTATTTCTTAATGTGGATTTTTTTTTCCCACTGAATAAATGCACTTGAATTAAAGGTTGGATTTTCCTCTTTTTTTCATTGTGGTCCTATATTATTAAGAAAAAAAAACTGAATTTATTAGAAGCTAAAGAACACATCTTAACCAGGGGTGCCAATAATTATGGAGGGCGCTGTATCCTCGCCATTCTTAAAAAACAAAGAGAGCCTTAAAGCAACTAACACCACATGGGTACAAGTCAAACAATTCTTCTTTATTAAGAAATAACATCTTGAAAATTAGAAGTCAGCGTGGCGTACGGGACACTCTAAAAAACTCCAACAAAAAACTGTATATCAGTATTTTTTGGTAATGCAACAAGCTGTATGTAGTTTGATTCATACAAACAAGTGTTTTAAAACAGTTCTCACTATTGTTGGACAAAATGAAATACTTATTTTTACTTGATACACAGACCTGTGGCGTACAGGACACACTTGCTCTTGTTCCTACCATCCCTTACTGTACACGTAGTCATGAAATAACTGACAGGCTCTGCTTTATTTTTTGCAGTTTAGGTATGGGATAAGTCTCCTACTCAACTAGTAACTAACCTAAATGTGAATCAAAATGAATTTGATCAAGTTCAGAAACATTAACGCTTAATATCAAGACTCAACATAAATGATGAGCAGTATTTTCTTCACTACACATGGTACACCAAACTATGTTTGGTTATGCAAGGCTACCGATAGTCTGAAAACTTTGACAGAATCCAACCAGTGGTTGTAACATGCACTGGAGGACCTCTTAGCCTTCTAACTACTGAACTCTTCTCATAGAGAAACACATCTTCATTATCAGGCCACTGAAAATATTTACCACATTGGTACATCACTGTAACCCTGTAACAACCAATTTCTACACTCAATATCTGACCAGGAAATTCCTCATCCTCATAGACAACACACCAATCCCCAACAACTAAATCTGGCAAGGAGTTAGTTGATTTAATTGTTGGCATTTGGGGTGGATCTGAAGTTGCTGATGTAGATGATATAGGATTTTCGTTGTGCTGTGCATGGACTCCACAAATTTAATATCAAATTGGATAGTGGCTCAGACCGATTGATCATTCGCGCAGATTGCATAAAAGCGTATGACATAGCGATGACAAGCAACTGGTTTCTTCATAGTAGCAAGTCAATAGTGATGGATAAGCTTCAGTTTATATGCACAGCTTCTCACAGGTGGCATGGCATGTGCCGACTACTTTATGTTTTATGTTTTTGTCTTATGGTTGTTATTTTAAAGGCCCCTCTAGGGACGAGCATTGGAAATTAGCAGAAGCTAAAAATGTTATGATGCATTGCAATGGAGAATTGCTGTGCAATTCTCTATGTATATGTTATCTGTCCCTATCAAATAAACATTAAATGAAATGAATGAAATTTATCGAGTGGAGTTATATTTGGACGGGTGAACACCTCTTAGCCAGTGTTATTGTCGTATATAGTAATTTATTCGAGTAGCTCATCGAACCGGTTTCAGAATCCACATTGAATGTTTATAGATATTAAAATTTATAGACATTTAGACTGTATAACTTGTGCTCTAACTGTATCAAGTTGATTCATTCTGTGATTGCCTTCAAACATTCCAGTGTTAATAACATAAGAGTGAATTCAATTTGACAGAATTATTTCAACAGTGTTCAGTGGTGTGGTGTAGTGTGGTGATGGTGCTTTTAGCAGGTTTACAAAATAACATTTGTAGCATTACCAGGTAGATAATATTTCAGTACTAGCAAATAACCATTGAAACATAACATGCCTCTGCAAAACTACTATAAAATTGTATTTATCGACATTAAAATAAAAAATCTGAGGGCAATTATTCAAGAAAATATATTTTAATCTTCATAAAAACTTACAATAATGCAAGCGAGTCATTGAATTGTACTTTTGGATTAGGGCTGTTGGAATTAATTTCAGGGGTCGAGTATTATTCGAATATAAAAAACTAATTAATATTCAAAAGCTAAACAAAGTATTTGAGTGTGTGGTTTTTAGTTTATAAATGTGTTTTTTTATTGTTCCTAACTCTCACCCTCCTGTACACCCCCCATTCCCCCTCCCCAACAGTGTGTACACCTCTTACTTCTGACAGTGCACCTATTACTTGGCTTTCTAATGAAAAGCCTGCTAAATATTATCATGGTCCCCAAAAAGTCATAGGTGCTTGACTCAGTGGCATAACCAGAGATTGTGACCATGGACTGTCAGTAATGACTTAATGTCAATTAGTCTCATCTGCTTGTTCTTGTTGTTTTCAGCATTTTCCTTGTTGGTGACAGTTATTTTGAAATGTCTGTGCTTAAAGACATACTAATTGGGTTTAAACTAGAAAACAGCCATGAACTGAATGGGGTTCACTGAAAACACTGGTTACACTGGGAATGTACACTGGGCCAACACACTGGGTCTCCACGGGTTTCCACCCTGAAATAAGTGATCTGGAGGGGGATATTGTACATTCTTGGATGTTTCACTTAAGTAAAGGCTTTACACACTTTGAATTAAAGAACTTACCATCTGTCAGTCTGGATAAAACAAGGACCTACTTCAGTCTGAAGCCACCTCCTGTTCGCTGAGGAATGTGAATTCCTTCTGGAAATTTCCAACAGTTTCTAGTGCCCCCTATTGTTTGACACTAATTGGTCAATTAACAAAGTGATCACTATTTTCTTTACTTGAAATTATTCCTGTCAGTTTTACGTTAAAACCCCATTAAAAGGGAGGAAATGGCAGTGTGGCGTACGGGACATGTCTCGTACACAAAATGCGTGGCGTACGGGACAACTTCTAACTACTAATTAACGCATCAATTAATAATCAGATGGCAAATTCTCCCTGGAAATAGATGCACCACTGCTCAAAGACAGAGAATATGGAGTATGAAGATTCTTGTTGATTAAATATGGAAATACATAAAACTTTTGTCATCCTGTGTGGCGTATGGGACATGGCGAAAAACGCCTTAACGATTATTGCCTGCCCTAACCCTCCGACTTGAGTTAGCTGATCGGAATTGTGCATGAGTGAAATATTCATCCTACCCAATTGACTACTTACAACAAAGATTCTGTGAAAGTTCAACAATTAGAACAATTGGAAGAAAAGTTTGCATTTCACACTATTACCAGAATTCGCAAAAAAGTAAAGCTTTTTTGTTAAATTAACAAAAAATATTTTCTCCAATTTTCAGAAAAACATTGTTTGGTCCTTGAGGCCTGGGTATCATAGTAGATAACAGGCAAACAAAAAGTTACTTTACTCAATTTTCAGTTTTCTACAAAAAATCAATTTCTAGTGTGGAATCGCCCTATGGCTTACTGAGCTCTATCCCATTGGGTACATTATCATAATGACATTGACTTTAGTGTAAACTTACACAGCACTTTTATTAAAAAAACATAAACATCATCTTTGTCCATTCTTTTAAGATGTCACCTACTGGCGGGGGATGTAGTTTTTGAAGAAATCTATTGGTTTGGTCGAATAGAATTTGTTTTCACAAAACACACAGCCAATATACGTCGCAGGACAAAGTTCCTCAGTAGGATTATTTACTTTGATCCCAAGAACACGTTCATGTTTAAAAAAGACCGAAAATCGACAAAAACGTATTTTTCCGAAATGCACCCTTAATATTAAATGCCGTTATGCACAGATACAGCTGGCCCAGGATATCTTCCCTCAACCTCCCATACACAAGATACAGTCAAATGGGAGGAAGGTGAGCACTATATGCTACAAGATTATACATAGCCTACAATAGTCCCTGAATAAAAGGCTTTGAGGTTAAGATATCTGTAAACTGAATATTTTTGCAAAATTGGTGGGCTGCTTAGTGTTCAATTATTTAAATGAAATGAAAAACTGGCACACTAAGACAGGTTTGTGAGTTAGTTTTATTTAAAATGCAAAGTTGATATTTCCTTGCAGGTTATCCATGCCCAGCTCATTCCAATCAAATAGTTAGCCTGTATCACTACTATATGTAGCCATTGTAGCCTTTACCCTACTGTTAAAGGTTCAGTATGCAAGTTTGTTTACTTTCACTTCTGTTGACATTCGAACTCAAACAAAACAGAGGTAGCCCGCCCCTCCCTCCCATAGTTCCCTCCTTCCCGTGCTTCCATAACTGTCAACTCTTGTCGGTGATTGGCCGGGACGGTTTGTTATGTTATGGGGCACAGCCTGTGCCCCTTGTGTTTATTTGCAGTTTGTGACACCTGTGCGGTCTCCAGAGCCCGGGTCTTTTTTTTTTTACAGTGAATTTAGGGGCAGGCAGATAGCGGATCGCGGAGAAATGTCGGCGAATTGAGACAAAAATATAATCGCGCAGAAAATAAACAAACTTGCATAGTGCACCTCTAAGGCCTATGACAGATTCTGAATATATGGTTCTTATGGGTGCTTTAGAGTCAGGGTGAGTGTGTGTGTGTGTGCGCACTATATATGGGGGGGCAAATTAATTTCTGGTCATAGGGCCCAAAATTGCTAGCAGCGCCCCTGACCGTTACATCCCTAGTCACAGGTAATGTTCAGCAATGAGTCACGGTTCACGACGATTGTCATCGTGTTTGCCGTCGCCCAGGTGAACGTCATCAGCAAGCCACTATGATTCCCCATGATTGGTATGGGAGAGGGTCAGTAATGGTGTCGGGTGGAGTCACTATGACAGGCAGGACTGACCTCCACATCTGCCACGGGAGAGTCACAGGGGCTTACTACCATGACAACAACATCACTCTGCATGTGCTTCCGTTTACACACCGTCATGGAGCTGGATTCATCAACCAAGATGATAATGCCAGCTCATCTTCCACGCGTCGTCCTTGACCATCTTCTAAGGCACTAAATCCAAACCTTGCCCTGGCCTGCGATGTCCCCTGAGCTCTCTCCCATAGAACACATATGGGATATCCTGGGGCGACATGTACAACGGCAGCACCCACCCTGTCAGGACTTGGTACAGCTGAGTGCGGCACTCCAGGGGGAGTGGCTGAGAATTCGTCAAGCTGACATTGGTCGTCTCATTAGGAGCATGCGGCGTTGGTGTGATGCTTGTTTGGAAGCTAATGGCGTACCAACTCATTACTGATCACTATGTTATTTTTGAGGTACCACCCCATGTGACGTTTTGTACCTCCTTAAAAAATTCTCACTGACTCAAGTGATGATAAAGTGTCATGAACTTCATCTTGAATTGCTCACCAATTAAAAAACATAGTTTTGAAATTTGAAATAAATATATTTTCAGTTATATGCCCTACTTTCTGTGAGCAGTATATTTTCAGTCACTCCTACCATATTTTTCAGTGACTTGTAACAATTTTCAGTATCATTGGAAACAAGACTAGGTGCAACCAAGTATATGGCTGGGCCGCCAAGTGCTGTATGAGAATGTGGGCCCAAGAAAAGGATGCTAAATGAGGCAAAGCTCACCCAATTATATGAAGTGCAAGTTTAGTAATGAGCTGGAGCTGATAAATTATTTACAAAGTAGGTGGGGAGACTGAGAGAGTGTGGGAGTGGGAGAGTGAGAGTGTGGGAGTGTGAGAGGGAGTGGGAGAGTGAAAGAGTGAGTGTGAGTGAGAGTGTGTGAGTGAGATAATGGGAGTAAGTGAGAGTGAGGGAGTGGGAGGTGGGGGGGTCTTGAGTGAGGAAAACATATTCTTTATTCTTTATTCTTTATTCTTTATTTCAAGGATAGCCCCTTGAGATGCACCATCTCATTTTCGAGGGGGTCCTTCATATCAAAAGCAAGTTATACATTTGAATAGACAGAGCTAGAGTAAGGGTAGCAGTTATTGATTTTGTTAATGTGAATTTGAGAGAGACAGCAGCAACAGATGTAGAAAGCAGATAAAGTATGTATGTATGTTCCTGAATCATAATGAAACAATAAAGTTATCATTACAGTTGTGCTAATCGGGGACATGACGTCACTTTCGTGAACACATGGCAGTTCCTATATAGTGAGGGTGTAAGAATGAAAGTCAAAGTTTTCTTTTTTCCCCATGTTTCTTCTTTGGGCATGTTAAGATCAAAGAATCCACAGTTTTGAGTTAAACCGCTTAGTAAATATGTTTGAGTGAAGGAGTTGCCATGTGTTTACATAAAGCGTTAGACAATATTGGTGATGGTTGAATATGGTTAAGTATGTGACCAAAAAATTTGAAATGCAATTAATTTTAATGAATTTATGACCTATTGAAAGCTCTTGAAAAGGCCTTGTAGTTGACACCAAGATCATGAGAATTGGCCGAGAAATAAGAAAGTTTTGGAATTTTATAGTGCCCCCAAATAGCGAATTGTTTGGTATTTATTTCAGTCACTGCGGATAAAAAAGTGTGTTGCGAAGAGAGCAATTTAGGTCAATTTTACCGCAAATATGGTAGACAGTCAAAAAAATGATATAATCAATGTTTAAAGAAATGAAATAAAATACAAGAATTCAGGAAAGAAAGCATGAACGATTATCATAAGTGACATTTACAGCCTGACCGTGTATTGCACTTTGTCACACAGCTAATATGATACTCAGAGGTATATAAAGTACTGGAAAAAATAACTAAGTAAAAGTAGAAGTACGATTACTGAAGAGGATAACGATAATTTCGGCGGCAAGAGATAATTATTTTCAACTGCTGTATAGATACTATGGGCAAGTATATTGAGCAGTTTGCACATCAGGCTTAGCTGAGGAGTTTTATTCAGGCAACTCCTGAAAAACATGGATTGGAGTGAACTCGTCCATATACTGAACCGTGCTAGAGCAGGCAGAAATCTAAAATATGTAGGACAGGTGGTCCTCCATGAGAGGTTTGGGAAGTACTGTATTAAACTACAAACCCCAATTCCAATGAAGTGGGAACATCGTGTAAAATGTAAATAAAAATGAAATGCAATGATTTGCAAATCTCAAACTCACATTTTATTCACAACTGAACATAGACAACAATGTTGAAATTCAGACATTGCATGAAAAATATTGGAAATATTAGCTCATTTTGAATTGGATGGCAGCAACACATTTAAGAAAAGTTGGGACAGGGTCAACAAAAGGCTGGAAAAGTGGTGCTAGTAAAAAAAAAAAAAAAAAAAAAGGGAGCATTTTGCAACTGATTAGGTTAATTGGCATCAGGTCAGTAAGATGACTGGGTGTATAAAAACAGCATTCTAGAGAAGCAGTCTCTTAGATGGGCAGAGGTTCACCAATCTGCATCTAAAAATTGAGAACAATTTCAGAAAAAGGCTTCTCAATCTTAAATTGCGAAGACTTTGAATATCCCACCATCCAGAGTACAAAAGATTCAGAGAATCTGGAGAAATGTTTGTGCTTAAGGGACAAGGCCGAAGGTGAATATTGGATGCTCGCAATCTTCAGGCCCTCAGACAGCACTTCATTAAAAATGGGTATGATACTGCATGGGAATTCATTGCATGGGTTCAGGAACACTTCCAGAAATTATTGTCTGTGAAAACAGTTTACCGTGCAATCCACAAGTGCTAGTCAAGGTTGTATCATGTAAAGAAGCCATACATAAAAATCCAGAAATGCTGCAATCTTCTCTGGGCCAAAGCACATTTAAAATGGACTGAGGTAAAATGGAAAGCCATTTTAAAATGAGCTTTGGTCCTGAGCAGATGGCACCATTTCTGGATTGTGTTCACATATTGCTTCTATGCATGATACAGCTTTAACTCACATTTATGGATTGCACAGCAAACTCTGTTCACGTAGTGATTTGTGGATGTGTTCCTGAGCCCATGCAGTGAATTCAAGTGCAGAATCATACTTGTTTTTAATGCGGCGCAGCCTCAGGGCCAGAAGATCGAGCATCCACTATTCACCTTCGGCCTTGTCCCTTGCGCACAGATTTCCCCAGATTCTCTGAATCGTCTACGTATTGAAGATGGTGGCATAATCAATGTCTTCGCAATTCACATTGAGAAATTTTTATGAAATTGTTCAATTTTTAGATGCAGATTGGTAAACCACTGCCCATCTTTACTTCTAAGAAAGAGTGCCTTTCTAAAATGCTGTATTTATACCCAGTCATGTTACTGACCTGTTGCCAATTAAACTAATTAATTGCAAAACGCTCCTCCAGCTGTTTTTGCTGGGTGCGCTCGAGAAATGATGACAAGCAGCAAGGGAGGAGCATATCTTTAAAATGGATACCGGTGGAGGCGTAGCCAAAAAAAAAAAAAAAAAGATTTTTCGAGCGATCAATGTTCATAGTTTCATAAATCGCTGACGACTTAACATCGCCTCGGTGAATCGCTGACGACTTAACATCGCCTCGGTGAAGATCTAGTAATCCAAACTTAATGATGTGCTGCTTAAATTCGTAGTTGCTGTGTTTGAAAACATATCCAACAAGTATGGGCACAAGCTTGTAAGGCGCAAAAAAAAAAAAAGACCAGGCAGTTGGAGTTTATGTGGGGCATTTTAAGTCATAATTTCGGCACATAAGAAAACGCGTTATAACTTTTTGAAGCAACTTAAATAGTGCAATCGAAAATAAAGTTGACTGCTATAATACCAATTAGTTTTAGCAACTGTTGCTAATCAGACAACGTAAACTGCAGCAGGATTAGGTAATTAAGCATATAGATGTGCCATTACTTAAAGGTCTTTAATACCGCCAACGGACTGCTACTGATTTAAAACACTTGTCTGTCGTTCTGGGCACACAATCACCAGCTGAATCCACACCGTTTATGCCTTAGTAATTCCACATGTGCAGATAGATTAATCATGACATCAGACAGCAACTACGAATGGCTGGTAACGCAACAGGGGACAAGCAAGGCCATTGGTCAAACAAATTTCCCAGCATACCTGCTTTCTGAAACTTTTAGGATGAAAACAATACTAAATAAATTGTACATAGATGAAACCCATGCATCGTTTTTCATTTGCAAGAATACAGCATTTCGGTCATTATTATATCATGAAGCAAATATACAGATAGATACAAATGTCCATGACGCAGGATAACCGGAATAGTGAAGTAGAATCATAAAAAAGTGGTCTATATATCATTTCATAAAGCTTTTCGACATACGAAGAACCAAAGTGTCCACTTATGACCGTATGTTTCTGAATTTTTCAGTCATGCCCAATTAAAAAGTAGAAAGTGATCATATTAAGACGGCAGCGCTGCACAAGGTGACTCCTCTGCGCTATCGATCACAGGAATGAGGGCTACCGGCCACCAGTAGTCCATCTGCGCAACTGCGATTTAGGTCTTATCAGCGGCCCACCCGGTATACCCGATGGCCAATCCGCCCTGCACTGCCAAATATTAATAATCCCTTTTGTTCAATCTTCTACACCATATTTCGCATTAAACAAGGTCTGACTTGCAGATTCAACATGTCTACTGAAGATATTAAAAATGCTGATATGTGTTTTCCAATTACTGCATGTGGGCGGGTCCTGACAATTTACTTATTGAATAGGTTTTTAAACTAAGTTTTGTGAAATCAATTTATTGTGGAGTACCAGAAAATCAAATATATGATAGAAAATTTTAAGTTACTAAAACATTAGCACTTTTTACTTTTCTGTAACTTAAACAGTCAGTAAAAAAAGACAAAATTAATTTTTTTGTACTAAATATACATTTTAAAATTAAGTAATTTGGACATTGCCATTGAAGGACTTTTTACAGTGCAGAGAAAACAAGCATGGAGGACTGAAACAAACCGAACCAATCTAGCATGAAAGAAGATTAGCCTAATAATGGTCGGAGTGCGCTCGTAATGCAACAAAATCGAATGGAACTTTTTAAAAGACCGGGATGCTAGCTAGAGCAAGCACATCATATGCGTCCGCTATATGAATATTTAATCCACCTTCTGCTGTCCATTAGAAGAAAATACGCATTAATTTTCGTAAAATGGCGACCAATATCGCCAAGAAACATTCATTGGCGTCAAAAATGGCACATTGTGAACATTCTATACGTACAAAATGTGTTTTAATTTAACAGTACATTTACCTGATTATTGCAGTCTATTGCTGGACTGGATTCAAGTAGCCTACTGGTCGTGTTACGTTGGCATAGTGGGTACAACAACGTAGTGGAGAAGTAGCTACTTCAATGACAGGGTGTCCAATCCAGTTTGGCGCCATCTTTTACACTTAACCCATTTATGCCCAGATTTTTTTCGGAGTTGCAAGGCACATAATTTTATCAATTGAGTCCCTCTGAATCATGTTATGTATTTATTTTTTCCATTTTGTACTTTGTTTTGAAGAAAATAGCATTTTTATGACTGGCAACAATTGTTGCCAGTGGTCACACAGCTTGTCACTAGGTCAAATGTCACCTAATAATAATATAGAAATAATAATAATAATATAGTAATAACAAAATAATAATATAGTCATAATAAATGATAACAAAAAGGTGGAGGGGGGGTGGGGGGTCCAAAATAAAAAAAAAAAAATATGTAAAACTGTACATGGATTCCAGTGGATATTATCATCCCGGGAAGGTAGCTAATGATCATGGTTCAAACCTTGGTTCCCCCTGTATAAAATTCAAAACATACAATTTGAACTGGGTTCTTCATTCATAAATAACCTTTGTATCAGATATACATCTCAGACCAAGTCTGTATGATATAAAAACAATCTCCAACAGGTTAAAACATAAGGTTTGAAACATTGAATTCACGCTGCCAATCGAAAAACCGCCAAACAAGCGTGGGAACAAGTTGGTGGAAATAAAATCATATGTTGTTGCTGATTTTGCAAATGAAACAGAATAGAAATAATCATTTCTGTCACAGAAATGCAATGCATATGAAATAGATAACCTACATATTCTCAAATACCCATATACTCGAAACCTCTAAAAACTGTTTTTTCTTTGAACCTCTAAAAACTTGGGGGGGGCTGTAGGTGTGGGCATTGGCTATGGTAAGTACTTGTGTGTCAAGAAAAGTGCACCTCCAACTGCACATCAAAATCTTTTACCTCAGTAAAGACAAGCTAATGTTAGCTAACAGAGAAAGATTGCTTAGCAGCTAGCAAGAAAATGATGAAAGGTAATGTATCAAAATCCTATAGACACAGGGCTTGAATACCTGTGAATTTATTTCGCTAGGAAGAGTATTCTAAGAGGAATAAAATGAGCCATTGTACATCATTTTACAATTTGAAATAAGTAAATTATTAGCAATCCTGCAGACAGTGTTTTCCTTTAGTTAGCGACAAGCTATGTGCCCACTGGCAACTTTTGTTGCCACTCACAGACATAAGGCCACGAACAAAAAAATATTTATCCCAGGTACAATTTTTTGGGGGAGGGTTACTCTAGAGACTTGAATGATTAAATAATTATGAATATGTTTGGGGGAAAATCAAAAGAAATTTATGAAAATTACCTCTTTCCAGGAGGATTTGCATTCGCCATGTCTTTAGCCAGAAGGAGCAAGAAGCAGATGATGTCATGTGACAGGAAGCACTTGGAAACTATTTTTTATAAACCAAAACCTTTGTTTAAGTTGTCTACTAGCATATAAGTGGAAAAAGTTGCATTAGTACCCTTGAGATTTTTTATTGTGAGTAGAAAATGACAGTGATACACTTCGGCAACAATTGTTGCCAGTGGGGCAAAATGGGTTAATATGTTCCTAAATTTATTGTTTTCATTGGTGTCGGTTACAGTCGCTCTCATAGATACAATCAAAGCGGCCACCACAACTGCTTCTGTTCAAGCGAACCAACTCATGAATTCTTCCGGTATTCTTGAAAATACTGAAACATAATAGTGCGGGCGCCACTTCCCTCGTGTACATAAATAGTCCATCACACGCATAAATGAGTGTGGCACGTTCAATTCCGCTTTTTAATTTCCGTCTCTGGGGCAAACTCTCAAATCCAAGATCCAACAACAGCAAAGTATTCAGTTTCTGTTGCAATGTCTCAAAGCCGAAATTCCGAGACCCATGTATTTATAATGCAAATTCACAGACCAGTAAATACCAGAGAAGTCGACGCCCGGCCAGCCAGCCAGCCAATCATCGGCCAACCAATCGTTGAAGTTCTTCCGCAGCGGCCAACCAATCGCTGAACAGCCAGCCAGCCAATCGTCTGCCAACCATCGTTGAAGTGCTTCCCATCCGGCCGACCAATCTCTGAACTTCTTCCCCGCCGGCCAGCCAATCGTTGAACTTGATCACTCAGGCAGTCAGTCAGTCAGTCACTCACTCACTCACTCAGCAACATTTGCGTTTATAGGGGCCTGGCCGCTGCTCGGTCCAGCCCACAAAATGCGTGGGAGTGCAACATTTCCAGTTACATGTGTTAGCAATGCAATATTTGCTAAACATAAAACTAAGATTAACAGCATCTGACTTGTTCTCATTCAAAATGTCTATCACTTACATTATGAAATTAAAATATTAGTTAAACAGCAAAAATCACTTAATCAAAGTCATCTTTTCCTGCATCATGTTTTTTTTTTTTTTTTTGCTAAGCAGGTTTTTTTTCAGGAATCTTGTGCATCCACCGAAGTTGCTGCTTAACCATAGACTGTATAAAATGATGGACGAAGCAACTGTGACGTCACCCATTGTTTTCAGCATACCATTTTGGAAGCCTCGATTTTGACTATTTGAACAGCGCCATTTTGTCATTTTTAAGCCGGATGTCATTCTTGTTGGATGAGAGCATCAGGTGAAGATCCGGGGAGGAGCGAGGGGTGGATCTACGGGGAGGATCTGACCGTATCTGACGAGGACCAGAGGATAACCAGACCCCTAAAGCATATCTGGCTTTCTCTTTTATCTTTGTCTATTTGAGACCATAATTTACAAAAATTGAACATTATGATATATCGAAGGAGACTTGAAACTTGCGATAGATAGCATAAAATAATGTGGAAAATCATTATTGAAATACAACCCCAATTCTGAAATAGTTGGGACAAAGTGTAAATTGTGAATAAAATCAAAACGCAATGACTTTCAAATCACACCAGCCACTATTTTATTCACAATAGAACAGAGATAACATAGCAAATGTTGAAACTGAGAAATTTTACAATTTTATCCACAAAATCAGCTAATTTCAAATTTGATGGCTGCTACAGGTCTCAAAAAAGTTGGGACAGGGGCTGGTTTACCATGGTGTAGCATCCCCTCTTCTTTTGAACACAGAGTGGAGGCGTCTGGGCATTAAGGAGACAGTTTCTTGAGTTTAGCCATTGGAATTTGATCCCACTCGTGTTTAATACAGGCTTTCTGCTGCTGGAGAGTTTCGGATTTCCTTTGACGGACTTTCTCTTTAATTATGCGCCAAATGTTCTCAATCGGTGAAAGATCAGGACTGCAGGCAGGCCAGTTCAGCACACAGACTCTTCTACTAAGAAGCCATGCTGTTGTATGTGGTTTTGCATTGTCCTGCTGAAATACACAAGGCCTTTCCTGGAATAGATGTTGTCTGGAGGGGAGGATATGTTGCTCTAAAACCTTTATATACCTTTCTGCATTCATGGTGCTTTTTAAAATACGCAAGTGTCCCACACCATATGCACTAATGCATCCCCATACCATCAGAGATGCTGACTTTTTAACAGAACGCTGATAACAGGAGGGTTGGTTTTACTCCTCTTTAGCCCGGAGGACACAACGCCCATGATTTCCAACAAGAATGTCAAATTTGGACTTGTCTGACCCCAGGACACTTTGCCACTTTGCTAGTCCATTTTAAATGAGCCTTGGCCCACAGAACACAGCAGTGCTTCTAGATCATGCTCAACAATGTCTTCCGTTTTGCATGATAGAGCTTTAGGTAGCATCTGTGGATGGCACGGCGGACTGTGCTCGCAGACAGTGGTTTCTTGAAGTATTCCTAGGCCCATTTAGTAATGTCAATGACAGAATCATGCTGGTGAGTGATGCAGCGGTGTCTGAGGGCCTGAAGATCATGGGCATCCAGTAAAGGTCTTCGGCCTTGTTCCTTACGCACAGAGATTTTTCCAGTTTCTCTGAATCTTTGGATGATGTAATGCACTGTCGATGATGAGACCTTCGAAGCCTTTGCAATTAGACGTTGAGGAACATTGTTTTTAAAGTATTCCACAATTTTTTTTTTTACGCAAGCCTTCACAGGTTAGAGAGCCTCTGGCCATCTTTACTTCTGAGAGATTCAGCCTCTCTAAGACATCCCTTTTATAGCCAATCATGTTACACACCTGATGCCAGTTAACTTAATTACTTGCTAAATGTTCTCTCAGCTGATTCTCTTATATATTAATTGCTTTTTCAGCCCTTTTTTTTTGCCTGTGTCCCAACTTTTTTGAGACCTGCTGCAGCCAGAAAATTTGAAATAAGCTCATTTTCTGGATAAAAATGTAAAATGTCTCAGTTTGTCTGAAATATGGCTGGGGATTAAAACTATACATTTCTGGGATCATAAACTCCTTGACCACAAGGATAATTCATCTGAGCATTACATTCGAAATTACCTACTCTCTAAGGGCTAAATAAGACAGCTATCCAGGTGCTCCCTGACCTCTAAGATCCCTAAAACTGGTGAACTGTCAAATCATAAAATAATCATATATTTAACAAAAATTAACTTTTGACGCATGATATTCAAAATGAATTTATGATTTTCTGGTTGAATTTAGCATGAGTTTATCAATACAGATGCAGTTGGACATCAGTAACCTCTCCAAACACAAAACATGCCTTTTCTCTACTTTTCTTCAGTCCCACAAGCCAGCACACATATTCATTAAAGGAACTGCTTATTTAACGGTCATAAAATTCATCCTGCAATGAAAAGCTAGCAGTTCCCACTTCTGAGCTTGCAACCTTATATAAACACTTTCCACACCTTATAAGGAACAAGTATAACTCACTAACTCAGTAATATCTGAAATATTCCTTATTATAACAGAACAGACATTCCATTATTAGGAATAATCAGGCAATTTTCCACCCTAGATTGAACAGAATCGTGCAATGAACGCACCAGGGGGTTACCGAAGTCCTTGAGCTGTTGGTATAATAAACAAGCCAAAACATTGGCATTCAATTTCATTGAATATGTATAAATTCCAAAACAAAAAGCCACATTGAGCAAAATGCAACCACAGTAGCAGTAGCAGTATTTCTTCATTGAATCCATCCTCCAGAGACCGATGTATCCAGTAGAAGGAACCCTCCAGTCCTGTTTCATGCGGAATAATTCCCATTGACTGTGTCGGTACCTCATTTAAATCCTGTAAATGTAACTGAACACTTCAGGCTGATTTTGGAAGTCTCTTTTTCTTTAAATCATGTCATTTTCAGCCGCGCAACTGGCCCCAACGTTTAGAGAGTACAACCTACCTTCCTCTTACGCAAAGGCTTATATACTCTTCTAATTGTCCAATCAGTTTCTTTCAGTTACTGTGGAAAGTTTATACACTCTGGCATTGGATAAGAAACAAGTCAATCAAGGCATCATTACCAGGGAAGCTTCAATTGGGCATGAATTATAAGTGAGCAGTTACGCAGATTAGCCTAAGTGAATAACTGAGTGATTGGCTATCAAAATGAGTAGTACTTAGGAGGATAGTTCAAAGGAAACAAAGGAGTCCCGCACACTGTCTGACTTGCAAATAGCAAAAGTTTTATTGTGACGTTTCGGTACTTAAACCTTCATCAGACAAATACAGACCACATCAAAAGAAGCCATCTTAAATGGGGTGTGGTGGAGAGTCTCAACCAATCACCCGCATGTATACAAGCAATCCATCCCATATTTTTAAGGAATGACATGGCACCCAATATTTCTTGAAAATCACCCAAAAATGCATAAAAAACCCCAGAAAAAATCGCCATATCCCACAGAGTTATTTATAGGGGATTATTTTCAAAGGATCCCTATCACAACGCCAACAGATCACAGTTGTACATGTCAATACATTATATAGGCTAATCAATAGTTGGATTACAACAAATATGAGCAAAAAATCAGTAAACCCATTACAATCCATTTGTGGGCCAGGAGACAGACTTGCATCAGAACATTACCACAAAAAACATTACAAAAATACACGATATGATAATTCATCATTCAGTCCTTTGGGAGGCAAAGTTTGAGGGTGTAAATCCATTACGCCTCCCGCTGCTTCAAAAGTTTATCATGGTCGCACCCTCTGGGAGGTAAAGTGACCTGTGCGTGCGCAAATTTGCAGCTCCATGTCCACTGGCGGACACATCCACACAAAGGGGTTAAGAGCTTAGGTTGGCATATATTGGCTTTCTGGTGGTGAGCTCCAAAGTGACCTATGGTGACCGCGAAAGGTCAGTCTCAAGGTCATCATTCATCAAATGGTCCATATCATGCTTTAAACTCTTTGTCCATCTTAGTTTTTTTTATTGTTGGTTATTAGCAAATCATAAATGGGCTTTCTGCTTGTCAGGTCAAAAGTAACCTAAAGTGACCTAGAAAGGTCAATCTCATGGTCACCATGCATTAAATGGTCAGTATCGTGCTTAATATTGCATTTACGGCTGAGATTTGTATAGTTGGGTATCAGTAAATCATATACCGGTTTTCTGCTGGGCAGGTGAAGCGTGACCTACAGTGACTTCTAAATGCCAGTCTCATGGTCACCATGAGACCATGGTTGGGTACTAGTAAATCAAATGTGGGCTTTCTGTTGGTCAAGTCAAGAGTGATCTATGGTAACCTTCAAAGGCCATTCTGAAGCTTTCCTTGCATTAAATGGCCAATATCATGCATAATATTGCACTTAGGGTTCAGCTTTGTATTGTTGGGTAGTAGTAAATCATGCATGCGCTTTCTGTTGGGGGGGTCAAAAATGACCCTTGGTGACACTCAAGGTCATCACACATTAAATGATCAATATCATGGTTAATACTGCATTGAAGATTAGGATTGCATTTTTGAGTATTAGCAAATCATATGCAGGCTTTTTGCTGGGCAGGTCAAAACTGACCTAAGGTCACCTTGAAAGGTCAATCACAAAGCATCAAGTGGTCAATATCATGCTTAATACTGCATTAATATTAATTTTTTTTAATATTAATGTTCGCACATTTATGTGAAGATGACCTTGAAAGGCTGGTTGCAAGATCACAATACAATAAATGTTCAATATCCTTGCAAGTATCGTCCTTAATTCCCAACTATTATACATGTTCCACTTTATTCAAGTTTTGGTTCAAAATATGTATTTTCACATTCCTTAAGGCTGTGCTTTAAAGGTGTAAAGGAGACGTTAAACCGAGGTCCTGACTCACTGTGGTCATTAAAGGTCCTATGACACTGTTCGATAAGAGTAGGGGATTCTCCGGTGTCATGGCTAAATGTGTGCAGATTTCTTGCATTATCTAGGTCCCATGCAGCAACTTACAACCAAATTTCAGATTCCCAGCTTCAAAAACAAAGTTGGCTCTCTACTTCAATGCTAAATGAATGTGGCTTTAGGTGAACTACCAGTCAATTTCATCCTGTACATGTTGAGTTTGTGCTTGTGAATAATACTTCACATTCTGTAGCCCACAGTAAGACTGTAATTAATTGCCAGTAAGCTACAGGACCTTTGGCCCTATTTTTGCACTCCCTGCCAAAATTCCATTCCCCTCTTGTGAACGCGCTTTTGCTCAACACTAGGCAAATAAATTAATCAATCACAATCTTCCCGTAAAATTTACTGGAAGGCTATCTTTATCGTTTTACATCATGCTACATTGACAACAGTTCTATCTTAGCTCATATTCTGTGGTGGAAATTACGCATCCATGAAATGCAACTTATTTAAAGGTATCGCTTTTGAATATTTAACTGGATAACCTGAAAATTGACATGCTCTAATAACAGAAGTACTGTATGACATTACAAAAGTATAATGGCCCACGTAGTGAATTTTATACCAGCTAAAAAAATTAGGAAATCATTAGCCGACAGGTACAAAGCAAGAGTAAGCTCATTTATTTATCATTTTGTGTATCAGCCATGCCGAAAAGGGATCAGTGCCCACCTTGGCAGTGTATAAAAATTCTGCTCAGTTTCTTTTTGAAACGAAAACCAGTGATGAATTTTTTTTTTTTGTTTTTACAAGCCAATTTTGGTATCATGACGTTTCTCATTCTAACTTTTTTATTTTTCTGTACTGAATTTAGCCCATTATTTCGTCGCCATGTCTTCAATTGCCAATAGATTATAACCATGATTGGAAAACGTGTCAAAAAAGGAAAATGATTGAGAACTAGCCAGGACTAATTGATGTTATAAAGGGATGTTCTGTAGCTCCGAAATTTCCAGTTCTGGCGCTGGCACTGGTTGCCAGCTCCCTGCAGCAACGCATCTAATCAGACCATTTTCACACAGCCGTCTGGAAATGGTAGATCTTGATACTTTCATCTCTTCACTTCTGGTGCTATCACATAATCATGGAGTTTTCGTGCGGTCATCTGCCAATTTTATTTTACTTATCATACACAGACAACAAACATCAGAGGCACTTAAATTCCGTTTTGCACCTCTATTGCTACTAGTTTTCAGTGAACCGGTCTCTGAAATACTTGATGGTGTTTCTTACAGTGCCATGACAGCATTTAACGTCTTCAGCATCATGTACGGCCACAATGCGGCCACGAACAATCCCAGAGAGCTCCTTCCCTTGTCTCATCATGTTTAACTCTGTGACACTGCTCAAAGTTCATGTCACCTTATATACCGGAACAAGTGACCACCAGAGGTAATTCTGCAGAATGAATTTGCCTGAAACCAGTTTAAACTAATTTTTATAGTATCAATAATCATGGACCGAGTCTTCAAGCATGCATTCAGGCCATGTAAGAGTAAAAAAAAAATAAAATTTGCGACACTTAAATTGTTATAAAATATTGATGTTTTCAGTGTTTTTTTTATTACCCATAGTTCTACCTCAATTTACTTTTGGGAATGACGTTTTTGTTCTCATTGCCAACAATAATATTTTTCAATACATTTTCACAAAAAAATTACAGAGAAGTAAAATGCATGCTACTGTATTTCTTTAAAGGGGACATAATATGAAAAATGAACTTTTCAGTGCTTTTTCTTGTAAATAATAACTCTCTGGTTTGCCTACTGACACATAAAGTGTGCAATATGACAACCAGGTCAATTTGGAGTAAGCTGGCCTTTCCTTTACTACTGTGCTAGAGCCAGCCAGTCAGATTTTGTCCTTTCTTCTACGTAGACAGTGGGGCATGGCGACGCCCCTGTGCATTTTTTTTCTTATCGTGGGCGGGTCTACCACAGCGTCCTGGAAAAAAAAAAGAAAGGACAGTGTAATGTGGAGAAAAAAAAGCCACTAGATGACAGTATTGACAATTTTTTTTGTTAAGCCCAGTCTGGAGCTAGGTTTTGGGGCATGTCCTGGGCATGCCTCAGAGGGGAATGTCCCAGAGAATTGGAGAAAAGTCTGGAAGGTGGGAGGGGGCTGGAAAAGAGTATATAACGAGAAAAATTGAGAGAGTGAAAAGGGGTAGGAGAAATTGCAAGGAGAAATTGTGGAAGGATACATTTGACCAGACCTGTCACTCTTTTCAAGACCTGTGAAGCTTTTTGTGGATTTTTGCCTGTGTTGGAGCATTTTCCTGTCCCAGGACATCGCAACATAGCAGCACCATCTCCAATACCAAGGGACTGTAAATATCTCATTTTTTTTATTTCAATCTTGGTCAGTAGAGTAGATTGTAGATTAGTTCAAAGTGTTTGTGTAATTAAATCTGTTAAAGTTTTAAAATTTTGTCTGTCATCCCTTGCTGTCCGCTACGCCATTATAAATTGGGGCCATAACAAATTGATGCCATAACAAATTGGGGGCTCGTCCGGGATAGACCATTGTGTGAGTCATTAATTGAAAATCTAAAATTTCAAATTGTGAAATTGTTTTTTGAATTTTCCTAGATATATATTGACAGATCAACAGCAATGGATGATTTCTTGGCATCACCAACCGTAGAGGTTTTGAAGTCTTTTAAAAAGACAGAACTGCTAGAAATATGCAGACAGTTAGAGCTGACAGATGTAAAACCAGCCATGCGAAAAGCAAGACTGGCTAGAGAGATTGTTGAATATTACATTGATGAAAATGTGTTTGCACCACAAGATCTGGAACAGTTTCCAGTGGAAAATCCAAATGTAGAATTGGAACTTAAATTAAAAATGCTAGAGATTGAAAGGGAGGAAAAAGAAAAACAACGAGAGTTTGAGGGAGAGAAAGAGGAAACAGCAGAAAGAGAGAGACAGAGACAGAGAGATTTCGAGTTACAGAAGTTAGACAGGGAAGAAAGGCTCCAAATGGAGCTACTAAAAATCAAAATGGAAGCTGAAAACAAATTTCATGCTAGCCAGGAGGTAAAGCTAGTGCCTCCATTCTCGGAAAAGGAGGTTGATAAGTATTTCCAGTGCTTCGAGAAGGTAGCTAAGAGTTGTCAGTGGCCTCTGATGTTGCAAACTGTCCTCAAGGGTAAAGCTCAACAAGCCTATTCGGCTTTGTCTGCAGATGATTCCTCTGATTATGAGGTTGTCAAAAAGGTTATTTTGACAGCTTATGAGTTGGTTCCAGAGGCTTACCGACAGAAATTCAGAGGTCTGAAGAAATCTGACAATCAGACTTATGTGGAATTTGCTAACGAGAAGAAGGTTTGCTTTGAGCGCTGGTGTACTTCTATGGAGGTCAAGGATGATTTCAACTCACTAAAAGAGATGGTGTTAGTTGAAGAATTCAAGAACTGTGTCAAGGATGATATTAAGACCTACCTTAATGAGAAGCAAGCACTGAATTTGCAATCAGCTGCCAAGTTTGCAGACGAATATGTTCTCACACCTAAGTCCAAATTTCAGTCCAGCAGTAACAATAGATGGTCCCAATTTCAGAAGAAAGGTAACGGTGATACCCAAGATTCCTCACCCAAAGACAAAGACAAATCTTGTGATGGTGCTCAGAAATCCAGTCAAAGGTCTGATCAAAGTGTGAAAGCTGACAGTGACACAAGTGGTCTAGTTTGCAATTATTGCAAGAAATCTGGTCATGTTACAACTGTTGGTTCCTTAAAGCTAAGAAAGAGAAAGAAAAGGATACCAAACCCAATGCCTTTGTGAAGACAAGGTTAGAAACCCCTGTAGTAGATGACCAATCTGATAAATTGCCTGCTCCTTGTGAGGCTAAGAAGCCTGATACTGCTGACTTTGTGAGGGAGGAATTTCTTCCATTTGTGTCAGAGGGATTTGTGGCTCTGAATGAGCATTCTCCTCCTGTACCTATATATCCTAAGGGATACCAGAGCTTCTCAGTCACTTTTATTGATGGACTCCTTGGAGTTACGTGATGAGACCGCTTCTGGGGATTTCATACTTGTACAAGGTATTGAAGGGAGGACTGTATCTGTACCCCTGCGCCCTGTATTCTTGAAGTCAGATTTAGTTACAGGACAGGTAAAGGTGGGACTTATGTCAAGTCTACCTATCAAGGGTGTTTCTCTGTTGCTAGGCAATGACCTGGCTGGGGGCAATGTAGTTCCCCCTGTTCATCTTACTTCACAGCTGAGCACTGAAGATGGCGATGAAGACCTATCTCTGTATCCTTCCTGTGCAGTGACCCGTGCTATGGTCAAGAAGGCTCAAGAAGAAGATGATGTGGTGCCGTCCAGCACATTGAATAGTCATGATTCAGGTGGTTCGCCTCATGACTCTGTTCAGCCTACTATGGTTTCTCCATTTGAGGACTTATCAGACACTTTTATCAGTTCTCTGTTCAGACAGCCAGATGGGTCTGGTGATTCTGATGTGTCTGGAGACTTGTCTCTGTCCAGAAAACGGTTGATTCAGGAGCAAACCAATGATCCTGAAATTTGTGTACTAAAGAAGAGAGCCCTTCCTGATGAAGAAATAGACGCAGTTCCAGTTGGGTATTATCTCAAGGATGGAGTGTTGATGCGGAAGTGGCGCCCTCCTGATATCCCTGCCAATGCAGATTGGGCAGTGGTCAAGCAAATCGTTGTTCCGAAGGTCTACAGGAATGAGATCTTAACAATGGCTCATAGTTTGCCTTTAGAAGGTCATCTTGGTGTTAACAAGACTGTTGACCAGATCGTGAAACACTTCTTCTGGCCTGGACTTCGGAAAGATGTTTCCAACTTTTGCAAAACCTGTCACACTTGTCAGGTAGTTGGAAAACACCAGTTAGACCCACCTGTAGCTCCATTGCAGCCTATCCCAGCATTTGGGGAGCCCTTATCCAAGGTCATCGTTGATTGTGTTGGTCCATTACCCAAGGCTAGATCTGGAAATCAGTACTTGTTGACAATCATGTGTGCATCTACCAGATTCCCTGAAGCCATACCTCTACGCAACATCAAGGCAACTGCAATCTCGAAGGCTTTGATAAAGTTCTTCACGTTGTTTGGCCTTCCCAGGGAAATTCAGTCAAATCAAGGTAGCAATTTCACTTCCGGATTGTTTCAGCAGGTTGTGTATGAACTAGGTGCGAAGCAGATTCTTTCCAGTGCCTATCATCCAGAGAGTCAGGGTGCCTTAGAGCGGTTTCATTCCACTCTCAAGACAATGATGAGGACTTATTGTTATGACCATGAGAAAGACTGGGATGAAGGTGCTCATTTGCGTTGTTTGCAGTTAGAGAAGCAGTGCAGGAGTCCACTGGATTCAGTCCGTTTGAGCTAATGTTTGGCCATGAAGTGAGAGGACCTTTGCTATTGTTGAGTGAACAATGGCAAGAGAAAGAGCCGCATATAAGTCTGTTAGACTATGTTAGCAAGTTCAAGGAAAGACTGCGTGCAGCTTGTGACCTAGCCAAAAAGAACCTGAAATCAAGTCAGGGAAAAATGAAAACTTGGTATGATCATAAGGCTAGAAGCCGTGAGTTTAAACCAGGAGACAAGGTCCTTGTGTTGTTTCCCTTGCAGTCCAATCCATTGCAGGCTAGATTTCATGGTCCTTATGAAATTCTGACAAAACTCGATGATCTCAATTACATTGTGAAGACTCCAGATAGGAGAAAGCCAAAACAGTTGTGTCACATTAACATGCTGAAGCCTTATCATGATAGGAATGCTAGGGTTGCAGCTGTCACTTCAGATCCTCCTATGGCCTAGACTTGTGAAGATGAGTGGGAGTTTCAAGATGATGAACCTAGAATTAAAGCTGAAGTTCTTTCATGTAAATTGTCAAATTCTGAAGTGTTGCAAAATCTTGATGTAAAACTCCAGCACTTAGAACCCTCACAGAAAGATCAGTTTGAGAGGTTGATCAAGAAATATAAAGATCTATTTCCTGATGTTCCAAAGAGAGTTTCTATAGCCTCTCATGATGTAGATGTTGGTGATGCCAAACCAATAAAACAGCATCCGCATGCGGATGAATCCTGAAAAGAGAAAGATTGCTGAGAAAGAGGTTGAGTACATGTTAGAACATGATATTATCAGACCCTCTAACTCAGATTGGAGTTCACCCTGTGTTCTAGTTCCAAAACCTGATGGAAGTACTAGATTCTGTACAGATTATTGCAAAGTCAATGCTGTAACAAGAACTGATGTGTTTCCAATACCTAGGATTGATGACTGTATCGATAGAGTAGGGCAAGCAAAGTTTCTGACCAAGATTGATTTATTGAAGGGTTATTGGTGTGTGCCTTTAATTGAGAGGGCCAAGAGCATCTCTGCTTTTGCCACACCATCTGGGTTATACCAGTATGAAGTCCTACCCTTTGGCATGAAAAATGCCCCAGCCACGTTCCAAAGGATGATACAGTCTACAATCGCCGGATTGCCACACACGGGTGCGTACATCAACGACCTGATCACATGGAGTGACTCCTGGGAAGAACATCTGAAAGATGTAGAGACGTTGTTCCAGCGCTTGACCCAGGCTAACCTGACTGTTAACCTGAACAAGAGTGACTTTGGTTGTGCTACTGTCACGTATCTTGGCTACGTCATAGGCCAGGGTAAGGTGGCACCCATAAATGCTAAAGTCCAAGCCATCATGGACTTTCCAGTTCCTGACAACAAAAAAGCTTTTGCGCCGCTTCCTTGGAATGATCGGTACTACCGCAAGTTCTGCAAGAACTTTGCTGAGATTGCTCTCAGTCTCACCAACCAACTGAAGAAAGGCGTAAAGTTCACTTGGGATGAAGCATGCCAAGGAGCCTTCGATCGCCTGAAGTCTCTGCTGTGTCACTTCCTCGTGCTCAAATCTCCTGACTTCAACAAACCGTTCTCCATGGCGGTCGATGCTAGCGACCAAGCTTGTGGATCTGTGCTCCTACAGAGAAGTGACTCTGATGACATTGAGCATCCCATGGCATACTTCTCCAGGAAGTTCAATCGCCACCAAAAGAACTATTCCACAATTGAGAAGGAGCTGTTGGCTCTGGTTCTATCCTTACAACACTTTGAGGTTTATGTTTGTACAGGGCAAAAGCCAATGATTGTATATACTGACCACAATCCGTGAATGTTTTTGAGTAAGATGAAAAACAAGAATCGGAGATTGTTGATCAGGAGTTTGATTTTACAGGAGTTTGACTTGGAAATTAAGCATGTAAAGGGTACTGACAATGTAATTGCTGATTGCTTATCCCATGTTTGAGTATGTGTATATATATCACGTATGTTTATTAGCATATTGTATTATATGTGTATATATACAAGTGTCTATTTAACCATTTTTGTATTGAAAAGAAAAATTTTGCCTTTATGAGTCAAAATTTTTCCCTTTTGGAATGGAGGTGTAATGTGGAGAAAAAAAAGCCACTAGATGGCAGTATTGACAATTTTTTTTGTTAAGCCCACTCTGGAGCTAGGTTTTGGGGCATGTCCTGGGCATGCCTCAGAGGGGAATGTCCCAGAGAATTGGAGAAAAGTCTGGAAGGTGGGAGGGGGCTAGAAAAGAGTATATAAGGAGAAAAATTGAGAGAGTGAAAAGGGGTAGGAGGAATTGCAAGGAGAAATTGTGGAAGGATACATTTGACCAGACCTGTCACTCTTTTCAAGACCTGTGAAGCTTTTTGTGGATTTTTGCCTGTGTTGGAGCATTTTCCTGTCCCAGGACATCGCAACATAGCAGCGCCATCTCCATTACCAAGGGACTGTAAATAACTCATTTTTTTTTATTTCAATCTTGGTCAGTAGAGTAGATTGTAGGTAAGTTCAAAGTGTTTGTGTTTTGTAATTAAATCTGTTAAAGTTTTAAAATTTTTTAACAAATTGACGCCATAACAAAAGGAAACCACTTTTCCCCCGCAAGCGACAGGTCGAGAAAGGTAGTGATGGCGATGAAAGGCAAACGCGCTGGCTCTTCTGTGGTGGGCTGCCAAAATCAGCATCAGTGCTTGCACAAACTCCCAGATTCACAAGAAAGAAGGGTGGAGTGGTTACACTTTATTTTTGACGGTAACGTCCCAATTCACGTCGGCAAGAATCTCCTTGTTTGTGCAAACCGCTTTTTGCCAGACTCTCACAAATTATGGACAATATCAACAAGGACTAGCTACCAAGCTAATTCTGAAAGCTGGAGCAACCCCAACTGTACGAGACAGCACTGCTGACGAGAGAGCTGTAAGTATTTGTGCATTGCATTTAAAAAAATATTCAACGTTTATTTAACTTTCTAAATTTGTGTTGCGGGGACGTTCGTCTCTGTCGTTGATATGAACGCTTGGTTACTCCCGCATGTTGGTTTGCGTGCCGTGCTACTTAAAAATGCTCCTGGTTAACTTATATGCAGTAACTCAGATTGGTATGCTTGTGTTATTTTGGTAAGCATCAAGGTCGTAGTTCATCATAACATTACCTGATCGTAGCCGCTACGGTTGAAGCTAACCGGAGAGGCGTTGTGTCTGCAAAGTTGGGCTGATATTAAGGCTGCAGTTAGACCAGACGTAGGCTTTGCGGAGCTTAGAGTAAGTGTTTGGGTTTGTTTACTGCTGCTTGTGAAACGATCGTATTACTTATCCATAACCGGGGTCAGCCGGGTACTTTGCCATTGTGTGGGCTAGCTCTCTGATGCTACCGCGGTGAAAGCAATCGCAAAACGCACAAGCTATAACGTGTCTGGTATCACAAACGATTTCTCTGCATTGGCGTGGCAGAATTTCATCCACCTTTAAAAAGCCGAAGCCAAAAAAAAGTGGAGATTGGATGCGGAATTCTTTCCTGTACAAGTTATCGATTCACTAGCTCCACATAAGCAACGCTTACACTGTTTGTGTGTTTTTGCTATAAGCTCATTCAGTAGCTTGGTGTCAGAATTGTGTTTCATTCTGGTAGAATGGTCATCAGGAGCTTTAAGCAAAGTTTCTTCCGGATAAGTGTGTATATAACATGACTATGTAATACAGCTACAACCACACGCATGCAAGGCAAGACAGTACGAGCAAAACACTAAAATTTCAACTTACCACTCATTGACATCCTGCTAAACATTGCCGCAACTCTTCAATAGCATCCTCTTCCCATTCAGGATCGGATTTGGGATCAAACGTGTACGGTCTTACAGTAATAGATGCCGCAGAGAGCTGTCCTGAAATACCTGCCATCTTGGTTTCCTGGTTTTTCGGGTATGCACCCTCCCCCGGAATCAAAGCGGCCAGGCAGCCAATCAGAGCAGTGCCCATTTACATAGCCTTCATGCCCACTCAAAACAGCTCATGTTTCAGGCCTGCACAGACGGGGTGAGAGGAGGGGTCTCTCAAGGCCTGGATGTGTGTGTGTTTTTTTTGTAGCTGAATTCACAACAGTATTTTTAAGCCCATTTGGACATGTTTAAAACAAATAAATACAACATAATATGGAACGTTATTATTATTATATTATTATTAAATTATTATATATTATTAAAGCGAGCAGTGGTACACCTCTGTTTTACTATGGAGACATAGTCATGCATCAAGTATGAAACTTCAGAAAGCCATTGTACTTTGTAGATTTTATAACTACTGTCCTCGACCTCTCCAAATCTAAGCAACCAAACTGAGGCTGTGCCACACTAAAGTTCCTGACAAAGACATCTGTGGCAAGGCTGCAGTTGATGATAGATATTTGCTTTTCCACCCTGTTCCGATGCTTGCATGCTCACTGAAGGTGTTTTTGACAGTGGACAGAGGCTAGCATGGGCACTTTGACTGGTTTCAGGCCATGCAGCCTCATACCTAGCAGGGCACGATATACGAGGTATGTTCAAAAAGTATCCAACCTTTGTTCATAAAAAATACTTGTATCCAGATACAACAAACTTACACTAATCTCCTTCAAAGTAGTCCCCTTGGGCTGCCACACACTTCTCCCAACGGTCCTGTCGGAAGCATCTCTGGAACGCCTCTTTTGGGATGGCACACAGCTGGGCCGTCGCATTCTGCATGATGTCTTCTCTGGACTGATATCTGGTCCCTTTCAGGTACATTTTCAGCTTGGGGAAAAGCCAGAAATCACAGCGGCACAAAGGCGATGCAGAACCTCTTGGTAGTACTCCTTGGTGATGGTTGATGGCCGGACATGTGGGCAGCGGGCAATTGTCAGCTCCATCACGATAACGCACCCGCCCATTCATCACATTTGATACAGTCTTTCCCGGCCAAACACAACACACCTGTGCTTCGTCAGGCTCCCTACTCTCCCGACATGGCTCTGTGTGACTTCTGGCTTTTCCAACCTACGCACTTGTGAACAAGACCCCCAAATACCAAAATTTTCTCACTTGAGGTTGCTACTCACCACTCACACAAAAGGAGACAATCCACCATTTTCCGGCAACGAACTATGACCTCAACTTTGGAGGTGCTGATCCTCCTCCCAAGTGCTACAAACTCAGCTGTGATCTGCTCCAGTGCTTGTTGGAGGTCACAGCTCAATGAAGCCAAAATGATCAATTCATCTAAAAATAAGCACAGATGCAACCCTGAAGACACTAAACCGGAAACTCTCCAACCACGGCTGTTCCTTGATATCCTGTCCATGAAAATCATGAACAAATAGGTGACAAGACACAATCTTTGCTGAGTCCAACGCCAACCGGAAACGAGTCAAACTTTTGCCCCTTTCCCACTACAAACTGCTCTACCCAGAGATATGTCGCCCTGGGTTCAGCTTTGCCTGCTCTAGGGCTTGTTAACTTCGAGTTGTGTTCCCATTACTACTCATTAACTCGGAGTTTCCCTAACATAAGCCCGAGATGAGTTTGCCCCGCGTTAGCGCATTGCGGTTGGCCTTTGACAGCATCAACTGTTTATTAAGACTTGCGGTATTTTGGAAATCGCGGTATTCCAGACAGTTGACAATTTGACATAAATCAATGAGCATTGTCTGATCTTGAAGCAAATATATACTGTATCTATGTCAGTATTATTCCCTCTTTTTTCTCTTTTTATCATACAAGAAGCACTTACTTTGTTCAGTGGAGAGAAACCAGAGTAAGTTACCTACGTGCGCCCTCTACTGCACAAACAAGGTGGGTGCGGAGCATTTTTCGACGGGATTTTCCGAGGTGGGGAAGGGCAAGAGTTGGCAAAATACAAGTTTCAGGGAGCTTTCAACCACGAGATAGCACATTAAATACAATAAAACTTTCTCAAATTGCCATAAAATATTTTAGGACTCATGTTATATAAAGTTATTCAACCTTAAGTTACAAACTTTACAAGGTTAGAAGTCAAACATGACTGATGGCTGTCATCGCATCAACCCACTGAGGCCAGAATTACATTTGACCTCAGGGCAGTGCCACAGATCAGAGAATGAAATAATCTGCTCAGTATTTTTCATTGTTTTCAAAGCATAACTGCTACAGAGTAACTATTCCCCCAACCGTTGGTGGTACAGGAAAGGAAAGTTGCTCTTATTCCCCCAACCGTTGGTGGAACAGGGGGTAACGTTTCTCTCATTCCCCCAACAATTGGTGGAACAGGGGGGAAGGTTTCTCTTATTCCCCCAACTGTTGGTGGAACAGGGGGGACGGTTACTCTTATTTGCGCGATAAATCTAAGACACCATTTACATGGAGCCAAACAGTTTCACCTAAAGATGTCTCTTAACAGTTGTGGGAATAGCCTTCGCCTGTTATTGACCATTTATAACCACTAGCCAGCTACTGTCAGTCACCATTTAATCAATAATACATTAGGTAGCTTGCTAAATGCATTCTGCATTGCCATGGCTGACATCAGCAGACACGGACCTGTTTTCAAAAATTGACGTGCTAAATTAATAGTCAGTCAACACCATTAACTTTGGGAGTATTTATGTAATTGTGATTGTCAAACAACAATCAAAGACAACATTAGAACGATTTCTAACAGTTCCCTCACATTTCATAACTTTAAGGAAGTGATTCACTTGAGGTAACCATGATGTACACGTAGTAATGTTCACTTTATTCTTGGTGATGTTTACTCATACAGGATTCAAACAGCATTAAAATGCATTTATTTAGCATACAGGTGGTTGACCGGTTCCGCAATTTGGAGAAATCAAACTTCATTTGCGGAAAAATGACTTTGCAGTCAGCCTTGAGTTTGACACCGCTGGAACGGTAAGTTATTGTGGATTTAACTTTTAACTATCGTTTCGAGATATTCAGCTTGATCAAGAAATAAATGCCCGATACCTGATGCTTGCCGTTGCAGCAGTACCAAATCAACGCGTGTGATAAGGCGCACTGCGCAGTGTGCGGCCGTTATACACGTGTATTCCTGGGAATCATCACGTTATTAGTGTCATTATGATCAGAAATGATCATATATTTGACCATATAAATCCCAATTTCGTACTCTTGATACTTTTTCATCAACTCCCAAAAGAGTGAACGCTTGTCGTTTGACTAGTTCCGCAAACGCCATTTTGTATGTTTTCAGGTTGGGGACAAACCCCTTTTGGGCTAATATAGGTTAGTCAGGTCAGGCACTCTACCCAAAATGGGGTATAGAAAATTTTGTGATTATCAGTTTACAGTTTCTTCTAAATTAAATGGGCTATTGATTGATGATAAAATTATACTTCATTAAGGGATCAAACAATTTTCAGCCCAGTGGATCAGCATAAAAAAAATCTACATAAACAGAATGGCAAAAAATCACAAGTAGTGAAAAACATGATAAACTTCAGAGTTGTTTTGTCTGTTGTCCAATGCTTCATATAACCTATGTTTTATAAGTTTCATTGGCCATATTAGAAACAAACTGATGTTCACTCAAGAGTGGTAAAGTTACAGAACCTAGGTTATATGAAGCATGGAACAACACAAAAATCCACTCTGAACTTTGTCTTGAACAGAGGCCAGTGCATGTGGATTCCAGCTGACACAATATCAACACACGGAACAATTAGCCATAAATTTTACCAATTATTATGATATACTCTGCTGAGTAATGCTGGCTAAAATTGGTGGAAAATACATGTGTCTGTTCCTTTGTGGCCAGGGGCACGCAATGATGCCAATAAACAAATATCATGAAAGGTCATTCATAGAATGACGACTTGCCGGAATCATGCACAGATCTCTGAAACAGAATGAATGGAATGGAGTTGGTTTCAAGTCTCTAGCTGTAATAGTAGCGAAGTTATGAACCAAAATGTGTTTTGACCTTTCTGGTGTGCTTGACCTTGACCTTTAACCTTTGGCCTCAAAAAGAGACCGGTCTCTAGCCACAAGGCTAGTCAATTTTGTCACCAAGTTTGGTGAAGAGAATGTGAAAATAGTGGCCTGTAGAGTGCACACAAACAGACAGAGACAGACAGACAGATGAAAAAATAAACCAAAATAGAGCACTGCTTAGGTGACCTTGACCTTTGACCTAGATTCACCAAAATAGTGCAGTACCTAGGTCAAGTAAGATAGACCTTTCGTTTATCAACAATATGCACTTGGTTTGAAGTCTGCATGATGATTAGAACCGAAGATATGGCTTCTTATGTGTTTTTGAACTTTTGTGTGAACTTGACTTTGACCTTTGACCTAGATTTCTAGGTCAAGTAAGATAGACCTTTCGTTTATGAGCAATATGCACTTGGTTTGAAGTCTGCACGATGATTAGAACCGAAGATATGGCTTCTTATGTGTTTTTGAACTTTTGTGTGACCTTGACCTTTGATCTAGATCTAGACACTTTTATTATTTTATCGTTATTTTAGCGCTTTATCGTTTTGACATTTTATTAACTTTTATTATTTTACTTGTTTTATCATTTTATTTGTTTTATTTTATTTGTTTTTATTATTTTATTATTATTTAAGTTTCATTTATTGCATTGCCTGGCTGGTTGCTGTAAAGCCCAGCAGGCTAAAATAAAAAATAAAAAACATGGCTCCACTCACCTCCCCGCTGGGCTGTGTAAGCTGCGTTCACCTCTCGCAAAAAATTGCAGAGCTGGAGGGAAGAATTCCAATCCTTTACCAGATTAAGGATGATGAGCAGCTCATCGATTCCCTGGTTGCTCCAGCTCTCGCTGCTGCGAGTGTCACCACCACGGCTGAACGCGACTCCCTGGCTTTCCCCACTGAAGCCGCACCGACCCTGGATCCAACTGGGAGCGAGAGCCAGGGCCATCGTCAGCTCCACACCCAACCCGGCTGAGCCCTGGGTCGGATCGCGCGGCGGGAGGCATTCGTCTCGTGTGCCGCCTGTCTGGGACCTGCAGCTGGAGAACAGGTTTTCCGTGCTGGTTGAGGAGGAAGCCACACCCCCCTCCTCCGCTGTAAGTCCAGCTGCTCCTCGGTCGCCGGCGGTGTCGAGAGAGGCAATTCGCCCCCGCAAGTCCAGCCTTGTTGATGCGGTGCTGAGGAGGGCTTCGCCAGCCCTCTAGTAGAGGTCATGCGACGGCGTTCGCTCAGCCCTGATGCCGCTGCCCTGCCGCAGCTTTCGCCTACACGGCCACTCGCCCCGGGCTTTCCACCGCCTTGTCCTCTCTTCTCCCCGACTACTTTAGGGTGCTGTGAGGGTGTAACATTTTCTGGGGCGACAAGTACTATTGCGCACCTAATCGCAAAAATTACTTCCACGCGCCTGCCAAGGCAGAAATTTAGACCAAGTGGTGTCTCGGTAGCAAACCTGACACAAATCAATATTCAGACCCCTGATATTATTTTAATGGTCCCTACTGTAGTTTTAACACCTGTAGCTTTTCAATCTCGTAAGTGTGGGTTGGGTCTACTATGTCTTAATGCAAGGAGTCTGTTATCAAAAATGGATTGTGTTAGGGCTCTGGTTCTGCAAAGTAATCCTGATGTATTTCTTGCCACTGAATCTTGGTTGAATGATTCTGTGTAATGTTTTTCGGTGTGACAGGATTAAGAGAGGGGGAGGGGTATTGATGTTTGTAAAATCCTCTCTCACGGTGAATGTTTTATTATCCTCCTCTGTTCCAGGGCAGTTTGAGTGTCTAATTATCAAAATAGTTTTGGGTTGTGCAAGTTTTACAGGAGCAGGTGTGTATCGCCCACCAAGCGCTCTTTCATCCTCCATAATCAATCTCTCTAATATCTTGTCCACTTATGCTCACACTGAATTATTGGTTGCTTGTGATCTCAATATAGATTTGTTATCACCGTCCTCAAACCATTTTAAAGAGGTCCTGTATGATATTTTCTGGTGTGATTTAAGCTCTGCGGGTTTTATTCCAGACCCTGACCTAGCATTGGCTTACTTTATTGCCGTGTTTAATCATGCTGTGGATAAGCATGCTCTGGTGAAGAGAAATTAGGGTTAAGAAATCGAAGAAACCATTGGTTTTCAAATGCCTTACCCACGGAACTACGCGGCAGGGATGAAGCATGGGGTAAAGCTAGGGAAACCCAGGCACTCTCTGACAGGCAGGTTTTTAGAAAATTAAGAAATAAATGCTGCTCACTGATTAAAAAGGCAAAATCTGATTATTTTATCTCGTCACTGGCCAAAAGTCAGTGTAATCCTGCAAATTTTTGGAAAATGAATTTTTTTTTGGAAGATTCATAAAAATTGTGCAGTACCTAGGTCAAGTAAGATAAACCTTCCGTTTATCAACAATATGCACTTGGTTTGAAGTCTCTACGACGATTAGAACAGAAGATATGGCTTCTTATGTGTTTTTGACCTTTTGTGTGACCTTGACCTTGACCTTTGATCTAGATTCACCAAAATAGTGCAGTACCTAGGTCAAGTAAGATAGACCTTTTGTTTGTCAACAATATGCACTTGGTTTGAAGTCTGCACGATGATTAGAACCGAAGATATGGCTTCTTATGTGTTTTTGAACTTTTGTGTGACCTTGACCTTTGACCTATATTCCAAGGTCAAGTAAGATAGACCTTTCGTTTATGAACAATATGCACTTGGTTTGAAGTCTGTATGACAAATAGAACCGAAGATATGGCTTCTTATGTGTTTTTGACCTTTTGTGTGACCCTGACCTTGACCTAGATTCACCAAAATAGTGCAGTGCCTGCCCAGTGCCTGTCCTATGTTGATTATGAAATATGAGCTAAATTGAGCTGAAAGTGGGGGCGCCACAGTGCAAACAAACACACAAACAAACAAACAGAGTAATACACTTGCGGAATCCGAGATTCCGGCAAGTAATAAGTTTGGCCTGACAGAGAGTGCTGTTTGCGAAACCGGAAATGATTTGCGGAACCGGTCAAAGGACGTGCCACTGAAAAATGACTGTGCAAGGCTTTATTCCTAATGGCTGAAGAAAACTAATTAATCCACAAAGTGCGTGAGTAATTTACGCAAATTTGTGAACAGATAACTTTCCGCCACCGAATGTTGTATGGATACCAGACGCTTCAGACAAATTCTGTTAGCGGAACCGGTCAACGAACTGTACAATTACACTGTATTCAATGATATTTTCTAAAAACATACATTTTTAATGCTGAAAAAGTGCATCAATCTGGCTTGCCTGGAATACCTTGAGTGGAAATCTGCACAAGTCCGGATTGCCGTGAGTTCTCAAAGTATTCCAGACACCAAACCTCTTCATAATTTTCTCTTGATTTCTCTCAAACCATTGGCCATAAAGGTAGTATCTCACTGAGCTCCGATAGCTCGCGACTAGTTGGAGACACAAAATTGCGAGAAAATACGCAAATTAGCGACAATTTTCACTTGGAATCACACTGAACTGGTACTTACGACTGTTACGACGTGGTGTCATCCGTTAATGTTTTCCAATTGGACGGCTGTCCTTTTTTTTGTTTTTTTTTTACAGCAAGTTGCGGTGACCGAGCTGCAAAAACAGGTGTACGTACTTGTCACCGAAATGACCTTCATTTGCTGGAGAGTTCTGAAATGCCGCTCTCGCTAGAAAAAAATTACAGTCGCTGAATGCCAGTGCATAGACCTAATGAGAATTAAATTATTTTTCTGCACTGAATGTAGCCCATTATTTTGTCACTGTTAGATCGCATGGGTGAGAGAAGCCCTGTCTTTAATTGCATCTTGATTATTATAATTGGTAAACGTGTTAATAAAGGAAAACGATGGAGAACTAGCTAGGACTACCTGTTGTCATAATGTATCTTTGCCTCTGAATTTTCAGTTCTGGCACCGGCCCTAGTTCCAGGGCAGTTTGCACCCGGAATGTCAGATTCTCAGTGTTATCTTCAATGAGTCACAGTTTATTTTCACAGGTCGCCAACCCTCCACAAAGTTGTCTTACATTTCTCGCACTTTCTGACTCATAGAAACTAAATTGAGAGGGGTTCGAGACACCTGCGACGACTCTCTGACTATTTTGAGAGAAACTTTATCACGCAAATTTTTTGAACATGTTAAAAATTCCAGTGACATGAGAGTGAGTCCCTGCGACTCACGCGAGGAAATTGAGAACCCTCGCAAATATTTCGAGACATTTTGGAAACTCCCTTGCAAATGCCATTCGCAATCTGTTGCCAACAGTTGCAGCCCAGTGAGATACGGGCTGAAACACATCAATCAAACTTGTTTTGAATCGGAAGACCTTCCCCCAGAGACAAAGGAAGCAATCATGTTTGTGTATTCATGTATTATGGCAGCGAGGCCAGTTTAGTGCAGCAAGTATTTGGAATACTGTGAATTAAACCTGGATGGTGTTTGGGGATCTCGTAACCCTGTTTGGCTTCCCACTACACTGCTTGCCCCGTGGTTTGGCCATTAACTCCGAGTTTACAGTCGTTAGCCCTGGTCACTGGCAGGGTTTACAAACCCCCGGATAAATTCCGATTTTTTTGTGTTAACGCGGAGCGGCTAAAGAGTTGTGGGAACGTTTGTGCTGCCCCAGGGTGTCTCAGGGTTAAGGCTCACCATTACCCCTGAGATTACCTGGGGATTGGGTGGTGGGAAAAAGCTATTAGTGCCGAGAAAGCAGACAACTTAGGCTTTGATTGTACAGGGATCACATAGCCCGCACTAATGGGTTCATAAGCCCATACACTCGCTGCACCTCTCACAGTACCACTCTGGCATTCCTCAAAGTGCTCCATCCACTGCCAAACTATACACCATGAAGATCAGAAGTGCCCCACCCCTAATAAAAACAGCCTAGGTGAAGCCTTGCCTCCCCCTCCTAAGTTGTCTGACATCTTCCCAGAACCTCTTTGAGGCCACCCAAAAGTCCTTCTCCATGGCCTCCCCAAACTCCACCTAAACCAAAGTTTTTGATTCTGCAACCTCGGTGGCTGCAGTCCTTCTACCTCTTGATACCTATCAGTTGACTCAGGAGTCCCCAGGGCTGACCACGCCCAAAAGGCTACCTTCTTCAGCTTGACGGCCTCCCTTGCCACTAACTGGTTCTTGGATCATCGCCACAACTGGCACCATCACCCTTCAGGGCAGAATTCAATGCAGCCGCTTCCACGATGGAGACTTTGAACAGGGTGCACCCAGGCTCCATGGCCCAATCCCAAACTGGTCCCTATCCACTCACCCTATTCACTCCCCCTTCGTTTGCGCGTTCTCGTGAAGGGTCCACCACATGAAGGGCTGTCTCAAACCGAGGAGGGCGGAGTGTCAGTGGACTGTCAAACCCTTAAATAGCAGGAAGTGCAATGATTTACAGAGGCATGGAGGAGGAAAAATCATACAAATGTAAGGTCCGAACTTCTTCTTTGTTCAGTTCACACTCGCACCGTTGACGCAATAATTAGAAGAAAATCAGAAAATGCGTGTAGTTAAAAAATCAGAAAATATGGTGCAGTTCCAAGGGTCGCTGTCATTTCCCGGCTCCAATCTCCCTAAATACAAGCACATTATCGGTAGGAATGATCAAACCACCAACTGTACACTGCAAATTATCTGGCACTCACCAAGATTTAATATCTTGGAGTTAGACTCGTTAGATAATTTATCTTGTTTTAAGAGTCATTTACTCATTTTAAATCAATGACTTTGCAGTATAATCTTAAATTGATCATGTACATGTCACTCTTGTCTCAATTAGTCAGGAAATCTTAAAATCAAGTGCTTAACTATTAAAATAAGCATTATTAGTTCTCTCACCAAAGTCTCACCAAAGTAAAACTTGTATCAAGATTCAGTAAAAAAAAAAAAAAAAAACTGCTTGCTTGATTTAAGAATCACACGGAAGCCATGTTTAAAATCCAATTTATGGTTCTGACTTCAAACAAATTTACAAAGAAGAGAAACCATACAACCTTAACCATTCAGCTAATGATACAACATAGATCCACCAATTATGAAAATCATGGACAATATCGATGTTTAAAACAAATATTTACTGAAGCTGATTGTGATACAATTTTTTTTTTTTTGGACCTCTAACTGGCTGAAACATGTCAAATTACATGTCTCACAGATGGTGTTATACCCCCACACCACTGAGAATTTCTTTCAGACCGCGAAAACAAGAGTGTTAGTCTAACAGGTGACTTCCGCAGCCCAATAAGAATTCTCTTCACAGAATCAGCAGTAGCAATACAATTATGCCCAAATTAAATAGATGTGAAACAACAGAAACACACTGGTAACCGACCTTAGTTCATGGCACATTTTTGTCCAAGGCAAATGTTGGTCAATAGGGCTGATGTCAGCAGGTACAAATGTTCAAAAAACGCATTAATGCATCCTACTCCTCAGGCCCATTTCTATGGGCTATAACATCACAAAGACTATATTTTATTGGCACAAACACACTGTCTTTGTAACTAACAGAAAAATACGAAGTGTAATCAATGAGCTCATGTACTAATTCTGCAGCTTGGGCAAGAGTGGGCAGTGCCACTTCATATGCTAACAAGTCTTGATTAAAATTCAAAGTTTCATAGCTGGTACTCAAAGGCAACAAAAAGAAGAATCTATCACAAAGATATCCTTGATGAGTCCAAACACTGGGAAAGTGTCATTCGATCTGCAATAATCATAGACTTCCCACTAATGTACTTATTGCCATTGAGGATATACCATTTCACTGAGACAACAGATTTCATGACCTCTACTCCCAAAAAATCTTTGACTTTTTTCTCAACATATTCTGTATTTCTAACATCTGAAACAGGCCCAAATTCTTTTTCATTTGCAAACATTGGATGCTCAATGCCCATTTCATTCTGACAACATTCAAGCAACTGATTGTGGTTTGCCAGTGATTTACAAACATTTTTAAAATTTAACTTAGAAGCCCACTGCTTAAAATAACTGTGCTTGGCCTCAAATCGCATGCACATACTCCTTATTAAAGGACCAAGGGATATAATTTGTCCAGGAAGATGCAACATGTAATGCTGCTTGGGTATTACATTGGCTTCAGGGAAAAGTTGTTTGAATTGATATAGGTGTTGCTCAATCATACTTTTGAGTCGTAATACAGTCTGTAAAGAAATAATCGGCGCAAGAACTATCTGCACTATCTCAATTAACTTGAGAATAAATTTAACATACTCATTTTCCACATCATTCAAAAGAAAAGGTAGTATTTTCAAAAGTATTAACATTTGCCCACAAGACTGTTTTAATCTGTTTTCGTTAGCGGCTAAAGTGCTGACACTAACAGGACAAGGCTTATCTCAGATATCAAGAGGTGAGTAAGGAAATTTTGAATGGCTGAATTAAACTCATCCAATTCCATCTCTCCAGACAGAATGAGATGTTTTAATACAAGCTTAACTTCCAAAGGTGCAACACCTTCAAAAATGACATGCATTATGTCCTGTGGAGTTTGTTTAATTAGATCAAATGCAGGAACATCAACTAGTATGCTTCTTCTGTTAATCCCGTAAGTGGTTTTGAGGGATGCTTTCAAGGTGTCAGTGCTTGCTTTGTCTATTTCAAGACACTGCCTAATGTGCTTTGCCAGAGTTCTTTCAACAAACTTACTCTCCTCAAAAATATTTTGCATATCCTCCGATGTGCATTCACAGCGTCTACATTTGCTATAGGCAAAACCGACACCCTCTTTAAAGCCAGCAAGCTCATGTTGGGCAAGTGTGTCTCCACATACGGCTATCACACCACCAAACAACTCAATTTCTCCATCTGGAGTTTCAATCCTTACACCATTGTAAAGCAGTGTTAGATCTTGTAGAATTCTTTTTAGTATAACATCAACACCCCACCGAGAAATATCATTTGCCTTAGCAATAGCAAGGAGTCGTATTGCAGCCAACTTTGATCTAAATTTTGGATCAATATTACCTAAACTATAATAAAACATAAGCAATTTATTTGCAGAAGCATAGGACCCTAAGGGGTTGCATATTTCAATTTCATCAGTGTACAATATTATTTGTAATGCATTCGGCCTTTGAGAATATAAAGGATGAGATGTAAAGAGGGTGCCATCAGTAAAATTGTAGAAGAATCCCTCTCTGCTTCTCTGCGGTACACTGTTCAACATAGTAAAGATTCTGGAATTGGTCAATAACTGCTTTAGACTTTCAATTAGTGGAACATAATAAAAACTTTTGTTTCTTATGGTCATGACCCTTGAAAGTCCTCGCTTTACCAAACAAATCTTCTGGGACACGACTACTTCCTCTGGGCTGACAGGATTGAATAGTTGCTGAACGGTTCTATTCAGTCCATATGCAGTGGTGGAAAAAGGATCTGTGAACATATCAAACGTAGCCAAAGCCTCATCTTGAAGCCGAGAGGTCGTCTCAGGATGTTCTTCAAACACAAGTCTCATTCTCTCCCTCAGCGTATCCAGGAGAAGAGCTTGGTATTGTTGCACTCTGGAGATGACAATGTTGAGTGTTCTCTGTGAAAATATTTTAAATTACATTAATTTTTCCCCGTATATTAATCCTAAGCCAGAGGTTCACAATATACACTAATATGTTGAAAGGGTTTGCCATTATAAACAAACATGATATCGATTTTATCATTTATTGGCCCATCAGGACAAACTTACCTGTGACAAGTGGCACTGTTCCCGAATGTTGATTGCAAAAGCTGCTGCTGATCTGGCAATATCAGGTCTGGTTGTGGATGTTGCAGTGACAGCTTCTTCCTTTAGAAAACAAGGACTTGTCACAATGTGACAATGTCCCCAGCCGATATGGCACCCACTCGTTCTTGAGATATCGCGTCAACAACTTCGTACAAACGGACTGACAGACTAACGTAGACGACGGTCACATAAATCAACAGGCGTCGGGGTACTGTTCATCTGTATCTTGACAGAAAATATGAACAAAATCTGCCCCTCGTTCTTGAGATATCACGCCAACATTACCCCACCCCTGTTCAGACACCTGGAAAATTTATATTGGTCAAAACACATCAACAATTTTTGGAGTGGACTTTCTACTATAATAGAGGATTCAGTTAAAAAAAAATAGAAGAAAATCTAAGGTGTGCCCCTGGAAATACGGGGGTTTGAACAGGTGGCATTTTAGCATTTGTTTCACATTTGGCAAGGCACTGACTGCAGTTGGTGATGAATTCATGGTAAATTCAGGCCCATTTATATTCAGCAGACACAAATGAATGGAAAAAATGCTAGAGAGCCTGTGCTAAGGTTTATATTTGGGGTGCTTTGGGGACCTAAAAATGGAAGTGCCTGAACAAAAGGCACTTTTGGTGTCCTCATAGCCCCACAACCAAGAAAGATAAAGTAAAAAGAACTGCATTTTCTGATTAAGCAGTGTAACATTAGCTTAGATGCAAAGTTTCAAAGCTATAGGTGTAGCTTAAAGTTATGCCATGTTAAATACAAGAAAAATGTCAATTGACAAAAAAAAAAACTGACGGACAGAACCCTTAGAAGATAATTCTCCAAAAATTCATTTTGGTCCGAATGAGCTGAAATTTCGGATTTGTCAGTGATATATTTTTATACAGCTGCATACAAAAAATTAGCAAAATCGAGAAGGTGGTGGTAAGACCCATTTGATGATCTGACATGGAATGACCCTTCAATTACTTTACTATTACATTATTAACTTTTAAGCAACTAGTTACTTTTCCTCCTATGAAAAACTGATGAGCGTTTTGTTTTTCACCGTGGCTATTCCTACTTGACCGTAATCCATTGCAGGCAGGCTATTCTTACGCGACCATCGTTCGGGCATGCGCAGATTAAAATTGTAGGATTTAGCGCAATTTCTGTCAATTCTGTCAATTTGGCGCCGAGCTTGTAGAAGGGGCCGAAGGGTTAAGACCGTAACTATGGCACCGGTAAATTGAAATCTCGTCGCCGGGGCCTCTACTTGCTTCACCAAGGTTGGGCAATCTGGTGGCAGCATCAGGAACACGGCCGTTCATCAGATAGGAGAACTCCCGTATAAATAGTCATACATATCCACATTACGTGAGCATCAGTCACGTAAACCATCAATATATATCTAGCTATTCTTACGGGAGAACACGAAAGCTAAGAAAATTAGTCCGAAAATTTCAATCTGCGCATGCCCGACCGAGAGTCACGTAAGAATAGCCTGCCTGCAATGCATTACGGTCACGTAAGAATAGCCACGGTGTTTTTTTTTTTCTCCCTTTTGGAGGTGAATCCACTTTTTCAGAAATATAGTCCAGTTACAATCAAAACAGCCTCACTTCAAACAGTACAGCCTGTCAAGTCTGATGGAAACAAAGCAGCACTCTCCCCTGACATCACATAAATTGATAAATATCTCCAGAGCATCGCGGGTATGGTTCATTTATTGGACACGTGTCGCTGCCTGCAGCCTCTCTCAGTCTTTTACCAGGCTAACCTTACATAGCTAATATCATGTTAAAGAAAAAAATAACTAAGCAAAGGAGAACTTCAGCTACATCATCGTGGTAGCTGTGGACTGCATCACATGGAGGTGGATTCTCAGCGGCAACGCTTACCATTCACGTTTAAAAATTTAAACTTACGGAGTTCGGGCTGCCAAAAACCTGAGGCTGGGGTGTTTCAGGTCCAGAGGCATCAGGCAAGACTTCCGTGGTCCTTGTCGGTGCAGGTGTCCGACAGTTGGCAAAAACAGACACGCCAAAATTTTCCAGTCCCAGGGACTGGGATGACGGCGTCGTTCCCCAACCACTTGGTGGGCATCCAGTCCTCAGATACAGAGGGTGCGTCCGTTTTATGTGGCGAAAAAATGAGTTGAAAACTCTGAAGTCCTGTTCACAGCCATCAATTCCACAGTAAACCCAAAAATCCGGACTACGACTATGGGTTGCATTTATGTGGCTAAGAAGCACTTTCAGACTCAAAGCAACAAAAACGAAACAGATCGTACACCTCCACGCCGCCATGGTTTACATGTTGTCGCTCTGCTGTCGCCGCCTGTTGAGGATGGGAGAATGAAAATTTGAAAGTTTTCTAATCAATATTTTATACCAAACTATTCCCATAATTACTTAGCCATCAGAAGTCACTTTGAATGAATAGTTTTTAGGTCTAACAATTCAAAAATAATTTATTTTTGTTTTATATATTTACTTTGAAATACGGCATTGTCTGCGCCTGCGCCACCTCAGTTAGTGCCCGTCACACCTCGATGACGTCGGTCGTTTACTACGCAGCGATTTCCCGCTCTGTTAATTGGAAGAAGCGCCGAGTTTTGATGTGAAGTGAGCGAACAACAGTAAAAGGTCTGTAACCTCAGCCAGATATATCTGCAGAAATCGCATTTCTTGTACCACGTTGTAGTTAAGACATATAACGGCGTTTCAGCTGTCCTCCGTTTTGGCTGCTGGTTAGTAGGCTTGCTAACCATTGTCAACTTCTACTAGCTGTCTGCTAACAAACTTTTTCTGGCTGCGGGTGTTTTTTAACTAGGTTCTGCCTGTTATATCTTGGTAGAACGAGCCAGATAACGGTTTTAACGCGGCATGGACAATTTTGATGACACTATACTGTCCGTTTTACGGGGTAAGTCATGTTTTTAGTTATTGTTTGCTGATTAGCTTAATGCTTGTGTTTGTATCTGTGTCTTCGAGCTCAAGTTTAATGTAGCATGGTTTACTGTTAGCTGGAGAATGCTTGTCTGCTAAAAAGCCACGCTAAAGTTCAATGGATGGCAAACATCGTGAGAGTAAAGAAGGAAAATTATTTTGGCTCAGAGCCTCTTGACAATTGATTTTAATCTAACTCGTTTGTTAAAATATCTGATGTAGTAATTTAAGTAATGTTTACAAAAGTGCAGGTTACAATAAATTAAAACTTAATTCATATTCAAATGTATTGGCACACAAAATGTATGAGATAAATATGAGATTTAAAGTAATAACCTTCTGGTATCAGTTTAATTTACCACTGTAAAGAATCATTATATGTATGCCCACTTCAAAAAACTGCTAAAAAATATTACAGATTTGTACTTTTTCAGTTAAATCTTTTTATCAACTTCAGTCCTAATCAATACTATCAAACGCTGAATAATTTTCAGGATTTTAACACTTTACTTGCCAGTTTGATGTCAATTTTTTAATGAAAAATGAACATAAGAAAGGAGTCATTTTCCATGTAACAAATGATTGGGCGCTGGGGTTTGTTTTAAATATCATAGTCTTGGATGCTGCATAATTAGTTTTTACGCAGTGTCAGATTTTAAATTTAGGCTACTACCCCAATAGGTCATTAGATGACAATAATGTTTAAAGGCCTTTTTTTCCTGTCTATAAACTACCTTTGCATTTATTTGGTACATATGTCTGTATGAGGGAGGCTTTTAATTATTTTTGAATGATTTATTAAATGATTTGATGTGACATTTAGCATTTGAGCGATAGAAAAAATCAGTTGCTTCATTACACAGACAGATAGATGCACATTTAATGCATATGGACTTCTAGCACTCAGCCACATCCAGCTAGTAAATAATTGGGACCTTTTTTTCTTTGAAGTTTTACGGTATATTGTGCTGGAACTCAGAATGACAAATAAACGGCAACTCTTCATGTGATTGGGAGCTGTAAAATCTCTCATCTAAAATAAATGTTTTTCTTACCAATTTACAGCCGCAGGTATTGATGAGGAGGCTTTGAAAAGCCTTAGCCGGGATGACCTGAAGGATCTTTTTCCTGGCCCTGAAAATTTTCTCAGAAGAAAGAACCTTTGGGATTTCATCAGTCAAAAGGTAAATATAGGGGCACCCTGGTGGCACATCGGTCTAAGCGCGCGCACCATAAAGGCTGTGTCCCTCCCGCGGTGACCCGGGTTCAATTCCGGCTTGGGTCATTTGCCGCCTGTCTTCCCCATTCTTCTCCCCAACCTTCCTGTCTCTCTCCACTCTAACTGTCAAATAAAGGAGAAAATCCCAAAAAAAAACTTAAAAAAAAAAAAAAGTATATATAGATATTATTAATTAATGGGATTATTACTGTCAGAATTATCTCATGTAATTAATGCTCTTAAATGTGTTGTTTTAATCCCCAACAATTGTTACAGTTTGAAAGTACTACTGGCCAAGATATCAATACCTGTGGTGGAAATGGGATTATACCCTCAGCCAGGGATGTGTCACAGTGCCAGCCTCAAGCCGTCACCGAAACTGCCGACAAAACAATGAAAATGCCAGACCCACCAGAGTACGTGGTGTACACGGATTCAGAGTTAGACCTGGTGCGCAGTCAGTACTTCGCATTGCTCCGCGATGGAAAGGAAAAGAACTGCAAGATGTCAAAGGAGCTATGTTGCAGACTTGTAAGGAACACGATCACCAGCATGGTTGCAATCCTCCGTGCTAGTCCCATGGGGAAAGAAGTAAAATACCCCTCCAAACTCGAATTGAAAGTAATGTCGCAGAAGATGGTCGACTATTACCCTATGCTACGTGGTGATGACACAGATATGCCCTATGTAAGTAATTTTTACCCCTCGGCCAACTTTGGCCAGAGGGGTATTGCCGTCACCTTTTCGTCTGCCTGTCGTGTGTCTGTCCATGACTTTGTCCGGGCCAATACTCAGCAACTATTGATGTTAGCCTTTTCAAAATTGATATGGCAATTCTCTGTGTCCCATAGATGTTCAACGTCAGGTTTTTTTTTGGTTATTTGACCTTTGACCTTGGCCGAGGGGTATTCAGCAACGCGTTATGTTTTCCCATTAAAATAAAAACTGGGGTTGGGACAGCAACAAAACTTATCATTCTTTTACCACAGCTTTCCATCTACACTAAAATGTACAAGCGACTCCAAAATATGAGGTCCCCAAGGAAGAGACAAGGCTCCATGCCACAACGAGGTGCGGCCAAGAAGACTCTCTTCAGCTCAAAAAACACAGACAATGACACAGATGCTGACAGAAGTGCAGACACAAGCAGTTCGAGTGATTTTACTGTAATTCTTGAGAGCAACGATGACCTCAGTGAGGACAACTCCAGTGCAGGTGTGTGCTTTAAGTGGGATAAAATGAAAGTTTGCTGCCACATTTTAAAGCATTAAAGACTGTGATAAGACTACAGTTGCTCCCAATTTGTGCCCAGAGTACATTGCAAGGCACACTCGGTATTGGATATTTACCTGTGCTTTCCTGGTATTTGGTATATACTTTTGTTTTGAAATTATTCAATTATCTTCCCCAGAAAAAGCATCCCCACCGCAGCTAGCCCCCTGTGTGCCAAGGAAGTCAAAAAATAGCACTGTGACCTCAATACTGCCACCTGAGTTAGCCTCAGGCTCCTCACCCAGGACTGTGACCTCTCCTGCATGTGCACAGACTGTTGTTGGTAAGCCCACCATCACCCTTCACCACCTCTCGGCTTGCTGTTCATGATATTGGTTGTCAGAGTGGCAAGCCGGAGTCTGTTGGAGATTAAATTAAAAATTTCTAAGATTTTGGGTGTTGCTGAATAACTTTTTCGGACTTGAATCGTTCAGCTCATACAGTCGTCTATACGGATGTGAGGGGTTCAAACCATTTCTGATACTGTCCTTGCTTTAATTGATTTAACCCATTATTTTACAGTCAAGAATTTCAAACATGCATTTAGCCTAAAAGTCATGTTTCACAATTTAATTTTTTATGAAGAAATTAAGTTAATGAAATAAAATGGACCAAGTAATCAACCATTTCTAGAAATTTCAAGAATTCCATTGAGAAATTGCTGCTCTTTTCAGGTATTTATTGCTTTTAAGACTTGCAGTGAAGAGAAGTGCTACTTCTGATTGGTGTATCTCGGTCTTTATGCAAACTGCTTTTTGCATTTATCAAACCCAGTGAGGGGAGTAGTGATGCAGTGTTTAATTTGTGTCCCTATTGACTTTTTAGCTCCGCTGTGACGACAGTCACAGTCAGCGGAGCTTTTCTGATGCCGAGTCAGCCGGCGCCCGTCTGTCTGTCTGTCCGTCCGTCCGGCGTCAACGTTTCACTTCAAATCTGAATATCTCAAAATCTGTTTGATAACTTTTTGTCTAATTTGTTGGGAACCTTCCTTATGATGTTCTGATGATCCGCTGCGAAAATGAGAAAATTGTACGTCCCGGTTTTTGAGAAATTCAGCATTTTGGACTTAGAAAATCAGTGGTCATGCTCATTTTTTCAGTCTTTCATTTATGTGTCATATGTGTTAATATTGCAATACTTTTCAAGGATTTCTGAAATTAAGTTATGACATGGACAATTCAGTCATCTTCAGCGGAGCTCTCTAGGCCGACAGGCCTCTTGTTAATGTAATTATGCTCTGTATTTTAGTAATAGATATGAACAGATTTCTATTCTCTAATGAAAATGTAAAAGTGTTTTACAATGAAATGTCATTGTCTAACTCTCCTATTTTATCATTTTAGTGGGCCAGGACAGTCGGAGGATGCAGGCGCGGCACTACAGAACACTGAGCAACATGTACAAGAAGCCCAATGCAAAACCCAACCAGAGCGATGCTGCTCAACTTTTGGACCTTGAGTTTGAGGCCAGACGGGCTTTCATTGATGCAGATGTTACAAAGGAAGAGGACCGCCCAGCAAAAATCTTTGAGGCATATCCATGCTTCAAAGACATTCGAAATGTAAGTTTATTTTCTACCCTTGCTGGAATGCTGTACTTTTGACTGTGTAAGCCATCCTGTATTAAGCTTGCTCAGTAAATAAATAACATGGCACAATTTTGTCCTAGGCAATGGATGAGCTGCGTCGCATCCTTGCTGGCACCAACTGCAAATACATAGAAGAAGTGAAGGGAAGATGGACAGACTTTTGTGCTAAGGTGCAGTTCTATGGCATATGGAAGAAAGCTCTGAAACCCCCTTTCCCCTTGGATCTGCGTGGAGGTAAGTTGTTGTTCTATATACCAACTATATTTTTTGTAAGTTACCGGACCAGTATGTGTGCCATACTCAGACCATTAAACGACCATTTTTCTGTTCCATAGTTGATTTCACTGTCGCCCTCTTCAATGTGCTCCCATCACTTTTCCCTTCACCCATTCCACCACCAAAGCGCCTCGGAAATGCCAGTGAGGCTCTTCTTCATATGCTTAAGGTGAGAATTGTTATGTAGGTCCTTTACCACCCATTGCTATGTGTCGTCCGCACGGATTGCAGGACACATTACAGATTGTTCTGCACGTTCATACTTAAAAATAGCTACTTTGAGGTTCAGCTCAGTAGAGATCAAATTGAATCATTCATGTTCATAGTTCATAAATGTTGAATTTTAAACGTAGGTTACAGTCTCAGACATAAACTAATTCAGGTTAGTTTCCTCACATAAGTAAATCACATTTTGAGCGGTTTAAACTGTTGATATTAACTTGATTAATTAATTCATTGTAACCTGATCAGTTCAGCAAAAGATTACTGTTCAATGAGCATATTCTTTTAATACGTTTTGATGCACAGCTCTACTTCTCTTCAAACTTTTCATCACACTGGTCCTTTTCACTCTATTCCAGCCAGGCGAGGACCCTGCGCTCTACCTGGAGAAACGACCTATCTCCTCCCCGGTGCTTTTTATTTGATGGGACAACCAGCATTGTTGCCGTGGGGAAACTTACCTGTGGGCACTCTCCCACTGGAGGATTTCTGGGAAGGAATGTTGGTGTTAATGGCGACTACTACACACTTTGCACTTAATGTACCCAAAATGCATCGCCACACTTCTCTCAGTCATTCAGACTGAGGTAATTGGTGATGCTATCCACGATAAAGATGCCACTAGCGCATATAAGAAAGCAATGGCTGAATGGAAATCATTCATTGACAAATAAGCTAATGTCAAGTAGCATTCTGTCAGGTCAGTTGTTGTTCGCAGTGCCTTTCAGCTGTTTTATGCCTGACTTGGCTTGCAACTCAAAGTTTCCCTCAGTGTCAACGAAAGGACGTTTACAGCGGGGCAAATAAGTATTGAAAGCGTCAACATTTTTCCCAGTAAATATACAGTACTGTGCTAAAGTCTTAAGCACCCTGCACTTTTTAAATTTAAATCTGGCTTTAGTTGCTTACTTTTTTTTTTCCAGACTAGAGTTTCTGTAGATAAAACGTAAATTTGAAATTCTATATGCTAATTTAAAGAAGTTTCATTAATAAATGTTTGTATTTCATTAAAAAATTAGTCAATACAGATAATATAGCCTTGATAGAGCCCTGATGTCAACGCCATCACGGCTGTCTGAAATTTTGTGGAGGGACAGACGCAAGTGACACAGTCTACAGAAGAATGGGGGTAAGTTTTCCGCTCTGCTTGGAACAAGCGAAAAGCCAATCATCTTATAAGACTATCACAATCGGACACTGTCCCAAATTTTTTTTGGCAAAGGGTAGTCACATCATAAATGGACTTGACTTAGAATTGTGTTATACATAGCTGTGAACTGTTACAAACTAAGTAATTAGAAACTGTTAATTTCATCATTTTTGCAAGCATAATTGCCCTATGAAAATGCTTTAAATGCACTCAAGACTTTCGCTCAATGCTGTATTTCTAATGGGGCTTTTGACATGAAATTTTCACCAGATGTCAATAACAACCCAAGTAATCCGCACATACAAAGAAATCAAAATAAATAAGTCCATGAATTAAGTTATGTTTAATAAAATTGAATGACGCAGGGAAAAAGTCCCATTAGAAATATGTTCACTGAGAAATGGGTTGACACGTTCAATGCTTATTTTTCCCCACTGTAGATCACCGGGGTTTTTCAGATCTTGAAAAAAAATGTTTTTTTTTCTTTCCAGAGGCCTCAGATTTTATGTGAAACATTTGAGGCATAACTGTTGAGACAATGTCTTTGATATTGAGTTTAAACAACTGTGACTGACTGTTGATACGTCAGTTCTTTTGACGTTTGAATAAATTTTTATGAGGATCATCATTGCTGTCCTGGTTGTAATTTCAGTAGAATCAGATAATATGTATATTCTAAGAGTAAGGACTGGTTTCAAGTTCTTGGATTTAGTTTTAATATGAATTTGGGTTTATTTCAAGATGAGCAAACTTGTATCAAGATATAGCGTAATCATGCTTTACTAGCACTGAGTAGTTTTTTGCTTAAATTAGTGATATTTTTCTTGTTCTTAAGCCTTACTTTGCTAGAATTAAGCATGAAAAAAAAAAAACTTGCTTAAATTTAATATATTGCTCTTATTATTGTGCTATAGGAGATTTGATTTCAAGTAATTTAGTCTAAAAATAAGCATTTTCGGCTTATTTTAATCGTTTTGGATACTTATTCGGGCCGACTTATTTCTAGATTTATCCATTTTATTTTAAGATTTCTTGTTAAGTAAAATTAACTTGCTGCATGGACAGATAATTTGCCTAGTTTTAAGAAATTTTCAGGACAAATTTAGCATTTATACCTTATAATTAGACTGACCTTTTTTGCAGTGTACCATCATACTCTTTGAGAGATTTGCGTCTTCACAAGCAAAAGATTTGAATAGGTCTTCAATCGCTGTCCCATTGTCATAGCTGTAGATGATTTTCGTTCACAGGGACAGTGGAAAAGACAAGGCAGCTGATAAGGCTGCAACATACTCATTACACCCTTTTCACCAAAAAAAGAAATGCTGCGAAACAGGCTTAGGAGTAAATAGTTGTCCCATCACCTTTTCTAAAGTGCTAAATTAATTGGTGGATAATGGTGTCCTTGCTCACTTAAAAAGACTGGGAACAAATACAAACATTTGCACCTCCTTATGATGAGGTCTATGATCAAGTAGGTGGAGCTTGAGGGTATCATAACCCACAAACAAGCTTCCAAGAAGTGGGAAAATCTGAAAAAGAAATACAAGGTCAATTAATGTGTATGTGGTTCAAGGTTATTGTTGTGTGAGAGCTAACTGAATTTCATTTACCACAGGAGCTGAGAAAGCCACCTACTGGATCAGGGACTGACCAGGGAGAGGAAACGCCCAGCACTGGCCCTACTATGCAGATATGCACGAGGCATTGGGCTCAAGGCCCTCAATATGCCCCCCAGTACTAGTAGCCTCCTGTTTGCCAGAGCCCACCATTCTCTCTCAGTCCCCTGCTGATGGCAACAGTCCCACACCCTCTCACCCTCCTGATTCCCCTTCCCTTTGCAGTCCCTCCAGCCCAAGTGGACCATCCACATCAACATCCACCTGCACCACAATTTGCCCCTCACCCGAATCTCCCCAGCCAGCAGCTACCAAGAGGAACTCGCAGGAACGTGTACCGGAGTTCCTCAGAAAAGAATCGGTGAAGGAAGACCAATGACATAGGGAACTGACCCAACAAATGGACAGATTTTGAAATACTTTTGAAAGAATGGTAGACAAAATGTGATTTGTTTTGTGTGTCCCATGATTTTGTTATGGATTATTGCTGGCAATTTTTTTTCTCATATTTAGTTGTGTATGAAATGTGTTTTGGGTTTGTCCAGCTGTCTTTAAGTTTTTGCCCTCAATAAATGAGATTCATTTGAATACTCATTTAACGTCATTTTATTTAACATTTATTCAACCAGGAAAACCTGATTCAAAAAAATTAAGAGTGTCCTGGCCAAGACAAGCCACACAAACAAGTTTCCATCAGACGAGCAGCCATAGATACATTAAAAGGCAAAAAAAAAAAAAAAAAATCAATACTGATAATCATAAAAAGTCTGACAGCCAGAAGCAATTATTGACTGCAGAAAAAAAGTCCCTAAATAGGAACCTCTTGTAAAACAGTGGCAGAAACAAAGATCACCAGAATGCACAAAATGGGCCTGCAAATATTACTAATCTGCTGATCTTTTTATCACTATCAACAAGCAGTTTGATCTATAAAATGATCTGTGTTAACCAAAGCCCATGACAACATCTTCAAATGTCTTGTTTTGTCTACAACTCAAAATATACAGTGTAGAGGACTACAGAGTAAAAGAACATATCTTGGAAGTTCAATTCAGAGAATAGAAACAATTTTTCAAATGAAATGACTGCAAATACTCAATGATACAATCTTCAGTCCGCAAATACTAACTAATAAACTCACTGTTGTGGCTTTAGAAAAGAAAAGGTTAAATCGGGCAAAGTGTTCACAGGTAGTCATGCTCCTGCAGGTGCTGTGGAAGGAGGGCAGGGGCAGACAGGAAAGCAGCCATCCTCTCTCTGATGGCATTTCCAGCCATTTCTTGTCCGCCTGGTGCACCATGGTGAGGAACCTGGTGATCTTCATCAGCGTTGATGTCATCCTCCAGCTCCATAACATCATTGGTCTTGAGGCACAGATCATGCAAAAAGGCACAGCATGCAATAATATCTGGGGCAAACGCTGGGCTGACCTCAAGTGCCTTAATAAGTGTGGCCCTCCATCTTGCCTTCATCATCCCAAAGGCAAGCTCCACCACTGAACGAGCCCTGGAGTGGTGACGATTATATCGCTCCTGGACCCGTCCTTGTAGAGGCAGCTTACATGGTGTGATGATGGCGATGGTCTTCTCCAGGCACAGATATCCACCATCTGCTAGAAGGAAAAAGCCGGATGGTGGATAAAGTGCCTGGCTGTAGATTGGACTGTTCCTCAGCACCCTTGAATCATGCACAGACCCTGGGTAGCCCACAAAAATGTCCAGGAATCTGTCTGTTGCATCACAAATGGCTTGCATTTTAATAGATGGGAAAAGCTTGTAGTTGATGTAGTCAGCTTGATGCACATTGCCAGGTGGTTTAATACGGATGTGACATCCATCAAGTGCAGCTCCTCTAGTGAATACTTGACTTCTTGCAAGTTGGCAGAAACCTTGACAGATGTTTGGTAGCTCAACTGGAGTTGGCGGGGAGATCATGGTGCCCAGCTTTGCCTTGATTTCACCTGCTCCTCTGTAGATGATCCGGTGGACAGTGGACCTGAGGACCCCAAATGCATGGCTCACGACTGACAGGGAAAGCCCATGTGCTAAGCTGTAGAGGAAAATGATGATCTCCAACTCCTGGTCCCCAGCCATTGTCTTGTAGGTTCTCGATCAGCCTCAGCAAAAGTACCACAGATTGTCGTGTGAGCCTGAAATCCCTCTTGAGGCAAGCCTGCAGGTTACAGTACACCCGCAGGATTGCTACAGCCGGGTTCAGCTGAGTGAACAGCATGCTACCTGCCTGGGAAGAGACATTTAATATTTTAGTGCGGTCTATACATTATATTAACTAGTGCAAGTGCCTGTAGGGGGAGTGAAAATTTATGCAAAAACCTGCAAAATGAAGGATGCACACCATATCCCATAGGAGATCATGACAGTGTGGCGCTTGTTTGGAACTATAGCGCTTCCCCACGAACCATGTGAGCAGTGTAGCAACGAAGTCAAGGATACTGCTTTTCCAGCAAAAAGAACCTGGTGCTCGAGCCGTGTTGGTGCTAGTGCCAATGCTTAGTTGGTTCAACCTACGAACCTCCTAAGAACCTGTTTGCTTTCCCATCGGCAAGGAGCCACGCGATTACATCACTGTAATTAAAGACCAACAGATCAGGAGAAAATAAACTTCGTTCGAGGTCTGTGTGTCTCTCAGCAGCGCTGTCCTAACATCTGGCAATGGGCTACAGTATGGACTGCGGGAAAGCACGAATAGAAATGAAAAACTGAAATAATGTTTGTGTTCTAAAGCAGCTTGCACACTGGACGCGAAACAAATTTTTCGCAGGTGTATTTGCATCTTTGCATTGACTTTGAATGTAATCTGTCCTGCGAAAAATTCATTTCGCGTCTAGTTTACTATTATTGGCAGTGAGGTTTTATCGTTTTTAGTGGGGGAAAGGAATACAGCCTGATTGCTGTGATCTCCTATCACATATTGAAAATAAATGTGTAACGTATCTTGCGTTGTTGTCCATGCATGTTAATCCCAAAATCTTAAGCAGCAACAAGGTGTAATAATAGGAACACGCAATCCATCGTTTCTCTTCCCAAGGATGCAGGCAGAAGAAAGAAATGAGCAACCGTCGTATTTCATTCCAACTTCATAAGTTTGAAAGATCTAAGGTAGTTTCGTTTTGAAATGCCATTCAAGTCCGCTAATGGTAATAATTTGCGAATGCCCTAGCTAGCCAGCTAACTCATATTCGCAATGCTTAATATAGACGTAACCGGGGCACGAAAACATCCTTGAAGCAGCAAAGTAAAATGCAATATGAACGGATCATGCAGATATAGTAGAGATGCTTCTTTATTCCAACATTTACTGTGGGCAGAACGCTCAAAAGACGCGTTCGCGCTGGTCTTGTTGGTCAAAGTCCGCCCCACATAATTGGTGCTTGCACTGGACCAGCAAGAAGTTGGTGCCACTCTGAGTTATCTACCGCTCTGGTGACAAGTAACATGCTTTGTTGTAAAGCGCAATGGCGACATCTTTTGGTGAACACATGAACTCGTCAAGTCAAGGGTCAGTTGGCTTTTTCATCCAAGTAGTACAAGTGCCTGTAGGGGGAGTGAAAATTTATGCAAAAACCTGCAAAATGAAGGATGCACACCATTGGGCCATGCGCAAGCCATATCCGAAAGCTTAGGCCGATCTGACGAACAGTCAGAGAGATATGCGAGCCACAGACAGACACACGGACACACAGACAGACACACAGACAGATACAAAGACAGACGCTTATCTTGCTTTATAGATAGATGTGGCATATTGTACATCACTAATGGGGTTTGATGAATAATGTTGGATCAATGTATAACTGCATTTAAGCCTCATTTTCATTAAACCGCTGGACTTACTGAATTGATAATGTAGCTGGCCTATCAGGGATGCACTGTCAACAGTGGCCATGCTACATTTCTTAAACATTACTGGTCGGGCTCTACTTTATTTATGTCATAGAAAAAGGCTTAATGATGCCAGAACTGTGAACACAGATCAGTTGCCCTAGTGACTGACAATTACTGTGCGTAAAAATCAGCCGGCGAGCTGTGCGCTTATTGCCATTTACTTCAGATTCAAAAGAGTCACTGCAACTGCATTTCACGATATCGAACTATGAACTACACAGCGGCGATCACAATGCAGTTGTTACCTCTAGCTGATACAGCAACGCTGCAATTCTTTGTCGCTGCCTTCATATTCTGCGAGCAGCAGCTAAGTTCGCTAACACAAACTGGTGAAACACGGCAACAGCCATCTGTGCAAGGCATCTCTCTGTTGCCATGGTATCAGCTACTTCCTGGTTCCAGTAGAGTGCTTAGGTCATCCCGATCTATTTATGCACTCCAATCCTCATTAAGAGTGCCCTCCTCAGCTGTGAGTGTGACTGGATTAGGAGTGACACTCTGTAGTGAAGCACTAGTGGGTAGGGACCGGTTTGGGATTGGGCCCATGTCCCCAGCATCCCCTGAGACATGACAAAGCTAATCTGGAAGTGGAAGTTGAAAATCATCTGAACGGGCACCTCCACCAAACATTCCCAGACAACCTTCACGACACATTTAGGTTTATCAGGTCTGTCCAGCATTTTTCCCTGTACTCTGTCCCAGGTCACTACCACGTGGTGATCAGTTGACAGCTGTGTCCCACTCTTTACCCGAGTGTCCAAGATATCTGGCCACAGATCTAATAACACCATTACAAAATCAATCATCAACTATTGGGTAAGGATGCTTTGGTACCAGCTACAATTATGAACACCTTGTGTCAAGGTTTCGGCCAGGCGGGATGCCAAAGGCACTCCGACGGGCTCTAGGACCATGAGCCTAAGGGAAAACAGACTCAACATCCCAAGGATGGGGCTGAAGAAGAGGGTTTTAATAACAAAAGACAAATCACAAAACAAACTGGAAACAAGGCTCCAAATAATAAAGATACAAACAAGAGAGGTGACTGCTGCGCAGTCCCACTTGTGGGACATGAATGCAGAGGCACCTAGGGCTGGCACCTGCTAACTCTAAATACTCTGCTTAATTGCTCCACCTTAATGGGCCACAGGTGGAGCCCATTAAGGTGGCAGTGCAAGAATGTGGAACAGGAGGGCCTGCAAGGACCAACCCTTACTCCTTGATGCTAAAACATGGTGTTTGTTATGACTTATCCATAGTGAGCACAGAAATCTAGTGACAAAACTGCTCTCAGGTTCAGATCAGGGAGGCTATTCCTCCCAATCACTTTCCTTCAAGTGTTTCCATCATTGCCGACGTGAGCATTCCAGTCCCCCAGTAGAACTATTGAATCCTCAGTTCTAGCTCTTTCTAGGACTCCGCCCAGGTACTGCAGGAGGGCTGGATACTCTGAACTGCTGATTAGTGCATAAGCGCAAACAACAGTCAGAGCATTCCCCTCCAGAACCCGCAAGTTCAGGTGGGCGAATAGACGAATAGAGTGTGTGCGACTGTGCGTGTGTCCTTTCCGGCTTTGGCATACTGCATGGTTATGTAGGCCTTGTGGTTGGTTGTGGTCTCAGTGAAGCAGCCTAGCCTTGGAGTTGGAGAAGTTGGGGTGATTGCGTGCGTGTATCTGTTTGTGAGAGAGCGAGCGAGAGAGAGAGAGCACCCGCTGTGGTGATGTTAGGCTTGTTGTTAGTAGGCTGTCTTGTCAGCATCCGCCGTGGTGCTTTTTTCAATCACCGTGGCTATTCTTTTGTGACCGTAATCCATTGCAGGCAGGCTATTCTTGAAGCCTCATTTATAGTCGTCCAACTCCGTCAATGCGCCGAGACGCAGTTGTATCGACGGAGATGTGGACCTTTCACACTTCTCCGTTGCTTAATGGGTGTTGCAAACCAATTCACCGCCAGGACAATAGGGGGCGTAGCGTTTTTTTCGGAGACCCACCTACTATTTCATGACGTCTGAGCGGCATTCCGAGAATGATGTACAAAACCCAAAACCAGTGAAGTTGGCACGTTGTGTAAATCGTAAATAAAAACAGAATACAATGATTTGCAAATCCTTTTCAACCTATATTCAATTGAATACACTGCAAAGACAAGTTACTTAATGTTCGAACAGGTAAACTTTGTAATTTTTTGCAAATATTAGCTCATTTGGAATTTGATGCCTGCAACATGTTTCAAAAAGCTGGCACAAGTGGCAAAAAAAGACTGAGAGAGTTGAGGAATGCTCATCAAACACTTATTTGGAACATCCCACAGGTGAACGGGCTAATTGGGAACAGGTGGGTGCCATGATTGGGTATAAAAGCAGCTTCCCTGAAATGCTCAGTCATTCACAAACAAGGATGGAGCGAGGGTCACCACTTAGTGAACAAATGCGTGAGCTGATTGTCGAACAGTTTAAAAACAACATTCCTCAACGAGCTATTGCAAGAAATTTAGGATTTCATCATCTACGGTCCGTAATATCGTCAAAAGGTTCAGAGAATCTGGAGAAATCACTGCACGTAAGTGACAAGGCCGAAAACCAACATTGAATGCCCGTGACCTTCGATCCCTCAGGCGGTCCTGCATCAAAAACCGACATCAGTGTGTAAAGGACATCACCACATGGGCTCAGGAACACTTCAGAAAACCACTGTCAGTAACTACAGTTCGTCGCTACATCTGCAAGTGCAAGTTAAAACTCTACAATGCAAAGCGAAAAAGCCATTTATCAACAGCACCCAGAAACGCCGCCCGCTTCGCTGGGCCCAAGCTCATCTAAGATGGACTGATGCAAAGTGGAAAAGTGTTCTGTGGTCTGACGAGTCCACATTTCAAATTGTTTTTGGAAACTGTGGACGTCGTGTCCTCCGGACCAAAGAGGAAAAGAACCATCCGGACTGTTGTAGGCGCAAAGTTCAAAAGCCAGCATCTGTGATGGTATGGGGGGTGTATTAGTGCCCAAGGCATGGGCAACTTACACATATGTGAAGGCACCATTAATGCTGAAAGGTACATACAGGTTTTGGAGCAACATATGTTGCCATCCAAGCAACGTCTTTTTTCATGGACGCCCCTGCTTATTTCAGCAAGACAATGCCAAGCCACATTCTGCACGTGTTACAACAGCATGGCTCCGTAGTAAAAGAGTGCGGGTACTAGACTGGCCTGCCTGAAGTCCAGACCTGTCTCCCATTGAAAATGTGTGGCGCATTATGAAGCGTAAAATACGACAACGGAGACCCCGGACTGTTGAACAACTTAAGCTGTACATCAAGCAAGAATGGGAAAGAGTTCCACCTGAAAAGCTTCAAAAATTGGTCTCCTCAGTTCCCAAACGTTTACTGAGTGTCGTTAAAAGGAAAGGTGATGTAACACAGTGGTAAAAGGCCCCCTGTGCCAACTTTTTTTTTTGCAATATGTTGCTGCCTTTAAATTCTAAGTTAATGATTATTTGCAAAAAAAAAATAAAGTTTCTCAGTTTGAACATTAAACATCTTGTCTTTGCAGTGTATTCAATTGAATATAAGTTGAAAAGGATTTGCAAATCATTGTATTCTGTTTTTATCTACAATTTACATAACGTGCCAACTTCACTGGTTTTGGGTTTTGTAGTTAGATGACCAATCACAGGCTTGCGCTATCCGTGGGCTCTCTGTCATTTTGACGGATAGTTAGAAAATTTGGGAGGTGTCTGTCATGCGGCCGAGAGCATGTCGGAGAGGGTTTGCAATGTCGGAGAGGGGCTCTGCGTATCTGCGCATTGACAGAGTTGGACGACTATTAGGCTTAAGCCTAATTTATAGTTTATAGTCCTTCGGAAACCTGACGCCACCTAGCGGTTTGGCAGTGAATTGCTTCGCGGCACATGGTCCGACATACTACATTTGTTTTATTAAACTCCTGAAGGACATGGTCTGTCGAAGGCCCGACGTTTCACGGTACGGACGGTCGGTTGGACAAGTTAAGTTTATTGAAACAGCCCCCAGGTCCGGATATCAATAAGGAAAACATTCGGTGGCAACGGAGATGACAGTCAGTGCAAAAAGCAGACCGTGAGGCTAACATTATCGTTCAAATACATACAAACAATGTCATCGTCGCTGCTGCTGCTATCATGGTTCATTTTGATTCAGTTACAACCCGCAGATTTGGTTGTCTGTTGTGCGAAATTGGAACACAAGAACACAAAATTTCGCACCCATTTCGGTGTGAATGGTTCCACGCGGAATTTTCGAACGGCGAATATTCCGCAAATTAGTGCTGCTTTTTTTTTCGCTTCGCCTCGATCTGAATGGGCCTTAAGTATGTCAAGGATTTCAGAACAGGAACCAGGTGCAGATCACATAATGATGCTGAAATTAGCCTTTTATGAACAGAGAAAGAATCGCTTAAAGGCTTTTTTTAAAAGCCTTTTTTTAAAGGCAGCAGAGGGACCCAGGGAACCCCCTGCTGCTCCGCCCAGCAGGCATCCATAAAACATTCTACGGTTCTCGAATCGATAAAGCTAGTATCTCACTGAGCGGCAAATGCTTACGAATGTAGCAAATTTTGGATTCGCCAACTTTTCTGACGAAAGTTAGCGAAAATCAGGATAGACCTAGGTGTCATTAGCAACATTTAGCAACGTTTAGCATCAGTAGCAACTAGGGTTGGGACGATTCTGAATCGATTTTTTTTTAGGCGTAGTACCACTACCTGCTGCCATGGGCCGAACATCCGAGCTTTCCCTTTTCCTTTATCAAACCCGACGCAGGTTCTGATAACAAATCTTATAACAAATCTGTTTTAAATTAATCTTTAATAATGTCCTAAAATGCTACAATGAGAGATGCAATTCAGAGGAAGATTTTTAAAAATTATTCAAAGTATTGGCATTCTTTCACTCTAACACCGTAGCCCAGTTAGGTTTGTCTGCTTTTAACCATCACATCTTAATCGTTATAGGCTACTGAAATTGCTTGATTGTTATTTAGGACAAGTACTCGGGAGCAGATTTAAGGAAGGGCGGAGCACCTGCAATTAGCGAAATCTAAACTCAGGCTTCTTCCCGACGGCATTTTAAATTGTTTAAGCCGCTTCAGGTGTGTATGTTTCAAGAAATTGCACGCGACCCCATGACGGCAAGTGGTCTTATCACACTTTAAAAAAAAATCCTCGTTCAACATCACCATATCCCAACTCCGCATTTCATCTCTCATTGAAGTATTTTTAGGAGATCTATAATGTTAAAATAAAAATAGATTTGTTTTCAGATCGCCCTGGATTTCAAGCGTCTAAAAAATACACAAGGTGGAAAACATTCTGTAAAGCGGATGAAACGTGAATGTGAGATATAAATTATCACAGTCGCATTTAAATGCCGCGGCAATGGCAATCGTGTTCATGTTGTGCTGTTCTATGGCCATTTAAATTTCAAAATGCAGCAATCAAACATGCTGTCTTAATAAACAGCTCTACTCATTCAACTTGGAGAGTAAACGCATCCACCATTTGATTGCTAATCAAGCAAAGTAAACTGGAACAGGTTACTTTTCTTAGAGCAGCCTAATTGGTTAATAGGAGACGATTCTGTAGTCCTTTACTTGGCTCCGTGCCGCATGTCGCCGAAAAATACTGATGTCAGTCAAGTTTTTTTCCGGAAGCATTTCAAATGCCCTTTGATGTTTGGCACTTTCGTACAACCTGCGTCGGGTTTAATAAAGGAAAAGGGAAAGCTCGGATGTTCGCTCCATGGCAGCAGGCGGTGGTACTACGCCTTAAAAAAGCATCGATTCAGAATCGTCCCAGCCCTAGTAGCAACATTCGCGTAACTGTTTGCGAAAGAATAGGAAATGGCTTTCTAGAATATGAAAATGAACTGTTTGCCACCCTAAAAACCATTTGCAAACTCTTTTGCAATCTTGACGAAACCTTAGTGGTATCCTCACGAAACCCAATATTCGTCTACATTCGTCAGCATTCGTAGCTCTGTTGTATAGTGGTCACTACTTCGCGAACCAAAAATAACTTTAGCGACACGTGTTACAACTGTTTGCAAAGGCTTATAACTCTTTTACAAATGTCCGCCACTGTTTGTGAGAAAATAAATTCGCAAAGAAATTTTGAACATGCTCAAAATTTCTTTGTGACAAGAAAAACTGTTGGCGATCCTAAAAACTTTTAGCAAACTGCTTTTCGCCCTTTTACGAACTCTGACGAAACTCAAAATTCACGACATTCGTAAGCATTCGCCGCTCAGTGAGATACCAGCTTAAAGGCTTTGGTAGCCCAAGAATGCGGAGCCCACCTTTCGTGAACTGAAACCAGAGCACACGAGGAATTAAAACCGCATCTCACAGCTGCCCTACGCCGCATCAGCGAGACCGTCCGTTTCCCCTTCAGCTTAGGACAAGCCTTCCTAACATGTCCTTTGTGCCGACAATAATAGCACTCCACCCCCTAAGGCTGATCTCCCAAAGTGGAGTGTAATTCGGAGCTGCCCACCTGCATGGACCCCACGGACCCCAAAGGACTTGTCAGCCATGGCAGCTCCGGCCCAAGGGAGCAAGAAAAGGGGCGTATCCCGGACGGCACTTCTCTTCGAGCCCCTCTCTCACTAACGCTCCCATAAGAGATTATCCAATCGAATCGCCGTGGATACTAAAGCGTCGAAAGACGCATGCAGCTCGAGGTGGGCCAGTGCATCCAATAGGAGTGGAGAGGGCATTCAGAAATATCGACTTCAATGGCCCTTCAGGCCACAGCTCGAAAAGAGATCGCAAACTTGGCCATGGACTCATCTCCCTGTCTAAGGCGAGTCAAAGTCATAGCCGCCTCTTGGCCTGAGACGTCGTGATCAAAGACTACTGCCATTACCTTCATCAATAGGTCCACATTATTCATCACCGGAGCATTGGACCGGATGAGAGGATCTGCCTAATGCCCGTGATCCACTTACGCTTTTAAGGTCTCCGATTGTCCCGATTCTCCCCTTCCGACCAGTTACGAAAGACATGTGGGAAATTTCTGTTACGCGCAAAGACATAGGTGGATCATGACTTCCGACCTGTTCTGACCCTTCCGCGTGAATAAGACAGGTTCCGACTGGATCGGATCACGCGGATCCCTCTTCCGACAAAATCAAACCAGTTTGATTTTGTCGGAAGGTATGAGTTGTCAGAAGGACGCGGGAGTATCGGTTCGTCAAGTGCAAACTAGATGGCGAATATTTCCTCTGCAATTAGCCAATTAGAAACCGTTTACAAAAACAACCGCCATCTTTATTGTTGACGTTGGCAAAAATCAATCGGAAATGCTCGCATTAGTGGATCATGGGATAAAATTTTTTCCCAAATCACTCTGACTTTCTACGATTGTTTGCGCGAGTTTCGGATGGTTCCCGGCGTTTCCAAAAGCTTCCGACCGGCCACGATTGCTTGCGTGCGGAAGCCTTAAAAGCATAAGTAGATCACAGGCATAAGCAAGAGCGGACCCGAACAAGAGGGATAAAATAAATGTTACTCGGGCGTCATGAGAAGCAAAACGGGATGGCTGGGCTTAAAAAAAAAATAAGGCATTGCTCCCCTGCGCTTCCCCAGCTGCTTATTGTAGCGCAGCGGGAGTCGGAGTTTGGGCTCCCGGACCATGTCTGGGTTATTCTGAGGGGGAGTGAGATTGGGAGAAGGCGCTTGGAGAAGTGTGTGCTACAGTTGCCAACCGGTGGAAACTGTCTGCCAGATCCCACAGACAGTCCTCCTGACGGCATAGCTGTTCAATAAGTTGGCCCTGCTGGACCGTCAGTGTTTGTTGTTGTGTCTGTAGGGTGTTTAGGTCTTCCTCAAGTGCAAGTAATGTGGCTTGGTGAGCTGCTAAGACCAGGGACCGGTTGCACCAAACGTATCGTAAGTGCTTGTCGTAAGACATCAAAGAGGACAGCGCTGAGACATGTCGTAACTGCCGTTTCACCAAAAACTCTTATGCGTGTCGTAAAATCCGTATCTTAAGATATGTCTTAGGACATGTCCTAAATGACATACACAAACATCCCTGGCCCTGAAGTCCTGACTGGTGTCTCCAACTTTAGGAAGGTCAAATCTGAGTGGCAAATAGTCAATTTTGGATGGTGTAATGTATGTATGTATGCATGCATGAGCAGTTTATATGATATATACAATAATATTTAAATAAACATTAGTATCATAGAATGAACAGAACTAAGACAGCTACATATAGCACACACAAAAGCAAAGAGGTGGTTTTTCTCTGAAGTATAGCAAAAAAAAGAGAAAAAAAACAGCATCCCGGTGCAGTCTTGAATGAACGACCCAGAAAGTGCTAAACATCAGAGGGCGTGTGAAATTCTTCTGGAAAAAACTTGACTGACAGTATTTTTCAGCGACGTACTTAATGGAGCTAAGCAAAGGGCTACAAAATCATCTCTGTTTAACCAATTAGGCTACTCTAAGCCTGTCCCCATTTACTTTGCTCAATCAGAAATCAAATAAGTAATAAGAAATCAAATAATTTAATAAGTTGAATGAGTAGATACTCCAATTTATCAAGATAGCATGTTTGATTATGGCATTTTGAAAATTAAATGGCCATAGAACGGCACTGTTTTGCAAGAATGTGATTGCACGATTTTTTTGTGGGCTTACATTTGGCCATTTCGCGCGATTGCGATAATTTATATCTCAATGTCAGGTTTCTTTTGTTATACAGAATGTTTTCCACCTTGTGTATTTTTTATACGCCTAAAATCCACGGCGATCTTAAAATGAATCTCTTTGTTTAATAATCTGTAATAATCTCCTAAAAATGCTACAATGAGAGATGAAATTCAGAGTTGGGATGTGGCAATGTTAAACCACGATTTTTTAAAAGCGTGACCACTTGACGCCGTGGGGTATGTAGACAGTTGCGTGCAATTTCTTGAAATGTACATACTTGAAGTGGTCTCACTGTAGCAATTTTAGGAGATTATTACATATAAATTAAAAAGAAAGAGATTTATTTCAAGATCGCAGCACACTTAAGTCACCTCCCACCACACGTAGGTTTCTGTCGTAATTCCGTGTCCTAACTTGTGTTGGTGCAACGGCTCTTTTCGCCGTTGATAGCCGTTGCACCAATTTGTCTTACGACACAGCACTTAGGACAAGGCTTGTCGTAAGTCAACGTTAGTGCAACCCATTTTCATGCGTAACTTTAGGACGGCACTTAGGACGGTTGGTGCAACCGGCCCCAGTTCTTGATATTTTAGGAGACAAAGCAGTAATTAACATTGTACACTTGCTAGCTAGGTAGCGTAACGTTACAGAACTTGCATGGGTCAGCTACAAACGGTAACTTAGGCATGCTTACCTGCGAGATATAATCGCATGCATTTGTTCCTGTGATTGCTCTTTCGTTATCTGCGCGAATATTCCTCGGAGGTTTATCTTAAAGGGGACCTATTATGCTGATTCTTCTTTTAATACATATTAGTAATGTTATAATGTTGGTTGTCCATACTCAACCTCTGTAAAGTTTCTAAACATAAGATACAGAGGTTTTGCCGTAATCCAAGAACGTGATTTCGTGAACGTGATTTCCTCTCTGAACAGCTCCTCCTGAGATCTTCGCGAGATCTGGGCAAAAACTGAAATCAGGTTGTGCCGTCCAATTAGTACAGACTTAGCCAAAGCCAATCACAGCGCTGGACCTGCCCACACTGGAAACTATTCAAGCAGACATAAACAACCACGGATCATACTATGCCTTAGGCTGGATTTACACTGCCGGTTAAATGTGACTCGAACGTGACACGAATCGGATCTTTTGCTCAAATGCGGCCAATATCCGATCCGTCACATGGCTGTGTAAACAGAAAAAAAACACATTGGTTCCGCCCTCGATCGGATCCGTCAGTTCAGATCCAAGCCTCATTCAAATGTGGTTTTTCTTCGGATATGTATCTGATGTGTATCCGATATGTGCCAGTGCGCCCGTCGTGTAAATACATGTCAACATGCAGATCGGATATTTTTTTAAAAATTGTGTTCTTTGCGTCATTGAAACTGCGACGATTTGTGTACTGATGTTGTTTTTCAGATGGAAAGGTGGGAATTGTATTAGTTTTTAGGCTATATGCTTTAAAGGGCTGAATTCCATTATATTATTTTTTTTTTTTTGGATTTTGGTTCTTTTAATTGCAATGATAGTATTTCACTGTATGACATTTTTGGTTTGAAGTATTAACATTTGGACCCCAGGAAGAATAGCCTCACCGCGGTGAGGACTAATGGGGATCCGTAATAAACAATAAACTAGGGCGGAGTCTGCTTACGCATTTGCGATGATGCAGGTGATAGGTGTAAAAGGCGTTAACAGGAGAATCAGATGCAGGTTACCCAGTGAAATGTTGCAAGCTTGCTTGATGTTTTGATCATTTCTATGACTGCTAGGCCTGCATGCTTTAGTAGCGCTGGACGCACATTTGCTTTTATTTTCGGTAGCCTTCTCAACTGCGTGCATGTGGATCGCCCAAGACAACTGCCAGGTTGTAAGTGGTGTAAACAAACGGAATTGAAACGAAACAAATATCATTCACGCTCAAAACAAGATGTAAACACGCAGTTGAACAAATCGGATATGGGCCTCAAAATCCGATCCATATCCGATCTGGGCAACAAGACCTGCAGTGTAAATCCAGCCTTAGTAGCATCTACACTTCCAGAAATACAAAAGTAGAACCGCAGATCATTTGAGGTGCAGTTTTGTCAGTATCTCTCCCAAAGCTGCTCGTCCGCTTACTTTTGGACGCAAAGAAAAGCACCTATTTCTCTTCCAAAAGACGATGCCTCCAGAAATCAGTGGGTAGCTTTTTTGTTTGCTGGCAGCGAACAGCCACGGCCAAGGGGAACGTTAGCTGTTTGTGCTCAGCATTTCACCAAAGACAGCTTTGTTAATAAAGGCTAATTCGACTCAGGATAAGCATTTCAGCTGCTTATCAAACCTGAAGCAGTTGCATCGATCAAGCGCTCGGAGTCACAAGCTGTAAGTAACGATATAACAGCAAATAATGTAAGTGAAGCTAACGTGTTACGGGAGGCTAGCAGGACCGCTAACAATAGTTAGCACTAACAACTGGCCTCAAACGCAGGCTTTGTAAAATATCTGAAGATAAAGCCTGTATCGGTCGTGACTGTCCGCGACTCACAAGCTATGTTTCCATCCACTAGTCAATCGAATTATCTGAAGTTCGCCAAAAATATTCATGCGAATAAAGCTGGTGAAAGTGCATTTCCATCTAACGGCATTAAAGCAAATAAAAAGTAGTGCATAATGACGCCACATGCTGTGATGGGATCAAATTGGTGTATCGAATACAGTTCTGACATTTTAAGCTGTTTCCATTCATTTTCGTACTGAATCGCAGAACCTTCAAGTGAACAAAAGTAGTTTGTTAGCCAACTAATTTAGCTGGTTAGCCAAAATGGATTGTGTTTACCAACAAATGACGATAATTGCACAAGTTGTAATAGAGCTTAGGTGCCAGCTATTAGCAGCATAGCAGACCATTATCAGAAGGAAACGACGGCATCAAAACACCGTCAAGATGCAGTAGCAGATTTATTCGGCGAATAATGTTTCAATCAGCATTTATCGCATAAGCCTTTTACTGATCAAGAGAAAATCCGATGAGATGGACCGTACAAACTATGAGTCGATAGTCTTGAAATCAAGTCTAATTTCACCGTCTCCGTAAGGCATTTTTAATTTGATATTACTTAATTCGTATAAGAACGTGTGGATGGAAACATGGCTACAGATGCGGAAGCAGTTGCTTCACCGCATAAGCCTACCCAACTGATGGCCTGTTGAATGTGGCTGTAGCACTGCGGCTAACGTAGCCAAGTTACTGTTGCTAATGTTTGTGTCCTAAATATGCAAGAGTAATATCAGGGGAAATTCAACGGAAGGTGTGTAAACATAAACCTCATTTGAAGCAAACTTTTTATACTTGTTTGTAATTTGGATGATTGGTACAACTGCCCCCCCGGTAACAGAATTTACAGTCTGTAAAACCTGTATTGCAGGGTAACGTTTGTCTCTGTAGTTGTTATGACCGCTCGGTTATCAGCTACTGCATGTTAGTTCACGTGCTGTGCAAATTAAAATGCTCCTGGTAACTTATAGGCAGTAATTATGATCGGTATGCTTGTGTTATTTCGGTAAGCATCAATGTGGCAGTTTCATCATAGACAGTCATAACGTTGCCTGATTGTAGCCACTACAGTTGAAGCTAACCGGAGAGGGGCTGTATATGTCTGCCGAGTTGGGCTGCGAAGGCTGGAGTTAGACCAGACGTAGGTTTTGCAGGGCTTGGGGCGAGTTTTTGGGTGCTTGTGAAACGATCGCTTTACTTATCCATGACCGGGGTCTGCCTGATACTTCTCCAATATCTGGGCAAGCTCTCTGATGCTACTGGTGAAAGCAATAGTGAAACGCACAGGCTATGACGTGTCTGGTATCACAAACGATTTCTCTGCATTGCCGTCGATTGAATATTAAATTGGCAATTGAATATTAAATTTTTTCCTGTAAAAGTGATCAATTCGCTGGCTCCACATAAGCAACGGTTCACGCAAACGGAACTTACGGTCTGTAAAACCTGTAGTATGCGCATAACATAACCGGAGCTCTATCTAGCTCTCGTGCACTATCCATAACGCACCCATTCTCCTCGAGGAAACGCTGGTCATTCTGAGGCAATGCGTAAACCATTACCATGGGCAATTTCCAAAAAGGCCGTTTAGCCTGGAGCTTTCGCCCCTCCGTCATATACCAGCACAGAAGCTGTTCGTTTCTCCACGATAACGACACACCACAGTTATGCACACAAACCAGCAGGTCCTTATAATACACACGGAAGCAGTCCATTAGCTGTTGCTCCACTTTTAGCTGCTCCTCACTGTCTATGTTTCCCTCTAAACTCAGACCCACCGGATTTCTACGGTCTCCGGTCTACGCGTGGGTATGTCGACCCGTTCTACAAATGTGTCTGTATGTAGTGGATTCTAGCTTTCCCTGCATCCTAGCTATAGAGTAGAAAAACCGCTGTACTCACCACTGTTGCCGTAGCAAACTGTGGCCGATAGCAAATTTGAGCTTGAGCTGCCAGACTTTCGCACTGCGTCCTCCACTTTCGCCGCTGCGTTTATTAGAACAAGTTCATTTCATTAGATCTATATTCAAGTATAGCGTTAGATTGCGGAATTTGCCTGCCGCTTCCTTATCAGATGGCAGATGTGTCTCACGTTTCACTCTGGGGAGGCGGACCCGGAAAACTGCGTTCTGCAGCCTCGTCCCGCCCAACTCCGCCCTCCACAGAGCTGGCCAGTCAGAAGAAAGTGGGCACACGGGGAGTGGGGGCCATAGCGGAAGAGCCACCCCAGTGAGGCGTTTCAGGCAGAGACTACAATGGACTACAAATGGGGTTTTTTGAGGATGGCAGTATGAGCTAAATAAGGACCCTGTTTTGGACTTTGAACGATCAGGAGTACTCTAGGGGAGTCCAAGATCAAAATATAACCTTGGAAATATAGCAAAATAGGTCCCCTTTAATGGTAACGTTGGCAAACTTAGCGAGACTGTATTATAACGAGTGAAGACATAACTTTTGCTAATATACGTTGCGTTAGACAAACACTAGTTTTGCTAAGCAGTACTGACTGCAGTACAGACTGCAAACAGTGGCATGTCGCATTCATTAACATATGATTCTATCTTTAACGTTTCATTTCTAGGGAACGTTTCTTTGCGTTTGATGGTTTGACACAGAAAGCAACGTTTTAAAATAGTGACGAATTAGCTTAGACCTGCCAGTAAAAATAAACAGCCTGGAGTATTAGCTAGGTTACCTTTTTAAGCTTGGGAAACAGAATAACTACAGAAGAAAACATTAAACCGCCTAAACCTGCAACTGGTAACAACGTCGTTCAAATAAATACTGATATGCAAACCGAAAAACTTGTGGTAGTCCGTTGTTTTTAAGATCAGAATAGACAAATGACCATAATACACCGCATGAGAAGTCGCACCTGTAGCCTGCATAGCCTCAGCAGTAGCCTACTTCAAAACAAACAAGCTAAAAGTAGCACTTCAGACTTAATCACCGCTAAGATAACGCGGCTGCTAATTGTTGCTGAATTACTTAATGTCCTATGATCACGTAGACATTTTTTGTCTCCAGATTCTAGTGTTGCTCACGAATCCTGCAACTGCATATTGATTGGCATCCGTACTTTTGAAAGCCTTCAGGCTTTGAAGGTATATATAAATATCAGGAAATGATAGTTGGGGAGGACACTTCGCAAATGGTAACAGACATAATAAAATAAGGGGTACTAAACATGGATCACAACCGATTATTGATGTTTTTTATGAATAACGCTGACTCTCTTCCTCATTTAAATGTACAAGGTTCGCTGTCATGAGTGAGGGAAGAAAAGTGGAATCGGACACAAATATGGCGGTGGGAACATCGGAAGTGACGTTTTTGGTACCTTCCATGATTATCACCTCCACCCTAACGAGCAACAGATGCAGCTTGTCAGGGTGGAGGTGAGAGCAGGCCACAGGGGAGGGACTGCAGGGCAAAACCCTTACACACAGTACAGATATCATTCTAAGGATTTTGAAGGCAAAGAGCGGGCCTACTAATAATGACAAGATATCAAGTTATGCGAGCATTTCAGACATCTTGTACACCCTTGCACAGCGCACTGACTCACACTTCCCCAGTGCCCTGGTCTACGTAAGTAACTCAGAGAATAGTCATAAATCATTTTTGAAAAGTAATGAGTGGCCATACAAAAAAAAAAAGAAAATGGCACTCAAGAATCAGGAAAGATTCATGTTTATTAAACAGTTATGACAGTAGGTAGTTTTAAGTGTAAAGGAGGAATGGGCAGGCCTATAGCATCATGGAGTGAAACCGGACGTTTGTCCCTGCGCTAAATTGAGTGCACAGGCACAATTAATGTAAATAGTGTAAGAAATAATGGGCTATTGAGATTTTTAAAATTTGCAGATGTGGTTTTTTTTATGATCATGATCTGATTATGATTATTAGATTGAGATGGCACGGGTACATCCTGGCACACCTGTGGTGCTTGCATGGTTTTTAAAGCTGCGACAATGATAATTGCACAAGCAAAAAATAATAATAATGATGATAATAATAATAATAATTTAGAAACTATCTATCTTTTTGTCTGTCTGTCTGCCTGCCTTATTTTTATGTAGACGTTTAAACGGAAAGATTCATATACCTTCTGGTAGGCAGATTTGATTGAATGACCTTTACTGCTTATTCACCTTTAACTGCTGTCATTTTGAAACGAATTCTACTGAAGCACTTCCTCTTTAACGTGCAAATGGCATTGGGTCGCTGTTGTTCTGTACGCTACAAGGCAAATTTCCATCTTTTAACGTTCATGCTATTGTGGTGCAAATATAGCCTGGCATCCGACCACGTGATGGCTATTTGCCCCTTGCAATAGTTAATCTCTCTCTCTCTCTCTCTCTCTCTCTCCACCTCCCTCCCTTCTCCGGTGGTGGGATGCTCCGCAATGATGCCGCGGCTCTCGTAGCATTGTTGAAAGCGGGTAGAGAGCGAGCGTGCGCGCCGTGTGTGCCGGCTGGTTTGGTTATCTAGTCAAACATAGCACCGGCAGGTGAACAGTAACTGCGCATCTCACAATCGTAATCTTCGTAAGATTAGTCTAATTCTTTTATCCTCTTTCAATACATGTCTTTATTTTATAAATCAGTTTGGTTTGTCTGATTGGGACCGGGCTCAGCGATGCCAGAGAAGATACACAGCGGCGCAAGGCTCAATCAGTCAGTTTAACCCTCAATATCATCACTTCAACAAAACGGATTATTTTGCGGAATCTCCTGATACAAAAATTCTGCCTTGGACCTGGGGTGAAGGTAAGATCGCTTCCAAAGCATAGGCGAGAAAGACTGGCAAAAAACCTTAAATACAACAGCTTGTAGCAATACCCGTGGTGTCTGTTGTCTTGCAGTGACCGGCCTGCATAGCACTGCAGTCATTCCTAGGCTGGCTTACGTTGCCTCGAAGCTCAGGTTTTGGTTGAACTGCCACGTAACGTTCGCCACAAACATGCTATAGATAATTTATTTACAATGTACATGTTGTTTGTAAACAGTGTATGCTCAGTCAAAGCGACTAAGGTTTGACAGGCCTGTCATCTAATCAGCATAGTAAATACGATTTTAGACATTTTATTGGATCTTCGGAATACCTGATATAAGTTAAACAGGATGACTCGAGACCGTAGGCCAAATGTTATAGCTATAAATGAAGCTGTTTATTCGCAGTTATCGGGTAGTGGCCCACCTCGTTGTCAGGTTATGGGTTTAATAGGTGGCAGTCTATTAACGAGAATCAAATGAAACATGCAATGCACATTCATTTTAACTGAAGATAAGTAATAATCACCTTGCAATCATAATATGGCCTATAGCTTCACTTTTTCACATTTATTTGTTAGCGCGACGACACGTTAAGGACTGGGCCTGCCGCTTCTAGTAGCTACAGCAGGGTAGTGGGTTAAATACTGAGCCAGCAAGGTAGTAATCAAATCTAGTGCTTTGTTTATTTTGGGAGCATAATGTTCCTAGGGATGAAGAAAACGTTTGCTAATCAGCGGCGCCGGAGTATGATGCTCTGTGTTCCTAGTAATGCGGGACAGCAATAGCCCAAGCCTTACATGGGGTGGAGGTGCAGGCTGTGTGTGTGTGTGTGTGTGTGTGTGTGTGTGCGCGCGCGCGCTGGAGGAGAGATATTCACAGGTGTCATTTTAAGGTTAAGTTACGCGCGTGGCACGGAGTTGTACGATGTGCTACGGGATTGTTAAAGACCTTTAATCAATACTGCCTTTTCTTGTTGCTCTTTGAAAGTTTCTAATCGTCGCTTGGGAAAGATCGTCAACTTCTCAAAATAGTTGAACAATATAATGAACTAAATAGGCCTACCATGAATAAATTACTGCAACTAAGGGCAAGACGCGCAGCCTTCAATTTGCCTTGGAAAGGCGTAGCTACTGCTGTCAGCGTGGTATTCGCAGATGTAAAAATTCTGCCAAGTGACGAAACGGTAAGCATCATCGCAGTGGCTTGTTGTGATGCGCAGTCATCGCTGTCCATGGGCTGAAATTTTCATTGCCGTGAAGTGACTACCATTCAACAGTTATGCCTGGACGAAATCCTTCCAACAATGTGCTATTCTAAATATGGCCTTATAAATATCAGAGGCGGCTGACGAATGGGCGGATGCGGTGGATAATGGCTTTGAAAGTAATAATCTTGGGCCGCAATAATAGCGCAGCAGTCTTCACAAATTAAGTTGAAAACATCCTCATTCTAGCTTTTTGTCTTGTCAGTTTTGCTTTGCCTTTGGGGATGCGGTGCTCACACCCTGATACACAGCTGATCCTTTCACTGCTGAGTATCCTGGCTATTATTATTGTTGTTGTTGTTGTTGTTGTTGTTGTTGTTGTTGTTGTTGTTGTTGTTGTCGTTGTTATGATTGCAGACAATAATACTCATTAGCATTTCGATTCGGTGAACTTATCAGTGAAATGTATGATATTGTCATGGCGACATCTTTCTGTGTTAGAAACTTAGTACAACCCCATTTCTGAAAAAGTTGGGATGATGTGGAAAATGCTTATCAAAAAAGAAAACAGTGATTTGTCAATCATGTTTCAGCTGTGCTAAATTGAAAACAGTGCAAATACAAGACATTTAATATTTTTCCGTCCCTACTCTTTTTAGCTCCGCTTTGACGACAGTCACAGTCAGCGGAGCTTTTCGAATGCAGAGTCGTCCGGCGTCCGTCCGTCTGTCTGTCTGGCATCAACTTCTCACTTCAAATCTGAATATCTCAAAAACTAACTGATAACTTTTTTCCTAATTTGGTGTTAGCCTTCCTTGTGATATTCAGAATATTCACTGGGAAATTAAGAAAATTCTACGTCTCGGTTGTTGAGAAATTCAGCATTTTGGACTTAGAAAATCAGTGTTTGTTCTCATTTTTTCAGTCTTTCTTTCATATCTCAAAAACTGTCAGATAACTTTTTGTCTAATTTGTTATGAGCCTTTCTTATGATGTTCTGATGATCCTCTGCAAAAATTTGAAAATTCTATGTCCTCGTTTTTGAGAAATTAAGCATTTTGGACTTAGAAAATCAGTGTTTGTTCTGATTTTTTCAGTCTTTCATTCATATCTCAAAAACTGTCTGAAAACTTTTTTGCTCCGCTGTCACCATAGTGAGCGGCCAGCGGAGCTTTTTTCATGCCGAGTCGTCCGGCGTCCGTCTGTCTGTCCGTCCAGCGTCGACTTTTCACTTCAAATTTGAATATCTCAAAAACTGATAACTTTTGTTATAATTTGGTGTGAGCCTTCTTTATGATGTTCTGAATATTCACTGAAAATTAGAAAATTCTACATCCCGGATTATGAGAAATTCAGCATTTTGGACTTAGAAAATCAGTGTTTGTGCTCATTTTTTCAGTCTTTCATTAATATCTCAAAAACTGTCTGATAACTTTTTGCTCCGCTGTGACCATAGTCAGCAGTCAGCGGAGCTTTTCTAATGCCGAGTCGTCCGGCGTCCGTCTGTCTGTCCGTCCAGCTTCAACTTTTCACTTCAAATTTGAATATCTCAACGCAATGGGTTTGGAACAGCAATGTCTGCAGGTGAACCAACTGCAACCCCATTTCCATAAAAGTTTGGAAGCTGTGTAAAATGTAAATAAAAACCGAGTGCAATGATTTGCAAATCATTTAAACCCTATATTTAATGGAAAACAGCTCTCCTTTTGAATTTTATGATGGAAAATTAAAAAAAAAAAAGTTAGGACAGGGGCAATGTTTACCACTATGTTGGATCACCTTTTCTGTCAACAGTATTCTAAAAGCATTTGGGAATTGAGGTGACGCACTGCTATAGATTTAGAAGCAAAGTGTTTTCCTTTTCTTGCTTGATATAGGCCTTTAGCTGAGCAACACCGCAGACTCCTTTGTCATTTTTTTTTCATAACGCACCCAATATTTTCAGTGGGTGACAGGTCTTGCCTGCAGGCAGGCCAGCTTAGCACCCAGCTTCTTTTACTACAGAGCTGTGTTGTTGTAATGTGTGCAGAATGTTGACTTTGGCATTGTTTTGCCAAAATAAGCAAGGTCTTCCCTGTCAAAAATGTCTGGATGGCAGAATATGAAACTCCCAAACCTATATATTGTTTAGCATTAATGGTGTCTTCACAGATGTGCAAGTTACCCATGCCATGTGCAATAATGGATGCTTGCTTTTTTTAACTGTGCACTGATATCAAGCTGGATGGTTCCTCTTCTCTTTTGCCCGGAGGACGTAGCGTCCATAATTTTTCCAAAATAATTTCATATTTTTGATTTTTGAGACCACAGGACTGTTTTCCACTTCGCCTCATTCCATCTAAAATGAGCTCGGGCCCAGCCAAGGCCTTAGCATTTCTGGATCTAGGTTTAATATTTGCATGGCAGAGTTTTAACTTGAATTTGTGGATGCAGCGACAAATGGTGCTTGCTAACAATAGTTTACAGCAGTGTTCCTAAGCCAATGCAGTGATTTCAACTTCAGAATCCTGTCTGTTTTTAAGGCAGTGCTACCTGAGGGCCTGAAGATCATGGTCATTCAATATTGGTTTTCAGTCTTGTCCCTTATATATAGAGATTTCTCTGGATGCTCTGAATCTTTTGATAATATTATGTACCATAGAGGATGAAATCCCCAAATTCTTTGCAATTTTATATTGAGAAAAGTTATTTTAATTTGTTGAACTTTTTGCCCATGCAGTCTTTCCCTCAGTGGTAAAGCCATTGCCACCTTTGAAAGATTTTTTATACCCAATATGTTACTGACCTGTTGCCAATCAACCCCTTTGCGCAGAAGCCAAATCTGGCTATTTATGTGTTACCTTATTTAAAGCTTTATAATTCAAGATTGCAGCTTCACAGAAAGGAAGAGAATGGCTCCACTGAGTCCAGACACTTGAAGCATTTAGAATTACATCGAATTTCATGTTTTGGTTGAGAAAAAGGGCTGCAAACATAAAAAAAAATCTTCATGAAAATTCTGCATTGAAGTTGTAAAAATAAAATTATACTGAGAATTGAAAAATGGCTGGGGGTTAAAACTATACATTTCTGGGATCATAAACTCCTTGAGCACAAGTAGAATTCCTCTGAAGATTAAATTCTGAATTATCTACTCTCAAAGGGCCCAATAAAACTCTCCAGGTGGCTCCCCAAAATCTAATATCCCTGAAAATGGCACACTGTCAGATCATAATATAATCATATATTTAAGACAAATCAACTTTTGACACATGAAATTCAATATGAATTAATGATTTTCTGGTTGAATTTAGCATAAGTTTATCAATATGGGTGTAGCTGGATACCAATGGTCACCAGTAACCTCTCCAAACACAAAACATGCCTTTTCTCTATGATAAAGTCTAGAATTTTGTCCATTTTTCTTCAGAGTCCCACAAGCCAGCACACATACTCAGTAAAAGAACTGATTATTTAACGGTCAGAACATTCATCCTGCAATGAAAAGCTAGCAGTTCCCACTTCCGAGCTTGCAACCTTATATAAACACTTTCCACACGTTTGCTTAAGGACAGATTGGTGCATTCTGTAATGCCTTCCCCCTCCCCTAAATCTACATGGCTGCCCCCCCCCCCGACAGGCTTCTATAGATGTGGGCACTGCATTCACTGCTCCAATTCCTCGGACTCGAAATATTTTTCTCATCCACATACAGGCATGAAATACAAAATCAATTCATTTATAAACTGTAACACAACACATGTCATTTACATTCTCAAATGTCCGTGTGGCTTGGTCTACGTGGGCCAAACAAAACGTGTCCTCAAAATCCGCATTGCCGAACACAAGACTGCTATTCGTAATCAGAATATGGACTACGCAATAGCAAAGCACTATGCCCAAGCAAATCATGGTTCTGCAGCATCTCTTAAATTTTGGGGTATTGAGAAAATTGTTCCCTCCCAGAGGGGTGGGGATATTATTAACAGACTGCTCAAAAGAGAAGCGTATTGGATTTATACATTGAACACTGTGGAACCACATGGATTGAATGAAGAATTAAATCTGTCCTGTTTTCTGTAAATGTATACATGTGTAATTTATGTCCTGTATATACATGATGGCTGAAATTTGTGTTAATGGGAGGAAATGTTAGTATTTGAGATTACACCCACTCACTGAGCGCTATCACAGTATTGGTTCATTATGGATACCTCCCAACTTAACTCTTTTCCAATAGGAGGTCATTCTCTGTGTGGAGGAAGTTATTTAACTGTCCCAACTTCACCAATACTAGTTTGACTCTGAGGAAGACGCTGTGCGTCGAAACGTTAGTCTTGGCATCTCAATAAACTGATGCAAGTGATTCGAGTGCTCCAGTCTGTTCCTTCATTTCTTCTGAATTTGTCCTTTTCTGTGAGCACCGACCTCTGGCTAGAGAGGGGCTGAAGCGCAAGGGGTTCCTTTATTTTGTGATTACTTTCCACACCTTATCAGGAACAAGTATAACTCACCAACTCAGTAATATCTGAAATATACTTTATATTTTAACAGAACAGACATTCCACGACCAGGAAAAAAACAAAAATGCCCCAACATACAGTTGCTATTATGAGCAAAGACTAACGGTTACTCTTACTAACCAAAGAGAAAAACAAGCTCTGTGATCATCATGGCTATGGTAAATCGAGAATAATAAAAAAAAAAACAGCTAGCCATAGTTTTAAAAATATATAAAATTGCACTGACTCAAGGTGAACAAAGACCTTTCCTCATTGAATCTCTCCTCCAGAGACACAACTGTATCAGGTAGAAGGAACCCTCCAGTCCTGTTTCATTTGGAATAATCCCCATTGACCATATCCGTACCTCATATAAATCCTGTAAATATAACTGAACACTTCAGGCCGGTTTTGGGAGTCTTTTTTTTCTTTGAAATCACGTCATTTTCAGCTACGCAATCGTGCGCAACATAAAGACAATACAAGCTACCTTGCTCTTACGCAGATGTTCGTACACTCTTCTGTTTGTCCAATCAATGTCTTTCAGTTACTGTGAAAGTTTAAACTCACTGGTATTGGATAAGAAATGAGTCAATCAGTACATCATCACCGGGGAAGATTTACGTGGGCGTGGACTATAAGTGTGCAGTTTCGCAGATGAGCCTAAGTAAATAATTGAGTGATTGGCTATCAACATGAGTACATAGGAGGATGTAAGAGAGCGCTGAATCCGTTGATGGAGGAATCTGTGCAGAAATCCACGGTAAAGAACTACGCGTTTTTCATATGTGATGACTATAACTGATAGTAGAATGACACAGTAGCAACACCTTGTCGAATTTTTGCTTCAGAAAACCGATTTTTCTTAACTACTAATTGCGATACCATTGGGTCACTATAGCTGAAGTGGTTTCTATAGTAGACAACGATTTTTTTCTGGAGCAAGAGATAATTTTTTTGAACTGCTGGCAGAGGTCGCGTTACACTTTCTGATTGTCGTCATTGTGACGGAGAGGGGCATAAAAATTCTGTCATAATCAATTATTATCCGTCATTGTAATTTTATTTTTTAATATGATAATCGTTAATTATTTAAATAAAATAAACAATAATTTTTAGATTACGCATTAGCCGATGCGGAATGTGATTCACGTAGACACACATTGTGCACTGTGTTAAAACCAGCACTGCATGGATTTTCGAACTTACTGCTGTATGAACTTTATAAAACATCACAAATGATTTCTCCCCCCACACAGTAACAGTGTGCAAATGAACAATGCTTTCAGTTATTGCTGGGCTTCACTAAGCCTAACAACCACAGTCTCACTAAGCGGTCTTACGAAGCTGCTTATCAACTCATTATGTCAACCGGGGCTTTCCCGACCTAGATATCTGCGTGTTCACATAACAGAGACGGCGTTTGTTGCATATGACCAATCGCTACCGGCACAGAGCAGCATATGTTACAAATGAAGAGCAAATGATCATATTACAAAAATATGAGGAATACAGGATCATACCAGAGATGCCAATTCTCACGCATTCGGCGTGAGTCTCTCGCTTCTTAGTGGCATTCACGTTCTAGTCAGCAATTATTCAATCAACGCGAACTGAAGAAATACACTCGTGGAATTCAAGTCATTCTGCATTAAGTTAATCAGTTTCACATGCATTATGGTGGATTTCTCCACTAGTGACGTGGAAATGAATTATGACTCGGGAATTCTCTTGCTTTTCTTTACTGAGGGACTGAAAGCAATGGAATTGCATAAAGACGTTTCAAATGGTCTTATTTCATTTAAACAATTTAAACGATCATGAAACACATGCATTGTTTCCAATCCCTGAGTAAAGAGAAGCACGAGAAGTCTGGAGACATAATCGCTTTCCATGGTGAGGTCCACCTTCACGCAAGTGAAACTGAAACTTCAATGCACAAGGATTTTAATTCCGCGTGAGAATCTCATTAATAAGTGTTCATTGAATAATTGCGGACTACGCTGCCCTACAAAGGCTAAGTGCAGTAATTACAAAATTATTTTAACAGTAAAAAATGGTTTCAGAGTTTGCCATCACAACAAATGTATAGTTAGCACAGCTATGATAGAATATAGTCAACTGACTTGCTACGGTATAATTTCTATCAAAATAAATCCTAACCTTCACGTACTTTGAGACCCAAAACTGCTTAACTCACAGTTTACTCAATATGTAGTTACTGCACTTGGGCTTTGTAGGGCAGAACGGTGAATAAGCCTAAAAAATGCATGAGACCTATGCCGAATGCGTGAGACTTGGCATCTCTGTCATACAGATCAAAGACAATGCTCGAGACAATATGACACCCACCACCAATTGGACGGGGGTGTGAATTACATTCTATCAAAATGACAGACGGCCTTCAAAATGTTCCGTCATTGTAAAAAAAATCCGCCAATGATGGAAAATAATCGGTTAATGCAACCTCTGACTGCTGGATAGAAACTATGGGCTAGTACATTGATTAGTTTGCGCATCAGGCTTGGCTGAGGAGTTTAATTCATGCAACTCCTGAAAAACAGGGATGGGAGTGAACTCGTCCATATTCTGAAGTGTGTTCGAGCTCGGCTTGCCTATGAATATTCAATAACTGATCCGGGGGCCCCATCTAGTGATAGAATATTGTAACTGCTTAAAATTTGCAGCTCCATGTCTGCAGGCAGACACATCTGCACAAAGGAGTTAACCTTATTTGCGGTGTATTGTTCCACCAGGTGTATTTTTTTTCTTTTTGTGCATCATTCAACTTTTCCAGTCTTTTGTAGCCCCTGTCCCAACTTTTTTGAAATGTGTTGCTGGTATCAAATTAAAAATGAGCAGATGTTTTACAAAAAACAAAAAAATTTCTCACTTTCAACATTTGATATGTTGTCTTTGCACTATTTTCAATTTAAAATAGGGTTTAAATCATTGCATTCTTTTTTTTTTATTAACATTTGACACACCATCCCAACTTTTCTGGAAATGGGGTTGTTTGAGGATAGCAGATACATCCACAGACAAGCATGACAAGTAGTCACGCGAAAAAAGTTCTCTTTACTTGGAATTCGGTCTCTGATGTTATGAATGGTCCATTGCTAGCATTTGCATAGTGGCAACTGTTAGCTAAAATTCAATTTATTGTGAATGGCTTCTGCAACTGAATTTCAGTAAAAACAATCACTGACTCTATCTGTTCATATCAATGTCTCGTACATTACTGCTGGCTAAAATAGCAACAATTTCGAAGAACAAATTTCATTTGGCTTGTAGCTAGCTAGCAAGATAATAAACTACTAGTACATGATGACTATGGAAAGGTAATGCGTGCAGGCTAAACAATTTTGAGAATGGCACTTAGCTACATATAGACAACCAAGCCATACAAAGTTAACTAACTTTACCCTTGGAATTCTTTTTAAATATTAAGAAAAATCAGAAATGCTTACCCTTCCAGCAACAGATTGTCCTTGAAAATTAATTCAAGCCACTGCTTTTTTCTATCGTCTGACGCTGGCAGAAAAACAAAACATGTCAAGTTATGTTGGTCCTTGCAGTTGACAATAGAGCCCTTGGTGTTTTTGCCAGGATAAAAGTTTGCTTTTTTTGTGACTATCCTCTGCCAGAAGCAGATGACTGTATAAAGACTTAAAATGTCACACTGTAGCCAGAATAGAAACCTTATTTAGAGCTGTGGGAAACCTCCGGTTTTTGCTTGCAGGGATTGTTTATATATACGTTTACCTCATTGTCTGAAACAGGCCACATTTAGTATGAGCATCCTTAATTTACCTCTCTATACAAACCCCAATTCCGATGAGGTTTGGGATGTTGTGTAAAACGTGAATAAAAACAATGCAATGATTTGCAAATCTGATAAACCCACATTTTGTTCACAATAGAACATAGACAACATATCAGATGTTGAAAGTGAGATATTTTACCATTTCATAAAAAATATTAGCTCATTTTGAATTTGATGGCAGCAACACGCCTCAAAAAAGTTGGGACACGGCCACATTTACCATTGTGTAGCAACCCCTCTTCTTTCAACAGTCTGTAAATGTCTGGGAAGTGAGGATTCCAATTGCTGGAGTTTTGGAAGAGGGATGTTGTCCTACTCTTGTCTGATGTAGGATTCTAGCTGCTCAACAGTCCTGGGTCTTCTAAGCTAGATTTTTTGTTTTATGATGCGCCAAATGTTTTCTATTGGTGAAAGGTCTGGACTGCAGGCAGACCATTTCAGCACCCGGACTCTTCTACAGCGAAGCCATGCTGTTGTGATGGATGCAGTATGTGGGTTAGCATTGTCTTGCTGAAATATGTAAGGCCTTCCCTGAAAGAGATGTTGTTGTAAAACCTCTATATACTTTTCAGCATTGATAATGCCTATCCAGATGTGTAAGCTGCCCATACCATAGGCAATAATGCAACCCCCTGTCTTCAGAGGTGCAAGCTTTTGAACTGAGCACTGATAAGAACCTGGATGGCCCTCTCCTCTTTCGTCCGTGTGGCACGGCGTCCGTGGTTTCCAAAAACAATTTCAAATTTTGATTCATCTGCCCTTCCATACGATTGAGTGTAGTTGTTGAATACACTGGATGAGAACATTTTTAACGTTCTGTTACACCCTAGGCAGTTTGGTTTCAGGGCAAACCATTCCACTGAAACTGCATGCTGCTACTTCCTAGAGGTCATCAAAGCTAGTCTCGACAAAGGAGGAGTGGTAGGCGCCATCTCCTTTGATTTCCGTAAGGCTTTTGGTACTGTTAACCACTCTGTGCTTTTATCCAAACTGTCAAATTTCAAACTCTCTTCTAATGTTCTTAAATGGTCTCAATCTTACTGATCAGTGTGTTAGGATTAAGGACAAAATGTCTCCCTTGAGAGCTTGCACTCTGGGAGTGCCTCAAGTGTCAATACTGGGATTGTTGCCCTTTAGCATGGACATAAACAAGCTGCCCTCCATATGAAATGGAGTGGAGATCTTGATGTACGCTGATGACATGGTTATCTTTACTCACGGGAAAGATTCTGAAGCAGTTGCGACTAAATTATCTGCAACAAAGGAGAATGTAACAGAGTGGCTTAGCTTATCCTGCCTTACACGAAACGCAGAAAAAATGCTGACCATCTAACGAACAAAATCAATGTGAACGTCTTAATATCTTTATGGGTGGTCAAAGGATACAAAATGTTGATGAGTACAAATATAGGGGCGTAATCTTAGACCCTTTTTTAGCTTTTAAAAAACCTATCAAAAAAATCATGTTGTGTTCTTAAGTATAACATTGCAAATCTTCATCACATCAGAAACTCTTTATCGTCTGAAGCCGCTAAGTCATACCTGAATGTCATGATCTTGTCCCATATTCTCTAGTTTATATCATCTTGGTCTCAGGCTAACAGGACTGACTAGACTCGCTCTGAGAGATTGAGCAGAGCCTTAAGGTCTGCATTCAGCCTGGGTGACTGCAGCATTCCAAAGCGAAGCTCTGCCTTCTCTCAATCAGCCTTTTCATATAAAGCCATCAAAGAATGGAACAGGCTACCCAACACACTAAAAAACCATAAATTATCATAGTTTCTCCCGTGACATTAAAAATTGAATTTTATGCAGTCAGTCTGTCAGCACTGATCTTAGATAGATGTTAACAGATGATAAGATGTTATATGTTACCCTTGTGGGTACATATGCTGATATTTCTCCACATATAATGTAGTAATTGCATATTCATTACTGTAATTTGTACTGTGCAGCCTTTACCTACCATTTCCATTGTGTAAGGCAGAGGTAACTGGTAACGTGGTCACTTACATATAAAATACAATTACTAGGGCCTATATTTCATTTTCATCTTGTGGTGTACACTTACTGTTCTCTGTTATGTATGGCATCTGCACTGGTGACTTTGTCCCTAACTTTGTCACTGTAGTATGTATTGAATCATGAATTTATTTGTTGCATCTACCGGTGATATGTAGGACCACAGATTGAAATTAGCATCTTGGTAAATCTGGTGCAACCATATTTTCATTTCTTGTAAATGATCAATGTCATTGCATGTTGTCCTTTTATAAATCAAATAAATCTATAAAATAAAGATGCAGTTTTTTTTTCATAGGTTAGGAGTCCTTAAAATTCCTGGACAATAACCTATTTGCTGGCTTTCACATGAGCCCATTTCGGAGCTTCATTTTCTGAAATTAAATTGATATTCTGTTCTGATACTCACTGCATGATAATATCCAGGATACTAAACATAGTAGGTAGAGTTACAGTCTGATTTGTAAAGTGCAAGAGAGGTCAACTTAAGGATCGGCAGCCATTTTGGTTTCAGAGTGGACATCCTGCCTTTGATCTACTTTGTCTACTCACTGGGAATATAATTGTTTTGTATGCCATTTCACAGAAATGAGCTCATACATTGCCAGAAACTTATGAGTATTGACCAGAATGGAGGCATATTCATTTCTAGATATGCAGAATGACTGCAGCAATGCATTGAGTAATATCTTGAAACATGACCACTAAATATTGACAGTTATGGTTTTAGGATTTTGAATATGAGTTTTAGGTAAAGACGTGGGGGATGAATCATCCCATCATCTTGATAACAAGAATGCTCGGAGAGCACAACATTCCCTGACAGAGTCGCGACTGCTCAAAAGTTTTGTCTAGTATAGTAAGCTTTTTGAAATTACATGCTCTGAAGTGTATATATTCAACCGTCTCTGTTATGTGCTGTTTATGCAGAGAAGGTTGGATTAATCTTGCAGTAATCGTTTTTATCTGTTGAATTAGTGTGCAACTACTATACCATTGTATACCATTGTTTTGGAAAGTAGTGTAAATTGTTAAAATAATGTATTGCAATGCTTTACTGTATACAGACAAATTTACAAATTATTTTCTTGTTTCATGATATTTATTGCATTGTATTGTCAGGGTCTGAAAATGTCAAGATATGTTTCTTGTGTAATTTGTTATTGTCTTGATTTTTTTTTAGTGTGTCATTGTTTAGTTTTGGCAGTTCATTGTATTAGTTCAGCATTTCCACTCTCTTTCACCTACCATGTGCTTTCTGCTTCTCACTCCCTCACCTGCACCGCCCTTCGTTCATTCATCAGGTCAGCAAACGTAGCCACGCCCCTTTTAGGGGGAAAACAAACCACACTCCCCATTGACTTTAATGTAAAATTGCTGTACAAGACGACATAAATACAAGACCATCGAAGGTAAATCAGCGGAGAAATCATCTATAGACACCTTGTCTGATTCATATACATCCACTCTACCAGATAGAGAACGTGCGAGATATTTCGAAAAGATAAATTTAATCAATCTTGAAGCATGTCCCTTCAGTCTCCCGGCATCTAGCTGGTGCAATGACCCCACCCAGTGGCCAGAGGTATCATACCCCGACATCTATTTTTATCAGATTGAGTCTCCAGGTGAGCAAAATACTATATGTTATTAATTGCTTATTTCCGTATTGCCTTGGAATTGGCCTGAGGGTCGCCGTATGCGGCCGAGGGCTAATACCGCGAGCCAAAGGACAATACCAAGGCAATGCGAAAATAAGCAATTTATAATATTTTTATTAATTGGTTAAGTATGTTGTGCTATCATGACAATATTATGACTATGACTTCTGAAGTACGCGACTTCAAGACTCATTAAAGAGCTAAATGCTAGGTCCGCGACTGCTACCTGCTGAACTCGGCCAATACAGGGTCGGCCAATACAGGACATATTGGCGGGCCGTTTTTACTGTATGCGAGCAATAACATACTTAACCAATTAATAAAAATGAAATATTTCACCTTTCAGACCTGCTATTTGGATAGTATGCTAGTTAACAGTAGCACTGTGCTCTGACCAGACGGTGACAACGGTCTTAGCTAGGTTCGTAAGTTAGCCTGTCCGTCTGTCTCGTCTAGGCATATGCACAATTCCTCCCTCCGTATGGCTTGGAGCCATAAAGCCCTTCTCTCCGGATATTTTTTTGGGCATGGCAGAGGAATGAACCAGAGATCCTTGTTTTTTGTTTTATTGTTGGTGCAGCCAACAACACAGCAACTCCTCGGCATGTCGGATTCAAGTTAAATCGGCTTGTTGTCCCCCGCCGCGCGTTTAGCGCGAAGCGGGGGATATAGCATTGGGCTCCGTCCGTCCGTCCGTCACGTCCGTCCGTACGAACACATATCGTACGGACGGCGGGGGATATTGCCATGTTAGTGGCAAACACTTGTTTTATATGGGGTAAGGTTACTGTCAAAAGTTTCGTGCGTGTACACATAAAAATCGTGCACGTATCAAAAATGTGTGCGTGTTAGTCCATAGTTGTGCATAAATAAAAATTTTGTAAACTCTTGTTTAAGTCAAATCACGCATAGATTATGCAGTGTATAAATTCTCTGTGAGAATACAACTCATAAAGTTACAACTTTGTATGGTAGTTTTAAGCGTTCGCGCTTTGAATCTCTATGCAGAAAGCAGGATTTTTTCCCCCTAGAAGGGGCGTGGCGATCAGGGCCCACTGTGGATGACATATTGCCGACCTGATGAATTGCTTATAGTTTGATTGCATCCTCATTTGTAACCACACCTCCTTGCACCTAGGATGTTTTATATTTCGCCTTGCACGTATTCAGCTCCCCTTCACACCTGTTGCCCATCCAAATTAGTCACCCAGCTTCTTATTTTCCACTCTTAATATTCAGGTCATGAATATTCATTTTTGTCCAAAGCGAGGCTTAAGATGTGCAACTTGATTGCCGACTTTGTTTACATGGTGTTTGCAATCGCTCGCCCGTGAAAGAGAACCATGATTTTTCTGCATCATGTAACAATAGCACTTTTCCCATAGCCAAAGTTATTACATATTTTTAATATGGCCTAAGATACATATCACTTTTGCGGAAATTTCACTGAAAGCGTGAGGAAAAAAAATCCCTCCTTGTTAAGTCATGCTGTTAATTTAGTCAAACTGAATGTCAAGTGTAATGTTGGTTGAATTGGTATGGCTTAGCACTGTAGCAGGCTTGCAAAGTGCCACTCTCATAACTAAGTTAATGTTACTGAGCAAGTGTGCTTGCAGTACCTTTCCATAACCATTATGCAACATCAGTTTGTTAGCTAGCATGCCAACGTTTGCTAGCCACTCAGTTGACAGTGGAAGAAAACTGCGATTTGGCTTTTTTTCCATAGTTTTCTCTGTCACTTAACTGTTTTCCCATAGCCCAACTCTTGATGTGAAAGTGATCAATACAAACTGTTGCTAGTTTAAACGCGAAAGTGATGGCTTGACCGCAGTGTAAGTTAGCAGAATGATGACTATTCTGGCGCTTATGGAAATTACATTGGTTTTCTATTAAATCGCGCAGTTCAGTTATGTGATAAACAGCATCTTATACTTTCAGTCGTGCTCTGATCAGGCCACTGCTAATGCCTCGATAAATAGAACTACTGGGAACCTGTATCGCGATAATAAAACCTTTGTAATTACGGCCCTTCTTCTCTCCTTAAAAAGATTATATTTCGGAAAACGATGAAAAATAAGATCAGCGTGCAGTCTAGCATCCCCAGTACACAGCGGGACACAACAGTGAAACGCTGATCAGGACGTGGCTATTCTTAGTTTTGCTAGTCAAGCATCGTTTTGGTATTGGTATGTGTGGTATGCATGGAATTTAGGAGCGGTCAATTACATACCTCTCACTTCCCAGTGCACGTTGCAAGTTTGTCTTTGCCTGTTTCTTGGTGTCTAGCATAAGAGCCATTAATCTTCTGAGACTTTCCTGAATACCATTTGGTTTATTTTTCGGTTTCTGAATCCCTCTTGCCCTTTGTGTCTGACCGATTACATATGCTTGATTTGTGTTTTGGCTTTTTGATTTTTCTGTGTTCTTTTTGTGATTTGGATTTGGCGTACCAACTTCCTGGTTCTGATTATTGGACTGTTACTGATTACGATATTTGGATTTGCCCTTCTGTAGCAAAGTCTCACCGCCTGTTCCTGACCTGGATTGCCTGACCTCGATTTGCAACAAAACCTGCAAACTGGATCTCCGTCAGCGTATGAGTTTTGACTCTTACCTCCTGTCATGTATTAACATGGCAATCAGAGATGGCAGACTTCACCCCATTCACGCAAATGTTGGCAAGTGCGGAAACACAAACAAACACGCAGAGCCACTAGATGGCAGACTCCACCCATTCACGCAAATATTGGCAGGTGCGGAAACACAAATAGATAGACAAACAAACAAACAAACACACAGAGCTGCTAAAAACAGTACTTCACGCTCACTTCGTGGGGTGAAGTAAAAATACCCAGCTGTGAAATGATTTTTCATATCTTCGGTCTGAATTCACAAAGGTGGAGCCCCATGAAGGTCGTTTTCTGGCCCAAACCACAGAATTCAAAATAATTTTCAGCATAAACCACCCCATGGGGTTCATGAATCCATCAGAGAAGCCTGCGATATCATTACCGACTGTTGTAAACCCTAGAATGGGGTGTGTTGATACGAAATGGATTGTGTAAGGCTCTCACTTAATTCTTCCAGTTTAAGTTTTTTCAGTAATATAGTTATTAATTATGACCCTTATGATGTTTATGCTTAAAATTATTGCCTATTCTTAGACCTTCAAACTGAAGGAGCCTCAAGACCATGACAAGGTGATAGGTCCCCATGAGGAATAACTACCATGCTATCATGCCTATTTAACATATGATATATTTGATACACATTTGACTAGATTCCGCACAAATTAAATAATCTATTTACAATTTATCACAGATTTGAATTTGGCTGTTTGTGGCTGCATCTTTGTTTGTGGCTGGTGGTAGAGGTATCCAAGATAATACAGGATGCTGGCCACATGGGCACACATTCCGATAGTGCGCTTACACGTTGGGCAAACACAATGATAATCCTTGAGTGGATAGTCCTCATCAGACGAGTCGTATTCAATCCAGACATTATATTTAGTCTGAAACCAATGTCTGGAGTGAATCTGACCTCTGATAAGGTTTGGTGTATATTGGCACACCCACACCTCTCCATCAGGGGTGAGATGTTCTGAGACATATCCTGGTGCCTGCTTGAGCTGGTATTCCTCACATGTGACAGTCTTCAGGTACTCAAACTGCAACTGTATATCACTAGCATCCATTTTTTGGCCAAACAGCTTTCGCCTTTCGAGTCATGTCTGTGTCCGCTTTAATTCTATCTGCCAGGGAGTTTCGCCTGGTTAAGTGACACTTCATCCTCAATGCGATCGCAACATCTGCTGCTCTTCGTTCGGAATCAGGTTGGTAGATAGCTCCACAAGCAGTATTGAGACAAGCAGTTGTTCCTTGGACTAAGGTTCCAATGACTGGAATAAAATGATTTGAGGTTAAACACTCTTTGAAAAATTTCCATTGCTTTAGCCGCCCATGGTAGCTCTCTACCACCCATCTGGTTTTCGTGCAGAGGTGATCAGCAATGGCCTGTTCAGTGTCATGCTGTGAGTTGCCACTTAGCACAGATGGCATATGTGCATCATAACCATGGGACTCAAGAACAGACATGACATCCCTGAAGCCTCTGTTGACAATCACATTGTCGTGCTCCTCAATCCAGGATTTAAGATGGTCCAGTGTGTCAAAAATATGTTTTGAGATGCTGGCATCATTTTCACTTCCAAAATACGGACCAACTGAATCCAAGACATAGCCATCAGGGCGCGCGATACTCATGAACTTCAAATAATTTCGTTTTTTGTGTCCACTAAAGGACTTTCTCTGGTCTTCAGTCTTATTTATATACAAATACGTTCCATCCATAATGACAAGAATGTGTTTGTGAAAGGCGTGTTGTGTGATATAGCATCAGCTCTTGATATATGAGCAGGAGTGAGATAGTGAGGAATAATGGTCTTTTCCACTGCTTCAGTCACAGCATGGAATGACTTTGAGACCTGCTTCTTATCCAGACTAGTCATAGCACTTATCTGATCCCAAGAAAGATTTGTCTTCAACTTTTTTTGATAGTTATTCCTCATGGGGACCTGTCACCTCGTCGTAGTCTTGAGGCTCCTTCAGTTTGAAGGTCCAAGAATAGGCAATAATTTTAAGCATAAACATCATAAGGGTCATGGTTAATAACTATATTACTGAAAAAACTTAAACTAGAAGAATTAAGTGATAGCCATAGTCACACAATCCATTTCGTGTCAACACACCCCATTTTAGGGTTTACAATGGTCGGTTGATGCAAGTGTTCGGATGAAGATATTACCGGTGTCGATACATCCTGGTTTTTGGGCTGGGCCGAGCACCGGCCAGGCCCCTATAAACGCGAATGTCGCTGAGTGAGTGAGTGAGTGAGTGACTGGCTGACTAGCTGCCTGAGTGATCAAGTTCAACGATTGGCTGGCCGGCAGGGAAGAAGTTCAGCAATTGGTCGGCTGGCGGGGAAGAACTTCAACAATTGGTTGGCCGACGATTGGCTGGCCGGCTGTTCAGCGATTGGTTGGCCGGCGGCTAAGAACTTCAACGATTGGTTTGCTGATTATTGGCTGGCTGGCTGGCTGGCCGGGCGTTGACTTCACTCGTTTTTTACTGGTGTGCGTATTTGCATTATAAATACATGGGTCTCGGAATTTCGGCTCTGAGACATTGCAACAGAAACTGAATACTTTGCTGTTGTTGGATCTTGGATTTGAGAGATTGCAGCAGAAACGGAAATTAAAAAGTGGAATTGAACGCGCCACACTGATTTATGCGTGTGATTATCCCGTCCTTTCTTGTTTTGTCTTTCAGATGGTAACGTTACGTTAAACATCCCTCAGTCCAACATAGGAACTTACATGATGTTAGGAAAAATTGATAAACACTATTGCTATGACTATCGCTGGACTATTGACGTACACGGTGGAGGGGGCGCGGACACTATTATGTTTCAGTATTTTCAAGAATACCGGTATGATGCCCCGACTGGTTTCCAAATTAACTTATACCCTTGCGCGTTCATGAGTTGGTTCGCTTGAATGGAAGCAGTTGTGGTTTCCGCTTTGATTGTGTCTATGAAAGCGACTTTAATCGACACCAATGAAAACAACAAATTTAAGAAAATATTAAGTTTAAAAGATCGCGCCAAGCTGGATTCGACACCCCATTGAGGTAACTACTTCTGTCTTCTCCACTATAAGGCCTTTTCTCACTTGGTTTTCTTTAGCCCCGTATTATCCTTAACCCCGGACTATCCTCAGCCCCTTTTCTCACTAGCATTTTTAGTACCGTACTATTGACGAAACGAGGGCTAAGAAAAATCGCTCTTGTTCTCACTTGCTATCGTTAACCCCGGACTATCGAGGCTTCATGAATCTAATGTCACAGTCTTCCCAATTGCTCCTTTTGCCGGCCATTGTCAAATTTTATACAAATGAGTTGATGACAGTCCATAGTAGCTAGCTATGTATTGTGTGTTCTGTGTGGTGTGTTTGATACAAATAACCTCCTGTACACGTGGGTAGGTGCACAGGTACGGTCAATCTAACAACGTGTCTTTTTGTCACGCATACAAAAGAAGTGTGTCCAAGCAAGCCGTCAATCACAGCACCGTTTCAACATCGACACAAAATGTCATGCATTCTGATCTTATTTTATCCGTTTTATCACTCTTTCAAACTCAGAGAATAAAAACAAATATTACAAAGGTCTTTTCAGCCATCTACCAATAATTTAAGGCGAAATATCACAGAGATGCCAAGTCTCATGCATTCAGCGTAGGTCTCACGCATTTTTAGGCTTATTCACCGTAGTCCGCAATTATTCATTGAATGCTTAATGAGATTCTCTCGCGATATTAAAATCCTTGTGCATTGAAGTTTCAGTTTCACTTGCGTAAAGGTGGACCTAACCACAAGTAACATGGAAAGCGATTATGACTCCGGACTTCTTGTGCTTCTCTTTACTCAGGGATTGGAAACAATGCATGTGTTTCATGATCATTTAAATTGTTTTAATGAAATAAGACCATTTGAAACGTCTTTATACAATTCTATTGCTTTCAATCCCTCAGTAAAGACAAGCGTGAGAATTTCCGAGTCATAATCGATTTCCGTATCACTAGTGGGGAAATCCACCGTAATGCACGTGAAACTAATTAACTTAATGCGCAATGACTTAAATTCCGCGAATGAATTTCTTCAGTGCGCGTTGATTGACGTCTTCGCGATCACGTTGTGGAGTGGAATATTCATGACCGTCTTGCCTCGGATTGGTTGCAGCGCAACCTGTTTTCGTCGGCTTCCTTAGCCCTGAACTATTTCTGTTTCTGTTCTCACTGGCCTTCTTAGCACCGCAATTTGGTGCTTAGCACCGCAATTGCGGTGCTAACCCTACCAATTTGCGGTGCTAGATAGTCCCGTACGATCGGTGGGGCTAGCCCACTTTCCAAAAACCCAGTGAGAACAGAAGCAGTGCTAAGCTTAACCCTGGGAAATTGGTGGGGCTAAAGGGGGGCCTTAGCCCCAATTGCCGGGGCTAAGCAAAATTTTTGCCAGTGAGAAAAGGCCTTATGTTGTTGTACCCACTACGCCACTGCAACACGACCAGTGAATTCAATCTAGCAATGGACTGCAATAATCAAGCATTAATGTACTGTGAAATTAAAACACATTTTTGCACATATAGAACGTTCACAGTGTCCAATTTTTGACCTAATTTCACAAAAATTAATGCGTATTTTCTTCGAATGAACAGCAAAAGGTGGATTAAATATTAATATAGCAGATGCATATGCTGTGCTTGCCCTCTCCTGGTCTTTTAAAAAATTCCATTTGATTTTGTTGCATTACGAGCACAATCCGACCATTATTAGGCTAATCTTCTTTCGCGCTGGATTGGTTCGGTTTGTTTAAGTCCTCCATGCTTGTTTTCTCTAGTACCGGCTGCGAGATTCCATAGAGATAGAGGAATGTAACACATTGTACCAATCTAGCATGAAAGAATCATAACAATGGTCGGAGTGTGTTTTTAATTTCCCTATTCAATCTGGCAACCGATACAACAGTTAACAAAAATGGAGAACAGTATTTCGCACCCGGTACCAGGATAATTTCCTTAATCTTCCTATTGAATCTCGCTACCGATACGAGAGAAAACACGTACAATGAAGGGACTTTGGATACATTATCATATTAGCTATGCAATACTCCGTCAGACTGTAACTGTCGCTTATGAAAATTGTTCATGGTTTCTTTCCTGAATTCTTGTATTTTATTTCATTTTTTAAAACATTGATTATTTCATTTTTTTGACTGTCTACCATATTTGAGGAAAATTGACCTAAATTGCTCACTTCACAACACACTTTTTTTATCCGCAGCGACTGAAATAAATATCAAACAATTCGCTATTTGGGGGCACTATAAAATTCCAAAACTTTCTTCTTTCTCGGCCAATTCTCATGATCTTGGTGTGAATTACAAGGCCTTTTCGAGAGCTTTCAACAGGTCATAAATTCATTAAAATTCATTGCATTTCAATTTCTTTGTCACATAGTTAACCATGTTCAACCATCACCAATATCGTCTAACGCTTTATGTAAACACATGGCAACTCCTTCACTCGAACATATTTATTAAGCTGTGTTACTTGAAACTGTGTATTCTTTGTCCTTTTACCATGGTCAGGGTGAATACTCCTTTCTTTTTGGCTGGCAGGTATGGATTAAAGCCGGAACCGCACAGGTAGTTCGGCTACGGTAGTTTCACCGTTCGAATTTCATCCACTAGCCAGCCTGTGACCTCAGCAACGTTAGAGCACTGGCATTTGGCTGGGTATAACAGAAACCTAGCTGCTCATTTATCTCCAGTAAATTTGGCGGCGTCATTTAAGTTGCGTCCTGCGGGGCGGTTAACGATAGGTACTCCAGCAATAATCACTGTGAATATTATAGCAGCGAAGTAATCAGGCTTTATTCATTAAACGATAGTAATTGTGTACGGTTACAAAGGAAGCTAACGTGTCCACTTCATGTATCTGCAGCTGCTGGCAGTTCGCTAGCTACGAGCTATGCCAACAGACTGATTTCAGCTCGCTGGTTCTACGGAAACTGTCATAAATTCATTGTAATTGCGAGTAGCAAGTTAGCTACAGTCTGCATAATCGCGCATGATGTTGTGTTATGCATAATCTCTGTTTCAGCGGGAATCCGTTACTAAATCATCAGCTGGTAAACAGATGTAATAGTGCGCAAAAAATTCTTTCTCCATGAACGTGAGATGAACGAAGATAGCTGGTTCAATTTAGCTTGGCCTATAGTATTGGGTATGAGAAGGCGCGGCGCCTGTTTAATGATTAACAGCTCGTTTTTACCTCTCGGCCGGTGGCACGTCGGCCGGCTGAGGGGTACTGTTGTCCTCTGCGGCATCCGTCTGTCCTTCGACCACGTTACCGCTCTAGCGCCTTCAGGTTTGCTTCTAGGATTCTCATTTTTGGGTGGGTGGTACATCTACACATGATTCACGAACCTATCGAATTTTGCCCATTTTCCACTCTTAGTTTGGCCACCAGGGGGCTTATTGTGAAAAATGAAAAAATGCCATAACTTCCTTATTATTTCAGCTAGGATGCTCAAATTTTTACTAATAGTACATGGGATCACCCTTCATCTCATATCAGACACGTTTTTAATTTCACCTATTTTTTTACCGTTTTCTAGGTCGAAGAGCGTAAATGCTGCCGATCTTCAAATTCAACTACGTTACCGCTCTAGCACCTTCAGGTTTGCTTTCAGGTTCCTCATTTTTGGGTGGGTGGTACATCTATGCATGCTTCACGAACCTATGGTATTCTGGCCATTTTCGACTCTTAGTTTAGCCTCCAGGGGGCTTATTGTGAAAAATGGAAAAATTGCCATAACTTCCTAATTATTTCAGTTAGTATGCTCAAATTTTTACTGAAGGTTCATGGGATTACCCTTCATGACATATTACACGCGTTTTTGATCTGACCTATTTTTTACCGTTTTCTAGGTCAAATAGCGTAAATGCTGCCGATCTTTACATTCAACGACGTTACCGCTCTAGCGCCTTCAGGTTTGCTTTTAGGTTCCTCATTTTTGGGTGGGTGGTACATCTACGCATGCTTCACGAACCAATGGCATTCTGGCCATTTTCAACTCTTAATTTAGCCACCAGGGGGCTTATTGTGAAAAATGGAAAAATTGCCATAACTTCCTAATTATTTCAGCTAGGATGCTCAAATTTTTACTGAAGGTACATGGGATCACCCTTCATCACATATCACACATTTTTTGATTTGACCTATTTTTTACCGTTTTCTAGGTCGAAGAGCGTAAATGCTGCCGATCTTTACATTCAACAACGTTACCGCTCTAGCGCCTTCAGGTTTGCTTCTGGATTTCTCATTTTTTGGTGGGTGGTACATCTATGGATCCTTCACTTACCTATCGAATTCCAGCCAATTTCGACTCTTACTTTGCCCACCAGGGGGCATATTGTGAAAAATGAAAAATGGCCACACCAAGGTTATTTATAACTGCGCTCGGCTTCATTACATATATTATTTCTGCAATCAGAATCCAACTAACACCTGATTCGACTTACATACGCAGCCGAGGTGTCTTAAGTGCGATTAGCATGGTATTTTTTTACGTGCAAAACTTTCACAAAAAAATTCTGAATGCTGTGATTAGATATTGCTGGCAAATGACCATGGTATAAGTGGGATAATCAACTTGTAGGTGTGCATTACACAGTTTAAAGGCACTTCGCGGAGGTGGTTATTCGCCACCGCGTCGTACCTTAAAACCGCGTAATGCACACCTACGAGTTGACTATCCCTTACATAACATGCCCAAAGATGAAACATGGGGGAAAAAGGAAACCTTGAAGTTCGTTCTGACACCCTCACTATATAGGAACTGCCATGTGTTCACGAAAGTGACGTCACGTCCCCGATTAACACAACTGTAACGATAACTTTATTGTTTCATTACGATTCACGAACATACATACTTTAACTACTATCTACATCTGCTGCTGCTCAAATTGACATTCACAAAATCAATAACTGCTACCCTTACTCTAGCTCTTTTTCTACTCTAATGCATAACTAGCTTTTGATATGTTTTCCTTACTCAAGACCCACCTCCCACTCCATCACACACTCTCACTCTCATTCACTCCCACTCCCTCACTCACACACTCTCACTCTCACACATTCCCACTCCCCTCACCCACTTTGTAAATAATTTATCAGCTCCATCTCATTACTAAACTTGCACTTCATATAGTTGCCTTAGCTTTGCCTCATTTAGCACCCTTTTCTTGGGCCCACATTCTCATACAGCACTTGGCGGCCCAGCCATATACTAGGTTGCACCTAGTCTTGTTTGATTGAATGTTGGCCATACCCTAGGGCAAATTTCAACAAATTCCCTAAGTGTGTCATGGCCAGGAACTTTGTCAAATGTACCGTCGTTTACACACGTGGCCGTTGGATATCTCCATTTCAGAACATTTTTTTTGAACAAATATCTTCCTATCTTGGCCGTATGACATCAATTTCAACAGTCTTTTTTATTCATTCTGAAAATATATCAGCTACAATGTGCATTGATAAGCATGTGAGTATAATCATTGATGACACTTTGTGGGGCCCCAGAAAGGGTGGCCCCTCCCAAAAACTAAAAACTGTTTAAAAATATCATTTTTTGTCATAAAGAAAATTGAATTTGCAGGTTTCTCTGGTGGATTCATGAACCCTATGGGATGGTTTATCAATGCTGAAAATTATTTTGAATTCAGTGGTTTGGGCCAGAAAACGCCCTTAATTGGACTCCACTTTTACGAAATAGTGCTGTATGTTCAGTTTCAATTAGGGTAGACGGGCAACTGACCCAATTTATCAAATGACCCAGAGTTCTAGCCAGGGGAGGCGCCCGAGGGGCTGCCCCATGCTGAAAATTCATCGCATCGTGCTGAACAAACTCAAAAATTAGAGCCCTTGAATACATTTTCTATCATCGACTTCAAGGTTCAAGGTTTACTTTATTAGTCTCCTTTGGGAGAAATTTGTCTTGGACAAAGGGTAATGCTGCACAGAGTACAATAAACAGAAAACCACAAGAAACATAAAACCATATAAAAAACATAGAGTAATAAATAGGTCACGGAGGGGAAAAAAAAACATTTAGTAGTAAAATAAATGGTCACAGCAATGTACCGAAAGTGCAATATGCCTAAAAGTCACAGTTACCTTGGCCATAGGGGCCTCCTTTGTTCACTTTCACCCTTCGCTTACTGCTCGTTAATAAGCTTAATAGAGAGGGGGATGAATGAGTGTTTGAGACGGTTATGCTTGCACAGAGGAACCCTGTACCTCCTCCCTGAGTTCAATAGTACGAACTCTGAAAAAAGTGCATGCGAATGGTCAGATAGGGTGTTTTTTGCCTGTCTGATGGTGGACTGCTCAAACAGGTCTTGTGGAGAGAGTGGGGCAGGGGTACCCATGATCTTACTTGCCATCTTCACCAGGTTATGTATTTGAGATTTGGATTTGACTGTGAGGTTACCAAACCAGCAGGTGATACCGTATCTAAGAATGGACTCAATGGTTGCACAATAGAAGATCAACATTATGTGTTGCCAGTGTTACGTCTACCATGAGTTTTCAACAAACTTTTAGGTTTATTGCGACCAAACACGTCGATCTGTGAACGACTCTGAAGTTTTGAATGCAAGGATGCTGCTATTTTGTTTACATAGAGGCATGTAAAGCTGTGAATGACTGTAATTGGACATTTGAATGACGCAAAACCAAAATATGATGGACAAAGTCCTAGAAACATTTAAACTCATAGTTACCAGTAGTTTGTTTGCGACAAATTAAAGCTTGCAACTGACCAAAACCCAATGTTTGATTGTACTTAAGAAGAGATGCTGTTAAATGGGCTATTCGTTAAGCATGGTATTGAGAATCGGTACGGAAAAGGGGTTACTGGATAGAACTGTTCCAAAGATCGGGGGATGTCCAAGTTAGCCAGCTAAATGGGTAAGCGCAGTGATTTTTACCAGTGTGGTGCAACCAAGGACCACATTAGGGCTGCAGCGAAGTTGAATCTACCAGGTAGCGTAAGCTAGGATTGAGCACTTAACATGTTCGTTTGCATTCTATGGCACCGCAAAATGCATTTACCTAATGAATTCTCATTTAAATGACAACTGACAATAGCTGGCTAATGGTTTTAACCCTAAAAAACGGTTCCTTAAATGCAGGTGCTGTCTCAAAACCTGAGAAACTTCGGGCCTATTTTTAAGTGCAGATCCCAAGGTTTCCCACAATCTCAAATATTTCTTGCTGAATTACAGGCTAATGTGTATAACATCATATACAAGAAATATATTTTTTCACTTGATGTAATGTTAATACTTTTATGTCTGGTGAAAAGAACCAACTGCAAGTAGTCCAAAATGCAAAAATCGTCCCCAGAACATCAACTTTGAATTTGAGTCATTAACACCTGGTCTAAGCAGAATTAGAAGTCAGAGTTTGGTGTTTCTTTACACCAAAATGGTGCTCATTGCATCCGAGGCTATCTTTCCCATACAGAAATGGCAGTGGTCTTCCAAATGATTGGTATCTGAAAGAACTGTCTATGCTGATTGGTCATTGTGAGAGTTTGATTTTGATGTCGGTTGTGATCGGTGGGCTGCTTGATTTTGAGTGGCATTACACCTAGTGCCCACGCTGCCTATCATGCTCGTTCTGTTAGAGTCTCCTTTACTACACTGTGTCCAGAAAGGTGGCAATGCTTTTCCTAGCATTTTCATTGATTATTAAAAAAAGTTACTCCACGAATGTGACAACTATGAGAAAACAGATCGCCACCAGAGGACTAGCTTTTCACCCTCTCTCAGATATTTGAGGGACCACTTGCCAGTCAAAAGGAGAGCTTAGCCAGTCTAATAGCATTTTTGAATTTGAATTTGCTTGGTCTGAAATTTCAATTTCTGCTCTGACATGCGGAGGGTAGGTTTAGAATGTGGTGTAAACATTCCAAATCCATGGTTGATGTATCCTGCCTTGTGTCAACGGTTCTGACTCGTGCTGGTGTAATGATGTGGGGATGTTTTTTTTTTTTTTGCAAATAGTAAGCCTCTTAATATTGAATTGAATGTCATTTAAATGTCACAGACTACCTGAGTATCGTTGCTGACCATGTGCATTCCTTGATCGGTACAGGCCTCCGATGCTACAATGGCTACTTTCACCAGGATAAGGCACCATGTTACAAAGCATTTGTCATCTCAAGCTGGCACCACATACATCCCAATAAGTCCAGTGTACTTGAATGGCCTCCGCGCTCACCAGGTCTCAATCCAGTGTAGCACCTTTAGAATGTGTTAGAATGGGAGATTTTCAGCATGTGTCTAACAAAGTGGGCAAGGACTGCATCACATTGAATATGATGACACTACTTTTGAGGTGTTATCACACTGGATTTTCTTATAATTTTTGTAATTAAAATTGAAATGAGCAAAGTCAGTGCTTGAAGGAAAATGTTGTGATAAAAAAATCAAAGCTAATTTTTGTGTTGAAATATTGAGATCACTGTGTTTAGGTTTACTTTAACAGGGTATGGGCATATGTAGTGACTGCTGAAATCCATTTCCTTGGCTCTGCACAAACTTTAAATAGTTGGCTGCTCGCAAGTCTGGCTGTTTGGGCCAGTCTCACTTCATTCTCTTTTCAGATTTGTGAAAAAAGCCCTGTACAGTACATCCATATTGTCACCAGCTAAAGAAACTAAACAACTTGTTTATCCAAAGTACTAGTAATAGGCTAATGGTACTGAACTGAATTATTTACATCAGTGATAAGTGACCAACTGCCTGTCATATCACAAAGACTGCTATCAATGCACAATATTTGGGAGTGGAGAGGAGGACACTGATATACAATGTGCTGTCACATAGGACTTTATCTGGTTGGCTGAAGAATGTGATGTGAATGAAGGTGGACAAAATATTTGGGGCTAGCCTCAAGTCATTTGTGGCTTAAGTGCGGAAAGCCCGGGCAGAAAACATTGTGACATAAGGGCACTCTCTTCTATGAAAGCAATCGAGCAGGCATTTTGGCATCGTTTGGCTCCTCTGTGGACAAGGTGACCTTTTAATGTAACTGGGTGTGATTTTGATTAATTCTTGTTTCATGGTAACAAATCAGAACTTGAAAGGACACAGACCCCTTCTTCTACCCCACCTCTTTTGCGGTGACTTCGTAAGTGTGGTTCCTGTCATGTCCGTGCGAAATTTCCTTCAGTGTGGCGCAAGGCAGACAGCTGTGTTTTCTTTCTGATGAGGCATGGCACATTTCCTGGACCAGAGAGCCTCAGGCTGTCTGAAAAAAGAATGCCTGTCAGTGGGTGTCAGTTGCTCATCACCACGTCTCAGGGCAATAAATAAACAACACTATCAGTTCCTCTTTGATGCAGACAAGCTGATATTTTTAAGAATTATTTTCAAAAAATGTATTACTTGACACACGCAGAGAATTACTATTTCCAGTCATGCTATATTCCACTTTATGAGGGAGGTTTAATCTGTAACTACACACAGTTAGGTCCACAGATATTTGGATAGAGCCACAATTTCCTTTGTTTAGTTTTGTTCGCCACCACAATGGATTTGAAAGGGAACAATCAAGATGTGTTTGAAGTTCAGACTTTCAACACAATTTAATAGTTTTTTTCAAATATATAGTCTGAGCCATATATGAATTACACCCACTTTATGCACAGCCCCTCAGTTTTAGAGGCTCAAAAGTAATTCAACAAACTGATGTAATCAATAATTAACCCTCATCAGTAAGACCTAAAAACTTATGTTAGCGTAAAATGTGGGTCAGAACTGACCCGAATTTTTAAAAATTCACAAAAAATCTAATACTGCTCCTATTTTAATGATCAATAGCTCATTTGAAAGGATAAACTCTCTACTTTTATGTATGCTTGAAATAAATGGGATTAAAACCATATGGAAGTTTCACATTTCTCCATATATGTAGAAAAGTGTGAAACTGAAAATTTGTTTTCCTTTATAACTCAAACATTGAAATTACAATCTTGTTGACACTTTATTTTATGCTTGGTACTCTAATAATGAAATTATATACCAAATATAAAAGAAGTATAACAAGTAGTTTCTTTTTTATGAATTTTTAAGGAACGTAAAGTAACGATTTTGACTGATTTTGGCACTTAATACCAGTCAAACCATTGTATAAAAATTACCATTTATATAAGGTAAACAAAAAGTTTGTTTTTCTCAGATATTTAAACAATTGTTTCAACAACTCAGCTTGAATGAAATGAGGTAATAAGCAAGATAATATCCACTGAATATGAATCAATAGTAACTGATTGACACAAATAGCTTTATAATTGCAAGCACAGTTTTAGATAAAGCATGACTAATATTTTGGGTTGTATATCTTGTTCTTTTACTTACCATGGTTCACTTCTTTACATTCCTGCAAGAGAAAACCAATATTAGCTGACAAAATCAGAATTTCAGCATGAAATAAGTGACAACATTCGCTCGGGTCAGTACTGACCCAGTTGACAATTTTATTAATGCATAAAAACCGCTCAAGTGATCCTAAAAATTTTTACACACTGTAAAACAACAAAATTTGGTTCACAAAAAAAAAAATTTGGGATTGATAGATTGAGATTTGTAAAAAATATGAATGTTTTTTCATGCTCCAGGTCATTTCTGAACCGCGTTTTACTGATTAGGGTTAAATTGTCATTTTTAATTCTTGGCAGCAAACCCTGAGTAGTCAGTGATTGTCAGAGGTCTGGAATCCATAGACTTCACCAGACACTGGGTTTCTTCCCTGGAGATGCTCTGCCTATTATTTAATTTCAACTCAAATATTTTATGGTCAACTGCAAAAATAATAATGGTGTAAATGTCCAAATATTTATGGACCAAACTGTATATTCTTGAGAAACATCTCTGAAAAATATCATGTTTTTGGTTCTCAGTTGGGTTATTTTGTAAGACTGCTCTTAAATGCCTCTTGCAGTAAGATTTTGCTAAAAATCTTTTCAGATATTTAATTGTTTAATTAATGACCAATTTCATCATTATTACATTTTCAACATTTCACATTACTGGGTACTTGCCACTGTTTTTTGCCCACACAGAAAAATAATGATCATTATTTCTTCCAGTTTAAACTGTTGGTTTTTTTATTCACTGGAAAAGCCCCTTTTGTCTTGATAGATTTGTGCCCTGCCAAGATGTTGTCTGAAGTTTACCTCTGTGTGCCACTGTGTTCCATTTGGATCCTGAGTATCTCCAGCAGCGGGAATCATTGAATTACAACGGCTATTCTGAAATAGTTGGGACAAAGTGTAAATTTTGAATAAAATCAAAACGCAATGACGTTCAAATCACACCAGCCAGTATTTTATTCACAATGGAACAGAGATAACATAGCAAATGTTGAAACGGAGAAATTTTACAATTTTATCCACAAAATGAGCTCATTTCAAATTTGATGGCTGCTGCAGGTCTCAAAAAAGTTGGGACAGGGGCCTGTTTACTATGGTGTAGCATCCCCTCTTCTTTTTAACACAGAGTGGAGGCGTCTGGGCATTGAGGAGACAAGTTTCTTGAGTTTAGCCATTGGAATTTGATCCCACTTTTGTTTAATACAGGCTTCCAGCTGCTGGAGAGTTTTGGGTCTCCTTTGACGGACTTTTTGTTTAATTATGCGCCAAATGTTCTCAATCGGTGGAAGATCAGGACTGCAGGCAGGCCAGTTCAGCACACGGACTCTTCAACTACGAAGCCATACCGTTGTAATAGCTGCAGTATGTGGTTTTGCATTGTTCTGCTGAAATACACAAGGCCTTCCCTGAAATAGATGTCGTCTGGAGGGGAGCATATGTTGCCCTAAAACCTTTATATACCTTTCAGCATTCATGGTGCTTTTTAAAACGTGCAGGTGTCCCCCACCATATGCACTAATGCATCCCCATACCATCAGAGATGCTGGCTTTTGAACTGAACGCTGATAACAGGAGGGGTGGTCTTTCTCCTCTTTAGCCTGGAGGACACGACACCCATGATTTCCAACAAGAATGTCAAATTTGGACTGATCTGACCACAGGACACTTTGCCACTTTGTTACAGTCCATTTTAAATGAGCCTTGGCCCACAGAACACGGTGGCGCTTCTGGATCATGCTCAACAATGGCTTCCTTTTTGCATGATAGAGTTTTAGGTGGCATTTGTGGATGGCATGGCGAACTGTGTTTACAGACATTGGTTTCTTGAAGTATTCCAGGGCCCATTTAGTAATGTCAATGACAGAATCATGCCGGTGAGTGATGCAGTGGCATCTGAGGGCCCGAAGATCATGGGCATCCAGTAAAGGTCTTCGGCCTTGTCCCTTATGCACAGAGATTTTTCCAGTTTCTTTGAATCTTTTGATGATGTTATGCACTGTCGATGGGCGGCACGGTGGCTGCCCTTCTTGCCTCATAGCAAGAAGGTCGTGGGTTCGATTCTGGCCTGGGGCCTTTCTGTGTGGAGTTTGCATGTTCTCCCCGTGTTCGCGTGGGTTTTCTCCGGGTACTCCGGTTTCCTCCCACAGTCCAAAGACATGCATGTTAGGTTAATTGGAGACACTAAATTGCCCATAGGTATGAGTGTGAGAGTGAATGGTGTGTGCGCCCTGCGATGGATTGGCGAGCTGTTCAGGGTGGGTTCCTGCCTTCACCCGTAGTCAGCTGGGATAGGCTCCAGTTCCCCCGCGACCCTAGTGAGGAATAATTGGGTATAGACAATGAATGAGTGAATGAATGCAGTGTCGATGATGAGACCTTCAAAGCCTTTGCAATTTGACGTTGAGGAACATTGTTTTTAAAGTATTCCACAATTTTTTTATGCAAGCCTTCACAGGTTGGAGAGCCTCTGGTCATCTTTACTCCTGAGAGACTCAGCCTCTCTAAGATATCCCTTTTATAGCCAATCATTTTACACACCTGATGCCAGTTAACTTCATTACATGCTAAATGTTCTTTCAGCTGATTCTCTTATATATTAAATGCATTTTCAGCCCTTTTTTCCTGTGTTCCAACTTTTTTGAGACCTGTTGCAGCCAGAATATTTGAAATACGCTCATTTTGTGGATAAAAATGTAAAACGTCTCAGTTTCAACATTTGAAATGTTATCTATGTTCTATCGTAAAGAACATATTGGTTCATGTGATCTGAAAGTCATTGCATTTTTTTTTTTTTTTTTAATTTGGCATCTCCAATCCCACCCGAATCTGGAATGCCCAGTTGGGGAGCTATGTACAACACTTGCTCGTATGCAACCCCTTGTCGCCAATTCAAGAGAGTGCAGACAGTTCGCGGCTCTTCTCCGAAGCACGTGCAGGTCAGCCACTGCTTCTTATACACTCATTGGTTGAATCCTCGCAAGTTCAGAGCGAGGGCGGAGGATACCCGAACATGAACAAGCTTAGAATCTTCCTGACGAGCGCCCGTCTGGCCAACAGGAGGCGCCTAAGCAACGAACAACGGAACCAACGGAACCTTCCCGGCAGACCCTTGCCAGTTTCCATCCCTGTAGCGCAATGGCCAATCGTGCACTACGCTGAAAAAGCTGCCGACCACTGCCGGTTGGTACGACTGGGGCTCGAACCCGCGTCGTGATAGTCACTTCTGCTTCGCAGTGCAATGCTTTAACCGAGTGTGCTATCCGGCAGTTCAAAGTCATTGCATTTTGATTTTATTCACAATTTTCACTTCGCCCCAACTATTTCGGAATTGGGGTTGTACAGTGGGAATGTATTCACCTAGTAGCAGCCAGTGCTGACCTCTGTGTTGGTGGTGATGTGTGACTTCACTTAGGTCACTGCACTTAGTCTACCTGCATTTCACTACCTTTTCTCCTACCAACGTTGCAATAACTGCTTATCACTAGCCAATAAACTTTTTTTTTTGTTTTACCTGTGAAGATTAGGCAGTATTGGAAGAATAATTTGTTATTGATATTTCCCCTGCACAAAGGCAGCATTGGTGCTTGCAACTAGATATTTTGCTTGACGCAGAATTAACAGAGGTGCCGCCTATTTAATCTCCAGTAACATTTTTCCTCAGCATAACTATCAGTAAAAATTCATCTTAAGCCATATTGTGCGTATTTAGGTATGCAATATTTGAAGTTAAATATTAATATTGTAATGTGCCATGTCTTAGGTCATTTTTATGTGTTTGAAGTAGCATTATGGGAGTCTTGCTTTGTAGATGGCTCCCCAACCAATTCGTACCAGCTTGTAAACATAAGAGATGGATGACTCGATGTTTGCTATGTGTGGATGAGGTGCGTGCATTGAGGTGAATTGGCTGTGGTAAAATTCTAAGAATCAGCCATGAGCACACATGCACTGTTAAAAAAAAAAAAAAAAAAAAATAGTCTTAACTGAAAAAAGTTAGTGTCCAGGCTGCCTTAAAATTTCAAGTTAACTGAATCTAAGATTATAAGTTGAGTATTACCTCATCTTATCATCTCAAGTTCAATGAGCTGAAAATTTTAAGGCAGCCTGGACACTTTTTTCAGTTGAGACAACTTTTTTTATTTACAGTGTGCAACATTGAGTTACACCATAAACCAGAGTACTTGCAAAGCCCATGCCCCATCGCTTGGAAAAAAAATTAGGGCAAACATTCATCCATCCATAATCAAACCCACTTACTCCTCTCCAGGGTCACTGAGAGGCTGGAGACTTTCTCGGGATAAAATTTATGTTAAAAGCACCCCCTGGACATCACAGAGATACTGGGGAGACACAGGACAGAATATCTTTAGTCAAAACCTGTGAAAAACGGCTGGTGTTTAATGATAAATGCAAGCTTGATACTGTATGAAGACCATAATGGAAAAGTGATCAGAATCACATTTTTGCGTTGTGGAGAAATGATGAATTAAAAATTCAAAACAATCTTAGAAACAAAGCACTGAAAAAATATGCAAAAAATATAAAAATATATAAAATATTATAATATAATATTATTATTATATATTATTATAAATATAATGATAATATATAATATATAAAATATACAAAAATTCTAAATTTGGTCTCTGATCGTTTTTACTTTGTGGCCTTCGTATATATTTGTGTCTTTTTGTGATTTCTCTTTCTTTGTGGTTCACCTCGAGCAGCGTATGTCCGGCAGCAGAACATGTGTCCTGAGGGTCCCCTGCTGTGTGGCCCTCTTCTTCAAAGAAAAAGATTTTGCCCAGAAACATTTATCTAGTCAACTGGCAAAGCAGCAAATTCAACTTGGTCATTCACTTAATTCAATTAGATAATCAGAGAGCAGAATGGTGTGCGGTGGATTGAAGCATATTTACACTTCAGTGGGCATGACCCACTCAGCCGCCACAGCTGTGCTGCAGCTGACCGCAAATGGACGTTCGGGATGTGAATCTTGGCTACTTCACACTGGTGCTCAAGCTGTTGATGTTCCAGGATTCAGGGTATTCTTTTCGTCTGTTGTTGGGGGGGTGGGACTGTGAACTGTGAAATCTATTTGTCACGCATCACTAGCCTCCTAACCACCCCCCCTTCCCCGTCCATCTGCACATCCCACCCATATTCTGAGCTGGTGTGGGGTGAGGTGATAGTCTTCATTCAAGCAGGGAAATTGGGGAATTGCTTTGCAGTGTGTACTGCCTGCTGCAATGGAAATCTTGCTAAGATACGCACGAACTTCGATACAAATCGTTTATAATACAGACGTGGGGATCATATGACTGTTTAGGCTGGCATGGAGTGTTGGATTCCATATTGGATATTTCACTGCTCCTCTAGCTTCAACTTAATGTAATTAAACTATCAAAAGATCAGTCATTGATTGAACCTAAGGTAAGCGTAACCGATTAAGCTTTGCTTCATGCTTGGCCAAATCTCTGTGGAGAATAAATTGGCCGCAATTCTGTATACGGGTATCCATCATAATGACGTACATTTCTTCCTTTCCTCCTTGGTCTGGAAATAGGGATGCAAAAGTTTAATTTTTTTAAATTGCTGGTGTCCATTAACCAATTTATTCTGATAACCGATAAGCTTAAAATTGAAGTTTCATAGAAAATAAAATGAACGACTCAAAATACACCTGTGAATTAGTGATTTGTGTATATACTTCAGAAGATTTGTCTAGATATGTTCAAACATTTCTTAAACAGGATATGTATCGCATATTTAAGACAAGACATATAAAATCACTGATACATGGACTGACGAATCTGCGAAAGAGTGGAGGAAATGCTGATATTTTTATGGTTTCCATTGGGAGACACACCATAGCGCTCAGTCGAATGGGATTCCTTTGCCTGAGGACCTGGATAGGTGATTTGGGTGCCTGTAGATTGCAGTCAAAGCAGCATTATTAGAATGGTCCTCCTCCAACTCTTCTCTGTCTGGTCTTAACTGCTGTCAGCAGTTAGGAGCTCTTCGGGTTTCTCCGTTGCGGCTCACTGAACAGTCCAAATCAGGCTAGGAATTGGATGTACCGATCCCATGTTAGGCACCACATTCATGCCAAAATGAAAAGGTAGAAAATTAATGGTAGGGGCAGAATAGATGTGGTAATAATATTTCAGTGGCAAACACAACCAACATGAAACATTCTCACAATGCTGCTGCTATGTTATAACATTTACGCAGTCGCCTTACAGTATTGTGAAAATATTTTTTGTTTGCTGGAAGGTGTGAGGGGTGCAGCTGCCCCGGCCACTGAGAGAAGCCAAGCTGGAATGATAAGGGGCCCCCCAAACCTGAGTAAATGTGAACCTCAGTTTAAAAAGCAAAGCGAAAGACTGACATGCTGCCGCACTATACATTAACACTGAGGAAACTAATACAACTCACTACCTCCTCAAACACTACATCCAGCTTAGGAGAATGAGCAACTATTTTGGCTATGGGAAAAAAAGGGAACCAAGGAGCTAATATCATTTTGGATTGCTTTTTTTCATTCTGTTTAGTGAACACATGCAGGCTATTTAACTGTGTTTTGCCATTTACTGTTTGTGGTTCTCAGAAGGATTGGCTGATTGTGCATCCTGTTGAGATTTGTTTTTGTTTGCCCGTGCTGATCTCTGCTGCTTCCACTCTATGTCCATGTGGGCCGGGACCAAAATCCACACTTTAAATCAGCTCTTTAGCACACTGGTTGGCTGTGATGTCGGCCCATTGAATGTGGGTGTGTGGATGTGTGTATATTTGTTGAATGTATTTGTGCGCTTCCATTATTCTTACACGTGTGCATGAGTGTTCACATATATATTTGTGCATATACTGTGCTAGTGTGTTTATGGTTGGGTTTATACGTGTATATGTGTGTTGTATACTCCATATGTGTGCATAAATTTGTGTGCACTGTGTGCGCATACATTTGTGTGTGATGTACGCAATATGCATATTTATATAAATGTAATTTTATAGAAGGTGTTAGCCTTAGCCTTTGTGTTGTGTACATTCTGGGGTGGGGGTGGAAAAGGATATTGTGTGTGTGAAAGGGCGTGTAGCGGTTGGGGAGTCAAGGCCTTTAATTTATGGCTGTATTCAGATCAATGGTTTTGGCTTTTTGTTGGTGTTCCTTTGCGTTGTGTCAAGGGGGGTAGCGTTGGGATTAATTACGGCAGGTGCACCAGTGGGGTTCAGCTCCAAATAATCAAAGTGGACTCTAAAATTTTTCAGGGGTCAGGCACACACGGTGGTCTCAGAGCCATCGGCAATGATGATGACTTTTGAATTTGGACAGCATGTATAAATGCCATTTTTAGGAAATTGTTGTGTATCATGAACAAGCTCGTCATTTACATTGGAAGACAATACATTCAGCTAATTTCAGAACAATTGGGACAATTTTTGTGGTTTTCGCTCTGTATTGGATATGAAATTAAACAATGTCGCATTTAACTGAAGACTGCCTGCTTTAATTTGAAGGTGTGCATCTTTGTCAAGTGATCTCAGATGGAAATCACAAAATGGAGCTCCGTAGCTGAAGTTCAGGAGCAAGACCAAACACACCTCAAACACACCACTTCCATTCCTATTCTGTAAAACCCTTCACGCCCGCTTCTCTTGTTTGTTCCTCTCTGGTATTGCGTTTGCCCCTCCCTCCTAGCCCTAATTACACTGAACAAAAATATAAATGCCCCATGTCAACTTTTTGAGTTTTTATTAACAAAAAACTGGAACCGGGATTTGTCTGTGAATAGCACGCTTCTCCAGCGTGCCAAGGGCCATCGAACGTGTGCGTTTGCCCATGCGAGTCGGTTCCGACGCCGGACAGCGGTGAGATCCAGACCACGGTGAGGACGCCGAGCGTGCAAGTTGGCTTCTCGCAGGCGGTTACGGACTGTCTGTGGTGTGATGCGTCTGTTGTGCAGACCAACGGTCTCATCCGCTGTACGTGTCGCTGATCTGAGCCGATCCCGCAGGTGGACGAGCCGGATGTAGCGATCTTGTGCTGGTGCGGTCACACGTGGCCGACGTGGATGAGGTCGATTTGCAGTACTGCCCATCTGTCGGAAACAAACTCTCAAACGGCCTCTCGTCCGATAGTTAACATTCAGCTGCACAGCGACCGCTCTGGTGGACATCCCTGCATCCAGCATGCCTATGGCACGTTCCCGCATGACCTGAGACATCTGAGGCATGATGACTTTTGACAAAATTTGACATTTTGGGTTGGCCTTTTATTGTCCCCAGTATAAGGAGTGTCTGGGTACTGTTCATTCTGTCTGATCACTGTCTGGAAATGCCACACCCATGTACTGAGTGAAATCACTGCATCACTGAGCAAATGCTCACTGACAGAGAGATAGATTAAAAAATGGTACACAAATCAAGAGAAATATCCCTATTGTGCAAGTAAAAGTCTGCATATGCTCACTTAGAGTTGTTAACTCCATGTGGCATCAATATTTGACATGGGGCGTTTATTTTTTTGTTCAGTGTACATTCAGAAGCCTCTTTCCAACCAGGATTCAGGGTGGCAAATCTGTAAGCAAAGTCTTCCACAAAACGCAGACTCAGCCTTGACCGATCATTTACAACACCCAATAAACATCCCTGTTTCACTCATTTGATGATGTGGTTCTTACCTGGTGAACATAAAACCAACATCAATATAAACAGTTACAGAATTTAGAATACGATGAATGGATTTTTTAGTGGATTTTTTTTTTTTAATTCATGATTTGGCCAGGTACTTCTCCATTTTCTACATTCTCACTGAGACAAGGAACCAAAGATAGTGAGTTCAAGCCCCTCCTCTGATTTTTTAGAAAAACAGAGCATTTTCATTTCTCCAGTGGTTACAAAAAGTGAAAGTTCAGCATCTAAAATCACTGAAATAATCTCATTTAGATGCTGCACTGTTCTGAGGGTAATGATGTTGTAGTGTATCACTGCTGGTGAGAATAAAACTTATTTGACCTTTATGTTGCTGGCAAGTTTCTTCTTGTTGTTTTTTTAGGGTCAGTTCCTCAGCAGGTGTTTGCGTTTGGACACTTGAGTGAATGTGCTTATAAATGTGTGCTCATGAGTTTCTATCCAATTGGGCACAATTGAGTTAATGCGCTGATGTGTGTGTGTGTGTGTGTGTGTGTGTGTTTGTGCGCGCCTGTGTATGTGTGTGCGTGTGTGTGTGTGTGCATATGTGTGTGGTCCCCAGGGTGCACATAGGGGACCGGTCATCATGGCTAATGCCTCCACAGACCTGGACAATGCAGAAGCCCAGCGACAGCTGAATAACAACAACCGGCCAGCCAGTGGCACCAGGCCAACCTGGGACACAGACAGCACCAGCGCCAAGCTATTTGAGTGCTCCCGCATCAAGGCCCTCGCAGGTCAGACAAGCTAGCTTTACCTTCTCTGTGATGCACTGCTATAGTCGAAACACAGGCACATACACTTCTCACATGCTGATACACAAAATACACTGTCTCTGACACACAAAAACAGACTAACAAACTCTCTTTTACATGCAGAAACACTCAGACGCACCTATAAACACAAACCCACGCAAACCCCCTCCCATTCAGTTACACTCAATTGGCTACAGACTCAAACACCTCATGATCACATGTACACACAAGACACACATTTACACTATGTGCACATTAGTGTACACTAATTTGCACACAGATGCACACTCTCACACATTCACACACACTCTGACTCACGGATGCACACAGTCATGCACACACACTCATCATCAATCAGTTAATCCATCAATCAACCCTTGATTCTTGGAAGACGTGTGAGCAGGTTGAGCCATATTTTGGACAACCAATATGTGCGCTACATGGGAAAGAATATGGACACTTATCTTACGTCCTAAATCATTAGCATTGCTATACGATTGGCTCCCCTCTGCTGTTTTAACTGCCTCCACTTTTCTGCCAAGACTTTTCATTGAATGTCGGGGTGTTTCTGTTTGGCTTTACCTCTTTTACCGTCAAAAATGATGTGTGTGCTTGTTGCAGTGATGTTGGGTGTTTGGTGTGTAGCAAAGTTAGCTTCCAATTGATCCCAGCAGTGTTTGATGGGATCTAGATCAGGGCACGGTATAAAGGCCAGGCCCAAACCGTGAAAAAGCACCTCAGACCAATAGCGGGTGTCCACGTACTTTGACCATGTTTTTTATATGTTACATTCAGATTGTGAAACCAGCCACTTCGTGAAATGACCAAAAATTTTTAGTCATTTCGTGAAATGACTGAAGTTCAGCGCTAGCCATTTCATGACATGACTGCTTTCACAATCTGACTGTAGCATCATATGATCCTTTGCACTCTAGATAGGCTTTATTCTCCATTTGCTGAGCCTGTCCATGGGATGCATGCAGATGCCTGCAGCCCTGCACAGAGTGCTGTGTGATGTGGCTCCCGCTTAACAGGCCTTTAAATCATGAGAATTACATGAGCTGTTAACACCGATTCAGCAATGCCATGCCACCTCTCTTTCAATGGTCTTTATAGTCCATTACAGCTCTGTGAGCTCTGGCTTTTTACCTCCGCCAACGAAGTTGGGGCGGAGGTTCTGTTTTCGCCCCTGTCTGTCTGTCTGTCTGTGAACAACATAACTCAAAAAGTAATGCATGGATTTGTCTGAAATTTTGTGGGTGCATTGCTATTACATCAAGGATGGATCCTATTGATTTTCACCGCGATCAGTGAAACAATGTGGCCGCCACGGCAGCCATCTTAAAATCGTATGACACGCGAAAACTCAACTTTGCTCCCACTCATGAAGATTTGGATTGTGCTGCCTTGGCGGAGGTTTGCACTCTACGAGTGCCTCTAGTTTGACGGGAGTTTGCTGGTTTTTCCACTTTTGTTCAGTGATGTCCTTTATTGTAACTGGAAACTCTTCTATTGGGCAGATGAGAGAGATGCAGTGCAGAAGAAGACCTTCACTAAGTGGGTGAACTCTCACCTGGCCAGAGTATCGTGTCGCATTGGGGATCTGTACAATGACCTGCGGGACGGCTACATGCTGACCAGGCTGCTGGAGGTCTTATCCGGAGAACTGCTGGTTGGTATCTTTCCCCTCTCCGCCAGTGGTCCTCAACCTCCTTGAAGAGTCACAGGATATTACTTGAGGTGGAACCTTCAATGGTCTAAAAGCTGTGCCGTTTTGTTTGCTCTACTCATGAACTCAAACAGATGGTTTCACGGATTATTTTTACCTACAGGGCCTGACTCTAGAATTTGGTACACAGGCTAAACTGGGGACCTCTTTTATTTACCATGAATATGGACAAAGTAATATTGATTTGCCACATTGGTCTGCTGCTTTGAGAATGTTCATATGCTCACATGCCTAGTAATTGCACATGTTTTTACAACAAAATTGTGTATAAGATTGTCACTGTGACAAAAGTTTAAATTTAGGAGTTTTTTTGATTATATATTTCTTTCTTTACAAATTACGCCCAAGGTCTTTGAAAAATTTTGGGGAGGGCAAATCCCTTATGTAAAATGACCATAGTTCCAAGATATACTTATCCTATAGTAATTGGATGATATGTTCACCAACATAGTGTAGTATTACTATAGTGATGCTGTAGTTTTTCAAACTACAGAATTACAGTTGTGTGGACTATAGTAATATGGTACTGTTGACTGTGGTAATGCTATAGTTATAATGTGATGCAGTGGCGGTTGGTGAACTGGCAACAGGGGAGGCTCAAACCCATCCCTTAAAATTAATGATTGGTCATGACCTGTTTCAGTCATTCATTTAAATTACCATTACAGAAACTCCGAAAACTCTCAACATTATCAGGTGTGGCCAGTTTTCATTAATAACGCACACCTGTCAACTCTCACGCATTCGGCATGAGCTTTAGTGGCATATTTACGTTCCCCTGCTTCAGTCAGCAATTATTCAATGAACGCGTATGTAAGAGATTCTTGTGTGGAATTGAAGTCCTCGTGCGTGGACGTTGATCAGTTTCATGTGCCTTACGGTGGATTTCTCCACTAGTAATTGGAAACCGATTATGACTCCGGACTTCTCGCCCTTTTGTTTACTCAGGGGTTGGAAGCAATGCATGTGTTTCATGATCATTTAAATTGTTTAAATGAAATAGGATAATTTGAAATGTCTTTGTGCAATTCCATTGCGTCCAATGATCTTATTTAATTTAAACAATTTTCATGCACAAGGACTTCAGTTCCATGCAAGAATCTCTCACATACGCATTGGTTGAATTATTGCTGACTACAGAAGGGGAACGTAAATATGCCGCCAAGACTCATGCCGAATGCGTGAGTTGAGAGGTGTGCGTTATTAATGAAAACTGACCACACCTGACAATGTTGAGAGTTTTCGGAGTTTCTGTAATGGTAATTTAAATGAATGATTGAAAACAGGTCATGACCAATCATTATTATTTTTAAGGGATGGTTTGAGCTTCCCCTGTTGCCAGTTCACCAGCTGCCACTGATGTGATGGCTATAGCTCTGCTCTAGCTATACTATGCAAACGATAGTAATAATATTGTTATACCATGAATACTATAGTAATACATAGAATATTTTCATTATCCTTGGGAAGAGACCATTAATTCAATCTGACTTTGTTTCTTGAATATGACCTGGTTTTATTTCAGTTGAAAATACTGTGGCTGATGATCTAGCAGAAATCCTGACCATAACCGTCCCGGCCCTGCCCCATGAGTGAAAAATGCATTTCAAGGGAAAATATGTGTTGAAAATCTACATATACTGGATGCTAAACATTTTCCTACACTTCCCGAAAAGAGAATAAAGATTAAAAGAACAGATGTATAGATGAATTCGAGACAGAGTTGGAAGTCATCTGAGCAGATTTTACTGTCATTAGAAAATGTTGTATATCGACAGTTTATTTATCTGTGTTTACATGAAGAGCAGCTTTCTTTGGACATCCAAGGAGTAACTTAAATTGCTTGCTACCTCCACAGTGTAGACCCTGTGATCTTGACATGGTTTATGTGCACCTCTACAATGTATATTGTTCCCTCTACGAGTTGCTTTTTCTAGAGTGGTTGAATTGTTAATATAAACAGCCGGGAGAAAGCAGTGCTGTGTCAGCTTATCTCTGCTTGCGGCATAGGGGACAAGGATAGTTTTAGAGTTCATGGACTTAGAGCAAGGCAGGTTTAACGGGGTTTTGGGGCACACTGGCTGGGTGCTTCTGGCCATTTCAAATGGGGACTAAAATGTAAAAAAAAAAACTACAGACATTTGAATTCAAGAATGTTGATGGATTTAATGTAATAGTAGCTGCTCATAAATGAGGTGTTTCACTGCCTTTGAGTTACGGCCTCTTTTCATTGGACCCTCAGCCCAGACCCACGCGAGGCCGAATGCGCATCCACTGCCTGGAGAATGTGGACAAGGCCCTGCAGTTCCTCAAGGAGCAGAGGGTCCACCTAGAGAACGTGGGGTCTCACGACATTGTCGACGGCAACCACCGTCTCACCTTGGGTCTTATTTGGACCATCATTCTGCGCTTCCAGGTGGCCTGATCATACTGTAATACTGCGTGTGTGTGTGGGTGTGTTTTTGATATCCATCGGGGACCTTTTTTTCCTGTATAAATACTTTCCTCATTGGTACCAGCATTCCGCATGCGGACCAAAGCCCAATCATTTCTAGGCAAAGCGTCATTTCTGAGGTCCAAATTAAGATTAGGGTTCAGTTATGAATGGGCCCTATACAGTAATGTTTGATACTGCATAGCAAAGCCATGCTGAAGAGCAAGCTATTCAGCATTGCTTGATAGGCTTAAACACATGGTGAAAATTTCAAAAAGAAAAAAAAAGCCGTATTCCTCATTGATCCGGAGTGTTTTGAAATTTTAAGTTTTTTTCGAAATAAATCTTAACTTATTTGTCTGTTTGAGCGAGATTGTTGCTCAATGTCATTGCAATTGTGTTCATTGCCCACAGCGACTGTCGAGGGGTGAGTGTTCAATATGGTGTTTTCACAAGGTATTTAATATAAAACTGAATGGTTTACTTTCGATCTAAGTCATGATAATAATAATGACAGCATCATGATTATGCCAGTTGTGCAATGGTCAAAACAGATGCTGCTGGTTGAGTAAAATGTTCGTGAAATATCCAGATAAGAATGATCAGCTGGCACTTTCATTGCTCTTACATTCAGTTGTATTTTCCAGCAGGTGGTCTTTGTGAGTACAGTCCAGTTTATAGCGAGAGGGTCCACTGCAAAGTGGAACACTGCAGCGGTAACATCATTTCTTCTTATGGAAGACTGGATTTTTTTGGATCCAAATTTGTACAAAGCGATTTTGTAGACTTTAAAGAGATAGAATAAGAACAATGGGAGCACACAAAATATAAAACCACCTCCTCTTAAAATATATTGCTTAAACATTGCCTTGTTAGGATGCCATATTGCAGTTGTTTCACTCGCTGGCTGTACGCAATGAATACGTTTACTACAAAATGGCTTCCCAACTCACCTCCACAGAGAAGATAGTAGAGACCCATCCAAGAACAAAGATTAAATAGTAAAATACAAAGGATAGATGGACAAAGGAGCAATTTGTATACTTTTCTAAATCATGCCTTACCTCTTTGTTTATCATGCAAAGCTCTCAATTATGACATGACTATGCAGTATCCAACCACAAGATCACTAACTGCATCAGGCCCATTGAGGTTACGTTAAAGTTCGAGTTAGACATGATTTGGTTATGGTTATGGTTTGTCTTATGTATGTTACAGTCAGATTGTGAAACCAAACATTTCATGAAATTACTAAAAATTTCAGTCATTAATGAAATGGCTAGTACTAAACTTTAGTAATTTCAGGAGATGACAAAAAATTTCTGGTCATTTCTCAAAATGACAGGTTTCACAATCTGACTGTAACCTATAGGATTTGGGTTGAGCTGTCCACAATAAATGGAAGTGAATGCAATGTCCCAGTGAGGATAGCTGCACAAACAGTGCATGTGTGTGTGTGTGTGCGCGTGCCGTGGGCGTGTGTGTGTGTGTGTGTGTGTGCGCGCGCGCGCGTGTGTGTGTGCATGTGCGCGTGCGTCCGTGTGTGTGTGTGTAATGAAGGAAATCAAGTCTATGGATTTTTGTTGCTTGCATCTCCTGTTAGATTGAACTTTTGAGCAGTGAAGCGGAATTGTGGTTTCTTGAGCTGGACTTGGAAAACATCACTTTTTTTGCATCCAAAGGGAGCCAATAGGTCTTTGACCTGAATATGCAATGCTTCAGTAAATGTCCAGCACATGGCATTGGATGACAGACTTTGACACAAACCTCTTCATAGTTTTCAAAAGGCTTTACGGGGCTAGTAGGAAGCACTGCTCTTTCCTGTCAGAGTAGAAATTCAGTGACCAAGTGCGGTGAAGGTGCTGTATTCAGAGGAGACTTCAAAAGAGGGCACTTCTCGGCAGTGTCTTGGCCTTGGCTAGTATTTGTGAGCATAGACTGAGACTGTAGGGGTATATATCTATGTTTCTAGAAAACTGAGTAGTTATTTGGAGACTGAGGTATGGCTCTGGTAGGTCTGACTTGGCTGCTTGTTTCTAAAACCAAGGACTCATAATGTGGAATTACATCAATTGTAGCCTTCTGTGCTGTTCTTTTCGTATTGGACTTCTACATATTTCAGCCAAAAAGTACTTCTTCAGAAATCGCTTGAGGAATAATGATTTTGAGCACAGTAATGCTACAGCTGATGCTGTTCAAACTGAACAAAGCTCCCCTGCGATCGGCTTATTCTGCTTCACAATAGAAGCACCCGACTCACCTTTGCTGACAGGGGATACTTGGGGGGGGATCATATTCTGCGAGGCACAACAGCAGAAGGGTTTATAAATACGCCGGAAGTTTCTGCCAGGAGAGGCGCCAATCACGCCGCATCATCAAAGCGTGACGTCGTGGGGGAAGACGGCTGAATGTCACTCTGCAGTCAGGGTGAGGACGGAGAGGCAGGAAGGAGAGGAAATACGCACGAAACTTTCACGCTACGCGGGACGTGCTTGCGCTCAGACGACAGACCGTGAGTAGCACGTTAGCCAGAGCGGAAGGGTAGACGGGTGGAAAGAGGGTCAGTTGATTGTAAAATAGTGATGGAGGATGGGGGTGGGTGGTTTAGCAGTTGAGCGGATGCTGGGTGGAGGGGATGGTGCACGTGGAGGGCGGTCCTCATCTCATTGATTAGCTGCCCCTTCCCTTCACTCCAGTTGTTTGTGAGTTAGCTGGGGCCATCTTGGCCAAGGTCCATTGGTGGTGCTGGAGCCAAAGGGTTGATGTCGGTGAAAGGGCAGGGGCAGGGTTTATGGAAAGACAGCATGGAGTACTGGGTATGTTGGCACGGGGTACAGGACTTCATCCCCACACCACTCTCCTCCTTCCCTTAATTTCTGCATCTTTCTCCAGCCCCCCTTTCCTTTGTTTTTCCCCATTTTGCTTCTCTTCTCTCGATTCTCGCATCCTCCCTCATTCCCTCTCTCTCTACTTTTTTCTCTTGGCCTCTCGCGCTCACTTTCCTTTTCTTTTGCCCTTCTCTCATGCCTCATTTCTTCTCTCTTTCCTCTCTTCCTGTTCCCTCTTTCCCTCTGTCAGAGTTCACTTTGCCTAGTCAGCAGATATTCCCTTTGCCAGTGCTGCAGAAACACAGGAAAGGAAGAACAGAGCAGGCAGCCGTAATGACAGAGAAAAGCAAGTCAGGGCAAAGTGCGATTCAGAGGGGTTCTTTTCAGGCAGCTACTTAGCGTTAGCCGTGCTGCAGTGTGAATCATGATAGCATATGTAATCTCAGTTTAACCGATGTGCATTACTATCATCGTGACTGTGACAGCAATACCAGGATAATATAGTCTTTTTACTGTTAGTTTTATCGTACGATCATCATGATCATCATTAACAGAACCATAAGCAGCATAATCGCCATCACCATCATCATTATCGCCACCTCCATCATCGCCACAGTCACGTCCAGTGCCATCTTCATCATTTTCGTCACCGTCGTCTTCACCACTGTCTTCAGCATCATCACCTCTGCCATAATGTTTTTACTGCCGTAATGTTCACTGCCATCATCACAGTCATCATCACCTCTGCCATTGTCTCTAGTATCATCATCACTATCATCATCATCACCATCATCCTCACACTGCTGTCATCATCTTCTTTAAGCAGCTCTGTTGGCAGTGTGAGGATTTTGGCCATGGGTCTGAATCCCAAGCGGAACTCAGACGTGTAATAAGACCAAAAACCATTGCCCGTTCAACCTTTCATGTAGTATGTTTCTTATTTTTTTCAGAATGACTTTCTGATTAACTAATTCTGTGTTCTAGTACTCCATTCCTTTCACTTGCCAGTTGTGATTTTGGCTGTTTGAAGGAAAATTAAAACTCGCAATCACCCTGAGAAGGATATGAAGTGTTTCCTCGCAAAAGGCAATATATCCATTTGAAGTTTTTTTTAGAAAAATGCTATTTGTCATGGGAAAAGCAAGCATAGAAGAGCTTTCATATTTGTTTATATGTCTTGCTAAGCGAGTTAAAACACTATACCATGATGCAATTAAATCTAATATAATTATTATACCCCCGCTACGAAGTAAGCGGGGATATATAGCGGCTCGACCGTCCGTCCGTCCTTCCTTCCGTCCGTCCGTCCGTCCGTCCGTCCGTCCATCCTTCCGTCCGGGGTCATATCTCAAAAAACGTTGAAAATATTTCAGCCAAACTTTGTACAATCGTGAACCATGTCAGATACTACGTGTCCAGTCTATTTTCAGTTTTCTGGGATGTCAATTTTCTGACGTTTCCATGGAAACATCACATCTTGTACTTTATTCAATAGTGGTCAATGGGGACAAGTTTTCTCGGAAACTACTACACCTAGATGAATGGCATTTTGTTTGTAGGTACTCCTGACGATACTCTTGAACATATCAATGAAAGTTCGAAACTACCCAGTTCGTTTGTAGGCACTTTATTTTTTACGGAGTTATTGCCCTTGAATCTTTGATTCGACTTAGTGCAAAAAATCGGATGGGACGTATCAATGGGGACAAGTTTTCTCAGAAACTACTACACCTAGATGAATGACATTTTGTTTGTAGGCACTCCTGACAATACTTTGAACGAGTTCAAACCCAGTTCCCAGTTCAAACTGTATTTTTTACAGAGTTATTGCCCTTGATTTTTTACTGAGTTATTGCCCTTGAATCTTTGATTCGACTTAGTGCACCTAAAAAACCCAGTTCCGGAGTTAGGGACGCATCAATGGGGACAAGTTTTCTCGAAACTACTACACCTAGATGAATGACATTTTGTTTGTAGGTACTCTGACGATATTCTTGAAGGAGTTCGATACCCAGTTCCGAAATTTTATTTTTTACGGAGTTATTGCTCTTGAATCTTTGATTCGATGTAGTGCGAAAATCGGATGGGACATATCAATGGGGACAAGTTTTCTCAGAAACTACTACACCTAGATGAATGACATTTTGTTTGTAGGCACTCCTGACAATACTCTTGAACGAGTTCGAAACCCAGTTCCGAAACTGTATTTTTTACTGAGTTATTGCCCTTGAATCTTTGATTCGACTTAGTGCAAAAATCCGCAGGGACGCATCAATGGGGACAAGTTTTCTCGGAAACTACTACACCTAGATGAATGACATTTTGTTTGTAGGTACTCCTGACGATACTCTTGAAGGAGTTCGATACCCAGTTCCGAAATTTTATTTTTTACGGAGTTATTGCTCTTGAATCTTTGATTCGATGTAGTGCGAAAATCGGATGGGACATATCAATGGGGACAAGTTTTCTCAGAAACTACTAAACCTAGATGAATGACATTTTGTTTGTAGGCACTCCTGATGATACTCTTGAACGAGTTCGAAACTGAGTTCCAAAACTGTATTTTTTACGGAGTTATTGCCCTTCAATCTTAATTCAACTTGGTGCGAAAATCAGCTGGGACGCATCAATGGGTTGTATACTGAATGAACCTTTTTGGTACTTGATTTGAATATGAGTGCATATTACATTTCCATATAAGCGGTATTTTCTATTGACATTTATTGAGCGACAAATGGGGAGCGGGGGTATGTGAGCTTTGCTCGCTTTTTTCTTGTTAATTTTGTGAAAAGGTGAGCTTTCTTGTGATTATTTGGCAAAATGCAATACATCCACAGAAGTGTGATTTGAAGTCAAATGCCTGCCAGTTAATATCATAGACATAAAAATTTCCATGGTTCCATAATAATTTATAATACTCCTCTGTGTGTCATACGCTGTCCTTTTTGCAAAGCTGCTGAGCAATGCAGCCAAAAACTGTCATTGGGGAGAAAACCATGTCCACTGATGGGAAATTTATTCTGGATGGAAAAATTAGGGAGTCTTTTTTTCCTCAGATCTTACAGCATTGTAATGACACTCATATTTTTTTTTCTATAGCAAGAATCACTAAACTATCAGAGCCTGTAGGCAGTGCAGGATTCTCCATCGCTGATAGGCTACGTGGATATATAGCAGTTAGCTGGAAAACGGGGTTGGCGTTTATTGTGCTTTGGAATTAAAGCTGATGTTCAAGCATGCTAACCACTGGGATATGCAGGGCTGAACTTGCCATGACTACCGGCCCGCCAATGATGATCCTCTTGCAGTGGTGGTTAAAAAATTTTGTAAGTGGCGTTTATTGCGTTTTGCGATGAAACTCTTCATATGTAAATTCTTGATTTACGTACGTGTACACACACATTCAGTTTCAATCTGCCTGTATTTGGGGGAAAAAGGTTTTTTCTTTTTTCAATTACACTGCTCGTCCAAAAAAAAAGTCACCATTTGGATTTAGGTAAGCGAATATTCAAGGGCCTATGATCGAATCATTATTGCAGTCATGAATGTGTTTCAGCGAGCAGTAATTCTTTTAATCCTGACTGATTCAGTACATAACTTCTCATTTCTTAAAAAACCATGTCGGAAGACGTATCTCATGGTCGTTGAAAAGATGTTACTGTGTTTAAAGTGGGGCAAATTATTGGCCTGCGTCAAGCAAAGAAAACTGGAGATTGTTGTAATCACTGGAATTCAGTCATGAGCTGTCCATAATTTATTAAAACCTGGAAGGATTGTGATGAACTGTCAGTTCTGCGGAGGACATTGCTTGGAGAAGAATCATGACTGATCCTGATTGGAGATCACTCAAATGCTCGGTGAAGTCTCATTATAAAAAAATTAACCATAGAACTCATGGCTTTGTTTAATTATGAAGGTAAGGGCATGTCCACATGCACGGTGCAGCAAGAACTTGGGAGGATTGGGGCAAAACAGCTGCATGGCAACAAGAAAGGCACTTGTTAGTGAGGCTAATTGGGAAAAAAAGTTCAATTTGCCAGGAAGCTGAAAGATTGGACCCAGGAGCAGTGGAAAAAGGTAACGTGGTATAATTTCAGATTTCAGTCCAGATTTACCCGATTCCAGAGTGAAGGGCACTTCTGGGTAAGGAAGGAAGCCCATGAAGCGATGTATCCATCATGCATAGTGCCTCTGGAGGCAGTGTTATGATCTGGGGTTGCTTCAGTTGGTCAGGTCTAGGCTCAGCACTGTTCTGCAGCAAAAAAAAAAAAAAAATTAAGCAGACTACCTGAATATACTGAATAACCAGTAACCCCATCAATTGCCATTTTAATCCCTGATGGCACAGGCATATTCCAGAATGACAATGCCAAGATTAATCAAGCTCAAATTGTGAAAGGGTGGTATGTCGATCATGAGGAATCATTTTCACACATGAATTGGCCACCTCGGGATCCGGACCTTCAGCAATTGAAAGTCTTTGGGATGTGCTGGAGAAGGATTAAGCATCGTCAATGCAATATCTTGGCCAAAACTGAATGTAAATCTGATCGAAAATAAATGTTGTAACATTGTATGAGATCTTTGAAGCAATACCATGACAAATGCACACAGAGCTTATGGTGGCCCAACAAACTATCACAGTGTGTAACTTTTTTTTTGGATGGGCAGTGTATGTATTGTGATTCATAATGTGGAAAAAAAACATTTTTATCTGTAGATTCCGTATTTTCAGTGACATTTATGACTGGGACAAATGTCTTCTCTGGTTTTTCTGATTAGTCAGATGGATTCAATTGCTTTCTTCGTGTGGGTGAAAGAGAGGTATGCAGTAGGGCATGGTTATCACGCTCCCCAGTGCTCTTAAAGGAGCTGTGTCACAGTAACTCTGCAAGCTTGCAACTTTGAATGAAGTAAACTACAAGTCAAAATCTAGAAGGTATTTTTCTTCTTCTATGAGTAGTGGCGATGGCAAACCAGCTTACATTCTTCATATCCCTTGGCTACAGCTTAAAATAGCGCTTTGAATCCTCCAATTTCAATAGATAGCTCATTATAAAAAGCATAATGCCGGAGTAACTAAAATATATAAATGGAATGCAAAACGAAGACAGATTGGCAAGGATGGAATCAGATTATGTCTTGCAGTCAAGCAGATTCACTTTCATGGGATGTGCGTACGTTCTGAGCAGGCGCAGTAATCATGACACAGCTCTTTTAATAATGCAGTTGATTTTGCTAAGTCTAAGGTTTTGGTTTCTGTCAGCCAAGCTGCCTTTTAATTATTTCTGAGCATTGTAATTGCTGCCTTGATTTCCATTTTTACATTGACAATATTAAATTTTTCATATTGACAAAGTACAGTACTGACCTCAAAGGCGGATGATAGCCTATAATCAAAACTATTTGATTATTACTAGATACTAAATGATCTTCTATTGAAAGTTGAGAATCTGAACTTAAATTACGGTGTCTTTATCAATGATGAGGAGTAGTGTGCTTGGCTTGTAATGTGGATAGAGCCAGATTGTTTGTCTGTAAGGGGAATCATATCAGACTGACATGATGAGGGAAGTGATTGTCGCCATCTGTTCCACTCACGATACTGCATGCAAAGACGTCGGCCGCGGATCTAGCGTGTGAAGAAATGTTGGATATTTATTGGAGATGACCAAACCCTGTGTGATGACTCTGCAGTCCTCATGGACATCAGTAAACCTCATTCAGAAAATGAGCTCAGACCCACTGTTACTCATAACATTCAAGCATTCTGCATGATCATATTCTCCTGAGAAAGAAAGTCTTTCCCGGACCATGGCTTTAAATATTCTATTGATCATATTGATGTCTTAATATAATGTACCCTGCAATAATGTCAGCGTGCATTATGCTAAATATACATCTCAATGATGAATGAAGGCTGTGGATATATTTTGTTTTGTTACTGACAGTGTAAGCTCGCTAACGTACTGTGTATCATGTATGTAGATTCAACAAGGCTAGCGGTGCCGCTGCTGATCATCTGCAGTGGATCTTTAGTGATGTACAATATTCAAAAATCAGTAGTTTAATTACCACATTCTTCAGGCAAAAAAATTTGCCCATTGTTGAGCTCAGCACAACACGTCTGCCGCAGTCGAGGGCTCGAGATTCAGCCCTGTTTCTTACTGAAGATACTTGAGGTCTTTGCAAGCTATACCATCAGTCTATGTCTTTTGTAGAACAGTAGATTGATTCCAACATCCTGTCCTAAGGAAGCCAGAAAGCAGCTGCACATTTGCTGAAGCATTTCTTGTTGAACTTATTGTTCTTGAAATTATATTGGCTAAGTTCTGAGCTATTAGCACAGTTCATTACCCTTTAAATGGTACTGTTCATGTGTCCATATTTACTCGCAAGTGTTTTAAATTGATGCTTTCATGTGGGCTAGCTGGTAGTGCTGAGAAAATTTGCTGATATAGTACAGCCAAGCCCTCTTTTTTCTAGTTGATTATAAGCATTACAAGCATAATTAGCATTGCAAATGAACAATTAGAGCATTATTGACACCAGTAGATGGTTGCTATTGGGGACAGTGGTTGATCATGAGAATTGGTGCTGAATGACTCTCTTCCTCTACCTCCTCCTCCTCCTCCTCCTTCACCACCTCCTCCTCCACCTCCTCCTCCTCCTCCATAGATCCAGGTGATCAAGATTGAGACCGAAGACAACAGAGAGACCCGTTCAGCCAAGGATGCTCTCCTTCTCTGGTGTCAGATGAAAACTTCAGGGTGGGTCAGCCAACCTTACCTGAAATTTAAGCAATGCACAGTGGTTTCTGCTTTTGCTTAATATGGACATAAATTATTTTTCATGGTTCATATTTAATATATAAGACTAAGTATATTAAAGGTAGGTACCAGGATGGCTAGAGCGTCATGTGAAATAGATACTAAGCGCCATTAAAAAATGCACCGGTGAGGTGTGGACTGTATTTGTGGCAAATTGAAAAATCAATCAATTTTTGTTGCTTTTCCAGTGAGATGCGCTGAGCACTTCAGTAATAACAAACATTGAGCTGTTTGTGATGTGTACAGTGACACTTGACTTGTTCTTTTGGGTGCGGTCAATAACCCTTATGAAGCCAAGAAAAAAAAAGAAAAATGCTGCGGCATCAAGAAAATGGAAGGGCTTACGACACGAGAGAGAAAAACAGCCATTGGCATGTTACTGGCAGGTCTCAGCCGCCAAGAGAAGGCGCGTCATCTGTACTGTCACCAATTGCCAATCAGTCGGCTGTCTGTCGTAGAATGGAAAACAGGCACTGTCGCTGACCGATTACGCTTAGGGCAGCCATGAGTGACTAAGGCAGCTCAAGAGTGCCACATCCGGTTTCAGCCTGTACGTGACAGATTTCGGACAGCAACCCAAACTGGTTATGAGATGAGGGGTCTGAGCCGTCCGAGGATGAGCGCAAATATCGTTCGACGCCATCTACGTCAGCAACAAATGCGTGCACACGGCCCCGACAGAAAATCCATTATTTACCCATGTGTAAATGGGCAAAAAGTGGGTTTTCTGTGGGTGGCGTGTGCACGCATATGTTGCTCACGTAGTCTGTGTCGAACGGTACTGTAACGGACTGCGTCACATGCACTGTGCTGCTACATGGTGGACAGGAAGTTGAGGAGTGGACTCAGGATGAACTTGGTTATATTTATTATGCCAACTGCAGGGCTGCGGGCACAGGCGTTGCAATACAAACAAAAAGGAACAGAGGTTCCAACGATAATAGTGAATAATACACAACTGGCTATGGCTACAGTAATATGTATTACAAACAGAAAAACAACAAGAAAACAATGTTCCTTTTAAAAGTCTCTGAAGTGCTGAATTAAAAATAACAGCACTGAGTTTAACGGGTTAAGAAGATATATACAGTATATATATATGTATATATATACGCATATATATATTAGGGATGGAACGGTACACAGGAGTCACGGTTCCGTACGTACCTCGGTTTTGGGGTCATGGCTTGGTACGCGTTCGGTACAACGAGAAAAAGCTGGAAGCTCTGGAGTTTTAGGTGCTCTCTGGTGCAATCTGAGCCTTATTAGGGAGAATTTTTTAGGCAAAATTTTTGACCAATAATTCAGGAATAATTTTGCAATTTGTTGAGTGAAGACTCATCCGATAGCCTCAAGAGATGTGACTCATCTGTCATGAATCTTGACTCAACAAGACTGCTCAACAATGATGATTGGGTTTAATGAGGTGATTATGATACTGTTGTTAAGAGTTCATACATTTTTTTTAACAATTCAAGTTGTCAGTGATTAAATATATCTCAAATTTGAATGTTTTAAGTTTAGTGTATAGTAAATACTATGAGTGTAAATTGACTCTGTTATGATTAAAGTAAAAGGTGGTATCAGTAATTCTGTTTTTTTTTTTCTGAAGTACTAATCACAGAAATTATATTTTCTCAGACGAATAGTAAAATATGTGCATTTGAAGCAAAGTCAGCGATTGAGAAAAATTGAGAATGCAAGGCATGAATATGGGCAAGCAGCTCTTCACATGTATGCGCACTAGTAGGCCAGCTGCGTGCATTATTTTCGCGTATGCAGTTAGGAACATGCCCACGTACGGAGTCCGAAGTTCTACAGTGCAAATGTACTATGCGTATGGCAAGCCGTTTTTTTTTTTAAAGATTTTTTTTTGGGGGAATTTTCCCTTTATTCGATAGTTATACAGTGTAGAGAGACAGGAAAGTTGGGGAGCAGAATGGGGGAAGACATGCAGCAAATGACCCAAGCCGGATTCGAACCCAGGTCGCTGCGGGAAGGACACAGCCTTTATGGTACGCGCACTTAGACTGATGAGCCACCGGGGCGCCCTGGCAAGCCGTTTTAACATTTAATAGCTAGACTGGATATGTGTTGCAGATATCCGCAATTCAATTCTTCCTAGCATTTCAGATATCTACTATGACTTTCTTCCTATCCACAATTGTCATTTCAGATATCCACAACATCATTCTTCCTAGGACAAAAGACTTTACTTTTGCCATTCGTGTGAATGGGGTTTCTCATTACAGATATCTACATTTCAGTTGCAGACATGCGCAATGTGAATTATGGATTTCTGCCACTGAATTATGACTAGTTGTAACTCCAGTTTGAGATATCTACAATTGAATTTTGACTAGGCAAAATTCCAGTTCAAGATATCTTTAATTGCCCTCAATTCAAGATATCTACATTGTCCTTTTTAGATATCTTAAATTAAGTTTTGACTAGTCAGAGTGACGTTGTAGATATCTTGAACTGGATATATGTCAAGTCAAAATTTATTTGTGGATATCTCAAACTGGAATTTGGGATACACATAATTTAATTGTAGATATATCTACTATCAAGTTACAGATATCTCCGAGAGAAATTTGATTAGAGATAGCTCAAATTGGAGATATCTCTCACTTCCATTCTGCCTAGTCGAAATGTAATTAAAGATATCTTGAATTAGAGTTTTGACAAGGCGAAATGACGTTGCCGATATCCGTATGCCAGAAAGTTACGGCAAGCGGGAGGCGGGAGCGGCGCCGCGTGTTGATTCAAAGCTGCATTCAAACGCCACTTCAGAGCAAGCAGAGGCCGAAGGTGTTTTTGAGCGTGTTTTTAATGCCGCAGCTCGTGCACGACAGGAGCTGTCAAATGCACAGGGTTTAACGTTACTTTCTGCAACAAGACAACTCTTTCGCCGTCAAGTTCCACGAATTCAGGGTAACGTTAGCATGGTTGACAATGATAACTAACGTTAGTTCCATGAACAATAAATATTCAATACGCTGTAAATTTCTACCACAAGTCTCTAGTGAACGAAGCTCTCGTTTGCCACAAATTCCTTGGTGATATAGATAAGCTCTTTCTATTTCATGGCATTTTCTAACAATCTTATCCACAACAGCAACCGCCATTTCTTCCGCTAATGAAAGCTAACGCTGCGCAACAATTCTGACTAGTCATAATGACGTTTGAGATATCTTTAATCTTCATTCTGCCGAGTCAAAACTGAATTACAGATATCTACATTTGTCAGTTAGGATGTGTGACGAGTCGAGTGTCGCTTTCAGTGACGTCACTGCTGATGTCTGTAATTCAGTTGGAATCCATTCTTCCTTCCACCCGCACAATACTGCCTGTGCCCCCAGCTGCTACACAACCCCGAAGCGTAATGGATCCATCTCCATGCTTAACAGTTGGCAACGTGTTCTTCTCCAGTAATGCTTCACCCTTTTTTCTCCAAACATAGCTTCTTTGGTTGTGGCCAAAAAGTTCAATTTTGGTTTTGTCAGTCCAAAGCACATTGTTCCAATAGGTTTGAGGTTTCTCAAGGTTTATATATATATATATATATATATATATATACACGTTGTACAACCCCAATTCCGAAATAGGTGGGACGAAGTTTAAATTGTGAATAAAATCAAAATGCAATGACTTTCAGATCACATGAGCCAATATGTTATTTAGAATAGAACAAAGATAACATTTCAAATGTTGAAACTGAGACATTTTACATTTTTATCCACAAAATGAGCTTATTTCAAATTTTTTGGCTGCAACAGGTATCAAAAAAGTTGGGACACAGGCAAAAAAGGACTGAAAAAGCAATTAATATATAAGAGAATCAGCTGAAAGAACATTTAGCAAGTAATTAAGTTAACTGGCATCAGGCGTGTAACATGATTGGCTATAAAAGGGATGTCTTAGAGAGGCTGAGTCTCTCAGAAGTAAAGATGGCCAGAGGCACTTGAAGGCTTGCCTAAAAAAATTGTGGAATACTTTAAAAACAATGTTCCTCATCGTCAAATTGCAAAGGATTTGAAGGTCTCATCATCAACAGTGCATAACATCATCAAAAGATTCAGAGAAACTGGAAAAATCTCTATGCGTAAGGGACAAGGCCGAAGACCTTTACTGGATGCCTGTGATCTTCGGGCCCTCAGACGTCACTGCATCACTCACCGGCATGATTCTGTCATTGATATTACTAAATGGGCCCAGGAATACTTCAAGAAACCAATGTCTGTAAACACAGTCTGCCGTGCCATCCACAGATGCCACCTAAAACTCTATCATGCAAGAAGGAAGCCATTGTTGAGCATGATCCAGAAGCGCCGCCGTGTTCTGTGGGCCAAGGCTCATTTAAAATGGACTGTGGCAAAGTGGCAAAGTGTCCTGTGGTCAGACCAGTCCAAATTTGACATTGTTGTTGGAAATCATGGGCGTCGTGTCCTCTGGGCTAAAGAGGAGAAAGACCACCCCTCCTGTTATCAGCGTTCAGTTCAAAAGCCAGCATCTCTGATGGTATGGGGATGCATTAGTGCATATAGTGTGGGACACTTGCATGTTTTAAAAAACACCATGAATGCTGAAAGGTATATAAAGGTTTTAGGGCATCATATGCTCCCCCCCAGATGACATCTATTCCAGGGAAGGCCTTGTGTTTTTCAGCAGGACAATGCAAAACCACATACTGCAGCTATTACAACAGCATGGCTTCATAGTAGAAGAGTCCTTGTGCTGAACTGGCCTGCCTGCAGTCCTGATCTTTCACCGATTGAGAACATTTGGTGCATAATTAAATGAGAAGTCCGTCAAAGGAGACCCAAAACTCTCCAGCATCTGGAAGCCTGTAATAAACAAGAGTGGGATCAAATTCCAATGGCTAAACTCAAGAAACTTGTCTCCTCAATGCCCAGACGCCTGCACTCTGTGTTAAAAGAAGAGGGGATGCTACACCATGTTAAAGAGGCCGCTGTCCCAACTTTGTAAAGACCTGTAGCAGCCATCAAATTTGAAATGAGCTCATTTTGTGGATAAAATTGTAAAATTTCTCAGTTTGAACATTTGCTATGTTATCTCTGTTTTATTGTGAATAAAATACTGGCTGGTGTGATTTGAAAGTCATTGCGTTTTGATTTTATTCACAATTTGCACTTTGTCCCAACTATTTTGGAATTGGGGTTGTATATGTACGTGTATATATATATATATATATATATTTTTATCTACGCGAATACGGGGATAAGTCTACAAAGACTGACAGCACTGCTCAAGCGCGATGTTAAGAGACTTCATAGTGATGCTGAGTGAAGCTCGGACTTATATACTCCACTGCTACCACCCTGTGGGAATGAACAAGAGGTGCAAGTGATAAACAAATAATGACAGAAGTGCGGTCCGGGTCTTAGTAGACCGGTGTGTGGGACGGCTGGAGGCGTGGCCTTACAGGTACTTGTGCTCACCCTCGGAGGTCTCAGACCCCTTGTGTCCTCTGGCCAAATAAGTGTTAATGGGCCACATGGGATGTTTTTTCACATAGTCAAGTAATTTTTGATGGATGGGATAGAATCCCAAGGCAATCATGCGCTTGCTTACCGAGATATCAAGAATGCCTTTGCAAATTTTTTGCTGCTTTTAGTGCAAGCATGCAGTCCTAGTGTTCCTGTGAGGAAAATGGGATGGAGGCCCAGACATGGCACAAGATAGGATATCTAAAAGCCACCCACAAAAAGCGAGTGACCACTAAATAGAGAAATGGTAACAGAAAAAGGGAGCGTAACTCCTCGGCAATTCCGCCAACAAATAAACAACCCATAAAAAATGGGCAAAAATCCTCCCAGAAAATAAGAGCTTTCTCACCAGAGACAGACAGGGTTTCCACCCCCTCCTGCTGCAACAGGAGCGAATAGACAGAGGTCTGCGAGCAAAGACAATGCTCCAACAAACAAAACCTTCTGCAGGACAGAACATAAACTCTGATGAACAGAACAATAATTCAGACGGACAAACACCAAATCCTAGACTCTTTCAAGGAGTTTCCTCCGACTAAACACTAAGGGCTTCGTAGCCCTCGCACGAGTGACAAAAAAGCACCAGACTGCGCTGGAAGTGCCTCTTAAATAGTCTCTCCACAGCTGCAAACAATAAGCAGTCAACCACCTGATCACACAGCAGGATAGCCCCCAGGTGGCGAAAAAAATTCACAGCAGGCAGCAACCCCCCAAAACCATGACAGTTCCACAGTGTGTTCTCTTTTTTTTGTTGCTCCTTGTCATGGTCGAAACCGGCACTCTCTCTAGCTAAAATTGGTTTCAAAAACTGTTTGATTTTATTGATTACCCATGGGTTAGCTCACTTGACCACAATTTACAAAGATTACTTCAGATTTCTGAATGCTAGCTTCCACAAACAAAACATGCAAACTGGCACCCTCTAGCATGTTTATAACAATCAAGTATTAATACTGTTTATATTTACATTATTACATTTTAGACATGTAGGGGTCGTTCCATGAAAAATCAATGAGTGTCTCCGACCTAACCCCTGCAGAATCAGCAAATTTTTTGTACAATAACCTTAGTATATATAATAAAGCCGTGCAAAATGTTACCTTCATACTATGAATATTTTCTGAGTTACAGGCCCTCAAAGTACATTTGGGTGGGTCAAAAATTTGTGCTTTTTAATTTGCGTTATTTTTTGTGGCTTTTCTGAACGCTAGTAACTACATTAGAACAGGAGATAAACTTTTTTGAAATTTTATCTTTTTTGAAATTTTCTGGGATGAAAAACACATTTGAGCTCTGTTAACCCTATCTAGACCGGGCTTTTTGGGGCTTCCTGTGGCCGGGGGAGGGGCTTTTCACGCCCCCCAAGGTAACTCGTAAACGACATGGCGTATGACCACCAAATTTGCAGGGGATGATGTACACGTAAAACTAAATCACTACAATCATTTTGGCATGATTATGACCTATCATGATGTCATTATGACATCATGTTTTGATTTTTATGAGCCAGAATGCTTTGCTTATTTTATCCCGTAATGCACCAGCTCCGAGAGGCCATAAAATACACAAAATTCTATTTATGTTCCGTGAAAATAGTTTTTTATTTACTCAGAATGTTTTTCTTAGAAGTTCAGGTCAGAAAGAAATGAAAGTAAACTTAGAAAGGATTACAGGTTTGCTTAAGCAAAACTTGCTCTGTTCTTATCGTCAACTTCTTTGTGTTTAGTACATTGATTTCAATATAGAGCCTAATATAGAGCCTTAATAATGGAAAAGAAAACATCTATTTGTTGGAAGTAGAAGCTTTCATCATAGGAAAAAAATATAAATTCAATGATGTCATCAAATTAGCATAAATGAATTCTAATTAACAAAGCTGACATTAAATTACGTAAGATATTGTAAATATAATGGAATAAGTATGTTAAAAAGAAAATCTGGAAACTACATTGATGAAACCGAAATTGGCAATTTTTTTTGTCAGACATACCTTTTAGAAACCTGTTGCCATGGAAGATGTGAAGATGCTGGATTTGACTTATTGGTATAAAATTGTTCCCAGACAGGTTTTAGGAAAAGTCACCAAGTTTGGTGGTCCTAGCTCAAGCCGTTCAGAAATTATATGATGTAGGCTGCCGGATAGCTCACTCGGTAAAGCATCGTGCTGCGAAGCAGAAGTGACTATCACGTTGCGGGTTTGATCCCCGCGCCATACCAACTGGCAGTGGTTGGCAGTTTTTTCAGAGTAGCGCACAATTGGCTATTGCGCTACAGCAGGGGTGGCCAACCCTGGTCCTGGAGAGCCACAGTGTCTGCTGATTTTTGGTGTTACTCAGCACTCGATTGATGGATTAAAGTAGTTGATTACTCACTTAACTGATCTCACCTGGTGTCTCAGGTTTAATTTGGTAATAATGAGCCAATCAAGCAATTAGCAGGAACAACCCACAAGACTCCCAGAGCCAATTAAGCAGACTTGCAGGTTGTTACAGCAATCTACGTGTTAACCAAGATTTGTCAATGTGGTTGGATATTTAGCGTAGTAATGCAGACAAAGTAGAAGTACAGAGTACAGAGAAAAGTTTATAGAGCTGGGGTGGATAACGCTGGTCCTGTAGAGCCATAGGGTGTGCTGAGTTTGGTTTTCTCCACCCGATTTAAACCTAAGACACCAGGTGAGATAAGTGAAGTGTGTAATCAACTGCTTTAATGCATCAATCAAATGCTGAGTAACATTAAAAACCAGCAGACACTGCGGCTCTCCAGGACCAGGGTTGGCCACCCCTGCGCTACAGGGTTGCAAATTGGGAAAGGACTGCGGGGGAGGGAAAATAATAGTTGCCTTGTTCGTTGCTCAAGCGTCTCCTGTTGGCCAGACGGGCGCTCGTCAGGAAGATTCTAAGCCTGTTCATGTCCGGGTATCCTCCGCCCTCGCTCTGAACTTGGGAAGATTCAACCAATGAGTGTATAAGAAGCGGTGGTTGACAGGCGCGTGCTTCGGAGGAGAGCCGCGAACTGTCTACACTCTCCTGAATTGGCAAAAAGGGGTCGCATACGAGCAAGTGTTGTACATAGTTCCCCAGTTGGGCATTCCAGATTCAGGTGGGATTGTAGATGCCAAATTAAAAAAAAAAAAAAAAAAGAAATTATATGACGTGAAAATTGGCGCGGGCATAAAAAGCCCCCCCGGTCTAGATAGGGTTAAAAACTGCCACCAAATACTCTTTGCATCCACTTCAGGATTTTGCAGTCTTAACCCTTACATACTGTTCGGGTCAAATTTGACCCATTTTGACATTTCACAGCAGTAAACATAACCTAAATGTCATTCTTTTAACCAGAAATTTGATGACTTTTCCTAAAGTGACCCAAAATACGCAAAATGAAAACATTTAAAAATTTTGTATTTTTGTACAGGTGCTACAAATTTTTGTCCACTGAGGCTGTTCCGGGTCAAATTTGACCCGGATCTATTTAGATGGATTTTATATCCACTAGTGTGGGTCAAATCAAGTACAATGTTGGTTTTAGGGAATTTTGAAACTGTCAGACTGCACATTCGATGACTGTGTGTATTTTGGACAGTGGTGACACAGTTTAAGGGGGACCTTGACACTGTCACGAGAACCGTTTATGGTCCCACCACATTTGCCCAGGTTTCCGCAGAGATGGGCACCTGCTGGCCTTTGAAGTGTCGTGAGAGAATCTCGAAACAGTGAAATAGTGAAACACCATAGGAGTGATCATATGAGCCCCTGAGAACAAAAGTAGTCTAACTCCAGATTTGTCTTTTTTTAAGTTCTAATTAAGTTTAAGTTCTAATCTTAAAATGATTCCTTAGTGGTCTATCTGTTAAATACAATAATTAATCAACTCGGTGTAGTTGCGGTACTTCACAATAGGCCGGTTATATGTTCCATACTTCAAGAACGCATAAAATGCTCAGTGCAATTTGTTATCTTAAATGAAAAATGAAAAAACATTTGTTGGATCACTCTTGTTCTACGGGGCTCGTATATGATACACATAAGGAACAGATGTCATGCAGTGGTCAGAAGGTGCCTTGACACAGACACGAGAACTGCACCTGCAAGCCCTCGCAATGTAGCAAAATAATCTAAAAATAAACAAATTTGTATCAATTTGGGATGGGAGGGTGAGGGGCCCTGAACAACAAGTCACACAAGAAGCCAACACAAGGGGACAGAAGAGAAGGAGATGCAATTTCTGCTCTGGAAAAAAGGACCGTAAAACAGGGACAACCTGCTGCAAATGTGGGAAATCTATCTGCAAGTCCCACACATGCAAAGTTTCCTACCACTGCTTTCAGTGCACAGACTAGTTTACTAGTTTGCAATAAGTATTCTTTAATGTTTTGTGTTCTGAATGCCAATTAATGTTGAATAAATATTGATAATTGTGATTCTGTGATTTTTAAAATTGTGAATTTTATGATATAGCAGTGAGGACAGTGTTTAATGGTTGCAATGGTCATGTGGTAATATTATAAATCCTAACCGTTCCAGAATGTTCTTGCCATTTTCACTTGAAAAAAAATCTATTTCACTCATTATATCTGTCATCTTTTCATGTCTTAGATAAAACAGGATATGATATTGTGTGATATTAGATGTTTTTCTCCAAAAACAAGTGTTGTACAACCTAAAAATGGACTCTCCTTGCTCTCTGAAATATCAATTAATGATTAATCATCCATTTACTAATTTCAGATAGGCTATTTTTACATTCGAAATAAATCTGTAGTTCAAAATTTAGTATAGACACTTAGTGTGAGGGAATTCTTGGTCCGGGTCAAGATTGACACGGACCATACTGTGAGTGCATGAAATATGAATAGTATGTAAGTAAGTATGTAAGGGTTAAGCCAAATTCTTGTTTTTGTCCAACAGAATGTTTTCTAAAACCAAAAAATGTCAACCTAACCTTGTGTACTTCAAGGGCTTGTAACTTGGAAAATATACATTGTATGAAGGGAAAAATTTTGCATGGCTTCATTAAATATGCTCAAGATATCATACAAGAAATCAGCTGATTCTAAGGGGGTCAGGTGGGAACTTAATTCAGAATTGGTTGATTTTATATGGAATGACCTGTAGTGTATCATTTGACAGAATTCGTTGTGGAACAAAATAATACTTTTTACATTGTACACATAAATAATTTTTATTTTGACATGATTTTCCTCGTTCCTGTCTTTAACGTATGTAGTTAAGCATAATGGTTCTTTCTGGTTTCTGGCCTGCTGGTTTGGTCTGTGGCTTTTTTTATTTTCTTTATTTAATCCGTTTTTTTTTATTTTCTCTGCTGCTGATGTGTATTGTTGACAATGAAAGGAGAATAGGAGAGGTCACCTTTTCAGAGAATTGGTTAGTCATCTTATTTCCTGCAATGCATGGGATCTCGGGATCATAGTGAGCTGTATGTTTACTGTGTGGACCTGCAGGTACCCAGAGGTCAACATTCAAAACTTCACCACCTGCTGGAAAGATGGCCTGGCTTTCAATGCCCTCATCCACAGGCACAGGTGAGTTTACTTGCTGGATCCCACTCCGTACAGGTCTGTTTGTGTAATTTTGGGTGCACAGTTGAGTTGGTGTAGTAGATGCCGCACTGGTGAGCTTGTGTTGCAGATGTCGCTCTGCCGAATTAATGTATTGGACGGCATAGAGCTGAGTTTGCGTAGTGGTTTAAATGGTAAATAAAAGGGCCAAAGGTTTGATTTACTCAAATGAGTTATGATACTTTCTGCCCACTATGTAAAAGCCCCATGTAGCTGTTGCTTTTGCCTTGATGTGGAAATTACACATACGCTTCAATATATTTTTTACTCTTTCTTGACGGACCTGCTCATGGTATATCAGGTGGGATCGTAGGTCGTCCTCCAGGGTTGGTGAAAAGATACAGTTTACAGCCTCCTGTCGCTGATGTAATTGTCAAGACTGTGGCTTACTTATACTGCACAGGCCTGACCTCATCGAGTTCCACAAGCTGACCAAATCTAATGCTACGCACAACCTGCAGCAGGCCTTCAACATCGCCGAGCAGAACCTGGGGCTCACGAAGCTCCTGGACCCTGAAGGTCAGATCTCCTCCCACTGGGCTCAGTTACAATGTGTGGAGATGCTTGATTGTCTGATTGGCACACAATAGAGCCACTCTAACATTAAATGCTAAATGGGACAGCAGGCAGCAACCTGTTTTGGTAACATAGCAATTGCTATACCAGAGAATGGATTCAGCAGGAAACAGAACAGACAAGCGCATTGTTTTTACTTCTTGGATTTTTGTGTCATGACTCATGAGTATCGCTTGAAGCATTTTTTAGTGGCTACCATATCCATCAACTGTTCACAAACATGTACACTGATAATTTATTATCAAATAATAATAAAAAATCACAGTGTTTGGACAGCTTGGTGATGTAGTTTGTGGCACTGTCACATCACAGCGAGGAGGTTGTGGATTCAGAACCAGCCTGGGGCCTCTGTGTGTGGAGTTTTCATGATCTGAATTAGTGGTACTAATTGGCTGCAGAGTCCTCACCCCCAAATTTCAGAAAAGGGAAGATGGGAAACCAGTAGTTCTCAGCCCTCAAGGACTGAATTACTATGATCATTGCTATCAATCAACAAGACATTAATGTTTATCAACAAGCCCTGCAGCAGAATATCGACAGATTGTACCAGAGACCTGCATTTCCCAAGACATTATGTAAGGGGGTTGTCATACAAAGCCAACATAACATTGACTCTCCTGTAGCTCACTTTATGTCCTCCGCATGACACCAGTGTCTTATGGCGTTGTATTCCCACTCTCCCTCATGCCCAGTGGCCAAGTCTGGACTGAGAGTCGCATTCAAAGTACACAACGCAGCCAAAAGTTTGTGGACACTTCACTGAAACCTCATTGACAAACAAAGAAAATTGACATTTTCAAATTCTAAATATGACATTTTAATTGAATTTTGAAAGAATTGATAAGTATGGCCTGATAAGACAGACATTCGGCTTCCATTTGAGGGTATTGTGGTTCAAATTCGTTTTACCATCAGGATGTTGCATCACATTTCCTACACCTCCACTCCTCCCTTACTGAAGGCTCAATCAAAATTAATTGGACTTGTGCAAGGAAGGGGGGAGCACACACGAAAAAAGGGAACAATTTCCAAATTGGGAAGTGAAAATGTACGAAAACACACTTAAATGAAAGCTGAAAGTCTGTCCTATCAGCCCATATATATGTCAATGAGGTTCCAGTAAATTGGCCCCACACCCATGGCAATACAGTTTATGTCCAGAGACGATTTGCGCTACGAGATCATTTGGAAGGCGAAAGAACTATTTTCGGCATCCAGTCAAGCCATTTACAAAGTACAATGGAAGTGTCTTGTAGAATTAGATACTCAGTAAATGTCATTAAAACAACTGGGGTTGCTGAGCCCAGAAGTTTGCTAATCTGTACTGCTGGAGTTGGTGAGAGCATTTACAGCTACAGACCTGCGTATGCAGAAGCCCCTCAATTCAGTTGGCCTACCTAGTGACAGACTGTGCTTTCTCATCATCAAAGACCTTTCCAGATCAAGGAGGAGTAGTCGCTGTGGCAGTGTAGTGGTTAGACCAGTACTCTCTGATCCCTGGGCCCCCTCACTGAGAATGCCACTATCACACCTCTATGCTGCAGGTTTTATAACTCTTGCTGTGTTAGGCTGTTGGGAATACTGCCTTTCCAACAGTGCTTGGGTTGGGCTGTCTGACATACAGTGCTTTGAAAAAGTACTTGCCCCTTCCCAATTTCTTCTATTTTTGTATATTTTTCACACTTAATGTTTCAGATAATCAAACTCATTTTATTATTAGACAAGGATAACCCGAGTAAACCCAAAATGCAATTTTAATGATAATTTCATTTATTAAGGGAAAAAATCAATCCAACCCTGCCTGGCCCTTTGTGAAAAAGTAATCGGCCCCTTAGTTACTAAATCAACCAATTAAACAAATTTAATTGTATCCCCAGATAATAAGTCGGGGATACTATGGATGACCAATCGTCACACCGCGTTCACTGCTGCGTCTGCAGAGACTTTCTTGTGAGCGCTCTACTGGCCTCAAATTTCAACCGATTCTTTTCATATTTGGTGTGGACGTTGTGTGTGGTAAGGTCATGAAACCAATTGATTTTGGGAGTGATTACTCAAGGGGGTCCAGAGACACACATCAACCAGTGGGTAACCGGCTATCTCGTTGATAATTGGGTTCAATTTCACGAGACATGCCCAGGCTTGATTACTGGCAGCCCAGAATCTGAACATCTTTTAAAGTAGGAAGTTATTAATTATTTTGGCTCTCTAATGTTTCCTGTTGCACAGCATCTCTATTGAATTCAAAATTCCCTATTGCAATAACTCAAATGATTTTGATTGAAATCATGTCATACTTTGTGTGATTGTTTCTTGTGCAGACAGAAGGGGTGTAATTGATACTGGTCACTCTATAACCGAAATTTGCTGTGAACATTCCTAGAGCACAGAGAAGTTCTCATGTTGATTTTCTGGACCCTATACTCTTTCTTGCTGCGTTCACTGCAATTGTGGTTGGAAGTTCAAATTATGAACTTTGCCTTTGGAGGGAATGCTGTCACTCCTGGCATATACCCTGCTGCCATCCACCAACAGCATTTGTCTACTCTTTCAAATGGGTGACAGGTTTTAAATAACTTGTGACATTGATTAAATGCATTGATAGTTTAAAAGCTGCATTTTGTGTTTATTTATATTGTGTCTTATATTAAAATTAGTTGGATGATCCGAAGCATTTAGATATGACAAATAACCAAAAATGAAAGAAATCAAGAAGGGGCAAATACTTTTTCATAACACTACACAGCTTTCATACAGTTTCATGAAAAAAATGCAGAACGTGAATGCTTGATGTACAAATTTTTGATACAGATGCGCGAGGAATTAATGTAAAAATCAACTTTAATAATCTCACTAAAGTTTTGGGCCTACCAAGCTGCTGGGTCATTCCATAAAAACTCAACCAGAGTTCCAACACTGACTCAGATTTGGAAAAAAAAAAAAAACTGTGGGAGTACCTCTACATGCATAATGAACCTGTTGAATTTTAGGCTTGAACATCCAAGGGTCTCTGACACATGGCCTTCCAAAAAATGAGTGTTACACCCACTTTTTGCACTCAAAAAATTTATATGGTGTTTTGGAGGCCCATATCTTGGAAACCAATTGGGGTTTAGGGCTGAAAATGGTGATTCTGGGTATGTTGGGCCCAAGTTTTCAAAATTTGTCATCAGAATTGGCCTATCTTGTCTAATTTTTTGGTTGAAAGCTTCTAATTCATGAGTCTTTTCTTGGGAAAAAAACAAAAATGTGATTTTCAAGGGTTCTCTGTTGGCCAAGAGTCACTGACAGAGGGCTAATGATTCTGGATTCCTTTTATTTATGGATGGAAGATAGAGATTGACTGTGCTCAAGCCTTAATATGGAAGTAGAGCCTCAGAAATGGGTTCCAGTTGTAAAGGAGGGCCTTTTTTGTGCTAATTTTTGACTGGCAAGTTCATCATGTGGGCAATTACCCATAGTAATGAAACTTTTTCTACATGATTGCATATTTATTACCTTTATCCAATCAAAATTTAAACTTGTTTCCCATCTCCTTCACTGTTGAATGATTTTTTTGAATATAGGTCTTTTCTTCAAAAACATCCCCAACAGTTCCCATCATAGAATACAGTGGCAGTGAAGAAGTAAGCCCTCTGTCAGCACAAGAGCTTATATAAATGATAGCAACTTCTGCATGAGGGCAGTGTCCTGAGGAGCAAGCTTATAAAACTTGGCGCTCTGTCCTTGCAGTTCAGGTGTGGAAACCAAACATTATTATGCTCTGGAATGGCACCCAACAGGCAATCTTATGGACAGAAGCGAGTCATGACTGAAGTCCTTTGTTTCATTGCAGCTTAAAGTTGATGAATGCATCACTAATTTCATCTGAGTGCTCCACAAGACAACCTATATACCATTCCTTATCATGCATGCCTGAAACATACTTACCTGGCTGTTGCTCAGCACTATCTAGTTTGGCTGCTGGTTGCTCTTTACCTGCTGATCTCTTTTTCATTCTCAGTTGCATTGTGGAAATGGGAATGAAGTAATGATGGGATCTTGTGCCTGTTAGTTTTGCTGCTTTGTCAAATTATGCTGGCAACTTGAAGCTGTTTTCATTATGGACCACATCATTGACAGATATAAAAAAAGTATAGTCCTGGAATATTTTTACATGACCAATAATACAGTTGAGAACACCATGATAAAATAAAGAAACCAGGTTTAGTTTTTATAGCAGACTTTGAGAAGGCCTTTGATAAAATAAGATGGGATTTCATTTATCAATGTTTAGAATTTTTTAATTTTGGTGAGTCTCTAATACAGTGGGTTAAAGTTTTGTACAATAACTCAATCTCCAAAATTATAAATAATGGTTATATTTCAAAACCCATTGCCCTTTTACTGGGGGTAAGACAGGGCTGCCTGTTATCACCGTATTTATTATGGCAATAGAAATACTCGCTATAAAAATATGAACAAATAATAATATCAAAGGCTTGGAAATGCAAGGTCTCAATACAAAAATGTCAATGTATGCTGATGATGCAATTTTTCTATTGAGCCCTCATTATACATCGCTACAGAGCCATACAAAAGACCTGGATGACTTTTCAAACCTATCTGGGCTGAAGCCAAATTATGAGAAATGCCAAATATTGAGGCTTGGTTCCCTGAAAAATAGAAATTTCACTCATCCATGTAATTTACCAATTCATTGGACAGATGGATTGGTCAGTGTACTTGGTATACACATCCCAGAAAATATGAGTGAAATTTCAATGATTAATTTTAATAAGAAATTGAGTAAAATCGAAAAAATTCTGCTGCCCTGGAAAGGGAAATCTCTGACCATTTATGGCAAAATAACTTTAATTAACTCATTAGTTGTATCCCAGTTTACATACTTATTTATGGCATAACCAACCCATAAAGAATCATTCTTCAAAATATATGAACAGAAGATATTCAAATTTATATGGAATGATAAACCTGATAAAGTTAAACGTACATATCTCTACAACGATTATGTATCTGGTGGGCTAAAACTCTTAAACTTAAAAGCTTTAAATCTTTCACTGAAGGCTTCCCTTATTCCAAATTCTACTTCAATCCAAACTGGTTTTCGAGCAAATTACTTAAAAGTGTCCATCCTATGTTTGATAAAGGCTTCTCTCCATTTCTGCAAATTAAACCTATGCATTTTGCATTAATTAATGACGTTTTCTGGTGTCTCCAATTTTCTGGAAGAAGCTCTACAAAGTTGGTTACAATTTCAGTTTCACCCACCAGAAAATGCAGAACAAGTTCTACAACAAATAATATGGTTAAATTCTAATATACTTGTTGTTAGAATGATGATTTTTTGGAAACGCATGTTTGATATAGGTATTATTTTTTATAAGGGATATAGTGAATGAGGATAATAAACTCATGTCCTACAAACAATTTACTAGTTTTTATGGAACAGTCTGTCCATTGCAACAATATAATCAACTAATTGGAGCTTTACCTGCTTGGAAATCAAAAATTATTAAAGGAACAGGAGGGCATTTAGTCTGTAGGCCTCGTATGAAAATGGTAAATTGGTTAAAGAGAATAAAGATCAACAAACATATATACACATTTTATTTAAGAATAAAGAACTTAGTCACTATACCATACAGGATTCTAAATAGTTTGGAAAATATGTTAGATACACCAGTCCCATGGAATCAAGTTTTCAAAATCCTTTACAGTACATCACTTGATCCAAAGATTAGATATTTTAAATATAAGCTAATATATAAGTTCTTAGCAACTAAAAAGATGCTAAATATATGGGGAATAGAGTCATCACCCCTTTGTCGATTCTGTCAGGAAGAAGTGCAGTCAGTAGACCATTTATTTTGGTACTGTCCTATAATAGCCTTATTTTGGATAAAGGTACAAGGCTGGATATCTCAGTACAATAGTATACAGTTAGGTTTATTTAAAGTGTTACTGGGTGATGTAACAAAAGGAACACACCTAATCTGTAATATAATTGGATATTTAGCAAAAATATTTATTTTCAGGTTGACATCTGTGGAGGCATTAAGAATTGAGAAATTCAAAAATTTTGTCAAGTATTACAGTAGAATTGAGTGTGTGATGGCCCAGGAGACAGGACTTGTAATTTATGCCAAAAGATGGGATATAGTAAGGGAGGCTGAAGGTTGGGAATAATGAGAGATGGAATAGGTGAGCTAATAACTACTAATGCAAAAGGTGGAAAAGCATGGTGAAAGTAATCGTTATTGTATTTCTATTTTATTTATTTATTTATTTATTTAAATTTTTGTGTGTGTGTTGTGTTTTGTCGGGTGATGGTAGGAGGACTCGTACACAATTCTTTAACTGACTGAATTAATAAAGTTGTACTCGGGGGGGCGGGATATTAAAAAAAAAATAATAATAATACAGCTGAGAAGATGCGAGAATGTGTCCATCTGTTTCTGCCTGAAGGCTGGCTTGTGCAACAAAAGGTTTTGCCTTGCGACCTGGCAAAAAATGCCCTTCTGCATCAAATCCATAATCTTTTTGGATGATGACAGAGATTTGCAGCTGATATGGGTGACCCCATAATGTGTGATCTGAATGGGATTGGATGGAATTGTAGTTTTTCAAAAATTTGGTGCTGGGTGGCTGTAGTGAAAATTTTGCTGGTGTGGTGTGGCTGTGAAGTTCAGCCATGTGGAGCCAGCACAGCTGTGAGGAATAGTCAAATAGAATTTGGGCAGTTTCTCATCAAAATCTGCAATTTTTATTGTTTAGTACTTGTAATTTAATGATTCACGGACATCTGTAAGATGTTCTAGAAAATATAAAGTGGACATGATAAAGCTTCTTTCCCTTACGTTACTACTTATCGCAGTGATTCCTAAACTCAGTCTTGGGGGCCCCCTGTGTATGCTGGTTCTTTCTTCCAACCACAATTGCAATAAAAAATTTTAACAAGCAGCAAATATAACTAGCTGCTAATTTTCTTGGTATGTGCTTTGGATTCTTAGATGGATTACTTATATTACTGATCAACTTAATGCCAGAAAAATGCAATACCACAAGGAATATAAGTAATCCCCTAGTTCATATTGTGCTTCTTGCAAAGTGGCAAACAATTACATAGAAAAGAGGTAAAATTAAGCAATGAGCTAATAGGCCTCTAACTTAAGATGAGAAAGCACTGCGAAGCAGCGCAAGATGGCTTACTCTTGCAAATTTCCGTGATACAAGCATGGATGTTGTAAGTGAGATATTTTAGTAAGCAAGATCGGCGTTTGGCCTTTCTGAAGTTCGTTCAGGTACAGTGGGCTCCAAAATTACCAGACTTCTTTCTTTACCCCGAAGTCATCAGCTAAGTTCCAGTATAGCAGACTTAAACGCTAGCGACGTCTTTGGCGGCGTTAATCAGATCAGCTCAAATACAATGTAGCTGTGGCTCCCAAATGAAGCCGTATGTATGTGATTGAATCCTCCTTTGAATCGTCACAGGAGACATAATTTCCATTCCATAATTCTGTACATTGTTGTTTATCTTAGTCTCACAGTACTACATGCAGCACATGCTTGTGTTTGCCTTCATGTAAAACTTTGTATGTTAGCATATCAGGCTATGGTGCACTGTGTCACTGTGCGAGTTTCCGATGTTAAAAAAAAAAGTTACGTGATTGCATGATTTGTCTCACTAGACGTGTTTTGCAGCACTGATATGTATTGAAATAATATTCCTGTCATTTTTCCTGTGTAATCACGAAATTTGAACTGTGCTATTTCTTCTTGTGCGCACTTACTGTATGGTGATTAGTTCTCTGGATGCTTTACAGCGACCTTTAAGTTGAATTATTAATGCGCATTAGTTGTCTGACACTTTGGACGAACTGATTTTATTTTTCCATTTTCTGAATTAAAACGACTCTTACATTTATATGGGATAAATAGGATCTCAAATTCGTGAGCCCTAGATATCATATTTATGAAAATTACTGCTTTCATTTCATAAATGTGATATCTCAGGCTCTCTCGGTAGAGATCCTCTGTATATCGTAACCACACATGCATGTACGCATAACCTTTCGAAATTTCACACGCGCATAATGCTTAAATGAGGGGGGCGATAGGTCACTGCGGCGGCTACATTGATCTCGCACGCACCCTAAATTCTTGGTGCAGTATAGGGGTATATAGTAGCCAAGGTTACTATAGACCGGTGTTTCCCAACCCAGTCCTCAGGGCACACCGGTCAGATCCAGGTATTTGTTCTGTGCCACCTTAAGCACGCCTGATGCAAATGATCAAGCCCATGATTTGTCACATCAGGTGTGCCTAAGGTGGCACACAAGAAATACCTGGATCTGACTGGTGTGCCCTGAGGACTGGGTTGGGAAACACTGGAATAGACCACCCAGACCCTCCTTGGAAGTTTTTATAAGACTGGGATTCAGTAGCCCACTGCATTTTTTATTCTATTTTTATTATTTAACTTATTAAAAGGTGCTATGTGTAACTTTCATAAATTTGACATGACTGTCACTGGTATTGGCATAAGTAAACTGAGGTCAGCATTCTGCTGCTCGCTCACTAGTCTGAATGACGTGATCAGTGAGGTTTGTAGCTAGCTAAGTTACACTATGATTATACTTTGACTAACACTGATTTTCAAAATTATTTTAATAGAGCGTAATATAGTAAGCAACCTAATATTGGCAGGTGACGGTGAAGTAATCCATTCTTGAGAGTTGTAACCGTAGCATGATACACTGAATGCATTTATATGATATGCAGCTACAGCCAGCTTGAGCAATCGCTGTTTAGCTGACGTTGGCTTTCATCAAGAGGCTCAGCAATGTCAGACCATTGCAATATTTTCTGGATGAAAACCCAAGTGGTTTGAGACCTTGACGGGATATTATTAATAAAATGTGTTGCCATGTTTCATTATTGATGTGATGGCTTCAATCACACCTCTCATTTCATTGAATACATGTGCTAATTTTTCATCATAATTGAACAGACCTTTTTATTGTCAGCTAATGCTAGTGTACAGAAGGGGTCTGGTAGTAGGTTGAGACAGTGGTAACATAATCCGAAACTCATTGGTAATGAACATGATGGGAGTAGGAAGAGTAAGATAAGACTGGAGATAATGTACAAAGTATAAAATGTACAAAGTAATATAACAGGTTCTACCGAACAGGTGTTTTTGGTGTTATCCTGCAACTCAGGATTATTGTGTCATTGTGTGGTTTCAAAGGACTAGTTTACAAACACGGCATTCATTAATTATTGACTACTGCATGTTCATATTGCTCTTGATAGCCAGTTTTATATGACTCGGATTAATTACTGTCTTTTTTATTTCATTTTTATTCTTTAATCACTTTTATTAAATATTGTGCTATATGATATGCTTTCAAAGTACCAGTTTACGGACGCGTCACTGTATAGATGTATTTAAAACATTATGTTCATATTTGCTTTGTCCAGTAAAAAGCCATGGGGTTCAAAGACACCCAGATAGGCAAGAAGTTGTTATACAAAATAAATTTTTTTAATGTAATTGCGCCTCTCTCATTTAAATTTTAAAATGCATAAAACACAACAAATAAGCACATTTCATATATTATTTAGAATATGTTGTTTGGTTGGTAATGTGTTTAGATTTAAACACTAAATATTAGTTTAGTGTCATTTCTTTGGGGGGGAGGACCGTCATGCAGTTTCCCAATTCCTAAAATAGCTCTAAAACAACAATTGGTTAGCCCTTGAAAATCTAATTTTAATTTCCACCTATGGAAAGATTAATATTTCAGACAGATTCTGAAAGCCTGGATCCAAATTCCTACAGGTGGTGATTTTCAGCCCCAAACTCTCATTTGTTTCCAGGATATTGACCTCCAAAAACCCCCCAAATTAGCCTTTGCAATTTGTGACCGCAAACAGTAGGCATGGCACTCGACTTTTGGAAGGCAATATCTCAGAAAATTTTGGGAGTTTAGAGGCACTCCCTCAAATTTTTTGAGCCGAATTTGAGTCTGTGACCTTGCAAGGTTCCTGAACTTTGGTTGATTTCATATGGAATGACCCTGCCAGATGAGCTTCAGTATGCATTGCCACGTAAATGTGACACTTTACGAGAGGGATTGAGTACCTTTCTTCCAAGAGATATTCCCTCATTTGTTGTTTTGATGCTGGTGACAGAGAGCACTGTCTGACACGTTACAAAATCTCCCATAATGAGTCTCACGTCTGGTGACTCTGAAGGTGGTGGTGTATGCTTGACATCATTTTCATACTGCTAATACCATTCAGCGACCCCTTGTGCCCTGTAGTTTGGGTCATTGTCATCCTGGAAGAGATCAATCCTATCAGGAGTGCTTCATCATACAATATAAAGGTGATCACTGAAAATAACTTTGCACTGATGCGCTGCAACCCTCCTGCCTTTAAGGGGACAACTGGACCAAAACCATGCAAGAAATTGAATGGAAGAATCTGTATTTGTTACACTTGTCCACACATTTATACAGGTTTTTATTGGAGTGTGTTGGCACCCATCTTTCAGTGCCAGTAACACAAATTTTAATGCTTTACCAGCACATTAGTTAATGAATTGTTTGTATGAGTTATCTCATAAATTAAGAATAAACATTATTCTAAGGCACTGGTGACTCTTCTTCTCTACTTTTTTTCAGATGTGAACACTGAGAACCCGGATGAGAAGTCTATTATCACTTATGTTGTTTCCTTCTATCATTATTTCTCCAAAATGAAGGCCCTGGCAGTGGAGGGGAAGAGGATAGGGAAGGTTAGGAAATAGGAGATGTTTTGACTGAATGCATTTGTACCTTTTATTTCATTGGCAATCTCAGTATTGCTTGATTTTCTCCCAAAATTATTTGCTTATACTTCAATGTGTGATCAGAAACACTTTTGTGGTAATTAGATGTGTCATTGTGGAAGATATTATGCATTTGAATTTGTATAACATTATTCCGCATTGTATATTTCATTCTTGAATGTGCATACTATTACTATCATTGTTAAAAATACCTGGAGACACTTATTTTTAGACATGTATGCCAATTTATTGGAAGGCTCATCTTAACCCACGTTTTAAAATAGTCTGTGTGGTTAGAAGGCCACAGTTGTACAGTTAGACCCTTTATCAATCACAGGGCAATGCCCAGTTGTTTAGAGGGGGCTGTAACCATTTGTGTACTGTACTGTTCTGCTCCTCTAAGGGACTGGCCCGGGGCAGTGGCTTGCAGTGGCCTGCCAGTGCAGTAACTGTCCTGCTTCACTAGGGCATTGGCCTGGGGCATATAACTAGTGTCTCGATACAGTGGAATCTTGCTGTCCTTACTGGCCCGGCACCATGAGGAAACCGGCTCGAGACAGCAATAGCCTAAATCTTGGAACCATTGAATGTACAGTCCAATGCCTGCCTTACAGGGCTACCAGACATGAACTCTACTGCCTCAGCAGAATTGTGGGCCACGTCACCCATCGGCCACTGCATTTTCAAATGAATTATACAAAGTTTTAATCAAAACTCCATTTTTTATTTTAAAATTCATGAGGCTGTATTACACCCTTCTGCCTAGGTATGATTATTTCCTTCTACTTAAAATTATGTTTATGCTGCAGAAAGAAAGCCAACAATCTACTGAGATAAATGGCCGACTGAAAAGTGTGATTAGAATTCATTAACATTATACTTGCCCAATCATAACCTGCCGACTCTTCTTTAAAATTCAATCGCTGGATATTCATATTTTAGTTAGTATGCTAATGCTATCTTGGCTATTTTTGTTTTGGATTCATCTGGTTTTGTTCAGTGTCATGAGCTAGCTTATTAATATGTATAATTAGTTCAGCAAAAAGCAGTGAGGTGCAACATTTTCACATTGATTGTAACAAGGTCATTTTACCCACCTGATGTATTTTGAACAATTATATTCAGAACGGTTTATTTATCAAATTGGCTGGCTAGTTAGGTGACTAGGCCATTTCTGCTGAGGGTACAGCAGGCATTTACAATGTAATTGCAGTACTGCGAGCATGGACTGTACAGTCAATGGTTCCAGGACCGAAGGCAACCATTGTCTTGAACCAGTCTCCTCGCTGCAAGGCCAGAAAGGACAACAAAATTCCACTGTCTCAAGACACTAGTTCAGTGGCCAGTCCCCTAGTGGATCACAGCAGTTACTGCACTGGCAGCTCGGTATCTCGCAGCGCAGTAAAGCACAGAAAATGCTACAGCCCCTACTTCGGTTGTTTGTGGTACCGTCTATAAAGGAGAGTTCAGCTTCTTAGGCCACTTGCTAAAGTGACCTATATACCTCTACAGAGTTTAAATAACACCAGACATTTTACTGCATGTATTTTTCGGACTTATGTCCCAGCGAAACTTATGGTTCGCAGTTTGACAGGAAGTGCATGCTGACTCAATGTGGTTGTGCCCTGCCAAACTGATGGCATAGCAGAAATCTGCAGAACTGGTGAATGTGATTGCACAATCCAACCAGGGATATGTATGCTTTTGCAACTAGACTGTCAAAATGTTTGTCCTGTTACACTGAAATGAAAGATGATGCTGCAGGGTTTAAATATCAAGCTAGATGTAACTTGATGTTGTCCTTGATTTTGATGAATCTCGTCGATACAGTCAGCAAAAGAGTTGTCATTGGAATTCTCGTTTAGGTCTTGGACAATGCCATTGAGGCGGAGAAGATTATTGAGCGCTACGAAGCCTTGGCTTCTGAGCTCCTTGAGTGGATCGAGAAGACCATCGCCATCATAAGCAACCAGAGGTTTGCCAACTCTCTGACTGGTGTGCAGCAGCAGCTCCAGGCTTTTACCACCTATTGCACCATTGAGAAACCCATGAAGTAAGAACCCACCTTACATCATCCACTGCACCATCGAGAAACCCATGTGACAAGCGCCCTCCTTAGAACTGTATGTCACTCCAGGCAAACATTGATAATTGGTCTTTGCTGTGGTGGTTCTGGCTGAAGGTGCCATACACTCCTGTCTGTGACCTTCCACTCTGGGCTCTCAGCTCCTCCATCGCGGTCCATTATGTTATTTTACAGTAGACCACTGTTGAGATTTAGCCTTGTTTTTATACACTGTGGTAACGCTGTCAGGAGGTAGCTTCCTGCTGCCTTGTCTATGCTTCACCATGATGACAGGAAGTAAACATCCATCTGAAATAGTCAATTTACTTTGGGAAACTGAACACTCCACAGATATTTTAAAATAATGACAACATACATGTGTGGATGCTCGCAAACACACACATGCATGCATTCTCACACACACACACACACACACACACACACACACACACACACACACACACACGGACGCTTGCACACGCACACTCACAGACACAAAATGCGCGTACAGTGAAAGGTTCATTGGAAGTATTTGCGTTCTTGAGTGAAGCCCTTACAATAAAAACCGAAATGTACTGAGCAACAAATGTGACAGATGACTGGCGGCATTTAAGATCAGAAAGTGCAGATAGGAGGAAAAGTCCACTTTTAAGGGAGAGTGAGCTTGAGTCTTCTGGAAGGCTGGCCATCTCTGTATGCAATACCACCTCTGTCTCCCTCTGGAAATGGAGACAGTGGTATGTGGATTGCTTTGGGGATGGCCTGCACTGTAGGTCATGTCAGCTTGTCTTGCCATCAGGCTGCAATACTGGTATATCAAAAAAAAATATGCTTCACCAGTGAACTCAGATATTGTCTATGCAGACAGGCGGACACAGCCAATTGTAATCATACAAAATGAGACATAAAACATGGCACCACTGGAATAAATTAAAAAAGTTGGAATGTACACCTATGGCATTTAATTTAGAATATCCAACGTGAGTGTTCTTGACTGGTTAAAATCTTTAACTGAGAAAATCGGTCCATTAACTTCCATGTTGTGATACATTGAAACTTTTTTGGACAATTTTTAACTTGTTTTTTGTACCCCCCCAAAAAACTTTCTGGGGATGCTCTGATTTTGGAAGAAAGCTGTCGCCGCTACGTCCGCTGCAGATATTTTGGCGGCAGTGCAGGAGCGCTATAAATAATAAATGGATTTCTTTAATTGTTGACACATGGCTAGGTCATGGGAACCTAAACCAGTGCAAGTTTGACAAACAGCATGATTCAAGCCTTTTTTTGGGCTTATGAAGGCTTAGATAGGCCCGAAAATGTTCAAAAATGTTAATCCCATCATAGCCGGCTTCTTTTGGCGATCCCTCCTAAAAATTACAGTAAGACGATGCATGAACAACGGTTCATCTGGGCTTGTCAATCAGGCCCCTGGTTTGGCCCCTGTGGTTGTGTTGGGGAAGGTGGGGGGATTGCTGAAAGGGAGAACGTTGTGTGTCGGGCGATACATTTGTGCTCAGGCAGTCCCCCCACCCTGTCCACTAGTTAGAAATGTGTGACTCAGATATTTTTTTGATGTAGACTTCATTTGTGTTATACAACAGTGAAATTCTTTAAAAAACAAATTAATATGTTACAAAAAGAAAGCCAAAATCTACAAGAATTCCTTTTCAGGTTTAGAAATCAGGTAGAAAATTTGGTCTCATTTTAATGTTTATGATAAATGATCATATTTTACTTAAAGTTTTTACTGATTTTCACTCCTCTTTCTTTCTTAAGTTTCCCTCCAGGACAGTAGTATTCTTAATATAACTCTGTAAAGATAGGTCACTGTTTGGTGGTGGATCGTTTTCATGGCAGTGTCAGTCACTCCTGATGAGTAATTTGATAAAATGAAAGTTTTCTGTGTTATTTCAAGGTTCCAGGAGAAAGGAAATCTAGAGGTTCTCCTCTTCACGATCCAAAGCAAACTCCGTGCCAACAACCAGAAGCCATACATGCCTCATGATGGGAAGCTGATATCGGATATTAACAAGGTGCTGCTCCTACAGGGCGCGTTTCCCACATGCTTAACCAGGGTGGCAGCCCTCAGTGCTCATGTCTGTGTTTACATACTTGGTGTGTTAAAATCAGACTCAATTTTCTCAATCATGTGCAGTTCCCGGAAGGGCCATTGCAACCTCTTAGTGGTCCTTCAGTGGAAGTGGTTCCTCTGCGTATATTAAAACTCATGCGTGCCTTATGCAATAGCCACAAGGGGCATGAGAAAAACAGCGGTGTGCAGTCTAAAGAGGTTGGGTCAACATCAGCTTCAATGCTACCACCCTATGTCGGCCCATGGGAGTACGCACTAGAGGAAGGTGCCCACATAATTGGCTTCATTTTTTTTTTTTATTAAGGAGCTTGCCCTTATTTCGTGGACTTTCAGGATTTGCATTATTCATTATATTGAAGAAAGTCATTGCATGCATTTATGTTATTTGAAAAAAGAACAAATGGAGGAAAGATATTCACCACGGGAACAAATGGCCATGTTCAAAATTGCATACTTGTTAACCACATTCTACATCAGTATAAATTGGATATTACATGCTACTCTTCACAGCAGTATACAGTATATTAGCCGTTACGTGCCTTAAGAGGAACTTTGCAAAGGCTTCTTTGCCAAGTGCGTCCTCGCTAAAGCATTAGTAGTTAATAAATCCTTGCTGTGAGGTATATATCACTTGTTTAACCAATCAATGTTTTAAAGACAGGGTGTTATCATCATACTATAACTAAATTGATTCAGATTGTATTTTTTTAATTAACCCTTTTGCGTAGATATAGACGCAGGCGTCCGTAAATTCCTAAATTTAATTCCTAAATAATTTTGTAATTGAATTTCCAAATGTCTTGATTCACTGGAATAATTTTCCACAGTCTCTGTGACACAAATTCTGAGTTGTAAAGGCTAAATAGGCTCATGTACAACAGAAAAACTTGGCATTATTTGTATTCTTACAAATAATAAGGGGTTAAATAAGCCTACAGAAATAATAAAAAGGAAGAATACAGGAATAAAATATAATTAAGAAAAGGCTAAAAAAGGCTAAAAGGCCTTGTCTGCTCGTTTCATTTTTATTCAATCAGAGCTTGATTGCTCCAGTAAATTGGCTTGTGGCAATGTGGTGTCTGGCAGTTGTTCATGGAGGGCAAAAGGCTGTGACTGAATGCAGGGGTGGTGGTGTTTCGGCCTTATTTATAAGATTATTCAGGTGCTGCCATTTTTGTCATTAATAAAAAGTAATCACATGATCATCTTCAAATTATTGTAAATTAATTGGATGAAATATTATCAAATGATCATTGTGATATTATCATGTGCAAATTAATTTGATACTCTTTCATTCCAAATCTGTGCATAAAGTATAAATATTTACCCATGAAATAAACACTTGTATTCGAAAGCGCATGCGTATTGTGTGCTCTGCAAGAACGGAGAGTTGTGAGAGGGATCTTTTGGCGGTTCTTTGCTGTGAACGAGTGGGCTGGATCTGTTATGATTCTGCCTTGTTCTGTTCATGTTTTGCCCATGCTCATGATCCATGCCATGTTTTGTTTCTGTTTATTCCTGTATATTCTGCCATTGTCCATTCCCTCAGTTATATTCCGGTCCATGTTTTGTTTTTCACCATGCATTGCACTTGGTCTCCCCTGTCTAGTCTTGTGTTATGTGACAGCTTATTTCCCCTAGTATTACGTGCCACGCTTTCAGGTGATTTCATGGTTTCTGGGTTTCCAATCATTCCTTCTAATCTCGTTTGCTTCCTTCGCCTTGCTGTCCTGTCTTTACTAACAATACTAACAGTTTGTTGTTTTAGTTAAACCTACTAACTCTAACTAACATTGTATATAATACTAACTTACTAACGAGCACTAGGGATTGTATAGCCGCACTTTGCTAATTGATTAACAAGCTCTCAGCACTCGCCCTATTCTAGTCTCCGCCCCTTGTCTTCACTCGATCTACTTGCCTGCGTTTCAGCGGATTCTCCGCACCTGCTTAACTCTGTTCTGCCTCTCATTATCTGTGCACGTTAGAACTCCCTAACCACAGCTGTATGTTTGTCAATAGGCTGTCTCGTGATCCCTGTCCGCGTTTTGGCTTTTGCCAATTTCATGTGATTAGGCCCCCCCTTTTGTTTGCTCCTTCGTAATTAGTCTGATCCAATTCACCTGTCCCTAATCATAGCATGTGACTTCCCTTGTGTGTATTTAAGCAGTCTTCTCACAGCAGTTCCCCGTCAGAACGTTTCCCTTGGTTTGCCTGTGCTACGCTTGTTTTCGCCTTGTATTCTTTGTGATTCACTTCTGACTGGACCGTCCCTGATTTACGATTTTGGCTCTGTTTTGGATTTTTGTTTGCATCTGTGTATCGAACCTTTTTTGCCCGACCACGAGTTTTGTGTTTGCTGCCCTGATTACGACTTGGATTACGTCCCTGGGATTCTGATTTTTGGATTGTGGACTTTGTACTGTTGCCACCTGCTCTGCGGGGGTTCGCCCCCTTTCCAAATAAAACACAAGCTTTTGGTTTACTTGGTTCTCGCGTCTGGTTCCTGAGCGTAACCTCACATTACGTTCTGACCAGCATGGAACCAGCGAGTATCCAACCGCTGCAGGCTGCAGTAAAGGAACAGGGCACCCAGCTGGAATTCCAACAGCAGCAACTTCGGGCTATGATGCAACATATACAGGCCATGTCCCACCAGATGGCAGACCTAACCCGCTCAATACAAGGTGCACAGTCCCTCTACGCTCCCCAGCAACCCACAGTTACCACTCCTGCTCCCGTGCCAGCGCCTGCTACTGTCCCACCTCCTCCGGTCCACGAACCATGCCTACCTCCTCCTGAGAAGTATGATGGCGAACCTGGGTCCTGCCACGCCTTCCTGACGCAGTGTAAGCTGATTTTCAGTCTTCAGCCTGCCATCTTTCCCTCTGAGCAATCCCGCGTGGCTCACATCATCACGCAGCTAACTGGGAGAGCCAAACAGTGGGCTACGTCAGCCTGGGAAGCGGGGCTACCCTGTGTTCAGTCATCTCGTCTGTTTGAAGAGGAGATGAAGTGGGTCTTCGATCGTTCCAAGCACGGCTATGAGGCTGGGAGAGAAATCCTCCGCATCCGCCAAGGTTGTCGCTCAGTATCCGACTATGCCATTGAGTTTCAGACCCTGGCGACCAACAGCAAGTGGCAGGAGAGAGCGCTCAACGACGCCTTCCTCAACGGCCTGTCAGAACGGATAAAGGATGAACTTCTCCCACGTGACCTGCCCGAAGACCTTAACCGGATTATTGAACTGGCTATCCGAATTGACGCACGCTTGGAGGAGCGAAGACGGTCCACCTACGGTGCCAGGAACCCTAAACCTCCGGTGATGACCCCTTCTCTGCCTCTACCTGACGTTAAACCCAAGCCTCCCCTCGAATCAGAGCCCACGCAGGTGGGTCGCACCAAGCTGATGAGCGAGGAAAGGGATCGCAGACGAAGAGATCGGGTTTGTTTTTACTGCGGACAAGCCGGACACTTCATCTCACGGTGCCCCAGTAAAAAGCCACGCCCACTAACGAGGGGAGGAGCGTTAGTGGGTGTTACTCCTGTCGAGCACTCCTCTAAGAACTGCACCTGTTTTCCTGTTTCCCTGGAATGGAGTGGAGGAGGGAGGAAGACAACCGCTCTGATCAACGCTGGAGCTGAGGAAAACTTCATTGACCAAGAAGCTGCCCAGAAATGGGGCATCCCCATGGAGGAAGTCTTCCCCAACCGAGTTATTTACTCCCTCAATGGCCAGAGCATTGGTCACATTACCCACGTCACCGGTCCCATCAAGCTACGGATTTCAGGAAACCACCAAGAGTCCATAAGGCTCTATATTATCCAGTCTCCTCATGCCCCAGTCATCCCAGGGCATCCCTGGATGGCCAAACATCTGCCTGAAATCGACTGGGGTAAACACGAGATAAGGGGATGGAGTCCCAATTGTGCTCAGTCCTGCCTCAGTGACGCTCTGGATCATGTCCCTGCTCCCCTTTCTGAAGAGATTCCTAACCTTGAGAAGGTTCCCCCAGAATTCCATGACCTGAAGGAGGTGTTCTCCAAATCTCGGGCCACCTGCTCGCCCCCACACAGACCCTATGACTGCGCCATCGACCTTAAGCCAGGTACTATGCCCCCTAGAGGCCGTCTGTTTTCCTTGTCTCGCCCTGAAACTCTGGCCATGGAGAAGTACCTGAGTGAGTCCCTCGCGGCTGGCATCATTCGCCCTTCCTCATCTCCTGCTGGTGCTGGCTTCTTTTTCGTGGGTAAAAAAGACAGATCTTTACGGCCATGTATTGACTACAGGGGACTTAATGAAATCACAATCAAGAATAGATATCCTTTACCCCTCATGAATACTGCTTTCGACCTCCTCCAAGGAGCTAAGATCTATACCAAGCTGGATTTACGAAACGCCTATCATCTTGTCCGCATTCGGGAGGGGGATGAATGGAAAACTGCGTTTAACACTCCCACGGGACACTGGGAATATTTGGTGCTTCCTTTCGGCCTTACTAACGCCCCAGCAGTCTTCCAGAATCTTGTAAATGATGTATTACGTGACATGATTAACAAGTTTGTCTTTGTCTACCTTGATGATATCCTGATTTTTTTTCCAAGTCACAGGAGGAACACTCTCGCCATGTCCGCCAAGTCCTCAAGCGCCTGCTAGAGAATCGCCTGTTTGTCAAAGCTGAGAAATGTGAATCCTCTGTCCAGACCACCTCTTTCCTCGGATACATCATTTCCCCCGGCACCATTCGTATGGACCCTGTCAAGATCGAGGCTGTTACCGATTGGCCCAAACCTTCGGACCGTAAGTCGTTACAACGCTTCCTGGGATTTGCTAATAGACGGTTCATTCGTAATTACAGTTCTGTAGCTGCACCCCTGACTGCCCTGACCTCCAGTAAAATCAAATTCCAATGGTCTGAGGAGGCCAATAGAGCCTTTAATAATCTCAAGACCCGCTTCACCTCTGCCCCTATCCTAACTATTCCTGATCCCAAGCTTCAGTTCATTGTTGAAGTTGACGCCTCCAATGTGGGAGTCGGAGCGGTCCTCTCCCAGAGATCGCCCGAGGATGGCAAGATCCACCCGTGTGCCTACTTTTCCCGTCGCCTGAGTCCCTCAGAACGCAATTATGACATCGGCAACCGCGAGCTGTTAGCGGTCAAGCTGGCATTAGAGGAGTGGAGGCAGTGGCTGGAGGGAGCTGAACTTCCGTTTCTCGTTTGGACAGACCACAAGAACCTGGAGTACCTCCAGTCTGCCAAGAGACTTAACCCTCGACAAGCCAGGTGGGCGCTATTTTTCTCTCGTTTTAATTTCCACCTGGCCTATCGCCCCGGTAGCAAAAATGTTAAGCCTGATGCCTTGTCTCGATGCTTTGGAGTAGATACTGAAGAGCCCAGTACTGAAACCATTCTCCCTAAAGGAACTTTTGTCAATGCCATTGAATTGGATATAGAGACTGAAGTAAGAAATGCCCAAAATGATTCTGCTGCACCCAGTGCTTGTCCTGATCACTGTTTATTCGTTCCTGTTAACCTGCGCCCCCGAGTCCTGGACTGGGGGCATGCATCTAACCTTTTATGTCATCCAGGAGTCCGTCGCACCCTTAACTTCATCACACGCCGTTTCTGGTGGCCTGGCATTAATCAAGACGTCCAGAGTTATGTTGCTGCCTGCTCGGTCTGCGCCCAGGGAAAGGTATCACATCAACCCCCACATAGCTTACTACAACCCCTGCCCACTCCTCACCGTCCTTGGTCACACATCGCCTTAGATTTCATCACTGGCCTTCCCCCATCCAACCACTTCACTACCATTCTCACTGTTGTAGACAGATTGTCCAAAGCGGTCCACTTCATTCCCCTCACAAAACTCCCCTCTGCCCAAGAAACAGCCAACCTCATCATCCAGCACGTTATTAGGTTACACGGTATCCCTACAGACATCACTTCCGATCGCGGACCTCAATTCACAGCTAAATTCTGCAAAGCATTCTGCAATTCACTAGATATTTCAGTCAATTTATCATCAGGTTTTCACCCCCAGACCAACGGCCAGACCGAGCGGGCCAATCAATACATAGAAACTGTCCTTAGATGCATTTGCCTTAAGAACCCCTCCTCCTGGAGCCACCAACTTCCCTGGGCAGAATATGCCATCAATAGTCACACCTCCACTGCATCCGGACCATTTCAAGCTTGTCTTGGCTATCAGCCCCCCTTGTTTCCCTGCCAGGAGGAGGAGGTAGCTGTCCCCTCTGTTCGAGAGTTCATTCGTCGCTGCAGACGCACGTGGAAGAATACTCGGGAGGCGCTGCTCAGGTCGGTGGCCCGCATGAAGACCCCGGCGGACAAGAGACGCACTGCTGCCCCATCCTACCGACCTGGGCAGCGCATTTGGCTGTCCTCCAAGGACATTCCCCTAAGGGGGAGTGGGGGTAAACTTTTCCCTAAGTTCCTTGGCCCCTTTACCATTGAAAAAGTGTTTAGCCCCACTGCTGTCCGCCTCCGTCTGCCCCTTTCCATGCGCCGCATTCACCCCACTTTCCACATCTCTCAGATCAAGCCTGCTGTAACCCACCCCCTGTCTTCTGGTCCTGATCCCCCACCACCCACCCGTATCATCGACGGAGGCGAGGCCTATACGGTCCGGACACTACTGGACTGTTGTCGACGAGGACGAGGTTTCCAGTACCTCGTCGATTGGGAGGGCTACGATCCGGAACACCGTAGCTGGGTCCCTTCACGCCACATTTTGGATAAGACTTTGATCACAGACTTTCACGCTTCTCACCCTAGGCCTACGAGGTGAAACGCCAGGAGGCGTTTCTTGGGGGGAGGGTACTGTTATGATTCTGCCTTGTTCTGTTCATGTTTTGCCCATGCTCATGATCCATGCCATGTTTTGTTTCTGTTTATTCCTGTATATTCTGCCATTGTCCATTCCCTCAGTTATATTCCGGTCCATGTTTTGTTTTTCACCATGCATTGCACTTTGTCTCCCCTGTCTGGTCTTGTGTTATGTGACAGCTTATTTCCCCTAGTATTGTGTGCCACTCTTTCAGGTGATTTCATGGTTTCTGGGTTTCCAATCATTCCTTCTAATCTCGTTTGCTTCCTTCGCCTTGCTGTTCTGTCTTTACTAACAATACTAACAGTTTGTTGTTTTAGTTAAACCTACTAACTCTAACTAACATTGTATATAATACTAACTTACTAACGAGCACTAGGGATTGTATAGCCGCACTTTACTAATTGATTAACAAGCTCTCAGCACTCGCCCTATTCTAGTCTCCGCCCGTTGTCTTCACTCGATCTACTTGCCTGCGTTTCAGCGGATTCTCCGCACCTGCTTAACTCTGTTCTGCCTCTCATTATCTGTGCACGTTAGAACTCCCTAACCGCAGCTGTATGTTTGTCAATAGGCTGTCTCGTGATCCCTGTCCGCGTTTTGGCTTTTGCCAATTTCATGTGATTAGGCTCCCCCTTGTGTTTGCTCCTTCGTAATTAGTCTGATCCAATTCACTTGTTCCTAATCATAGCATGTGACTTCCCTTGTGTGTATTTAAGCAGTCTTCTCACAGCAGTTCCCCGTCAGAAAGTTTCCCTTGGTTTGCCTGTGCTGCGCTTGTTTTTGCCTTATATTCTTTGTGATTCACTTCTGACTGGACCGTCCCTGATTTACGATTTTGGCTCTGTTTTGGATTTTTGTTTGCATCTGTGTATCGAACCTTTTTTTCCCGACCACGAGTTTTGTGTTTGCTGCCCTGATTACGACTTGGATTACGTCCCTGGGATTCTGATTTTTGGATTGTGGACTTTGTACTGTTGCCTCCTGCTCTACGGGGGTTCGCCCCCTTTCCAAATAAAACACAAGCTTTTGGTTTACTTGGTTCTCGCGTCTGGTTCCTGAGCGTAACCTCACAGGATCTCTCGTTAGTTAAGAGCGAACTAAAGAGACGTTTTAGTTACGAATGTGTTTGGGAAACCGATGCTATTTTAAGAACGATTGTAAGAGTCATTAAAGAGTTTCTTGATGTTAAGACGCTTTCGGGAAACCCGCCGCGGAACAACTAAACTGAACTCCCAAGCACAACTAAACAAACCTTAGAGCTATGCCGCCTTCCCAGTGTCAGGAGTGCAGGACTTAAGTAATAGGAGGCTTGACACTCTCGTTATGTTGTGACTGTCATGTTTTAAACCCGCAGTGTGTGAGAATTACTCCCATCTCGTGGTGCCATAATAGAACGCAAACAACCGAGTAGTACTCTCTGGCACCTCCCCCTCTAAGCGCGTCATTACCACTGCGGAAGCTGCGAAGAGTCCAGAATGTGTCAATATGTCTATAACTACACTGGTCACAGAAGAGTCCACGCTTCTTACTGATGTCCACGCTTACATTTATTCCAAGTGAGTTACATGGAGCACTGTGAAAACTATAAGACAAACAAAACGGTTTCAATCGCACAGCTCAAAATCGGCGATTAAAATACTCTGCGTGTTTATTTGCCTTATACAAGCAAGTACAACATTACAAGAAAACAGGAAATTTAAGCAATCATTACCGTGTTCGCCTGGAAGACCAGCTGTAGAATAATTGACGGGAGCATATTAATCCATTGTTTACATTTGCCGTTTCTCTTACTTTCTGTTTAAAAGAAAGTTTTCTTGGGGGGTTGGGGGGATGACGTGGCAATTGGAAATAGCCTAATTATTACCTGGAGATACTTCTAGTGTTGGAGTGCTTGCCGTTCTAGTGATTAATTCACTTAGTCACGAAGATGATAAACTGGTATCACTTTGGTCTATTCTGTCTGACTAGAGGGAGGACATCAACCCCCCCTTGGCAAATCAGCTGAAATAAATTAGTATGAAACACGAGAAAAACTCTCGGAAAATTCGGTTGAAAAAGTTTCATCAAGCACAGTCGCCTTCTACTATGACTTATGTGCAGAGTAACAGCAACTGAAAACTGTTGCAACGGAGCTTTTCCAGTGTAAGCTAACTAACAAACTAGCCGTCTCTGCCATTTTATATTGCAAATTATCCAACTTAAACGGGAGGATAAAGTGGTTGCTGGACTACGCTGCCCTGGTTCTAACATTACGCCAAAATAAACTTCACTGTTAGATTTAATTACCTGTCTAGCAGAAAGGTTGCAACCTGCGCGTCTGTTTTCAAGTCCTTCTCGCTCATGAGTTGTCTCCACCTGGGAAAAGCTACGCCGATGTAGACTCCCGTTTTATCCCGGTCATGTTTTCATTTTCTTTTATTGGGTGGTTTTCCTTCCCTCTCATGGGCAATGAGTATCCATGGTCCTCCATTTCAAGGGAAAGGGCAAGTATATGAACCGCAGGGCGCTTTCACCAACACATTCGTCTTTGCTTGCTTCTCCTCCCCGCCCCCGACAACACACAGGATTTAAAGGTAAAACACGAAAGGTGAACCAAGTTTGTCCCCCATCGGCTACTGCATTCAAAGACAGCGATGCAACATGGCAGCCTCCGGTGGGTGCACCGCCACCTATGTATTTTAGGCAGATGAGAGAGAACCAAAATGTTTTTTTCTTCGTTTTCTTTTCAACTAACCATAGTTAAATGTGAAATTGCAAATCAGTTAATTCTGTTTTTATTTGCATTTTACTTACTTTCCCAGTGCTTGTGGAATTGAGGTTGTATATTGTTCTTCTATTACCATATGCTGAAAGTTTCAAATCAGTGAAAAGAGTTATACTTGAGCAGAAATGCATCAGTGTGTACAGTGGCTTTGTGAGTCATTGCCAAATCAGCCATTGTTCTTGATTTCTGGAATTCTAGGCTTGGGAGAGGCTCGAGAAGGCGGAGCATGAAAGGGGTGTGGCTCTTAGAAAGGAGCTGATTCGCCAAGAGAAGTTGGAGCTCCTTGCCCAACGCTTTGACCACAAGACCACAATGAGACAGGCCTGGCTGAATGAGAACCAGCGGCTAGTGTCTCAGGTACCAGAGGCTTCCCCAGATAGTTGGGATTTTGCAAGAACATTTGAATGAAATTGACCACCTTTTTTATTTGGAAAGCAGCTGTTTCCTGCCGCCTTTGCTGGCCTATGTAGGGTTTTTGATCCCCCCTCTCTCTGAATGAATCTCTGACATTTGCCAGGACAACTTTGGCTATGACCTGCCTGCGGTGGAGGCGGCCATGAAGAAGCATGAGGCCATTGAAGCGGACATTTCTTCATACGAGGACCGTGTCAATGTTGTGGTAGAACTGGCAGCTGAGATGGAGTCAGAGGGATACTATGACATTCGGCGCATCTCCGCTCGCAAAGAGAACATCTTGGGCCAGTGGGGTCTGCTGAAGGAGCTTGTGGTGGCCAGGAAGGCCCGGCTGGAGAAAAACCTGTCCCTGCAGAAGACTTTCCAGGAGATGGTTTATATGATCGACTGGATGGAGGAAATGCAGGTGAGCACATCTCCCAGATCCAGCCCCTGTGAACTTGGAGATGTTATTTTTTGGGAACAGCATACAGAAATAGGTATATAGACATGAAAACTGGAGACAATGGCTAGTGTTTTGAGTGTGGACTCATTTGCTCAAAGGGAAGGTGGGTGGGGCTGAGAATCCAGTGGTGTGCTACTCTTTGTATTTGCTGTGTATTCAAGTCATATACAAACTTATGATTCTGTTGTTGGATATGGAGAAATCCCTGAACATTTTTTACACGTACTTTTTGATAATTCTGTGTTCTGTGTGCTGTAGCAGGGAAGCATGGTCCACATTTTTAGGTTCCACTGTTTTAGTCATAACCTCTCTGCAGGTACCAAGCTAATAAATAGATTTCATACAGTCCACAGTTCAATTCCTTTGTGTGCAAAAAACTAACAAGGTGACTGCTGTGGTTCTTAGCTCCATTGATCAAGGGTCATTTTGTTAAATTATAGACCGCATGCCTAAATTAATTGACTGTTTTGCTCATTATTTACCCAATTATTTTCCTTTCCAAACACTTAGTTTATGCTGTTTCTTGTACTTATGTGGACTGGGATGGTACTGAGAATGCTCTCCAACTGACCAAGATTTAGCCCATCACACTTCTGAGAAATGGCATATTTATAGGCCATTTTCACATTGAACCTGAATAATTTTCATTATACTTTCAAACCATTAGAATTTTGAAGAATTACATTATTGTTAGTGCAGGGGTCATGTCCCATTCTTATCTCATGTTTGTTTCTCTCCGTGCGGTTTCATTAACTAGTATGCTCCAGGGCTGCAGTTAATTTTACTTGTGAAGTCATTGATGAGAATATACAGTATATGTGACACCTGATGGGTCCTGTCACTAGAAATGCTTCCTAATAAGTACACGCTCTGGCTACCTTGCCAACGAGCCTGGCTCTTTGGTGATGTGGTCAGCGCGTGTGACTCTTATCCGAGAGTTTGGGGTCCAATCCCCCGCCCAGGCCCTCCTTCAGCCTGCCACATATAGTACTGTGCAAAAGTCTTATGTGCTTTTAAAGAAGTTTTTTAAGGCAAATGTGCTCCCAAAAATAATTAAATTAAAAGCTTGTAATGACTAAGAAATGTACTATACAGGGCTGTAAACATTTAAAAACTGAATCAAACCAATATTTGGTGTGAATATACTTTGGCCAAAAATTTGAGGTACTTTCCTGACTTGGAACAGTTTTATAAGATGATTGGCTTTTTGCTTGTTTCAAGCGGAGTGGAAAACTTGCCATCGTTCTTCTGCAGACTGACTGGCTCACTTGTGTCTGTCCCTCCAAGTAACTGCAGACAGCCATGATGATGTTGATATCAGGGCTCTGTGCAGACTGGTTTATCTCGATGAACTGTTTCTAATTGAAAACATACACTGATGTATAAAAACTACTTTTTTAATTAGTATTTGGAATTTCAGATATACGTACTTTTTTATCTTCAGCAACACCAATGTAAAAAAACTAAAAGTAAACATCTGAAGTCACATTTGGATTTTAAAAAATTTCGGTTGTTGGAGACTTTTGAACAGTACTTTAAGGTTTTCAGGTGCAGCACATTAGGTTGTCATGTCAGGGTCATGCAATTATGTTGAAATATATTACATTATCTTTACTTTGTTTTGTGCTTTTTTATTTATCAACAAAATTATACACATTTGTTGAATTACCGTATTTTGGCAATGTCTTCATGTTGACATTTATAATCCTAATACTTGGTGAGGTGTTAGGTCTGAATGTATTCATTGAGAAGTGCCAGACAGGGTTAATGGCCAGTATAGGGTCATACATCTTGGAGGGTCAAAGCAGAAAGTTGCACAGAGCAGTAGGAATTTGGACCTCCAGCACCTCTGGGGGCAGGACTGGTTCGTAAATCTAGCTCTGTTCAGTTTGCGATTGGTACAGTGAAAGAAGTTAATAAGCGATTATCAATTAGACAAGGCTGACTAATTTCTAAATCCTGCTTTCAGGTTCAGCTCCTATCCAAAGATTTTGGGAAGCATCTCCTGGAGGTGGATGACCTCCTTCAGAAACACAGCCTACAGGAGGCAGACATCACTGTTCAGGCTGAGAGGGTTCAGACCCTCAACACGGCTGCTCTAAAGTTCACCACCATCGAAGGTACTGGAGACCTGGGGCCCATCAGCCTCTCTCAAAGTGGTGCTGTAAGAAAATCAGTTAAAAGCTGGTATTGAATGTTCAAGAATTCACTGAATATCACAAATATCACTGATGGAATGTGTTAATGTGAATTAATCTTCCTAAAAACAAATGTGCTTCACACATAGAAGGAATTTCATTATGTAAACATTTTATACAGTATAATGTAACACTTTTAGAGAATATTTTAGTTCAAGATGAGTTTTTGATTTTTTTGCCTAATGATTTTAAACTTTCGAAAAAACTTTTCAGAATGCATGTCACTGCTGTTCCTTGCGTCATTGGATGTAGCGGTGTAAAGAGCTGTGAAAACAACCATTCCTTTTTGTCAGTGTCTAGTCTTCAGAGTATTTGCTTTAGGGATAGTCTAAATGAGTCCTTTTTTATATTAAATCATATTATGTTATTAAAGGAATGATCGCAGTGTAATAGAGATATACATTCCTCAAGAGTATGTCTATGACTTACAAACTATATGTAATTTCATTAAAATATAAGAAATATTGGCCAGCATAGATCTTTTATTTCAAAATATTTATTACTGTCACCTTCTACTAATAAAGTTGAACCAGTAAATTATGGCGTTCAGAGTGAAGGATTCATAAAGTGACCTGAAGCATTTTCTCGACGCATGGTTCCAAAATCTATCGTCATTATTCCTGGCTGTGCTCTGAACACTTCCACAGAATCCCAGTAGAGGGCAGGCGTGGGTATGCTGTGCTTCAGAGTGATCTTTATTTGCGGTCCTGTTCTTCTGCGCATGGAGTGTACAAGGACACTTATCCAACAACATCTGGCTGCTTTTCTATAGCTTTGTATTCAAGCTGAGTTTCTTAAATCCACATAAAAAGCAACCAATAAAACTGATATTTTTGTCAGAGCATGGCGATTGTCATGAGATTAACTAATTTTTCTTAATGCAGGCATGAAACACACACACGCACTAAAACACCATTTACTCCTGAATCCTTCCAAGTATTAGAGTCTCAACTGGTCTCAGGAATAGGAGTTTTGGTGTTGCATTCATAAACAGTAAAACATAAACTGGTACTTTTAAAAACATTGCATGTTTAGATTTTCTTTGAGAGTTCATCCTTTTGTAATTGTAATAAAATCATTGTTTTTTCAGTGATGGAAAGTCTGGGATTCAGACTTTATGAAGCCATATGCTTCTTCCTCTAATTACCTTATCCAGCTGATTTAATTAATTAGGTCAACTGGAACAAAATATTCAGTGGACTATCACTTTTGAAACCTTTTTTCGTCATCTAAATGGCCTGGTTTTCTCCAAGTTCAAAAAGCCAATTGCTATTGCAATACCTGTTCCACCTACTGCGGTGCTCTCCATAAACTTTGGAGAATATGCACAATACTCAAGTTATGGACTCAAACTATTTTTTCACATAGTGGTTAAACTGCATGTGTTGTCAGAAATTTATTACTCCAAGAAGTGTGCAAGGACTCATTGAGTGTCGTAGACGGCATATGTTTATTAATATCATATCAGGTGAGTTTGGGCGCCTCTAGCGGTAAATCCGGAAACTGTCAGGGGAGGCGATCATGTTCGATCCATATCGCCACAGCTCTCCGCGAATGCAGTGCATGCTGTCCACAAACCAGTCCAGCTAAAAGCCACACTGAATCATTGGATTTTTTTCCTCAAGTAAACAATTTAATCTAAAAGATGACTAATAACACCTAACAAAGTTTGTGGACTTTAATAGATGGAAATATTAAGTAAAATTACACAAAACAGGCCGTCATACTGATATAAACGAAGTCCAACACTAATCTGATTCGAGTTTTTAAGCAAACCAGCATAAATTTATCTCCCAGAATTCGGCGTGTTTTATCTTAATGAAGCCGTCAGGAAGTACCGACAATAAATGAATTTCTTAGACAGTGGGCTTCTCTGCACAAAGTGAAGAATTTTGTGAATTTACCACGCAGATCATGTGATCAGACGTCACATCATGTGTTATAATTGGCTGCGAGTTGCCAATGCCATCTACCCAATCGAAGTTACTGTCGTTCACTTCCAGGAGTAATAGACTTCTGGTGTTGTATATGCAGTTGTTTGTTAATTTATATTTAAACCAATGTTTTTGAACTGTTCTCTTTACTTACCCCTCCCCCCCACCAGGATACCAACCCTGCGACCCCCAGGTGATCTGTAATCGGGTGAACCATGTGAGCACCTGCCTGGAGGAGCTGAAGCAGCTGGCGAGCAAGCGTCGGGCAGAGCTGGAGGAGTCGCGGCAGCTCTGGGCTTTCTTTCAGGAAGTGGAAGAGGCCGAGGCCTGGATCCGCGAGAAGACGTCCATCCTGGCCTCCCAGACCTTCGGCAAGGACCTGAGCAGCGTGCTGAGACTTCTACAGAAGCACAAAACCCTGGCAGGGGAACTCCTGGCTCGCCGCTCCCTGCTACAACAAACCATGAAGAAGGGAAAACAGATTCTGACCCAGAAGTGCTTTGGCACCAGCCACATCCAGGAGCGCATCATGGAAGTGAAGGCCGAATGGAAACACCTGGAGGACCAGGCGGGACAGCGCCTGAGCAACCTGCAGGAGGCGCTCAACTTCTTTCAGTTCAGCGTGGAGACGGACGACCTGCTGGCCTGGTTGGAGGACACCTACCGGCTGGTCTCCAGCGAGGACTTTGGGCACGACGAGTACTCCACGCAGTCGCTGCTGAAGAAGCACCGGGGAGTGTGCGAGAGCATTGAGAAGCACCGGCTGCAGGTGGTGGCACTGCGCAAGCACATGGTGGGACTGACACTGCGCTACCGAGAGCTGGACGAGGTGCAGGCGCGCATGGGTGAGGTGGAGCAGCTCTATACCGAGGTGGCTGAGGTCTCCATCCTACGGCAGCAGTGGCTGCATGATGCGCTGGCTGTCTACCGCATGTTCAGTGAAGTCAACGCCTGTGAGGTGTGGATTGACGAGAAAGAACAGTGGCTTGAAAAAATGGAGATCCCTGAAAGGCTGGAGGATGCAGAGGTGGTGGCCCACAGGTATCATGCTGGGTCAGGTTGGAATGGATTGATGTGGGTTGGGGGTGTTTTAGCTGGATTTTGGGGGGCGTGGATGTTGTTGTGGCTGGATTTAGGTGGGAGGTTGAGGACAGGGTTTGGGTGGTATATGCATCAGTTTAGGGTTGTAGATTTATTCCCTCTATTGCTGTCTTTTTGAAGGAACTTCACTTGGGGCCATGGTGTTAGGTAGCGAGCCGTGCAGACGTGATTTGCACGGCCAATGTCAGAAAAACACGGTCTGTTTTCTGGATGACGGCTTACGAAATTTTTTCCGGGCCATGCACAACATGGCAAGAAATTACGATGCTAAAAACCGGTTTAACGTACGATTTTATTTCCGACTGATATCGCAACGCCTGGTTTATTGATTTATTTTTGCAGCCAGCATGCCACGGCTGCCAAATCGCCAGTCAAGTATTGATTGCTTCCAGCACTGAACACGTCGCCAAACTGGCTGATTTGCATACTCGGAGAGCAATCGGAACACCCCGAAATTTTTATTTTTAAGTGGAAATCTGCGCAGCAGCACGCATGCACTGTAGCCTGGGAATAGAGTGGGCGCGCGCCAATCGATCTTCGTGACCAGCGAAATGGTCGAAATATTTACAAGTTATTATCTCACAGAATGGAGAAGTGAAAGTGCGAGAATTCTCAGGCTGATCTTAGCGACAGGAAAAAAAAAAACTAAACGATTCTTCAATTTTTCTCTTAGACTAAGGTGAGTATTTTTCCATTATCTTCACAAAATGCGGGCTTTAATTGTAACGGACGTCGCGAAGAGCCAGTCTGTGATAGGCTATCAACAAACCATGGCATGAGCACGGAGGTACACGCGTTTTTGTCTGTATTGTACGGATGGCTACGAGTTTTATGTTTTTCCAGATCGACTGATAACCTGAAATACTCTTGGGTGGATCGAATCCTCGCAGAGTGAAGACAACTTTGAAAACGCATCTTCAAGACAAAAATCACTGCGTTCAGCAATATATCCGATGCATGGCATAATGCTTATTTTCAATCTAAACAGGCACAATGGCCATTTGATATAAAAAAATATATTCCCAACTGATAAAACGTCGTCACAATAAAAGTATTAGCCTATATGATAGACCACAGAGAGGTAAAGCAAAGGCGTGCCGCGTGAACCATAGAACGTAGCTCGTGAAATTCTCCTTTCATATGGGATTACAGCGACCTCTTGTGCTGCTGAACACTGTCATATTAATGCGAATCTGCATTTTCACATTTTACATATTACTGAAATAGACAGAATATAGAAAAGCCAACTGTCAAGAGAATGAAACTTAGTTGCATGTAGGCCTATATTAGCCGCATAGTAATTTGAATGTGACCAAAATAAAAAAAGAAACAAAATTATTCCTGCAAGACATTTGTGCAGAAACTGCCGAAATTAAAACGGTCTGTTCGGACCCAATTATCGTGATAGTGGAGAAAGAACAGGCAATGAATGGGTCGTGTGCAAATTATGATTTCATCGATCTACGCGTCTTCGGATACATTTCGGCCGTAAAGCCGTATTTATATTTATGTACCGATCTCGGTCTTTCCTTCCCTGAAATCTGACGTTCGTTATCATGTGAACAAAACAAATTAAAAAAAAAAAAAAAAAAACCAAGACTGGCGATAAAAAAGTTATAATAAACGGAAGAATTGATTACTTTAAATAAATAGCAGGATAACTGTAGTGCAATAATCATTAAACTTTGATTGGCATAATTACTATGTTCCTGATTGGCTTCATTTTTTTACTAAGTACCTCAGGTACTTATCGGTGCTTAGCTCTTGTAGCCATGTCCGATCTTCTAGCTACTTCAGGCGGGCTCCGGGGCTCGCACGTGAAACTGGCGCTCGGCCACAGAGCCAATCAAGAGATTTTTAACCCAACTCAATCTAGGTCGCTCGCACCAAATCACATCAAGAGTAAGCCGAGGTGCCAACGTTCTCTGGAAAGGTTTGATCAGTTGATCAGACTATCGTATGACAAAGTTCCTATTGAGTATTTTCCTTTCCAATGGGCCCAAGAGATTTATGGAAAATCCTCACAGATGGTATTCAGTTATATACTTAAAATGGTCTTACTTTTGACTGGTTAGCACAACCAAGTCACTTACCCAATTCTAGTACATTACAGGTGTATGAGATGTTTTTGTTTCAATAGGATACACAGAGAGTACAAAATAGTTAGATGCATGACTTGCCATTTTCCTATTTGGGAAACGGATCAAATCATAATGAAATACATACCTACCTAGTCTCTCCAATGAGGAGATTTAATAAGCTTACTTGGTTCATGTCATATTTTGCTTTCTGTCTAGGCTATACAATAAAAGTGTGTTGCTTACTACTACTACCTACATTTATGATGTGTAGAATTTATGTTCTTTTGTTTTAAGTCACACATAAAATTACCTTTTTTTGCCTGGCTAAAGGCTGCTGTTGCCGGCTACATCTTGCACACCCTGTAATTGTGTTTGCACACCCTGTTACTCATTTTCTGCCTAATACTCTGCTTGGGGCTTTGAGTTAGCCCCTGAATAATTGGTCTCCCACTAATGCCCTGTCGACATTTTCTTCTCAGGTTTGAGAGTCTGGACCAGGAGATGAACAGCCTGATGGGAAGGATCCTGGATGTCAACCAAATTGTACAGCAGCTGCTGGACGGCGGCCACCCCAGTTCAACGGAAGTACGGAGCTGCCAGGACCACCTAAACGGCAGGTATCTGCAAGCCTTTCAGCTGAAAAGCCATGTACTTCTGAGACAGTTAATTACTGAACTTCATTTAGTTCTTCTGCAGTTCCTGTTTTATCCTATGCTCACATAGTTGTAGTTCCAACAGTTGGTGGAAATTTAAGAAAATGAACAAAAGCATTGTGTGGATGGGCTCCAGCCTCCACCACAATGAAAGATCTAATCATTCTGATCACTGATCATCTTCCCAAGCATATAACCCAGTTTTTACTAATTTAGTCTTAAAAGGATTTTAAGTTCTATTTTATCGATCTAAATAGAGATTGGAAAAACTTCAGACTATCTTTGACGGAACAAATCCTGACTACCTTTTGATTTGACATATTTTATGAGTAATAGCAGAATGGAAACCTAGGTCCACTGCACGTTATTATATTTCTTTGCTTCATCATAATAATAAATAATTCATTTAGTGCTACAAATACAGGACAGAGCTGTCCTGCTGGATATGCTCTCATATTGCACCAGTGACCCCTCGGCTGTGATGATGTTCCATTCACTGAACTGGAGTTTTTTGTGTTTGAAGCTTTGTTCTATTAGCATGGGGTCTTTTTCCCCAACCAGGCTGCAGCTTATTCTGATGGTTGTTTTTGTGTCAAGGTCAAGTCCTTTGTGTTCATGCTTACCTAAGCACATGAAATAATTATATTATGTAGGTATGTTACTTTGTCAGCGTTCATTTTTCATTCTTTAAAGGGTTCTAGCGAGATGGCAAAGGCTTCACAGAGCCATTCATGTGTAACTACAGCGGCTCTCCAGCTGACATGAAACATTGCCATAATATTGCTCTCACATGGTTGCAATGCTATCACATCAAGATAACATTCCAATAACATTGTGAAAACTCATTGTTATAGCTGGGTAATTTTTACTGGCATGAACACCCTCTCCGGAGCAGACCATCTGTGTTTACTGGCTGCACAGTGTGTAGGGCCAATTGATGGTGAGTCATGTGATATTTTTGGCAGTCCCACTGTAATAGCTTGTGAGGTTTACCCCCACTTTCTGAACACATTATTCTCCTGCCAGTTTTCCTGTCAGTTTCGTTGGCTATTTGAATTTCTGGTTAATGCAAATTCTCTCCCTTCCATCTAGAGGCCTCTAGCCTGGGTCTGCCAGTTTTGCTGCACATTCTGTATACGTACCTGTGATCAAAAATGAACCCTGTATGCTGAAGAATAATGCAGACAGTATGTCACATTAGATGAAAGGCAATCAGCAGATGCTCTGTCCTCCAGATGGAAATGAATCAAAGATTTTGGCACGCGTAAATATTTCTCAGGTCTTCTCTGGTTTGGTAGCTTGAGCTGTTAATAGCAGATTTCCTTGCGATCTGGCTTTAATTATAGACATGAATATGATTGCTGCCGACTTGTTGAGATAGATTCATTTGTTTAAACCCTGAGAAAACCATGACAGAAATGACATGGAAGGTTGTAGAATCAGTAACATCAGAAGTGAAAATGAAGCAAATGTATGAGCTTCTTCAAGACAGCTGACTTAAGTCGTGCTGCCATCACGTGTCCTACATTGCTCAAGCCCTCCACTACAGCCCAATATGGCGGTCTATTTAAACCCGCAAAGTACACTCATTCACCCATTGGTTCCTCTGCACTGCTGGTGCTCACTGCTAACTATCCTGCTGATGCACATTTCATCCCACCTCCACACCAGCATCCACCTGTAGCCTCTTATTATCGGTCCCAGTGGGGTAAGATCCCCGCTTCTCTCGGTTCGCTCAGGCATATGATTGCAGGAAATGATCAGATCAGAGCCTAGATGCCTTGACAATAATTCTATTTATACATTTCATTGTATTATTTAACTTGAAGACCACAATGGAAAAATGATCAGAGTCACATTTTCACATTGTGGAGAAATGATTAATTAAAAATTCAAAACAATCTTAAAAACAAAGCACAGAAAAAATATGCAAAAAATATAAAATATAATAATAATATAAAATATAATAATAATATATTATATTATTATATATTATTATAAATATTATAATAATACATAATATATAAAATATACTGTACAAAAATGCAAAATTTGGACTCTGATCGTTTTTCTTTGTGGTCTTCATATCTTTAAACAAATCGTTTCACTGAAATGTTGTCAGAGAGAAGTTTTCAAATATTCAGCATGTTGGGTTCCATGGGCAAAATAATGTGAATACATGTTTCATTTAATCACATAATTTGAAATTTTCATTTCAGGAGCACCTGGTTAAGCTATATGTATTTTTTTTATTTTGTGTAAATGTGTTTGAATTCATTGAACTATGGGATTTATCGTTGACACCAATTGGTTAATCCTGACTGTACCCCCTATCCCCCTGTCCAATGAGCAAAGGTGGAACTGTATCGTTCAGCTGGTGGAGCAGAAGAAGGATCACCTGGACTCCATCATGAGGATCCAGAACTACCTGCTGGAGTGCACCGAGATCAAGTCCCAGATACAGGAGAAACGCAAAGCCATCGATGCCACGCAGTATGTGGGTAGCGACTTGGGCGGAGTTTTGGCCCTCCAGCGTCGGCTGTCTACCATGGAAGGAGCCTTGGGGGTGCTGGAGCCCAAACTGCTACACCTGCAGCAGGAGGCGGAGGACCTGGCCACGGCACACCCGAGCCAGGCGGTGGAGGTACTGGTGCAGTTTGAGGGGATCAGCGTGGAGTGGGAGGAGCTCCGACGGACACTGCAGGGCTGCGAGGACTCGCTGACAGTGGCTGGGCGCCTCCAGCAGTTCATCCAGGACCTTGACGCTTTCCTCACCTGGCTGGTACAAACGCAGACGGCCGTGGCATCCGAAGAGCTTCCCAACGCCCTGGAGGACGCAGAGCGCCTCATCAACCGCCACGCGGCTCTGAAGGAGGAGATTGGGCGCTACGAGGAGGACTACGAGCGGCTGCAGGCCATCAGCGAGCTTTTGGAGACAGAGGAGGCCCCATTGCCGTACATGGCCCTGCAGCAGTGGCTGCAGAAGCTGGACGTGGGCTGGAATAAGTTGCTGGAGATGTGGGAGAGCCGGCGGGAGGTGCTGGTACAGGCGCACATCTTCCACCTTTTCCTGCGCGATGTCAAGCAGGCCGAGGCCTTCCTGAACAACCAGGTGAGAAAATGAGCGCCCCCTTCTCTCAGCAAATCAATGTCCTCTCGCTGAGTCATACCACCAATCAGGCTGTGAGGTTCTTCAGTTTTTTCTTTTTCCTGTGTTGCTTGTGTTGTTGTTTGTGTTAGTTTTTTTGTATGGTTGGTTACAATGACATGTGCCTTATCGCACAGTGAGTGTTGCTGACTGAAATTTCACTATGGAGATACTTTTTATCCTCAAGACTGAGAATGGCCTCATGTTGGTGGAAAGCTAAAAAAAATATATACTTCAAAGTCCATTTCTTCGGTCACTCAGATGTTGATAGTGAATTTCTTTAATTAGCCCGCTTGGCCGACAGGCCCAATAGGGCTTATGCTGTGCTTAGGGTCATTAGTGGTGGTCTGTCATGTGTGCGTGCGTGCGTGCGTCCACAATTGTCGTTTCAGCTTGATACAGCTTTCTGTTTTTCACGGATCCTTTTCATATTTTATATGCATGTATATGGGCCCAAGATCTAGCCTGATTTCCATTTTGGGCATGCTGCGATTTTTGGTTAAGCCACCAGGCGGCTTTTTCTGCAAAACTTCAAACAGCTCTAACTCCCTTATTCTACGAGCAAAGATGCTCAAATTTTTACTGTAGGTTGTTCTGCCAAGGGTTCATCATAATCCTAATGCGTTTTTGATTTGACCCAATTTTAAAGGTTATATAGGTCAAAGGTCATAAAATGTGCCGATTTAGTTTCAGCGCCATAGCGCCCTCAGTTCTCAACGGATCCTTTTCCTATCTTATATGCATGTATATGGGCCCAAGATCTAGCCCGGGTTCGATTTTGGTCATGCTGCGATTCTTGGTTTGGCCACCAGGCAGCTTTTTCTGCAAAACTTCAAACTAGCACCCTTATTAGCTCCCGCCGCTCGCGGGGCGGGAGCTATGGTATCAGGCTCCGTACGTGCGTGCATGCGTGCGTGCGTGTGTCTGTCAACACATTTTGCTTTATCTCATCAACGATTTCAGTTAGAGGCTCCTAATTTTTACTGGACATGCATCTCATAAAGCCCTACAAATGATGTGCCTAAAGGTGACTTTGGCCTATTTTTTTTCAAGGTCACTGGCCTCAAAATATCACCAAAAACTTTGACATTTTGCTAGTGCTGGGCAATATGGCCTAAATTTGATATCACAATATTTTTTTGCCTAATGTCGATATTCGATATGACTCGATATTTATCGTATTAAAGTTTATAAATGTGTAAAACTGAACCAGACCAAATTGACTTACATTATAAATCAGAAAGTTTATTTAACAATTATAAACATCACAGAGAAATAACTTTTCCCTGCAGGTATTTAAAAATATAATGATCTCAAAATAAAAGAAGCCACTGTAGCAAGCAGGGTAGGGGCCTTATTTTAATCACAATATTTCAAATTGCAAATTTGTGCAAAACAACTCTTGCAGGTATGCTCTTCTATATTAACCAAAATTGTAAATACAGTGAAATAATCAGCACTAAACTAAAATAAGAGCAATCTCAAATACCATTGCACAAAAATGAATCAAAATAAATACAACATTATGAAGAAACCTTCAATTAAATGCAAAAATAAGTTAAGAACAGATAATGTCACAATATAATATGGCTTGTAAAACATTAGAGCTTAGGTATTCTTCAATTTTCACAAATTAGTGCAAAATAAACATCTTAACAGCTAAAACACCACTTGGTATGACAGGTAGGCTATAACATACACGTCAGGGGTTATAGGGGAGGAAGACAGCCTGTCTACAGTCTCAGGCTTTAGGCAGGCCCTGTGACATGTGACGATATTACCACTCGCACTGCTCTCTCTGATGGCGAGCTTGTTGCGGGGACACAGAGATACTTTTTTGCTAGGTTACTGAGCCGAGGATAGTTGGCCTCATGATCTTTCCACCATCTGAGTGGATCTGTGTCGCTATCAGGTTTTATTCCGTGTAGGTAGCCTGACAGTTCTTCTTCAATCAGCTCTCTCTCTGTCTTGGTGTGTGGCTGGACTGGCTGCTTGAAGAAGCTTCCAAGGCTTCGCTTCTCCCGTTTAGCTGCTGGGGTTGCTTCCTCTGTGGTGGCAGCTGCATCACACTGTGATGTGGTGTGCAGTTCATGGAGCAAAGCCTCTGCCTCTGAGGTAACTCTCTCTTTCAGTTCCTCAATCTTGCTCTCTGGGACATATGTGCTTCTGAACCTGGGATCTATGAATGAGGCCATATTCAGTTACTCCTGGGTAGCAGGGTCATCATATTTCTCCTTCAGGTAGTCTACAATTGCCCTTTTAATTGACCCTGTTAGCTCGGTGTCATCTTGCTTGGGTGCCAAGAGGTCACTCTCAAACAGGTGCAGAAGCAGAACTGGCTTCACGTAAGAGACTGTCACATAGGCGTCAGCAGAGAGAGCATCTGTGAACACCAGGAGAGGCCCAAGGACCTTGTTTATGGACTCCAAGACGTGGATATCCTGCCAAGACAAAATGAGATGTCTTGCTTTTTTGTCTGCAGAGAGAACCTGTATGATCGCCTTCTCTTGCTGCAGCACTCTCTGTATCATTTTGGCCCGCGACCCCCATCTGGTAGGGGATTCACTGACCAGTGTGTGTTGAGGTAGGCTTAGATCCTTCTGAGCTGCAGCCAAATCTCTTCTGCGCTTCCAGCTAAACGAGAAACTAGCAACCAACTTTCTGCACACACCAACGGCCCTTTCGACCCAAGGATCCCTCATGCTCCTCTCTGGATGAAGAAACACAATTTGAAACACATTTAATTAAACACAATCAGAATAGAAATGTATATGAATACTGAGGTATATGTTTAGGTGATTCTAAATTATTGTATATACCAGTGGCGGTTGGTGAACTGCCAACAGGGGAGGATCAAACAATCCCTTAAAAATAATGATTGGTCACGACCTGTTTTCAATCATTCATTTAAATTACCATTACAGAAACTCCGAAAACTCTCAACATTATCAGGTGTGGCCAGTTTTCATTTATAACGCATACCTGTCAACTCACACGCATTTGGTGTGAGTTTTAAGCCGCTTTCACACTGGACGCGAAACGAATTTTTCGCACGACAGATTACATTCAAAGTCAATGCAAAGACGCGAATACACGTTGACTTTGAATGTTATCTGTCGTGCGAAAAATTCGTTCGCGTCCGGTGTGAAAGCAGCTTAAGTGGCATATTTACGTTCCTCTGCTGTCGTCAGCAATTACTCAATCAACGCGTATGTAGGAGAGATTCTCGAGCGGAATTGAAGTCCTTGTGCACTGGAGGGGTTGGATTCAGTGGAATTGCATAAGAGGTTTCAAATGATATTATTTCATTTAAACGATCGCGAAACACATGCATTGCTTCTAACCGCTGAGTAAAATAAGCGTGCGAAGTCCGGAGTCGCAATCGGTATGCGTTGTTAATGAAAACTGGCCACACCTGATAATGGTGAGAGTTTTCGGAGTTTCTGTAATGGTAATTTAAATGACTGATTGAAAACAGGTCGTGACCAATCATAAATTTTAAGGGATTGTTTGATCCTCCCCTGTTGGCAGTCCACCAGCCGCCACTGATGTATATAATATTTCTACAGTTCCTTTTGTTTTTCTGTTTAAACGTTCACAGTGCTCATTTTGTGAGGTTTTAATGATAGACTGTATATACAATTCTAAAATAAAATAATATTAACAAAGCATGAACAATAATTGCTATAATACACATAAGAATTAAAAATAATTATGTTGATGTTTCCCCTATGTGTGTACACAGTTTTGCTCGTGTGTTGTGTGTGTGTGAGTGAGAGTTCTCTTACCAATGGCAAGATGCAACCTGTGCCCAAAACATTGTAGTCTTTGCCATCCGTTTATGGCAATGGCCTTGACAACATTACTGCCATTATCAGTGGTGATGCAGACCTGATTCTCCTCGTCCAGCTTCCGAGAATTTAAGGCATCTTTAAGTCCTTGCGCAATCGTCTCGCCAGTATGATCTTCGGGTGCATAGCTTGTCTGCAAGCACGTACTTTTCAGCTCCCAGTCTTCGAGGTAGTGAACAGTGACGCTCAAATACGGTTGCATTGTGCGACTACTCCACAGGTCGGTAGTCGTACAGCCGACACACTTGCCGTAACTTTCTCCCTGACATTAGTGTAAAGTTTAGGCAATGCTTCCTCTGCAAAATATTTCCGACTGGGCAACTCGTATCTGGGATCCATTGTTTTCATCAGCTTTCTGAATCCATCTTTTTCCACTGTATAAATAGGAATCATGTCCTTGGCTATAAAGAATGAGATTGCTGACGTTATCTCTCTCCATTTGGTGCTCATCCTCTCATAATGAGAGGAGCTGAACATAGATGCTGTAAGTGAAGTTTGTTTTGTTGAGGTTATAGTAGCGGCACAGGGAGTCGCGGCTCTCTTTAGCGCCATACATGCATCGTACTCAATAACGTGCTTCATCTTCAGGTGATTGAATAGATTTGTAGTGTTGCCTGTCTTCATCGCAACATCTTTCATACACGTTTTACAGACTGGTTGTTTGTTCTGTATCATTTCACCTGTAACCGAACCATTTCCAAATGACAGATGTTAGTTGCCCTTTTTTTGGAACTATTTCCGACTCGCTAGCATCTTTCTTCTCCATGTTGGTCGCTTACAACATAGACATATACATGTTTATAGTTTACAAGAGAGGCAGGGGTAGAGTCTCTGCCCATTTGTCTCCGCGCAACAAGCGCGGCCACGGAAGTTTCGTGGAGCAGCGAAATTTCACGAGAAAATTTTGAAGTAGTATAGAAAATAAAATCGATGATCCTGTTTCCATATTAAACATTAATAAAATATCGATCGAATCGAGCTTCACGATATATCGCCCATCACTTTTTGCTTTATTTCATCAACTATTTCAGTTACAGGCTCCTAATTTTTACTGGACATGCACCTCATAAAGGCCTACAAATGACATGCCTAAAGGTGACCTTGGCCTATTTTTTCAAGGTCACTGGCCTCAAAATATCACCAAAAACTTTGACATTTTGCTTTATCTCATCAACTATTTCAGTTACAGGCTTCTAATTTTTAATGGGCATGCATCTCATAAAGGCCTACAAATGATGTGCCTAAAGCTGACCTTGGCCTATTTTTCAAGGTCACTGGCCTCAAAATATCACCAAAAACTTCAACATTTTGCTTTATCTCATCAACCATTTCAGTTACAGGCTCCTAATTTTTGTTGGATATGCATCTGATAAAGGCCTACAAATGACGTGCCTAAAGGTGACCTTGGCCTATTTTTTAAAGGTCACTGGCCTCAAAATATCACCAAAAATTTCGACATTTTGCTTTATCTCATCAACTATTTCAGTTACAGGCTCCTAACTTTTACTGGACATGCATCGCATAAAGTCCTACAAATGATGTGCCTAAAGGTGACCTTGGCCTATTTTATCAAGGTCACTGGCCTAAAAATATCACCAAAAACTGACATTTTGTTAATGCTGGGCAATATTGCTTTATCTTATCAACATATCAACATTTTCAGTTACAGGCTCCGAATTAGCTCCCGCCACCTGAGTGGCATGGGAGCTATGGTATCGGGCTCCACCGTGCGTCCTTCCGTCCATGCGTGCGGTCGTCAACAAAAACTTCAACATTTTGTTTATCTTAACGGCGGGGGCTTCTGGGGCCACCAGTGTCCTATATTTCTATGAGCTAAGATGCTCAAATTTTTGCCCGCTTGGCCAAAAGGCCCAAGGGGCTTATGCTATGCTCGGGGTCTTTCGTGGTGGTCTGTCGTGTGTCCGTGCATGCGTGCATGCGTAAACTTTTGGCTTGTTTGCGCTCTAGCGTCTTCAGTTTTTCACCGATCCTTTTCATATTTCATATGTGTATAAAGCGTCATAAGGTCTAGACCAGGTTCGATTTTGAGCCCAATCAGACTGATACTTTCGCCAATAGGGGGCGTTCCATTTTGGCCATGTTTGGCCAAATGGGCACAGTGGCTTTGCCGCTATTTTTATGAATTATTTTTCATTCTTATTGGTATTTAAATTTTTGCTTTGACTGCAGCAAAGTGGGGGCCAGCTCTATAAATGTGAAAGTCTGTGACTGAGTGAGTGATTTTACACCATTAGTCAGTCAAGTGTTGAGGTTTTCCCATTGGCCATTGTTCTTTCAAAATGAATAGCCATGAACAGTCATCAGTTATGACATTAGGAGGTTTTTATGGCTTTACAAGGTCCAGCCATGTATGAGGGTTTGACCTAAGTTTCTCAAAGCAATATTATTTTTTAAAATTGCAAATATTGTTACATGTATACATGATGGTTCACATTAATTTATAGTTTGCATTCAGCAGCACATCAGTACCTCTGCCTGCACCATCGTTTTGACCTTTTCTGCAGTGTTGACTTTGACCTTTGACTTTGACCTGGGTGAATCTAATTGCTCTTTGCTGTTGTTTTATATGACCATCCCACAAAATTTCATTAAAATTTAGTTGTTTGTAATCCTGCTTACAAACAGACAGACAAACAAACCATGACGAAAATATATCCTCCGTCAAACTTGTTGGCGGACGTAAATATCGGCTGTCCAGTAACTGACCAGTGAGTTTTATGCGGGTACAATAAGCTCTGCATGAGTTTGAAAAGATATTCTATTTTTCACCTGCAGTAAATGCATGTTGTAAATGGTCAGGTCATGTGTTGCATGCTTTTGTTAATGAAAATTGATTTCTGCCCTTCATAACTGGTGATTTTTGCTGGCAGTAATTGCGAAGTAGAACCAGTAGTGCAATCTCTGACTTTCTTGCTTGTCTTACTTTGTCAAATTTAGTTCTGGCCAATCCAAATTCAGTGTTCTGTGTGATATGTGTCCCTGCTTTAGGAGTCTGCCCTAGCTCACGTGGAGTTACCCACCACGGTAGAAACTGTAGAGGGTGCTATAAAGAAGCATAAAGACTTCACCACCACTATGGAGATCAACCTGCACCGCATCAAAGCTGTCATCGATGCGGGAGAGAGCCTCATTACGCAAGCTAACATCTATTCAGACCGCATCCAGGAGCGAGTGGACACACTTGTTAACAGGTAAATGGGAGCGAGAAAGTGAAGGTTAATGGAAATGTGTTTAATTTTCTTAATCCAGAGGTGTTAACCATCATTTGATATATTGGCTCTCTGATTACTGAACTCAATCGCATACTGAAACAGATAATAGAAAATTAAAAAAAACGCCACTTTTACGCAACAGTAGAATTAAATTTTATTTGTTAAAAGCAAATATGTTTTCTTCCATTATAAAACTACAACCCAAATTCCAAAAAAGTTGGGATGCTGTGTAAAATGTAAATAAAAACAGAATGCAATGATTTGCAAATCTCATAAACTGATGTTTTATTCACAATAGAACATAGACAACATATCAGATGTTGAAAGTGAGACATTTTACCATTTCATGAAAAATTTTAGCTCATTTTGAATTGGACACTGTTGATACCTGCTTAGCAGGTCTATTTTATATTGGTTTCCACTTGAAACTGCTACTTCTGTAGACTTAATGTAGACTCAACAGTCATTATCTATCCAGACATCAACACTTACAGTTCATTCAATTGATGGTGAATTTGCCTCCTGAACCACTGTTAGCCGCAAAGCCAGCTGCAGTACACCTTATTCTTGGCTTTTGGTGTCTTGCATTTGTTTTTGTCAAAAATGACAAATTATGACAAAATTTAAAGGAGGACTATCATCAAAAAATTTCTGCCTTCCTGTTATTTCAATTTGTTAATCTAGTGCTAGTTAAACTGCATTCATATAGCTCAGTTGGCTAATTGACGAAAAAATCGAATTTAATTGAGCCCATGGGGCAGCGCCATTATTTTCCGTAGCACCTGCCTTGTCTGATCCTCCGGCGCGAGATTGTGACGTCAGCACGGCGGTCTGGCGCTTCCAAGCATCATGGCCGATGCATTCGATTTAATGAGATTTTCTCGTCAGTGAACAGATCCGAAATTGCTTTGAAAATGCTGAATTGTCAGGCATACGATTCTGTCAATGACACTAAACAGAAGATGGCCGGTGTGACAATGCACACGTTCCCAAAGGACAGGGATTTAATTCGCCGTCAGGTTATAAGCTCGCACAATGGCACAATGCATATCACTGATAAGGGATGCTTTGTTTACACTCTGAGCCACCGCCTTCACGTTATGATTCCATGCTTTCGTGGGATGAAACTGTCTCACGTGGCTTGAGTTCAAAACAATGGCGGCCTCCGTTTTGGATTTTATCATGGAAATTACGGGCAATTATCACCAATTATGTGGAAAGGACTAATTATCTTGCGGAAATACTTGAGGGGGGTGCTGTTGGACTTCATTGCAGTTAATACAAGTGGAAGTAGGTAAGCGTGAAAATCCTCCTTTAAGTATGGACTTATTGTGTGGGTGTTGTACTATGGACCTTTCTGAAATGCAACAATAAGATCCACCCCCCTAGTTACTGTTGCTATGACCCCGAAGCTTGGCAGCACAGTTCAAAAATGGCGAGCACACAGAGGAAATTTGACCAGCACTCTTTCTTGCATATTCTGAATAATTTTGTGGTGTGTTTCTTTCCGAAAGCATTTAACTTGTTCAGGAAAATTCAACAGAGGGGCCATAACTATTGTAATCAAGGATATGTGCACGAAATCAAGATTTTTAACGGAATGGGTGGAGATGTCTGAGTCACAGCGAAGTTCTGACAATCTATGTAGAAAAATCAACCCCTTATAAACTAGCTAACGTTACGCATTGAGATCATGATGCTGCTGTTCGCAGACAACGTAACAATGTTCTCATTCTCAGTGGGAGAACCACAAAGCCAGCTTGATGTTCTCTGTAAATTTTGTAAGACCTGGGACCTGAAAGTGAACCTGGATAAAATGAATATTGTTGTTTTTCGAAATGGCAGACAGATCAAGAACAGCAATAAATGGTATTACAATGGGTCTCAACTACAGGCAGTCTCATATTACAAATATCTGGGACTTTTGTTCTCTTCACATCTCAACTGGTCAGTGGCATGTAAAAGTCTGGCCTCACAAGCCTCGAAAGCAGTTAACTCACCTTTTTCAACAAAATAGGAGTATAAAGTTTACAACTATATTGTTGTATGGGTCTGAAATATGGGGGCTTAGGTATTAAGAAGTGGAGGAGAAAGTTCATATATCATACTTCAAGAAATTTTTACAAGTTGGTAAATTTGCAGTGAATAAGGCTATATTTGAAGTTGGGAGATGTAATATGTTTGTTCACAGTAGAATAAGAGCTGTTACAGGTGAGACCGCACCTCGACAAAGTATATTTCAGCAGAAAGTAGAATTCTTGAAGGGTCTAAGACGCATAGTTTTCTAAATTTTAATTTGGTAATGATCCAGTGCGACGCATTTTAAAACCGGCGAGTCTTCAAATCGGCGTCAATATCAGGGGGCAAACATTTTTACTTGGGGAATCTAAGGCTGCGTTCGGAATGCACGCTTGTCCACTCGCTCACTCACTCTCTTTATTTTGTTTTTAATGCAGAACATTCACTACATAGTGTATGCCCTGTATAGTGGGTGAGTGTACATCAAACGTTAGTGCTGCGGTGCTTGTGGCATCAGTTATTCCTTTCCCACTAGACTTCCTCTTGCACCACCATCATTTACAAAGGTTGTATCTGTTCTAGCCTGGAATCCATCCATATCAAGTGCTGGTTGCTCCCAACGGTCACTCACTGATATAGTCTGGCCTCAGTCGGTAGGTCAGCGTTTAGCCCTTACGTCACTAATGAACTGGATATATACTCAGCGCCATTAAAAACGCACAGGTGAGGTATGTACTGTATTTGCGGCAAATTGAAGAATTGATTGATTTTTATTGCTTTTCCAGTGAGGCACAAGAGGAAATAAAGGAAAGTGCATGGTATTGTAATCCTGACGCGCACCACGTGCACGCGCCAAGCACTTTAGTAATAACAAACATTGAGCTGTTCATGATGTGTGCAGTGACACTTGACTTGTTCTTTTTGGTGTGGTCAATAGCCTACATAAAGCCAACAAAAAAAATGAAAAATGCTACTGCATCAAGAAAATGGAACGGCTTGTGACACAGGAGAGAGAAAAAGAGCCTTTTGCATGTTACGGGCAAGTCTCAGCCGCCGAGAGGCGGTGCGTCATTTGCACTGTCACCATAGAGCGCCACATCTGGTTACAGCCTGTACATGACAGATTCCGGACAGCAACCAAAACTGATCATGAAATGAGGGGTCCCAGATGATTGAGGGAGAGCGCAAGTACCGTTTGACGCCGTCTACGTGAGCAAAACATACCTTCACACGGCCCCTACAGAAAACCCAGTTTTTGCCCATTTACGCATGGCTGCCCTTACCGTGGTCGGTCAGCGACAGTCCCCGTTTTCCATTCTCAGACAGAAACAGGGAAAACAGTTCACTTTCGTTATGTTCACTGAGCAGCTCGCGTCTCCCGAATCTCAAAACAACGGGCACGGATAACTAAAGGCAATGTACCTACTCATATAACTATTGGGATTATGGCTATAGGTCAATTTGCCAAAATGTTGAAATATCCCTTTAAGCGTTTCCACTTGGCAAGGAATGACCCTTTTGTAGTGCTGAATTGCTGTTGTATGATAAATTGATGTTGGTTCCAAGTTCCATCGTGCCACTTGCCAAGTAGTAGGTACCACAACTCGTGCTTCTCATTTTTTGGTGCACAGTGCACAATGTTTCCCTCCCTTTTCCCCAAACTTTGCAACATCTAACAATTGTTTAGCACATTTTCAATAACTACATCAATCTTACCAGGGCCATTGTATTTCCACATTTTGAAGTTATGATGAAAATGTAATGACTTGCAAATATGAAATAGGCATGGGCAATACAAATGAATAAAATGACAACATTTCTTGAGTTGCTGAGAACAAAGTGTTTATTATTTTCTAATGATTTTTTGCAGGTAAGTACAGAAGACACAGACGAAAAGTTTGCCACAAGTCCAACGCCTTTACAGGAAAGGGTCTTAGAGCCACAGGGTCCCAAAAATGGCTGATTTCGGCATTTTTCAACAAAACCCATTGTGAAAATTGGGGGGTGAAGCCTGAGGGCATTTTCGAAAATACAGTCTATTCCGAAATAAACCAGGCCAAATTATCCATTAGGGTACCCTAACAGAAACAATTGATGCTAAAGTCATCTACCCCGTATCTGAAGTACAGCAGCGCCCCTAGGCCCTTTTTAATGGAAAATGCATTGAATTTCACCCAATTATGTTCAACATTAGGTTTTGCATTGATATTAAAAAATGGTATGAATGGGTTGCCTGTGAAGTTTTTTTTTGATCAATGGGCTGCAAAAATGTCAAAATTATCGGTGGGAGGGCAAACATTAACGCTACTCGCCCATTACTATATAAAATGCAGTGAAGTCGCTGATGCCGCAGTTGTTTGCCCTCCCACTGCTACTAAACGTTCCCCTTCAGTAACCCGTGGTGATTTAAAAAAAAAAAACTTTGCACTGTTTTTACTATGTCCATATACCCTCCTCCCATGATAGTTTCAATGAGCTACTGTGAATAATTCATAGTAAAACATAGTGACGTGCAGTCGGAGGTTAGTTTGGCGAGGCAGAAACCTCCCCTTTGCTTGATTAGCAATCAGACGATTAACTAGTTTAGTAAGACTATTCGGCAGAATGACGGGCCAGTTTAAGTTTCCGTGGCGTTATTACTCAGTACATCGAACTTGAAATGCTCACGAAACTGCAGATTTGCGAGTACTTCCTTAAAGGAAGCTAGAGACGTGCCGTGAGGTGATGCAGTGACCCAAACTTTTATCACAGGATTTTGTGAACCTGTTCCCTCGTACTATTCCTTATTGACAATCAAAACAATTAAGGCGAAGCCTTTAGGAAGCCCGTATACTGATAGAGGAGATAATAACAAAAATATTCATTCACGCTTCAATTCGAGACTGCAAGGATGGAAATCTGAATAATTAATTAGGAAAAATTCTCGGCTCTCGGTAATTCTGTTTATCGTTTAAACATTGTTAATCGGATTATGAAAGAGGACTGAAAATAAGCGCCCGCTTTTTGTTTGGGTGTAAAAGCGCGTATTTAAAGGAGAATACATTGTATATTGATTAAGCATTGAACTCTGCATAAGTCGAACTGTTTTCATATTTGTTGATGACATTGCTTCGGCTTCCTGGAAGCAAGTACACGCAAATCTGCTGTCTAGCGAGCATTTCAGGCTCGATGTACCGAGTAATAACGCCGCGGAAATTTAAACTGGCTCGTCATTCTGCAGAATAGTCTTACTAAACTAGCTAATCGTTTGATTGCTAATCAAGCAAAGGGAAGGATTCTGCCTCGCCAAACTAACCTCCAACCGCACGGCACTGGTAGGACAATTCGTTTCACACACTGATGAAATCTGGTCGAGCATCACAGCGCTGGCGTGCAGCCAGTTGAAATGGAGATGGCACGAATTGTGACCAGGGGGCTTTAAACGCCTGGCGCCGGTTTATTCCTTGGTATATTTTACTGATACTTCACAAATAGGGTCACAAGATATTCTGTCAACAAACTATGTAGGGGACAGTAAAAAATGCGCCCACCTTTCTTGCTATTGTTGAGAGGAAATCATCATGCGGACTCGCGATTTAACTTCACCAACTTCTGTCGAATTTATTTCACATCCCCCTCGAGGTCTAGCCTGGACGAACAGACTCGTAATTTCTCAAATTAAATGGCTTTACAGCAAATCAGGGTAGCAGATAAGACGTCGACGCTGGCTGTTTGAAATCTACCTCCTAAATGGTTATTTTTGCCACGCCCTGCCCTTGAAAAATTTGTAAACACGGGCGCAAATTGAGGTCACGATTAATCCTACGGGCTAACAATAGCTCTGTTCAAATCGCGTTTTTGGCTGTAATACGCAGAGTTCATGTATGAAATGCGGGTATCCTATTGAAAAGGTTGCTTTTAATTAAACCATGGTGTTCTTTTTGTATGAAAATGGTATTTACGTCATTTTTTAAATAAGTTTTCTGAGGCTTGTTTACCGCCCCAGTTCAGCTGTTACGCATTCCATTAGAGTTTATGCAGAGCGTTGCCCATGCCTATATGAAAGAAGAAATTGAAATATTTGAACAATATTTCATGCTTCAAAAGGTTTTTACTCTGTTAAGCTCAGGATAACCCCACTTTTTCATACTTGTGGAAAGGTGCTATTTGTAAAAGAAGCTACATACGTTTCAAACCTTTTTTGTTTCTACTGTTAGGAAATGAAAAGTCAGTAAAAAAAATAAATAAATAATGACATAGCAATCACTTGGTACTGTTGTGATTGTAGTTTTGTTCACTGATCTATTGTATGGGACTTCAGTCTTGTCTTTGCATCTGATGAAAATTAGATTAGCTGCTGCTTTGTCAAGAATTACTCAATTTTTGAGTTTAATGGAAAAAAAAATCAAAAAGGAGAAGACTTGTTAGACATCCTGCTTGTCAAATATGTATATATTATACTTGTTGGAGAGTCTATACTATTCATTTCTTGTAGATATGAATGGGTCTCCAACTTGTACAGGAGCTCTTGTGAGGCACAAAATTGCTCCCGCAAAAATTTTGACGATACTTTTTCCCAAAAAGAGCTCCCGCGAAAAAAAAGTATTTTGTACCCTGGTTCGTACGTGCATTTGTCAACTACATGTAACATGTCCAACTGACGATGTCTGAATGGTTTTGTAAGCATGACAGTAATACTCTAGTTAACATTACTCACGGACAGCTCATTTTGTTTCATGTTACCTCAAAGCTATATGCAAGGCACATGTTTATCGGTCCAATAGATTAATTAAAAGTGGCATAAATCTGGTATATCGGGTGGACTTTGTCCACATTTAACCAGTTAGCTAACTTCTTAGTTAATTTTACTCCAACTACCATGTACATTCAGAAATTAGGTTGCTTTCCTAGTCCCAGCTAATGTTAGCAGAATGTTAGCTAAGTTACCCGCGAGCTAATGGAGCCATAAAACTTTGCTCACTTGCTTAGAGCCGGGCATACTCGTCAAGCCATGACCTGAGTGCTCTCAGTGCACATCCCAGTGGCTCCTGTGGACTGCTCTGTCCATTGACAAAGTCAGCAACCTCGCCTATTACACACAGCTTGTGATCGCTTTGTTTGAGGGACAATATTGCGGTACTATCGAGTCAGGCGGTTACTTATGAAAGTAAGGAAATCTGAGTGGTTATTATTCTACGCTGTATTGACAGGTAGGAAAGGTAAGTGATGTCGTTCTTTAATTTCTTTTCAAATATACTTTCTGTTGTGTTGTCTGAAACTGAAAAGTATATTGCGCTGAATGACTGATTAGACTGGAAATTAAATAGTCTCTGACTATCTCTCTGTACTGTACCTCATACTGTAGTTCTGTACAAGTCAGAAATCACAACTAGGCACCCCCGATTGGAAGTATCAGGTCATAGCTGTGTTAAGACGGGATGACATGCTGCTTACCTCCTCCCTGTTCTCCTCCACAGGAGTGCTCAGAATCGAGGCCTGGCTCATCAGTGGCTGGAGAAACTGAACGATCAGAGGGAGCTACAGAGGTTCCTACAGTACTGTCACGAGGTAGGCTGCACTGACTGACACTTGCTACTCATTGGTTCCATCCAGAGTCAGAGAAGTTGTTTATAATCTCAGCTGCCCCTTCAGTTTTGTCCATATTTCTTGTTTTGCCTGTCTGTTTGCCTGTCTAAATAGTGCATGATGTGGGATAAACAGTAATGGGTGGGAGGGAAGTAGTTTGTTGGTGACAGAAAGAAGAGCAGAGTCATTGTTGGATCAGCCCAGCGTTAAGTAATGGCCGCCATACACTCACATGCTGGATACCTTCCACTTTTCAAGTTTAGGGGAAGCATGTTATGAGGAACTGCTGTGAAAACACTGGGGTCATGCACCATGAGATTGTCTTTTTGGATAAACTCCAGAACTTGAGGCTGCTGCTAGTACTGTCAGAGCTTTGTCTTGTACATGGGCACCAAATGTACAGTGTGCGCAAATCCCAGTGGACTAAAATGTGTAGATCTGTAGAGTAATCTGTCTCTGTATGAAGATAAATATCAAAATATCTTGTACTGCTGGCTCTTCCAGCTCAACTGGCTACTCAAAGATGCCAACCTTTGAAATGAGAAAAGAGGATCAATATCTAGGTGATGTCCAGACTTGAGCGCTGCAGGTGCAAACTGGGGGGAAGCATGAGAGGGGCCCCCTCCCTAGTGAGAGGCCTCACCCAGGAAAATTTTGAAAATAAGCATTCAAAAGAAGTTATTTCCTGCCATTTCTGGCCATTAATGGGCAGTTTGGACTTTCAAAATTTTACCTGACATTTACTAATAATATTTAAAAAAAGGCTAAAAGTGATCAAATTATAAAGCACCAGTTAAATGTTATTGCAGATAATGTGACAGATTCCACTTGTACTGTAATCCATTAATATGGTTATTGATTTGGATCAACAGATGTAATGAACATGAATTGTTTATAAAGATCAAGAATAAGCAACTAATGTCCTCACAATTCAGATCATTCAGTGTATGGTCATTTACTTGTGAAAGGTATTACCACGATGACTCTGGTCAGCTGCACTTAAGGTTCTGTCTGAAGTAATTACTTACACATACTGTCATTTGAGCGATATCTACTGTATTACCATCAATCTTGTTTATGATGACAAATCCTATTTAACAATTAAAGACTGACAGCTCTTGGTGTTATTGTTGCATACACATACATATCACTTTTTTATGTATTACGTTTGCACTTGATTACTGGCACCTGTTGCGTCAGCTGCGCATGTGCAGACACAACGGGTGCCAGTAATCAAGTGCAAACATAATACATTAAAAAAAAAGTGATGAGTATGTGTATGTAACATTATTCAATCAGATTTTAAAAATATTGTCATCAAATTAGTTCATGACTGGTTGGCAGTGGTTGCCATCATACAATGTATTAATATTTTTTCACTGCAAAATAAAAGCAATTGTAACATGCTTCAAAAAAACATTTAATTACTTGAAAATGTTTTCACCAGTGCTTCTGTCTGTGCACTCAAGCAATGACAGCATTGTTGTGACTCTACTCTCCATCCTTTCGTCAAATAACTTCACAATGATTGGATAAAATTTAATGTCTGCATAATCGTTGGATCCATCAGTGGCAATACTGAAAGGTGCACATTTGATCTGATCCGTTCTCCCCTTAGCGTCATTGTCGGCAAGAAATTTAACAACTGCCATAGATTTTGTCCTGCCACATCCATACTTCTTGCTAATGGCTGAATTGGGAAACATTCATTGGAACATTTTTCCAGCAGAGTCTGATCCAAATGTTGGCAAATTTTTTTCTTCAAGAAATTTTGTAAACGTTCCTTCCGCACTTATGGCTACATCGTTGTCCTTTACTGTAGTAAACATAAATGTAATCTTCTTTTTGGCATAACAATTAGCCAGCTCTGTGTTTATTTATATCCACATAGCGATTCAAATCACGATATCCACCGTGGGAAACGAAAATATCTGAACAGAGTCAACACAAGTTTTTTTTTTTTTTTTTATAAAAAATCTGAGTAAATGGGAGTGGTTGGCACGTCTGCTTACCGTCAAGCTGGCTCAGACCTTGCCCTTATTTTCTATTTTCTATATTTTTGCTAGAAAGTCCTTTTTGGCCGTGGATGTTCTTGTGTGAGCCTCAGTGGGCTTTAAAACTCTTGGAATGTCCATTAAAATAAAGGCTGATGTGGGGTTAGCACTATCATGTTAAGGTGGAAAAGAGATGTGTCTAGCTATATTGTTTCTTCTAAGGGACTGGTGGTGTGACAAGAACTGCAGGGTGTGATACAGACTACAAAAGTTTATGGTGCAAAGATGCTGGAAATATTTAATAATGCTCAAGTATTGTTCTATTACTGTGACAGGGAAGGAAAACTACGAGGTTTTGCCATTTGTGTAGCCGAAGAAATGAAAATCACAAAACTAAGTGGCTATTGTCTCAAATGAAAACAAAGACTACCTAACTAGCAGCTGATCAACAGAAGAAAAACCCCTTACTAATGTGATGGCCATTGGAGTATTCTGTCGATAACTTGAAACCCTGAGTGTCTTTTAAAAAAGGATATATTGATCATATGCACTTGTAAGTTTGGCACAGCTTTCAGAAATAATCTTTTGGCAGTGCGCCCCCTCCCTGAAATGCTAGATGTTTTATATCCTCCTGAAGGGAAGGACCTCCGACATGTAACAGGAGGTCAGAGCACTGGTCTCTAGTATGTCATTTACATGGGAAGGGAGTTAGTTCATGCTAGGTGCAAGTAACAATTTATTCCTGCTTATCAGTTTAAGAGAACGTTTGTCGGCAAAAAGTAAAGTCCTGGCCATCTCCCAGGCAGAGTCATCCGGCAGTGTTATCCTTGCACTTCTTGTACCCAGCTCATAATGTTAATCGTTACCTGATCGAATATAGAACCGTATTTGCCCTGAATGTGTCACATGTTGAATGTGCAATCCTTAAAGGTCCCCTATTATGTCACCAGGTGCAGTGCCAATTATTTATTATATGCCATTTCAAAATCTTTCCCCTCTTGACATCACATGGGGAAGTAATCAACCAGAGGCAAGAAGAGCTGATTAACTTCAACCAAGCAGTCAATCAGATTTCATTACTACTGGATGGTTACGCCCCCTTGTGATGTCAGGAGGGGGAGAATTTGAACTGGCCCATAATGGCTAATTAGCTGTGCACCCAGTGGCATAATAGGGGACATTTAAAACCAAAAGTTCACATGCTGAATGCATAATTATTGAAAGAATTATGTGTAACAAATTGAGTGTATACCTGCTCTTAGATTGTATTTATGATCCATTTATTATCATCCTTTGAAATGTTATATTAATGATTCATGCAGTGATTGCATATAGGCCTGTGACTAAAACCCGGGTACCTGGGTCCCACCCGAAACGTTTGGGTCCCGGGAAGAAAATTGCGATGCCTGTTTCCCAAAAAATCTGTACATTGATTGTGCACACGATAAAATGATGGATAATCATTCATGGCATCACCCAGACACTCGCTAATAACATGTACATTATTTAGCCTATTCCTGTAGCTCACGACTGTCGTGTGCCAACAATTAGTTCATCAACTTACAGATGGAGAATCAATCAGTGGCAATTTGGAGATCTTATATAAGGAGGTATTAATCCCTACCTCCTCGGTCTAGTCAGCTCGCGCTCGCTAGCTGCCTTTTGATCTCATCGGCATCATGGTTTTTTTTTTTTTTTTCAACAGTTATGATGATGGATTTTGATGATATTGATACATATTACATGATATATTTATTGTTGTTGTGATCGATAGTCCCGGTTGATAGTAATGGTGATGATGAATACGGCGATTCGGTATTCGGTAACGATTGAAGTTGATGGAATAATTATCAAATGATGATGATAATGAGGAAATGGGAAATTCAGGGGTGCAGATATGATTTTGAATTTTGATGATGGGATTGTTATGATGTATAATGAAATACTTATTAATGATAGTAATGATATCAGTTGGACATCCGTACACTTTGATATAGTAAATGAATTTGGAAAATACATTGGACAGTGGCGGTTCGTCGGCCGTAACAAAGGGAAGCCAAAACCTCGCCCTTCAAAGCTTAATGACTTAAACCTTTCGCAGTTTACTTTTCTCGATCAGCAGTTGCTCCTACGAATTGGTAGAAGGACAGTCAAATTTATTTTCGATAGCAAATGACGACGCAAATTATCTATACGTCTTTATAAATTAGTTTGCGAGGCTTCTTTCGCAGGAAGCCACGAGAATCCGTTTTCCACAATCTTAATATAGAAGTAAAGAAAGCGATGTTACATATCATTGCTTAATGAGCCTCACTAATCAATTTGCGAATCTATGCCGTTTCACGAACTACTTGAGCACGGAATTTATAAAGACGTAGGCCTATGGTAATTTACGTTGTAATTTATGCGTGAAAGAAAACCCCTAATAATTTCGTGGTGCAATGTATAACAATGCTTTCGAAAATAAATTTGACTGTCCTTCTGCCAATTCGTATGAGCAACTGCTGATCAAGAAAAGTAAATTGCGAAAGGTTTAAGTCAGGGGTGTCCAATCTAATCCAGAAAGGGCCGGTGTGGGTGCTGGTTTTTGTTAGAGCCCAACACTAACACACTTGATTCTACCCACCAGGGTCCTAATAGAATCCCCTGATTAGTTAATTAGTGGAATCGGGTGCTGTAGCACTGCTGGCTAGAACAAAAACCTGCACCCACAACGGCCCTTTATGGACAAGATTGGACACCTCTGGTTTAAGTCATTAAGCTTTGAAGGGCGAGGTTTTGGCTTCCCTTTGTTACGGCCGACGAACCGCCACTGCATTTGGAAAGTAAATTATCGTATTCATAAAATACCTGATCAGTCCATCAGGGACTAGACACGCTCTGTGTGTGTGTGTGTAAGTACGATTAATTCCTCTAGCCTACACTGTCGATCACGATGTGATTTACCAGATTCGGACTTGGACATTATTCATACTTGACAGTTGACAATGAAATACTTATTACCTCCAACAAGCTTTTTGTTGTAAGTTATCTTTCTGTTTCTCGGCCTTACTTTCTTTAGTGTATTTAACCGTGTTTGAAACTTTGAGGTAAACGATGAACACGGACATGCATGCCTCGTAGACGCAAGACACTGGCATATTTTCTTCACTCTCTATCTTTACTCTGTCTTGTCTCAACAGTTTCCTCCACCTGTTTTTCTTTTCTGCCCATGGTTTATTTCAGCTGTCAATCACGAAAGAAGTGTCCTATGGAGACTGCTTTTCATCTAGACTTTATTCTCGGGGCAGTGGGCTAGTAGAGGTCTAGATCAAAAATACCAGCTTTTTGTTCGTTTAAGCAGGGCCGGCGTTTGCCTTGAAAATTCGGAGGAAAGATCCATCCCTTTATTGACAACAATTAGTCCTGGCTAGTTCTCAGTGGTTTTCCTTTATTAACACGCTTTCCAATTTAAGAATAATCAAGTGACAATTGAAGACATGGCTTCTCTCCCCCATGCGATCTAACAGCGACAAAATAATGGGCTACATTCAGTACAGAAAAATAATTTAATTACAAATAGGTCTATGCACTGGCACTCAGCAATGTTAATTTTTTTCCAGCAAGAGCGGCATTTCAGAACTCTTTGGCGAATTAAGGTAATTTCGGCGACAAGTATGTACACCTGTTTTTGCAGCACTGTCACGGAACTTGCTGTAAAAAATAGACAGCCGTCCGATTGGAAAATGTAAACGGACGAAACCACGTAGTTGTCACAAGAATTACATTCATTCGCTGAAGAGTTCTGAAATGCCGCTCTTGCTGGAAAAAAGTTACCGTCGCTGAGTGCCAGTGCATAGACTTAGGCTAATTATAATTAAATTATTTTTCTGTACTGAATATAGCCAATTATTTTGTCACTGTTAGATTGCATGGGGGAGAGAAGCCGTGTCTTCAATTGCCACTTGATTATTCTTAAATTGGAAAATGTGTTAATAAAGGAAAGCCATCTAGAACTAGCCAGGACTAATTGTTGTCAATAAAGAGATGGCTTTTTGCCCCGATTTTTCAAGTCTAGGACCACCCCTGCATTTAAGTGATTTTCGGGTACCTGGGTACCCACCCAAAAAATCGTCGGGTTCCCGTTTTGAAAAAATTCCCGAAATTCCCAGGCCTAATTGCATAACAATTCTTAGTTAAATTTTGAATTACATATGGGCTGCATAAATGGGCCTTTCTCAAAAAAGACTGTTGAAGAGAATGGAACGTGAAGGAGGTAGCCTCTTAAACCCCAACGTCCCCTGAACTTACGTGCCGGGGTTAAAGGATTTTCAGTGGCGTGCCTTCAGCCTCTGACCCTTGAACACATAATTGCTTTCAACCATAGACTGTGTGTAAAGATGGACAACGCATCTTCTCTTCCTAATGCTTTACAAAAATGCAGCCAAAATATTCTTCATACAGACGCTGCCATCTTGCACATTTGGAGTCAGAGTTTGTGTGTTAGTGATCACGGGTTGAGCTGTGGTATTGAGGTCCAGTAGAGTGTGTTCAGTCACATCAAACTTGGTATTAGCCTAATAAACTCTATATCTTGTCTTGTTAGGAAATGTAACCAAACATTAGGCCTATTGATGGCACCATTCTACCATGACTGAAAACTTGTTAAAAGGGTTAGCTATGTTGGATGTCCATGCCGATGTCCGGTGCTTTGGCCAACATCTCCAAACATGTGCCAACTCCGGGATATCTTCTTGCTCAGTGGCTAATACATTGACTATAGTGAAGTTACCTCATACAATCCTTCAAAAGAAGGTAGTTAAATATGGTCTGTGGATAAATGGACTCCCCGCTATCACATGTTTTAACGTTTGTTCAAACTACCTAGCTTGCTACCAAGCTAATTAGGTTACCTTTTACTGCAACAAGCTATATAAACTAGTGGCGCTATGTTACGATTTCAATGTGCAAGTATGGCCGCCATCTTGTGATGGGTGTCCATCACAGAAAGGTGCAACAAAGTGGATTCATGCCTTCCAGAAATTTTGATTTTCGCTGAGTGCCATACAGTCCTAACAAGCGAAAATACCCCAGTACTTTGGATCACTCCCGACTTAAGAGTTAGGCACGTCCGAAAACCCGTTGAAATCAGCAGCCGCTGTCAGTCGACGCGAATAGGTTTAGTTGTTCCTCGTCCATCGTAATGTCAATGTCCGGGTCTGCATCATGCAGCTTCAATCAAACAAAAAAATAGTCATAGATACGTGTCTGATCTAATTACAAACCAATTTTTTTTGGTTTTCTTTTTTTAATAGATCGGCCTACGTGTCAGTTTCAATTACAAACCAGTGTGTTTCTTTCTAAACTAATAAACTAGTTTCACGACTTTGCTGCAGTCACAATAAGACACTTGTTATCAAGGTTTCCGGCATTTGCGATGATAATATCTTACTAGTTAACAAGTGCCCCGTCCTAGATCGTACTGCTAGAGAAATAGACCCGGCCTGACAGAACGAGATCAGTCATAATATTACCATACCGAAGGGGTTTTAAGATGGCCTGGACGTATACCACTGTATTTTCTACATTTCCTATGGAAAAATATCAATTGCTCAGGGGTCCGTTTCCCGAAATCACAGATGCTAACTTACGTCGTAGGAACCATTGACAATGAATGGATGAACTATGTAAGCTGCTAACTTAGTTAGCAACTACGCTTTTGGTAAATGCAGTGGGCGATAATAGACAGAAATGGCGCTTCAAGCTAACTCTTCTCTAGTTATCTGTCAGAAAAAGGCCGGAAATCAAAACGCTACTGAATGATTTTTATTGATATTTACCGAAATATTAACCATATTTGTTTACATGGGTTCCAGCGGCAGGCACGCCCGTCATAAGGTAGCAGTCAGCTCTGCACACATTTGCTGATCTGGAACAAACAACGTAGCGCCTCTCGTTTATATATCTCATTGTTTTACTGAATCACAATTGTATTTAGCTAGCTAGCTGACCATTTTTAGCTGGCGGGCAAAATTCGGTGATTGACCACTTAAATTCACATTAGTGATGAAAATCGATGGTAAAAAAGACTCTTTTGCTAAACATAGCATAGCTGCTAACAGTGCATTACAGTGTGTTCTGAGCAGGACCTGAAATTAACACCCAGCCACACGCCAAATGCGGGTGAAGGTGGAGTCCCATGAAGGGGTGTGTTCTGGCCCAAAACAGCGATTTCAAAATAATTTTCAGCATTGATAAACCATCCCATGGGGTTCGTGAATCCACCAGAGAAACCTGCAATATCAATTTTCTTTATGACAAAAAATGATATTTTTAACATTTTTTAGTTTTTAGGGGGGGCCACCCATGCTGGGGCCCCACAAAGTGTCACCAATGATTGTAATCATGTGCTTATCATATGCACATTGTAGTTGATATATTTTCCTGATGAATGAAAAAAGAATTTGGTGACATTGATGTAATACTGCCGAGATAGGAAGATATTTGTTCAAAGAATATAACATCCTGGTTTTTTCATTGAATGTTGGCCATACCCTAGGGCAAATTTCAGCAAACTCCCTTAGTGTGTCATGGCTGGGAATTTTGTAAAATGTACCGTCGTTTACACACGTGGCCGTTGGAAATCTCCATTTCAGAACATATTTTTTTAACAAATATATAACATACTTAACCCTATCTAGACCGGGGAGGTGTTTTTTATGCCCGCACCAATTTTCACGTCGTATAATTTCTGAACAGCTTGAGCTTGGACCACCAAACTTGGTGACTTTACCTAAAACTTGTCTGGGAACAATTTTATACCAATAAGTCAAGTCCACCATCTTCGCTGTTTCCATGGCAACGGTTTTCTAACAGGTATGTCTGACAAAAAAAATCGCTGATTTTGGTTTCATCAATGTAGTTTCCAGATTTTCTTTTTAACATATACTTATTCCATTATATTTACAATATCTTACGTAATTTAATCTCAGCTGTGTTAAGTAGAATTAATTTATGTTAATTTGATAACGTCATTGAATTTATTTTATTTTCCTTCGATGAAAGCTTCTACTACCAACAAATAGACATTTTTTCCATTATTAAGGCGGTTTTTAGGCTTTATATTGAAATCAATATACTAAACACAAAGAAGTTGACGATAAGAACAGAGCAAGTTTTGCTTACGCAAACCGGTAATTATACCCCTGACCACGAAATGTCGGGGGTATATAGTTATGTACCAAGAATTCCGTCCATCCGTCATTTCGTCACTCCGTCATTCCGTCTGAAGACATTATTTGTCCGATCGATACTTCGAAAATTATTCATTGGATTCTTTTCAAATTTGGCACACATATTCTCTACCACAGGGAGAGGTGCAGTGCAAAGTGTTGGCCATCTGTGACCGTCCGTCCGTCCGTCCATCATTCCATCACATTATTTGTCCGATCCATACAGCGCCCTCCATAATTATTGGCACCCCTGGTTAAGATGTGTTAAAAGCCTTAAAATAAATTCAATTTTTATTGCAGAAGCATACTCTCACACTAAAAATAGTAGAAAAATGTAACCTTCAACTCAAGTGAATTTTAAGGGAAAAAAAAAATCCCTGACTAAGAAATAATTATTTTTCATAAAATCACCTGTTCCACAATTATTGGCACCCCTAACAATTCCTAGGAAATAAATGTAATTGAAGTATTTCTGTCATTTCTACAGTAGTTTACAAAGTTGATCAGAGTATCTAGGAACATTTAATTAGTAATTCATCACTTCCTGTTTCCCTGGGGTATAAATATGACGTGACACAGAGGCCATTTCTCTTATCCACTCTTCAACATGGGAAAGACAAAGGAACACATCATTCAAGTAAGGCAGATGTGTGTCAACCTTCACAAGTCAGGCAATGGCTACAAGAAAATAGCCACTCGCCTGCACCTGCCCATATCTACTGTCAGAGGAATCATTAAGAAGTTTAAAACAACTGGAACAGTGGTAAACAAGCCTGGACGAGGATGCAAGGTTATTTTGCCACCACGCACAGTGAGGAGGATGGTAAGAGAAATAAAAGTTCTCCAAAGCTCACTGTTAAAGAATTGCAATAAATGGTAGCATCTTGGGGTCACAAAGTCTCCAAAACAACCATCAGGCGCTATCTACATGCCAACAAGCTGTTTGGGAGGCATGCACGGAAAAAAACCTTTTCTCACTCACAATCATAAACTCAAACGCCTGGAGTTCGCTAAGCGGTACTGGGACTTCAACTGGGACCGTGTGCTTTGGTCAGATGAGACCAAGATAGAGCTTTTTGGCAACAAACACTCTAAGTGGGTCTGGCAGAACACAAAAGATGAGTATGCAGAAAAGCACCTCATGCCCACTGTGAAGTATGGGGAGGATCGGTGATGCTGTGGGCCTGTTTCTCTTCCAGAGGCCCTGGGAACCTTGTTAGGGTGCATGGCATCATGAACGCTTTGAAATACCAGGACATTTTAAATCAAAATCTGGTGGCCTCTGCCCGAAAGCTGAAGATGGGTCGTCACTGGGTCTTTTCAGCAAGATAATGACCCTAAACATGTGGCCAAATCTACACAGAAATGGTTCACCAGACACAGAATCAAGCTCCTCCCATGGCCATCTCAGTCCCCAGACCTCAACCCCATTGAAAACCTGTGGCGTGAGCTGAAGAGGAGAGTGCAGAGGAGAGGACCCAGGTTGCTGGATGATTTAGAGAGATTGTGCAAAGAGGAATGGTCGAAGATCCCTCTTTCTGTATTCTCCCATCTTGTGAAACATTATAGGAGAAGAGTAGGTGCTGTTTTGTTGGCAAAAGGGGGTTGTACAAAGTATTAACTAATAATTGTGGCACACATGATTTGATGTAAAAGAATTATTTCTTAATGTGGGATTTTTTTCCCACTGAATAAATGCACTTGAATTAAAGGTTGGATTTTCCTCTTTTTTTCATTGTGGTCCTATATTATTTAGAAAAAAACTGAATTTATTAGAAGCTAAAGAACTCATCTTAACCTGGGGTGCCAATAATTATGGAGGGCGCTGTATCTCAAATATTATTCATTGGAAGTCTTTTCAAATTTGGCACAGGTATTCTCTACCACAGGGAGAGGTGCAGTGCAAAGTGTCGGCCATCTGGGACCGTCCGTCTATCCGTCATTCCGTCCGAAGACATTATTTGTCTGATTGATATCTCGAATATTATTCATTCGATTCTTTTCAAATTTGGCACAAATATTCTCTAGGACATAGAGAGGTGCAGAGCAAAGTGTCAGCCCTCTGGGACCGTCCGTCTGTCCGTCATTCCGTCACATTATTTGTTCGACCGATGTCTTGAATATTATTCATAGGATTTTTTTCAAATTTGGCACACATATTCTCTACCACAGCGAGAGGTAGAGAGTGCAAAGTGTTGGCCATCTGGGACCGTCCGTCCGTCCGTCATTCCATCACATTATTTGTCCGACCCATATCCCGTATATTATTCATTGGATTCTTTTCAAATTTGGCACAAATATTCTGTACCACGGGGAGAGATGCAGTGCAAAGTGTCGACCATCTGGGACCGTCCGTCCATCTGTCATTCCGTCGCATTATTTCTCCGATGGATATCTTGAATATTATTCATTGGATTCTTTTCAAATTTGGCAAACATATTCTCTACCACAGGAAAAGGTGCAGTGCAAAGTGTTGGCCATCTGGGACTGTCCGTCATTCCGCCACATTATTTGTCTGATCTATATCTCGAATATTATTCATTGGATTCTTTTCAAATTTGGCACACATATTCTCTACCACAGAGAGGACAGTGCAAAGTGTCGGCCATCTGGGACAGTCCGTCCGTCCATTCCGTCACATTATTTGTCCGATCGATATCTCGAATATTATTCATTGGATTCTTTTCAAATTTGGCACACATATTCTCTATCACAGGGAGAGGTGCAGTGCAAAGTGTCGGCCATCTGGGACCGGGTCCCATCTGTCCATTATTTGTCCAGTCATTCCGTTCTTTTCAAATTTGGCAGACATTATTTGTCCGATCTTTTCTCGAATTATTTGTCCGGATTCATTGGATTCTTTTCAAATTTGGCACATATTCTCTACCACAGGGAGAGGTGCAGTCTCTACCACAGGGACCGTCCTGTCCGTCTGGTTCCGTCCAAGTTATTTGTCCGAAAGTGTATTATTCATTGGATTCCAAATCTGGGACCACAGGGAGAGGTGCAATGCAAAGTGTCAGGCCATCTGGGACCGTCCGTCCATCATTCCATCACATTTTTGTCCGATCCAAATCTCAAAATTCATTCATTGGATTCTTTTCAAATTTGACACAATATTATTCATATTCTCTACTACCAAGGAGAGGTGCAGGGCAAAGTGTCGGCCATCTGGGACCGTCTGTCAGTCCGTCATTCTGTCGTTCCGTCACATTAGTTGTCCGATTGATATCTCGAATATTATTTATTGGATTCTTTTCAAATTTGGCAAATTCCGTCCATATTCTCTACCATGGGGAGAGGTGCAGTGCAAAGTGTTGGCCATCTGGGACCGTCCGTCTGTCCGTTCCGTCGAAGACATTATTTGTCTGATTCCGTATTACATTTTTTTTTAAAATTTGTCCTCTACCACAGGGATCCATATCTCCAATATTATTCATTGGATTCTTTTCAAATTTGGCTTTTTCATATTCTCTACCACAGGGTGAGGTGCAGTGCAAAGTGTCGGCCATCAGGGACCGTCTGTCCGTCATTCCGTCTCATTATTTGTCCGATGAATATCTTGAATATTATTCATTGGATTCTTTTTCTAATTTGGCTTGAATATATTCTCTTTTTCACCACAGGGAGAGGTGCAGAGCAAAGTGTCGGCCATCTGGGACCGTCTGTCCATCCGTCCGTCATTCCATCTCTACGGGACCACAAAGTGTGGAACCAAGACATTATTTGTCCGATCTTTTTTGTCTCTAATATTATTCATTGGATTCTTTTCAAATTTGGCACACACATTCTCTACCACAGGGAGAGCTGCAATGCAAAGTGTCGGCCATCTCGGACCGTCCGTCATTCCGTCATTTCATCTACCACAGGGACAGGTGCAGTTATTTGTCCGATCGATATCTCTGAATATTATTCATTGGATTCTTTTTTTTTCAAATTTGGCACACACATTCTCTACCACAGGGAGAGCTGCAATGCAAAGTGTCGGCCATCAGGGACCGTCCGTCCATCATTCCGTCACATTATTTGTCCGACCCATATCTCGTATATTATTCATTGGATTCTTTTCAAATTTGGCACAAATATTCTCTACCACAGGGAGAGGTGCAGTGCAAAGTGTCGGCCATCTGGGACCGTCTGTCCGTCATTCCGTCTGAAGACATTATTTGTCCAATTGATATCTTGAATATTATTCATTCGATTCTTTTCAAATTTCGCACGCGTATTCTGTACTATTCTCTACAGGGAGAGGTGCTATGCAAAGTTTCGGCCATCTGGGATGATTTTTCACAAAAATACTGCCGTTTTCTTGTTTCAGACTTAGAAATTTTCAAGCGGGTTCAATGTCAATTTGTCCGATCGATATCGCAAATATTATACAGTGGATTCTTCTCAAATTTGGCATACATATTCTGTGCCACAGGGAGAGGTGCAGTGCAAAGTGTCGGCCATCTGGTACCGTCTGTCCGTCCGTCATTCCGTCACATTTTTTGTCCGATCCATGTCTCCAATATTATTCATTGGATTCTTTTCAAATTTGGCACGCATATTCTCTACCACAGGGTGAGGTGCAGTGCAAAGTGTCGGCCATCAGGGACCGTCTGTCCGTCATTCCGTCTCATTATTTGTCCGATGGATATCTTGAATATTATTCATTGGATTCTTTTCAAATTTGGCACACATATTCTCTACCACAGGAAAAGGTGCAGTGCAAAGTGTTGGCCATCTGGGACTGTCCGTCATTCCGCCACATTATTTGTCTGATCTATATCTCGAATATTATTCATTGGATTCTTTTCAAATTTGGCACACATATTCTCTACCACAGAGAGGACAGTGCAAAGTGTCGGCCATCTGGGACAGTCCGTCCGTCCATTCCGTCACATTATTTGTCCGATCGATATCTCGAATATTATTCATTGGATTCTTTTCAAATTTGGCACATATTCTCTACCACAGGGAGAGGTGCAGTGCAGAGTGTCGGCCATCTGGGACCGTCTGTCCGTCCGTCCGTCATTCCATCTGAAGACATTATTTGTCCGATCTTTTCTCGAATATTATTCATTGGATTCTTTTCAAATTTGGCACACACATTCTCTTCCACAGGGAGAGCTGCAATGTAAAGTGTCGGCCATCTCGGACCGTCCGTCATTCCGTCCGCAGACATTATTTGTCCGATCGATATCTCGAATATTATTCATTGGATTCTTTTCAAATTTGGCACACACATTCTCTACCACAGGGAGAGGCGCAGTGCAAGGTGTCGGCCATCAGGGATCGTCCGTCCGTCATTCCGTCACATTATTTGTCCGATCCATATCTCGAATATTATTCATTGGATTCTTTTCAAATTTGGCACACATATTCACTACCACAGGGAGAGGTGCAGTGCAAAGTGTCGGCCATCTGGGACCGTCTGTCTGTCATTCCGTCTGAAGACATCATTTGTCCAATTGATATCTTGAATATTATTCATTCGATTCTTTTCAAATTTCGCACGCATATTCTGTACTATTCTCTACAGGGAGAGGTGCTATGCAAAGTTTCGGCCATCTGGGATGATTTTTCACAAAAATACTGCCGTTTTCTTGTTTCAGACTTAGAAATTTTCAAGCGGGTTCAATGTCAATTTGTCCGATCGATATCACAAATATTATACAGTGGATTCTTCTCAAATTTGGCATACATATTCTGTACCACAGGGAGAGGTGCAGTGCAAAGTTTCGGCCATCTGGGATGATTTCTCACAAAAATATTGCCGTTTTCCTGTTTTTGGACTTGAGCTTCCCTTATTGCCAGTTCACCAGTAGCCACTGGTGGGTACACAAATGCTAACCTCAAGTTCACCACGGTGCAGTTTGTAAACACTGAAACCAGGTGGTCAGTCAGCAAGTTACCGGCATCGTTATCATCATTATAGTTAAAATTTGCATAGTTGCGATTGCGTCAAGCACGTGGCTGTAAATGATCCAGAGTTTCCAATGTTTGTAACCACCTGAAAGCCATGACAACAAAATACCGGTGCAAGTTAGTGCAGCTCAAGGGAGGTGTTCCCTGCACTCAACCTTTACTCAGAAAGAGACACTATTTTCAGCGTGAGTGAGGTCTCTGAAAGCAAATGAGTGTTTGGGCAACCTATGACTCATTTAGTATAACCTGACACTAACTAAGTTTTAGTACTCACTCACACTCAATTAGTGTGAGTGTCGTTTCTGAATACGGGCCTGTGTTTACAGACAATGGTTTCTTGAAGTATTCCTGGGCCCAATTAGTAATGTCAATGACAGAATCATGCCGGTGAGTGATGCAAGGACGTCTGAGGGCCCGAAGATCACAGGCATCCAGTAAAAGTCTTTGGCCTTGTCCCTTACTCACAGAATTTTTTCCAGTTTCTCTGAATCTTTTGATGATGTTATGCACTGTCGATGATGAGACCTTCAAAGCCTTTGCAATTTGACGTTGAGGAACATTGTTCCACAATTTTTTTACACAAGCCTTCTCAGGTTGGAGAGCCTCTGGCCATCTTTACTTCTGAGAAACTCAGCCTCTCTAAGACATCCCTTTTATAGCCAATCATGTTACACACCTGATGCCAGTTAACTTAATTACTTGCTAAATGTTCTTTCAGTTGATTCTCTTATATATTAATTGCTTTTTCTGCCCTTTTTTTGCCTGTGTCCCAGCTTTTTTGAGACATGTTGCAGCCAGAAAATTTGAAATAAACTCATTTTGTGGATAAAAATGTAAAATGTCTGAGTTTCAACATTTGAAATGTTATCTATGTTCTGTTGTGAATAACAAATTGGCTCATGTGATCTGAAAGTCATTGCATTTTGATTTTATTCGTAATTTATGCTTTGTCCCTACTATTTTGGAATTGGAGTTGTACATTCTGAATTGCTGAATGTAGAAGGCAATGTTTGGCACGTTTCACAGCTTGTTGCTTAGTGAGCCTCGCGGGCTGTCCTGCGCCTTTCGCGAGCCACTCGACCACAGAATTGATGAAGACATGCTGATATTTTACGTCGTCATGTGTGTGCGAAAGAAATGCCTCATTATTTTTTGAAGCAATGTTTCACAATGCTATCAAAAATAAATTTGATTGTCGTTTTACCAATTAGTCTGAGAAACTTTCAAATCAAGAAAAGTAAACTGCGACAGGTTTGGGTCATTCAGCCCTGAAGGGTGAGGATTGAGCGTCCCTTTGCAGCAGCCGACGCACCACCTCTGGTACCCACAACTGTCAGTTATGCTCGAGTGGCGTTTGTGAATAGCAACTGGCGAGGAGTGGGACTGCTCTCTCGGTTAGTGGTAGGTTGATCTCTTGCTCACACGCCAGTTACATTTCAATCGTATTCACTATATGGTGAGTGGAGGGTGAGTGTGAGTGGCGTTTCTGAATACGACCCTTAGTCTCCTTTTCCTAAGACTAAAGAGATTAAGGATCTTCAGCCTCTTCTCATAGCTTTCATCTTTTATACCTGGAATTAGCTTAGTGGCTCTTCTCTGAACTTTTTCCTAGAGCCTCTATATCTTTCTTAAAGTATAGTCCCCAGAACTGTTCACAATACTTCAGATGTGGTCTGACGAATGTGTTGAACAAGAGAGGTATGACCTCCTTGGATTTTGCACTCAATACTTTTGGCAATGTATCTCAGCATCCGATTGGCTTTTAACTGCTACGGCACAATGGCGAGAACCTGTGAGGGTATGGTCAACAATCACTCCCAGATCTTTTTCATGTGGAGCACATTCCAGTTTTAAACCTCCCATGAAGTAATCCTGTCTAATGTTTTTACTACCTACATGTACAACTTTACATTTCGCTACATTAAATTTCATTTGCCACATTTCTGCCCAATTCTGGATTCTACCCAAATCATCCTGAATCACTTTAGTGGACTCTAAACTATTTGCCAAACCTCCCAATTTAGTATCATCTGCAAATTTAATTAATTTGCTCTAAATATTCCTATCAAGGTCATTAATGTAGATGAGGAACAGCAGGGGTCCCAACACCAATCCCTGAGGGACTCCACTCCCCTCCATACCTAGTTCAGATGAGATTCCACTGACCACCACTCTTTGTGTTCTGTCCTGTAACTAGTTTTGAATCCACTCCAGAATACCTCCTGTAACTCCAATGGAGCTCATTTTAAAAATTAGTCTCTTATGCAGTACTGTATCAAATGCTTTCTGAAAATCCAAGGTTATGATGTCATAAGCCCTGCTCTGATCATAAGTCTTGGTGGCCTCTTCAAAAAAATTCCAGGAGGTTTGTTAGGCATGACCTTCCCTACGGAAACCATGTTGGCTATCCCTCAAGATATTATTACGTTCAAGAAATAATTTTAGCTCATCTTTTATGATAAATTCCAGTATTTTGCATGCAATGCAAGTTAAACTGACTGGCCTGTAATTTCCTGGCTCAGTACAACCCCCTTTCTTATATATTGGTATTATATTGCCCTGCTTCCAATCATTTGGTATGTCTCCAGTTTCTAAAGACTGTCTGAAGATAGCTGAGAGCGGTTTAAAGATGATCTCACTAACTTCCCTGAGCACTCTAGGATATAAGCCATCAGGACCCGCCACCTTATCTGCTTTTAGTTTATGCAACTTGTCCAATACTTCATTATCCCGAGCCTCAATTTCCGCTAAATAATCTTGAGCATTGGACATGCCCTCTGGCCGAATAAAAACCCACTCCGAAGTAAAATTCTCCACAAAGTAACTGTTTAAGGCAGGCGCGGCGCTACACCAGGGCTAGGGGGTACTATAGCCCCGTCACAAATCTACATAGCCCCAGTTAAGCCGCCTCAAGCATTTTTTTAAATTAATTAATTAATTAGTTAGTTCATTTATTTGAATAAAGGAATATGTAAAAGGTAATTACTCGCCATTCTGTTCCCAGTCTGATTGCTGGCTGCGTGCTCGTGTCGCGCAGTTTGTGTGTGTGTGTGTGTGTGTGTGTGTGTGTGTGTGTGTGTGTGTGTGTTGGAGTGGGTAGGGGGCTACTGTCTGTGCTTACATGGCACGTCAGGCTGCAAAATCTTTTTCTGCGGGTCGGTTGGTACCATTACGTACATCAGCCAATCACAGATCGGCTGTGGTACCATTGTACGTGCCATCAGCCAATCACAGCTTGGTTGTACTCATGCATCGATGAGAATGGAAACGCATTCGACCTTGTCACTGTCAGCCGAGTTGTGCACGCGGCAAATTTGTTAATGCTCGTCTGACAATAACGATGTAAGTGCTCCATAATACGCAAAATTACACTAGTACACTAGCTGGTCTGCTGCAGAAGTCCAATAGTGTATTTATTTGGCCTTGGCTTCAGTGACGAACACTGCAGATCGGACAGCAAATTTCGTGATATCACTGCGTTTCCATTACCAGTTTTTTTGTTTTGCTATTTAGATTTTGCGCATTTCTAAGGGTAATGGAAACGCACCTTGAGTGTGAGGAAGAAGTCCGACGTAATTATCCCAAAAAAATCATTCTGCTTCGTGACCGTAGACTGTTCGTTACAGACTCCTATTTGAGGCATTGCGCTGATAAGCTTATGGTTGTAGGTGGAGTACATTGGAGACGTGTTACCAGTTAGTTTCTGAATCAGTATTTTGAACGTTTGCTGCGATCCACAAAATACTACAGTTCTGCAGACCACTGGCCAATTATCGGAACCCCAAATAAAACGGACTATAAATCTATAACAACTGCAGCTTATCTCATTTTTATCGTACTCTAATGAAAATAAATAATCTTGCACTCGGACCAACCAGTCACCGATTTCATACATGAATATAGATATTCATATAAAACTAGAATATTGAACTTCTGCAGCAGACCAGTTAGTTTACTTGTAATTTTCTGTATTGCGGAGCACTTACACAGTTTTTGTCAGACGTGCATTTACAAATTTGCTGCGTGCACAACTCGGCTGACAGTGAGAAGGTCAAATGCGTTGCCATTCTCATCGATACAAGAGTACATTTTGAATATATTATGGTGTTATTAACTGTGGCTCAGATGTTGCTTTCCGTTGCTGAAGTCTTTCACTTTTGCGCGTGAAAGACGTTTTTGCAAATTTAATCAAAAACTACATTTATATCGAATGTGCTGTAGGCACCATTATCTGCTTTTATTGAAAAAATAAGAACTATCTAATAAAATGTTAAAAATAACTCTGAAGTCACGAATATCGACTGTTTTCTTAGCACCCCAAGTTTTGGTCAAGCCTCCATTAGCACCGGGAGAGAAAAAATCCTGGCTCCGTGCCTGGTTTAAGGTATTCGCAATATCCTTGTTATCATATAGCAGCGATCTCTCTTTATTCTTTATGCACTTAACCTCTTCTTTGACTTTCCTTTTTCTGCTACAGTACTGAAAGAAGCGTTTAGAATTAGTTTTTGGCCCTTCTGCAATTTGTTTTTCATACAGTCTTCTAGCATTCCTCAGCTCTTTTTTGACCACAGCCCGCATTTTACAATATTCAGCCTTAGTGTTCTCATTGTTATCCTTTATGTCCATCTTATAAAGATTCATCTTCTCCCTCAAACTCCTACGAATACCTGTGGTCATCCACTGAGGATTCTGCTTTTTCAGCTTACTTTTGGACACCATGGGAATGAATTTGTATTGTGAATCAAGTAAAACCCCCTTAAATCTTTCCCACATCTCATTTACAGACTCACAGTCCAGGAGTGTCTCCCATTTTATTTTGCTTAGATATGAGTGCATCCGGTCAAAGTTTGCTCTCCTAAAATTGAAATTTTTGGTTTTCGAAGACATCTTTTTAACGTCCCATGAAACAAAAACTTCCAAAAATAACAGTAGAGTGATCACTAGCCCCAAGTGGCTCCAGTACCTCAACGTTGCTAATTCTATCAGGGCCATTACAGAGCACTAAATCTAAAATTGCCTTCTCTCTTGTAGGTTTATTAACGTACTGCACCAAAAAATTGTCATTTATAACATCTAGAAATTCTTCCTCCCCATTACCCTGTCCTTTCACCATTTCCCAATCGATACCAGGATAATTGAAGTCTCCCATAATAATAGTCCGTCCTCTACAAGCTTGCCTCATCCTCTTAAACAGCATTTCATTGACAATACTGTCCTAAGCTGGTGGTCGCTAGCATTCTCCTATGTTTAAACCTGTCTTGTGTTTGCCAATGAGCCTGACCCAGATATCTTCACAGGGCAAGGAATGTTCAATTTCAAGAATTTCCTGCACATTTATCTTTTCGTTCACGCAGAGTGCTACAACCCCTCCTCGCCTATTACAACCCCAATTCCGAAATAGATGGGACAAGATGTAAATTGTGAATAAAATCAAAATGCAATGACTTTCAAATCACACCAATAGAACAGAGATAACATAGCAAATGTCAAAAGTGAGAAATTTTACAATTTTATCTACAAAATGAGCTCATTTCAAATTTGATGGCTGCTACAGGTCTCAAAAAAGTTTGGACAGGGGCCTGTTTACCATGATGTAGCATCCACTCTTCTTTTTAACACAGAGTGGAGGCGTCTGGGCAAGTTTCTTGAGTTTAGCCATTAGAATTTGATCCCACTCTTGTTTAATACAGTCTTCCAGCTGCTGGAGAGTTTTGGGTCTCCTTTGACGGACTTTTTGTATAATTACTTGCCAAATGTTCTCAATTGGTGAAAGATCAGGACTGCAGGCAGGCCAGTGCAGCACATGGACTCTTCTACTATGAAGCCATGCTGTTGTAATAGCTGCAGTATGTGGTTTTGCATTGTCCTGCTGAAATACACAAGGAATAAATGTCATCTGGAGGGGTGCATATGTTGCTCTGAAACCTTCATATGCCTTTCAGCATTCATGGTGCTTTTTAAAACATGCAAGTGTCCCACACCATATGCACTAATGCATCCCCATACCATCAGAGATGCTGGCTTTTGAACTGAACGCTGATAATAGGAAGGGTGGTCTTTCTCCTCTTTAGCCCGGAGGACACGACGCCCATGATTTCCAACAAGAATGTCAAAGTTGGACTCGTCTGACCACAGGACACTTTGCCACTTTGCTACAGTCCATTTTAAATGAGCCTTGGCCCACAGAACACGGCGGCGCTTCTGGATCATGCTCAACAATGGCTTCCTTTTTGCATGATAGAGTTTTAGTGGCATCTGTGGAGGGCACAGCGGACTGTGTTTACTGACAGTGCTTTCTTAAAGTATTCCTGGGCCCATTTAGTAATGCCAATGACAGAATCATGCCGGTGAGTGATGCAGTGGCATCTGAGGGCCTGAAGATCACAGGCATCCAGTAAGGTCTTCGCCCTTGTCCCTTACGCAAAGAGATTTTTCCAGTTTCTCTGAATCTTTTGATATTATGATGCACTGTCGATGATGAGACCTTCAAAGCCTTTGCAATTTGACGTTGAGGAATTTTGCTTATAAAGTATTCCACAATTTTTTTACGCAAGCCTTCACAGGTTGGAGAGCCTCTGGCCATCTTTACTTCTGAGAGACTCAGCCTCTCTAAGACATCCCTTTTATAGCCAATCATGTTACACACCTGATGCCAGTTAACTTAATTACTTGCTAAATGTTCTTTCAGTTGATTTTCTTATATATTAATTGCTTTTTCAGCCTTTTTTGCCTGTGTCCCAACTTTTTTGAGACATGTTGCAGCCAGAAAATTTGAAATAAGCTCATTTTGTGGATAAAAATGTAAAATGTGTCAGTTTCAACATTTGAAATGTTATCTATGTTCTATTGTAAATAACATACTGGCTCATGTGATCTGAAAGTCATTGCGTTTTGATTTTATTCACAATTTACACTTCATCACAACTATTTTGGAATTGGGGATGTAAATCTATCCTTAAAGAGCTTATAACCTTCAATATTATATTCATCTCCATCCTCTTCACCAAGCCATGTCTCTGTAACCCCAACTATGTCATAACGGTCTCAAGTTCCGGAAATTTATTTTTTTGCTTCTTGCATTTAAATAAAAACATTTCAGGTTATTACAAATTCCCCTTCGATTTCCCATGTGCCTGCTGCTACAAGCCCCCCACTACCCTTTGTTGCTTTAAAAATATATCATCATTAGTGCATGTAGCGCTGTCAGCTTCCATCAGGGCAGTCTGCATTTTCCTATGTATAACACTCACTAGCCTCCCTGCCCCCCAAGTCCCTAGTTTTAATAACCCAGCGCTACCCTCAACATACGCTGACCCTATTCAAAGGTACCCCTCCGGTTCAGGTGTAGCCCGTCCGGCTTGAACAGGTCCCAGAAGAAGTTCCATTGCCCCATAAACCTGTACCCCTCTCTCCTACACCAGGTTCGTAGCCGCGTGTTAAACCTCCAGATAAAATTCTGCTTCCCTCTGCTTGCACGTGGTACCAGTAGAATCCCGGAGTGATCCTTAAGATTGCCTTTTTCTAAGATCAGTCCAATACTGACTGAGAATAGGGAAATCAGTCATGACCTTGGTAATGAACCTTTCCCCTGCTGAGCAGACCACGCCCACTTTTCAGTGCTGTATTGAGCGGTAACAAATTTTACTGCTCCATATTTCAACCCACATGGAGGTCCCAAGTTTTCATCAATTATTCTTGAAACTAGAGTTGGTGGACTGCAACTTGAAATGAAAAAAATCCTGGGACCTTCATGTTGGTTGATGCTAGCGCCGCCTGAATTCATAAGTGATGCCATTTCCGACTCATGGAAATTGGGTGTAAGTTCCAACCTACATTAAGGTCCCAAACAAATTACAACTGTTTTCCAATCTTTGCATGCCAAATATCAATAATCAGCAATAAAAGTTTTAGGATCTTTGTGCAGGAAGGAGAATAAGGGAGCAAAAGTGGGGTAGATGTTCGTGGTCACCCAAATTCAAGCCACACCCACTAAAACCTACATGACCCCCCAGGTGGACCATCACCAGTATCTGCTACATCCACATATGAACTTTCAATTTTGCCAATAAAAAGGTTGGGACCTTTTCATTCCATGCTGATATTAAGCCTTTTATTTGTCATATTTCATCAGTACCTGTGTACATACGAATTGTGTTCATTATGTACATAGAAAATACATTCCTGTTTCTTTCAATGCAAGTTTGATTCACAATTGAAAATTCTTTTGTCAGGATGAGTTAGTTGATATTTCTGGGAGTTTCATTCAAGCCTCCTAATTTTAGCTCTACTTGTCGTATTTACATACAATTTAACCCTTTACAGGCCCCAATACTATTAATGTAGCACTTCCCTGAAATCAAGTGCAAAAGTTTAGGTCAACAAAGAATTTGAACTGTCAGCGTGTTCTGAGAGCCTCATCAACAACTTGTGAAAGAAAGGGTATCACTAAGTCAGTGGTTCTCAAACTCGGTCCTGGCGCCCCCCGGTGATTCTGGCTTTTGTTCCAACAAGAATTGCAATTTTAGGATTTTAACAGGCTGTTGATTTGTCTTAATTAGCTGCATTCCATGTTTGGAACAGTTATATGTACCATCTTACACCACATTTTGATGGACATATCCATTGTGCCAAGGATAAAAACCCTTAAACATATTGTGCTTATTTTTCTATATTGTGAGGATTTTCAGGTAAAACCATTTCTGAACAGATCAAACTAGTGGCACTCATAGAGTGCAAACCTCCGCCAAGGCAGCACAATCCAAATGTGCATGAGTGGGAGCAAAGTTGAGTTATCGCGTGTGATAGGATTTCGAGATGGCTGCCATGGCGGCCATATTGTTTCACTGATCGCGGTCAAAATCAATAGGGTCCATCCTTAATGTAATAGCAATCCACCCACAAAATTGCAGACAAATCCGTGCATTATTTTTTGAGTTATCGCGTGTGATAGGATTTCAACATGGCTGCCATGGTGCCCATACTGGTTCAGTGATCGCGGTGAAAATCAGTAGGGTCCATCCTTGATGTAATTGCAATCCACCCACAAAGTTTCAGACAAATCCGTGCATTGCTTTTTGAGTTATGTTGTTCACAAACAGACAAACAGACAGACAAACAAACAAACAGGGGCAAAAACATAACCTCCGCCCCAACTTCGTTGGCGGGGGTAATTAGACTTTGAGAAAATCAGTAATCTTTAAATTTGGTAGTTGACCTCAGGTGTTTTGCTTTCTTTCAAAATAATTTGCCTGAGCTTAATAAAATAAACATGTGACTCTGTTGTAGTCCCAATAAATTTTTAGTTTTTGCAACGTGTCAACGGTTTCACCAATGAGGAACCTATTGATTGTATTTTGATTAAATGTTCAGTGAAATTGTGCAGTTATTTATATAGGTTTTTACTATATCTCAATATGGATAGGAAATTTTTATTCTTCGTGACATTTATAGGTTTTTCAGATGTGGCTTAAGATAAATAACTGCTCTTAAGATAATTGCGCCTAATTAAGACAAATCAACGGCTTGTTAAATTCCTAAGACTGCAATTGTGGTTGGAACAAAAACCAGCGTGCACAGTGGGCTGCCAGGACCAAGTTTGAGAACCACTGCACTATGTGATGCCTTGGATATAAATCCTTGTGTAGATTTCTTTACAAGGATTTCAACAGGCACTATGCGTCAAATCTACACAAGACAGAGGTGATGAATGCCAAAACAATTTTTGCTGCACCACAAAAAAATTCATTATTGTGGGCCATCTTTTGAAGACTAATGATAACAGTAGTTTCAGGAGGTTGGCATTTCAGTACACATGTCAACAAAGTATTTTGAATTTATGCAGTCTCTGTCTGGTAAAAAACAAACTTGAAATCGAAATGTGCATTGTATCAAACATGCAAAATAAACAGTCATCATAAAATTGGCAAAAAGCACTTGAACAAGAGTTACATACCATGTAGTTTCTTCTTTATCTAAATCATATATTGTGTGTACTGCCATGAACAACAAGCCCCTGCTAGCTTCAACAAATGATAATGTGTAAAAGAGACCAGTGCCGACGGATTTAAGCCAGGCTGTGTTGGTCATTCCTGTTGGCAACACCAAAGGGAAGATTAGGAATACCTGTTTATAAATGACTTGACACCTGATCAGAGAAGTGTGAAACAGGATGTGGGCCAAAAGATACAGCTGAAAAACCTTGTGAGGCAGAAGCCCAGATGTGTGCCCAGATTTTAGCCAAAATGTATAAAAAGAAAGCGTTTATGTCAAAATTTATTGGAGCTAAAATGGCCCTTTGAGGATTATTGAACTCTGATTTAAAAGGAGAAGTATGAAATGGAACTTGGCTTGAAAGATACACGTACATGTTCATAATTTACACAATTTGTGTGTACACAGATACTGATCAAATACCCAAATATGACAAATAAAAGGGTTAAAGGTACCATCCCAGGCGGCTCATTTTTTGGCAAAATTATAAATATCTGAGTATATCTGGTAAGTATTAGACAGTAATCGATAACATAAGTGATTTGACATATCAATGATGCAATTTGGTCATCTGTGTAAGGAGCAGGGGCCAAAATTAGGCTACCAATCAAATTAGTCTCAGACAACTTTAATTGGATGGCCCGTCTGTCAGTCAAACTGCCAAATCAACATGCACGCTGTTCTGCACGTGCATTCCAATGTGCACGTACTTTGACGGTAGCTACATAGCCAGCAATAGCTAGAAAGCTAGGCATTTGGACGGAGTCATGGCGCAGCCGAACCAGCAGCCAGTTTTTCGACCTCCAACTGCACCCAGCGGTCAACCACCAGCTAAAAAGACAAAAACCTTTATTGAAAGTATGCAAGAGAGACAAGAATATGTAAAAATTGCAAGTGCAACTCGAGTATCCCTTGGCAGAGAAGCATTCGACCGCTGGAGAGAAATGAAGACACTGAAAGGTTTTTAAACCGACGCTCTCGTAGCGGAGTTTCTCTTAGACTGGTAAGCTAGCTTTTTGTCTTTCTCCCTGTGTGAATGCTGTACGTAGACAGAAAGTGTAGTCTATACACATTGAGTAGTAAGGTCTAGGCTACTTCTGGTGTTAGCCAAATAACGTTAGCTACAGCCTAGTAATGGGTAGCTAATGTTTGCTTGTTGTTGTATGCCTAGAGACTGGCACTAGCCTAGGAAACTTTTGTGTGCAGGCTATAATGCCCTGGTTATGCTGTGAATTCAGTGTTGAAAGATACAGGTGTTGTTGTTGGTGGCTTTGTGTGGTGTAACGTTAGGTCTGACTGCCAGTGGCCTACATGTGTTTGGGCTATTAAACCCTGGCTATGCTGTAAATCCTGTGCAACCGCCATCGATATCCACCGCTGCTAATGCTGTCTGTGTTGTAATGTTGTCTGCAGTGCTATCAAAATATGCTACCTCGCGGTTCTGTGCTTGCGCAAACCTAAAATCTTGGGCTCTATTTCTTCGCTCACATCTCAAGTATCTTCAAAAATTATAAATATACGTCTTTTTTCGGTGTGCCTTTCGACCTTTTAGCGTATTTATATTTGCATGTTCACTCTGGGTTTTCTTGAAAACGCAGAGATTGGATGATAATGGCGTATATGGGCATATATCTTCAAACAAACTTATCCAACTCATTATAACATCTGCTTTTGTTATAATAAGATAACAAATGACAACGTTACTATTGTACACTGATTCATATTGCAATATTACGGCGAGAACAAAGACTTTATGATCGCTTTGCATTACGGTAGCATTTTTTGGCAAGGCAGCACAAATTGTCAGAACACCGGTCAGCTGTTTGTGGTGGAATGAAGCACGCGCACGAACTGAGTGGTGGGGGCGTGGTTTGAGTGATTCCTGATTGGATGGACGGGGTGGGTGCTTATCAGTTGAGCAATTCGAAAAAAAATCGTAAGTCCAGCCGCCTGGGATGGTACCTTTAATATCTGCATCGAATGAAAAGGTCCCAAGCTTTTTATTGGCAAACTTGAAAGTTCAAATGCGGATGAAGCAGATACTGGTGATGGTCCGCCTGGGGGCTCATGTAGGTTTTAGTGGGCGTGGCTCGAAGTTGGGTGACCACACACATCTACCCCATTTTTGGTCCCTTATTGTCCTTCCCACACAAAGGTTCCAAAACTTTTATTGCTGATTATTGATGTTTGGCATGCAAAGATTGGAAAACAGTTGTAATTTGTTGGGGACCTTTATGAAGGTTGGAACTGGGGCCCAAATTCCATGTGTCGGAAATGGCATCGCTTATGACTTCAGGTGGCGCTAGCATCAACCTACATGAAGGTCCCAGGATTTTTGGGCTGGGCCGAGCAGCGGCCAGGCCCCTATAAATGTGAATGTCGCTGAGTGAGTGAGTGAGTGAGTGACTGACTGACTGACTGACTGACTGACTGACTGCCTGAGTGATCAAGTTCAACGATTGGCTGGCCGGCGGGGAAGAAGTTCAGCGATTGGTCGGCCGGATGGGAAGTACTTCAACGATTGGTTGGCCGACGATTGGCTGGCTGGCTGTTCAGCGATTGGTTGGCCGGTGGGGAAGAACTTCAACGAATGGTTGGCCGACGATTGGCTGGCTGGCCGGGCGTCGACTTCACTCCTATTTACTGGTTTGTGTATTTGCATTATAAACACATGGGTCTCGGAATTTTGGCTTTGAGACATTGCAACAGAAACTGAATACTTTGCTGTTGTTGGATCTTGGATTTGAGAGTTTGCCGCAGAAACGGAAATTAAAAAGAGGAATTGAACGCGCCACACTCATTTATGCGTGTGATGGACTATTTACGTACACGGTGAAAGTGGCGCCGGAGTTCTGACAAATTTTTCTACCTATCAAAATATGCTACCTCGCGGTTCTGCGCTTGCGCAAACCTGAAATCTCGGGCTGTTTCCTCGCTCATATTGTAAGTATCTTCAAAAATCATAAAAATAGATTTATTTTCAGTGCGCATTTCGACCTGTAAGCGTACATATATTTGCATGTACACGCTGGGTTTTCCTGAAAATGCAGAAATTAGATGATAATGGCGTATATGGCATATATCTTCAATCAAACTTATCCAACTCATTATAACATCTGCTTTTGTTATAATAAGCTAACAAATAACAAAGTTACTATTGTAACCTGATTCATAGTGCAACATCAAGGCGAAAACAAAGACTTTATGATCGCTTTGCATTACGGTGGCATTTTTTGACAAGGGAGCAAAATTTGACAGAACACCGGCACTATTATGTTTCAGTATTTTCAAGAATACCGGATGAATTCATGAGTTGGTTTGCTTGAACAGAAGCAGTTGTGGTGGCCGCTTTGATTGTATCTAAGAGAGCGACTGTAACCGACACCAATGAAAACAATAAATTTAAGAAAATATTAAGTTTAAAAGATCGCGCCGAGCTGGATTGGACACCCCGTCACTGAAGTAGCTACTTCTCCACTACGTTGTTGTACCCACTATGCCAAGGTAACACGACTAGTACTTGAATCCAGTCTAGCAACAGACTGCAATCATCAGGTAAATGTACTGTTAAATTAAAACTGATTTTATACATATAGAATGTTCACAATGTGCAATTTTTGACGCCAATGAATGTTTCTTGTCGATACTGGTTGCCATTTTACGAAAATTAATACGTATTTTCTTCTAGTGGACAGCAAAAGGTGGATTAAATATTGATATTGCGGATGCATTTGATGTGCTTGCCCTAGCTAGCATCCTGGTCTTTTAAAAAGTTCCATTCGATTTTGTTGCATTACGAGCACAATCCGACCATTATTAGGCTAATCTTCTTTCACGCTAGATTGGTTCGGTTTGTTTCAGTCCTCCATGCTTGTTTTCTCTGGTACCGGCTGCGAGATGCCATAGAGATAGAGGAATGTAACACATCCTACCAATCCAGCGTTAAAGAATCATAACAATGGTCGGAATGTGTATTTAATTTCTCTATTCAATCCATGGACCTTGATTCAATCTCGCAACCGATACAACAGTTAACAAGCATGGAGGACAGTATCGGTTGCGAGGTTGAATAGGGGAATTAAAAACACATTCCGACCATTGTTAAGATTCTTTCACGATAGATTGGTATGATGTGTTACATTCCTCCATCTCCCTTTTGAATTTCGTAGCGGTAACAGCGGTATTTCCTTAATCTTCCTATTGAATCTCGCAACCGATTCGAGAGAAGACCGGTACAATGAAGGGACTTGGGATACACTATCAGGTAATAATTATTATATTCAACTATATTAAAATAGAAAATAGATTATAATAACTATTATAATATATTATAATATAATAATATAACTATTAATATAATAAATTGATCTATTGAGTGCGTTCAGTTATATGGACTTGAGTATCCCGGGTATGATCGGCTTTTTGGAGAATCCTGTTTTTGCGTTTGTGCATGTAAACATCATATCCTTATTTTACAAACCAGGATAAATAAATAATTAAATATGTACAAATAATTGTAGCTATAGTTGAATAACTTATTTAATTTAATTACCTCATATTTGACACTTCGCTATGGGGATCGCTGGGTGAATATTGATTAATGGTAGCAAACATGGCGTCCATAAAACACATGACCAGCTCAGAACCAATCAGCATAGCGGGATAGCTCAGACGTTCGAACTCCGAGTTGGCCAGACTCTCTCTATATACGGCTCTGAGTTATTGAATATTCACAAGCAAGCTGAGTTCGAACACGGTTTGGAATATGGACGAGTTCACTCCAATCCATGTTTTTCAGGAGTTGCCTGAATAAAACTCCTCAGTTAAGCTTGATGTGCGATCTGCTCAATATACTTGCCCATAGTATCTATCCAGCAGTTCAAAAAAAAAAATCTCTTGCTACAGAAATAATATTTGTTCTCTGCAGCAACCACTTCAGCTACAGTGAGCAAATGGTATCCCAATTAGTAGTTAAGAAAAATCAGTTTTCTGAAGCAAAAATTCAGCATGGTATTGATACTATCTAATTCTACTATTAATTATAGTCCATTATAGTGGTTTTTAAAACTGCCAGTAAACTCAAAGAAGAAGAAGAAGTATATAAAGGAGTGACTGCCTGTTTGTTTTTTGAATACTGTATTTTTAATTCACCTGAAAATTGATTAAAGAGCACAAGGAGAGAACAAAGAGTGGTTGCTTTGCTTCTTTCTATGCATACTATGAAAAATACTTAGTACTTATGCTTGCACTTTTGATACTTAAGTATATTCTTACACAAAATACTTTTGGTACCTCAGTACATTTAATGTGAGTTACTTTAAGACTTTTACTCAGGTAATTTTCTTATGGGTGACTTCAACTTTTACCAAAGTAACTTTCAGTAATGGTACTTCTACTTTTACTTAGTTATTTTTCCAGTATTTTATACACCTCTGATTATCATATTAGCTATGTGACAAAGTGCAATACTCGGTCAGGCTGTAACTGTCACTTATGAAAATCGTTCATGCTTTCTTTCCTGAATTCTTGTGTTTTATTTCATTTCTTTAAACATTGATTATATCATTTTTTGACTGTCTACCATATTTGAGCTAAAATTGACCTAAATTGCTCACTTCGCAACACACTTTTTTTTATCTGCAGTGACTGAATTAAATACCAAACAATTCGCTATTTGGGGGCACTATAAAATTCCAAAACTTTCTTATTTCGCGGCCAATTCTCATGATCTTGGTGTCAACTACAAGGCCTTTTCAAGAGCTTTCAATAGGTCATAAATTCATTACAATTAATTGCATTTCAATTTTTTTGGTCACATACTTAACCATATTCAACCATCACCAATATCGTCTAACACTTTATGTAAACACATGGCAACTCCTTCACTCAAACAAATTTATTGAGCGGTTTTACTCAAAACTGTGGATTCTTTGTCCATAACATGCCCAAAGAAGAAACATGGGGGAAAAAAGGGAACTTTGACGTTCGTTCTTACACCCTCACTAAATAGGTACTGCCATGTGTTCACGAAAGTGACGTCACGTCCCCGATTAGCACAACTGTAATGATAACTTTGTTTCATTACGATTCAGGAACATACATACATACTTTAACTGCCATCCACATCTGCTGCTGCTGTCTCTCTCAAATTGACATTCACAAAATCAATAACTGCTACCCTTACTCTAGCTCTTTGTCTATTCAAATGTATAACTTGCTTTTGATATGTTTTCCTTACTCAAGACTCCCCCCACCTCCCTCACTCTCACTTACTCCCACTGTCTCACTCACACTCACTCTTTCACACTCTCACTCTCCCACTCCCACACTCTCACTCTCACACTCTCCCCACCTATTTTGTAAATAATTTATCAGCTCCAGCTCATCACTACACTTGCACTTCATATAATTGCGTGAGCTTTGCCTCATTTAGCACCCTTTTCTTGGGCCCACATTCTCATACAGCACTTGACGGCCCAGCCGTATACTAGGTTGCACCTACTCTTGTTTCACTTCAAGTTGCAGTCCACCAACTCTAGTTTCAAGGATAATTGATAAAAACTTGGGACCTCCATGTAGGTTGAAATTTGGAGCAGTCAAATTTGTTATCGCTCAATACGGCACAGAAAAGTGGGCGTGGCCTGCTCAGCAGGGGAGGGGTTAATTACCAAGTTCATGACTGATTTCCCTATTCCCAGCCCCAAACTCAATAATTATGCAGTATGAAGAGATTTGAAGATGGTGAGTTGACACCCTTGGGCTGATCTTAGAAAAGGAACTCTTAATTCTTAGTAAAGGTCCCCTATTATGCTATATTTAGTCGTTTAAAATATGTCCAATGGGTCTTTAAAATAATGTTAAGATTTCAGTTACAAAAAAAACCTACACACATTCAGGCTTAGTGAGACGTCTTCCCTCACCCCGTCTGTGCCGGCCTGAAACACAAGCTGTTTTGAAATGGGCGGGGAGGCTATGCTAATGAGGCGCTGCTCTGATTGGCTGCCTGGCCGCTTCGATTTTGGGGGAGGGTACAGGCCTGAAAAACCAAGAAACCAGGATGGCAGGTATTTCAGGACAGCTTTCCGCGGCATCTATTGCTGTAAGACTGTTACATGTTTGATCCCGAATCCAATGAGTGGTAAGTCGAAATTTTAGTGTTTTACTCGTACTCTCTTGCCTTGCATGCGTGTGGTTGTAGCTGTATTGTTATGTAGTCATGTTATAGATCCACTTATCTGGAAGAAACTTTGCTAAGAGCTCCTGATGACTATTTCTACCAAAACAAAACACAATTCCGACACCAAGCTACTGAATGAGCTTGTAGCAAAACACACACACACACAGTGTAAGCATTGCTAATGTGGAGCTAGCAAATCACTTGTTTTGGGAAGAATTTCGTATCCAGTCTCCATATTTTTCGGCTTTTTATTAGCCATAACAATATTTAAAGGGGACTGAAATTCTGCAGCGGCAATGCAGAGAAATTGTTTGTTATACCAGACATGTTATAGCTTGTGCGTTTCGCGATTGCTTTCAGCGGGGTAGCATCAGAGAGCTAGCCCACATATTGACGAAGCACGCGGCTGACCTTGGTCATGGATAAGTAAAACGTTCATTTCACAAGCAGCAGTAAACAAAACCAAACATGTACCCCAAGCTCCGCAAAACCTACAACTGGTCTAACTGCAGCCTTATCAGACCAACTTTGCAGACACATGCATACCGGTTAGCTTTAACGGTTGCGGCTACGGTCAGGTAACGTTATGATAAACTACCACCTTGATGCTAACCAAAATAACACAAGCATACCAATCTGAGTTACTGCATATATAAGTTAACTAGGAGCATTTTTAAGTAGCACGGCATGCAAACTAACATGCGGGAGTAACCAAGCATTCATAACAACAACAGAGACAAAGGTTACTGTGCAATACAGGTTTTGTAAACCGTAAGTTCCATTAGCGTGAACAGTTGTTTATGTGGAACTAGCAAATCCATAACTTCTACAGGAAAAAATTCTGTATCCAATCTCCACCTTTTTCGGCTTTTTAGTAGCCAGAACAATTTTAAAGGGGATGAAATTCCGCCACGGCAATGCAGAGAAATTGTTTGTTATACCAGACTCGTTATAGCGTGTGCGTTTCGCGATTACTTTCACTGCAGTAGCATCAGAGAGCTAGCCCACATATTGGCGAAGTACCCGGCTGACCCCGGTCATGGATAAGTAAAACGATCGTTTCACAGTAGTAGTAAACAAACCCCAAAATGTACCCCAAGCTCTGCAAAACCTACGTTTGGTCTAACTGCAGCCTTTTCAGCCTAACTTTGCAGGCACATACAACACCTCTCCAGTTAGCTTCAACTGTAGTGGCTACAATCAGGCAACATTATGATGAAACTGCCGCATTGATGCTAACCAAAGTAACACAAGCATACTGATCAGACTGACTGCATATAAGTTTACCAGGAGCATTTTTTAAGTAGCACAGCACGCGAACTAACATGCAGTAGCTAGTAAACGACCGGTCATACCAACGACAGAGACAGACGTTACCCTGCAATACATGTTTTACAGACAGTAAGTTCTGTTACTGTGAACAGTTGTAACAAGCATCAAAATTACAAACAAGTATAAAAGGTTAGCTTCAAATGAGGTTAATGAGGTTCACACACCTTCTGTTGAATGTCCCCTGATATTACTCTTGCATATTTAGGACACAAACTTTAGCAAAAGTAATTTAGCTACGTTAGCCTCAGTGCTACAGCCACATTCAACAGGCTATCACGTTAGGTAGGCTTATGCAGTAAAGCAGCTTAAAGCAACTTACTGCTTCCGCATCTGTGAGTCACAGACAATCGCTACCGATCCAGGCTTATCTTCAGATATTTTACAAAGCCTGCGGTGAGCCCAGTTGTTAGTGCTAACTATCGTTAGCGGTCCTGCTAGCCACCCGTAACACGTTAGCTTCACTTTCATTATTTGCTGTTATATCGTTACTTACAGCTTGTGGCTCCAAGCGCTTGCTCGATGCAACTGTTCCAGGTTTGAGAAGCCGCTGAGACGCATATCCAGCGTCGAATTATCCTTTATTGACAAAGCTGTCTTCAGTGAAATGCCGAACACAAACGGCTAACATCCCTTTGAGTGTGGCTGTTTGGCGCCAGCAAACAAAAAAAGCTACCCACTGATTTCTGGTGGCATCGTCTTTTGGAAGAGAAAATAGTTGTGCTTTTTTTTCGCATCCAGAAAACACGGACAAGCAGCTTTGGTAGACATACTGACAAAACTGCACCTCAAATGATCCGCAGTTCTTATTCTTCTTCTTTTTTATTTCCGGAAGTGTAGACGCTACTAAGGCGTAAGATGATCCGTGGTTGTTTGTGCCTGCTAGACTAGTTTCCGGGGTGGGCAGGTCCAGCGCCGTGATTGGCTCTCGCTAGGTCTGTACTAATTGGACGGTTTTGCCCAGACCTCGTGAAGATCTCGGGACGAGCTGTTCAGAGAGGAAATCACGTTGCGGAAATCACATTCTCGGATTACGGCAAAACCCCTGTATCTTATGTTTAGAGACTTTACACAGTTTGAGTATGGACAACCAACATTAAAACAATACTTGTATGTATTAAAAGAAGGATCAGCATAATAGGTCCCCTTTAAGTCAGAGAAATTTGTGCATAATGTGCAGAGATAAATATTTACCTGATTTTTAACTTGAATTATATGAAACTTTGTGAATGGATTACGTTTTATCGATTACCAATACATTCCTCAAGAGCATATTCATTACTTGTTCCTATCCACAACAAGCAAAAGACAAAATTTAGTATGAGTCTTCTCCTTTCCGGATGTTTTTTTCTGTAATCTAAAAATGTTCATTCCATATTTCAAGGAAGCTCTTTGAAGCAGAACAGTACATTCTCATGACATTGTGTGAACAATGCATCAGGACTGGCACACTGCTGCTTTTTAAAGGAAGTCCGCCACAGACTATATGTTCTCAATGAAATGCAAAGAGTGCTAATGACACTGAATTATTGCACTGATGTCTTAATCCTAAAAAAAGATTAATGTTAGGCAAATATTGCAGTTTACTCGACTGTGTCCAAATCTAGCCATGGTTTTTATGTGGGTCATAGCTCAGTGGGATTTGGAACCTGCAGTTGTTTTTTCAGGGCTGCATTTTGTTGTCTGTGTTGTCCTAGTGGCTTGTGAACCTCCCGCACTTCTTTGTTAAAGACTGTGAAAAATCTGTGCTGTTAGAAGGCTTCTCTATTCGATGGCATTCTGGTGCTGAGCTTTATTTAGTTTCTTTAGACTTTTATTGGCCCTCATTCAATAATTCACCGCCTCTACTGCATCATTTATTAAAGGGAAAAGAGGTACGGTGTGCTTTTTGAGGCTGCATCTGACGTTGTTTCTGGGCGTGCCGTTTTGGATGAACACAGTGAAAGCAGTGAAAGTTTGTGTCAGTTGGCTGTCCTTGTTTTCTGGAGGTAGGAGAGAGGAGTCCTTGTAAGGATTGTGCACTTGAATGGAGGGGCAGTTTGCAGTGTGTTAGGTGCTTGCCTCACAGTAGTTAAAAATAAAAAGGTAAACTTGGGTTTGTCTTACAGTGAGCAGTGTCTCCTTCTCAGCTGATCTGATCTAAGTTCTATTTGCAGATTTTTATCCCCCCAGCATATAATGCAGGGGGATATAGTCATCAGTATGTCTGTCCGTCCGTAATTGATTTGTTTCCGAAGCAGAACTCGACTGGTTCCTTTTAATATTTTGGAATTTCTAAGATTTTAATTTTTCATTTGCTTCCATGGAAACAAGCTTAGCTTATACCCCTGTCACACCAGATAGAGTTGTCACCACGATCTGAAACTTATCAGAACTCCGTGGGATCGCAGAGAAATTTAGAAATCGTTTTGCAAATTATTTGAAATTTTCACAAGCTGGAGATCTCAGGGCGTTCTCACGGCGATTGTGGCGTTCGTACGGAGTTCCCGTGGCGTGTTGATGCATTCCCACAGTGTTCTCGTTTGGGATCGATGGCGTTGTCACAGAGTTCTCGTTACGTGTCCACTGCGAGCTAGGCGTTTTCACTGCACACCCACTGCGTGCACGCTGAGTTCACTGCGTCCCCAAAGCGTCCATACTGCGTTTTCCCAGATGGTATAAAAGCCGTGACATCTCAATGGACTCCGTGAGGTCTCTGAGCGAACGCCCTGACTATTAGCTGCGTTCATGTGGCGTTCATATGCGACCTTGGGGCGTGCCCATGGCGCTCCCGTGGCGCTGTAGGAGACGTCACTGAGCTGCTACAACAATCCTACGGAGTTCCAACGGCGTTCAAATCAGAATGCAGAGCCACGGCGTTTGTTTTGTCCATGCACAAAACAAACGCCGTGGCTTGGCGTTCTAGGAGACTCCATGGCGTGGAGATGCCACAGAGATGCTGCTGCGCTCTAGGTGATCCCACTGCGCTCACCCCAGCGTTCTACAATTTTTGTGAACGCCGCACGAACTCCGTGAGAACGCAAATCTGGTGTAACGGGTATTATGGAAAATGAGGGTTGGGACCATTTCCAGAGCAGAAGTCTAAAATCGCTTAATATTTTTCATCGCAACTGTCTTTGCATATTAGTCAGTCCCTAAATTGGTGCCTTTTGGTATTTTGAAAGGAGGTTTTGCAGGGTATAGGCAAATTTGCCCACGGCCCAATTTGAACCATCTTCTGGTTATATGTACCTACTTGTGGGACTGTCCAGAAAATAGATTTGAAATGTGAAATTTGCATACAGGAAGTGAACTGTGACCTTCAATTCCTTCAAGTGACCTTCAAGCGATTTCAAGATTTCTGTGGGGCAAGGCATCGAGAAGTCCATTGGAAAAATGCATCTGTCTTGATGCAAAATGTAAAGTTCATCTTGAAAAACAACCAGGTTCCTATGAAAACACACCTAAGATATTTTCACAGAAGTTGCCTCATATAGTTGGCTAAATAATGTGCGAGTGTCGTTAAATTGCGAGACCGGTAACATGGTGTATTCAAGCCATTTTTATTATAAACTACTTATTTCTCAGAAAAGCCATTTAGATGTTTTCATAAACTGTTGTACATTGTAGGTTCTATATCTTCAGGACTTGTTTTTACTCCAGTGAGCAAAGCGTAGTCTGCACTTGTGGTCACGCTTCAATGATTTTGTGAACCACAAAGTATTCAACATTGTTGTATGCCAGGGGTAGGGAACCCTCTATTCCATTTCCATTTTCCATTCCATTCCACCCTCCATTTATAAAATGTATCACATGAAACACCTGATTCTACTAATCAAGGCCCTAACAAACAATCCAGAGTTTGATTAGTAGAATCACTGTGTGTAGCAGGCTTGGTTGGTATGAAAGCCTGCACCCACAGTGGCTCTTTCTAATCAAGGTTCAAACAATCCTGTTGTATGCTCATGCTTTACATACTGCCGCTGTTTCATGTGATACATTTTATAAATCATTTATACAGTGCATTCAGATTGCAAAAACACAATTATGCCAAAGAAATGGGTGATAAACAATTTCACTACGAGGTTCAAAGAGAGTGCAAAGTGTAGTAAGAGTGCTCGTAACCTAAATGGACAACAAAAGCAATGGCTATACTCATTGTTGGTGATTGAGGGGATGACAATACAAGACAGTGACAAGATATGCAGCAAATGTTATTTCAAATATGTCAGAAAAACGACCAAAACCGGACACAGACATTGACAATGACACAACAGATGATATTACTACGTCAAACAATGACATTGATGAAACAGAGACTGTTTCTTCAGGAAATCTTGTATCCTGTATCCTGTCCAACTGTTGATTTAATATATGGAACATCATCACATCGAAGGTGTTCCATTTGTAAACAATACGATGACCAATGCTTAACAATACCAAATGGCTTCTCGAAAATTCTCAGAGTCTATAATTACATCCTAAAATCCACAAGGCCTGTATACAACCTATACAATGTACAACAGTTTATGAAAACATCTAAATGGGTGTTCTGAGAAATATGTAGTATATAATAAAAATGGCTTGAATACACCATGTTACCGGTCTCGCAATTTAACGACACTCGCACATTATTTAGCCAACTACATGAGACAACTTTTGTGAAAATATCTTAGGTGTGTTTTCATAGGAACCTGGTTGTTTTTCAAGATGAACTTTACATTTTGCATCAAGACAGATGCATTTTTCAATGGAAAATTGTCTGAAACTTCTTAAGTTTTTCACATACTTATGTTTGGTATCAAAATGTCCGTCATGTTGTTGTGTAGCCATTAAAAATCATCTGGTTTTTAAGAGCAATCATTTATGGGCTTAAATATGGACTTTTCGAGGCCTTGCCCCACAAAAATCTTGAAATCACTAAGTAGGTCACAGTTCACTTCCTGTATGCAAATTTCACATTTCAAATCTATTTTCTGGACAGTCCCACAAGTAGGTACATATAACCAGAGAATGGGTCAAATTGGGCTGTGGGCAAATTTGCCCATGCCCTGCAAAACCTCCTTTCTGAGATTTTAATTTTTTTCTCTTTCCATGGGAACAAATTTATCTTACTGAAAGTGAGGGTGGGGATCGTTTCCGGGGAAGTACTCAAATACCGTTAAATATTTATGAAACAAACTTGCTGCTTCTATCAATCAGGTCCTTATCTGGTGCCTTTTGGTAGTTTGAAATTTCAGAGTTTTTAATTTTTACTTTGTTTCCATGGAAACAAGCTTAACCTCTGGAAAATTAAGGTTGGCACAGTTTCCAGAACAGAGGTCTGAAACCATTTGATATTTTTCATTGAAACTGTGTGTGCATATTAGTCAGGTCCTAAACTGGTGCCTTTTGATATTTTGGAATTCCTGAGATTTAATATTTTTTCTGTGTTTCCATGGAAACAAGTTTAACTTCTTAAGCCCTGGGCCTCTGGTTCGAAAATGACATGTCCAAAATGCAATGAATATATCTCTGCAACTATTATTATATGTCCATTTGAATAATCTTGGTATCATAAAAATGGTAACACCTTGGGGATTTCTGTCATGGTGTAAAAATCAGCATATATGTCTCTGAGTCAGAGTAAATGAAGATGGAATACAGCATAAATTTAAGATCTCATTTGCGCCTAACAAAGTTTTACTTCTATCTTTTGTGAACTTATTTATTAGCAGTACAGAATCTCATCATTATCTGTGCCAAAGTTTATTCTAATCAAGTAAATCAGAGCAAAATTGGAGAGGAATGTCTAGGTGGCTTCTCCAGATTGGCAGTTTAGGTGCCTTGTGTGCCATTTCAGATTTGTCAGGTACCAAACTGTAAAACTCATTTAATTTCACTTATATGTCACTACAGGCATACATTCCACCCAAATACAACCACTTTTTTAATTTGTAAAATTTTAAAATATTTTTCAATTATTATTTCTGCCAGTCCAGTATACATTTTCTCATTCAAAGAAAATACATACAAAGAAAATGAAGTTGTGACTACACTGGAGCAGATTTATTTAAAAAAAAAAACATGCAAATAAACAAAATTATAAATACAAAGATAAGGTAAAAAATGGTAAAAAGTAAAAAGAACAAAAACCCCACCAATTACTTATGCAAGAATAATGCTTTTACTGCCTAAATAGGAGCATGCCATCCCAGGACTTGAACGGTGGGCTCCCACGTGAAAGCACATCGCTTTAACCACTAGGCTACTTCAGCTGACCAACTCCCTATCGTCAAAATGCCGATATAAAGAGCGAGTCAACAAAACACATCATGCACCCCAGTTTAGCGTTTGTACTGCCTCCTGTCTTAGTGCTTGTGCATAATGGCGCAAGGATTCTCAGTCAGAAAAGACTTTGAAAATGACTTGAATATTAAGCGGATAAATATACCGAAAATACTACAAACAAACCAGTTTAGCATTTATATAGTTGCACTCTTTAAGTACATGTGAATGGCCCATGGACTCAGTTTGACGCACCAGGAACGCAAGGCTCTATTTCGGGCTAGGTTTGCGCGTTTAAGGTAATTTAGGCCTAGGTGGAAACATCAGAGCCCATAGAATCAGATGGCCACCCCCATAGTCTTGCTGAAGCCGATCACAGAGAGGAAAATACATTGCGAGCCGGCAGAATGCTCAGGAGCTGACATCCTTTGAAGCAGTGACCTGGAAAAAAACATGCACATAGACTGGCAGATCTAGTTTCGTTGTAACCCGGACACATTGGGCTAACAATAGCAAGCACAGATTTAACCTCAAACAGTTTTTTATTACAAAACATCGAAGGTAAGAAAAAATTTTTGCTCATCTCTGTAGAATGTAAAGTGTATACCTGCTGTTATTTGAGTGTGGTGTCGATTTAAAATGATAATGCTTATATTGTTGGATTCTGTGGACTTTCCTCTTTCATTTGATATATCGATTGTATGCCTAGCACAAATTCAGTAGAAACACCACCGATTGAGTGCTGATATTATTTTGTACTATGTTTTGCTATGTGCTTATTTACTTGCCTGGTGCTTGAATTGTGTTCGGTTGAGGTAAAAATGGTCAACATTAGCTTTTTGCCGAGTTTTTTCCCGTTAAGTGGATATACCGCGTGACGATGTTGCTATGAGGAAACATGCTGTATTTATGATGCGTAACAGGGTACAGAGGGCATTCTGGTTTAAGAGGTTAACTTTCAGAAAATGTTTGTCAGGACCATTTTCTGAGCAGAACTAAAAAATCATTGAAGGATTTGGAATAAAACCCACTGCGAATATTTGCCAGATCCTAAACTGGTGCCTTTTGGCATTTTGGAATTCCTGAGATTACTTTTTAATTTATTTATTTTTTTAATTTGGCATCTCCAGTCTCACCCTGATCTGGAGTGCCCTATTAGAGAACTGTGTGCTCGTATGCGACCCCATGTTGCAGAATTTCTGAGATTTAAATTTTTTTCCTGTGTTTCCATGGAAACAAGATTAACTTACAGAAATTGACGGTGTGAATAATTTTGAGATTTTTCCGGTTCCTTTTCAGGTTTTCACTGTCATAGGTTTATGTTTTAAAACCACTGAAACCCTGAATGTTACTGCTGAAATCCTTCAGCGATTGTTCACAGATCTTAACAAAAAGGATGATTTGACCACTTGAGTGGTCTTCCTTGGATGTTGCCACTTTGATTTCCGGCCATGGTCAAGACCCATACAGGATATAAGGCAAGAACATTTCTATTCTTACAAAGTCTCTTCATAGTTTTTATCCCCCTTGCACATAATGCGGGGGATGTAGTCATCAGTATGTCCGTCCATCTGTCCATCCATCATTGTCCCTGTCTGTGCGTCGTGAATTACCAATTCCTTTGCGCCAAATTGAGCGCCCTTGGGCGTGTTGGTCATAAAATGGAGTGCGGTCAAGCACATTGCTATGAGACCGCAAAAAGCGATCGTGCTATTGACTAACAAAAACCTGGCCTAAAGTCAGTCATCAGTTTTTGACTGCTCATTCCAGGGCGCATAATCAGATAGTGTTATGCGTCTTTGCAGGTGAGTTCACTATGCACTTACACGCTGCATGTTACATACTACCCTTGCAGGGTGGAGCAGCAGTGCTTGCAACCGATTAAAAATAAAGAGATTATGATGTGGAAGATTTTTGTCAAGATATGTAAAAAAAAATGCATGTCCGAATAGTTAGTGCAACTGACGTCTGCACATCAGGACATGCTGTGATACAGGTTATTTAATTAGTCAGTGAACCTGTTCCATCAGGTAATATGCGACTCGACGTGCAATTATGCATGTAGGTGTTTGCAAATTCTTCAAGATAAAGCCAGGACTTCTTGATATTGGCAAGCTCTGTCATTCCTGCTGTTCTCCAGAAGATCCCTCCTGGAGGGGTGGCTATTCGGGGACAATGGTTAGCCTATGTATTCATTACATGGCACATTGTCTAAAACAGTGTGAGGATTTTCCTTCCATGGCACGAAACATAAACTGTGACAGAACGAATGTTTGAAGTGCTGAAAATGCACTTCAGATCTTTGGATAAGTCGTGCATGAGACGACCCATTGTCCGCAGTTATCTGAAAAATCCATTTTGAATCCAACCTGATTCATTAATACAGTGCCTGCAAGCCATCTGTCCGGCTTCTGTTATCAAATACAAAACCCCACATTTCATATGAAATGTCTTCATTATTATTTACAGTTCGAAACAAAGTGGCCACAAAAAAAATGACCCTTTTAGTAGCAGCAAAAGCAGCGGAGACATTGTCACCGTCTATTATTAATCCATAATAATTTCTTCCATGTATCTGACTTGACCTTCAATCGTCAGCAAGTTTATTTCACTCTTATCGGTTATTATTTAAGGGGTTATGGTAGAGTAATCAAAATAACTTTATTTTTGTCTCTTTCTCGCATGCTGTTTTTCTTACTTGTTTTAATTTCTGTCGCTCATTCCCCACTAGGGCATAATTATTGTTTTACCTGTGACCCTAAATTAATTTTGGGTTTTTTTTTTTTTTTCCCGTTTGCTTGTTTTATCCACAAGTTGAAATGTAATATAAAGTTCGAATGCAGCCCTGGAAATTCAGTATGATGATTTTTAACATCATGGTATGAATAAAAAAATGTTGAACAATATTTAAGAAATTTTTTTATTACATTTTTGGAGATTACTGTGTTCCGGTTTCTATACTTTAACTAATGGTTTACTTGCGCACTTCCCAGACCCTTTCATCTGTAGCGTACAATTTTTTCCCCCCTGCTACTAGGCAAGTACGCCCTTATAATAGCAGTTTGCCAAGTTGCAAGGGCATCTGGATTTAAAGGACATGGGAGATGACACTCTGATTGGCATATTTCGTGTTATGCCCAAAACATGCCTATGATAAATTAAGAGATTAAGTACGACCCCTTTGAACTTTGCGCCTTGCATTGCACCCTGATAACCCGCCATTAAACTAGCAAAAATAGATTTGGACACGCCCTAAATGCACTTGCGCCACACGCCTTAGACTGTGTGCTTAGATTGTTAAAATAGGGCCCTTCGTCTTTATTAAGTGTAACGTAAACTTTAATGACAGCTATTTCTGAAGGCGTTCCTCTTGACTCATTTAACTGACACAAGCATTCAAGCCTACTAGGGTCTAGGATGAGGACCACGTTCAAGTTAACCCACTGCAAATTAGTTCGTTTGTCCAGTTCAATGGGGACAAGCTCCACAGCTTACTCATGGTCAAAGATACGGACTGCATTTAAGTTAACTCAGCTCAAGTCAGTTCATTTGTCCAGTTTAATAGGGACAAGCTCCCGAACCTAATTAGGGTCTAGGATTGGGACCATATTCCTGTTCACTCTTCCACGTCTGTTCCTCTGTCCAGTTTCTTAGGAACAAGCTCCCAATCCCAATCTTCTACGGTTATCAGGATTGGAGCCTAGTTCCCCTCAAGCTACTCCATCCTTATGCGGGACACTTTGGTGCAGACAAAGTGTTTTGACCATCTGGCTGTTATTCCGAAAGCGACTGGCCAGCGATTGACAGCTCAGCTGTTCGCTTACAACATCTGTAATGAATTGTGCTATCTTTTTCTGTGATTCCGTCCCCACCTTTACCTCTGGGAATCCATCCCCAAATTACTGTATAAATTGTCAGTAAACCACCTATTGGATTGTACTCTGCCTCCAAGCTTGATTCCTGGCCTGGAATATAACAGGAAACAACATTTCAGCAATAACAAGAAAAATATGTGGATGAAACAAACAATGCGTACCAGTGCCAATGGTAATTAGGATAATATCACCAATCTTAATAATTATAGGACTATACATTATAATACATATATAATTAAAATCAAAAACTGAGAGTAATCCATGGGAGTTTTCTGCTCTCCCTTTCTCTGCTCTCTCTCTCACGCTCACTCTCTCTGTGCTCTATTTTTCCATTCAACTGACTCCCAATACCCCCCTCTTTCACCTCCCTCCACTTTTGTGCACTGTGCAGTAATTTGAAGTGCACCAAATTGTCCCTGGTGGCACAAAAGAACAACATAGGTTCTCTCTCACTCTCCCCCTCTATCGCCTTGCTCAGTCTGCCCCCCTCCTGTCCGCCCCCTCTCTCTATTTCTTGCTCTACCTCCCTCCCCAACCTGCTTGGTGCTAGCTCTGCTCTGTTTTCTCTCCTGTCGCTGCAGCGGCTGAAACTGATGGGGACTAGCTGCACATTAAAAGAAGTGCAGGATCGCTGAAACGCCACTAACTACAGAGAGAGGGAGAGCGAGCAAGTGCAAGAAAAACAATATGGATTTATCATGACTGTTTGAGCCTCTTGACTGACTGGCGGGAGAGCATTTGGATTTCCAAGGAGAAAGGGGGTGGGGGACGCATAAAATCGGACACCCTCCTGCAACTCCCCTCTCCACCCCCTACTCCTTTCTGGCTCCCCCCTCTGTTCTTTCAGCCCTCATCCTCCATCTCCATCCACCTACTCCCCCTCTAGGCTGATGCCCAGCGCTGGAGCCTGCTTTCCCTCCATCTGCTGTTTTCCTTCTCTTTTTCTCTTTTCATCACTCGCTCCGTCCTCATCCCTTTGTTGATCTGATTCTCCGGGGTGATCGTGTTCTTCTCTCTCTTTTCTCTCTCTGTCTCACCATTTTCTCCCACGCCCTCCCTCCCTCCCTCCCTCCCCCTTCCCTTGCTGGTTGATTTGACCTGTTTGGAGTCGAACTCTCCAGGCCGAGCTCTGGACTGTGGGTTTTGCGGATGAAGAGTGCGTGGGGGCCATGCGTTGAGGCCAGTGGAGTGATTGGGCATGTGTCTATTTTTGTGATATCCAGGCTAAAGCAAATGCAAGTGTCGAATTCCAACCTGGGAATGGAAAGAAGGGCTGTTTTGGAGGGAGGTCGGTTGGTTTATAGGCAGTGGTAAAGGTGAAAGTGAGGAAGGATGGGGGTTATGGCATTAGCTTATGTTTGGCTCGGGAAACAGATGGAGCAGAGAGTGTTTGGGCGGGATTAAGGATGCCCCCCTTGTTATCAGCTGCTCTCTCATTCGCTAGCCCAGAAGATTGTGTGAGAGTCGTAGATCCACCTCCCTGGCAGGCCGTCTCACTGTGTTTGTTTGTTTTTTCCCCTCAAGCTGGGCGACTGGGTTTCGGAGAAGATGCTAATGGCTCAGGACTCTTCGAGGGATGAGGGTCAGAAGCTGCATAAGAAGTGGCTGAAGCACCAAGCTTTCATGGCCGAGCTGGCACAGAACAAAGAGTGGCTGGATAAAATCGAGAAGGTGAGTGAGGCTTGGAAGGTGGAAGGCTGGGGAAGAGCCACCATTTCTCCCAACGGAAGAAAAGATTGCACTTCTTTGTTGAGGACTTTATCCACATTTGCTTTGAAAAGGAGGAGTGGCTCTTCATCGGAATTATCTAAAGCACTAAAATGGTGTTTAGGGGCATAAAATTGAGAAACTGGGTGGTTATTATATGTTGTTTTTGATTCTCAAGGCTTCCTCTGTCATGTTGACTGCTGCTCATATTGCTTTTATTACGTGTTAGTAGGCATCCAAGAAGTTGCTCATTTTTGCCAATTTATTTGTCTTGGCATTTGGCAGGTGTCTTGCTTGTTTTACCAGGCCTTCAAGAGGTTGGTTGTTTTTGCTTATATAACGTGTTGGTGGATATTTGGGAGGTTGGTTTTAATAGCTTGTTTTTCATGTGTTGGTGGATATGTGATTGTTTACATTTTTGTGTGTGTTAGCCACCCCCAGAGTGGTTAGATATTTTTACATGTCTTACATGTACTAGCTGGGCTCAGAGAGGTTGATTGTCTTTGCTTGTTTTACATGTGTTAGCAAGGCTCTGCCCGTTTGGTTGTTTTTTCTTAATTTACATTTTTTAGTGGACATTTGGAAGATTGGTTGTTATTGCCTGTTTTACACTCGTCAGTGGATGCGTGGGAGATTGCTCGTTTCACATGCGATATTTAGGAGGGTGTTAGCAGGCCTCTGAGAGGTTAATAATTTTTGCTTGTTTTACATGTGCTAGCGAGCCCATGGTAATTTGGTTATTTTTTATTGGTTTACACGTGTTAGTATATCATGCCCCAAGACTGTCAAAATCAAAAATAAATAAAGAAATAAATAAAAATATATGAAAAAAAAATATGTAAAAATGTAGAAGTTAAAGGCTCAATTACCAAAGAAATGTATCGTTCAATATGTAAATGAATAAATATGCAAATAAATAAAATTCATAATTAAAATGTATTTATTAGTCAAATTACTTATTTTTGTATTAATTTGTTTTCAGATTTATTTCCCAATTTATTCTTTTCTGATAATACTTATCACTGTCATTATGTATTGCCTTATTTATTCATTTCTGCATTTCTTTCTTTCTGTTTTAATTCATTCTTTTTTATTCATTTCTTTGGCTATATGTTAAAGAGAGGGAAAGTCTTGACTATTCAGGCATTAGCAATCGAATCCTCTCACTATGGCGGATGATTAGGGTCAAAATTCTTGCCACTTAGAAGTTGGAGAAGGCTGTATCCTTGCTGAAGCTAGGTACTTATCTGGTCAATGATAAGCAACTGTCAGTACCAGATGTGCTCGGCTTACCATATCAATAGCTGACTATTCATTTGATCATGACGGTAACTCATTCATCTAGAATAGCAACACACTAAATGGACCACTGGCTTGGCTGGCAACTAGCATACAGAGGCTAACACCTACAGGTTACTGGCTTAACGAGTCTTTCCGCTTTGTGGCTAGCAACATGTCCCTACCCAATCCATATATCCTTTCCAAGAGGGAACAACACATCATGCGTTGCTGGCTGTGAAAGCTATAAGTGATCAGCCAAGCTAGTTGCCAATTCAGTGGGTTGCTACCCAGGGCATGCTAGTTACCAGCCTCGAAAGCTAATAACCAGATAAGTCAGTGGACGATCCAGAGGGGCGCTAGGTTAGATGCATGAGAAATAATCCCATGTCCCAGATGGGGAAAGCACTCTCTCACGCCTCTGCTAGTTGGAATTCCCATTGGGGAGCTCCTGAATGATTTTTAAACTCCCAGTTCGCCGATCTGCATGTGACATCAAAACATGAAAGCTGACTAAACTAACAGTTTTTTTATTAGCTAAATATAATAATAATGGATTAAATAAGTATTACACTTTTGGGACTACTGTTAATGCGTAGCAAATGCATAATGAGAAATGTAGACAGCTAACAGCGACTGCATGTTAAATTGGATGCTCTTGTGATCCCTATGACCTGCTCTTCACAACTGCTATGTTACATTCCTGTTAACTAGCTGGTTAGCTTGCTATCAAATAAGCACAGAGCACAATGCTGGCTACTTGTGGGGGAGTAGATAACTTTATTATGTCACACCGGCTAATAACACTGGCAAAGGTTTGCACTCTCTGAGTGCCTCTACTTCATTTTCCATATTATGAGGATTCTTAGTGGTTGCAAATTTTTTTTTTTTTTTATCTGATGGTGGATACCAGGGTGGTTGGTTGTTGTTATGTGTTTTAAATGCGTTATCAGGCCTTCTAGAGTTTTAATTACTTTTCCTTGATTAACCGCTCTCCACAGATCGTAGATGCCAGCGGGCGAGAGCTGCTCTATTTATGCACGCAGTTACACTATCCTATCAATAGGTCATACACCCAAAACGGTTACTGAATATTCACGAGGAGGCAGTGCCTGTTAATAATTTAGAATGTGGACGAGTTAAGTCCCATCACTGTTTCCCAAGAATTGTATGAATTAAACTCCTTGGCGAAGCCTGATGTGCAAGCTGCCTGATATACTTGCCCATAGCATCTATCCAGCAGTTATAAAAATGATCTCTAGTGACAGAAAAAATAGTTTTCCTTTGTTGCAAACAGTTCTGCTATAATAGCATTAAGGTATCCCAATCAAGTAGTATAATGTGGGAAAAAAAAAAAAAAAGCCACTAGATGGCAGTATTGACATTTTTTTTGTTAAGCCTAATCTAAAGCTAGGTTTGGCCATGTCCTGGGCATGCCTCAGAGGGGGCTGGAAAAGAGTATATAAGGAGAAAAATTGAGAGAGTAGGAGTAGTTGGAGAAATTGCAAGGAGAAATTGTGGAAGGATACATTTTACCAGACCTGTCACTCTTTTCAAGACCTGTGAAGCTTTTTGTGGATTTTTGCCTGTGTTGGAGCATTTTCCTGTCCCAAGACATCACAACATAGCAGTCCATCTCAATTACCAAGGGACTGTAACGATCTTTTTTTTTATTTCAATCTTGGTCAGTAGGGTAGATTGTAGATTAGTATTAAGTGTTTGTTCAATTAAATCTGTTGAAGTTTAAGAATTTTGTCTGTCATCCCTTGCTGTCCGTGACGTCATTACAAATTGACGCCATAACAAATTGGGGCCATAACAAATTGGGGGCTCGGGTCCGGGATAGACCATTGTGTGAGTCATTTATTGAAAATCTAAAATTTCAAATAGTGAAATTGTTTTTTGAATTTTCCTAGATATATATTGGCAGATCAACAGCAATGGATGATTTCTTGGCATCACCAACCGTAGAGGTTTTGAAGTCTTTTAAAAAGACAGAACTGCTAGAAATATGCAGACAGTTAGAGCTGACAGATGTAAAACCAGCCATGCGAAAAGCAAGACTGGCTAGAGAGATTGTTGAATATTACATTGATGAAAATGTGTTTGCATCAGGAGATCTGGAACAGTTTCCGGTGGAAAATCCAAATGTAGAATTGGAACTTAAATTAAAAATGCTAGAGATTGAAAGGGAAGAAAAAGAAAAACAACAAGAGTTTGAGAGAGAGAAAGAGGAAAGAGCAGAAGGAGAGAGACAGAGACAGAGAGATTTCGATTTAGAAAAATTAGATAGAGAAGAAAGGCTCCAAATGGAGCTACTAAAAATCAAAATTCAAGCTGAAAACAAATTTCGGGCTAGCCAGGAGGTAAAGCAGGTGCCTCCATTCTCAGAGAAGGAGGTTGATAAGTATTTCCAGTGCTTCGAGAAGGTAGCTAAGAGTTGTCAGTGGCCAAAGGAACACTGGCCTCTGATGTTGCAAACTGTCCTCAAGGGTAAAGCTCAACAAGCCTATTTGGCTTTGTCTGCAGATGATTCCTCTGATTATGAGGTTGTCAAAAAGGTTATTTTGACAGCTTATGAGTTGGTTCCAGAGGCTTACCGACAGAAATTCAGAGGTCTGAAGAAATCTGACAATCAGACTTATGTTGAATTTGCTAACGAGAAGAAGGTTTGCTTTGAGCGCTGGTGTAATTCTATGGAGGTCAAGGATGGTTTCAACTCACTAAAAGAGATGGTGTTAGTTGAAGAATTCAAGAACTGTGTCAAGGATGATATTAACACCTACCTTAATGAGAAGCAAGCACTGAATTTGCAATCAGCTGCCAAGTTTGCAGACGAATATGTTCTAACACATAAGTCCAAAGTTCAGTCTAGCAGTAACAATAGATGGTCCCAATTTCAGAAGAAAGGTGACAGTGATACCCAAGATTCCTCACCCAAAGACAAAGACAAATCTGGTGATGGTGCTCAGAAATCCAGTAACAGGTCTGAACAAAGTGTGAAAGCTGACAGTGACAAAAGTGGTCTAGTTTGCAATTATTGCAAGAAATCTGGTCATGTTACAACTAACTGTTGGTTCCTTAAAGCTAAGAAAGAAAAAGAAAAGGATACCAAACCCAATGCCTTTGTGAAGACAAGGTTAGAAACCCCTGTAGTAGATGACCGATCTGCTAAATTGCCTGCTCCTTGTGAGGCTAAGAAGCCTGATACTGCTGACTTTGTGAGGGAGGAATTCCTTCCATTTGTGTCAGAGGGATTTGTGGCTCTGAATGAGCATTCTCCTCCTGTCCCCATATATATCCTAAGGGATACCGGAGCTTCTCAGTCACTTTTGTTGATGGACTCCTTGGAGTTACGTGATGAGACTGCTTCTGGGGATTTCATACTTGTACAAGGTATTGAAGGGAGGACTGTATCTGTACCCCTGCGCTCTGTATTCTTGAAGTCAGATTTAGTTACAGGACAGGTAAAGGTGGGACTTATGTCAAGTCTACCTATAAAGGGTGTTTCTCTGTTGCTAGGCAATGACCTGGCTGGGGGCAATGTAGTTCCCCCCTGTTCATCTTACTTCACAGCCGAGCACTGAAGATGGCGATGAAGACCCATCTCTGTATCCTTCCTGTGCAGTGACTCGTGCTATGGCCAAGAAGGCTCAAGAAGAAGATGATGTGGTGCCGCCCAGCACATTGAATAGTCATGACTCAGGTGGTTCGCCTCATGACTCTGTTCAGCCTACTATGGTTTCTCCGTTTGAGGACTTATCAGACACTTTTATCAGTTCTCTATTCAGCCAGCCAGATGGGTCTGGTGATTCTGATGTGTCTGGAGACTTGTCTCTGTCCAGAAAGCGGTTGATTCAGGAGCAAACCAATGATCCTGAAATTTGTGTACTAAAGAAGAGAGCCCTTCCTGATGAAGAAATAGACGCAGTTCCAGTTGGGTATTATCTCAAAGATGGAGTGTTATGCGGAAGTGGCGCCCTCCTGATATCCCTGCCAATGCAGATTGGGCAGTGGTCAAGCAAATTGTTGTTCCGAAGGTCTACAGGAATGAGATCTTAACAATGGCTCATAGTTTGCCTTTAGGAGGTCATCTTGGTGTTAACAAGACTGTTGACAAGATCATGAAACGCTTCCTCTGGCCTGGACTTCGGAAAGGTGTTTCCAACTTTTGCAAAACCTGTCACACTTGTCAGGTAGTTGGAAAACACCAGTTAGACCCACCTGTAGCTCCATTGCAGCCTATCCCAGCATTTGGGGAGCCCTTCTCCAAGGTCATTGTTGATTGTGTTGGTCCATTACCCAAGACTAGATCTGGAAATCAGTACTTGTTGACAATCATGTGTGCATCTACCAGATTCCCTGAAGCCATACCTCTACGCAACATCAAGGCAACTGCAATCTCGAAGGCTTTGATAAAGTTCTTCACGTTGTTTGGCCTTCCCAGGGAAATTCAGTCAGATCAAGGTAGCAATTTCACTTCTGGATTGTTTCAGCAGGTTGTGTATGAACTAGGTGCGAAGCAGATTCTTTCCAGTGCCTATCATCCAGAGAGTCAGGGTGCCTTAGAGCGGTTTCATTCCACTCTCAAGACAATGATGAGGACTTATTGTTATGACCATGAGAAAGACTGGGATGAAGGTGTTCATTTGCTGTTGTTTGCAGCTAGAGAAGCAGTACAAGAGTCTACTGGATTCAGTCCATTTGAGCTAGTGTTTGGCCATGAAGTGAGAGGACCTTTGCTATTGTTGAGTGAACAATGGCAAGAGAAAGAGCCGCATATCAGTCTGTTAGACTACGTTAGCAAGTTCAAGGAAAGACTGTGTGCAGCTTGTGACCTAGCCAAAGAGAACTTGAAATCAAGTCAGGGAAAAATGAAAACTTGGTATGATCATAAGGCTAGAAGCCGTGAGTTTAAACCAGGAGACAAGGTCCTTGTGTTGTTTCCCTTGCAGTCCAATCCATTGCAGGCTAGATTTCATGGTCCTTATGAAATTCTGACAAAACTCAATGATCTCAATTACATTGTGAAGACTCCAGATAGGAGAAAGCCAAAACAGTTTTGTCACATTAACATGCTGAAGGCTTATCATGATAGGAATGCTAGGGTTGCAGCTGTCACTTCAGATCCTCCTATGGCCGAGACTTGTGAAGATGAGGGGGAGTTTCAAGATGATGAACCTAGAATTAAAGCTGAAGTTTTTTCATGTAAATTGTCAAATTCTGAAGTGTTGCAAAATCTTGATGTAAAACTCCAGCACTTAGAACCCTCACAGAAAGATCAGTTTGAGAGGTTGATCCAGAAATATAAAGATCTATTTCCTGATGTTCCAAAGAGAGTTTCTATAGCCTCTCATGATGTAGATGTTGGTGATGCCAAACCAATAAAACAGCATCCGTACCGGATGAATCCTGAAAAGAGAAAGATTGCTGAGAAAGAGGTTGAGTACATGTTAGAACATGATATTATCAGACCCTCTAACTCCGATTGGAGTTCACCCTGTGTTCTAGTTCCAAAACCTAATGGAAGTACTAGATTCTGTACAGATTATCGCAAAGTCAATGCTGTAACTAGAACTGATATGTTTCCAATACCTAGGATTGATGATTGTATCGATAGAGTAGGGCAAGCAAAGTTTCTGACCAAGATAGATTTATTGAAGGGTTATTGGTGTATGCCTTTAACTGAGAGGGCCAAGAGCATCTCTGCTTTTGCCACAGCATCTGGGTTATACCAGTATGAAGTCCTACCCTTTGGCATGAAAAATGCCCCAGCCACGTTCCAAAGGATGATACAGTCTACAATCGCCGGATTGCCACACACGGGTGCGTACATCGACGACCTGATCACATGGAGTGACTCCTGGGAAGAACATCTGAAAGATGTAGAGACGTTGTTCCAGCGCTTGACCCAGGCTACCCTGACTGTTAACCTGAACAAGAGTGACTTTGGTTGTGCTACTGTCACGTATCTTGGCTACGTCATAGGCCAGGGTAAGGTGGCACCCATAAATGCTAAAGTCCAAGCCATCATGGACTTTCCAGTTCCTGACAACAAAAAAGCTTTGCGCCGCTTCCTTGCAATGATCGGGTACTACTGCAAGTTCTGCAAGAACTTTGCTGAGATTGCTCTCAGTCTCACCAACCAACTGAAGAAAGGCGTAAAGTTCACTTGGGATGAAGCATGCCAAAGAGCCTTCGATCGCCTGAAGTCCCTGCTATGTCACTTCCCCGTGCTCAAATCTCCTGACTTCAACAAATCGTTCTCCATGGCGGTGGATGCTAGCGACCAAGCTTGTGGATCTGTGCTCCTACAGAGAAGTGACTCTGATGACATTGAGCATCCCGTGGCATACTTCTCCAGGAAGTTCAATCGCCACCAAAAGAACTATTCCACAATTGAGAAGGAGCTGTTGGCTCTGGTTCTATCCTTACAACACTTTGAGGTTTATGTTTGTACAGGGCAAAAGCCAATGATTGTATATACTGACCACAATCCGTTAATGTTTTTGAGTAAGATGAAAAACAAGAATCGGAGATTGTTGAATTGGATTTTGATTTTACAGGAGTTTGACTTGGAAATTAAGCATGTAAAGGGTACTGACAATGTAATTGCTGATTGTTCATCCCGTGTTTGAGTATGTGTATATATATCACGTGTTTATTAGCATATTTTATTATATGTATATATACACAAGTGTCTACTTCACCATTTTTGTATTGAAAAGAAAAATTTTGCCTTTATGAGTCAAAATTTTTCCCTTTTGGAATGGAGGTGTAATGTGGAAAAAAAAAAAGCCACTTGATGGCAGTATTGACATTTTTTTTTGTTAAGCCTAATCTAAAGATAGGTTTGGGCATGTCCTGGGCATGCCTCAGAGGGGGCTGGAAAAGAGTATATAAGGAGAAAAATTGAGAGAGTAGGAGTAGTTGGAGAAATTGCAAGGAGAAATTGTGGAAGGATACATTTGACCAGACCTGTCACTCTTTTCAAGACCTGTGAAGCTTTTTGTGGATTTTTGCCTGTGTTGGAGCATTTTCCTTTCCCAAGACATCGCAACATAGCAGCCCATCTCAATTACCAAGGGACTGTAACTATCTTTTTTTTTTTATTTCAATCTTGGTCAGTAGGGTAGATTGTAGATTAGTATTAAGTGTTTGTTCAATTAAATCTGTTGAAGTTTAAGAATTTTGTCTGTCATCCCTTGCTGTCCGTGACATCATAACAAATTGACGCCATAACAAATTGGGGCCATAACAGTAGTGAAAAAAAATCAGCTTTCTGAAGCAAAAATTCAACATGGTATTGATACTGTGTCATTTTGCTGTCAATTATAGTCATCAGATATTTAAAAAAACCATGATATCCAACCATTGATTTGTCTGTAGATTCATCCTTCATAAAATTCAGTGGTCACTTAAACCCTCAAACAATCTCTCACTAAAATGCAGTCACTTTAGTGATGGCTCAGGTTTATCTGCGTAAGGTACAGTTATAGTTCACGTGAAACTTTCCGGTAATTATCTATTCACTGACAAGTTTTTTATCGAATTCCAGACAGTACAAACTTTCCACAGTAATTGAAAGACATTGATTGCACCCTCAGAAAAGTATGTAAACGCTTGCGCAACACCAAGTTAGGTTGCATCCTCTCAACTTTGCACATCTGAATGACGCAAAAGGATTGAAAAAAGGCTGCTAAAAACAACTCAGAAGTGCACAGGTTACGTTTACTAGATGGAAATGCAATACGGACATGGACACTGGGAGTCATTTCGAATGGAACCAGACCAGAGAGTTCCTTGAGCCTGATAGCATTGATTCTCTGGAGGAGAAAGTCAATTATGGAGAGTCTTTGTTCACAGTGTGTAAGTAGACTGATTGTTATATGGAATATATATTACTTATTGGTAGCTCCGTAGCTAGCTAACTATTTTTATTTTCAGTTTACCACTGTTGCCATGATCACAGAGCTTGTTTACCACATTAGTTTTTATGAGTAACTGTTAGCCTTTGCTAGTAATACTCTCTATGATGACATTTCGCTCAATGTGGCAATCTGTTTAAGCATGTATATTGCATTCAACAAAATAAAATGCCTAGGTTTTTACTGGTTTAAAATGCGAACAGCACGCAAACTTTGGTAAACTCCCTGCAACATTTGTTGCAGCAGTTCTGTTCAATCTAGAGTAGCATATTTCCTGCTTTTTTCTGATCGTTGAGTGTCCGTTTTGTAAAAACAAGATACATTTTAAATATTGTTGAGTTAGTGAGTAATATTTGCTCCTTAAAGGGTGCCGAAAGCGTTTATACAAGCTTGCATTTCGCTTGGGTGCTCAGAGGTGGAAACAGCAAGCTTTTTGTTGCAGGGTGAAAGTACTGACTGTAAAATAAGCAGTTTCTTTAAGGAGTACGTTTGCTGGCTGATTGGGCCCTGAGGAAAAATGAACAAGGTTCTAAACCTAATCAAACTTGGAGAAAAAGCATGTTTTCGGTTTGGGTTGGTTACTGATGACTATTGATGTACATCCGTGCCTGTATTGATCATCTTAAATTCCACTTTAAAATCATTAATTCATATTGAGCTTCACGAGACAAAAGTTGATTTGTGTTAAAAATATGATTATTTTATGATTTGACTGCTCACAAGTTTGAGGGCTCAGTGAATGTGGAAAGCCATGTAGATAGGTACTGTATCTTATTTGGCTCATAAACAGTTGTTAATTTTGAATATCTCGCTCAGATGTAGCATACTTTTTATGATCCCAGAAATGTTTTGTTTTTACACCTAGCCATTTTTCAATTCCCAGTATTCTTTTTTTTTTTTAACAATTTCATTGCTGAATTTTCATGAAGATTTTTTGTGTTTGCGGTCCTTATTCTGTACTAAAATTATGAAATAAACTGAAATATGATGGAAATGTCCTGTTTCATTTTAGCCATTTTCCCCCTCCCTGTGAAGTCTTGAATTATAAAACCTGAAAGGCAAAGAAAACATTTGTTTCAGCTCTCACCCAGTGAAAGTACATGTTCTTCTTGTACCATAAATAATTTTTGCGATTTTTAAATACAGAGTGATCAATCCTCAAACCTCTAAAATACAACTCATTAGCACAACTTAGTAAATGCTCCCATTTTGTATATTTTAGCCAATCAAAAATTACTTCTAGTCGCAATGTCCCAGATTTTATGACGCGAATGGAAGCCAGGAAATCAGCTGATCTATTTAAAGTGTATAAAAATTAGTCTTGATTTTCACCTATGCTACAGCTTAAATTTATACAGAAAGATCAAGGATTGATATTGCCTATCATTATTAGAACCTTGGCAACATAATCTGCCATAATGCCGCTCTATGCGGCTTTTGGTTACTCCAAAAAAAGGGAAACTCGAACTTGCCAATGAAGATTCACAGGTTATGTTCTGCATATTTTTTACCCAGTTGTTTCAAGGAGCACATTTACGCAAAATATGGAAATGAAACGCTCAGTAAATATCGGAAGATTTTGAAAGATGATGCTGTGCCAACGGAATTTAGTCACCAGCCGGCCCCCAAACCCAAGCGCCTATCAACTTTTGCTAGGCTAAAGAAAGGACAGCATCAGTTACAAATAGAACAGGTGGGCTCTCCAAATATAATGTCTAGTTATGATGTGTCGTTGTTGTTTCATTGATAACTATCATATAGGCCATTCACGCCAGAATGTAGAAACTAGTAGTGGTACAACACTCAACAATGTTAAAAACTATATTTATTATAAATAGTATGCATACTGGTATGACAGTTCTCAACTGTCATTGTTTTTTAGCATCATCATACCCAAGAGTTCTGGTATCGGGGTGACGTGGCGAGCTGCCCCGATTCCAACAAACATGGCGCACCACCAAAAACATGTATATCTGATCTTCTTGAGCTGATTTAGTCATTTAAAAAAAATTTCAAAAATTACCCTAAAATATATTTGAATAGTAAGGGCAGTGTAGTTGCATTGGGTCTCAGCTGTACCAAGCGTTTTCTTTGCCTTTAAGCAGGGTAACGCATAAATAGCCAGATTTGGCTTCTGCAGAAAGGGGTTAACATGTAGTAGACTGCTTCCAAGAGTTTGGTTACTTTTGCTTGATGCATAGGTGGTTGCCAGCCTTACAGAGTTTGGTTACCTTTGCTTGATTTACATGTGTTAGCTGGGCTCAGAGAGGTTGGTTTTTAGCTTACTGGCCCCACGGGCCGATAAGCTTTTGTCGTGGTGTGGCGTCCGTCATTCAGAACATTTTTTATCTTTTTTTTGGCCTGATGAATTTTCATGTAAATTTGCCATAACATACTACTAGACCACTAGACTACCAGACCATATCTCCAGACGGTTTTTTTTTTTTTTTTTTTTTTTCGGATTTTTGATTGAATAATTTTTGTCCGTTTTATGGGCCCTTGAAATTTTGGCCCCAATGTTAAAAATTATTTCTCAAAAACTGCGCGATACATTTTTTTCTAATTCAGGCAATCAACTTTCCTTTGTACCGTCAATGTACAGTGCGAATGTCAATTTGATTGAATCAATGGAAGTGGGTCTTGTGGGGGCGCTGTAGTTTAGTATTGGATCCTATAGAGAATATGCAAGACGGCCTGTGGAGGCCAAATGGTTGCAGATACAGATTAAGGTTGTATTATCGAAATTTAGGAAGTCATATATGACCTATATTTTGGCTGTGTTAAAGTTGACCTCAGATGACCTTGAAAGGTCAAACTTGAGGTCAAGCAAAATGTTACAATTTTCGGAGGCTTCTAGGCTTCAGGGCTCCCGATTACCTGAGACCTCGGGTGAAATACGCATGAAAATCACACAGGACGCACAGTGAACCATGCCTGTGAGTTTCGGGGACGCACAACTTCTCTGTGGATGAAAATGCAATACCCACTCTCAGTAGCATTGTCCATTTTCCCAAGTTCATCAAAATAATGCCAAGCTACCCTTAACACGGCAGAATTTGGGATCTTTTATACCACTCAGCAATCTCCGGTCATTCCATTCCCGGTCTTATATAAATAACTACGGACCAATGACAGAGATCGGTGTGTGTTACGTTGTTTCTCTGTGCCATGAATACTTCCTATTTGTACTGAATGTTTGTATGCATAAGCCTAGTCTGAATCGTCTGCACCAAGTTTCGTCTGGCCTTTGCTTTGTCTCGCAATAAATATAATTGTGTAAAGTAAAGCCAAACACCAAATCACCGACTTTTTTTTTTTTTTCAAAAAAGTAGTGGGCAGAAAAGACAGAAGCAGGAGGATGATGCTACTGCTCGCACTATCCAATCGCAATAGATATCAAGCCCCAAATCAGTTAATACCAGTGGGGCCCATAAGCATAGTTGCTGGTGCGAAGACTGGCGATTCAAATATTCATGGCTAGAAAAAAAAAAGTTTGTGGGAAGGAAATTTTGGCTGTCGGCAACTGGTGCACAGATATGGGGAAGCAGAATGCTTTTGTGTCTCCAGGGTCACGTAATTTGCAAAACAGTGAATTCAGGAGGCACCAAACGAACCCAGATCTCATCATAATCGCAGATGTTTGGATCACTGGGAAGAGAGGGGTATAGTACAGATGAGAAAGGCAGAAGCCGCCGCCGCTGAGCGTGACGCGACGGATCCAGAGAAAAAGTGCGCAGAAAAGAACGCTCAACTATTTGACGAAAACTGCACCCCCCCTCTCCCAAGTGAACAACCAGGTGGAATTACATCTAGGTTGGCTATATGATGTCTAATAATCCTCTACAATAACGTGGTGGTATGGACACAGAATTGTAGCCTGTCAAATCAGTACACCTGTTGCTATCAAAATAGTGCACGCGCTACATGCTTCTAATCTAAAAAATTCTGACACAGACCCTTCCGGCTCCGATGAAACCAATATGCGTGAGCTTGTGGTTGGGGGGAGAATTGCATCAACGCGAAGAACTTCAGCAAGGAGATATTGTTTTGCCTACCCAAATTTCAAACGGATTTATTCAAATCAATATGATAATTCGCTAGCTAGTATGCTAACGCATTTCGCCATAAAATTGATAAATTCAAGTTTCTGCGATTACAATTACACATGTTGTTTTAACTATAATGACAAAAATCACTAGCATGCCTGCTAGCAAATTATTCATCACAATGAACAAAAAACTAACACTGGTGATGGTTATCGGTTACCAGGTTACTGTGTTTTCCAGTGAGCGGTATCTGACCAATCGCGACGCAAGAAAGCTGTATCACACCTGTGTGAGATACCAAACCTGTCTCTCATGGGTTATATCCCACCAATTTATCCAAAAAAATTTTTTTAGACAGCGCTAGGAGTCAAGTATACTGGATAAAGAAAGTTAGGGATCACTCTGATTTTTAATATTGAAATATGATATGGAACATAATTTGAACTATCAAGTATTTCAAATTCGAAAATTGGGGTGATCCCTAATTTTCTTTGTCCAGTATATGTCCTTGTAAGCAGGATGTGATTAGCCTTCAGGGACCGACTGTATATAACTCGGAACTGTTATTTCATTGTTTGGACCAAAAATCACAGAGTTTGTTCGGAATACTGCAGACCCAGCTGTGGATGACGACTGTTATGTTTGTTTTACTGTTGAGTTTTATAATCAATATAATATTTATATAATCAATACTCTTGATTATATATTATAGGCAGTCAATTAATGTATACATTGCCCGATCGATGCTTCTCACTCTAATTGTGACCAAATGGCTTGAGGAGATGCACTAAATTACTGCACTACCGACATCTTCTGATCGTGGCAGAGGTTGGGATGTGCACAACTTGTTGAGCGAGAGCCAGGGACCCCCGAATCTGGATCAGGAACCCCATACAAAAGAACTCATGGGTTTTGGGACCCCTGAGAAAGGAAAGCTAATGGAAGCCCTGAGGCTTTAAAATATTGAAGATTGGGAACATATGTGTTTTGAACACTTATAGGAAGTCATACATGAACTTTCATTTGGTGGCCTTGAACTTGACCTTCAGTGACCTTCGAAGGTCAAACTTCACATGGTGAGATTTCAATGACTTCTATCACCAAAACTAATACAGAGAGAGCTTAGTTTTCTATTGTGGGCATATAGGAAGTCATGTATTAAGTTTCATTTGGCAACCTTGAACTTGACCTTTAGTGACCTTCAACGGCCAAATTTTACAATGAAATTTCAAAGACTTATATCAGCAAAATCGTAACATAGAGTGTATGTTTGGAGACGTATAGGAAGTCATATACGAACTTTCATTTGGTGACCTTCAGATTGAACTTCGAAGGTCAAATTTGACCTAGTGAAAAAGGTCACAGATAGAGCTTAAGATTGTATTGCAGTTTTAAAGGAAGTCACATATGAACTTTCATTCGGTGACATTCAACTTGACTGTTGGTGACCGTTGAAGGTCAAACTTGACATAATACAACGACTTGTATTGCCAAAACGGTCCCAGATGGAGCATAGGTTTGTATTAGAGACTTATAGGGAGTCATATATGAAGTCTATTTGCTGACCTCAACTTGACCTTCTGTGACCTTTAAAGGTCCCATATTATGTTGTATTTAGTTGTTATCTCCGCCAAGGAGATAATGCGATCGAGTCGGTTTATTTATTTATTTATTTGTCCGTCCTTCTGTCTGTCTGTGGACAGGATTTCCCGGAAACTACTGGACGGATCTTCATGAAATTTTCACCAGAGGCAGATCTTGGGCCAGGGACGACTCCATTAAAATTTTGTGATGATCCGGATCCGGATCTGGATTCTGGATCCGGATCTGTATTTACAATCTTAGTGGCATATCTTGGAAACTACTTGACGGATCTTCATGAAATTTTCACCAGAGATAGATCTTGGTCAAGGGATGACTCCATCAAAATTGTGTAATGATCTTGCATTTGTATCAACATCATCCCTTGGCGGAGATCAGAAATCTCGGATTGCTCTTGTTTAAAATATGTTTAATGGGTCTTTAAAATAATGTTAAGAATTCAGTTAAAAAGAAAACCACAGAGGTCCTGTGCCTAGTGAGACTTCTCTCACCCCGTCTGTGCCAGCCTGAAACACAAGCTGTTTTGAGTGGGCAGGGAGGCTATGCTAATGAGGCACTGCTCTGATTGGCTGCCTGGCCGCTTCGGTTCCGGGGGACGGTGCAGACCCAAAAATCGAGGAAACCAAGATGCCAGGTATTTCAGGACAGCTCTCTGCGGCATCTATTGCTGTAAGACCGTACTTGTTTGATCCTGAATCTGACCCCGAACGGGAGGAGGAAGCAAGTGAAGCATTGCAGCACCATTTACAGCAAGATGTCAATGAGTGGCAAGTTGAAATTTTAGTGTTTTGCTCATACTGTCTTGCCTTGCATGCATGTGATTGTAGCTGTACTGTTATATAATCATGATATATACCCACTTAGCTATCTGGAAGAAACTTTGCTAAAAGCTCCTGTTAACCATTTCTTCCAAAACGAAACACAATTCCGACTCGGAGCTACTAAATGAGTTTGTAGCAAAAACGCGGTGTAAGTGTTGCTTATGTGGAGCTAGCGAATCGATAATTTTTACCAGAAATCTATATCCGACCTCCACTACTTTTTCGGCTTTTTATTAGCCAGAACAGTTTTCAAAGGTGGATGAAATTCTGCCACGGCCATGCAGAGAAATAGTTTGTTATACCAGACACGTTACAGTTTCAGTTTTTTTTACAGCATTTCGCGATTGCTTTCACCGCGGTAGGATCAGAGAGCTCGCCCACACCACGGCAAAGTACTCGCCTGACCCCGGTCATGGATAAGTAAAACGATTGTTTCACAGCAGCAGTAAACAAATCCAAACATGTACCCTAAGCTCCGCAAAGCCTACGTCTGGTCCAACTGCAGCCTTATCAGCCCAACTTTGCAGACCCGCACAACACCTCTCCGGTTAGCTTCAACTGTAGCAACTACGGTCAGGTAATGTTATGATGAAACTACCACCTTGATGCTAACCAAAGTAACACAAGCATACCAATCCGAATTACTGCATATACATTTACCAGGAGCATTTTTTAAGTAGCACGGGACGCGAACTAACATGCAGTAGTAACCGAGCGGTCATCATAATGATAGAGACAAACGTTACCATGCAATACAGATTTTACAGACAGGAAGTTCCGTTACCGTGAACAGTTATACCAAGCATCCAAATTACAAACAAGTATAAAAAGTTAGCTTCAAATGAGGTTTGTGTTCACACACCTTCTTTTGAATGTCTCCTTGACATTATTTACTCTGGCATATTTAGGACACGAACATTAGCAACAGTAACTTAGCTGCGTTAGCCACAGTGCTACAGCCACATTCGACAGACGATCACGTTAGGTAGGCTTATGCAGTAAAGCAACACAAAATGGTAAAACTTACTGCTTCTGCGTCTGTGAGTCACGGACAGTTGCTACCAATCCAGGTTTTATCTTCAGATATTTTACAAAGCCTGCGTTTGAGACCAGTTGTTAGTACTAACTATCGTTAGCAGTCCTGCTAGCCACCCGTGACATGTTAGCTTCACTTACATTATTTGCTGTTATATCGTTACTTACTGCTTGTGGCTCCGAGCGCTTGATCGATGCAACTGCTTCAGGTTTGAGAAGCAGATGAAACGCTTATCCTGTGTTGAATTATCCTTTATTTATATAGCTGTCTTTGGTGAAATGCTGAGCACAAACAGCTAACGTTTCCTTTGAGCATGGCTGTTTGCCGCCAGCAAATAAAAAAGCTACACACTGATTTCTGGTGGCATTGTCTTTTGGAAGAGAAAATAGTTGTGCTTTTTTTCGCATCCAAAAAAACACGTACGAACAGCTTTGGGAGACATACTGATAAATCTACTTGTTAAATGATTTGGGCTTGTTTGTGTATGATGGAATACATTCCGGGGTGGGCAGGTCCAGCGCCAAGATTGGCTCTGGCCAGGTCTGTCCTGATTGGACGCAACAACCTGACGTCAGGTTTTGCCCAGATCTCATGAAGATCTCCGGACGAGCTGTTCAGAGAGGAAATCACGTTCAGGAAATCACATTCTCGGATTACGGCAAAACCCCTGTATCTTATGTTTCGAAACTAAGAGGTTGAGTATGGACATCCAACATGATAACATTACTTATATGTATTAAAAGAAGGATCAGCATAATAGGGGACCTTTAAAGTTCACAATTGACATATTGAATTTTCAATTACATGTATCACCAAAACTGCTTCAGAGTTTCAGATTGTACAAAGTATTTCAGGAGGTCTAATAAATGTATTTGAACTTTTATTTCGTAACCTTGACATTGACCTTCAATGATTGGTCAAATTTCACATTAAATTTTTGTAACTTGTATCATCACTATAAGATTACTTGCCACTAAGCTACAGGACCCTTGGTCCTATTTTTATTTCTTGTTTTATATGTTCACCGGCCTCTGAGAGTTTGGTTGTTTTTTGCTTGTTTTTTCTTTATAGCCGGACTCTGAGAGTTTGGCTGTTTTTTCTTGTTTTATTTGTGTTTGCTGGCCTCAGAGAGGTTGTTTATTTTTCCTTGGTTTACATATGTAATTAGGCCTCTGAGAGGTTGGTCATTTTTGTTAAGTTTACATGCTTTAGTTTGCCTCAGAGGTCGATTGTTCTTCCTTTTCTTCCTCTCTGAGAGGTTGGTTATTCTCCAATGTTTTACTTGTGTTAGCCAGCCTCTGAAAAGTTGATTGTTATTCCTTTGTGTTACCTAAACTTTGAGAGGTTGGTTGTTTTTTCTGTGTTTTAATTGCCTAAGCCAGTCTTCGCGAGGTTGGTTGTTATTTCTTGGTTTTCATGCATTAGCCAGACTCCGAGAGGATGGTTGTTTTCCTTGTTTGACTTCTCTTAGGAGGCCTTTGAGAGGCTGATTGTTATTTCTTCTTTTAGATGTGGTTGGTCTTTACATGTGCTCCAAAAATTTGGTTGTTTTTTCTTGCTTTACTTGTGTTAGGCAGCTGCTGATAGGTCGGTTGTAATTTCTTGTTTTACGTGTGTTTACATGTGCGTGCATCTTCATATGAGTTTGTCGCTTTTGCTTGGTTTACATGTTCGGCAAATAAAATGAGTCATTTTTGTTCCTCAAATACTGTATGTGCATTTAGAATCAGTTGTGACACAACCTGTGAATAATTTATTGTGGTTCAAATTGGACCTACATTTATGAATAGATATTAGGCAGAGAAAGACAAAAATGTGATTTTGAAATACGTTCTTTCTAAATTGAAGTTCATATTGCTTGTCCTCACTTCGGTTGGTCACTTTTGCTTAGTTTACTTGTGTTAGCTGGCCACCGAGAGGTTGGTTGTTAGTTCTTGTTTTACATGCCTTTTCTGGACTTTGAGTGGTCAGTTGTTCCTGCTCGTTTTACTATTTGTCAGCGTTAGAGATTTTATTTCCTTGTTTCACTTGTGTTAGCAGGCCTCTGAGAGGTTGTTTTTTTTTTTCCTGAGTTCCACTTGTTAGCAGACATTTGGAAAGTTGCTTGTCATTGCTCATTTTACTCAATGTTGGTTATTATTTATGTTGGAGGGCATGGTTGCCTGGTCCTCTTGCTTAGGAATTCGGGAAAATGCACTAAAGGTCAAATTCATGTGGTCACCTGCTCATCCAATATCTCTTTGCAAAATCAGGGGCATTACTATGGAGTTGGGTCCCCTTTCCTGTTAGGCTTGTAACAGCCTTCACTTTTTTTGAACGGCTTTTTATTAGATGATGCAGCACAGCTATAGGGATTTCCTTCAATTCCAGCTAGAAGAGTATTTGTGACACTGGGCAGTGAAACTAGGAGAAAAGGCCTGGCTTGATGTTGGCTTTTCAGTTGATTCTGATGGCGTTTGATTGGTTAAGTTCAGGGGCTTGTCAAATTCTTGTTAACAAAATCTTGACATAACATATTTGGACATTTTTGCATGGGGACTTTGCTATTGTAATGTCATTAGATACTGCAGTATCACAATTTTCCGCTTCAGTGATGAGACCTTCAAGGCCTGACTAGAATCATTAACAACAACCCCAGACTTAGGTTTTCGAAATTATTTTGGCCATATTTTCTTGACATCTGAAGCTGGATGGAAAATTGAGTCTCAATGGCATTACATGACGCCATATTTAAGATAATTCAATTTAAATAACTGATTACTGTTTGCTATTTGCAGATACTGAAGAATTTTCAAAATACGATGAGAATGTCTTTGGATAAGGTCATCATTTGTATTCAATGGTTTGGTTTGACCACTGACAATATTACAGATATAATACCGGTCAAAGGTTTTAGAACACCCTGATTTTTCCAGTTTTTTATTGAAAATTATGCACTTCCAGTCCAATGAATAGCATGAAATGGTACAAAGGTAAGTGGTGAACTGCCAGAAGTTTTAAACAAAAGTTAAGGTTACCTAGGTTTTTTATATGCCGTCGAGTAGGTGAAAGGATTGTTCCTCAGTGTGAGACATCAACTGTTGAACATGGAGGAGGAAGCGCAATGATCTGGGGCTGTTTTGCTGGATCCAGGGTCAGTGACTTGTACAGAGTGTAAAGCACCTTGAACCAAAACGGCTACCACAGCTTTCTGCAGCGCCATGCAGTACCCTCTGATATGCACCTAGTTGGTCAGGGGTTCATCCTACAGCAAAACAATGACCCAAAACATAAGTTCAAGCTCTGCCAGAACTACCTTAGTTAAAAAGAACAAGATGGTAAGCTTGAAAACATGGAGTGGCCAGCACAGTCTCCAGACTTAAACCCCATCGAGATGGTTTGGGATGAACTGGACAGAACAGTGAAAGCAAAGCAACCTACAAGTGCTATACATTTGTGGGAACTTCTGCAACAGAGTTGGGAAGAACTTTCTGAAGAATATTTGATTTCCGTTGTAGAAAGAATGCCATTAGTGTATTCAGCTGTTATATCTGCCAAAGGTGGCTACTTTGAGTCAAAAGTTTACAACACATTTTGGTTTATAAATTGATTCCATGATTTCTTTTTTAATTTCAATTGTTTATTTGTTCTATCATGTCTATGCCTTTATTCTGGAGTACAATGAGACATTGAACTGCATAATTTTCAACAAAAAACTGGAAAAATTGGGGTGTTCTAAAACTTTTGACCGGTAGTGTATGTTCAGCTGTCTTTATGTCTCTTTTTCAGTCTCTCCTGCCTGTCTTTATCTGAGCCACTTGTACTGCTGGTAGATTTACTGTTAGAGGATTCTTGATTCTTCTCGCTGTTAGCTAGAAGTAAATCTGCGTTGATTTTTGAAAAATATGGAAGGTATGGATTTTGTTCGTTGTATGTTAGGCAAGTAAAATGAGCACTGTTGTCACTCAATTTTTATTTATTTCTTTTTTTCATTTAACCTTTATTTAAACAAGGAAGTCCCATTGAGATTGAAATCTTTTTTTCAAGGGAGCCCTGGGGGTTGAGGTGGAGAGGGAGGGCACAAGTTGCATTGCCAACTAGATCAGGGGATGATTAGGTGGCAGGTTCAAAGAACCAGGTTGGGAATTTAGCCATGACACTGGGGAACCCCCTACTCTTGTCGAAGCGTGTCATAGGATCTTTAATGACCGCAGTGAGTCAGGACCTCAGTTTAACGTCTCATCCGAAAGACGGCGTCTCCTTCAGTACATTGTCCCCATCACTGCACTGGGGCATTGGGGATTATTCCACCAGAGGGAAGATTGCAAGCTACTGGCCCACCAACACCTCTTCCAGAAGCAACTTAGTTTTCCCAGGTGGTCTCCCATCCAAGTACTAACTAAGCCCACACCTACTTAGCTTCAGCCACGCAGCTGGAGCGGATTGAATAGTGGTATGGCTGCTGTCTAATATGTGCATTTAGTATCAGTTGTGACTCAACCTGTGGATAATTTATTACGGTTCAAAGCCTACCCGAATTTAGGAATACAGTTATTTGATGATGAAAGAAAAAATGTAATTTTGAAATAAGTTTTTGTAAATTCAAGTTCTCATTGGTTGTCTTTTCTATACTGTTTTTTCTGTGAGGACAGTCAGAGGCTCAGTTTACTGTGATGGTTGCCTGCGCTGATTGGTTTGTGGATGGTGGCCAGATACTGAGATTATATAAGTAACAGCACACCATTGGACCCTCAGTGTGCTTCTTTGTAAACAATGCTGATGGTAGCCTTGGCGGGTTAGTTGCTTACTGTGGGGTTGGGTCTATTTATTTGTTGTGTTTTCCTGTTCTTTCAGCATTTGTTTCCAAGAAATCTGTCATACTGTAATCTGATCTTATAAAACGGGTGCTGCCCATCCTTAAATGTGATTGGCTGAGCCGCATTCCATGCCGGTATAAAGTCAGTGTAACCCACTGCATTCTGAGGCAGACCGCAGCACAAAATATCCCTGCGCGCCTGGCCTAGCAACCAACTACTCTGTGCTTAACTAACTCTTTAGGTTACGTTTGTTTCAAGACTTGTAGCTCGCTATTTCAGTGTTAGCGATGTTTAGCCTTTTAACCCGCTAACCAGTTGGCTATCTACCTAGCTAGCTATAGCATTATAGAGTTCGATATCACTTTAGCTTTCTAGCTAAGTTGCTAACTAGCTCGCTATTTCAGTATTAGCGATAAATTGTTGATTTTTTTTCTTGTGTGTTTATTTTATGGGCTATGTGTAGGGTAACCACATCCATTGTAGTGAACGCTAGCTAGTTGACAAGCTGGCTAGCAAACTAATGCACAATTCAACATATTTTCCTGGACACCGGCAAGTGTGGAGGACAAAAGTCTTGTTCCCTACTCTCGCTGCTGGTTGTAATGATATGGCTGATCGGTGCGAGTTGAGAACAAGGAAACTCGAAAACCAAAACCGAAACGAACGTAAAATTATTTAACGGGGCCTTCGGGAGACCGAAGGAGACATTCCAAATAGCCTGCTTTTATAGTATATCTACATTAACGAGCCCAAATAGCCTGATGTGACATGATAATGGCGCTAGATGAAAAAGCAATCTTAGCGTCTGTGTTGCTTGCCAACCATTCTGTCCACTCTATCTTGCTTGGTGGAAGAACAAATGGTTCTCAATTTTATTGTTGCATTATTACCAATAAATTGTTGATTTTTTTCTGATGTGTTTATTTAATGGGCTATATGTAGGGTAACCGTTTTATAAAAGCAATAAGCCCCTTGAAGCAGTGGGTTACAGTGATTTAACAACGGTGGAAGGGCACTAACGCCCCTCCGCCGTTATAAAATCACTGTAACCCACTGCTTCTCGGGGCTTATTCCTTTAGTAATCTGATTTTATCAACTATTAATTCCAGTGCACCCTCGTTTTTTTAATTGAGGTGTCATGCTATTTATAAGGCTGATATACATAAGTGCTCTGCATTATGATGACTCACTCAGGTCTGATACACTGCAGCCAGCTTTTCTCATAAATTCAAAACAATATTACAGAAGTGCGAAAGGGAACCTGTTCCTGTTGACGGAGAGCGAGAGGCTGATCTTGTTAAGGCACCATGCTGTGGCAAATGGGTGAACTGCATAGTCTGTGATTAAATCTGCACCAGGTCAGTACTGATTGGAATTGGCTGCCCTATGCATTATTGGAGATTGCATTGTTCAGGGGATCTGGACTTGATTACTCTCAAAGGACCCTGATTGTTGTTTGTGTGAACTTGCTCTGCATGCCAAAGTACTGTATCAATCTGCTGGCCGTGTTTGAGGGGAACACACACCATCTTATCCCCACACAAGACCATCTTATCCCAACAGCAAATAAGGGCTGCTGCCTGTTCTCTTAATCTGTGCTTGCTTAATCTTAGGGGTGCAAACTGAGAGTTTCAGGAGCTGAGTAGCACATCCTTTAGAATAGAGAGATGGTTTGCATGCTTTTTCTAAAAAGGAAGGGAAAGCTGGGTGACAGTAGTGCAGAAAGTGTAGAAAAGGGTGTGTATATCACACAGTGGAGATGCGCGGAAAGGCTCTGATGTCATCCGAATCCATATTTACGCTTCAATCATCCACTTGCTGCCCACCCAAATGAATTATTTTCTCTAATTTATAGACCCACACTTGCATGGGCATCTCACTCCACCTCGAGCCTATGTTGCCTTTTGAAATGCGTCGAATGTTTTCTTGAGGTATGGGTGTTTTCTTTAAAGGAAAGGTAAACATATGGTAAACCTACATTGCCAAATAAAGTTCATAATCTCTGCTATCCAAAACGATAAGCCATTATTTATTTATTTATTTATTTTACACCAAGTAATCTGCGTGTAAATATCGGGTAAAAGACCGCTCAAGCAAGCCGCCATTTTCGTTCGGCTGGAAGAGCCGAGCTGTGTGACTCGGGCTGGTAGTTCACATCAGTCAGGTTTGGATCGCCTGTTTCATTGTAACACCCAACAGCCGCACGACCTGTTTCCACGTACTTTGCCTGATTGACAATCAATCAATTTTAAGTTTTTTACCCAACAATTAAGACCTAGCCTAGGCTATATATGTAGCCTGTAATGATTAAGAGGTGATAGTGACAAAAAGATTCATTCACGTCTACGCTTTGATTCAAGACTGTAAGGAAGAACATCTTAATCATTAATTATAAAAAATCTCAACTCTCTCAGTAATTCCGTGTATCATTTTGATCTTTTGTTAATCGGATTCTGAAAGAAGCCTGAAAATAAACTTCCTATATGAAGACCACAATGGAAAAATGATCAATCACATTTTCACGTTGTGGAGAAATGTTAATTAAAAATTAAAAATGATCTTGGAAACAAAGCACTGAAAAAATATGCAAGAAATATATAATATATAAATATTATAATGATATATAATATATGAAATATACAAAAATGCATAATTTGGGCTTGTTTTTCCTTTGTGGTCTTCATATATTTTGAATGGCATTAAAAAGTACTATTTAAGGGGGAAAATATTATCGTAAACATATTGACCACGCATTGAACGCGGCATAAGAAGGGTTTTAATACTTGTTAATGGCATTACGTTAGCTTCCTGTAGCTAAGCAAACATGAACAAAGTAATGGGGAGTTTGTTTAACGGTGAGGATTCTGCCTCACCTAACTTTCCTCCGACAGCACGTCACTGCTCTTAATCATCGACTCAACTTTCAATACTTATGCTTTGACTCCATACTCTCAAAAGACATGATCAGCCCTGGTGACGTCACGCACTGGTCTGGGCAGAATATTTCCTATAGAGTACTGAAGTGATGATGTCACGCTGGTGTCGGAGGTAAAATTTCTCATTCATTTTACCCATAGACTGTTTTTTCAGTTCACTTTTGAATCACTTGCCATTGTTTTCAAGCCTCCATCATTTTCGAGATTTTGCATTATATTTCCGACTAAAAACAAATATAATTTTTCTTGACCGGAATCAGCTATATTTCAAATCATTTTAATTTTTTGCCACCATGCTAATCCTCTATGTAGTCTAAAAACTACACGTCCCATGATCCTCCTGATTCCTGGGCTGACGGAGTTCAGAACGCTTTAGAAGTCTCCCGTCTCGAATTTTCCAGCACCTTGCCATAGCCATTTGTTAGCTTAATTAGTTAGCCTCTCTACGTTCTACTTTGTTACGCTTTCCTTGGTAGATAATAAGTTTTACAATTAGCGCCAATTTACGTTAATAGCCAGGCATCTTTGGCCAACGTTTGTTTGCTTAAAAACTCAGTAGTCAGCGAACGAGCTAATCAGCCTTGTCAACGCATAACTGACAGCGAACTAGCTGTCAGCAGGCTAACTTAGCCACTGAGCTAGTTCACCAACTTCGGTAGTTGGTTAACTTCATATTTGGCGCATTTAGTTAAATGCCTGCTTGTGAAATGCTCGCAGCTCACCACTAGCTAAGTAGCCAAATAACGGCTCTTCACTGTTTTTATTCACTTGGCTAGCTTGCTTGCTAGGCTAGCGAACTAGCTAGCTAGCTATTTTGCTAGCTTAGCTAGTGATATTTATTGAATAATCACGCTAGCTAGCTTGCTAAATGACAGTAAGTGACAGTAAACTAACCATTTACAGTTTCTATCGTTTTCGCTATGTGCACAAGATGTAATAAGCTCACTAGCTGGCTAACTAGGTGGTTTGCTAGCATAGCTTAATGCCTAGCTAAATGGCGAAATAACTATTCATTGTGATCCATTCATTTCTAGGTATATAGCTAGCTAATAGTAGCCCACTATCCGATTGCACGAACATCCGGCAATTTAGGGCACCGATCGGCTACCTTCGTGGTACGTTATGAACGTTTGCTGAAACTGAGGTACCTCATTGGCATGGAACAAATCACGGGGTACTCGCCCACTTGTGTAGTGGATATGTAGTTCAGAGTGTTATGGCCCCCAATTTGTTATGGCGTCACGGACAGCAAGGGATGACAGACAAAAATTCTTCAACTTCAACAGATTTAATTAAACAAACACTTGGAACTACTCTACAATCTACCCTACTGACCAAGATTGAAATCAAATAAAAAATAAGATATTTACAGTTCCTTTGTACTGGAGATGGGCTGCTATATTGCGATGTCTTGGGACAGGAAAATGCTCCAACACAGGCAAAAATCCACAAAAAGCTTTGCAGGTCTTGAAAAGAGTGACAGGTCTGGTCAAATGTATCCTTCCACAATTTCTCCTTGCAATTTCTCCAACTACTCAACTCTCTCGATTTTTCCTCCTTATATACTCTTGTCCAGCCCCCTCCCATTTCTGGGACTTTCCCCTCTGAGGCATGCCCAGGACATGCCCAACCTAGTTCCAGACTGGCTTAACAAAAAAAAAAAATGTCAATACTGCCATCTAGTGGCTTTTTACCACATTACACCTCCATTCCAAAAGGGAAAAATTTTGACTTATAAAGGCAAAATTTTTCTTTTCAATACAAAAATGGTTAAGTTGACACTTGTATATATATATATGTACATATAATACAATATGCTAATAAACACAGGTGATATATATACACATATTCAAAAATGGGATAAGCAATCGACACATTGTCATATATATGTATAAACAATATGCTAATAAACACAGGTGAACATATTCAAACCGCAGGATAAGCAATGGCACAACCCTGCTTAATTTCCAATTCTTGTAAAATCAAGTCTCAACAATCTCCGATTCTTGTTTTTCATCTTACTCAAAAACATTAACGGATTGTGGTCAGTATATACAATCATTGGCTTATGCCCTGTACAAACATAAACCTCAAAGTGTTGTAAGGATAGAACCAGAGCCAACAGCTCCTTCTCAACTGTGGAATAGTTCTTTTGGTGGCGATTGAACTTCCTGGAGAAGTATGCCACGGGATGCTCAATGTCATCAGAGTCACTTCTCTGTAGGAGCACAGATCCACAAGCTTGGTCGCTAGCATCAACCACCATGGAGAACGGTTTGTTGAAGTCAGGAGATTTGAGCACGGGAAAGTGACACAGCAGAGACTTCACAATGTAATTGGCCATGAAATCTAGCCTGCAATGGATTGGACTGCAAGGGAAACAACACAAGGACCTTGTCTCCTGGTTTAAACTCACGGCTTCTAGCCTTATGATCATACCAAGTTTTTCATTTTTCCTTGACTTGATTTCCAAGTTCTCTTTGGCCTAGGTCACAAGCTGCACGCAGTCTTTCCTTGAACTTTTGCTAACGTAGTCTAACAGACTGATATGGCTCTTTCTCTTGCCATTGTTCACTCAACAATAGCAAAGGTCCTCTCACTTCATGGCCAAACACTAGCTCAAACGGACTGAATCCAGTAGACTCCTGCACTGCTTCCCTAGCTGCAAACAACAGCAAATGAACACCTTCATCCCAGTCTTTCTCATGGTCATAACAATAAGTCCTCATCATTGTCTTGAGAGTGGAATGAAACCGCTCTAAGGCACCCTGACTCTCTGGATGATAGGCACTGGAAAGAATCTGCTTCAAGCACCTAGTTCATACACAACCTGCTGAAACAATCCAGAAGTGAAATTGCTACCTTGATCTGACTGAATTTCCCTGGGAAGGCCAAACAACGTGAAGAACTTTATCAAAGCCTTCGAAATTGCAGTTGCCTTGATGTTGCGTGAGGTATGGCTTCAGGGAATCTGGTAGATGCACACATGATTGTCAACAAGTACTGATTTCCAGATCTAGTCTTGGGTAATGGACCAACAAAATCAACAATGACCTTGGAGAAGGGCTCCCCAAATGCTGGGATAGGCTGCAATGGAGCTACAGGTGGGTCTAACTGGTGTTTTCCAACTACCTGACAAGTGTGACAGGTTTTGCAAAAGTTGGAAACATCTTTCCAAGTCCAGGCCAGAAGAAGTGTTTCATGATCTTGTCAACAGTCTTGTTAACACCAAGATGACCTCCTAAAGGCAAACTATGAGCCATTGTTAAGATCTCATTCCTGTAGACCTTCGAACAACAATTTGCTTGACCACTGCCCAATCTGCATTGGCAGGGATATCAGGAGGGCGCCACTTCGCATCGACACTCCATCCTTGAGATAATACCCAACTGGAACTGTGTCTATTTCTTCATCAGGAAGGGCTCTCTTCTTTAATACACAAATTTCAGGATCATTGGTTTGCTCCTGAATCAACCGCTTCGGGACAGAGACAAGTCTCCAGACACATCAGAATCACCAGACCCATCTGGCTGGCTGAATAGAGAACTGATAAAAAGTGTCTGATAAGTCCTCAAACGGAGAAACCATAGTAGGCTGAACAGAGTCATGAGGCGAACCACCTGAGTCGTGACTATTCAATGTGCTGGACGGCACCATATCATCTTCTTCTTGAGCCTTCTTGGCCATAGCACGAGTCACTGCACAGGAAGGATACAGAGGTGGGTCTTCATCGCCATCTTCAGTGCTTTCGGCTGTGAAGTAAGATGAACAGGGGAACTACATTGCCCCAGCCAGGTCATTGCCTAGCAACAGAGAAACACCCTTGATATGTAGACTTGACATAAGTCCCACCTTTACCTGTCCTGTAACTAAATCTGACTTCAAGAATACAGAGCGCAGGGGTACAGATACAGTCCTCCCTTCAATACCTTGTACAAGTATGAAATCCCCAGAAGCGGTCTCATCACGTAACTCCAAGGAGTCCATCAACAAAAGTGACTGAGAAGCTCCGGTATCCTTAGGATATATATGGGGACAGGAGGAGAATGCTCATTCAGAGCCAGAAATCCCTCTGACACAAATGGAAGGAATTCCTCCCTCACAAAGTCAGCAGTATCAGGCTTCTTAGCCTCACAAGGAGCAGGCAATTTAGCAGATCGGTCATCTACTACAGGGGTTTCTAACCTTGTCTTCTCAAAGGCATTGGGTTTGGTATCCTTTTCTTTTTCTTTCTTAGCTTTAAGGAACCAACAGTTAGTTGTAACATGACCAGATTTCTTGCAATAATTGCAAACTAGACCACTTTTGTCCCTGTCAGCTTTCACACTTTGATCAGACCTTTGACTGGATTTCTGAGCACCATCACCAGATTTGTCTTTGTCTTTGGGCGAGGAATCTTGGGTATCACCGTTACCTTTCTTCTGAAATTGGGACCATCTATTGTTACTGCGAGACTGAAATTTGGATTTATGTGTGAGAACATATTCGTCTGCAAACTTGGCAGCTGATTGCAAATTCAGTGCTTGCTTCTCATTAAGGTAGGTCTTAATATCATCCTTGACACAGTTCTTGAATTCTTCAACTAACACCATCTCTTTTAGTGAGTTGAAATCATCCTTGACCTCCATAGAATTACACCAGCGCTCAAAGCAAACCTTCTTCTCGTTAGCAAATTCAACATAAGTCTGATTGTCAGATTTCTTCAGACCTCTGAATTTCTGTCGGTAAGCCTCTGGAACCAACTCATAAGCTGTCAAAATAACCTTTTGACAACCTCATAATCAGAGGAATCATCTGCAGACAAAGCCGAATAGGCTTGTTGAGCTTTTTACCCTTGAGGACAGTTTGCAACATCAGAGGCCAGTGTTCCTTTGGCCACTGACAACTCTTAGCTACCTTCTCAAAGCACTGGAAATACTTATCAACCTCCTTCTCTGAGAATGGAGGCACCAGCTTTACCTTCTGGCTAGCACGAAAATTTGTTTGCAGCTTGAATTTTAATTTTTAATAGCTCCATTTGGAGCCTTTCTTCCCTGTCTAATTTTTCTAAATCGAAATCTCTCTGTCTCTGTCTCCTCTTTCTCTCTCTCAAATTCTCTTTGTTTTTTCTTTTTTCCTCAATTTCTTTTCTCTTTTTTCTCTTCTCTTGCTAATTTTTTCTAACTCAAACTGCCTTTCTTTCTCTCTTTGTGCTCTCTCCCGAACTCTCTTTGTTTTTCTTTTTTCCTCCCTTTCTATCTCTAGCATTCTTAATTTAAGTTCCAATTCTACATTTGGATTTTCCACTGGAAACTGTTCCAGATCTCCTGGTGCAAACACATTTTCATCAATGTAATATTCAACAATCTCTCTAGCCAGTCTTGCTTTTCGCATGGCTGGTTTTACATCTGTCAGCTCTAACTGTCTGCATATTTCTAGCAGTTCTGTCTTTTTTTAAAGACTTCAAAACCTCTAGGTTGGTGATGCCAAGAAATCATCCATTGCTGTTGATCTGCCAATATATATCTAGGAAAATTCAAAAAACAATTTCACAATTTGAAATTATAGATTTTCAATAAATGACTCGCACAATGGTCTATCCCGGACCCGAGCCCCCAATTTGTTATGGCCCCCAATTTGTTATGGCGTCACGGACAGCAAGGGATGACAGACAAAAATTCTTCAACTTCAACAGATTTAATTAAACAAACACTTGGAACTACTCTACAATCTACCCTACTGACCAAGATTGAAATCAAATAAAAATAAGATATTTACAGTTCCTTTGTACTGGAGATGGGCTGCTATATTGCGATGTCTTGGGACAGGAAAATGCTCCAACACAGGCAAAAATCCACAAAAAGCTTCACAGGTCTTGAAAAGAGTGACAGGTCTGGTCAAATGTATCCTTCCACAATTTCTCCTTGCAATTTCTCCAACTACTCTACTCTCTCGATTTTTCCTCCTTATATATTCTTGTCCAGCCCCCTCCCATTTCTGGGACTTTCCCCTCTGAGGCATGCCCAGGACATGCCCAACCTAGTTCCAGACTGGCTTAACAAAAAAAAAATGTCAATACTGCCATCTAGTGGCTTTTTACCACATTACAAGAGAAGTGGTCTACAAACTGGACTACAAGTGCAAAAGCATATACTTTTTGGCAATAAACTACGAATTCGATGTGATCATTTGTATCTGTATACCCTGTAGGCTAATCTCGGAGCGAGGCAGCTCTTAAAATTAACAGGAGTTTGAGCAATGCTGGAAATTGTCCAAACCCCATTATAAATTCCCATAGGGATTTGACTTTCGACACCAGAAGCTAAGTTGCGGTGACGTCATCACTTTAGTACTCTATTGTTTGACCGGTTGATTATTTTCTATGGCGGAAATGGCAGATTCTGAAATTTCTAGGATTATGCAATGTTTGAAAGCAGATTACTCGATGTAAAAACCATAAAAAAATAATGACTCATCGTCTTGGATAGCAAAGATTTTGTACTTTATTTGGCGATGTAGGTTTACCATACTTTTCCTTGAATGTTTTACTCTGAAGATTAGAGATGATGCCAGTCTTCACAATAGTCGCATTTCCATCTCACTATTCTTATGCGCATTTTGAACATTCACATTGGAAAAAAGCAGATGGAAATGGCAAAATGCAAATAAACTTCCTCTAAGTAGCATTAAAGATTATTTGCTCGCTTGAGGTGGTTTTTAGCCTTACGCGATAAAGAGCTATTGTGCATAATGTGGGATGGAAAAGGCTTAAGCGGCTATAGCTGACTGAGTTCTGACATAGCTGGCTTGCTGCCGTTGCATGCATCAGCATTCGACTCAGTTTTCATCTCTGGAGAACATCAATTATTGCAGTCATTAACTGATAGAAAAGCTCTGTGACGATTTGCTGAATTGCATGCAACTACTGTAAACCTCTCTCCATTTTTACAGCATCGTGTTTCTCCTCCAGTTGTTTCTTTTCCGGTTGTTTCACTTAAGTTTGTTTCTCTTCCAGTTTTCAACCTCTTCTTCTTCTGCTTCTTTTGCTGTTCTATACATGTTACGAGTGCCTTGTACCACCATCTTGTGGAGAAACTGACCTACTTTAATGGAGTTTATTCGCTTGAAGCCAGTTGAGATGGAAACTCGACTAATGAAGGAGTTTTTCAGCTCTACGAAGTCCAGGAAGTGCAATTATATAAAAATATATGTATCTATTGGCCATGAGTTGTTCCCACGATGTAGTTAACTCGTTCCCATGATTTAGCTATCTCATGACCATGACATGTAACTCTTTCCCTCAATTTCAGTTAACTAAATTGTGGAACAAATTAATTATATTGAGGGAATAAGTTAAATCACATGGCCATGAATTAGCTAAATGATGGGAACGACTTACATCGCTTGGCCACAACATTTTTTTTTTCATGTCATTGCATTTCCTGGGCTCCGTTCAACAACTCTGATTCATGCGTTCTTTTCTTTTTTTAGACTACGCAAAGTTACCATACTTTTACAATAAAATAGATTACATTAACCTGATGCATCATTTTTAATGAATGATTCGATTTCCCTGCTGCTTCCACTAGTGCCACCAAGTCAATGTGAGCTCATCAGTCTAGAGCCCTGGCAGAGCACTTGTATTTGCCTATTAACCCTTCTCACGACAGCAGAATGAACAAGTATTACGTAAATGGCACATGCGGAATACAGAACAATTAACCTTTTAGTTTATTTTTAGACCGTTTCTTCATGTGGCTTATTTTCAAGTTATTCATTAAATTTGACAGGCTTGGAATGCCAAAAGACATACGGACATATACAGCGGGGAAAATAAGTATTGAATGTGTCAACATTTTTCTCAATAAATATTTTTCTAATGGGGCTATTGACATTAAATTTTCACCAGATGTTGGTAGCAGCCCAAGTAATCCACACATATGACGAAATCAAAACAAATAAGTTCATAACTTAAGTTACTTGTAATAAAGTGGAATGACACAGGGAATAAGTATTGAACACATGAAGAAATGGAGGTGAAAAAGGCATGGAAAGCCAAGAAACCTGCTGAAATCTGTCAGTATTTAGAAAGCAATCCTGCCCTCTATCAGTGCAAATTAATATCAGCTGGTTTAGTCCTAATTGATAACCTATAAAAAGGTTTCTCATTACCAAGGTGTCACACAAGAAGCATCTCATGATGGATAAAAGCAAAGAGCTTTCTCAAGACCTTCGCAACCTTATTTTTTCAAAACATACTGATCGTACTGGTCACAGATGTATTTCTAAGCTTCTGAATGTTCCAATGAGCACCGTTGGGGCCATAATTTGGAAGTGGAAAGAACATCATTTCACCATAAACTGGCCACGACCAGGTGCTCCTTGCAAGATTTCTGACTCAGGAGTTGAAAGAATACTCAGAAGAGTTGTCCAAGAGCCAAGGACCACTAGCGGAGAGCTTCAGAAAGACCTGGAATTAGCAGGTACTGTTGTTTCAAAGAAAACAATAAGTAATGCACTCAACCGCCATGGTCTGTATGCACGCTCACTGCGCTAGATTCCATTGCTGAAGAAAAAGCATGTTGAAGCTCATTTAAAGTTTGCTGCACAACATTTTGACAAGCCCATGAAATACTGGGAGAATATAGTGTGGTCAGATGAGACCAAAATTGAGCTCTTTGGATGTCATAGCACACACCATGTTTGGAGGACAAATGGCACTGCACATCACCCCCAAAAACATCCTACCAATAGTGAACTTTGGAGGTGGGAACATCATGGTGTGGGGCTGTTTTTCAGCATATGGTACTGGCAGACTTCATATTATTGAAGGAAGGACAAATGAAGAAATGCACCAAGACATTCTTGATAAGAATCTGCTCCCATCTACCAGGATGCTGAGGATGGACAGCATTGAGGATGGACATTTCAGCTAGACAATGATCCCAAACACACAGCCAAGTAAACTCTCAATTGGTTTCAGAGGAAAGAAAATAAAGCTGCTAGAATGGCCCAGTCAATCACCTGACTGGAATCCAATTGAAAATCTATGGAAAGAACTGAAGATCAGAGTTCATAGAAGAGGCCCCCGGAACCTTCAAGATTTGAAGACAGTTTGTGTGGAAGAATGGGCCAAAATCACACCTGAGCGATGCATGCAACTAGTTTCTCCATACAGGAGGCATCTTGAAGCTGTCATTAACAACAAAGGCTTTTCTACTAAGGATTAAATTAATATCAGTAAGCATGTTCATTACTTTTTCCCTGTGTCATTCCACTTTATTACACATAGCTTAATTTATGGACAAATTTGTTTGATTTCTTTGTGTGTGTGGATCACTTGGGTTATTAAGGACATCTGGTGAAAATTTCATGTCAGTTGCCCCATTAGAAATATATTTCCTGAGAGAAATGTTGATATGTTCAATACTTATTTTACCCAGTGTATTTAATGACGGTTCTTTTGTTCCTAAATGAAACATTTTACTATGATGTACTCCATGAGAAAGCTAATATTTACTTGTGAAGCCAATTGGCTAATTTCACCAGGATAATTGATGGAAACAACAAATGGCATTGGCACTGGTCCTCCATGACTGCGATTGCCCATCCCTGAGCCAGGGAGAGCCATTCAGTGATCTGCTACGCTGGAGCATGGACTAATAACTGGGATGTGAAGACACCCAAGCTAGCCCATCAATTGTGGACTCTTGTTGCTTTAAAAATGACATGGTTATGTAAGCCTGAGTAGCGAGGTAGTGTCAGACCCTGAAGTGTTGTTCGTTGTGGTTGCTGGGGAAGTGGTGAAGACTGGAATAGTTTTACTTGTAAAAATCAAGGTAAATGAGATGTACTTTAATTCCGAGCATGTGGGAGAGTGCTGACAATCAATGAACATGCCAAAAGGGACTAGCAAGTGCGTGCTGGGTCACCGGAAAGCAGTGAGCGCTGGCTGGAGTCGCTGAAGTTGTCGCTTTTGCCCTGGGGATGGAGATGTGGGGAACAGCTGTTGGTTATCCGCTGTCTTGGAAGATGGACTGTCTTATCAGGAGCGAGAGGACGGCATCTGAACTGGAGACGTTGGAGCAGAATTTTTTGGAATACTTTGGTTCAGTAGAAGTTCAATTCAATTTGTAATGAATTTGGCATTTGAAAGAGCTGAAACGCCGATTCCGGAATCCATGTTCCTAGGTATGTTGTGACTTTGTGTGGGAAAACAAGAAAAAATGTTTACTAAGCGATAAGCTGGTTGGGGAGAAAGCTGATCTCATGGAAAGCTGCTATAGTAGAATGCTAGGTATGTTGAACGAGGCAGATGAGGATTGTAGAATGAAGGAGGTATAAATATGCTGGTTGTTTGGGACGTGGACAAATGGACTGATGTTTTAGACGTGGTCTGGTTCACTAACCTGTGTTTAGTTAACTTCGTTTGACCAGACAATACAGTAAATATCTTTTCCTCATTCTGTCTGCAATGAAATACAAGACAAAATTGATACAGTCCAGACCAGAAATTAAGTGTGGAGGCAGTGTACAATCCAACAGGTAGTTTATTGACAGCTGTTATTGTATTAAAGGAAAAGGAACCCCCGAGGAAGAGGCGGGGACAGAACTCCAGATAATGATAGCACAGTTCAGTACAGATGTAATAGATGAAGCTAGAGCTATCAGTGACCGGCTTGTGGCTTCTGCGATTACGACCAGTTGGTGTGCAGACTTCACCTGCGCCAAACTGTTCGACAGGAGAATGGAGTAGCTCGAGGGGCTCCAATTCAGATGACCGTCAAAGGATTAGGAGCTTGTTCCTAACAAACTGGACAGAGGAACACACTTGGAGGAGTTAACAAGAATGTGGTCTGGACCCTGCTTGGGCTTGGGAGCTTGTTCTTCTAAACTTGAAATGACGAACTGACTAGAGCTGAGTTAACTTGAATGCAGTCTAAATCCTGGGCCCTGATTAGGATTGGAAGCTTCAACGAATTAACTAAGTTACAAGAATGATAATCAGGAACTGCTGTCATTAAAGAACAAGTTGCATTTAACAAAGAAGATGAAGAGTTCTAGAAATATTGACTGGTTTTTAGCATAAACAAGCTCATTACAATCCAGCAACTTTCAACACTGAGAAGAGGGCTTAAATACCCGTCATTTGGCAAACCAGGTAACGAGATACAGCCGTTGGCGAGGAGATGCACACAACGTTAACCAATCACACGAAACGTGCGCCAGACACCCGAGTTGCTGAATTGGACAAGACATAAAGGGAATTCACACAAGGGTTGTGACACAAAGTAAATTTAGAAATCACTGCTTTCTGTTTTTATTTGCATTTTTGATACTATCCCCACTTTTTCTGCGTTGGGGTTATGGATCTCCTGGAGAGAGAAATATAATGGAGAAATTTACAAATGCAAACAATTCAAGAGACACAGAGAACCTGGTGGATTATTTTGGTCTGACCTTGCTCTTCAATGCAGCATAAATTGCTGACTAATTGTTTTTCTCCTCCATCCTTTCACCCCTTCCTTATGTGACTGTCTGCCCCAGAATCGTGGGCTAGCCAGTGAAGAGGCATCTTTGGGGTACCATCCAATACTGTGGCTCATGATGTTCTCATATTTACTTTCATGGTAACAGTTTATCTCAGAAAGGCTCCCAGGCATAGGAAGGATATCCTTTCTCATTTTACTGGTATGTCTGCTGCCAAACACACTGCCTAGTCCCAAAGTATCACCCGTAGGCATGGTCTCCTCGCCAATAATGGTCTCTCCCACTAATAATGAGGATCTAAACCACCCGGTCACCGATGGGGGTGTGACCGTTTGTCATCGTAAAGCATTTGTGAAATGGGCCATCTGGCTGCCCTGCTGTGTTCTAATGTGCTGTCGCTGCACAATGACCAAAAATGCACCTACGCAGTCCATAGGTAACGAATGCTATCACGGTTTTCTCTTAAATATGGCCGTTTGATGGTTTATGCTGCTGCTCTGCCTTCATATTTGGAGCAATAACTATACTAATTTTAACTGCCCTCTGAATGTCGCATCTTCTGCTTCAGTCTACAATGTGCACTAACTGAGGAAATGGCTGCTTCTACATATTCAGACTGGCTGTGGGTTTCCACCAGGCATCTGTTAGCCATGTTTGTTTTTGTGTGTGTCTGTGTGTCTGTGTCTGTGTGTGTCTGTGTGTGTCTGTGTGGACTAATAATGTCTGTGTTTTTTTGCAAGTGTGTGTGGATTTCTGAAAGATAGAGGGCGGATTTGTGTCGCTTTCTTTGTGTGCAAGTGTGTGGGGGAATATTGTAACGTGGTGGAGGGTGAGTTGTGTCAAGGTTGCTTTCAGCTTGTCACCATGGTGTGATATCATGAACAGCTCAGTTGCTGGGTAACATACAGTGATAAAATTACAGTATGACTACTGTACTGTGGTAGAAGTGCTTTCATAACAGGATTATATCATGTAGTGTTGCCCCCAGAGGTGGAAAGTGCGGGGGGTCAGAAACTAAACGTATTAATTTTTTTTTTTAATTTAATTTTTAATTTTTTACTTGCACATGTGAAAGACACATTTCAAGAGACAGATCACTCTAGAAGAGTGAGTTAAAAAGAAAAAAAAAAATGTGCAGGTGAGGTCTGAAGCCCGAAAGGGCTTATAGAGCGGCCTCACCCTGACCTTATAAAAGGTATTGCCAATTGTTTCCTCTGTTCTTGAACTCAAGAACTGCAGTTATGCCCTCAGGCTGAATAATTGTTGTAATCAGCAAATTTGAGGGGACTTTGACAAAATTCTCCAGAGGACTTTCATTCTTTCCACATTTAATTGCTCAATGGGTTCCTTGGAATATCTGAATCCAGGCTCCCACCACATTGGCTCTACTGCTCTAGAGTCCAAATTTCCTCTGTCACTGCAGTGTATGGAGGGAGGGGGAGATACATTAGGTGTTATGTAATTCTCAAGGGCTTACATTAGCTTTGCGCTAGTCGCCATCTCCTCACAACATCCAGCAAACATAACGGGAACAATTTCACTATTTCACAACAATATATGATGACTCCACCCAGGCATCTGTTCCACCTGATATGCTCTTCCCATCTGGCTGGGCCATGTGCAATTTCTGTGACTGGGAAGCACTTAATATGCTCAAAGCACCAATAATAATAAACATTATGGATATGTGCTTTGTGGATATTTTGTGGTTTCTTGTAGGTTTTTCTGCGCTTATAAGTGAACTATGGATGTAATCCCCATGGGGAACACACCTCCCAAGGTAGGGAAAATTCAGATGGTCCCTCTTTTATATTTAATTCTACTTGTATTGATCCTAGCAGTTAGAATCTCCCCCCCCCCCATCACTCCCAAAAAGAAATTAAAATTCAGTGTCACACTGGGTACGCAAGAGATCTGACTAACACATGAAACACGCATGCTTGCACGTGCCTAGTTAGCTTTCAAAATGCAATTCAGATTACTGACTTTTTTTAGGTACCCAAATGACTAAACAGCTCTGAGTTTTGAGTCAGTTTATGTGCATTCAGTCTTTTGTTGAATTTAGTCTAGTGACAGGTCAAAAGCTGAGGGCTAATTTGGAAAGGGGTCAGATGTGTGTGTGATTGTGGTGGAGGGTTGATGGTCTGTAGACAGGATGATAACAAATTAATTTTAATTACATTATGTTCCCATTTGAACTTGAAATACAGATGTTTTCAATAAACCAATAAGATAAGAGAACGTACTCAGAATGAATTGGTTAGTCTTTGCCGGGTGCCCTGTCACAAAGCACTGGATAAAATGCGTGGCGCAGAAATGCAGGGAGTAAATAAAGTGAAATCCACAGTTATTTGAACTGTACAACTGTGAGGACGATGATGTGGTAAAAATGAGCCTGTATCTTTGGTTATCGCATCAGTAATTTTGAACTGAAAGGAGAGATTCTGTCTCAGCACTCAGAACCCAGAAAGGGCCTTTCCTTTCTCTGGGAAGGGCCTTTGGGAGGTTACGTATTTCAGTGAAAAGAGACTTCATGCCACACTGCAAAAAACAAAAGAACTGAGTCATTCTGAGTGAGTATTTTACCTTGTAAATATTTATTTATTTTGGCTAAATGAGACAAAAAACATTGCGGTGAAACATTTCACACGTTTCAAGATATTCCAAGGCAGTTGAAAAAAATAATTTGTTTGGCTAGTAGTATCTTTAAAATAAGCTAACAATCTCCTCTTTTGAAAAGAAAATAATGTTGGGCCCTATTTAAATGATCTAAGCGCATGGTCTGAAGCGTGCGGCACACGCGTGTCCAAATCCATTTCGCTAGTTTAACGGCAGGTTATCAGGGCACAAAGCAAGGTGCAAGGTTTCAAAGGGGTTGCACTAAATTTCTTAATTAATCGTAGGTGTAGTTTGGGTGTAACATGAAATAAACCAATCAGAGTGTCATTTTCCATGCCCTTTAAAAGCCAAATGCCCTTGCATCTTTGCGAATTACTCTTCGGAGGGTGGATTTTCCAAATAGTAGGAAGAGCAGTTCTCTGCAGAGACGGGCTGACTTGTGCGCGAACTGAAGGCTTGTGAGCAAACCGCTGCTGAAACCTGATCTCTGTAATGTCCAAAAATCTTATCAAATAAGAATTGTATATTATTTTGAAATACTGTTCAAAATTTTTTAAATCATATTCTGATGGAAGAAGTAATCATACACCGCGAATCCTGGGGTTGCGTTTGAACGTGTGCGTAAAACAAGGAAATGAAATGAAACAAGTTTTAATTCAGGGTTGTGGGTATTGGTAAAAACATAATTATTTGCGGGCGGGGCAGAAATATTAATGAGCGAGGAAAATAACCTGGGAGAAAGAAACAAAATCATGCAATTTTGATTAAATAACTGTAACCCCTTGAATATATCCAGCAGAAGTGAAATGAACTTGCTTCTGCAAATAGACAGTGAAGCTGGGAAAGAAATGGATCAACCTGGATGACATAAGAACAAAAATAGCTGTTGGTGAATCACAGATCATTGACATCTCATCCTTGGATGCCAAGTTGGATGTTTGGAATAAATCTGGATGAATTATACAGCAGAAAGTGACCAATATTTCATCAGTTGCTTTATAATGCTTGTAAAGTTCCATATTTTCGGGTTGCTTTGTTTATCTACCAAACTGTACATTATAACAAGCACCTCTTAAATGAAATATGGACATGTGTATTTGATAACAAAAGCGGGACAGATGGGTTGCAGCCGGTATTTTTTTCGTGGGTCAGTTTGGTTCAAAACTGATTTTGAGATAATTGCGGGTAACGGGTTGATCTGCACTGAACTTATCCAGAAATCTGAAGCACGCCAAACATTCTTTATTTACTGAGAAACTAGGGAAACAAAAATTAATACTGGACTTCCCAGAAACTAAGAGTGTGTGCATTTATCATAAAAATCTCATATTATCATTATATGCTCATTTACTCTCATTTCTTCATACAATTCCAAAATAGTTGGGACAGTGTAAAGTGGGAATGAAATCAAAACGCAATGACTTTCAAATCACACCAGCCAGTATTTTATTTACAATAGAACAGAGATAACATAGCAAATGTTGAAACTGAGAAATTTTACAATTTTATCCACAAAATGAGCTAATTTCAAATTTGATGGCTGCTACAGGTCTCAAAAAAGTTGGGACAGGGGACTGTTTACCATGGTGTAGCATCCCCTCTGCTTTTTAACACAGAGTGGAGGCATCTGGGCATTGAGGAGACAAGTTTCTTGAGTTTAGCCATTGGAATTTGATCCCACTCTTGTTTAATACAGGCTTCCAGCTGCTGGAGAGTTTTGGGTCTCCTTTGACGGGCTTTACGTTTAATTATGCGCCAAATGTTGTCAATCGGTGAAAGATCAGGACTGCAGGCAGGCCAGTTCAGCACATGGACTCTTCTGCTATGAAGCCATGCTGTTGTAATAGCTGCAGTATGTGGTTTTGCATTGTCCTGCTGAAATACGCAAGGCCTTCCCTGGAATAGATATCATCTGGAGGGGAGCATATGTTGCTCTAAAACCTTTATATACCTTTCAGCATTCATGGTGCTTTTTAAAACGTGCAAGTGCCCCACACCATATGCACTAATGCATCCCCATACCATCAGAGATGCTGACTTTTGAACTGAATGCTGATAACAGGAGGGGTGGTCTTTTTCCTCTTTAGCCCGGAGGACACAACGCCCATGATTTCCAACAAGAATGTCAAATTTGGACTCGTCTGACCACAGGACACTTTGCCACTTTGCTACAGTCCATTTTTAATGAGCCTTGGCCCACAGAACACGGCGGCGCTTCTGGATCATGCTCAACAATGGCTTCCTTTTTGCATGATAGAGTTTTAGGTGGCATCTGTGGATGGCACGTCGGACTATGTTTACAGACAGTGGTTTCTTGAAGTATTCCTGGGCCCATTTAGTAATGTCAATGACATAATCATGCCAGTGAGTGATGCAATGGCGTGTGAGGGCCCGAAGATTACGGGCATCCAGTAAAGGTCTTCGGCCTTGTCCCTTAGGCACAGAGATTTTTCCAGTTTCTCTTTTGATGATTTTATACACTGTCGATGATGAGACCTTCAAAGCCTTTGCAATTTGACGTTGAGGAACATTGTTTTTAAAGTATTCCACAATTTTATTACGCAAACCTTCACAGCTTCGAGAGCCTCTGCCCATCTTTACTTCTGAGAGATTCAGCCTCTCTAAGACATCCCTTTCATAGCCAATCATGTTACACACCTGATGCCAGTTAACTTAATTACTCGCTAAATGTTCTTTCAGCTGATTCTCTTATTTATTTATAGCTTTTTCAGCCCAACTTTTTTGAGACCTGTTTCAGCCAGAAAATTTGAAATAAGCTCTTTTTGTGGATAAAAATGTAAAATGTGTCAGTTTCAACATTTGAAATGTTATCTATGCTCTATTGTAAATAACATATTGGCACATGTGGTATGAAAGTCATTGCATTTTGATTTTATTCACAATTTACACTTCGTCCCAATTATTTCGGAATTGGGGTTGTTCATTTGCAGTATTTGTTTCACAGTCACATATCCTTGATGACCATGTGAGTACATGAACAAACTTGCATTTCCTACCTTCGATTGAATGGAAATTCACACAGTTTTAGGCATGATATGCCAAGGTCTCCTAACAGCTATCTCTCCAGGAGGGATCACCCCTTCAGACTGCAGGATTGACAGAGTTCACCAATTCAAAGGAGTCATGGCTTTATCCTGAATAATTTGCGAATACCTAAATGTGTAATTTTGCGTGTTTAATTGTGAATCACCTGGATGTTGATGGACTATGTCCCCTCATAGTTTAAATAAATCAGAGCATTAAATGATCGGGCACACAGTTGCACGGGCGTGCAAAACATGGCACTCACCATCATGACATCTATTTTTAAAAATATTTGATTAAGTCAATAAGTCTTTCACATTCTAACCTTTTTATTTTTAATGGTTTGCATGTCTGTGCGCTGCTGCTCATCCCTGTGTGTGTAACGAGCAGAGAGTACGTGAGTTGTGCACTCAAGGTGCACAATACTATCTTAATCATGCGCCCTTCAGATAGCAGTTAAAAACTGACAATTGTCTTTAGACTAGGTTTTTATTGGTCAATCATGCAAGAGCTTTGTGCTTCCTGCCTGCACTGCGCCAGACCACAACTCATTTTGAGACCAGCACACTCATGAGTGCTCCATTTGCATTGGCTATTTTTGCAGCATGGATGCTGGACGGGCAATTGGTATTTGTGTCCATCATAAAGTAGCAAAGACACTTCCATTACGCTTTGTGCCCCTCTGCACTGGTTGCAGGCCTTTGTCTTTAATTACAAGACAGAAACTCACGTCCTGACTTACCGCAGTGTGCTGCTGGTGTTATTGCACCTCACACAATCTGTGTGTATCAACATACCCTCTTCAAAAGTCTCTGAAGCAGCAGTACACCCCATCCCCCTCTGTCCTGTTTTTGACAAGGCTGCTGAATTACAATTGGATTGGGATAATAGGGAGGAGGGTGAATATGGGGGTGGGTCTATTTCTTAATCTCTAATCTGGCAGGCTCTTGCTTTTGCTTGACTGCTGAGAACACTGGGTCTTCCAGCTGCATAAGACATGACCCCCCCATCCCCTGTGGCGCTGTGGGGCCCATGGTTCTCTGGCTCCGGGGGTGCATGGGGAGTTCCTTGAAATAGTAAAGTGGGTAAAGAGGCACATAAATTTCAGAGGCAAAAAGTGTAGCTCAGCTCAGTGTGCCCTCCTATTGTTTCTGGAACTCTGCTTTAACACAGGTCTTCACTCTGTTTTATTTCATTTACCATTGAAATGAATTACCCAAGAAAACAATAATTGATTGGACATATAGATGGCCTATATGTCAGGTGCAGAATTATTGGCACCTGTGATAAAATTTTGGAAAAAATGCTGATTATTATAAACAACACAATTTGAAAACATACCTACAGTATGTTAAGTTCAAGTGAACCTACCATATATACTTTTATCTGTTTTTTTAAGACAACAATTTTGCCAGTCATAACAGTCATAAATAAAATTAAACTAAGTTACTTTGGAAAAAGATTGTTTTACTCAGTTAAAGTGCCAGGAGGCCGAAAAACTTCATTTTGTCCATTCAAACAACTCACTAGTTGCAATTTATGTTGATGACTGATTCCCAACAAGTAATTACTGTTTCGGAAAAATTCGCATTTTATTGTTAGAAAAATTTGCCGACTTAGGAGTCCGAATCTTCCAAGAAACGTCTCCAGAAATCTTCGGAAGTCTTCAGGTGATGACGTATGCGAAGGGACTCGTTGGGATAATGGCTACCATTGTTTACTTTTGGCACGTTGTTGTTTGTTGAGTTTTTGACAAGCTATAAATCGTAAGGACTTCGTCCCGAATGATCAAACTTGAGTCTGCAGTACTCATTTTGTCAGCAGCTGGCCCGACTTCGTTGACCCAAATGATGTTGACTTCGCCGCGTCTGTGTTTCTCTACAAACGAAAAGAGCTCACACTGACCGAAGTGACTATTTGCACTTATTTAAGTGTGTCCAAGCACAAAAATTGATCGAAATTCGTGGTAGACACACTTATAAGTGTGGCCAAGATGCGCATGGCTCCATTGCCCACACTTATTTTAAGTGTGTCCAAAACTAAAATTTTTTTCTTGGCCAAACTTATTTTAAGCGGTACTTTCTAAAAACTGGAATGGTCATCAACTGGCACAGCGAGTAAGTGTGGCCAAGAAAAAAATTCAGCATTGGGCACACGTATAAGTGCAAATAACATCGGCCCACACTGACACAAGCTAAAAGTAAAGAGTGATCTGATCGGAGGAATATAGTTAGGGTACTGGTTGATGTTAAATTATTTAAGTTGGCCCACTAATTGACGAAGAATTATGTCATCTGTTGTTGTTTCAAGCTGTTGTTGTTGCAGTGTCCAGTTTTTGTATCCACATTTTGAAAAGGGACTGGCTTAGTTTGATCCTATAGGCTATATACAACTTTAAGTAGATGTTAAACTCTATGCAAACAAATATCAAGCTAATGAGGCACGTTAGTGCTATACGACGTTTACAGTCAAGGTCAGCTCTGAGGGGCTTATATTATAGAACTTAGCCCCTCAGAGCTAAGTGTAGGTGTGGTTTTCATTTCGCTGCTTGCAATAATCATTGGTTTCCTTGTGATTTTGATTTCATAATTACCTGCTATATATAGCCAACAAAGTTAAATTTGCTTGCCAGTTAGCTAGTATTCAAATAATTTCATTGAACACCATGATGAGTCCCACGTCATAAGTCAGCTAATAGTTACAGTGTTCTTGCGAATTTGCATTGTTCAAAACAACCGGCAAGCACACATGATCCTAATCTCCTCTCAACATGGATAAGTGCGCAGGTACACATGTAAAATAACAGGCAGTGTCATTACTGTTTGACTGAACACTACACATTTGATTTCGGATTTATATTTGTGCTGAAAATAACAATGTCGAGGACTTACCTTGACAGTATCGCGCCGATGTAGTCTTTCAAGTCTACGTTGTGCTGAAGGAGCCAATGCTTTCAGTTTGTAGGAGAAAACTATTGGAGCTTAATCTAGCTATATCATCCGGGGGAAAGAATTTTGTATCCAACCTCCACTTTTTCCAGCTTTTTATTTGCCAGAACGATTTTAAGGGGTGATCTGGGGTTAAATGAAAAATGACAGCAGGAATTAATCTAAAGAGGTATATGTAATAACCACCAAAAAAGATACAAGTTGGCATTTTTCTGTTTATGCGGTTGCCATGGTAACCGAGCAAGCTCATTAAATATGCAGAAAACTTCTGGCACCAATTCCTCTTTAACTCTATGATAGAATTCAGTTTTTCTTTCATCATTTAAAAGCCATTGCTTATCCAAATGCAATGACATAGCCAGTCTTTGCCCAGTTTATCAGTTTTGTGATTTTGGGGCATTTTACTCAAATTTTGAAATTATTTTGCGCAGAATCTGACGAATACTCAAAGTATGTAACAGATAGGCAACATTTCCCTATGTCATTGCATTTCTAATGAAGTAAAGTACCTGCAGCCCAGATTTCATTGATTTTCAATGATAAATAAAAAAGTTGTGGTTGCCACAAACATGAGAAACGTGGAAAAAGTAATACTTTAGGAAATCAATGGAAAATGCATTAGACCGCATTGAAAAGTTGAGTTCAGTCTTAGTCTCTGGCTTACACCCATTTTTCAGACTGTATTATCTGATTATTCAAATGTTTATTACTTTCCTGGAGTGAAAAGCATAAATTTGGTCATCACTGTTGCTTTTAAATCATGATTTTATGGCAAAATTCAGTTTTTAATCCTTGTAGCAATTAGTGATTATTAAAGGTGGGTTATTATAAAATATTTTTATTCAAAAACATTTTTTTGGAAAAATAATCAAATTTTGCCCATTTCACCCCAGATCACGCCTTAAAAGGGGGGTGCCAATATATTTTAGGGGGTTTTTATCAGTGAGAAGGGGGTTTAGAATTTAATATTAATATTTAATATGCGAATGCATATGCTGCGCCTGCCCTAGCAACCCGGTGTGTCATCAGTAACATGGCAGCTGCTACTAACATGAATCAAAGCACTTGAAACTAAACTCTAAATTTTCTTGACTGGACGTATGCTTGAAGTGTTTGCATATCCTAATTTTTCTCTGGGTACCCTAACATCAATTGATATTGGCGTTGGTTGAGTACAGAATTCTTAATCTCGCCATCCGGACACAAAATGTACGCTGCACGTCCTAGAATGTTCCCAAACGATAATTATTCCTGTTTGTAGTCCGAATCCACACTGTAAGCTGCCTTTTACCATGGGGAAAGCGAAAGAACTTATGATTCCCCCCCTTTTCAATGCGATTTGTGCATCTTCTGCCCCACATAGTCTGCAAAGAGCATGCGCGCGACCCAAATCTCACTTAAGCTGAACTGGTCTATGCCATGTTTAGGGAGTAAATTAAACAGGTGCTTGCCAGTTTCCCAGGACATTTCATTCGTCCTCTAAACCATCTTCACCAGGCACGAACAAAATATTATCATTATCTTCAAATTCGTCGGAGGAATCGGTGAAAAAAACCGAGGAATCAGAATCACTCTCATGTTTTCCATTAACATGCTGCCTTTGCTTTGATCGTGAGTCCCTTTGATGATGTCATGCTTAATATACACTACCAGTCAAAAATTTTAGAACAGTCCAATTTTTTCACGGAATAAAAGCATAGACATAATAGAACAAATAAACAATTGAAGTTAAAGGTTGATCATGGAATATGAGCAGAATACTGACATCTAGTGTCTCAAGATCATAGTCGCAACAGCAGAAAATAATTCCAGCAGCCGGATCGCCAGGTTCGTTGTCGAGTGTGTCAAGCGATCAGCCTGCACAATGTCAAGTGATTAATCATTCAGGGTAACGACTAATTTGGCAACCCGCAATGCCCCGGCCGCTATTGGCTTGTACGATGTAAACAGGAAGTCATTGTTGAACCCGTCAAAATGTTTAAATTATTTAATTCAGACTAAATATATTTTTTTACGGAAAAGTAATACTTCTATTCTGCACCCCTCTAAACGCACCGTGGATGTATTATTTTTGAAAAAATATAGCTATTAATACGCATTCTCCATAATCAACCATTAAAAAAGAAATCATGGAATCAATTTATAAACCAAAATGTATTCTGAACTTTTGACTCAAAGTAGCTACCTTTGGCAGATATAACAGCTGAACACGCTCGTGGCATTCTTTCTACAATGGAAATCAAATATTCTTCAGAAAGTTCTTCCCAACTCTGTTGCAGAAGTTCCCATAAATGTGTGGCACTCGTAGGTTGCTTTGCTTTCACTCTTCTGTCCATCTCATCCCAAACCATCTCGATGCGGTTTAAGTCTGGAGACTGCACTGGCCACTCCATGTTTTCAAGCTTACCATCTTGTTTTTTTTTTTTTTTTCTAAGATAGATCTGGCAGAGCTTGGACTTATGTTTTGGGTCATTATCTTGCTGTAGGATGAACCCCTGGCCAACTAGGCGCATACCAGAGGGTACTGCATGGTGCTGCAGAATGCTGTGGTAGCCATTTTGGTTCAGGGTGCCTTTCACTCTGTACAAGTCACCGACCCTGGATCCAGCAAAACAGCCCCAGACCATCACGCTTCCTCCTCCATGTTTGACAGTTGATGTCACACACTGAGGAATCATCTTTTCCCTACTCGGTGGTGTACAAAAAACCTGAGTAACCTTAGCTTTTGTTTAAAACTTCTAGCAGTTCACCACTTACCTTACCTTACCCATTGGACTGGAACTGCATAATTTTCAATAAAAAACTGGAAAGAATTGGGGTGTTCTAAAACTTTTGACTGGTAGTGTAGCTCCAGATAGAGGTCCGCTGAACATGGATTTGGAAAACGCTCGGCACTAGTGAATAAAAACTTTTTTTTTTTTTTTTACCAAAATCACTAATAAAACTTATTTGTCGTACAGGATTATTATTATTTATGATGATATGATACATGTCTCTAACGCAAAATTGAGCATTTTCGCGACTACGACCTCCTCGCACATGAAGTTCACAGACAAACAGATGAAGTGGATGGTAATGGGGGCAATTGAGACACTAATCTAATGGTTCCACAATTTTATTTATTGTATCTTGTCTTAAAGAGGACCATTACATGCCACTTCCACAGCATAAAACCTTTTGGAAGGGTCGCAGAAAACACTACAAAAAAATCCTCTCTTCTGACTGCCTTTCCTTTTTCCTTCTTTTATTTCTTCACGCACACACCAGGAGGGCCAGCAGCTGATCCAGGAGAAGCCAGAGTTGAGCTCCGTGGTGCGGCAGAAGCTGGGGGAGATCCGGGAATGCTGGATGGACCTGGAGAGCACCACGGAGGCCAAGGCCCGCCAGCTCTTCGAGGCCAACAGGGCCGACCTGCTGCTGCAGAGCTACAACAGCCTGGACCAACAGCTGTCTCAGCTGGAGGATCAGCTCTCCACGGTGGACCACGGCCAGGATCTAGCCAGTGTTAACAAGCACCTGAAGAAGCTCCAGGTCCCATCTCTCTTTCTTTCACTAGAGAGCCCCTTGGCTGGAGATGCTAATGCTAAAAAATTTAACAGTTAACCACTGTCGCTGTTTGTTCGGAAATAGTTTCTCTTTCACCATACAAAAACTGTTGGGCTTCTCTTACCACAAAGTTGTAAGTGATTGACTGAAAGCCACTTTTTCAGTTAACTAAACTAAGCTTCTTGGTTTATTTATTCCAAGCTCCAGTGCAGCATTTATGATAGGTAAACATTCAGCTCTCCGAATATTTGATACAAAGCCAACATTTCCTTCGACCAGGTTGCTCGGCTGAAGTTCAAGGAGGCACAAAAGAAGTCTTGGCCTGTTTTCAATCATTTTTCTGGACTAACCAGTCTCCCAATGATTAGAATAATTCAACGGCTGTCACACAAACAGCTTCCTTCTTAATCCAGTGTTTTGGCAATTAAATAATAAAATCAGGAAAATGTTTTACTCCATTTACCAAAAAAGTACTCTGTTTACCTCCTTGTTTGCTTTCAGCTCATCTTGCTATGCAGACTGTCTTACCTGTGCTTTGTGCTGGTTTAAATTACGACAGAGAATATGATGATATGCAACAAGTATTAACAATCTAATTACTCTGATTGAAAATCAATTTTGCATCAAAATGATGCATTTTATTTCTGGTCTTACCTTAACTAGAAGAACTGGCCACCCCTGGCATCAAGCTTCAATGAAGTCCTTATAATGTAAATTTAAATTAAGGATTGAAAACAGGTCAAGACCAATCAGTTTAAAGGGATATTCTGGACTTCCTCTATTTTCAGCTCACCAGTTGCCACTTCCCATGACCTGCTTCAGCATCCCTAATCATGCGTAATCGCTATAAAAATTTGTTGGATGAAATTTTCCCATGCTTTTTTCATTTTTACCTCACGGACACCTTTAATTGTTGTCAAATTTATCTTGCCTGCAATTCATGAGTTACATGGAAATTGTGGCTTTGTAATAGAATGTTGTCCCTAAAACTACAAATATTTTACTGGACACATTTTTCCTTTTTGTGGAAAAGGACAGTATGAGTTTATACAACTTGTTATGGTTTTTGTACCACCATAAAGGCCTGGTTAACTGAGCTTCGAATCTGCAATTAATAGGACCTCAGTCATTTCAAAAACACATTGCATTCCGTTATAGTTTAGTAGTCGGAGGAGTTGTGAATTTTGTAAAGTGTTTCCTTTCAATTTGACATTTGGCTTAGTGGTGTCTCTGGGTAAAATTAGGATGAAGTATAACAACAATACTTAGGACTAGAAGGATTTAGTTGATCAAGCTAAATTTGACCTGAGCAACAGGGGGTAACAGCACAGACGATCAAATTGTATTTTTGGATTCTTTTCTGTTCATTTACATTCATTGGCCACTTCAATAGGTGCACCTGTTCGACTGCTCGTTAATGCAAATATCTAATCAGCCCATCATATGGCAGCAACTCAATGGATTTAGGCACTTAGACATGGAGTCAAGATGATCTGCTGCAGTTCAAAATGAGCATCAGAATGGGGAAGAAAGGTGATTTGAGTGACTTTGAGTGTGACATGGTTGTTGCTGCCAGCCAGGCTGGTCTGAGTATTTCAGCAACTGCTGCAGACCTGCCAACTCCTACGCATTTTGCGTATCCGATACGCATTTTACACTCGAACTACTCTGCTACACTGCTGTGCCCTCAGTTCTTCATATTCTACAAAAAACAATTTGACATGGCTCTTTACCGTGAAAATCAATATTTCCTGACTGATGATTCATAATTTGCCATTAGAGATTACAATCGATATACAGATGCACAAGAAGTCGTTTGCACATCTTAGTCCTATTTTAGTCATCTGTGCGCAAATTTGTGCATCTCATTTAAAGCGTGAATATGATTATAACAGGGCTGGACCAAAGAGCTGCAATTTTCCACTATTAAATCATTAGTGCCTTTTCCCTCAAATACAAAAAGTTGTATTTTTATCCAGGCAATGTGAACACTAATGGGACCTTGCCTTATGCGAGGCCTCGGCATGGTTCTCGGTGGTTTTTATTATTAATCATTGTATTCAGAACAGCAGTGCATATGTGTGACTGAGAGTGAAGCTTGTGAATGAATGTTTTAATGTCTTTAAAATAATGAATAGCTTTGTTATGCAGCAAGTCAATAGATTCTCATAGCCTTTAGATCAGAATGCACTGAAAGCCAAGGCTGCTTTTCATTTGCTAACTAGTTAGCTTGTATTTGGTTAGTACTGAAATTTAATGTGACATGCTACTACGAGGCTTCCGATTGGAATTTTCCAGTCCACCTTAAGAAGACTTTATCTCCTTACATACGGTGCTAGGTCGATTTCAAGTGAATTTAAATCATACAATAAAATGGTCTTTAATTGATTTACAATCCAAGACATTGATAGTTTAAACGGCATCATATGGCTGTACAAAGTGCGGTTTGTTTTTGCTTTTTATTAGCTGTTAATTCAGTGAGTTTTGGTGATAGAGCGATAAACCTTATATGGTTAGAATCTGTAGAGCCTTTGCTTTTATTTAAGCTTTTTTCTCAGTTCTTTTGGCCCCTAAGAACCAATTGAGCATTGTTAAAATGCCACAGCCTACCTGAGTATTGTTGCTGACCATGTCCATCCCTTTATGATCACAGTGCACCCATCTTTTAATGGCTACTTCCAGCAGGATGACATGTCAAGTCACAAAGCTCAGGTCATCTCGAACTGGTTTCTTGAACATGTCAATGAGTTCACTGTACTCAAATGGCCTCCACAGTCACCAGATCTCAATTCGGTTCTGCACCTTTGGAATGTGTTGGAATGGGAGATTTGCATCAAGGATGTGCAGCCGACAAATCTGCTGCAACTGCGTGATGCTATCATGTCAATATGGACCAAAATCACTGAGGAATGTTTTCAGCACCTTGTTGAATCCATGCCACGAAAAAAAAGGCAATTCTGAAGGCAAAAGGGGGTCCAACCTGGCACTAGCAAGGTGTACTTAATGAATTGGCCAGTGAGTGTATTGATATCAGTAAAAGTCTATTTGTTGTGGTTAGCTGCAGCATTAAAACAGAGTCAATAATGTGTTATGTTCCATTGGTCACCTCATCGTCTAAATGTTTATATACTTTTTTGAGTTGTGTGTCTACATGAACATTGCTACATTGTTTGCGTGAATTCTTCAGTTCTCCAAACAATGCTTTTCTCTCCTCAATTTCTATATCAGATCATTCATTTGCCCTTGAATGAGTGAGCATGGCTTTTTTATGCAAACCAAATACAGCATTGTGCTATGCTTTGTCCACTGGCTTCCATGGCAAGTGTGACCAGTCACTGATGGTGCCATGCCTTGTGGCCTTTTGGCATTTCATTATAAAATATAGTGCTCATACCACATTTTTAAGCGTCCATTAAAAGATTATATAAAAATACTATATATACGTATCTTGATAATTCATCTTTATGACGTTTTTGAACACAAAATGGTCAGTTATACTGTTTCTTCTCATGTTGAATCTTTGGTCACACATTTAATGAGCCTGTGGCTGTTTACTTGAACCCCGCGACTCGAGATTGACAACACAACAGTTATATAAGAGCTGCCACAAGATGGCATAATATGTATCAGTTTTTGTCAAAGTTCATAAAACTGACATTGCATTTTCAACTTTCAACATCTGATGGCATGTGTATGGGAGTGTCATGTCACCTTAATGGCGAGGAGGTCAAGCAAAGTGCTATAGTATATAGCTATTACCGTCCTCTATGGTCAAATTGTACAATTTTTACAACTATATACTGTATATGAATGAAGATAATGAATTATTGGTGATTTATATGGAATTGCAATGTAACCTGTGCTTTGTGGTACTGCTTGCTGTCACCATGACGCATACTGCACTGGTGCTATGTGAATGACGGTTTATTACAAACCGCTCCGAGGGCATACACTATACGCTATGTGGCAGGTTTTTGTGAAGGTACGCACTTCCACCACCAGTGCTCTACTTTTCATTTTACGCATTTTTCATTCTCCTCTCCGACAGCATGCTGGTGCTATGAGCAGCTTTGAGTTCCTTTTCAGCCTCTGCGCTGGTTTGTATCCATGACACCCAGCCACCTTCATTTGGGGTACAGTAACCATTTCAGTTTATTTTTAACCCTCCGGCTCCCGTTTCCTCCTCTGTTGCCCATCCTTCACTCATTCCTTATTTCTCACTCCTCCCTCTCACTCTTTCTTTACCTTTGTTCTGGGAATCGGGGATCTTCTGGGATTTGCTGGGCATTTCTGCCACTGTTACCTTAAGGTCCATATTAAAACTCTAATGCGAGCTGAGCTCATGGGGTCACTCTAATGGTCTACCTTCACTTAAAAAGGGTGGCTCTGGGCCAGATATGGGCCGCTTCTGGCCAGAATTGATGCAACATTTTGGGAAGTTTGATATGGACTTGGCCAGAATCAGAGCAGAAATGAGGAGAAATACAACCAGCAAATTCTGTACTATTCTCTTTCTCATCTGTCTCCATGTTATTTATGACTTACTTTCTGAACACATCATTGCCCATTGTCCAGAGTCTGACCTTAAAATAGACGGACTGCAGTGCTCAGTTTTAGAACTGCATGGCCTTGCATACAAATCAGTGTGAATTGATTTTAGTGCCTTTAATTTATTCAGTGTTCAATTTTATATTGGGGTCCCTTCGCAATCAAAATGCATCATATTTAGAATGTATAACATTAATGTCCTGTTGGGCTTTGGTCTTCTTCTAATGCAATCTAGCCATGGGCTGTTGCTTGAAAATATTGAAGATGTTGCAATGGCCATGTTAAATTTACAGCTGAATAGATGCATAAGGTCAAGAGTGACCTTATTCCCTCTCATACTCTAATTTTCTTGATAGTGAGAAAAATAGCAGACTGCGGCTCTTTAAAGATGTGGGACACGACCCACTTTTGAAAATGATGAGCACCCCCAGTGATGCCAGCAATGTTTTTTAATTTCCTGATTGTTTTCTTACTGATGTACGTTAAACTGCTGCTCAAATAAGCTCAAATGCGACTGCAGCTAACAATGTCTCAATGTCTTAGCTTGCTGTGGAGATGGTGCTCTTTCCCTCTAGATGTCTTGAACATGGCCTACTTTGTTACAGGCAACACAAACTGATCTGTACCTGTAAGGTTATGGTTAAAGTACATCAGTGTATTGTATAGTAGCACTTAAAAACTGTACCATTGATAGGTCTTTGCTTTGACTGGCAATCTTTATCCTTTCGTTTCTAATTTATTCTGGGTTATTTGTGTGTGCTGAAAAGTGGAATGCACATAATTAGGCTTAGTAAACTTAATAATGGTAGTAGTCGTTCAGTGCCTACCAGATTTATTGGCAACCTCAATTAATATGTGGAGGGTTTTATTCAGTTTATTCTCTAATATCCTCAGAAGCACCCTATATATAGTTTACTTGTGATGCTGTTGAGCGGGGGGAAGTACAAATATTAAAGCAGTTTCTGTTAAGGCATTTTTTTTATTGTTTCTTTTCCTGTAATTTTTGGTGGGATAAAAACACATACATAGCCAGGGATTTTATACCATTCCTCCTCACAACATCTCTCTATATCTGGGTCAATGACAAATAAGCCTTTTAAAAAATTTTTTTTTTAATAAATCTTTAAAAATGTACAGAATAAATTTATTTGAAGTTGGAAGAGTGTGTTTAAACAAGTCTTAATGGTTGCACAACATTTACAGGGTTTTAGTACAGTTTTAGACTGTATTTGCAATTTCACCAGCCAAAAAATGTCAGGTGGCGCAACCAAAAGTTTCTTGAAAAAAAAGCACACTTCCCTCTTTTTTTTCAAAGTGATTTTTTTAGTGAGTATACCTGAGAGTCTCTACTCTGCCTAAAACATTACTATTTTGTAGTTGAGCTGGGTATTAAAAGTAACTTATGGATTCTTTATTGTAGGGGGCGGGTATTTTGGTTTTCCAAACAATTTAAGAACAATTAAACTATTAAACTTTGTTTATTTGAAAGGTTTTCAATATAAAATTATGCCCCCATATTAATGTTATATTAATTCATATTTTAAATTACATATTTAATACATTTCACAGTGTTAACTTGCTCGGATGGTTGCGGCGCCTGACATTTTGAGGGTTTGAGATGGCAAAACATAAAATATGTATCATTTTTATGATAAACTGGAAATATGTTCAAATTAAACAGGTTTTAAAGAATAAAATGATGCTTATTATGAATCATTTAAAATTATTTTAAACTAAGGTAGTGCACTCGGACAATGTCACGTCATTGACCCATCTGCAAGAGTTTGTAGTCCTCCGTATGGTCTGTACTATCAGCTCTCCACTGGTTTTCAATTGGTTTCAGTTCAGAGAGCTTGAGTGGGCCCTACAAAACCTGCATCCTGTGATCAGCCTTCCATTTCTGTGCAGATTTTGAGGTGAATTTTGCATTATTGTCCTGCTGAAATATTCATCGAAGACACAGCCCTCTGACAGTGGGAGATCTGGGTCTGAAATTTCCTGGTATTTAGTGCTGCCAAGTATCCAAACAAGGTTTCGTGGGGTTTCAGAGTGACAATAGCGTCAATATATCAATTGCCCACAAGCGTAATAGTGAAGATAAAGGTCTCTTAAAACGCCAAACTTACCTTTGGTATTTATTACTAAAAAGCTCATTTTTTGTTGCATCTTTCCACAGTACCCATATCCTTCAGAATTGCCTTGCTATAGTTCGCAAATTATATGTGTTTAAATCAAGCAGCTCTGGTAGCAGTGCTCAAGCAGTGTTTTATTTTGCTTCTTTTGAAGCTTGATGATGCTCAGATGCAACACACGTCTGCAGTTCTGGATAAATTGTGGAATACTTTAAAAACAATGTTCCTCAATGTCCTATTACAAAGGCTTTGAAGGTCTCATCATCAACAGTGCATAACATCATCAAAAGATTCAGAGAAACTGGAAAAATCTCTGCGTAAGGGACAAGGCCGAAGACCTTTACTGGATGCCCGTGATCTTCGGGCCCTCAGACGCCACTGCATCACTCACCGGCATGATTCTGTCATTGACATTACTAAATGGGCCCAGGAATACTTCAAGAAACTACTGTCTGTAAACACAGTCTGCCGTGCCATCCACAGATGCCACCTAAAACTCTGTCATGCAAAAGGGAAGCCATTGTTGAGCATGATCCAGAAGCGCCGCCGTGTTCTGTGGGCCAAGGCTCATTTAAAATGGACTGTAGCAAAGTGGCAAAGTGTCCTGTAGACGAGTCCAAATTTGACATTCTTGTTGGAAATCATGGGCATCGTGTCCTTCGGACTAAAGAGGAGAAAGACCACCCCTCCTGTTATCAGCGTTCAGTTCAAAAGCCAGCATCTCTGATGGTATGAGGATGCATTAGTGCATATGGTGTGGGACACTTGCATGTTTTAAAAAGCACCATGAATGCTGAAAGGTATAAAAAGGTTTTAGAGCAACATACGCTCCCCTCCAGATGACATCTATTCCAGGGAAGGCCTTGTGTTTTTCAGCAGGACAATGCAAAACCACATACTGCAGTTATTACAACAGCAAGGCTTTGTAGTAGAAGAGTCCGTGTGCTGAACTGGCCTGCCTGCAGTCGCGATCTTTCACCGATTGAGAACATTTGGCGCGTAATTAAACGAAAAGTCCATCAAAGGAGACCCAAAACTCTCCAGCAGCTGGAAGCCTGTATTAAACAAGAGTGGGATCAAATTCCAGTGGGTAAACTCAAGAAACTTCTCCTCAATGCCCAGACGCCTCCACTCTGTGTTAAAAAGAAGAGGGGATGCTACACCATGGTAAACAGGCCCTTGTCCCAACTTTTTTTAGACCTGTAGCAGCCATCAAATTTGAAATGAGCTCATTTTGTGTATAAAATTGTAAAATTTCTCAGTTTGAACATTTGCTATGTTATCTCTGTTCTATTGTGAATAAAATACTGGCTGGTGTGATTTGAAAGTCAATGCTTATTGATTTTATCCACAATTTACACTTTGTCCCAACTATTTCAGAGTTGGGGTTGTGGATGTAACATGCCCCAGTCCAATGTAATGTTAGTGCGTCCGCAGTTGGTGACTTTGTCTAATTCATAGTCAGTCAATGGTTTCATCATAAGTGTTTATCATGGCTGTTGTCACGGAACTAACGTTGTTTCAAGAAAACAGTACAGCACACGGAATAGGCAAGATTGCGAACTGACTAGCAAGCTAATGGCTATATCCACGCAATTAGTTTCACTGTCCGCTCCACCAGAACTGACCAGTTTCTGTGAGTGCGCGGAGGTGATTTGCTGAGGTCAGTGAAGGTAGTGGGAAGTGAACAAATTTCAAACATTAGCAGATATGGAAAGACTTGCCCATTAGTGGTGGATACACGGAGGGTGCACTTGCACCCCAGGCCGCGTGCACTGGGTATTCGTGGTTAAAGTTGCATCTGAGGCTGTGGCGAAATAATTGGTGCGGTTGTTTTGCATTTAAAGAAAGAAAGACTATTATAATCGGGTAGGTGTAAATTAAATGATTTAGCACTATACTTTACTTGATTGCGCAAGAAGTTTTCTTGTTATATAAATGACAGCAAAGCCAATCAGATCTCAGTCATGGGAAGTACATTGTTTACACGTTTATCTATCAATGTTTCATAAACATTTAAATATGTCGGGCCTCCGTTAGCCCTGTGTTAGATAATTGAATTTTTCATTGTACTGGGTGCTTAGATTGCGCACTTTCTCGTGATATGTTGGAAAATATCTTACTTCCTTTTTGTCAAGGTTTATGGGAAAAATTTGGACCAATCAAATGTCCAAGTAGGCTTTTTGATTAGCTATTGCAGCCTTTCTCAGTTTCTTCCCAGATAGCAAAAAAGTGATTGAATCAACATTGTGATATTGTCAGGCTGAAGGTTGCAATCAACATTGATGTCAGATATTGAAAAAAACATTGAAAGTGCTCGCTATGATCAACATGGAAATAACGTTGCATTTCCAATCATTTCTGACAATGAATCAACCTTGATTCAACTATGATATGATCAACATTGAAAGAAAGTAGAATTACATCAACATTGATTCAACTATATATACACATTGCATTATACATTGAAACAATGTTATTATTAAAGGGCCATTTCAACACTTTTCAGCCCTCCTCTTTATGTTTTTAATATGCCTCATTAAAAAAATAATCACTTTATTACTCTATTTATGGTATAGTTCAACAAGGAGCATGCCAAAGTAGTCTACTAGTCAGTGATATCACTGCCACATGCCTGAATGGCAGTGATTTCACTAATAGACAAGTTTGGAGCAACCCCCGTAGAACTTTAAAACATTAAATAGAGTAAAATGATTATTTTTTAAATGAGGCATATTAAAAACATACAGACAAAGGTTAAAATGCTGAAATGGTCCATTAAGTATGCTATACTGCAGTGTTTCTCAACCTTTTTATACAAAGACCCCACTTTACACGTTTTGGGGGACTCCATACTTAATTATAATTATATTATAGGTGAATATTCAAAAATGTGTTGTGAGCTTGTAGATTGGCTATTTCCATTTTTATAAGAAATCAAGGTTGAGAACAGCTGCTTTACTGCATGCTCTATTAACAAAAAAACAATAAAACGGACCATTATTCACTTTCAACATTTCAACATTGAAAAATCATCATCTATACTACATTGATTCAACAACAGTTTTTCAAACGTTGAAATGGTTACTGTAATTAAACATTGAATCGACATAGATTTTTCAACCATAACCAAAAATAACCAATCTGACCAAAATCCAACGTTGAATTAATGTCTTTTGCTATCTGGGTTAACATCACTTAAAATGCAGTCCAAAAAAAGGAACATAAATGGGAGGAAAACTAGAGAGGAAGATGAGGTGATAAAACAGACCATTATTCACTTAGTTATTTATGAAAGATTCAAAAGATATTACACTTTTAGTACACAATGTACTTCTTTTATATATTTTAGCACACACCTTTCCTTTGATCTTTTAAGGTTTCCTGCCTAACTCAGGTGAAGGAAGCACCTTAGAGAATAATCTGGCCATCTATTCCCCCCCGTCAGCACCATTGAAACGATGTCAATTCATTGTAGGGCATTTCCACATTGAAAAATCATCATCTATACTACATTGATTCAACAACAGTTTTTCAAACATTGAAATGGTTACTGTAATTAAACATTGAATCAACATAGATTTTTCAACCATAACCAAAAATAACCAATCTGACCAAAATCCAACGTTGAATTAATGTCTTTTGCTATCTGGGTTAACATCACTTAAAATGCAGTCCAAAAAAAAAAACATAATTGGGAGGAAAAGTAGAGAGTAAGTTGAGGTGAGAGTAAAACTGCCAAAAGTTGAGGACTATATTTGTTACATCATGTGATGTGCAGCACGATTACTTTTTTTGGGCTACATAACACTGACTTATTGTTTCCAGCTTGACCATTTCGCTAACGCAAGACTGTCGGCGACTGGATGCGAGTACCTAGCTTGCACCCAGTTTTTGTTTGAAGATGGAATGGACACTGACTTTGAGAGTCTACATTCACAAGAAAGCGTTTATTATTGGAAAAATTTGAGTTATGCTGTGCTACAAATTTGGGATGGTTCAGAAAACAGTTCTTTAAAAATTCTTAGCGCTAGCTGTTCTCTACCTTACGTCTGAACTTGGCAGGATGTTGTGCTTCAAAGAAACTTGCCAGACTTGTGCAGCCGTTAATTGTTTGACTGGCATCAGACCATAAAGTTAGCTAGATCACTGCTTGACGAGCTCTCTAGCTAGCTAATAAATTACCATATATTGATTGTAGCAGTCGCTAATAATACAACATAATATCATGTAATTAAGTTACTGACAAATTGTTCAGTTTTATCAATAGTTCAGTATTGTTAAGCTCGATAAAAAATGTTTGAGACATATACAACAGTTGTTAAGTCGTATTCAGAAACCTAATCAAAAGTATTTTGATACAAAATAGAAAAAATTATGAAATGGCATCTATGCATGAAAATTACAGAGGCATCTGGCTCAGCACCACAGAAACATCAGAGAAAAACGGTAATCTTTGTTGACAGAGAAGGCAATATTTGAATTTAAATTCTTGCAAAAATTTTACTAGCTCGCACGCTGTGCGCGCTCACATATGTCCCTACCAACACCCCAGTAACCATTTATCTTATTTTGTTTTTGTATTTCCTGATCTTCTAATGTTAATGGGTGACTACAAGATTTTTAGCCAGCCTATCTTTTCATATTAATATCTTAGTAAACATGAGATGATTACGTAGTAATTCCTAAAGGCTCTGTTGTGCCAAATGCTGATGTATTCCAGGATTGCCAGTAATTCTTGTGGACCCTGTATATAGAAATTTTTAGGCTCAAGTGGTTTGTACGCACACTTCTGTTAGTGTGTGTATATGTGTACATGCCTTTGTATGAGGTGTCGTTTAGGCCATAATTCAAACTTTACCTCTCACATTCACTGTTTTACCTCTCATGTTCATTGTTTTTTTCTCACCTCTCACGTTCACTGTTTTACCTCTCACATTCACTACTTTTTACCTCTCACATACACTGTTTTTACCTCTCACATTCACGTTCACTACTTTTACCTCTCACATACACTGTTTTACCTCTCATGCAAAAGTTTTACCTCTCCCGAGCATTGTTTTACCTCTCATATTCACTGTTTCAAGGCTCATTTAAAATTACCTCTCCGTTCATTGTTTTAAGTCTCAGGTTCACTGTTTTACCTCGACATTCACTGTTTTTTTTACCTCATGGGCACTACTTTTCCCTCTCACAAAGAGGAGTTTTTACCACCCCGTTAGCTGTTATCCTTGCATTCAGTTTTCAAAGCCAGCATCTCTGATGGTATGAGGATCACTAGTATATGGTCTCACTCACTTGCTGTTTTTTTAAAGCCTCTGCTGAAAGGTTCAAAAGGTTTTACCTCAACATATGCTCCCTGATTTTTCTCTTCCGGGAAGGCTGTTTTTTCCTCAGGACAATGTTTTAACCACATACTGCAGTTTTTACTCTCAGCAAGGCTTTTTAGTAGAAGAGTCACTGTTTTGAACCTCTCTGCCTGCAGTCACTGTTTTCGATCTTCACCGATTGAGAACATTTGGCCTCTTAAAAACACTGTTTTTATCTCTCAGACCCAAAACTTTTAGCTTGCTGGAAGCCTGTTTTAAACAAGAGGGGATCAAATGTTTTTAAACTCAAGAAATTCACTGTTTTGCCCTCTCATTCACTGTTTGTTAAAAAACATTCAGGGGATGCTACCTCATCTGTTCAACAGGCCCTTGTCCCAACTTTTTTTGAGACCTGTTTTTCAAATTTGAAATGAGCTCATTTTGTTTATAAAATTCTCAATTTATGGTTCAACATTTGCCATGTTATCTCTGTTCTAATGTGAATAAAATATGGCTGGTGTGATTTGAAAGTCAATGCTTATTGATTTTATCCAAATTTACACTTTGTCCCAACTATTTCAGAGTTGGGGCCTCTCACTGTAAATGCCCCAGTCCAATGTAATGTTAGTACCCCGCAGTTGGTCTGTTGTCTAATTCATAGTCAGTCAATGGTTTCATCATAAGTGTTTATCATGGCTGTTGTCAATTCTCCAACGTTGTTTCAAGAAAACAGTACAGCACACGGAATAGGCTTTCATTGAGAATGACTAGCAAGCTAATGGCCCGATATCCACGCAATTAACCACTGTCCACCTCCACCAGAACTGACCAGTTTCTGTGAGTGCGCGGAGGTGATTTGCTGAGGTCAGTGAAGGTAGAAAGTGAACAAATTTCAAACATTAGCAGATATGGAAAGACTTGCCCATTAGTGGTGGATACACGGAGGGTACTTGCACCCCCACCTCACTGGGCATTCGTATTAAAGTTGCATCTGAGGCTGCGGCGAAATAATTGTTTGGTTGTTTTGTTTTTGGAAAGAAAGACTATTATAATCGGGTAGGTGTAAATTAAATGATTTAGCACTATACTTTACTTGATTGCGCAAGAAGTTTTCTTTGTTATATAAATGACAGCAAAGCCAATCAAATCTCAGTCATGGGAAGTACATTGTTTACACGTTAATCTATCAATGTTTCATAAACATTTTAATATGTCGGGCCTCCGTTAGACCTGTGTTAGATAATTGAATTTTTAATTGTACTGGTGCTTAGATTGCACACTTTCTCATGATATGTTGGAAAATATCTTACTTCCTTTTTGTCAAGGTTTATGGGAAAAATTATGACCAATCAAATGTCCAAGTAGGCTGTTTTGATTAGCTATAGCAGCCTTTCTCAATTTCTTCCCAGATAGCAAAAAGTGATTGAATCAACATTGTGATATTGTCAGGCTGAAGATTGCAATCAACATTGATGTTAGATATTGAAAAAAACATTGAAAGTGCTCGCTTCTGATCAACATGGAAATGACGTTATCATTTCCAATCAATTCTGATTAATGAATCAACCTTGATTCAACTATCATTTGATCAAGATTGAAAGAATGTAAATTGCATCAACATTGTTCAACTATATATATGCATTGCATTATACATTGAAACAATGTTATTATTAAAGGGCCATTTCAACACTTTTCAGCCTCCTCTTTATGCCCTAATATGCTCATTAAAAAATAATCACTTTCTTACTCTATTTATGGTATAGTTCAACAAGGAGCGTGCCAAAGTAGTCTACTAGTCAGTGATATCCCTGCCATACGCCTTATGGCAGTGATGTCACTAATAGACAAGTTTGGAGCAACCCCTGTAGAACTTTCTGACACCAGAGTCCCTTCCCTTTTTAAATGAGGCATATTAAAAACATACAGACGAAGGTTAAATGCTGAAATGGTCCATTAAGTATGCTAACTGCAGTTTTCTCAACCTTTTATACAAAGACCCCATTTAACATGTTTTGGGGGGGGACCCCATACTGAATTATAATTATTTGGTTGGGGAATATTCAAAAATGTGATGTGAGCTTGTAGATTGGCTATTTCCATTTTTTTAAGAAACCAAGGTTGAGAACAGCTGCTTTACTTCTCCGCATGCTCTATTAACAAAAAAACAATAAAACAGACCATTATTCACTTAATTATTTATTAAAGATTCAAAAGAAATTACACTTTTAGTTCACAATGTACTTCTTTTGTACATTTTAGCACACACCTTTCCTTTGATCTTTAGCACCTGCCTAACTCAGGTGAAGGAAGCACCTTAGAGAATAATCTGGCCATCTATCCCCCCCGTCAATCACCATTGAAACGATGTCAATTCATTGTAGGCATTTCAACATTGAAAATCATCATCTATACTGCATTGATTCAACAACAGTTTTTCAAACGTTGAAATAGTAACTGCAATTAAACATTGAATCAACATAGATTTTTCAACCATAACCAAAAATAACCAATCTTCCAAAATCCAACAGAATTAATGTCTTTTTCTATCTGTTAACATCACTTTAAAATGCAGTCAAAGAAAAAACAACATAATTGGGAGGAAAAGTAGAGAGAAACTGGTGAGAGTAAAACTGCCAAAAGTTGAGGACTGTATTTGTCACATCATGTGATGTGCAGCACGATTACTTTTTTTTGTGGGCTACATAACACTGACTTATTGTTTCCAGCTTGACCATTTCGAACGTGAGACTGTCGGCGACTGGATGCATGTACCTAGCTTGCACCCAGTTTTTGTTTGAAGATGGAATGGACACTGACTTTGAGAGTCTACATTCACAAGAAAACAGTGTATTATTGGAAAAAAACGAGTGTTGCTGTGCTACAAATTTGGGATGGTTCAGAAAACAGTTCTTTTTAAAAATTCTTAGCGTGAGCTGTTCTCTAGCTTACGCCTGAACTTGGCAGGATGTTGTGCTTCAAAGAAACTTGCCAGACTTGTGCAGCCGTTAATTGTTTGACTGTGATCAGACCAAAAGTTAGCTAGATCACTGCTTGACGAGCTCTCTAGCTAGCTAATAAATTACCATATATTGATTGTAGCAGTCGCTAATAATACAAATATAATATCATGTAATTAAGTTACTTACAAATTGTTCAGTTTTATCAATAGTTCAGTATTGTTAAGCTGAGATAAAAAATGTTTGAGACATATAAACAGTTGTTAAGTGATTCAGAAACCTTATCAAAAGTATTTTGATACAAAATAGAAAAAATTATGAAATGGCATCTATGCATGAAAAAACAGTGAGGCATCTGGCTCAGCACCACAGAAACATCAGAGAAAAACAGTAATCTTTTTAGTTGACAGAGAAGGCAATATTTGAATTTAAATTATTGCAAAAACAATGTCGACGCTGAGAGGTAACATATGTCCCTACCAAAACAATGTATGTAACCATTTATATTATTTTGTTTTTGTATTTCCTGATCGTAATGCTAATGGGTGACTACAAGATTTTGAGCCAGCCTAAAGGTTCATAAACCTAGTAAATGTGAGATGATTAAAGTAGTGAATTCCTAAAGGCTCTGTTGTGCCAAATGCTGATGTATTCCAGGATTGAAAATTCTTGTGGACCCTGATATAGAAATTTTCAGGCTCAAGTGGTTTGTATGCACACTTCTGTTTTGTGTGTGTATATGTGTACATGCCTTTGTGTGCTTGAGCATGTGGGCATGAACACCTTACATAAGCCACATTACCTTTACAATTATGTGCATTCCCAAAAGGCAGCTTTGGAGATGAGAGAAAAGTGAATTTAAAGAGCTAATTTTTCCATCTCTATCTCCTGGACCTCTGGAATTGTTTGCATGGGACAGACCATGGAGTCCCAGATGGAGGTGTGGTATAAGGAAGTGGGCGAACTGCAAGTCCAGGCAGCCTCCATTCCCCAGCAGGGCCTGGCGCGGGAGGCCATGAGTGAAAAGCAGGCGGCAGTGGAGACACGTATCATGCACCTCATTGAGCCACTCAAGGAGAGGCGCCGAATCCTGTTGGCCTCAAAAGAGGTGCATCAAGTCAGCCGCGACCTGGAGGATGAAATCGTGAGTGGCCTTTCGAACACACTGTGGCCCCGAGTGTCTCAGACTGGGAGGTGCTGATCTGGGATAAGATTTCCCTGTTTGATATCGTATTCTCTTATGCACTCTGGGCTGAAAGGTTAAACTTTTACTTTGAGTTGCTTTTACAAATACAGGCTTGTGTCCCCAAAAAATTCATGTGGTCTCGCCAGAATCACTTCAGTGTATTCTGCAAGTCGCGCAAGTGATTACTAGTGCGTGTACTGTTGTCAAATGACGCAGTGTGCATTGGATTAGTTTCTCAAGTTTTCTGCTGCTGCAACCTGCCAAGAGTTATGGTACAAAGGAAGCTCTTTAAGATCAAACCTCTTACAAATTCATCGCTCATAACCTTGCAGTTTGATGATGAGCTACCAGATGTCTCCATCACCGGGTCATGGCTGCTATTATCTGGATTTATAGTGCAACAAAGCTGCAGAAAGGACTCCTTTGTTGCCCAGAAACTGTTCAGTAATAATTAACTATGTCCACACAATGATGTGTCCATCATTTGACGTTATTAAAAGGGAAGCAGCGAAATGACCCTGAATTGGACTGAACGTCTTTCACTTTTAGAATGATAAAAATCTGAAATTAAATCAAAAAGATTTTTCTTTAATCATGCTATTGGTCTGCATTGGGAATTATGACTATTGCTGAAACAAATTTGAATGGCGTTTTGTTCACCGTTTTATAATAAGAATAAAACTCCAGTGATATGTGTGTGATGTGTTTGTAGTTGTGGATGCAGGAGCGGCTCCCCATAGCCTGCACCCGTGAGTACGGCCATACCCTACAGGCTGTACAGCAGCTGATGAAGAAGAACCAGGCAAGTGAATCGGCATCGCCATGGCAACCTGATGATGTGGGGAAATGATCAGAGTCATTGAGACCTGTGAACACGAAGGCTGTGACCTGAATTTTGGAATTAAGTTAGCCTTGCTTCTTCGGTGTGTTTGTGTGTGTGTGTGTGCGTGTAGGAACGCAAGTGTGTGCATGTGTGCACGTATTGTGTGTGTGTGTGTGTGTGTGTGTGTGCGTACATATGTGATTGTGCTTGTGTGTGTGTGTGTTTGTGCGTACATACGTGTTTGTGCTTGTGTGTGTGTGTGTGTGTGTGTGCACTCATGTGTCTGTGTGTACGTGCTGGAGTGTGTATGTGTGTTTGCGTCTGTATGTATGTCCGTGTGTGCTTGTATGTGTATGTGTGCCTGTGTGTTGGTGTAATTTGCTTTATATCAGAAGTCAGATTATCAGGACAGAGTGCAGCTCATGTATACTCAACCCTGGCTGGTGTAGATTCAGTATTGTGAATACCCTGTTCGCTGAATTTCCCTGTGCCTAAGGGGGCAGCAATGACTGATTTTAGTGCATTAGCGTTTATAAAAGGGAGAAGCAGGCCTCCAAAAAATTTGTTTTTAACCCTCTGTACTTGCCCAAATATGAAAGAATGGTGATCTCCTGCTAAGAGTCTTCTCAGGTAAACTAAACTAGAGTGAAGCTTTTCCCAGTAAAAAAATTATTTCTGAAGCTTTGCAGCCAAGTGAAGTCTTTTACGGTCACTTATTTTACTTTTGTCAGTCACTAAAAAATTTAGCATATACATCTAGTCCTTTCACTCCATAAGCCTGATGGTGAGAGAAATGCATGTATGCTTATGTACGAGGATAGAGTTAACCATCGCCAAAGAGCACTGGAAAAGGACCGACCCAATTTTCCCAGTACCTGAGGAGTTCACCTCCACCACACACAGCCAAGGGGGTAAGGCGGGTTAGGATTAATTGGATGGGAGCTGTTGTGAAAAGCAACTTCAAATGCAGGACGTCGCCTCAGCCTTACCCCTAGTCTCCACCGGGCGCGTCATGTACGTGACGCGCTCGCGAGACGACAGCGTTCATGCGTCACTGAAGCGAGTGTCTCCACCTACTCCGTCTTGCTTGCGCGCACTTTCAAACGAGAAGCGTCGAGCAGCAAAGGAGAAGCCGAGTCACCCTCCGTTTTCTGGCGCGTAATGTCGAAAAAATAGACTTGAAGCGTAAAAAAAACGCTTCAGGTCGCGTTTGCGCGTGAAAGCGCAGCTGAAGCGCCGCCTGACGGAGCGGTGGAGACAGCTGCAAAGATAATAATGAGAGCGTATCTGCCGCGTCACACGCGTGAGTAAAAAACGCTTCAGAAACGCGCCTGGTGGAGACAAGGGGTTAGACTTTCCTTGGAAGTGCTTTGAAGGTACAGTGGGAGCAGTTAATGGGGCATCCAGTAAACTAATTCCTGATAAACCTCCTGTAGCAGTTTTCAAATCCCAGGAATCTCTGGAGCTCGGTCCTCCACCGCTTGAAGCTTGTCAGGATTCATCTTGACTCGCCCCTCGGCAATGCTTTAGCCAAGGGAAGACAGGGAAGGTGAACAGAGCTCACCTTTCTACACCTTGGGAAATAGGTAGCTCTGGTGGAAGCACTGGAGGACCTTGGCAGACATGCTTAATGCACTTAGAGAGGGATCTGGAGAAACTTAGCATGTCATCCAGATAAACAAATGCAAACTGATTCAACATGTCTCCCAACACATCTTTAACTCAGTCTTGGAATACTGCTGGGGCTCAAAGGTATAAAGAGGAACTCAAAGTGATTTAGGGGCATATTGAAGAAGGTCTTCCACCCCTTACTCTCCCTAATCCAAACAAGGTGGTTAGCATTTCTGAGATCCAATTTGGTAAAGACAGTGCCCCCCGAGAGAGGATCAGAAGTAGAGCTGAGTAAAGGGGGTGGATACACCATCTTTACTGTCATGTAGTTAAAGTCTCGGAAGTTGATGCACGGCCAAGAGACTGCTTCCAGGCAAGCAGCGAAAGGTCAATTGCCTCTCTATGTCCTCTTTATGAATTCAATCATCAGGTCAAAGAAGCTAGGTCGGAAGGTTTAATATGAGAAATGTTTTTATCCTTAACATTCTCTGTGAGTCTGTGCTGTTAGAGCACTTGGGTGAGATGTGTGATTTCATCTGCAGTTTGTGAAATTCGTCAGCATGCTCAGCTGCATTGCATGCCAGTCTGACACAGGAAAGATTCATTTGTTGCCTTGTTTAGCTTTCTCCGGGTTGTCCAACATGTTTCTCACCTTTGTAAATGCCTGATAGGTGATAAGAGTAGCATGGTGGAGATGACTTCTCCCTTATGACAGTGGTCCTGGTCAAGCCATTCTCCTTCTTGAGGAGCCCCATGAGGTAGACAATGCGCAAATGATCTGTCGGATAATAGAGAGGCTATTGTTCTAAAACTAACGTAACTGACAGCCTGAGCTAGTCCTTTATGCTGGTCAAACTGATTGAGAACTCAGAGAGTTTATCTAGGACTTTCTGGAGAGCAAGGTCACATTGGCCAATGATAGTTCTTTGGCTGGAGAGGGTGTGGCTTTGAGAATCAGTGTCTACTGGGTTCATAGTTGGTCAGAGCCTAATATCATGAAGTGCTTGAGAACTCAAATGCACATGAGCCAACCGAGATTAGTTTCTAACATTTAAATGAAGGTACTAGCTAGTGACGACAGCAGGTAACAACCTCAGGACACAAGGCTGGACTGGTAGAGCAGGTGAGAAATTAATTGACAGCAGGGAAGGGCAGGCAGACAGAGCAGGAGGACGAACGCGCAAAAATGTAAAATGGCGATGTATACCTCCTGGCAGCCAAAACGAGTAAGCAGGACATGAGACGGTTTGATACAAAGTCAACGATCTGGCAAAGTGGTTGATGGGTTTGCACTTTTGTTGGCTGGTTATGGCTGGTCTGTCAACTGAAATGTGCATGATTTCATACGTGGGCATCAACCTGGAATAAAGGACAAGCATGGAAAGAGAGAGAGAGATGGGACATGCTGGCGAACATAAAAAGCAAAACCCAGGAAAGTACTCACGAACCAAAACTGAACGACTGAAAAATGAAGGAAATGGACTCAAACACACTGGAAGCTTGCGGAAGAGTGACAGTTATAACGTGCCGCAAGCTGTAATGTGGTGTCATTACTGGTTATGGTAGGTACTATGTTAATGCTGTGACTGTGCTGTCAGAATGTGTGGTGCACAGCAGGAAACATCCATAGTCCTTGAGGGCTGAGAACTGCTAGTGTTCCGCTCTCTATGTACATAGGAGTCAAGTGCAAAGACCACTTTGCTGTCAGTTGCATTAATTTTTCAGTAAATTACCCAAGAGAAAGGAAGCAAAGGTGAGAGCCCAATTTGATGATATCTGGTGTATTGCTAAATGGGAAGAGCTCTAAAACACGGAGCCGAGAGGGCCTCAATTTAGCCAACTCACCGATGCCATGTATTCCCTGAACGCCCTCTAGAGCTTGCAGCGGGAATTGCAAGGCCACCGGGTGCGAGTGGAGGACGTGCTGGACCGGGCGGGGCTCATTGCGTCCATCCGCAGCCCGGAGGCGGACTGTGTGCGGGGAGGCCTGGAGCAGCTGCAGCAGCTGTGGGAGGCCTTGCGGGCCGAGACGGAGCAACGGCAACTCACACTTGATGCCATGTACCAGGCTCAGCAGTACTACTTTGATGTGGCCGAGGTGGAGGCCTGGCTGAGCGAGCAAGAGCTGCACATGATGAATGAGGAAAAGGGAAAGGTATGAGGGCAGAGGGCCACTTTCTCCTCCACCCCCACTTCCATCTGAGACTGTTTGATGAGAGATACAGCACTGGGCAAAATGTTTCAGGCACCCTAGATTTTTATTGCAAACAAAAAACATTTTTTTGTTTGCTGGAGTGTCTGAAATACCAAATGCTGATGAAAAAAAAAAATTTCACGAATAAATGTCTGCTTCTTTTAAGAAAGTTTACACAGAGGATATGGAATTGACATAGCCCTGATCATCAAGGCTGTCTGACATTGCCTGCAGAGACAGAAGTAGAAAAACTGTGACGGGTTCTTCAATATGCTTGGAACTATCAAACAACCATTTATTTTATGAAAATATAAAACCACAATGCTATGTACCTCATAGCAGTGTGCACGGGTGTGCACATTGAATACTAATTTTATTTGGTTATCAACATTTTACACCCCTTTGTTGGTTCAATTTTCAATAATTAACGTTCAAAACTTTTAATTTCATAATTTTTGGAAGAGCAGTACTGTATGTCGGGTGCTTGCATTGCCCATAACGCTCATAGGTTATGAGAAGTACCAACAGTTTTCAAATATTCTGTCAACTGTGAATGTCCGCACTCTGGCTTATGAATAGTAATACTTCAATGGGGTGCTCAGCCCATTAGCAGTGCCTGGACATGATCTGTACAATCTGGGCATCTGTACTGTCTGTGTCACACACATCTTTTATTTTGGTTTCACAAGTGAGGTTGCAAAAAGCTACACAGATCCCAGGTCAGAATTCAGTTAGAAAGCCCCTCCTGTCACATATAAATGATTTTGTGATTTGCCCCCATTTCCCAGGATGAACCCAGCACCCTTCAGCTGTTAAAGAAGCACCTGGTTCTGGAGCAAACCATTGAAGATTATGCTGAGACAATAGGCCTCCTCTCACAGCAGTGCCGGCAGTTACTGGAGCTGGGACACCCAGATAGGTAATCGTTTAAAAGAGATACAGTCATTTTGTTCCTCTTAACCTTGTGCTTTTTGAGTCAGTGTTGTGCATATGAAGTTAAAATTCTGATACTGGAGTCAGTGTTGTATGTCAAAAGGTTTTGTTGTGCTTCTTCAGCAGAGATCTCAAGTTTGTTACTTCGGGTTAAACCCATGACAGTCCTATGAATGTTCCACTATTGTACGTCCTGTCTGCGACTGTCATGAGTTCATTGAACGATTACAATTCGTTGCGCGGTTGTCTTGAAATATTTTATTACATATTTTCCTATGACGGTAGTACGATTCATATTGTTATGTCTCCGCTACTACACAATCTTCAAATCCTCCTCTCCCAAAGGTATGTCAGTCCCTTCTGTCATGGACCTGCTAAAGTCATATGACATTAAAAAATCATACAACGTATGTGATAGCCCCTTAAACAAGTAAATGGTGGAAAATTAAACGTTTAAATGACGGGGGCGGGGGGATTAGTACTAGGGCTGCACAATTAACCGAATCGCGATTATTTTAAGTGCAATAAAAGTAACTGCACGTAACTTCACGTACATTTTTAAACGCTTAAAACAAGGGCCATCTTAAAATGATTTTATTTTTAAGAAATATTTTTAATAATACATAAAAATTCTCCGATGAGAGGTGGAATTCAGAGGTCGGCTCTTTATTCAAATCATTGACATTCTTTCAATCTAACACAGCAGCCTGGTTAGGTCTGTCTGCTTTTCATCTCTTCCTAATCATTATAGGCCACATTTTGGTTTTGATTAGTCAGTTGGCTGAATAAATGGCTTGATTGCAAGTTAGGGAAAGTACACGGGAATTGATTTAAGGTAAGCTAATTATGCAAAGGCCATGGAGGCTGTCCAACCTCGCTGGTAATTAGCGGACTTCAAATCACAGTTTTCTTCCCGGAAGCATTTCAAATGATCGCATTAGGTATGTGTCATAGAAAAGGTAATAAGCAAGCTCGTCTGTCTGCCTCATAGTGGCAGTTACTTTTATTGCACTTAAAATAATTGCGATTCGGTTAATCGTGCAGCCCTAATTAGTACCATTGAATACTTCATGCTTATACTTATACTTACACAATGCCAGTGACGACTTCACAACTTCATCTAAAATATAACCACTAACAACTGCTTCTCCAAACGCATGTTGTAGGCAAATTTATTTAGCGTGTTTTGAATATCTAGTCCATACACCGCACTACTCCCAAAGACCGTGAATTTTCGCATCCGACTATTTACAACCCACTGTCCGATATAAAGCAGTCTAAAGGGTGACTTTATCCACTCAGCGAAAAAAAATCTCAGTTATGTGCAGATCGAACAGCAAAAATAGGTCAATGGTAATACAACCCCAATTCCGAAATAGTTGGGACAAAGTTTAAATTTTGAATAAAATCAAAATGCAATGACTTTCAAATGACAACAGCCAGTATTTTATTCACAATAGAACAGAGATAACATAGCAAATGTTGAAACTGAGAAATTGTACAATTTTATCCACAAAATGAGCTCATTTCAAATTTGATGGCTGCTACAGGCCTCACAAAAGTTGGGACAGGGGCTTGTTTACCATGGTGTAGCATCCCCTCTTCTTTTTAACACAGAGTGGAGGCGTCTGGGCATTGAGGAGAAAAGTTTCTTGAATTTAGCCATTGGAATTTGATCCCACTCTTGTTTAATACAGGCTTCCAGGTGCTGGAGAGTTTTGGGTCTCCTTTGACAGACTTTTCTTTTAATTATGCGCCAAATGTTCTCAATCGCTGATAGATCAGGACTGCAGGCAGGCAAGTTCAGCACACAGACTCTTCTACTATGAAGCCATGCAGTTGTAATAGCTGCAGTATGTGGTTTTGCATTGTCCTGCTGAAATACACAAGGCCTTCCCTGGAATAGATGTCATCTGGAGGGGAGCATATGTTGCTCTAAAACCTTTTTATACCTTTCAGCATTCATGGTGCTTTTTAAAACATGCAAGTGTCCCACACCATATGCACTAATGCATCCCCATAACATCATAGATGCTGGCTTTTGAACTGAACGCTGATAACAGGAGGAGGGTCTTTCTCCTCTTTTGTCCGGAATATATCTGAGATACTCAATGCCCATGATTTCAACAAGAATGTCAAATTTGGACTCGCCTGACCACAGGACACTTTGCCAACTTTATGGTACAGTCCATTTTAAATGAGCCTTGGCCCACAGAACAAATATTTCGCTTCTGGATCATGCTCAACAATGGCTTCCTTTTGCATGATAGAGTTTTAGGTGGCATCTGTGGATGGCAGGAATCCTGTGTTTACAGACAGTGGTTTCATTTAGTAAAGACGTCAATGACAGAATCATGCCGGTGAGTGATGCAGTGGATTCTGAGGGCCCAAAGATCATGGGCATCAGTAAAGGTTTTCAGCCTTGTCCCTTTAATACCCGAATTTTTCCAGTTTCTCTGAATCTTTTGAAAGCCTTATGCACTGTCGATGGTGGGACCCTCAAAGCCTTTGCAATTTGACATTGATGGGTCTGACATTGTTTTGTAAAAAGTATTCCCTCAATTTTTTTTACAAAGCCTTCACAGGTTGGAGAGCCTCTGTCCATCTTTAACTTCTGAATGGCTAGACTCAGCCTCTCTAAGACATCCCTTTTGTAGCCAATCATGTTTAAAACCTGATGCCAGTTAACCCGCCTAATTTTTATTTGCTAAATGTTCTTTCAGCTGATTCTCTTATATATTCATTGCTTTTTCATTCCTTTTTTCTATCCTGTGTCCTTACTTTTTGGAGACCTGTTGCAGCCCCAAAATTTGAAATAAGCTCATTTTGTGGATAAAAATGTAAAATGTCTCAGTTTCAACATTTGAAATGTTATCTATGTTCCATTTTAAATAACATATTGGCTCTAGTGATCTGAAAGTCATTGCATTTTGATTTTATTCACAATTTACACTTCGTCCCAACTATTTCAGAATTGGGGTTGTACATTAGGCTTAAATACTATAAAGCCAAAAAAAAGTTTCTAGTCTCACCGGATGGCAGGCGGACTCAGCTGCAGACAGCAGTTCTTGAAGGCTTCTCCCATTTTCTTGCCTCCCAAGAGAATGTGGTGACATGTAATAATAATAATAAGAAGAAGAAGATAAGAAGAATAAAAAGAATAAGAATAATAGTAACTTTCCTTTATTATCTTTAGAAGAATTATACAAAAGAAAAACACAATGATCTGTCAAGGCTAGAACAATTTCATACATTCTTACTATAAGAAGTGCACCGACATTTAATCTTTACAAAATAAGTAAATAGTGGAACCGAACCATGTCACGCAAGGAAAGCATGTTTATGAACTTAAAATGAATTAAAGAGTTACTATAGTTTACTATAAGAATTGCATAGTGTTCTATAGTGTGTTTGTAGTGTTCTATAGTACGTTTCACCAGCTATAGTATTACCATAGTTTTTTCTGTTGTGTTATTTTATTAGCTATGGTAGCCCTTTTGTGGATTCAAAAGTAAAACTACAATAAACTCTCTAAAGTATGTTCCAAAAAACCATACAATTGGCTCATGAATGGAATACTGATAGTTTTTGGTTTAATTTTTATAGTATTCCTATCAGTGTTGTTTTTGTTAACGATGAGGATGACGAAATGATTTTGTTAACGCACCTTTTTCATGACTAAACGAGGCGGTGATGGCTAAACATAGCTCTTTGATGACAAAAAATATAATGAGGCGTATCTGTTGTTTTTCATTGGCAGAGGAGACGTAACTACGAAAATGTTAGTGGGTTGGCTTGCTGGCCTGCAAACTTCAATTCGTGACCACATAACAACAATAAGAAGAAGATTTAAGGACTTTGGCTGGAAAATGCGTTCCTCATTTGCAATACCAATCAGCTTCTGGGAGTGCGTGCATGCATTAGAAAGGCTCTCTGCCAGAAAGTTTTGGTGAAGTCATGGATGGCTAGAACGTCTATCATAAATCATCATGTATCAAATTACGTTGCTCTTTGGATACAGCCAAATAAGTATGCTAGAAGCAAACCATGTTAACAAAGGAAAATCTTTGTAGTAATCATCAATTTAATGATATGATTTGTTTCTTGCCCCAACTGTATAAAATTTGGCAGCTGTAATAGGCGTGAACTTATCTGAGGTTTGTAGCAGTTCCGTTTTGTTATGCATTATCTAGTTGCACATGCTATAGTATTACCATAGTACTCTTCATATTATAAAGCTAGCCATCTTCTTACCTTGCTGATGCTAGTTCAGGGAAATCTTTGTAATCATGGTTATATTATGGCGATATAATTTGGTTTTTGCCCTAACGGTGAGAATTCCGCATTCAACCTCCACTTTTTTCGGCTTTAACTCTGAATCGTTAACTCTGAGTTGGAGATTGCCTTGTGTGACAGGATTTTAATGGAAATGGATCGTTTTGCGTCTCTGATCAGGTGTTAAATAGCATCATATGCTATAGTAAGGTATAGATAAGACAGCTGTACTTGCAGGCTACAAGTGGTTAACAGAAATTTCACTGGGAAACGGAAGTGTTCTGTCTGAAATTAAGATTGTTCTGGGTAAAATTGATACCTTTTGGAAATAATTTGTTTTACGTTCAGAGTGGAGTTGTATTTCTCGTGTAATTGTAATTTGTCATTTGGAAAGAATAAAAAAGTCTTTTATCATTTAAAATCTGATTGACTGTTTTCTCATTTTTGCTAATCATTTTTCAGATGTGCTAAACAATTGCAAATCAATTGATATAATGATTAGCAAAAAATACTAATAATTTTTTTTTTTAATCTGATTAGTAATATTTGAGTTACTTTGAAATATATGGGGGAAATGTAGCTTTTCAGACCTGTTGCTGTTCCTTATATCTAAATGAGCAGCAGCACACCTGGCTACTCTAACGTTAGTAGCATGTTTAGCCAACATATTTACATTAACGGACAGCGTGGGCATCTTCTAGTTGTGTGTTCATCATGGCATGTTTGTGCTTTATCAGCGCGTTGCGACATGTTAAACGGGTCGATTTATGTGCTTTGTTACTATACGTCGAGTCTGCTGTTGGGCTAAAGCCATAAGGGTCTGACAGTGACGTCGTACAGCCATAACCTCAGACTGTGCTTTTTGCTGGATTTTGCTATGGGGTTGTAATGTCTGTTGTACTTCATAATAGTCAGAAAGATCATATGCATGTTCTCAATTGCACTGGCAGTGGCAGACAAGGTCAAGTTGAGCATATGTGTTCCTCATCTATTGCTCATATTTTGGGCTTGTGTGTGTTAATTGCACTTTAATAGGGTCTCAGAAATAAAGCCACAAAGAAAGAATGTTTTGTTTCTTGACTATCTTGGAGTGATGAGCATTGATTCCACTCACTGTTACCACTTTATCTGCGTTTAAAGCACTATTCTTAGTAGATCAGCAAGTACAGCATGACAGAATTGCATCTTCATGGATGGGAAAGTCTAGGCTAGCGCTATCAAACTGGTAAGGAATCTGGTTATTATCCAAAAGTGTTAAGAGAGTTAACTGTTGCTTTATGAATTGCAACACAACCTGTCAACCTCGATTACAATTTCCTATATCTGTATTGGCCTAATTTAATCTTTTAAAGTCATTATTTTTTCGAGTAAAATTAAATACTAAAACTGGACTAAAACCCTTTTAGTTTTTGTTGACTAAAACTAGACTAAAACTATCAATGATAGAAATGACTAAAATGTGACTAAAACTAATAAGCATTTCATCCAAAAGACTAAGACTAAAACTTCATCAAAATGGCTGCCAAAAACAACACTGATTCCTATAGAGGTTTTTTGTAAGGGTTAAGCCTTGGGCAACAGAAAAAAAAAAACGCTTGAACATAGGTCTTCCTTAATCAACAACAAAAATCAATTTGTGGCATTCCTTCAAAGAAAGAAAAAAAGCATTTACATTGTTATTATGGTACAAACAACAAACATTAAAGGGATATTATCATCCAACACAATTTGCCATTGAAGGCATTCCCACATAACAATACATTCAACTTCTTACCTTTTCCGGGTGATTCAACCCCCATGAAATTCAAATTTCGAAGAAAGGGTCGAGCAAACAGGCTATTCTCCCTTGAATGGGGCATGCCATTTTATTAGAGCAGTCTCTTTTTCTGTGCTTAGCAATGACGTTTTCAATGCTGAATTTTCATGAAGACCTTTTTATGTTTGCAGCCCTTTTCCTCTACCAAAATCATAAAATTAAACTGAAATACATTTTAATTCCAAATGCTACAAGTGTCTTGACTCAGTTGAGCCATTCCCTTCCTCTTTGTGAGGCTGCAATCTTGAATTATACAGCCTTAAATAAGGTAACACATAAATAGCCAGAATTGGTCTCTGCACAGAGGTGTTAAATGAATATTGATTTCCTAAATGTTTAGCCTCGCATAAAAATTTGCATGTTTACATGTGTAAATGGAATACCCCTAGTTTGAGTCCACTTATGGAGTTGAGTGTCTGAATTTGAGTATCTGAAGAGGAATGGGTTGAATGCACAGCTGCTGGTGTTATTCCACCATTCCGCCATTGAGAGCATCCTGGTGTACGGCATGTCAGTCTAGTGTGCTGGCTGCTCCTCAACAGACTGGGAGAGAGTAATTACAACAGCTTAAAAAATCATCAGCCGTCCCCTTCCTTCTCTGGAAGAGATTTCCAAATCCCGCTACCTCAGCAAAGCCTCTGCCATCACCAAAGACTGTACACATCCCGGTCACCATCTCTTTCACTTGCTTCCTTCTGGGAAGCGCTACAAACCTCTCAAAACTCGAAATATCAGATTCAATCAGTTTTTTCCCGTCAGCAATACGCACCCTGAATGGAGTCAAATAACACACACATACTACTGAATGTCACTCTGCTATATTCTCAAGGGCAATATTCTCATGTACAGCATTCTATCCATTATCGCGGTCTTTTATTGTCCTTTATTATCTATTATATTTATTATTGTGTGGAGTAGACTTAGTTTGTGACAATGGATGAGAGGATGTGGCACCATACTAGGAAGAGCACTTTCATTTCGTTGTATTGTTTTTTAACAATGTAATGACAATAAAGGCACTTTGACTTTGAATTTAGTGGTGTGCTTCCAGGGTCGTGTTGTGCTTGTAAAGTTGGCATTGTGTTTTTGTCAAAAAAAACACAATGCCAAAAAACAAAAATTTTTGCGTTAATGTACCTTGTCAAAATTAACCAGCAAGTTTCAAGTCAGTGGTGTGCATCTAAAGATAATGTTGCTCTTGTACAGTGAGTGTTCTGTGAAGCAATAGAATTGTGCTTCTAGAGTCAGTTTTGTGCATCCAAAGTTAGAGCTGAGTCTGCAATGTCACCACTTCGTAAAAGCATGAATTAAACGTCCCCTATCACCTGTCAACAGGTGCACAGCCATTTCAAGCCATTTCAAAATCTGTTTTTTTGGGGAAGAGATCGCTCAGAGACAAGGAGGACTGATCAACTTAGACCAACCAGTGATTTGGTTCCTTCATCACTCTAGCTGGTCCCTCCCTCTTGTAATATTATAAAGCATGTGCCAAACTGGTGCCATGGAGGGCCAAGAGGCTGCAGATAATCATTCCATCCAAGAACTCCACCAGGCAATTTCACTGATTACCTCACCTTCAAGCAGAGAGGAGGGACTAATCAGTGAATCACCTGGTGGAGTTTTTGATGAAATGAAAACTTGCAGCCTCTTGGCCCTCCATGGCACCAATTTGGCACCCCCGTTAGAAAGGATAGATTTTGATATGACTCATCATGGTTGATTGGCTATGCTCCAGATGATATGATAGGGGCCTTTAAATGTCACCATTGTGTCTCTTGCATCATAACTGTCTCTTGATTCACTGCTCAGTCATAATCAATGCGGTGTCAGAAGCCAGCACTGTCTCCCAGCTCTACATTTAAGTCAGTGATGCATCACTCTTTCATGCCTCCAGCGAGCAGATCAGTAAGAGGCAGTCGCAGATCGACCGGCTGTATGTGTCGCTGAGGGATCTGGTGGATGAGCGCAAGTCCAGACTGGAACAGCAGTACTGGCTCTACCAGCTGAACCGGGAGGTGGATGAGCTGGAGCAGTGGATTGCAGAGCGCGAGGTGGTGGCCAGTTCCCCTGAGCTGGGACAGGACTTTGAGCACGTCACGGTCAGTCTGCCACATTACATCTTCTCCTCGCCAACATCAGTGTCCCTGAACTAGAGCACCGCTTGTAGTTATATATTATTTTTTCCAACACAGATTACAATGGGTGTCTTCATTGTCCCAATGTTGGACCCAAGCATAAAAAATATTACCACTTGTGAGCTTAAATAACACTAAAGCCTGAAATAAACCAAGTGAGCTACAGTGCCCATGGCACCATTTTTTTTAAGATGAGACTTCATCAGGCATTTTTGTGATTTACCTCCAACCCATTTCCTCAGCAAAGTTGATAGTTCACCAGTATTCTTCCAGGTTTTAATAAATTGTTGGGCAGTTCATGACGCAATTATATGGGTTTCAGATACATGAGAATCATGGTTGTTTAAGACATGAAAAGTAATGCATTGAATCATTCAAGATTGAAAGAATTATTGCCAGTTGAAACATATTCATCGCTGCCATACTGGTTCAATCAGAGGCTCTTGAGTATTTGCTTATTTAAACCCAAACAGTGACTTTTATCTTGGACAGGCAGTATATTTATGTATGTATGTGTGTCCTTTGCATATCTTGACAGCCATTCATCCAATCGACTTCACCCCTGGTGGGTGTATTGCTGAGGACCAAAGGAAGTGCAGTGCCAAGTTTTAAATTGTTGGGATGAGCGGTTCTAGGGAAAGCTGTGAGCCCTAATAAAGCTCAAGCAGCAAACGAATGCGCTCTGCACTTGTTAACCATAACTATCATCACATGGTAAAGTGGCAGTTTAAACAGTTTAGGCTACAGTCAATCATTTGGTCTTCTGAGGCTACTGTGCACTTGACAAGTGAAAATTTCTTACCCCAGTCGCCAGTCTTAAAATGAGTCAAATTAAACAACCACATTGCCGGATTTCTGAGCAAACATGCAACATACGTCACGTCTATATTATGTAGTAATAGTTGTTGATATTGACGTCCTATTTTGTTCTTGCAGTGTATCTCACAGTTTGTTTGGTCTTGATAGATTTTGCAGGAGAAATTCACCGAGTTTGCCTCAGAGACGGGTTCACTAGGTCAGGAGCGAGTAACAGCAGTTAACCAGATGGTGGACGAACTTATTGACTACGGACACGCAGACGCGGCCACTATTGCTGAATGGAAGGACGGGGTGAACGAGGCCTGGGCAGACTTGCTGGAACTCATGGAGACCCGGGGGCAGATGCTTGCAGCTTCACACCAGCTCCACAAATTCTTCTCCGACAGCCGGGAGGTACTGTGCTGCTATGATGAATAAAGTTTTCTCCGGCACCCCCTGTGATGAAATGTCACATTGCTCCATAAACCATCTTGCCGAACACTTTTTGCCATTTGTGTGACCAGAGGATTAGGGCAGGGTGTCTCATAATTTTGTGTGACTTTAAAGTAAGTTAATTACAGGGCTGTTCTAAACCAAAGTGGAGGTACAGTAATGATGAATCTTGACCTTTTTGGACTAAGGTCAAGTAAAGATTTTTTGAGCTTGGTGAAATAAATAAAATTTTACTGCTTTTAACTTTTAAAACCCTTTGAGCTCTTGGCTATTTTTTGCTTCTTTTCATGACCTTTGTTTCCGGCACCTGGAGCAGCAATGGAGAGGTACTACATGTATGCTAGAACTCTTTTCTTACATATTTGTTATTTTCCAGTACATCCTTGAGTTCTCATCACAGATTTATGACCATTCTGAATGGGACCTTTTATTAAAGGGATAGTTCACTTTTTTTGAAGTGGGGTTGTATGAGCTACAAATTGTCACTACTTGCATTAGATGCAGTAAAAGCTCTCTGATCTCCTCCAGGTAGCCGCACCAGGGCATAGTGCTGGGTGGAAATTTTTTGCCACTTTGTGAACGGAAACACAAAAACAGCGTATTTTCGAGAGGTCCTACCTGAAAATAATACACCATTTCAATTGGCTGTATTTAAAAAATTACAGCACTTCAGCTGCTTTGCTCTTGAACAAACCAACTGAAGTATTCCTCCGCGCAGCATCGTAGTTCACTGTGCGCTGTAGCGATCAGCTTTTGGGTCAGACTCTGAGCGGTTTGCGGCAAGTCGGATTTTCAATATATAGAATCACGTCTCAAATTAAAAAATAAAATAAAATCCTACAATAACCAGCACAGCAGATACACAATATGTGGCTGCGTAGACCCTATGCGATATCAATTTGTGCTGCAATGTTACATTAGACTTTTTCACAGGTGTTTCACTCTTTTACCTGATGCTTGGGTACAGCAGTGCTCTTCAGCGTGCACCGTTGAGATTTCCCTGAATGTAGCCTAACGAAATCCTCTTTGGAAAAATGAATACAGCAAACACGGAGTTCTTTTAGGGATACGGGTGGCGTATCAATATCCGTATTGATGCAACTAGCCACAGCTACAAGTACAATATTCCGCAAAAAGCTGTAAGTGCACCAGGACACAGCTTTGCTTTCACGTCCAAGAAAGCGTCAACCATTTTCGAAATATTTGCACAAGTTAAACGCTCGTCCGACCTCGCAACCGCAGTTAAGCCGCTTGCACACTGGGCTAGTTTTTCGCGCACAGATTACATTCAAAGTCAATGCGAAGACGTGAATTTTTGTGCAAGCAGCTTTACTGTGACCCAAACAGCTGATCGCTGTGAACTCGATGCGCCTCGCGCAGGAATACGTCAGTTGGTTAGTTCAAGAGCAACTGTGTTTTCCGAGCAGCTGAAGTGCTGTAATTTTTTTAAATATAGCGTTTGAAATGGTGTATTGTTTTCAGGTAGGACCTCTTTTAGGCCGCAAAAAATACGCTGTTTCTGTGTTTCCGTTCACAACAGTGTATCACGAAATTTCCACCCAGCACTATGCCCTGGTGCGGCTACCTGGAGGAGATCAGAGAGCTTTCTACTGCATCTAATGTAAGTAGTGGTAATTTGTAGCTCATACGACCCCACTTCAAAAAAAGTGAACTATCCCTTTAATGAGTGCTGTCAAAAAATGTAATGCGCGAAATGAAAGACATTAATGTAGAGTTTTTAATTGTAGTTTTTGCACTTATTGTAACTGTTCTATAGTACCCAGCTGACTATGACCTATTTTATTTTGCTTGAGGAATATAGAGTATGTATTTCAACTGATTTAGCAGATAATTAGAAGAAACAGCATTCCTATTTCTGCTGTTTTTTATTCATTCAAAATTATTCAATTTAAATAATAGACGTATACATCTTTGTTCAAAACTATGCACATCTTTTGCACACATTGCTCTCTCCACCACAGTTATTTAGCCTTTACATCACCTCTGCAGGTGTTGTGTCTTATAATTTGCGTAGTTTTGGCTATACGCAGAACAATTAGGCTATGAAGATGCTATGATCCAGACAAGGGACTGGATGCAGAGTCAGAGTACGATCCATTGAAGGGGTTTTATTGACAGTAATATGGTAATGACAGTGTTGGAGGGCCGAGAGTAGAATGAGGACATTTCCGTTCAGACTGGCGGGGGTAAGGGGTAAAGGGAGGCCAGTGGCTTCCCGGGGTAGATGTCAGATGGCAGGTTCAAAGGGTTTAGCAGGAACTCAGGCTCAATTCTGGAGACCGCTGAAGACTTGGGAGGTATTCCAAATAAACTGGGCAGAGGGACAGACTGAAGAGGCTGGTTAACAAGAGGGTAGTCTTGATCCTTTACATTGGGGAATAGGCTTGGGAGCCTGTTCCTATTAATAAGATTAAGAGGAGAACTTCCATATTTTACTATTATTAAAGATAACGGTAATTCCCGCAGATGATTAATTGTCAAACTAGGAAGATTACTGACTGGTTGCTAAAGGGAAAAAGCCCAGATAATGCAGCAACTCTGCAGATGCAAAGTAAGGTATATTTATATTTACACATATATATACACACACCCACACAAAGGGAACACACGGGAGTGGGGAACACAAATGCATTACACCTGGAGGGGGAGGAGCACACAAGATGCTAAACCAATTAAAGGAGACAGTACATTGAAACGACACGCAGGTTGCTGGATGGGAGGAGAAACAATGGGAATTCACACAAGGGTTGCAACAGAAGTTGTTTGACCTGGCTATGAACTTGTTTTCTGAAATCCTTATATCAAATAAAAAAATTGTACATCAAATAATGAGGCGCTGATTTTTTCCATTTCTGAATGGATTTACGGACACTGATGTGCAGTATATTGGGTATCATGATCTGAATAGGTAGAAAATCATCATCGGAAATGGTAGGTTTTGCAGAATCTTGTAATAGTTGAATGATCTCTGTGCGCTCTGGCATGACCAAGCTGCTGTGCTCAGAAAAAGCTGTGTTATTTTGGATGCATTTTATGTCCGCCATATTCAAAAGGAAAAAAATATAGGTTGTCTCGCTGAGATATGCAACGATTGTTTCAGGGGAGGGGAAACGCATTATGAAAAATTAACGTTAATGGTTGCTTGGGGCTTAAAGGGTCAATGAATTACTGTGGAAGAAATTTTACTCACTGTTTTTGGCTATGTAACACTGTTCTCGACAGGGTTCTAGTTCTGTTGGGTGTAACTAGTGAAAATGCTGTTTTTTTCCACCTTGCTGTCCTGTGGTGGACGACTTTTGCATGAGGATGATGATAAGGGACAAGAAGGAAATAAACGGGACTGTGACCATCCAGCTGCTGTTTGCTCTGTGTGTTTCAGATCCTGGTGCAGATTGAGGACAAACAAAGGAGGCTCCCAGAGGTGCAGGCAAGCCAGGGAAGCATGGCCAACACCAGCACCCTGCACAGGCTTATGCACACCTTCGAGCAAGACATACAGCTGCTTGTCACACAGGTGGGCAGGGCTTATTCCTCTTAATCCCTGTCACAGATGAGCTTTCGTACGATGGCCAGGGCTCACTTATTTTCATTCATCACTGTCAGGACTGAGCTGTCATTCAGGTGGACAGTGCTTATTCCCATCAATCACTGTCAAAGATGAGCCGGTGTCTTGTAAAATCTGGTCCCCCGCATAAAATCTGGTCACCCAACGTGACTAGCGTTGCATAATGCGCATCAAATGATGTGTCTTGCGAGATTATCGTATCACTGTTGAAATATCGTAGAAGTAATTGAATTGTGGCTGCATGCATGTGGTATACTGTAGCTTCATTTGCAAAATGGCCAGCTAGTTTGCTACACAGGTGCGCTAGCTAATCATGAAACAGTTCGTTATCACTTTAGCTAGCTCGTTAGCAATTATTATAGTAGAAGCAAACTGCTACCTTGCTAGCTTGCTTCTTTCATTTGCTAGCTAATCATTAAACAGTTCGTTATCACTTTAACTAGCTAGCTAGTTAACGATTATTATAGCAGAAGCGAACTGTTCCCTTATTAGCAAACCAGCTGGCTAGCTCATTACAGTGGTGTGCTAGCTTTTCATTAAATTGTTTGTCACGTTAGCTACCGATTAATACAGTAAAAGCGAACTGTGGCCTTATCAAGCTACCTAGCTTGTTACTTTAGTTCAAGCAAACAATTGTATAATGTCCGCTAACGTCTGGACTAATCATTGCATTTAAATGCTATGAATTGGCATATTCATTTCGAGAATACTTTGTTACTATGCAAATCACGTAAATGATTCAAATGACACGATTTGACACAAATTCATGTGCAATAGAGTAGTGAAGTGATGACGTCACGCTGGTGTTGGAAGTAAAAGTTCCCATTCATTTTTACAGACTTTTTGAAATATTCACTATTGAATCACTTCCCATTGTTTTCAAGCCTCCATCTTTTTCAAGTTTTTGCGTTATATTTCCGAGTAACAACAAATATGAATTTTCTTGACCAGTATCAGCTATAATTCAAATAATTGTAATTTTTTGCCACCATGCTAATCCTCTTTGTGGACTAAAAACCACATGTCCCATGATCCTCCTGATTCCTGGGCTGAAGGAGTTCAGGACGTGTTAGAAGTCTTCTGTCTCAAAATTTCCAGCACCTTGCCATAGCTATTTGTTTGCTTAATTAGTTAGCCAATCTACATTCTACTTGGTTACGCTTTACTTGCTTTCATTTTTGGCAATAAACAACAAATTTGATGTGATCATTTGCATCCATATACCCCGTAGGCTAATCTCGGAGTGAGCCGGCTCAAAAAATTAATCCGAGTTCGAGCAATGCCAGAAAGTGTCCTAACCTCATTATGAATTTCCATAGGGATTTTACTTCCGACACCAGAAGCTGAGTAGCTGTGACGTCATCACTTCACTGCTCTATATGCGACGAAAGTCACGTGGAGGGACCAGATTTTACACAACACCGTCACAGAGGAGGGAATGGCTTATTACTTTCCAATTTCTGTCAGACATCAGTTGTTATGCCAGTGGGCAGGGTTTATTCCCTGCTAGTCACCCTAAGACATGAGCAATCACACAGATAGATGAGGCCTATTCCCATCAATCACTGTCAGCGAAGAGCCCAGTTAAGTATTTTTGCTGCGGAAATCGCAAAATTATCGTGGTCCAACAAGACTTACACTTCTAGTTGGCCCATGCAAGGTGATGCACCTTGGCAAAATGAACAGGAAGAGCTGTGTGGTTTGGATGGCACAGGGCACTCACTCTTCCCTCCCCAGGTGAGGCAGCTGCAGGAGAGCGCCGCCCAGCTGAGAACTGTCTACGCCGGCGAGAAGGCCGAGGCTATCGCCACCAGGGAACAAGAAGTGATGCACCACTGGAAGGTGTTGCTGGCTTCCTGCGAGGAGTGTCGGGTGCAGATCACCACGGTTACAGACAAGCTGCGCTTCTTTGGCATGGTGCGTGACCTGATCACGTGGATGGAGAGCATCATCTGCCAGATTGGGACTGGGGAGAAGCCCAGGTGAGCTCACACCTCCAATGCTGTCCCAGCAAAAAAAGTCTTCAGTTTTTTTGTGTCAATGTAAGATTTTAATTACTGTTTGCTCATCAAGTGAATTTTGGTTGCCCCATTGGCAACTCATCCATCCGTCCATCATCTAACTTGCTTATTCTTGGTCAGGGTTGCTGAGAGGCAGAAGCCAATCTCAGCGTACAATGGGCAAGAGAGAGGAACTCAACCCGGACAGTTCGCCAATTGGCACTTATTGTAAGGAGTCAAAACGTCTTACCTCCCTGACAATATTTTTGAAAAAAGTGATGGAAACAAGAATTTAAGTCTAGATATAAGACTGAAGTACTTGTTGAGATTGACTTTCTTGCTGCTTGAAGTCACTCCCACACTTTCAGTGCAAAGCACTTGCTTTTTTTTACAAGTGGTCTATTCTTATGTAAAAACTTAAAATGTTATTATTTTTTCTCAAATGGAAAATGTTGGGTACCTTTAAGTCACTTTTTTGCTTTAAACTGGGTATTATTTTACCCCCCTGGCAAAAAAAAAAAAGAGTCAAATTGTCAAACCATATTGGAGCTATTTTTGTCTTACAGAAGAAGTCTGATTATAGAAATTAAATACTTTGAAAAGATTTTTTTTTTTTTTTTTGCTTTTTGGAGTGTTTACAGTTTACTGCAGTTCTAACCATGGCAGCGCGGCCTACAGATTTTTTTATGTTATTGTTGTTTCCGAGTAATTGTGTTTATAGAATACAGTAGTAAATTAATGAGGGAAAACATTCTTTACTGAAGTGCCATGATTTACTAAAAATTTTGCAAAATATATTTACTAGCTGTCTCATTCCTCTGAGTACTGTAGGCTCGGGCTGCATTGCAAAAAACATGTTTTAGGTTGGGCATACTGAAGAGCCTGAATGACCCATTGCGTTGAGTTTCTGAGTGAGTATTGTGTGCATCCTGCAGCAATTGGTTGTGAGTGTTTCCCTCTCTTGCCCCACTGTGGAGGTAAAACAGAAACGCTATTGAATGCCTTTTCCTGTATACTGCTAGATGCTGTGCAAGCACCGTTCACCATAGAAAGAAAGAACAACAGCTTTATATTCTTTCATGACGCATTGAATCTTTCTGCAACTGCATTTTTAATGGCTTTAAAAGAATGCCCATCTGATAAGGGATTTTTGAGATCAACGTTGCTTTTAGTTTTGGGGGAATTCGCCGATTACCCACAGGGGGACCAGTCATGAATTTTTGAGCTGGAATGGTAGGCCTTTTGGTGATGGGGACCTTTTCTTGATGTATTGTACACCAACATTACTGTGCAGTGGTACTGAAAAGTGATCCGTTGTCAACCGGATTTGTCCAGAAATGAACACTGATCAAATAAAGAATAAAAACAAATTACTTAATAAACATCGGAATTGTGTGTTGAACCACGGTTTAGTTAAGAACATCAAAATTGCAAAAAATAAATGAATAAATGATTAAGAAAACATCAGTGCTGTACATTGAATGACAGTCAAATACTGAACATTTAAATATCGTCAGTCAAAATGCAGGTTGTAATGCGAGGAACATAGCTCCTTGCATTTGCACCCACTAGGGAGCTTCTCTCGTCATAAATATTCCCGATTGTGCTAAAAAGCCTCTTGACGGAGATGGAGGAGGGTGGCTCGGTCAAAAGGGAGCACGATATTAAAGCTTGAAATTCTTTAAATGCAAAGATTAGCTTTCATTGTTTTATTTATTGTTTTGTTATTTGTTGCAATAAAAGCATTGGGCCATGACTGACTATCATCTGGCAGCTAGTACTCCCCCCTCTTCGAAACATTCATTAACACTAACAAGCTTGCTATCAAAACGGACGCCATCGATGCCTCAAATCGCTAATGTTAATTCCATAACTTAACTCGATACGAAAGTAAATGTCTCTGCTTCAGTTAGCCAAAATAGATGATAAAATACACGCTGTCGTAAGAATACATTTTATATCCGAATTGGAACTCATGAAAGATAACGTTAGCTAAGTGATGGCAGAGTGGCTAAGTAGCCAAGAGAACGCATCAAAGTGAGAAGCTGGATGCATCTCATGTAACCAAAGCTAAATGCATTTGGCGTTCACATCAAATGAACACGGTGACGCTATCTACAACCCCATTTCCAAAAAAGTTGGGATGCTGTGTAAAATGTGAATAAAAACAGAATGCTATGATTTCCAAATCATTTTAAATCTATATTTGGTCACACTTTAGATGAAGTGTTGCTCATAATGGCTTTATACAGCATGTATAAAGCCTTCATAAATGAGACATAATATCTTCATAAATCATACATAAGCAAATGTCATGCTTTGTAAAGGATGAAATAACACATTCCTATTCAGCATGTGATGCCAGATGTGACAATGACAATGTCACTTAGCTGATAGCGTCACCCTTTATAGCATTAAGCCACTAGCTAAGTGACATTGTCAGTTGTATCACATCTGGCATCACATGCACATGTTAATGGAAAGTGGTACGACTGCAAATTAGATGTTGAAATTGAGAAATTTTATTGTTTTTTTTTGTTTTTTTTTTTTTTAAATATGTACTCATTTTGAATTTGATGTCAGCAACAAGTTTCAAAAAAGTTGGGACTGGGGTATGTTTACCACTGTGTTGCATCACCTCCTCTTTTAACAACACTTGGAAAGTGTTAGGGAACTGAGGAGACCCAGCGCTTTAGGTTTGAAAACAAAATGTTTTCCCATTCTTGCTCAATATAGGATTTCAGCTGCTCAACACTTTATGGCCTCCTTTGTCATAGAACCCCAATTCGTGCTCTTTTAGATTGCACGGCACGGCATCTGTGATCTCCAAAAAGAATTTCCAATTTCGATTCATCTGGCCACAGAACAGTTTTCCATTCTGCTTCTGTCCATTTTAAATAAACTTTGGCCCAGAGAAGACGGCACTGTTTCTGGATTGTGTTCACACATGGCTTCATATTTGCAAGATACAGCTTTAGCTTGCATTTGTAAATTGCACAGCGAACTGTGTTCACAGACAATGATTTCTGGAAGTGTTCCTGAGCCCATGCAGTGTATTCCCGAGCAGAATCATGCCTGGTTTTAGTGCAGTGCCGCCTGAGGGCCTGAAGATCATGAGCATCCAATATTGACCTTTGGACTTGTCTCTAGCGCACAGAGATTTCTTGAGACTCTCTGAATCTTTTGATGATATTATGTACTGTAGATTCAAAGTCTTCGCAATTTTACATTGGGGAACATTTTTCTGAAATTGTTCCACAATTTTTAGATGCAGCTTTTAGCAGATTGGGGAATCTCTGTCCACCTTTTCTTCTGAGAGACTCTGCCTCTCTAAAATGCTCTTTCTACACCCAGTCATGTTACTAACCTGTTGCCAATGAACCTAATTAGTAGCAAAATGCTCCTCCAACTGTTTTTTTTTTATTAGTACTGCTTACTTTTCCAGCCTTTTGTTGCCCCTCTCCCAACTTTTTTGAGATGTGTTGCTGCCATCAAATTCAAAATGAGCTAATATTTTTCATGAAATGGTAAAATGTCTCACTCACAGCATCTGATGTGTTGTCTTTGTTCTACTGTGAATAAAATGTGGGTTTATGAGTTTTGCAAATCATTGCATTCTGTTTTTATTTACAATTTACACATCATCCCAACTTTTTTGGAATTGGGGTTGTATATCAATGGACCTTTTCCCTAGCCTCCCTTAGGGTCATCATATATTGTCATTATGGGGAAAGTAAGGGGGGAGTCTATGGGAAAAATAGTTAAATCCAAATGGAAACTTTTTATTTGGACAGGCAGTGTGCCTAAAACAATCGCAATAGCGTCCAAGGATTTATTTATTCTATCAAAGGAACTAGTCTAGAAACTGATATTACAGCCATTTGTATAGACCTCTCGTATTATTTTTTTGTAATGCACAACAATTCATTTTAACTTGATTAAGCTGCAGTATCCACTGTCATTAGTGGCTGATTTTATGATTTTCATGAAGATAAAAACCATTTGATGCAATTGTTTTGGTACATCCTAAACAGAGAGGTCAGATGTAACTGGATAGATGTTACTGTAGTTTTAATGTTTGGAACACATATGGGTCATTGTCATTCTCTGAAACTGGTACCTAAAAGTGGGACACTGGGGTGAAAAATTCAAAATGCCACAATTCAGGTGTATTTCAGTGCATTTCCATCTAGATTTACCATAGATTCATGAGCAATTGCTATAAAGACAGTACGAGAACTATTACATGCACGTAACAGCACATTTATTAGTAATGAACAGAGAAAAATCCGTATGTAACCTTGACACCAAACTAACAGTAGAAGGAGTCGAAGGAAAACTTTGAAAATGGATTCAACACATGCACATCACAGCACTTTGTTAAAGGGGACCTATTATGCTACATTTCCAAGTTTATATTTTGATCTTGGACTCCCCTAGAGTACTCCTGATCGTTCTAAGTCCAAAAAAGGGTCCTTATTTAGCTCATACTGCCATCCTCAAAAAACCCCATTTGTAGTCCATTGCAGTCTCTGCCTGAAATGCCTTGTTTGGGCGGCTCTTCCGCTAAGGCCCCCCTCCCAAGGTGCCCACTTTCTTCTGATTGGCCAGCTCTGTGGAGGGCGGAGCTGGGTGGGACTCAGCAGACCGCAGTTTTCCGGGTCCATCTCCCTAGTGTGAAACGTGAGACGCGTCTGCCATCTGAGCTGAGGAATTCTGCAGTCGAACGCTGTACATGTGTATAGATCTAATGAAATGAACTTGTTCTAATAAACGCAGCGGCGAAAGTGGAGGACGCAGTGCGAAAGTCTGGCAGCTCAAGCTCGAATTTGCTATCTATCTACGGCTTCTGTGGTGAGTACACCGGTATTTCCACTCTATAGCTAGGATTGAGGGAAAGCTAGAATCCACCCCATACAGACACATTTGTAGAATGGGTCAACATACCCAAGTGTAGACCGGAGACCGTAGAAATCCGGTGGGTCTGAGTTTAGAGGGAAACATGGACAGTGAGGAGCAGCAAAAAGTGGACCAACAACTTATGGACTGCTTAGGTGTGTATTATAAGGACCTGCTGGTTCGTGTGCATAACTGTGGTGTGTCGTTAGCGTGGAGTAACGAAAAGCTTCTGTGCTGGTATATGACGGAGGGGCGAAAGCTCCAGGCTAAACGGCCTTTTCGGAAATTGCGACAGATTATATTGAAAGTCAATGCATTGTCTTTGCATTGACTTTGAATGTAATCTGTGGCGCGAAAAATTTGTTTCGCGTCCGGTGTGAAAGCGGCTTAATGCGCCCATAACGCGTGTATTCGCGTCTTTTCGTTGACTTTTAATGTAATCTGTCGCGCAAAAAATTTGTTTCGCGTCAAATGTGAAAGCAGCTTTATGGATAGTACGCGACAGCTAGAGAGAGCTCCGGTTATGCTATGAACATAATACCGTAAGTTCCATTAGCGTGGACAGTTGCTTATGTGGAACTAGCGAATCGATAACTTCTACAAGAAAGAATTTCCTATTCAATCTCCACCTTTTTTGGCTTTTTATTTGCCAGAAGAATTTCTAAAGGGGGATGAAATTATGCCACGGCAGTGCAGAGAAATCATTTGTTATACCAGACACGTTACAGCTTGTGCGTTTCGCAATTGCTTTCACGGTAGCATCAGAGAGATAGCCCAGATATTGGTGAAGTATCCGGCTGATCCCGGTCATGGATAAGTGAAGCGATCGCAAGCAGCCGTAAACAAACCCAAACACGTATCCCAAGCTCTGCAAAACTTACGTCTGGTCTAACTGCAGCCTTTTCAGCCCAACTTCGCAGACACATACAGCGCCTCTCCGGTTAGCTTCAACTGTAGTGGCTACAATCGGGCAACGTTATGATGAAACTGCCACATTGATGCTTACCGAAGTAACACAAGCATACCGATCAGAATTACTGCATATAAGTTAACCAGGAGCATTTTTAAGTAGCACAACACACAAACTAACATGCAGTAGCTGGTAACCGAGCATTCATAACAACCACAGAGACAAACCCTTGCAATACAGGTTTTACAGACAGCAAGGTCCGTTACCGTGAACAGTTGTACCAAGCATCCAAATTACAAACAGGTATAAAAAGTTAGCTTCAAATGAGGTTTATGTTCACACACCTTCTGTTGAATGTCCCCTGATATTATAAATATTGCATATTTAGGACACAAACATTAGCAACAGTAACTTGGCTATGTTAGCCGCAGTGCTACAGCCACAATCAACAGGCCATCACGTTAGGTAGGCACATGCCATGAAAGCAACTTACAGCTTCTCCATCTGTGAGTCACAGACAGTCGCGACCGATACAGGCTTTATCTTCAGATATTTTACAAAGCCTGCATTTGAGGTCAGTTGTTAGTGCTAACTATCGTTAGCGGTCTTGCTAGCCACCCGTAACACGTTCGCTTCACTTACATTATTTGCCGTTATATCGTTACTTACGGCTTGTGGCTCCGAGCGCTTGATCGATGCAACTGCTTCAGGTTTGAGAAGCAGCTGAAACGCTTATCCAGCGTCGAACTATCCTTTATTGACAAAGCTGTCTTTTGTGAAATGCTGAGCACAAACAGCAAACGTCCCCTTTGGCCGTGGCTGTTTGCAGCCAGCAAATAAAAGAGCTACCCACTGATTTCTGCGGGCATCGTCTTTTGGAAGAAAAATGGGTGCTTTTCTTCGCGTCCAAAAATAAACGGACAAGTAGCTTTGGAAGAGATACTTTGAGAAGCAGCTGAAACGCTTAGCCAGCGTCAAATTATCCTTTATTGACAAAGCTGTCTTTGGTGAAATACTGAGCACAAACAGCTAACGCCCTTTTGGCCGTGGCTGTTTGCCACCAGCAAACAAAAAAGCTGCCCACTGATTTCTGGTGGCATCGTCTTTTGGAAGAGAAATGGGTGCTTTTCTTCGCGTCCAAAAATAAACGGGCAAGCAGCTTTGGGAGAGATACTGACAAAGCTGCACCTCAAATGATCTGCAGTTCTTCTTTTGTATTTCCAAAAGTGTAGACGCTACTAAGGCATAGCATGATTCGTGGTTATTTGTGCCTGCTAGAATAGTTTCCGATGTGGGCAGGTCCAGCGCCGTGATTAGCTCTGGCTAGGTCTGTATTAATTGGACGGCACAACCTGACGACAGGTTTTGCCCAGATCTCGTGAAGATCTCAGGACGAGCTGTTCAGAGAGGAAATCACATTCAGGAAATCACGTTCTTGGATTACGTCAAAACCCCTGTGTTTAGAAACTTTTCAGTGGTTGAGTATGGACATCCAACATTATAACATTACTGATATGTATTAAAAGAAGGATCAGCATAATAGGTCCCCTTTAAGAAACAACAACATAACTACTGAAAATTCAGAAAAAAGGATGGAAAAGTTTGCAGTAAAAATAAGAATTTCAACATGGCGAGTCAGTTAATTGGGCAGATTTTGACCATCTAAAATTTGAAACTCTGTCACAAGAACACATCAATGTAAAATCTTTCTAATGCCACTGTACTGTGTCCCATTTGTCACCCTCAAATGGTCTTATCTTGTTCAGAAGTAAAAAATGGTTCATTTTCACACAGCCTGCCAGTATTTGGAGATGTTTCGTGCGTAACATGGACACCAGGTAGCATTGTGTCTCTCTGTAGTTCTGTTACGTACGGAACAACATTGAGGAATCGGTTTTGATATTTCAAATGACAAATTAATTTCGTTCTGCATAAGAAGTGAACTATAAAAACAATTAAAAAATGAGATGTAACAAAAAAGAACGTGAACAACCAGTGGTGTGTGACAAAGTTCGATCCGTACATAACACAGACTCAATACACAGCGATGTCCACTATACTGAGAAGTGCATTCTCATTAGCCAGACATGTGAGGAAAACATTGGCATAATTCACCAAATGTTCCACTTTTACACAGATATCAACAGAGGTGTATAAAGTCCTGGAAAAAATAACTAAATAAAAGTAGAAATACCTTAACTGAAAGTTACTTTGGTAAAAGTTGAAGTCACCCATAAGAAAATTACTTGAGTAAAAGTCTTGAAGTAGCTCACATTAAATGTACTTAAGTACCAAAAGTATCTTGTGATAAAATGTACTTAAGTATCAAAAGTGCACAAAGTATTTTTCATAGTATGCATAGAAAGAAGCAAAGCAACCATGCATTGTTCTCTCCTCATGCTCTTTAATCAATTTTCAGGTGAATGAAAGATACGGTATTCAAAAAACAAACAGGCAGTCTCTCCTTTATATACTTCTTCTACTTCTTCTTCAAGTTTATTGGCATTTAAAAAAAAACACTGTAATTGACTATAATTGTTAGTAGAATTACATAGTATCAATACCATGTTGAATTTTTGCTTCAGAAAACTGATTTTTCTGAACTACTAATTGTGATACCGTTGGCTCACTGTAGCTGAAGTGGTTGCAACAGAGGACATCGATTTTTTCTGTAGCAAAAGATAATTTTTTTTAACTGCTGGACAGATACTATGGGCAAGTATATTGAGCAGTTTGCACATCAGGCTTAGCTGAGGAGTTTAATTCAGGCAACTCCTGAAAAACAGGGATTGGAGTGAACTCATCCATTCTAAACCGTGCTTGAGCTCGCTTGCTTGTGAATATTCAATAAGTGATCCAGGAGTGCCATCTTGTGATAGAATATTGTTCTACATGCATAAATTTGCAGCTCCATGTCCGCTGGCGGACATGATCTGCACAAAGCGCTTAAGATACCCTGCCGAGCACCGTTGTTCTTCTCGAACACGCCACATCCAGATAATCCTTAAATGATGAATTACATTCATATTTTAATTTGTAACCAGTACCGAGGTGGTCAGTGTCAAAGTTACAAAGTAAAAGTATACTTTTTATCTTTTAAATGTAGTAGAGTAAAAGTAAAAGTCCCGGTTAAAAAAAAAACTCAAGTAAAGTACAAATCCTCAAAAAAAACTACTTAAGTACAATACACCTTGGATATCAAAGTACAAAACCCTTTCTACAACACCTTACCATTATTCCCGTGTAATTGGCAATACAACCGACGTAACTTTGGTTTCGGGCGTTACAAGAGGGACACAATGAATTTATGCAGCCGAAAATTGAAATCTGCATCACAATGGCGGCTGTTCACGGTCCCGAAGTCATGTGACCAGCCTGATGTCGGAAATCGTGCTGGTCCAGTTGTCGTAAAAGGAACTTCCTAGTCTTGAATTTGAAATGAATTTCCCGACGTAACGGATAGTAATGAATAAGTTAATTGCAGGTAGAGGTATTTTGACTACGTGTCCTATAAATGTACATTGTGTAGTGTTTAATTGATAGAAAGCATGCTGCAAATGCAAAACTACCTGTTGATGGTAAAAATGTACTGTGATCGGTACGTAACTGCAGTGGACACGACAGGTTACGCACGGAACGGTAAATTGAGGCCGGATGGTCAAGCTGCAAGTAATGAAGAGAGAACAAAATCAACGTTGGATGTAAATTTCGGTATCAGATCTTTATTTTAAGCTCAACTACATGTGTTGGGAGATATATTTTCAATAACAGCATTGGGTGGAAGTTTAGTAATAGAACATGTCCCAATTTTCATCCACCATTTCAACCAGTTTTCGAATAAAAAATCCAATGTTATTTTCTTTGCTGAATGTATCGTAATATTTTTTTCTGTCTAGTCGAACATGTCCATGTGAGGTATTTTGGGCAAGGATATTGGTTTAAATTCAATAACATTTACTGGAAAAATGAACTTGCAAAGTAAAGCATGTAATATTGACCCATTTTCAGAGAATAACCCATATGAAAGTCTTCTCGTGGTTTCAGCATTTATAAAAATGAAATGATGAACAGCATAACGGTCACAAGCTAAAGATATTAAGCCTTCAAAAATTGTGGTTACTCAATGATCTAGTGCTTCTGGCAATTATATAAAACCATTGCTCTTTCCGTTTATGGTGAAATCAATTAGCATAGCAACCAGTAGTATACCTGGAAAAGGCATTCAATTGTTTTTCCATTTCACCTCCTTATGCTTGCCAATATTGCTTGTAGCTGACCCCCTGGAACACTTTCATGATGGATGGATGGATGGATGGAAGGTTGGATGAATGACCCTCCAAGTATGTAACTGGAATTTAGGTCTGATTAACAATCAATCTCATTTCACTTTCTTGGGAAATGAGGAGGATTTCAGTCCCAAGTCCCGGCATGGCTGCAATATCATTAGTCCAACTATTAGCCCCTTGAGCAAGGCCCCTGAGTCCACACTGCCCAAGGGGGATTGGGCTCCTCTAATTCAACTTATTCCAAACAATTATAAGTTGATTTGGTTAAGAACATGAGCTTAGTCACTGTAATGCAAAGGGAAGCTAAGCGCTGCACCTCTCCTCCTCACCCTTTCAGAGATGTGTCCTCTGTGGAGGTGCTGATGAACTATCACCAGAGTCTGAAGAGTGAGGTCGAGGCTCGCAGCAGGAATGTCTTTCAGTGCGTTGAACTGGGGAAGACCCTGCTTGCTGCCCGCAATCCAGCATCAGAGGAGGTGAACATCCCCAAGCATCGACAGCCACCGCCCTCACCTATCTCATTGCCGGCGCCGGCTCGCAGAAAAAGATACTTTGGCGTTCTAGTTTGAGCAAACTTGCTCACATGTACTATGTTGTAACGATCATATTGAGGAGGGGAATTTAACAGGATTTATTTTTTGGAGCTTTGTGCATTTCAGCCATTGGTAGAATAGCACATTTAGTTAGCTTGTCTTTTTTTGTGGCTCTAAATGGTCTTTGTTGTTTGCAGATCAAGGACAAGCTGGAAAGGGTGATTGCCAAGCAGACGGAGCTTACCCAGAAATGGGATAGGCACTGGGAAGAGCTACAACACAGTGAGTCCATGTCCCACTGTGGGAATAGAATTCTCACTGTCTTTAAAGGTCCCATATTATACTGTATTTAGTCGTTCAAAACATCCAATGGGTCTTTAAACTAATGTTAAGAATTCAGTTGCAAATAAAACCACACAGATCCAGGCCATGTGAGACCTCTTCTCTCACCCCGTCTGTGCCGGCCTGAAACATGAGCTGTTTTGAGTGGGTGGGGTGGCTATGCTAATGAGGCACTGCTCTGATTGGCTGCCTGGCCGCTTCGATTGCGGGGGAGGTTGCAGACCCGAAAAACCAGGAAACCAAGATGGCAGGTATTTCAGGACAGCTCTCCGCAGCATCTATTGATGTAAGACCGTACATGTATGATCCCGAGTTCGACTCCGAACAGGAGGAGGAAGCAATTTAAGTGTTGCAGCAACGTTTACAGCAGGATGTCAATGAATGGCAAGTTGAAATTTTAGTGGTTTGCTCATACTGTCTCACCTTGCATGCATGTGGTTGTAGATGTACTGTTATATAGTAGGGGTGTAACGATTCTGAATCGCAGTTTTTTTAAAGCGTAGTAACACCACCTGCTACCATGGGGCGAACATCCAAGCTTTCTCGTTTCCTTTATTAACCCCCGTGCTGTCCTGAACGAAAGTGCCAAACTTCAAAGGGCATGGGAAATGCTTCCGGAAAAAACTTGACTGACATCAGTATTGTTCGGCTACGTGCTGAAAGGAGCCAAGCAAATGAAAACAGAATCGTCTCCTATTAACCAATTAGGCAGCTCTAAGAAAAGTAAACCTCTTCCGGTTTACTTTTCTTGATTAGCAATCAAATGGTGGATTTGTTTACTCTTTAAGTTGAATGAGTTGAGCTGTTTATTAAGACAACATGTTTGATTGCTGCATTTTGAAATTTAAATGGCCATAGAACAGCACAGATTTCATCTGCATTTCAGAATGTTTTCCACCTTTGTGTGTTTTTTAGACGCTTGAAATCCAGGGCGATCTTATAGCAAATCTGTTTTAAATTAATCTTGAATAATGTCCTAAAATGCTACAATGAGAGATGTAATTCAGAGGAAGATTTTTTTCTAATTATTCAAATTATTAGCATTCTTTCAATCTAACACCTTAGCCCAGTTAGGTGTGTCTGCTTTTCACCATCACATCTTAAAGGGCATCTAAAGTTGATTCCCATTGTTTTTGTTTATCGGCCAATCAGCGAGCCGCACCTGCACAAACAAACCGAAATAGAAGTATTATCTACGCATGTACACAAAACATTGGTTTATATGAATGAAATTGGTCATGTGACAATGCAAGATGTCAACAAAAGCAAGTGATTTGTTTGTAAACATTGGACGTTCAACATCCTGTCTGAGAATCAACTTTTGATGCCCTTTAATTGTTATAGGCTACTGGCTAAATTGCTTGATTGTTTTTTAGGCCAAGTACGCGGGAGCAGATTTAGGGAAGGGCAGAGCACCGGCAATTAGCGAAATCTAAACTCAGGCTTCTTCCCAACGGCATTTTAAGTCATTTAAGCTGCTTCAGGTGTGTATGTTTCAAGAAATTACACGCGACTGCCTACACACCCCATGACGGCAAGTGGTCTCATCATACTTAAAAAAAATCTTCGTTCAACATCGCCACATCCCAACTCTGCATTTCATCTCTCATTGTAGTATTTTTAGGAGATCTATAATGATAAAATAAAAATAAAGAGATGTATTTTCAGATCGCCCTGGATTTCAAGCGTCTAAAAATACACAAGGTGGAAAACATTCTGTAAAGCGGATGAAATGTGAAAGTGAGATATAAATGATCATAATCGCACTAAGTGGCCAAATACGCGTTCTTGCAAATCTGTGCTGTTCTATGGCCATTTAACTTTCAGAATGCTGCAATCAAACATGGTATCTTATCTTTATCTTATCAACTCTACTCATTCAGCAAAGTAAATAAGCAAATCTCCTATTTGATTTCTAATTCAGCAAAGTAAAAAGGGACAGGATTAGAGTAACCTAATTGGTTAAAAGGAGATGATTCTGTAGACCTTTACTTGGCTCCGTGCAGCATGTCGCCGAAAATACTAATGTCAGTCAAGTTTTTTTTTCAGGAAGCATTTCTCACGCCCTTTGATGTTTGACACTTTCGTTCAAGACTGCGTCGGGTTTAAAGGACCAGTATGTGAGATCTAGATTATAGATTGCAACCAAATGAACAATCCCTTTCTCAGAGAACCTACAGTGGCCACAAAACTTGCAAAAACGCGAAAGGCGCGCTCTCGTGTCAGTGCTTTATTTAATTACTTTTTTCCCATTCTGGGCTACTGCAGAAACATGGCGGTGCAAAATGGCGAGCTCCGTGGAAGAGGACCCGCTCTCTCTGTTGATATAAAGGGCTCATTCTGGATAAAAGAAAACACTATGATTCTTATTTTCAGGAAATAATTCATTGATGAAAATGTGCTTTTGAATATTATATTCCATTCCTGCCAGTTATTCAGCCAGATTGTCCATCTAAATCTTATACACTGGTCCTTTAATAAAGGATAAGGGAAAGCTCGGATGTTCACCCCATGGCGGCAGGCGGTGGTACTACGCATTAAAAAAAGCGCGGTTCAGAATCGTTACACCCCCATTATATAGTCATGTTATTTACCCACTTAGCTATCCGGAAGAAACTTTGCTAAAAGCTCCTCTTGACCTTTTCTACCAAAACGAAACACAATTCCGACACCAAGCTACTAAATGAGTTCGTAACAAAAACACACAAACTGTACGCGTTGCTTATGTGGAGCTCGCGAAACAGTAACTTCTGCGGGCAAAAAATCCATATCCGACCTCCACTTTTTTCAGCTTTTTATTAGCCAGAACAATTTTCAAAGGTGGATGAAATTCCGCCATGGCAATGCAAAGAAATCTTTTTTCATACCAGACACATTATAGTGCGTTTCGCGATTGCTTTCACCGTGATAGGATCAGAGAGCTAGCCCACACCACGGCAAAGTACCCGGCTTTCTCAGCAGCAGTAAACAAACACGTGCCCTGAGCTCCACAAAGCCTACGTCTGGTCTAACTGCAGGCTTATCAGCCCAACTTTGCAGACAGGCACAACACCTCTCCGGTTAGCTTCAACTGTAGCGGCGATGGTCAGGTAACGTTATGATGAAGCTACCACCTTGATGCTAACCTAAGTAAAACAAGCATACCAATCTCAATTACTGCATATATGTTAACCAGGAGCATTTTCAAATAGCATGGAATGTGAACTAACATGCGGTAGTAACCAAGCGGTCATAACAACGAATGAGACAAACGTTACCCTGCAATGCAGGTTTTACAGACAGTAAGTTCTGTTACCGTGAACAGTTGTACCAAGCATCCAAATTACAAACAAGTGTAAAAAGTTAGCTTCAAATGAGGTTTATGTTCACGCACCTCTGTTGAAAGTCTCCTGGTATTATTTACTCTTGCATATTTTGGACAAACAGTAGCAGCAGTAACTTAGCTACGTCAACCACAGTGCTACAGCCACATTCAACAGGCTGTCACGTTAGGTAGGCTTATGCATTAAAGCAACACGAAATGGTAAAACTTACAGCTTCAGCGTCTGTCGTTGAGTCACGGACAGTTGGTACCGATCCAGGCTTTATCTTCAGATATTTTACAAAGCCTGCGTTTGAGGCCAATTGTCAGTGCTAACTATCGTTAGCGGTCCTGCTAGGCACCCATAATACATTAGCTTCACTTAAATTATTTGCTGTCATATCATTACTGAGAGCTTGTGGCTCCAAGCTCTTGATCGATGCAACTGCTCCGGGTTTGAGAAGCAGCTGAGACGCATGTCCAGCGTCGAATTATCCTTTATTGACAAAGATGTCTTCGGTGAAATACCGAGCACAAACAGCTAACAATATGGCTCTTTGCCGCCAGCAAACAAAAAAAGCTACCCACTGATTTCTGGTGGCATCGTCTTTTGGAAGAGCTTTTTTTTTTGCTTTTTTTTTCGCATTAAAAAAAAAACGTACGAACAGCTTTGGGAGACATACTGATAAATCCACACATAAATGATTTGTGCTCGTTTGTGTCTGATAGAATAGATTCTGGAGTGGGCAGGTCCAGTGCCGTGATTGGCTCTGGCCTGGTCTGTCCTGATTGGATGCAACAACCTGACGTCAGGTTTTGCAGAAATCTCGTAAAGATCTCGGGACGGGTTGTTCAGAGAGGAAATCACGTTCAGGAAATCACGTTCTCGGATTATGGCAAAACCCCTGAATCTTATGTTCAGAAACTTTACAGAAGTTGAGTATGGATATCCAATATTATTACATTACATTTATGTATTAAAAGAAGGATCAGCATAATAGGGGACCTTTAAATGTCAGAGGCTTTAACCCCAACAACCAGTCAGTCAGCCAGCCCAGGTGTTATTGATACATTATATGACCAAAACCATGCAGACACCTGCTCATCTAATATCTCATTCCAGATTCATAAGGATTAGAATGGAGCCCCCCCCCCGCTTCCCCTTTTCTGCCATTAATTGTCTCTATTATTTTGAGATGGATTTTCAGTAGATATTGGAACATTGCTGCAGGGATTTGCTGCAATTCGAACCCAAACGGCTTTACTGAGGTCAAACAGTGATGCTTGGTGATAAGGCCCGTTCCGGAGTCAGCTTTCAAGTTGATCAGTGGAGTTACTTTTTTTCAAATCTGAATATTGGCTTGGGGAATACCACATGTCTGTATGACTAGCTAAAGGGACATTTTTCGTCAAAGTAAATTCAGATGTACTGAGTCAAGCTCTGGTTAAAATTCCTGCTAATACACATTGACAGCTGGAGTGTCTGATGACTGGGCTGTGGGTTTACTTCAGTGAGTACATTCATGCTCCCTGTGAAGAAAAGGGCTTCTTCTGGAGCAGATTTTTTGGTTATCTGTAATGTTTACCGCTGAAATCTATTGTTCAATAATTTAGAATGTTTGGCATGCAGTGACCCACGGTACTGATGCTGGGAGTTATACTGACTTGGAACGACATGCTACTGAATTGTTATTGCGTATCTGAGTTCACCATCAGAACGCCACTGTCTCTATGTGGATTCAGTCAATACTTAACTCGCCCTTTCAATTGTGAGGAACTGTTTTCCATTTCTTCGGAAGTCAACTTTACAAAAGTAGTTTTTGAAATGATGCCCTTAAACTCAATTCAATTCATATTTAAAGTTTGTGAAAAATACCATTTGGATCTCAGACTGATTGAGATGTTATACCTGGTGATGTGCTCTCTGTTGCCCCCTGCAGTGCTGGAGGTGCACCAGTTTGCTCAGGAGGCGGTGGTTGCAGAGGCCTGGCTCACAGCACAGGAGCCCTTCATCACCAGCAAAGAGCTGGGTGGCAGCGTTGATGAGGTGGAGCAGCTGATTCGCCGGCACGAGGCCTTCCGCAAGGCCGCGGCCACCTGGGAGGAGCGTTTCAGCTCACTGCGGCGACTCACCACCGTACGTCCCTCAGTAAACCCTCCCCCAGACCCAGCCTCCTGTCCGAGTTGACTGGACTCCCAGATCATTCCTGTTTCTTTAGTCCTGCAATAATTACTGGAGGTCTGCTTGACTCCATATCTGTCCAGCAGCATATTTCTCAACATTATCTAGGATGCCATTTCAATCTATAGTGGATGTGTATTTAGGTGCATACTGGAGCTGTGATTAGGTACCTATTGAAGCTGTATTTAGTTGCATATTGGAACTGTGATCAGGTAAATATTAAAACTGTATTTAGATGCATACTGGAACTGTGATTAGGTGCATATTGAAGCTGCAGTTTGGTGCATACTGAAACTTTGATTAGGTACATATTGAAGCTGTATTTAAGTGCATAATAAAGCTTGGCAAACTTGGGACTCTGGAGAGATTCACAGAGTTTATTAAATGCAGACACAGGGTCAAACAATTTGATTATTTAACACACAGGAGGATTGCAGTGTCAGGACAGTAGGCAGAATCAGTGTCGATAAACAGACAGTAGGCCAATAACCAGGCAGGCAGAATGCAGTACAATGGAGCGGGCAAGATCATAAGCTGTATAACAAGCAATAATTTATAACCAAAACCATTCAGATACTGAGGGCAATCCAAACTCTTAAGACAGTGTAGTAAAGGATCAAACCCGGGAACCAGACAGTAGAAATACAGGGCTTATAAGTAACTGATAAAACACAGAGACAGACTCGCAACAGGAACTAAAACTGAGGGAAATAATCAGGGCAACTATCACCGGTGAGACACTGGGGAACAGAGCATATGAGGGCATGGCTACAAACAAGGAAATGGCTGACAGTAATTGCGTAGAGTGGGGAGGGTTAGTGGGGAGCAGGAACAAAACAAAAGCACGTGGAGCAAGGAAATGGAGAAAACAACAACAAACAGAATCATATAAAAAAAACTCCAAATAAAATGAAAAATAAAATAAATAAGTTACGGAACACTGACAGAGCTGTGATCAGGTACATATTAAAGCTGTATTTAGGTTCATGATACAGCTGTGATTTGGTAAATGTTGAATTAGTATTTAGGTGCATATTGGAGCTGTGGTTAGTTACATTTTGAAGCTGTGTTTAGGTGCATATTAGAGCTATGATTGGGTGCATGTTGATGTAAATGTAAATTTATGTGAAAAGGTACATATTGAGTCTGTATTTTCATGCATATTGGAGGTGTGAATAGTTTCATATCAGAGCTATATGTAGTTGTAAGTCCAGTAGTTGGGTTGGCTCTGATGCGTTTTTGGTGTCTCCTCAGGTTGAGAAGTTGAAGGCAGAGCAGAGTAAGCTGCCGCCTACACCGCTGTTAGGGCGCAAGGTGTTTTTAGACCCTCAGGAGACGTCCCCGGCCCGGAGCACTACCTCTTCCCTACTGCGGCAGACCATCTACGAGCAGCCAGAGCCCTCGGGTGAGAGGCCACCTCCAGAGGCCCCCACGTCCTCTGTATCCCGGAGGTTAGGCTCCACAGTGACCAGCTACACACCCGTGATGAATGGCTCCAGCTATCGTGGGCTGGATGCGCGAGGGGCTGGGGTCACGGTGGCCGCTGCAGAGGTAAAGGTGGGCTATGGAAGACAGGACCTGAAACCAGACCGCATTCACCCCAAGATTGACCACATTCACGAGGCAGTGCGCCCCCTACTGGATATGGAGAGGGAGAAGGAGAGGGTCCGAGAGAGGGAGAGAGAGAAGGAGCGGGAAAGAGAGGCTATGGCAGCGCCTGCAGTGGTGGTTGCCGAGGTGGTGACAAGGGAGCGGGAGCTGCTGAACGGCGAGTCGCCCCGGGCCAGCCGCTCGGACCCACAAATGGACCAATACCGGCGGGAGAGGCGGCTGGAGAGGGAAGCGTCCAGCGAGCTGGAGATCCAGGCACGGAGAGATGAGCTGCCTCAGGAAGTGTGGCGGGAGCGCCGGGAACGGCGGCTGGAACGCCAGACCTCCAGTGAACAGGAAGGCTACCCCCACGAGAGCCGGCAGAGAGACCGCAGACGGCTGGAGAGGCAGGAGTCCAGCGAGCAGGAGACTGGCCGAGACCAGTCAGACAGACGATCAGGAGGGTGAGTGCACATGCTCACGCATAATCGCACAGTAGCGGCAACCAGGGATTTCAATCTTCAGTGACTGTTGAATTTCTACTTTCAACGCTGGCTCTACATTTTAAATTGAGAAGAAAAATATGAAAAATTTGAACAGAATATCAGAAGTAAATTGAATTGCAGCAAAAGAGAGAGTGTCTCTTTCAGCTCATTTGAGCTGAATTGACTCATACTGAATCAGTACTGAACTGATTTGGATCGTATTTTTAAGCGTGTCTTCTGTATCAAGACCATATATCAACCTGGGTGTTGAATGTTCTGAGTGAAGATTCCACCATCTAATAGACAGTTAAATAATAAATAGTGTATTTAAATTCAAAGGAGTACTAAGTTAGAGTTCAGACTGTCAGCCTTGAGTAAACTGTGGGCTTGTTAGCCTGAAATCCATCCGTATCCAGCTTTGGTCGCTCCCAACGGTCACTTGCCGATACGTCTGACCTCAGTCGGTAGGCTAGCATTTGACTTTCAAATATTCGCACAAAATCCATGCGAGAACTCTGATTGGCTTCGAGACCTGTGTCTCTCTCAGCAGCGGTCACGTAACATCTGGCAATACAGAAATACAGTGTGGACTGCGGGAAACTACGAATTAAACTTTCAGATTGAAATAATGCTTGTGTTTATATGTTCAGTGATACTGTTATTGCCATCGATGTTTAATTGTTTTTAAAGGGAAAAGGAATATATTTGATTGCTATGATCTTGCACTGGATTGATATCAGATATTAAACAAGCGGGGAAAAGCGGCAAAATAAGGCGCAAAAATTAAATGTGAAGCGTATCTTGCTTTGGCCATCCATGTTTAAAATGACGAAACATTGTTCAGCAATAGGTTGCAATAATAGGAACAAGCTATCCCTCTTCTCTTTTCCGAAGAAAGTAGACAGGCAAGGAATAAATAAGCAACTCTTGTATTACATACCAGCTTCAGAGGCTTAACCTAGCTGATGCAATGCCCTTCAAGCTATAGCTAATGCCAATTACAGTGAAATGCGTTACGTAATTTGAGTATTATTTAATTTAGCCTTTATTATACCGGGGAATCCCACTGAAATAAACAAAATGCAGATATGGCCAAACATTATCCTGTTCAAAACCTAACAACCACTCCAAGAGTAAACACTAGCAAGCCACAATCTAATTTTCAATCTCATGTGAAATAACGTTCACGAATGCCGTAGCTGGCCATCTAACTCATATTCGTAATGCTGAGTAGAGCCGTTAGCTGTGTTGTAAAATGCCTGATGTAGCAAAGTAAAAAGAAATATACACGCAACATGCAGATATAAGATAGATACTTGTATATCCCAACGTTTAATTGCTCGCCTACTTAGCTACCACTTCTGACAACAAGATGCGACGGATAACCCGGACAGCATTCATTCTGCAAATGGCGCCACGCGATTGGTAGTTCTCGCCAAAAGGTCACCCAATCAGCCAAGAGCAGAAAACATGAATATTTGTATATCCAGTTCATTAGTTACGTAAGGGCTAAATGCTGGCCTACCGACTGGGGCCAGACTGTATCGGCAAGTGACCGTTGGGAGCGACCAAAGCTGGTTACGGATGGATTTTAGGCTAAGGCTTGTAGCATATGGGTGATCCATGATGGAACTGAAGCCGTTTTTATTCAAAGTTCTTCTGTGTTAGGGGGCCGAATGTTATAGGGCAAATTAACATGCGTATGGTGGTGAATGGTTTTCGCAGGGAGAAGAGGTCCACCCTGCTAGAAATCGTGGAGCAGCTGCAGGAGAGGGAGGCAGCACAGGTGAGTGCTGTTCGTGGCGGATGACAGCAACACCCAAAGCTTTCACTTGTATGGAAATCGCAAGGAAGGAGTGGCTTGGATCGGAATTGGTTTGTGATATTGATGTGAAAAGCAATGCACCTTTCCAACATGGATTATATGTTTCTTGCATAATGTCTAACTTGTCCAAGAAAGTTCTACAGACAGGCCATCACTATCTTACTTAAAGATATCTGCACGAAATCAAGATTTTTAACAGAACGGATGGAGATGTCAGAGTCACTGCGAAGTGCTGATGATCTATGCAGATCTTTCTGGATAGATCTGTCTATTTATCAAACCCCTCATAAACTACACATTGAAATCCAGCTAGACAAAAATTGCATTTGTTAACTGCATGTTACATCTCCAACTGACAATGGCTGACTGGATTTGTGAGTACGACAGTATTACTGTAATTACTCACGGACTGCTCATTTTGTTTGATGTTAACTCAAAGCTATCTGCAAGGCACCCACTTATCGATCAAATTGATTGATAATAATGGCAGGAATCAGATATTCAGGTGGATTTTGTCTCCATTGTAACCGAATAACTTAACATTTAATGTTACACCACCCACTATGTACATTCGGATATCAGGTTGCTTTCCTAGTCCAATCTTATACTGGCAGAATGTGAGCTACCTATGTTGTCAGCTAGCTAAAGAAGCCATGAAACTTCACCAGCTTGCTTAAAGCCAGACATACACTCAGACTGTGTCAAGATCCCCGCCCAAACGCCTGAAACTTTTTGATTTCGGCGTCAGGCAGGTTGATTTTCATTCTACGTTTTTCGAACGGGCAGCACTCTCATTTTTCCTAACCGAGTTGTGATTAGCCGCGACTTCAGCCAACGCTCTGAGCCACACTTCAGCCTATCAGATTCGACCTGACTGGAATTGTAAACCAATCAGATTGTATGTAACTGTAGTTTTTTTCCCCAACTTGGTTATGAAAAATAATTTAGTGGACAGGCAGATTTTTGCTCTCACCCTTGTCTATCTTTTCCTATTTTTGAAGTAAAGAGGCAATATAACATGGTATAATCTTGTCTTTTTTATCAAAATGTTTATTGCCATCAATGGATAAATACCAATGTTAATTGCACGTTGAATCATTATCAACTTCTAAATTAAAGTTGACGGCTCATCACATTGCCATCAACGACACCAAATAAACATTGATTTATGGATTTATGGCAGACGGGGTGATAAGCTCTGTCAGTAGAACACTGTATGCGTGTATATTTGTCCTGCACACTGCTGTCACCACTCGTGAACTTGATCAGTTCAGATATCGTCTTAATTGAAGATATGCCAGTGCAGACAGTGGTAAAAAAAGCTAACATAGTAACGAACTGAAGCAGTCATATTGTATCAATCATAACCTTCTTTACAGTGTGAAAATGTATTTCCTGATAGGTAAGATTCTAGCTATACCCCAGTCATTGTTGCTTGATAATGTTATCCCAAGATCTTTCATCGTTTTCAGTTCGCGAAAGCAAAGAATTACATTACATTAGTAGTCAACTTTGCTCTAGGTAGCTCGCTACTGGATGGAGAGAGGTAGCAATTATAGCAAAATAATTTAATCGCTTGAGCCACAAGACTGAGATGGGTTTTGGCCATGAGTCACGGAGCCACCCTCATGGAAGCGTCACCATCCTGGAAACACCCGCGTGGAAGCATCTCCAAGAGATCTAATGAAATGCAAGCCAGAGGAACTTGCATTCCGCGTAAAAACAAGCTTGAAACATTGCGTTTATATCTCTTTTTCATTGTAGTTGGACTACATAAAAGCTTACATGTGTTTTGTTTCATTCTTTAGCAGTTGCCTCAAAGCAAGTGATAACTGAATCTGCATTTACAGAAGTTGCTAACTTACGATATACACCTGACTGATTGGGTTGAGCTGGTCGACATGTACTAACAAACAGATGAAAAGAGGACCATTTAAAATAGGCTACTATTAAAATTAGATTATTGTTTAACTGATTAAATATCTTGAATGTAATAAAATGTTATGAAATGAACAATTAATAAATGTATGAGTTGACTGATTAAATTTGGCCTTAATGTAATGGGATTAAGTATAACAAGTCATGAAATCAATATAATCCTATAGAAATAATAATGTGTTGAAAATTTTTTAGAATAATACTGTATGTGAGGCATAATGTTGGCCAAGTAAGGAAACCTAGCAGGAGCGGAGCTAAGAGGAGATTAGCTGAGCTCATCTGATCCAGGATCTGATTCTGATGATTAACAAGCTTCAATAAAAATAAAGTTTAAATAAACCTTTTTCTGCTTACAGAAAAAAGTTTCATTGAAAATACTGCAAATTTTGCTGAACTGGGACCTGTGGCCTAATACTATATTTCATATTTCTGTTGATAATTTGGATCTTGTCGCACCCTTACACTGTGCGAAGTATAGAAATCCTGTTGTTTAATCCAGCTCACACTGTACATCCTCTGTGATGTAAAGCCAAAGCTCACAGTTTATATGCTCACATTGTATGGTCTGATCATATGACCGAACGAATTTGTGTGTAAACTGTTTGCAGAATGAAATTTACGTGGATTTCGGCATTTGTACTTAAGTATTCCTTGCTACTCACAAAATCTACACCTGCTGCCAACCACGAATAGTCCTTGTGTAAATAACGAATGCACATAAATACTGTATGACATTATTACAAACTGCAATTTTTATGCTCTGTTATGGTCTCAATACACAGATGCCTTTGAAGGACACAATTTAAATTTGCGAATATATTAGAAATATAACATATTTTGCTACTTTAGTTGGCAATTAGAGAGCAAGTTTAAGCTTTAGACTATGTTTATTAAGAAAGGTGAATAAGTTATTTAAATCGGCTTCATAGATGGAGTTTTTACATGTTCAATCCCATTGTAAATAAAATGTTGTATGTAGTCTCTTCTACAAAAATTACTTCTATCTCAGCCTCGGTAAAGTTCTTCTTTCTTACTCTCTCTTTCCTGTTTGCGCCATGCTCGCAAGCTACGTAATGCACCAATGCATTGTTAAATCATCTCCTTATATGGTGATCATTGGCTATTCAGGGGCGGGGATGTTTGCTAATTTATGAATAGCAGGAGCATGCTGTTAATTTACGCTTGATTGGCATTTATCAACTACATACTTACTTACGATCAAATTCGAGTTTTCCGCAGCTTTCGTGAATCCGGTGTAGGTGTTTAGTACCAAGGGATTCTATGTGTAAATTTGCCAACGTTTCATGAATGAGACCCAATCTACGTCCCAATGGCTCCTGTGAACCGTTCTGTTCATCGACAAAATCAGCAGCCTCGCCTATTACACACAGCTTATGATTACTTTGTTTGCGGGACAATATGGTGGTAATATCGAGTCAGGGTTGCTTATGAAAGTAAGGAAAAACTGAGTGGTTATTAATATTACGCTTGATTGACAGGTCAAAAAGGTCCATTGTTCTCCTAGGAAAGAAGTTGTATAATAATATATCATAACTTTATCATGCCACGTTTAGGTTGCCAGAAAAGAACTCGACATACGTCAGAAAATTTTGCAAAAATGTGACGTAAGAGTACAGGTGAAGCCATCATCCGCACTTGACATATGTCATCACATGAGCTTTAATAGCCCCATGTAAGGTAACTGAATTGGCAGATGGTAATGGGTATGTAAAATAAACTCTTTTTCCTTGTTTACCCATTCTACTGTATTTAGGCCCGAGGGGAGTTGCCCCGCCTTCCCAATGGCCTGCCCGAGAAGTCCTCTCGGCCCGACCGGCCACGAGCCAGAGACCGCCCAAAACCACGGCGCCGCCCGCGGCCCAAGGAGCCCAGCGGTGGGGAGACAAGGCGATCTCGCTCAGCACCGGCCCAGAGCAGTCCGGCCGTACCTCAGCCTCCCTCACACACAGCCCAGCATGAGGGCTTCCTCTTCCGCAAGCTGGACATGGAGGGCCAGAAGAAGAGCTCCAACAGGTGGGGGCTCCCATGCTAATACCAGTAGTATGAGGGGAGATCTAGGATTGATACCTGGCATAGATGGCCTTACCTAATGGCAGTCCTTTTATCATCTTGTGTTTGCTTTGAGCGTGGAATCCATTTTAAGCCCTCGAGGTTTTTATACTCAGCTGTCTTATTTTTACGCATCGGGCGATCGAGCTGATGAAAAGTGCGGCAGAATTCCTGCTGCACTTCTCACCAAATCTGAAAACCATGACAAGGGCCTAAAATGGATTCCGCCCACCCCCAGCCGGTGCGGTGTGCCGTCGTTGCCCCATGCAGGTAACCGCGGTGACCACCCGGCACTCGGCTTCCTTCGAGAGACGTTCAGTCCGCCATGCCGAAAGACCCAGGTCTCCCGGGCGGGAGACTGAACCGTCTCCAGGGGGCAGCATTCATAGCTGGCCATTTACATCACCCAATAAATAGATCATTTCATTTTAGTTTTGAGGTAATATGTTTTACTTCATCATAATCAACTCGATGTTGTTGTGAAATGAATTTCAAGCCTTTGACCCTGAACCTTCCACTGGCATTTAACCATAACCTTTTTTTCCTTCTTATGTGCCCTGGTACATGGACCAATCTGCCCTCTCCCCTCAACAAAGGTAAGCCCTATATTCCAGTCTTTCATCTTTGTCCGTTGATTGTCTGTTTGACAGAACGTACTCGTTTGACCCATGACAGCTCGTCTACACGAGCACACCAGGTGAGTAATGTAGGCTGCTGGAGACGGCGACGACATTGCTGAAAGGATTGTTGTCTTCTCTTCCTCCAGCAGGTCTTGGGTCAACCTGTACTGCGTGCTTTCCAAGGGAGAGATCGGCTTCTACAAGGACGCTAAAAACACCACCACACCTTACAATAGCGAGCCCATGCTCAGCCTGAGCAACTGCTCCTGCGATGTCACAAATGGCTATAAGAAGAAGAAGAATGTGTTTACGCTCAAGTAAGGCCTGCCGCCATAAGCTTCAGGTTCACGGGGCTGTACCGGTTTTGCGCTTCACTATCACATCGCAGTAACTTCGGCAATGCTCACACTGCAGCTAAATGCTGTTTTTGCTCCTCAACGGGGTGTGAAAAGGAGCTGTGTCACAATTACTTGCATGCTCACAACTTTGGATGAAGTGAATCCGCTCGATTGCAAGTCAAAATATTCTGCCATCCTTGCTAATCCGTCATCGTTTTGCATTATGTTTATAAATTGTAGTTACTCGGGCATTATGCTTTTTATATTAAGGAGTTTTCTATGGGAATTTAAAGATTCAATCGCTACTTCAGCGCTTTAGCAGAAGGATGTGAAAAATGTACTGTGTTTGCTAACCGTAATAATCATGGAAGACGGTATTTTTCTTCTTCTGTGGTTATTTTCGGTTGACAAACCAGCTTACATTCTGCGTATCCTTTGGCTAAACCGCTGAAATAACGCTTTGAATCCTCGAATTTCAATAGAAAACTGTCATGTAGAAAGCATAATACCTCAGTAACTAAATATATATAAATACAATGCAAAATGAAGGTGAATTGGCAAGAATGGAATCAGATTTTGATTTGCAGTCGAGCAGATCCATGTTCTTAAGCTAAGAATTTTCGAAGTTCTGAGCATGCACAGTCATCATTACACAGCTCCTTTCATGGTGTTACATTCATACAGTTTCGCTGTTACAATGTCATCTCTCATTCTGCAGTGAAGTCTCTGCTCTGAAAATTCAGGCATTAGCTGCTGAACATGGTTAGCCTATGTGGTGCGTACAAGTACACATCACAGCTTGATAAGTGCAATGCAAAAAGAATACAAAACAGTCATTGTACAACATTGTCTCTCACAGTGGCAGTTTCCAATGCCTGAATAGTTTTTCTATGAATTAAGTACCCTTTGTAAACATGCAATGGAAAGCCATATTGCTGAGTACTAAACGCTGTCATTGTTTAGAGACTTATTTAGCTGACAGTTTTATCCAGAGTGTAGAGTTGATGAGATGAAGCGGGTGCCGATCCTCATGGGAGTGATGTGGGTCTTAAGGGCCTTTTTTAAGAGCACAGCAACTGTGGCATTCTTATTGTGGGTACACTGGGGCTGGACCCACAAATTTTTGTTCCAGTCAAACACTGTAACTGCCCACAAAGTTAGGCTATGATACGTCATTATCGCTGTTACTAGGTCTGGTGAGGAGAATGACTCCTGTACCTACAGTGAGAACTGTTTTCCTGCCGCCCTCTATAATGTGCACAATACTAGTATTCTTGAAAATTACCGCAATCATCACCCCCAAAAACAGAAACGGCCAGTAAGAACAGCATTTGACTCATCATTTTAGCGAAATATCAGATTTCAGAGTTCATAGTGGGTTTTATTATTTGTAAATAATTAAGGTTGTATTTCATACAATTAGTTCCATTATTTTCAGTCATGATTGGGAGTTATGCTTGGTGGATATGTTATCATTTACAGTGAACACCCACACTACTACTGAGCACAAGAGCCACCTCTCTTAGCCCCCCTACTTCTGGTGCCCCTGCTCGGACCACGTGCAACTTTCAAACTCGGCCTTTATTTTATTTTGATCTCAACTACACACTTGTAAAGTTTTGTGACTGCATCATGCAGTTTTGACTCTGTTGTGGCAACAAAATCTGTCCTCAGACAGAGAGATATAAACACCTGGCAAAGTACCAAAAACCCCTTCTGTAGTGGAAGTAGCAGCTATGATTGGTGTCTCCAGGACCTCATTTTGCCAAGATGACACACACATACACACATACAGACTCACAACGTGAAAACAATATCAGCCTATGCTGTTGCAGCTGATAATAAAAATATTGTAATTGAGCAAGCAACCCAGGCTGGTTCCGCGCCAATTCTGGCCGAAGTCAGGTATAACTACTTTAAAGGGTTGGTTTTTAGTGCCGTCCCATCCTGCAAATTTTAAAATGATGCATCAGTTGTCTGTAGGATTTCCAGAAGTACACGGTGGAACTGAAAACAAAGAAACTTGCCAAAGTCTAAAATATTTCCTGTGTCGTTCAAAATACATCAAATCTGTACTCACCTTAACATGGTTTGTCATTGTCTGCTTACAAGTGCAGCATGGTATAAGATGGCTGTCTTCCCCGGGACAGACCGTGTAGATTTCTTACGCAATAGCTTGTTACTAGCACCACACACGGCCTGTTGCTCCTTTGAAATAAGCAACAGTCTAACTAGTGTTAGTTGCCATCAGACGATCACAATGAAGCACTCAGCTTGCGTTCAAACAAACCTTACTAACAACGAAGACGTGTTTCAAGATGGGTTTCAGCATAAGCTCATGATAATGTATTTTACATACGGTATCATTAGCTAATACTAAAACCCATTTTAGACTTCAGTAGGTTAAAGAAGCTCCCTTCAATGAAATGAGCTGCGCAAGCGCAGAAATTTGAACACAAATCAGATTTCCCCTTCAGGTCAAAGTCAAGCCGTTCGTGGGGAAAATGGTAGTCCATAGGGAAATAGTGCATAGATTTTCTTTTTGCTTAGCAGCCAAAGACAGCACTTTTCCTCTGCATTTTAGCTAAGCCCATTAGCGAAATATGAGCAGCAGGGATAGCTTGCCAGTGCTCCCAGTTGCTCTTCCTCAACTCCTGACTCGAGTTGCAGCTGCCTTCCTACCTCCGCACCCACTGGGAGACGTCATGTATATCTTGCGTGACAGGAACAATTTTACTTGACTATTCTTAAAGGCTGATTCCTTGAAAATACACCCAGAATCAATTTTCACATATACAAAATACCACCACATGCAGTATATGGTCCACAGCACCTCTAGATTAAATGTTATATCTCACTGTAGCACATCAGTGCTTTACTAAAGTGGGCCTTTAAATGTTATATCTCACTGTAGCACATCAGTGGTTTACTAAAGTGGGCCTTTAAATGTTATATCTCATTGTAGCACATGAGTACTTTACTTAAGTGGGCCTTTAAATGTTATATCTCACTAGCTCATCAGTGCTTTACTAAAGTGGGCCTTTAAATGTTATATCTCACTGTAGCACATCAGTGCTTTACTAAAGTGGGCCTTTAAATTTGCCTTGGAGTCACTTGATATCTGTGATAGCAAGTCTGTCACCTTGACTGTTGAGAGTTATGCTTTTCATGTGAACATGTCTTTTTACAGAACAAGAGATGGCAGCGAGTTTCTGTTCCACGCTAAGGATGAGGTGAGATTGTTTACCATGACATTGCATCCGCTTAAACTTGCTCTGCTTAAACCTGTTTGAAGCTGTGACTGTTATTTGTGATTCCTTTGTGTACCCTACTGTGTCTTTCATTTATTTTCCTGCTAATTGTTTTGACTCTGTTACTGCAGTTTGTGTTCTCTGGGACCCTGTTTGGTTGGCGTTTTAATGGTGGACTGTTTTCCGTGAATTTGAGTTTGTGACTGTAGTTTGTTCTCATTGTGAACCTGTGGGTGCATGTTTTTATCTTGGCTTCTGTGCGTGGTGCAGCTCGATGGCAGGTGAGTGTGTGGCGCTGTTTTCACAAAGCCTCTCACAGTGATGTTCCCTGTCCTCCATAATTTGTCCTTCCTCTGTCATCCTCTTTCAACCAACGGCAGGACGACCTCAAGGGCTGGATCAAGAACATCACCACCAGCATCTCTGAGCACGAGGAAATTGCAAAATGGGGGCAACCCCAGGCTACTACCTCTTCCACTGACGAGGGCACGCGACGAGACGCCAGCAAGGCCGAAAAGGGGGAGAGGTCCGAAAGAGGGGACAAGGCAGAGAAGGGGGACAGGTCGGAGAGGTCGGAGAAAGGGGGGAAAACGGACAAGCGCTCCAGCACATCTGGGAAGAAAAAAAATGAGGGCAGAGTAACTTGTTGGGGCAGGGTGAGGGTGTGGTTCACTGGACCCGCCTTTTTGCGGTCCCTCTGGGCCCCGCCTCCCATCCTCCCTCGATGTGGATCAATACTAAAAAGCAAGCTGGCAGTAAGCAGTGCGAATGTTGGGGATGAATTGGGAGCGCCTGTCATCCCTCTTTCTCTTTCTCTCTGTGGCTCAGAGGACTTGCTCCCCACCAAGCACCAGCTCTCGTTGCTCTGACACTCTCCGCTTCTGCCCCAGGGGCAGATGGAGCCCCCCTAGTGGCCGTGGCTGGACACTGCATCACCTTCAGGGTGGTGGGCGAAGACCAAAATACCCCATACAAAAAGGTTGTTGTTGTGCCAGGCACCAAGATAAAGTAGCTTGATAAGAATGTTTTCTTTCATATTCCCTGTATCTAAGTGTACCAATTTAGCTTCCTGTCTGTCAATCTATTTATCTGTCTAGACATCATAGCTTACTGTCCCAGGCAACAGTGAATGAATATGCCAAAATGTGTTAAAAACCTGGCTTTATTTCTTTTTGTTGTTGTTTTTTTTTTTGTGACTCCATACAAGGGCTCAGTCAATTCTGCACCTGCAGAGGTCCAGAAGGTGCCATTTTGGCTCAAAATGGATGAAGAGACAGAAATTTTTGAGGATTTCAACCGCAAACCCTGCGGTCTGAGCAAAGCAGCCATGTGCGGACCTCTCTCCGCAGTGTGGCAGGCTGTTGCGAAAAATGGTGCCACCTGCATTCCTGACATACCAAGCAAAACTTGTTTCTGAACCACAGCATTATAGCTGTTGTGTCTTTGTTACATTAGAGAAGAGAATACGTGAAGCCCTCTAGATTGGGTTGGCGGGCCAAGCGTTGTCCGATCAAATGGTCCACATGTCTATTTTACTGCACGTGTGTCTCGTCAGTTTTTGTCAAATACCCGTTTCTCTGGTGGATGGAAAGTGTGCTTGTGTATTGCTGTTAGCCATAGCCAGGGTCTCATAGCTCAGGTTCCATTTTATTATTCGCATTCTCAGTTATTCTTAGTCTTCCAAGCATAGCAGTAATCTCTGTTTAGTGAGGCATTGCCTCCACTAGGCGGCATCCAGGAGAAGAAGCGAGGTTTGAGGTTGCTCTGGGGCAGGATTGCTCAGAAGACCCCAGCATCTCACTGGAAACACAAGGCATTGGGGGAGAAGTGATGGTGTCCCAATGCATGGGTGAGTGAAATCTCTGGGAGAGGCACATCACACTCCTCTGGGCTTCATGGGGAAACATCCTCATCGCTGGATGTTTCTAGTGTGGTTTAGCTCTGCACGCGTGCAGTTACGTGGTGTGAGAAATGGTGCTTTAATATGTTTCATACTAAACCGTTATATGAATGGTATGTCGCAGTCATTGAGTTTGTGCATTTGGGTCGTAAAATGACTCAGTTATACCATGCGCAGCAGGCTTTTCCTGGTTCAAATCAGCGGGCGAGTAGTTTTCCTCTGAAAGCAGCGCTGTTGTATTACTGCGATGATGTACAAGAATAAAGATATAGTTTTTACAAGAAGCAAGGAATATTTGGAACGATATTGAAGGGATTTGTGGTGTCTTTGAATTAACACATTTCTCAAGCCAATTTTAACACTAGATTTTCTTTTTATGAAGTATGTACTCATAAACATTCATGCACAAAAGCGGAATTAATCAAAACAACAATGCATATTGGGTACAACAGTGCAATCACCGTTGGCCTTTTTATACAAGCTGCCATATAACTGTTAATTGTTGACAAATATGGCACAATAATTTGCCTGCTCATAAGGTACAAAGATGTATGTTTGGCTATATGCTGAGGGGAGCGACCACACTTAAAAAATGGACAAGGTTCACAGATCTTGTTCTGAAGGGCTTAGGAACTGAGGTACTTTCATGAAATTATGCAGCAACATGTTGGTCATTGCAGCTTTTTCAGTGTGATGTTCATTTTTTTTTCCTTCCAGATATTGGACATTGCTGTCCTGATTGAGCCTATTTGATTTTGGAAGATACCAATGATTTATTCCATTATAAGCAGTCAGTACGTTTGTTTAATTACATGCTTTGTATGCAGCCAATGTTGTGATAGAATTATGGGGAGGTGTTCTCTCTCTGCGGGGGTTTCAACATCACTCAAACTTTCACAGTCAATCAGTTCAACATTGTGAGATTTTAGACCCAAAATTGTGGGATCATGGTGACTAGCTGGTGTGGGGAAATAAGTATTGGCTCTTGTCGGAAAAGGCTCTAAGCAGGTGCATTCAAAGCACCGCGTGATTTTATGGAAATTTTTGCTTTTAAGTTGCTGCCTGACCCCAGGGCAAAAACATCCTGCCAATTCAGGAGAATTCCCTGTTCTCCTCCAAAAAAACTTTTTTGCCTCCTGCTGGTTCTTTTAGCAGCACTGACCTCAGTTGAGCTCACACAGACAGGTGTTAGAGGACCTCTCTTAGGCACCTTTTGTATGCAGTCTTACCAGCTGCCTTTTTGTCTGCGGAGGTCGCTTGCAGGTGAAAAAACTGATTTCTGACTGATTCCTCCGAAATGTAGTTTCTGGGTTGGTCAGTGGAGCTGGGAGCCACAGTGAGTGCTGGCGTGGCCCGGGTATCAAATGCGACTGTGAGGCTCATCCATGTGCCGCAACATGGTGCCTTAACTGAGTGAGCCACCCTGTGGCCAGGCCCGAGTCCTGTCCCTATTCTCAAGAAAAGCTGACCGACATTGCCTGACTGCAAATGAATTACCACTGGCGTTTTTTTTTTTTTTCCAATCATGATCTGTTTTACCATTATTTTCTAGCATCCTTTCTCAAAAGCAGGGAAAAGTTGCGGTGTTCATTGTTTTTTTAAGGCTGTTTTCTCTTTGGAAATGATACTGTTTTTTTTTTTTTCTTTGTCATTGGTATGCATTCTGATTTGCATTCTGAAATGTATTCTTTTGTATCGCTGATGTTGTTCATTAGAACTGCTTAGGTTGGCTAACTGAAGAAGAAGAAGAAAGAAAACAATAATAGCTGGTAAAATGAATAGAGAATTTATGCAACTTTTCCTTTGCACTAAAACGCTAGCCCATTGCACAGCACTAATTCCCTGGGAGCAGTGGTGCTGCAAGGTCTGTGGGAGAAGGTGAAGAGTGAGAACAAGGTCCAACTGACGTCTTTTTCTGTCTTATAGAGTATGGATTGTGCTTACCTGAGCTTTAGCATTGCATTTTTGGCTTGAAATGGTGTAAATCTTGTCATTTCCTGTGTGGGAAATTCACATGGTACTGATACAGTATTCTGTTGACTATTCTTGTTTTATAATTGTGATTTGCTTATTAAACTTGTTGTTCTCACCAGCTGCTCTGCTGGCGAATTCTTGGGACACTTAAAGGTGCTCTAAGCATGGTTGGGCGACATTACCTCTGTTGACGTTTGAAGCATTATCAAACAAAAGCTCGCCCTTCCCTCCTCCTCTCCCCTCCCCCCCTCTCCCCCTCCCGTGCTTCCTGAAACTTCCTGAAAAAAAAAACCAAACCCCACCCCCCATCCTTCTTGTCGGTGATCGGCTGGATGGTCCAGGCTGGACCAGGTTGTTTCTGTTGCAGTTTTTGGAGCCTGGAGCCTGGGCTGTCCACAGGGACTGCATTTTTTTACAGTGTATTCAGGGGACAGGCAGCTAGCGGATCGTGAGGGGATGTTTGCTGTATGTGACAAAAAATGTTCTAGCTTAGAAACCATGTAGCAAGACTTAGAGCACCTTTAAGAGTGACTAAATGGGCGATACCAGGACTGTATTCCAGGATGCCCTGGCAACTGGTCAAAAGTTAAGAGGGTATCTGGACCTGGTTTACTGCATCACTTTTCTTTCCATCTTCCTCAGCAAGTACTTTCAAAATGACAGACTAGTCAGGTGTTAGTGATCCTGAGAAAGCACAATTTTTCTAAAATAGACAGCGACAGATGCATGCAGTTTTGTACCATCAAAACATATCCTGTTTTGGCAAAGTAAATGAGCAGAACAGGTTGTATTTGTGCCAAGCTGTTAGCACAGTGTCGTTTATTTAATTACTTTGTTAGTTTGGAGGGGAAAGGGTAATGTACAGCATGTTTTAAAGGGCTGTATATCTTCCCCAACAGCATCTTATAGCAGGTTGACCTCTCCAAAGAAATCTGTCCCACAGGAAACAGCCACATTTGTGTAGGTATTCACAGAGAGCAGCCTGGGATGGACTATCTTCATTTTCCTTAAAAAGCCACTGTGGTCATGAAAGGGGTGCTGATATTAGCCTTGATCAGTTGTGGCTAGCGCTGGTCCTCGTGGGCCACCTCATCGGCTAGCTTTTTGATGTATTTCCTCACAAGTGTCATTTAAATCACTGATTGGCTCATGAGTTCAAAAACCTTGTTCTCAAGGCATTCATTGAACACTGATTGAAAGGAAACCACAAAAGCCTTCAGGACTGGAGTTGCCCTCCCATTGCCTTGGTATATGGTAACACTGCTGTTTTATTTTATATCCTGCATGCATACCTTGGTTTACTACAATCCTCCATCATACAGTTGCTGTGTATTAGTGTGTATTTTCTCTGAACCTCTTGCTGATTTCACCAGTTATCCTCCATGGGTAGACCCTTCAGCACCACTGGTCTTCAGTGAACTACTGATCTTTTGCAAAGCTCAAAAGCTTGCCATTCTGTATAAAGTGTAATTGCTGAAGATATTTTCTGTAAAGAGGAAAGAAACTTTTTCATTTTGTTTTTCAGCTGTAATACCGAAAGGGAAGTGTTACTTTTGTCAAATGTAATGATGGAATAACATAATGGGAGGTGGGGGTATTTGTAAAAATACAAAAGGGACAAAATTCAGGACTAAGGGATGCATGAATTATTTGAGGGACCCTACTTTGAAACGGCTGTGCATGATGTTTTTAACAGTTAAACCCCTCGCTATACAATCACTGTACAATACTGGGGTGACACTTGTAAGTACATGAAAATAATGAATAATTATTTAAAAATAGATTCAGCAGAAGACCATTGCCTTTGTACAGTTACCTCTGTGAATTGAATAATACAAGTTGTTATATGTCAAAAGCCACAGGTTGTCATTTGTTAAAGCAAAGATCCGAAGCAAAAGCATTGTGATTTTGCTATTGCACCGTTTCATCAAACATCTGATGGTGTGACACTGGTGCAACATTTCAACCCGCAAAATTTTTTCATGACTACAGTGTTAACAAATATGGGAGTTTATTACAGCAACGGTAGAATTGATTGGGCTAACACCAAGAGTATGGCCAAAAATGCCTTAGTCTAAAGCTTTGATACCCTCCAGTGCTGGCTGTCTTTTGAGGTGTAAAAAAAGTCATCCACTTTGCTGTGAGCAGGCGAAAGCCCTGGACCAGAATTCATTTAAAAAAATGATTACAATCCAGAAACCATTAGCTATGTTCCAAAATATGCAGTAATATTCAGAAGTATGAAATTGCCTTTATGTTTTTGAAATGCATATCTACTGGTATTCATTAACCTGATAGAACCCACCGGATTCCGGCACATCCAGAAAATAAAAAAAATCATGTTTGAGCTGATGTGGTGTAGCTTTTTTTTTTTTTTGGGACATATTACTTGAACACATTTCCAAAAACTAGAGGATATTGCTTTTCAAATGAGGCCTTATACATGCATTTTGGGCATTTTTTTGTTTTAAGCTTTTCATTTGGCAACATCAAAAAGACCAAATTTTTAAAAATGGTGGGCTTGAAGGCATTACATTGATGATAAAGCCAAGACAATGATCATCCATCCATCTCTGTATTTTTAGTCGCTTATCCGGGAGCAAGTCACAGGGGTAGCAGATGCAGCAAAGCAGTCCAGACATCCACCGCCACAGCTACTTCCTTGAACTCTTCCTGAGGGACTCGAAGGCGTTCCCATGCTAGCCGAGAGGTATAATCCCTCCAGCCTGTCCTGGGTTTGCCTCCTCCCAGTCGGACATGCCTGGAAAACCTATGAGAGGGCGGCATCATCCAGACCAGATGCTCAAACCACCTCAACTGACTCCTGTCAAGGCAGAGGAGCTGCGGCTTTACTCCGAAGCTCTCCCAGATGTCCGAGCTCCTCACCCTATCTCTAAGGGTGAGCCCAGCTACCCTGCAAAGAATACTCATTTTGGCTGCTGGTATTCACGATCTTGCCCCTTCAGTCGCTACCAATAGCTCTTGCTCATGGGTGAGGGTTGGCACGTAGATCACAATCATGGTACAAATTAATATAACTGTTTGAGAGAATGGGCTCCATGCACGCCTCACTTCCGTGTTTGAGATAAGGCCGCTCCCCAACTTCCAGTCTGCGAGATTGAAAGCATAAGAAACCAGCAGGGTGGTAGAGTCATCACAGTTAATGGATATCTCCGTGTTTTTTTATACGCTTCTGTCTACGCAATGCATCTGAGTTTGCAATGACTCTGTCTGTGTTAGGTGTGATTAATGTGCAGTGATGTTTCGTGTTGACTGCACTACGTTGCTGGCAGATGTTAAGGTTCTCCCATCACACTCGTACACTAATTTGTTTGAGCTCGAGGGACCGTCACAAAAAGTGATTTTCGCCCCCGCTTGTTCCCCAACATAAGTTAGTCATCAGGGAGAGTTGGACAGGCGCCCTCGCATCCCTGCTCTGCTCTCTTTGCGACTAGTTACAATGCATAACTTTTGTCCTGCTCTATTACAGCATCAGGTATATAATGTGAATGGAAAGATTGTGGATCGAAAAGAATTCCTAATCCAACCTCCACTTTTTTCGTCTTTTTATTTGCCAGAACAATTTTAAAAGGGGGTGCTGATATATTTTGGGGGGTTTTATTAGTGAGAAGGGGGTTTAGAATTTAACATTAATATCGGAAAGGCTTACGCTGCGCATGCTCTAGCAACCCAGTGTGTCATCAGTAATACAGCTGTCGCCATTATATGCTATTACCAACTATAACAGCACTAGAAATTAAACTCTAAATTTTCTTGACTGGATGTATGCTTGACGTTTTTACATACCCGAATGTTTCTCTGGGTACCCGAACATCATGGTAAGCCGAAAAAGTTCTGATTTCATATAATATTGGTGGAGGTTGAAAACGGAATTCTTTCCTGTAGATCTAATCTATTCATTAAAACGCAGTAGGTTAGCTAGCCCAGTTGGTTAATCGACCGTCTCTCAAATGCGAGAAATCCGGGTTGCATCCAAGCTGAAATCACTGCGTCATATCCTTTCGCTAGCTTAATGGATCTAGTGCAGTCATGTTGAAAATTCGATTCCTGTGTCCTTAGTGTAAGTCGGGTGTGTGTCAATGCCTTCACACTGGTGTCACAGTGGGGCATTGTAACCGCAGTTTCTATGAGTATAAGCGTAGCCCTTTAAGTTTGCACCCCATATGCTCCACCGTCGTCAGCTAAAGAAAAAGCTGTTGGGTAGCCGAACTCAGATTGCGCGAATGTAATTTACGGTGGATCAGGGGTGCGTTTCCCAAAATCACAGATACTACAAAGTTGGAACCATTGACTGTGAATGGACAAACTATGTAGCTCAGTTGCTAACTCAGTAACTTTGCTTTTGGGAAATGCACCCCTGATCTGTAGTCTGAAAATGTCGGCTGGAGACTGGTGTGATTCATAATGGAAAATTTCGCATCTAATCTTAACAATCCACCTCCTCTGCGGTTCGATGTCTTTGGGAAATGCGTGGAAACTAAGGACAGAAATTGAACGGCCGAAGCTGTAGCGACATTGCAGCACACAGCAATAGTGTCTTGAAGTGCTGTTCTTGCACCTTTGAAAAGACCGTTTAGCTTGTTTTGAAGTCATGATATAAACTAAACATCGACACACAAATCGTAATAAGATACATAAAGAAACAATTTAAAATGTTTTGAAAATTAATGTACAAACCCCAATTCCAATGAAGTTGGGACGTTGTGTAAAACATGAATAAAATCAGAATTCGATTTGCAAATCCTTTCCAACCTGTTTTTGAATGAGTACACTACAAAGACATGATATTTAATGTTCAAACTGATGAACTTTATTGTTTTTTTGAAAATAATCACTCATTTTTAATTTGATGCCTGCAACACGTTCCAAAAAAGCTGGGACAGGGGCAAAAAAAGACTGGGAAAGTTGAGAAATGCTCAAAAAAACACCTGATTGGAACATTCCACAGGTTAATTGGAAACCGGTGAGTGTCATTATTAGGTATAAAAGGAGCATCATCGAAAGGCTCAGTCGTTCACAAGCAAGGATGAGGCACAGTTCACCACTTTGTGAACAAATGTGTGAGCAAATAGTCCAACAGTTTAAGAACAACGTTTCTCAACGTGCAATTGCAAGGAATTTAGGGATTTCATCATCTACAGTCCATAATAACATCAAAAGATTCAGAGAATCCAGAGAAATCTCTACACGTAAGCGGCAAGGCCGAAAACCAACATTGAATGCCCGTGACCGTTGGTCCCTCAGGCGGCACTGCATTGAAAACCAACATCATTCTGTGTAGGATATTACCATGTGGGCTCAGGAATACTTTGGAAAACCGTTGTCAGTCAACACAGTTCGTCGCTACATTTACAAGTGCAAGTTAAAACTCTACAATGTAAAGTGAAAGCCATATATCAACAACAACCAGAAATGCCGCCGGCTTCTCTTGGCCCCGAGGTCATCTGAGTAGGACTGACGCAAAGTGGAAAAGTGTGCTGTGGTCTGATGAGTCCACATTTCAAATCGTTTTTGGAGATCATGGACGTCGTGTCCTCTGGGCTAAAGAGGAAAAGGACCATCCAGATTGTTATCAGCGCTAAGTTCAAAAGCCAGCATCTGTGATAGTATGAGGATGTGTTAGTGCCCATGGCATGGGTAACTTGCACATCTGTGAAGGCATCATTAATGCTGAAAGCTACATACAGGTTTTGGAGCAACATATGCTGCCATCCAAATGACGTCTTATTCATGGACAACCTGCTTATTTCAGCAAGACAATGCCAAGCCACATTCTGCACGTGTTACAACAGCGTGGCTTCGTAGTAAAAGAGTGTGGGTAATAGACTATGGAATCAGATTTGTGTCAAAACTATCGAACAAAACTTTTTGGATATCAAACAAAAACTTCAAAATTGAGAGAGAATATTACTCACTGAAGAAACAAAAGTTACCTCAAAAGCAAAACTTATAAGTTGCAAACAAATTATTTTTATGATGGAATAAACCATTGGTCTTTCACTTGTTTGATCAATTGTTCTTTCATTCACAGCACCCTCTGCTGCTTTTACAATTATCAGATTTGCGGTTGCTCCCAGCTCTTTGCTTGCGCTTCTTGATTTATGCTTGCGATTCTGTCACAAATGCCTCAGTGGGCGGGATTTTTGTGTGGTCTGACCTCATTGGCTCATGGAATTCTGGTGCTCAGAGCCTGGAGTAATGAATCCAACCATAGAATGTAGCCACAAGTCTCACTTCGGACTCCACTCACAAGTGAATCACACCAGCGACGACAGAAATATTACAATGGCTGATGAAGGAATTCACTGTGTGCCCTTGATTCGTTGCCGTGGCCTACTCTAAAAAAATCTGACCGTGAATAACACATCGTCTTTAGCTGCTGTTGTAGCCAAGCAACTCGGGAAGATTGTAACAGAATGCAGGCTACCGTCCTGCAATTTACTGAGGCGGGGTATGTTTCCCAAAGGGATAAATAGTTGCTAACTCTTTTAACTTCCACAGTCTGGTTCAAATTAAGCTTTTGGGAACTGTACCCTGAACTGTTACTGTAAATGTACATTAGCTTGCCTTAATGCTTTTGCGTACGTGAATACGCAAATAATATACAATCAATAATATACAATCGCCTAACCAAAAGTGTTCCCCACTTCCATATACTTTTCCATTGAAGGACCTGCTCTGTCGCATGCAGAATTTAATTGGTTATATCTGGACCTCATTTTCGTTGTCCAGGTGGATAGGCCTACATGTTGAAGATAAAGGCCTACAGAATTTTCCCGAGATTAAATTTAGTAAAATATAAAGTACAGGTGGGGCACATGCTATAGATAATATTTATATGCACAATTTATCGGCTTGATTACATGCCCTTCAAACCCTTCCATCAACCACGCATCTGCTGTGTTTAAATAGTGCTGCACGCTGCAGATGGATGGTTAATAGTACACCTATTTCGACTATGAAAATTAAATCCCAAGCTGCAAGTTAAAGGCTGTATCAGCGATATGACGTCACTATTGTTGACAGTTGAAAAGTTCTCAAAACACAACAGAGCCGCTCGCCCCTCCCCTTCAGAACCTTGGAACATGAATGCGCTTTTCTTGAAGTGAAACTTGTGAAGCTGCTTTCACACCGGACGCGAAACGAATTTTTCGCGCGACAGATTACATTCAAAGTCAATGAGAAGATGCGAATACACGCGAAACGTCTTTGCATTGACTTTGAAAGTAATCTTTCGCGCGAAAAATTCGTTTCGCGTCCGGTGTGAAATCAGCTTAATATGGCTCATTCAGCTGGGTAAATGGCCGTGTACAGCTCGTTGTGTTAAACGCCCGGTAGTAACAATGACGACCATTGCCAGACGATAAATTTACACCATTAGTGCTAGCTACAGCTAGGTATCTGACAAGTGTCTTAGCTCGGCATTACAAAATGAGTATTAACAACGTCACATAGGTCACCACTTTTAGCTAAACTTATCGCGCTTATCATCACAAATGCTGCAATGCCGTGTCTCTCTTTCTCTACTCTAACTGTGCACGCTATGCGACCTGCTACTCCCCCTCCCCCCTGTGTCTGACCTGTGCACGAGAATGAACCTGCCCCTGGGCGTGGGGGAGGGGGGGTGGACCCATGTTCTGGTAGCTCGGTCCGAGCCACAGATTTACCTGCTGAAATTCAGAGCCCAGGCTGTGTATTGAAACCGGATTTTTTTCAGCATGATCTCAGAAGTGACAGCTTGCAGATAGTGAGGAGAAATACGGTGATTTTGACAAAAAGTGCGTGGATTATGATCCCTAACTATACCTTTAAAAGCCGATATAACCTCAGCACGAAACTGAAGCATAAGCTACTGAATAATGCAATGCGGGACTTTTTTTTTTTTTTTAAAGGCTAATGCAAGCCGTTTACGGTTGCAGTTGTAGGTTTAAAAGCTGAATCCATATTGGAATTAATTTTCAAGTCCAGAAACTGCTTGTCCTTGATTCGTTGCCGTGGCCTACTCTAAAAAAAAAATCTGATAGTGAATAACGCATCGTCCTTAGCTGCTGCTGTAGCCAAGCAACTCAGGTAGATTGTAACTGAATGGGTCAACCGTACTGCAATTTACTGGGGTTATGTTTCCCAAAAGCGCTGCTATTTGCTAACTTTCAACTACTTCCATTGTCCGGTTCAAACCAAGGTTTTAGGAAACGTACCCCTGAACGGTTAATTTCGATGTACCGTTCGTTTTAATGCTTTCGCTTACGTGAATACGTTAATAATATGCAATCGCCTTAATAAGAAGTGTTCCCCACTTCCATATGAGCGCAGGCACGAAAAACGGTAAATTTTCATTTTTCCAGAAATGTGGATAAATAAATAGGTTTTTCAACAAGGTAATTTAGACGTGTGCTTTATTTGAAGAATGTATGGTCTTGACTACTTAAATTTTGGCAGGATTCATTGGTTTTTGTCAATGCAGTATACAAATTAAGGTTAAAAAACAGGCTATTTTTAACATAAATGTGTTTAAAAAAATTGCAATGGTTTTTTACACCTAAAATAATAAGTAAACAGTGCCATAATTGGCAATAATAAAATACACACCCTCATTTTTTTACAGAAGTGTTCCGATTCCGTGACTTCGCTCAAATATGTTTCCATCGAGGGACAGCGCTCGATCGCTAGTAGGATTTAAAGGTGCACTATGCAAGTTTGTTTACTTTCTGCGCGATTATATTTTTGTCTCAATTCGCCGACATCTCTCCACGATCCGCTAGCTGCCTGCCCCTCAATTCACAGTAAAAAAAAAAATCCGGGCTCTGGAGACTGCACAGGCATCACAAACTGCAAAAAAACACAAGGGGCACAGGCTGTGCCCCATAACATGACAAACCGTCCCGGCCAATCACCAACAAGAGTTGACAGTTATGGAAGCATGGGAAGGAGGGAACTACGGGAGGGAGGGGCGGGCTACCTCTGTTTTGTTTGAATTCAAATGTCAACAGAAGTGATGTCAACAAACTTGCATAGTGCACCTTGAAAGGAGCAATATGTAAGTTTGTGGCCAAAACTGGCAGTGCAATCACATTCAAAATAGTGCAGAGCGTAGTATCCCCTTCTCCTCTCCCCCACACGAGAGGTTGCCAGCTAGGTTGCCGGATCCAGCGAGAACGTCTACTACACGGAGCTACCATGGCTACGTTTCAATATCACCAATGATTTGCTCACACAGGGTTGTGTTCAGTTCAGAAAAGATCGAGAATAATGACTAACTTTAGCAATGGTCACATTGGTCAACTTACTCGTCACTCTTCTGTGTGGATAGCTCACTAAAGTCCATACTGTACAATGCGTAAAGAACGAATGAGGACTCAGTTGACCGATACACTGTCCCAATCACATTTCATATTGGCTGTGGTAATGTTGGAACGGTTTGCACAGCATCTCAGCTTAAAGACAGAGAAACGGACAAATAATGCAATGCTAATGTTAGCAATGAAGAGCCACGGTTTTTATTTCTCAAACTATTTGTTACCGAGTCAATTCGATGACCCACCTACATACGCACTAACGTGCCATGAACGAACATGCATGACGTTATTCGACTGTAGACAATATTTGAAATGTCCGTGCCTACATTAAATAGAATTAAGTAAGCCAAACTTTGCTGAATCTTACCAGCCCAGGAGAAAATTAGCAACTTCGGCGTCGGTCTTCAAATTCTTCTCTGCTTTCAGCCGTCTCCATCTTTCAAAGTCATGTCCTGTACAGATCCTTGTTTTGTTTCTGACTTTGTCACAACATATTTCAGAATCATAACAAGGCCTTTTAGGTTTAGTAACGTCAGGCATTTGTGCTCCAAAACGCTGGTAGCTGCAGCTCAGTGGTAACTGGCAACCTGGATGCCGAAATGCTACTGACTTCGTGATTGGGAGATAGGTGGAGGGCGGCGCAACAGGCCAAAACACAAAATGACAACATCAACATTAGTTGTGGGCTGCAACTTCGCTTTTGTAATGAGAATATTCTGGCTGGACTACCGTTGTCAGTGATATAAGTATTTGAAATTAACATCATTCCTTAATGTCTGGTGATATATCAGGGCCATTTCATGATTAATCAACATACATTTCTTACATATTGCTCCTTTAATTACTTGTATCTGGACCTCATTTTAATCGTCCAGCTGGATACATATTGGAAATGAATTGTGACGTTGGCTTCAGAATTTCCCTTGCTGAGATTAAATGCAGTCAAATATAAAGTAGCCTACCATAGTTAATTAACATAATTTTATTTTTCCGGAAAATGACATGCAGGCTATATTAACTGGTTCATTAAAAAAACCCACTGACATTGACAACTTGTCTTTTGTTACCCTGCCTGTATTAGGTTTATGAAGCAATAGCCGATTTAATGAATAAGCCTACTGCCAACTTTCATGAAGTTTTCTGGACTTTTTATGACTTGAAGATCACAACAAAGAGAAACCAGCAATGACAACTTAAGCAAATTTATTCTTCACTGATTAGGTCCAAAAATTTCGACAAATAATCCACTGTGCAATCTTATAATAACACTCCAATGCCACTATGTAACTCAGATTCAAAACTCAAAAAACCCTCTTTAACTGACCAAAATCACAGCATTTATATAGACTAGGAACATTCTGGAAAGATATACAGGATTCCTGGGGATTCTGGCCAAGAAGATGCCAGAAACTTCTAGAAAGCACTAGTCTATTTCATCATAAACAAGTGGTATTGCATCAGATCATGTTTTGCTACAGACATACCACCAGAGGGTGCTAAATGATGAACAAAATAAACAAATAGCTGACCAGTAAGGCAGCACAAATAAATCTCCATTTATAAATGATATACAGTGCTGTACATAAAACACTCATACATAACACCTCCCATCTTTAAGAAAAGAAAGGTTTGCTAAAAGCTTTCTTTTGTTAAAATTAACACAGTTTTATAATCAGTATAATCCTGAAACTTTACACATAAAGCATCATTGATCATTATAACAATCATACACCTAACAACCAGTGCAATTTTCACAATCAAATAGAGAAGTAAAATTTACAAGTGTGAAAGTGCATCTGGAATAACATTATCTTTTCTCCAGATGTGAGAAATATCTAAATCATACTCTTGCAAAAGTAAACTCCATCTTAGTAATCTTTCATTCTTGTTTTTGATCTTATGCAAGAATGTGAGGGGATTGTGATTACTGAAGACTTTGATGGAAGTAGCTGAACAAGTCAAATAGACTTCAAAATGTTGTAAAGCCAAAACAAGTGCCAAACATTCCTTTTCAATTGTTGAATAGTATTTCTGATGTTTATCAAACTTATTGGAAAAGTAACAAACCGGATGATCTACTCCATCAGTTTATTCTTGCAGTAAAACTGCGCCTGCACCAGTATCACTGGCATCAACAGCCAACTTGAACTCCTTTTTGAAATTTGGAGATAAGAGAGCTGGTGCGTTTTTGAGGATAGCATTCAGTTGGTCAAATAAATTTTGCATTTTTCTTCAGTAAATTTGTCAAAGGTTCAGAAATGATAGAGAAATTTTTACAGAATTTTTCGTAGTAGCCTCTTGTTCACTTACAGCCTGTGGTAGAAGATGCACTAGATCACGAGCTTGTTGTTGCTCCTGAATAAGTTGTTTCTGAGACAGAATGTCATTAGAATGACCTGACAAGGACAAGTCTGAAGATTTCCCAGACATCTCAGAAGGACTGGAAGGATCCTGATGAAAAGACTGCCCAATGAAGGTGTCAGTCAGGTTGAAGACCAGGTCAGCATCATCTTGAATAGCCTTTTTGGCCATAGAACGAGTAACTGCACATGAAGGATAGAGGTCTGGAATTTCCTCCTCTATAAATTCAGATTCTTGATCAATCAAAGGAGTGTCAGTTACAACAGGGTAGGGCACAACCTTATCCCCAGCAAGATCATTACCAAGAAGCAAATCAACACCTTTGAAAGGAAGAAAAGACCTAACGCCAACAGTAATAGGCCCAGAGACTAAGTCTGTTTTGAGATGAACATTATGGAGAGGTACACTTGTAAAACCACATTCTACTCCTTGAATAAGGACATTAGCCTGAGTAGACGTTTTGTCTGAAAAAGGCAGAATATCTGCAAGGATAAGAGATTGGAAGACCCAGTATCCCTTAGAATTGGAACAGGAGCAGATGAGGAAAAATCATGTGAAAGTGAGACAAAACCATCGGTGATGAATGGCTCAAAACCCTCCATAACAGAATCAGACACAGAAGGTAGAAGATCAGGCAAACTGACCTTTGATACAAGAGATTCTCTCCGAGTGAAAGCAGTTGGCTTGGTTTCTTCGCGTTGATGTTTTTTCTTGAGAGCATAACACTCAGAAATAAGGTGACCTTGCTTTTTGCAGTATTGGCAAGACATAGAAGGTAAAGAATCAGAGGATTGCTTCTCACTGGAAGGTTTCCTCTTAGAAGTGGCCTTAGAATCATTAGAAGTGTTATTAGAAGTCGTGGACTGAGACTTGCTTTGAAATTTAGAAAAAGTGGATTTTTGGACAAAAGATGACTTATGAGTCAATGCATAACTATCAGCCAGGGTGGAAACATCCTGCAAAGTATTGGCTTGTTTTTCCTCAAGGAAAGTCTTGATATCAGGCTGGATACACCTTTTGAATTCCTCAACCAGAATAAGTTGCCTCATTCTGTCAAAATCTTTCTCAATTTTCATGGAATTACACCACTGATCAAACAACTGTTCCTTCAACCTGCCAAATTCAACATGAGTTTGACTGACTTCCTTGCGAGAATTCCTACATTTTTGCCTGTAAGCCTTGGGGACCAATTCATAGCCCTTCAGAATGGCAGATTTGACAAATCATAATTAGAACACTCTTGGACAGATAACTGGTTATAGATTTTCCTAGCTTTACCAGTAAGAACACTTTGTAACATCATTGTCCAATGCTCTTTTGGCCATTTCAAATTTTCTGCAATTTTCTCAAAATGGGTAAAGTATTGGTCTACATCATTTTCTAGGAAAGGAGGAATAAGTCTGATGTGTTTAACCACATCAAAATGATCAGAAAGTCCAAAAGATTTTGTTACAGTACCTCCTTCTATTTTCTTTATTTCTAGTTCATGCTGCAAGTGCATCCTTTTTTCTTCTAGTTCTTTCTCCAACCTTCTTTCTTCCAGTTCTTGTTTCTGGCGTAACTGAATTTCAAGTCTTTGCAGCTCTGTTGCAGACACTTCCACATCTTTAAGTTAAAAGTTAACTTTGTTGTTTCCATGCCATCGACAATATTTTCAAATATGTTGATTGACTTAACTACAGAGTTGTAACAATAAGTTGTTGAACAAAAACATGTTGTAGTAAGCAAAGAATTCCAAAGAAATTCATAGACATGAGGAGCAAATCCAACATTTTCATCAGATCATCAACTTCAATCATCAAAATGAAAATAAATGGATTAAATGCAAACATTACCTTGAGATGGCCCCAAAAGTTTGAGGTACTTCTATCCACTACTGGCACCTCCTTTTGGCAGTACTTACACTGAACTTTGTAACTGTCTTTCGGTACAACTCCAGGAGGAAGTTTAAATTCCTCTCTCACATCAACCTTACTCATTTTGATATCTGAACATTTGTGAACTATAGAATTTCTGTTAACAATCTGACATAGATTCCAACGTGGATATGGGGTCATATTCAGTTCTAGCTCCTTATATATGAAAGTACAAGCACATCTCATATGTCACAAATCACCTCACCTGAACAGGGCATTGCAATTATTTGTGACAATGTGCGCATAATTTCACTCCAAATCACCTCCTGCCTGGGTCTCAGCAAATGCTCCTACTCCACAAACACGGGTGGCTTCTCCACAAACAACCACATCTCTGCTAAATGGCTATTGCAATTAAGAGGGTGATTATTATGAAATCACCCTACCCGTGTTGCTGCCAGTAACCCTGGCTTTTTTTCCATGCTGGAAGACATGCTAATTGCTATTAAGTAACAATATTAATACATTAAATTTGAGATGGGACAAAAACTTTTCCATTGGTAGAATTTAAAGGAATTAAAATTGTATAATTGGATAAGTGAAGATTCTTTATCATTGTAAAGCCATAATAATTATTATGAGGACAAAATCTCATCATTGCGGCAGTTAGATGTTTAGGAAAAATACATAAGTAGCCTGCATTATCAGGTCAACATTGTAGCAAAAAAAAAATGAAGTTAATCCAAACTTAATTGAAAATTAATTGAAAAAATCAATTAATCTGTGAAAATCAATTAAGTTAATATCCCTTCTCAAAAGTTAACTAGTTAAGTTAAGTTAATGGGATTTTAACTTAACTTGATTAAGTTAGCGATTAAGTTAATTAATCGCCCCATGCCTGGTGTGTATTATAAGGACCTGCTGGTTCCTGTGCATAACTGTGGTGTGTCGTTAGCGTGGAGAAACGAACAGCTTCTGCGCTGGTATATGATGGAGGGGCGAAAGCTCCAGGCTAAACGGCCTTTTCGGAAATTGCCCGTGGTAATGGTTTACTTATTGCATCGGAATGACAAGCATTTCCTCGCGGAGAATGGGCGCGTTTTGGATAGTGTGCGAGAGCTAGCTAGAGCTCCGGTTATGTTATGAGCATAATACAGGTTTTACAGACCGTAAGTTCCGTTTGCGTGAACCGTTGCTTATGTGGAGCTAGCGAATCGATCACTTTTACAGGAAAGAATTTAATATTCAGTCGCCGATTTAATATTCAATCGACAGCAATGCAGAGAAATCGTTTGTGATACCAGACACGTTATAGCCTGTGCTTTTCCCTATTGCTTTCACCGGTAGCATCAAGAGCTTGCCCAGACATTGGAGAAGTATCAGGCTGACCCTGGTCATGGATAAGTAAAGCGATCGTTTCACAAGCACCCAAAAACGCACCCCAAGCTTGCAAAACCTACGTCTGATCTAACTGCACCTCTACGGTTAGCTTCAACTGCAGTGGCTACAATCAGGCAACGTTATGATGAAACTGCCACATTGATGCTTACCGAAGTAACACAAGCATACCGATCAGAATCGCTGCATATAAGTTAACCAGGAGCATTTTTAATTAGCAGAGCACGGGAACTAACATGCAGTAGCTGATAAGCGGTCATGACTTTGAATGTAATCTGTCGCACGAAAAATTTGTTTCGCGTCCAGTGTGTAAGCGGCTTGACATGCCCGTATTCGCCTCTTTGCATTGACTTTGAATGTAAATTGCCGCGCAAAAAATTAGTTTTGTGTCCGGTGTGAAAGCTGCTTAACGCGCCCATAACGCGTGTATTTGCGTCTTTGCATTGACTTTGAATGCTGGCTAATCTGTCCCGTGAAAAATTCGTTTCGCGTCCGATGTGAAAGCAGCTTTATGGATAGTAGGCGACAGCTGGAGAGAGCTCGGTTATGTTATGAACATAATACAGGTTTTACAGACCGTAAGTTCCGTTAGCGCGGACAAGTTGCTTATGTGGAGCTAGCGAATTGATCACTTCTATAGGAAAGAATTTCCTATTTAATCTCTGCCTTTTTCGGCTTTTTATTAGCCCCAACAACTTCTAAAGGGGGATGAAATTATGTCACGGTAGTGCAGAGAAATCATTTGTTATACCAGACACGGTAGAGCTTCTGTGTTTCGCATTGCTTTCTCGGTAGCACCAGAGAGCTTGCCCAGACATTTGTGAAGCATCCGGCTGATCCCGGTCATGGGTAAGTGAAGCGATCAAAAGCAGCCGTAAACAAACCCAAACACGTATCCCAAGCTCTGCAAAACCAACGTCTGATCTAACTGTGCTTTTCAGCCCAACTTTGCGGACACATACAGCACCTCTCTGGTTAGCTTCAACTGTGGCTACAATTGGGCAAGGTTATAATGGAACTGCCACATTTATGCTTACCGAAGTCACACAAGCATACCGATCAGAATTACTGCATTTAAGTTAACCAGGAGAATTTTTCATTAGCACGGCACGCGAACTAACATGCAGTAGCTGGTAACGAGCGGTCATAACAACCACAGAGACAAACCCTTGCAATACATGTTTTACAGACAGCAAGTTCAGTTACCGTGGACAGTTGTACCAAGCATCCAAATTACAAACAGGTATAAAAAGTTAGCTTCAAATGAGGTTTACGTTCACACACCTTCTGTAGAATTTCCCCTGATATCACTCTTGCATATTTGGGACACAAAAATTAGCAACAGTAACTTGGCTATGTTAGCCGCAGTGCTACAGCCACAATCAACTGCCTATCATGTCAGGTTGGCTCATGCAGTAAAAACAACTTGCAGCTTCTGTGTGTGTGAGTCACGGACAGTCGCGACAGATGCGGGCTTTATCTTCAGATATTTTAGAAAGCCTGCACTTGAGGCCAGTTGTTAGTGCTAACTATCGTTAGCGGTTCCTGCTAGCCAGTAGCCACCCGTAACACGTTAGCTTCACTTACATTATTTGCTGTTATATCGTTACTTACAGCTTGTGGCTCCGAGCGCTTGATCGATGCAACTGCTTCAGGTTTGAGAAGCAGCTGAAACGCTTATTCTGTGTCGAATTATCCTTTATTAACAAAGCTGTCTTTGGTGGAATGCTGAGCACAATCAGCTAACGTTCCCTTTGGCCGTGGCTGTTTGCTGCCAGCAAACAATAAAAGCTACCCACTGATTTCTGGTGGCATCGTCTTTTGGAAGAGAAATAGTTGTTTTTCTTCGCGTCCAAAAGTAAACGGACAAGCAGCTTTGGGAGAGATACTGACAAAATTGCACCTCAAATAATCTGCAGTTCTTCTTTTGTATTTCCAAAAGTGTAGAAGCTACTAAGGCATAGTATGATCTGCCGTTGTTAGTGCCTGCTAGAATAGTTTCCGGTGTGGGCAGGTCCAGCGCAGTGGTTGGCTCTGGCTAGGTCTGTACTAATTCGACGGCACATCCTGACGTCAGGTTTTGCCCAGATCTCGCGAAGATCTCAGGAGGAGCTGTTCAGAGAGGAAATCATGTTCACAAAATCACGTTCTTGGATTACGGCAAAACCCCTGTTTCTTATGTTAAGAAACTTTTCAGAGGTTGAGTATGGACAACTAACATTATAACATTACTAATATGTATTAAAAGAAGGATCAGCATAATAGGTCCCCTTTAATCAATTCTGCTGCTTCTTCCCCAAAGATATCTTCATCGTGAAATGTTGCACCAAAATGTTGAATATTTCTTGTGTCTTCATTGGTGATTTTGTGATGGTTCTGCCCTGCAGTCCCTCCCGCCTCTTGCTGTCTTCGCCTCCACTTCAACAAGCCACACCTGTTGCTCGTTGAAGTGGAGGTGAAGTGAATAGTATTTAAGAGCTGCACTGCCAATTTGGCAGTGCAGCTGCATTCTGAAGTTTTAGCCCTTTTGTGTTGTGCCGCTGCTCCCCTCGTTTGTGGTTTGTACCAGTTTTATTAAAAGTTTTTATCTTTTTACTCAGCCTGTGCGTTCGGGTCCCTTCTCTCCCTTTTGGGTACATGGTCCCAGTGCCCGCCGTTTGCTGTTTGCAGCCGGCGGGGACAAAACCATGAGAGAATGCAGCTGCCAGTGTGGGACCCAGCCAGGCTGAGTTTTAGGGGAGCAGCGGCTTTTTATGCAGGGACCAGTTGGGGAGCAGTTTTCCGGGTCCGGTGGAGAGCTGTGAGGCAGTCCGGGTCCGGTGGTGAGCTGCGAGGCAGCCCGGGTCCGGTGAAGAGCTGCGAGGCAGCCCGGGTCCGGTGGAGAGCTGCGAGGCAGCCCGGGTCCGGTGAAGAGCTGCGAGGCAGCCCAGGTCCGGTGAAGAGCTGCGAGGCAGCCCGGGTCCGGTGGAGAGCTGCGAGGCAGCCCGGGTCCGGTGGAGAGCTGCGAGGCAGCCCGGGTCCGGTGGAGAGCTGCGAGGCAGCCCGGGTCCGGTGGAGAGCTGCAAGGCAGCCCGGGTCCAATTTGGCAGTGCAGCTGCATTCTGAAGTTTTAGCCCTGTTGTGTTGTGCCGCTGCTCCCCTCGTTTGTGGTTTGTACCAGTTTTATTAAAAGTTAATCTTTTTACTCAGCCTGTGCGTTTGGGTCCCTTCTCTCTCTTTTGGGTACATGGTCCCAGTGCCCGCCAGTTTGCGGTTTGCAGCTGGCGGGGGCAAAACCATGACAGATTTCACATCAGATAATCCAAGGGTTGAGGCTATTTGTAGTAAGTTCTTTGCCAGCACAATTGATTCCTGGGTTGGAGTTTTCAGAAAATTTTTAACATCAAAAGTCATGATTGCTGATTTTTCAAATAGTCACAAGATTTAAAAATGATTAATCAGCTTTAATCTTAGGTGAATCCAATGGTTGATCCAATGAATGGTTTATCTCAGTGGAACCTCCAATTTGTTATGACTTGAAAATCACAACAAAGAAAACCGGCAATGACAACTTAAACAAATTTATTCTTCACTGATTAGGTCCAAAAATTTCTACAAATAATCCACTGTGCAATCTTATAATTACACTCCAATGCCACTATAACTCAGATGCAAAACTCAAAAAACCCTCTTTAACTGACCAAAATCACAGCATTTATATAGACTAGGAACATTCTGGAAAGATGTACAGGATTCCTGGGGGATCTGGCCAAGAAGATGCCAGAAACTTCTAGAAAGCATTAGTCTATTTCATCACAAACAAGTGGCATTGCGTCAGATCATGTTTTGCTACAGACATACCACCAGAGGGTGCTAAATGATGAACAAAATAAACAAATAGCTGACCAGTAAGGCAGCACAAATAAATATCCATTTATAAATGATATACAGTGCTGTACATAAAACACTCATACATAACAACTTGAATATTAATTCCAATATGGATTCAGCTTCTAAACCTGCAATTGTAGATGGCTTGCATAAGCCTTATTTTTTTAAAAAAAGGTCCCGCATTGCCTTAATCAGTAGCTTATGCTTCAGTTTAGTGCTGAGGTTATATCGGCTTTTAACTTGCAGCTTGGGATTTCATTTTCATAGACGAGATAGGTGGAGAGGAGACCGGCTCTAGTTGTTACACGTCAATGTTGTTACATTCTAAATATTCCGATAATAAAACACAGACGGCGATCTAATTTTTCCTGTTGCTCCGGGATGGTGACCCGCGCCTTTATGTGCCTGAAGGAAGTATGTCGAAATTCGCAGGTTAGTGTTCCAGAGTAAATGCTCGAAAAAGTAACTTTGTTATGCCCCCGTCACCCTGATGAAAAATCCAGTAGAATACCATTAGAAAAAACCATTCGGAACCATTAGGTTTCTAATGGTCTAATGGGAATTGGAACCCCATTAGGAACCATTAGAAGAAACCATTAGGAACCTACTGGTCCCATTAGGATGTAAAGCCATTAGGAACCTACTGGTCCCATTAGGATCTAAAACTATTAGAAAAACATACTGAGAAACCTACTGCTGCAATAGAAATTATAGCAGAGTCCTAACACTGGGCACTAGAGACTTGTCTATACATATGTGTAACTGTGTATGTATTGGGATATTTTCCCCTCTGAATTGGGAACAGGACATATGGGGTGTGACAACTCATTGCAGTTTGTGATTTTCATAAAATTTTTTCAGAACATGAACCATCAAGCCATCAGGTTGTGTTCTTTTCCCTCCTCTTGGATGGATGAGTCATGAACAATGATTTAATCACAAAAGGCCAAATATGATTTAATCACAAATTTAGTCGCAAAAGGCCAAAGGTGATCTTGGAATGTATTAAATGAAATCTCTGAACACTGCAATCTACAAACATACTGTATAGCCTGCACAAGGACCCACTAGAAATCACACAGATGTGATCGCCAAAGAAGGCTACAACATCTGTGTTCCTCCATCACATTAGGAACCATTAGAGACCACTACACCCTGTAGTGACCACTAGACCAGTGTATAGTGACCATCAGACTGGTATAGAAACGCCTGTAGGAACCATTGGACTCCTGTGGGAACCATTAAGACTCCTGTAGGAGCCATTAGACTCCTGTAGGAACCATTAGTAGGGACCAGTTAAAGTCCTGTAGATTTGTGTAGGAGATAATAGAATCCCATTATTAAAAACAAACCGAACCATTAGGAAAACATAAGTAGCCATTAGAAACCATTAGAAACCATTGCAAAACCACCAGGAACCATTAGAAACCAATAGAATATGCCTAATGGTTGCCTAATGGTTTCTCTGACTTTTTTCAGCAGGGCACATTTATTCAAAATCAGCAGGAATCAAGCAGAACCAGCCGGAATGAAGAATTCACGCAACATTCCAGCGGGAATTTCAAATTGACCAAAATTCTTACAGCTTTGAAAGAATACCGTTCGAATAGCCTACTTAGAATGCGCTTCAAACCTGCCTCAAATGATTCTTGCACATTCTGGGTGTATTAGCTATCGAATGCAGCTTGAATGTAGTTGGAACACAGTAGGAATATTTAGAATGCTGTTAGGATGCAGTCAAAATATTTAGAATACACTTCGAATGCCTTACGAGTGCGGTTCAATTGCTGCCTGAACACCACCCGAAGTCTGGTTGGAAGGTGCCTCGAATGCTGTACGAATTCACCTCGAATGTAGTCAGAACGCACCCGGAATGGCCGCCGAATATGGTTGGAACGTCCAAGAATTCAAACAGAATGCAGGTCGAATACTCAGAATGTACTTAGAATGTAACACGAGTGTCCCTTATGCGTTGATTGAGCGATTGCTGACTACAGTAGGGGAACGTAAATATGCCACTAAAACTGACGCCGAATGTGTGAGAGTTAACAGGTATGCGTTATCAATGAAAACTGGCCACACCTGATAATGTGTAGAGTTTTCAGAGTTTCTGTAATGGTAATTTAAATGAATGATTGAAAACAGGTCGTGGCCAATCATTATTTTTTTAGTAACACTAGGCACCCGTGGGTTTGAGGGCGAACTTTCATATCCTGCAGTTCAATGCGACCACGCCCACCACGAATCACAGCGCACCATGATGCTTCCAAAGCCACGCCTGAAAACCTGTGCACCTTTGTGTACGCGGATAGAGGCGTGGGCATCTATAGGGGGGTTTGATTGACAGCTGTATCATTCCAATCATTTGAGTTGGTCATACGTTTGATTGGCTGTTGTTTTTAAGCTCTTTCCCCTTACAGGATGGACGTATTTTTTCATTCCAGTGTCAAACATCTTGTGTTTCATAGCTCGATCACTGTAGAGGCAGAGTTAGAATTTTTAAAAATTGTAACAAATCTGCGGGAGCCTAGTGTACCTTTAGAGGGATGAGTTTCAGCCTCCCCTATCGCCAGTTCACCAGCCACCACTGATTCCAGCGGCAATTGAAAGATTCCAACGGCATTCGAAGTGCATTCCAGCTGAATTGTTTTAACATTGAAATAGATTCCTGCAGCGATCGAGGTGCATTCTGGCTCATTTGAGGCCCATTCAGGACATTCTGGCAGGATTTGACGTGGCTTGCCGTTTCGATTCTCCCTCGAATGCAATCAGAATGTTTTGAATGCTGTTAGAATGCCGTAAGAATATTTATAATGCAGTCAGAGCGCAGTTAGAATACACTTTGAATGCCGTTCGATATTTCTCCACTTCGAATGCACTTGGAAAGTTTTGAGCATGTGCAAAACATCCGGGCCGGCCGCAAGAATGGGCCTGAATATTTGGAAATGCACTCAGAATTTTTAGAACGCACTTCGAATATCCAGGAATATACAAAGAATTTTCATTCCAACGGCATTCCGGCTCATTCCGCCTCTAGTGTGACTAGGGTTTTAGCGTTTGGGAGATTTCGATTAACATCAAGTGTAATTGTGACATACCTGAGCTTTTCTAGATTTTGAGAGAGGAAGACATTAGCCACTGTGTCATGACACACATGTAAACATTGCACTGGAACATTTCAAAATGTCGGGACAATGGCGAAGGGTTGCTGATGGACTAGTTGATACACCCAAATTGTTACAGTAAGAACTTGCCCCAAAACCTGTAGCCTAACAACTTGGACAAGATCAAATTACCTCACTGAATGACTTTCTACCTTTTTTATTTCAGAAAGATGCCTCAAAATTACAAACGAATAACGAAACGTGGCAATGCCATTAGAGAATGACTCAAGCGGTTCCTTACTGTAGCTTTGTGGGATAATAGTAGCAAGGCATCCCCCTTAACTTGCCTACTTAAGTGGGAAACACGTCTCACTTAAGCAAATTCTAAGTGTAACAAAATGCCCCAAAACCTGTAGCAAACAACCCCATATATGGGGTAGTTAGTTGCACATGACGGAAGACTATTTTTTCCTCACCAGCATTACGCATGCGCGGAATATAGGGGTTGCTGCAGATCAGTCATGTAGTCTAATACACTTTCTATCTTTACAGTGCATATTGATAACAAAAACCTGATAATGTCAATTCTATAGCCGTTAAAAGAAAAAGTGTAACAACTAGACCCGGTCTCCCCTACTATTAACCTTCCGTCTGCAGCGTGCGGCACTATTTAAACACAGAAGATGTGTAGTTGATGGAAGGATTTGAAGGGCATGTAATCAAGCCAATAACATTTATATGCACAATTTGTCTATAGCATGTACCTCACCTGTACTTTATATTTTACTAAATTTAATCTTGGGAAAATTCTGCAGGCCTTTACCTTCAACATGTAGGCCTATCCACCTGGACAACAAACATGAGGTCCAGATACAACTAATTAAATTCTGCCCATAAACTCAGAACAGGTGAGAGGAGAGGCGGATCTAGAAAAGCAGGTCCTTCAATGGAAAAGTGTGGATATAATGGAAGTGGGGGAAATTACAAACTTTTGGTTACCACACAAAGAAACAAGAGAAGCATTATATATTATTGATTGAATAAATATTATTTAGCAATATTAAAAATAAACAAGAAACATACTAAAAACTAGAAACTAAAACCAGAAACTAAAACAAAAAACAAACATTAAGAGGTCAAACTAATGTACATTTACAGTAACAGTTCAGGATTGTACAGTTCCCAAAAGCTTAGTTTGAACCAGACTGTGGAAGTTAAGAGTTAGCAACTAGCTACACCATTGGGAAACATACCCCAGCTCAGTAAATTGCAGGACGGTAGCCCACATTCTGTTACAATCTTCTCGAGTTGCTTGGCTACTCATCAGCTAAAGACGATGTGTCATTCACCGTCAGATTTTTTTAGAGTGGGCCACGGCAACGAATCAAGGGCACACAGTGAATTCCTTCATCAGCCATTGTAATATTTACGTCGTCGCTGGTGTGATTCACTTGTAAGTGGAGTCCGAAGTGAGACTCGTGGCTACATTCTATGGTTGGATTCATTACTCCAGGCTCTGAGCACCAGAATTCCATGAGCCAATGAGGTCAGACCACACAAAAATCCCGCCCACTGAGGCGTTTGTGACAGAATCGCAAGCAAAAATCAAGAAGCGCAAGCAAAGAGCTGGGAGCAACCGCAAATCTGATAATTGCGAAAGCAGCAGAGGGTGCTGTGAACGAAAGAACAATTTATCAAACAACTGAAAGACCAATGGTTTATTCCATCATAAAAATAATTTGTTTGCAACTTATAAGTTTTGCTTTTGAGGTAACTTTTGTTTCTTCAGTGAGTAATATTCTCTCTCAATTTTGAAATTTTTGTTTGATATCCAAAAAGTTTTGTTCGATAGTTTTGACACAAATCTGATTCCATAATAGACTGGCCTGCCTGCAGTTCAAGCCCGTCTCCCATTGAAAATGTGTTACGCGTTATGAAGCGCAAAATACGACAACGGAGACCCCAGACCACTAGCGCGGGAAGTGGGGGGCTGCCGGGGCTGCAGCACCCCCTCCCTTTTGCAGCCCCTCCTGATGTCGGCTGCAGGCTCGTCTTGGATGTCACAGTAATTCTAACAGTAAAAATTAAAACAGAAAAATAAACACATCAATTGGCTTAAAACCCTTTTGTACAGTCTGTGTCAAATACCTGCGTTTAAAAAATTTGGGTTGAAATATTTTCAAATTATTCATTTATGTATTGAGGAAACGCTTTCTCAAAGAAGCGGAAGGTGCGGACACAAACGCATTGGCAAGCAAAAATGGCGAACAGCAAGCAGAGAGGGATATCTGATTTTTTTTCCTCCAAACAATATTTCAGAGAAAACTAAAGTAAGTGTTACAAACGCATACATTACTCGTGGAGAGTGATGAAAGAACAGTACAAATGATGGAAGCAACGCTACTATCATCGCAATAGCTATCACCCAGGACTAGCTAGCTTGTCGCTCCGGTAGAGAGCATCAGCAGCGGATCACTCACTTAAGCGCTGCCGTGCACTCGGGATCCTTTCTAGAGAACATCGTATTTCCTGGAAGCGAATTCGGCACGGTGTGATTTGACAGATCATTTCAATGAGGTTTGTTTGAAAATGGCGATGATTGCATTGTGTTAAAGAAATCGACCTCATTCTTTGTTTTATCTGAACAACCTCAGTGACAATTCGTTTGCTAAAGGGGGATTTAGCAACTGAGAAAAGGCAGAAGTAAGAACTTGGTCAGCATGAGTTGTCAGACCTGCACTCTGATTCATTACGTGTGTTAGCGATGCTTTAAGTAACTCCAGTCAATGCTATGTTTTGGGAGTTTGCAGCTTGGCATCAACATTCTGCACGGACAGAGTTGTAACATTTATTCGGATCGACTAAATTCCTGGGCCATGAAGGAATACCACTCAGAGGGCACCATCATCGCGACACATACCGCAGCAGCTTGTGTGACAGAATGCACTTTTTATCGAAAATTTGAGAATGGCTTTAACTTACCCGCAGTAAAAATATGTAAAAAAAAAAAATTGCCCGTTTGGGAGAATTTTAAGAATGCTGATTATGATCCCAAAGGGCACTATTATTTTCCCCTTTTATGGGATTAGTCTGCTGCCTGGATGTTGGCGAAACTGACAAGCTACATTCATTAAGGATAGTTGATTGAATTAAAAATAACTAATGCGATGAATCACTTTATTCAAATGGAGGATTTTGTCCGAGGATTATTGGTTAATTTTGGGGCTGACGACCTCCTGTGGCTTATAAAACGGCGCATAATAGCTAGGCTTACAAAGTGAAGTCCTTCTGCGCCAATGTTTTATAGAGCGCGACAGGAAGATGTTTCTGTTCTAAATGTAAAAAATGCTGAAAGGGGAGATGGAATTCAGAGAAAGGGAAATAATTCCGTATCCAACCTAAAAAGCTTAAAAAAGTTTATTTCCCAGAACAATTTTAAAAGGGGGCTCGCATTTATATTTTGGAGGGTTTTATTTGTGAGAAGGGGGGGGGTTAGGCTACTTGTCATCCCTACAATTACGTGCGCGTTTTCAATGTAGCCTGTCGGTGGTTTCTTGGCCATTTCCTCATTAATAGTTTCTTAATCATACGATTATGTATTGGTCTTGTTAATTCAAATAATAAATTGTTTGACTGTGAATCATGCGATATCAAACTGGGAGGGGTTGTGAGCCATCATGTGTGAGACAGGCAAATCCCGGCAGTATTAGCTACCAGGAGTTGGGGTTGAAGAGGATGAAACAAATAAGGCAACAAAAGCATGATAGCTTTTTAAATGACACATGCGTACAAAACAAAGGAACTTACTGGGATAAAACATAGAAAAAATTCAGGCCCCAGGACAACAAAACGATTATAAATTATAATTTTTTGTAATCGGTCATGATTTATATGACGAGTATTCTTTTATTCTATTACTCATTTGCACCCTTAGTTGCTATGACCGCTGTTGCAAAGACCAACATTGTCATAACGCCCTCATGCAGCGCTATTTAAAAATAAATAAATAAATAAATAAATTTTTAAATGTTGTCACTCTTCTACTTTCGGTTGGCAGCCCCCCCAATTCAAACATCTTCCCGCACGCCTGGATTGGAGGCGTCTGGGCATTGAGGAGACAAGTTTCTTGAGTTTAGCCATTGGAATTTGATCCCACTCTTGTTTAATACAGGCTTCCAGCTGCTGGAGAGTTTTGGGTCTCCTTTGACGGACTTTTCGTTTAATTCTGTGCCAAATGTTGTCAATCAGTGAAAGATCAGGACTGCAGGCAGGCCAGTTCAGCACATGGACTCTTCTACTATGAAGCCATGCTGTTGTAATAGCTGCAGTATGTGGTTTTGCATTGTCCTGCTGAAATACACAAGGCCTTCCTTGGAATAGATGTCATCTGGGGGGGAGCATATGTTGCTCTAAAACCTTGATATACCTTTCAGCATTCATGGTGCTCTTTAAAACATGCAAGTGTCCCACACCATATGCACTAATGCATCCCCATACCATCAGAGATGCTGGCTTTTGAACTGAACGCTGATAACAGGAGGGGTGGTCTTTTTCCTCTTTAGCCCAGAGGACACAACGCCTATGATTTCCAACAAGAATGTCAAATTTGGACTCGTCTGCCCACAGGACACTTAGTCCATTTTAAATGAGCCTTGGTCCACAGAACACGGCGGCGCTTCTGGATCATGCTCAACAATGGCCTCCTTTTTGCATGATAGAGTTTTAGGTGGCATCTGTGGATGGCATGGCAGACTGTGTTTACAGACAGTGGTTTCTTGAAGTATTCCTGGGCCCATTTAGTAATGCCAATGACAGAATCTGTCATGGTTCTGTGTTTGATGTCATGCTTTATGTTCATGGTTATGTCTTTTTTCTTTTTGGTTATTGCACATTCCGGTTTTCAGTTCCTGCCATTTTAAGTTTCATTGCACTTGTCTCCCCTGTCTTGTGATCTAGTTGGTTCAGTCCATCTTTCCAGTCTGTGTGCTTACCTACTGCGGGTGGTTTCAATGGTTTCAGGTGTTTCATATTATTTCTTCAATTCTCGTTTACTTCCTTCGCCTTGCTTTCCTAGATTACTAATAATACTAACATTTATGTTTTGTATTATAGTCTACTAACTCAACTAATCCATGTTTATATTACTAACTTACTAATGAGCACTTTGGTCAATTTGTAAAGCTGCACCTCTACTAATTATTACTAATCCAATCTCAGTAATCGCCCTGTTCTAGCCTCCGCACCTGCTTTGCTTTCCCTTCCTCTCTCTACGTTTCTGCGAGATCTCTCGCACGTGTTTAATTGCTTTCCTGCACTCATTGTCTGTGCACTTAGAACTCCTTGACCGGAGCAGTTTATCTGTCATAGGTTGTCTGCGTGAATCTCGTCCGTGTCTTGGCTTTTGCCAATTGTTGTGGTTTAGGACTTCCCCACGTGTACCTTCCTCTGTAATTAGTTCTTATCCAATTCACCTGTTCCCCGCATAGCATGTGACTTCCCTCGTGTCTATTTAGAGTCCTCACTGCTGTTCAGCCCTTGCCAGAATGTTGATCAATATTCCTTTGTGCAGAGCCTCTTGTATGCCAAACGATAATTGTTTCTCCTCGACTGTTTCATCCGACCTTGATTTTGCCATAGCCCTTCTGTTCTTGTTTTTGTCTTTTTGGATTTTGACCCATTTCTGTACGACCACGTCTACTGTTTTTGGATACCCTGTGTATGATCCTCTGCTTTGGATTTCGACAACGATTTTTTTTTTTGCCTACAGTCTATGTACTGTCGCACCTCTGCTTTTCTGGTTCTGACCCCGGCCTGTCTAGTCGACTTTGTTTTTTGATTTCATTTTTGACCTGGCAATTCTTGTGTCTTCTGGTCCTGACCCTGCTATCAATAAAGGCATACGATTTTTGGATTTCCTGCTCTCGCGTGTGGTTCCTGAATGCACCGTCACAGAATCATGCCGGTGAGTGATGCAGTGGCATCTGAGGGCCTGAAGATCACGGGCATCCAGTAAAGGTCTTCGGTCTGTCCCTTACGCACAGAGCTTTTTCCAGTTTCTCTGAATCTTTTGTTATGCATTGTCGATGAGGCCTTCAAAGCCTTTGCAATTGAACATTCAAATTGACTGACCTTTTGAAGGTCAAACTTGACCTAATACAGTTGCAATGACCTGTATTGCCAAAACGGTCACAGATGAAGCCTAGGTTTGTATTAGAGACATATAGGAAGCCATGAACTTTCAGTTGGTGACCTTATTGACCTTTGAAGGTAAAATGTGACATAATGAATTCAATGACTTGTCTCACTAAAATGGCCACAGATGGAGCTTAGTTTTGTGTTACAGACATCTAGGAAATCACATGAACTTTTATTTGGTGGCATTCAACTTGACTGTCAGACCTTTTGAGGGTCAAACTCGGCAGTGAAATTACCAGACTTGTTTCACCAAAATGATCACAGATGGGGCCAAGGTTTGCATTGAGTCATTTAGAAAGTCATATATGAAGTCTGTTTGCTGACCTTAACTTGAACCTCTGACCTTTTAAAGTTCAATATTGAATTTTTCAATGACTTATATCACCAAAACTGGTTCAGAGTTTAGGATTGGGTATTTTAGGGGGTCTTAAATGTATGAACTTTTATTTAGTGACCTTGACATTAACCTTCAATAATTCGAAGGTCATACTTCACATGAAATTGTCATAACTTGTATCATCACTATAATATTGCTTGCCGGTAAGCTACAGGACCCATGATATTTTTAGTATCAGCGGTGCGTAACTCAGCCAAGGCCTACAACATGTGCATATTGCTTACGGGGGGGGCATCTATCAGCAACAAAATAATGGGCTAAATTCAAAAAAAAATTTTAAAGCTTTGGCCTGTTTATAAAAGAGAAATTGCCAGGAACTTCGGTGCTACTTTATCGGCGCATCAGGCGATCTAAGCTGCACTTCATGATCGTTAAAATTTAAAAGAAAAGCCCATTTGATACGCCTTTGCAATTTTCAATAACAGTGATTTAAATGCACCAAAGTGCGCGTCCGAACGAATGATAGTTGCCTTTAACGAGGAGAACTAGCAACACCTGATAGTATGGTGTGTTTTTTGGAGTAAATGTATTCTTAATTTAGAAAATGGTAACAAGTCAGGACAAATAGTTGTTTTAAAGGGATGTGTCTGTGCCCCTCCAAATTCCCATTCTGGTGCCAACACTGGATTTATATAGGCTATTGACAACCGTTAACACATGGGTGGGACGTTTCGTTACCCTTGAACCTAAAGTTTTGATTTTTGGTGTGTGGGTGTGTCTAGGCAATAGGAACTTGAGTGGGAGAAATGAAACAAGACCCCCTGTTCCAATGAGTTTAAATTTCTTTCACATCACATTTGGCCAGTTACATGTGCACCTCATATCTGGGGCAGAGATGGCAACACAAAGTACTGTCAGAAAAAAACAAGCAGGTGGAGTAACTGATGCTCCAGGAAATGTTCTGCTAGAAAACCAGGCATTATTGTGGACAGCAATTTGACAAAGTTGTTTCGATGGCACGCAGAAGACTACCAACATGTTAGGCATTGCTGTATTTGTGTGTGTACATATATTCAGTATGGTATATGTGTGGAGACGCATGCCTGGAACTTAATGCTTTTACAAGAAATGTAATCTTTTCACCAAAGTAGCATTAAATTGATAAAAACTACCATCAGGATGTTAATGATTGAATGGGCTTTATGCAATGCAGCTCATGACGTATTTGCCGGTGAAGTTTAAGGCTGCTTGAAAACTTCTGCAGAGTGCAGAGCCCTCTGCTAGTGTAAGAATGCTAGTCATATTGTAGCTTAAAACAGCCTAAACTACAAACCCCAATTCCAATGAAGTTGGGAAGTTGTGTAAAACATGAATAACAAGAGTTGTCAGATGATAACACAGCTCGCTGGAAAACTTTAACCTAGCTGTCCACGGACACGGATGCCGCGCCGACGCAGAGGGTATGGCAATAGCTCTCCGAGGACATTGGTCCCGGCGACCCACATGGAAAGAACCTATATAAACATATAGGTTTTAATATAGGGCCAGATACAGGTTTTGCATATATGCGACATAAAATTGGCCGTTTTCATATATTATAGGTACGTATATGTACCTATATGCACCTATATGTGTATATAATATATGAAAACAGCCAATTAAAAGTTCCATGTTCTGTGTTTATTTGGCACGTCCAATCCTGCCGCAATCTTGGATATCGAATTAGGGAACTACGTACAAGTTCACAGCCTTATTCAGCCACCTGTTGACAACTCAGGAGAGTGTACACCGTCCGCGACTGTTAGCAATTTTTTCCTACACATTATTTAGGCAAAATTTTGCAAGCTCAAAACGAGGGCAGAGGACAGTCAGGCATCTTTTTCAGAATCTTATATATTAGCGCCTGTCTAGCCAACAGGACGCAACTAGGGGAACTCTAATTTACATTACCCTTCCCAGCAGGCCCTTTGCAATTTGCATCCCTGTAGCGCATTGGCCAATTGCGCGCTACTTCTGAAAAGAGCTTCCGACCACTGCTGGTTGATACAAGGCGGAGATTAAAACCTGTATGTTTATATAGGTTCTTTCCGTGTGGGAATTTAAGAATCCTTGTTATTTCATCCCTGTAGGAAAAAGTCTGGGACCTTTAGTCGCTATACAAGCATCTCAAATAAAAGACAAGTTTCTGTTCATTAAAACTGTGAACAGAAATGTAGACTTTGTCTTCAAATTCATTAACCACAGTGAAATGCTCAAATAGATGTGGGGATGAAAATGACTTTTGAAAGGCATGTTTACTTGAATGTGTGTTCTTCTGTGTACTTTTATTTTGTTATTTTTGTTTTATTTTGCTACATTTAGACTAAGGACCCTGAGCCATATTCATCTAGAAACTGCATTACAGACAAGATAGAAAACATTGCATTTGGTGGGTGTAACAGTGTAGTGTATAACTGTTCAGTGGATATGTATGAGCTGTAATGATGTGAATCCAATTTTATCTAATGTGGTGAATCTGGCAGTGACTTAAACTTGAAAAAATGCTTAATTGATTAAATAAACATAATCAAACCATTTTTTATACATTTCCTTCTCTTCCACAATACACAACTCAATCTTCATAGAATGGAAATAAGTATGGTCAAGAAAGAATTGATGACCTTGTTATTGTTAATGTTTCAGGAAAAAAATGTAATAAATAGTATTAGATATTTGTGTTGATATCAGAGCTTTTTGTCTCCTCTCACTTGCCATAGTTAATAATGACTGGTTTACACATAACATGCCGTTGTCACATGTCAACATGTATTTAGGATCAAATGTGATGCCAATTTCCATGTTCACATGCAATTAATAAGTTATTGCGTGAAATTCTTGTTATTTCTGTAAGGGACTTTGAACTAATATGCAGATATTACCTTGAGAATAAAAATATGTGCTAGACATCATGTATGACAGTTGCAAAAGTGAGATATGAGCTATACAATAGGTATGACAAACAGAACCTGCCACTGGGTATATGAGCGATATAGGAGACCTATATGCCCTCTATAAGCACATATATGTACCTGAATTTGGCCTATATGCGGCATATATGCGCATATATGCTGCATATATGCGCATTTATGTTCATATAGATTCTTTCCATGTGGGGAGCTAAAAACAGAATGCAATGATTTGCAAATCCTTTGCGACCTATATTCAATTGAGCACACTACACTCAATCTGCATTTGGGAACTGAGACACTAATTGTAGAGGCTTTGTAGTTGGAATTCTTTCCCATTCTTGCTTGAAGTATGACCCCAGTTGCACAACAGTCTGGGCTGCATTGGCAGAGGAATTTGTGTCTTTTTTTTTAAATTCAATTTAAATTGATTTGGCCTCTTATGTTGTTTGTGCTGTATACTGCGTGTATACAAGCTTGCAGGAAGGCTACTGCATTCATTCATTTGTTGTGTATGGATTTGTCCTGCATTTATTTCAGTGTGCAGACATGCGGGGTGTATTATATACAGGACCTTTGAATGTGTATTCTTGTGTTGTATACACTGATCTATATATAATAACTGGATAGCTGATGACGTCATAATTTTGAAGTAACCGTGCTACCATATTGGTATGCCCAACTATTATCTCTCAGAACATTACTCACATTGAACACGTTGCAGCCAACGATATAATTGATTGAGAAGGTATCTTTTCACAGACACGGAAGAGGCGGTATTTTGTGTTTCCTCCTCAGATCGACCTGTCTGTATGAAAAATGCCTCAAGGACCGCAGATTTAACTACAGTAGGCAGCAGTTGTGCGTGCCTTGAACATTTTCAAAGGACAACATCAGCATTTGACAAAATGTACAACCAATGAGTGTGTTCCATCGGAAATCTATACGGATTTTTCCACATCTCGCCTGAGTGGGGCAGTGGTACAACGAAATTGAAGTTCGAAGTCATTGAGACTGAAGAAGACAAGACGTCAGTCCTGCACGTATTATTATTGCTCTGTGTGGGGGGATTTTAAAACTTCCTGAAAAAATAAATTAGCCGTAAGCTCGCATCTTGTCAACCGTTGTCTTTATTTTAAAACACTGGGTGTGAGATTCAATCGCGCATAACGCATGTAAGTCCCAACGGATGTCTTGTTTTGAGTTTTCTCTTGCGATGTCTTCACTCAGTAGCTGCCACGAAGCTCGGGTAATTTTCCTACGAAGTGAAAGTGGGTTCGCTGAAGAGAACGCAACATAAACTTATCAAAGTCGCTAAATCAGCGTTTACATGAGAAGTGAAGTGAGTTGTGCGTTATGGAGATGTATGTAAAACCTGCCTGCCATTCATTGTCGAGTGTGAATCACTATCTCAGTAGCTCTAACGTTACATCCTCATTAATAACCTGGCAAAATTAAAATTGTCCGTCACCGGTAATTTGGTGTCAACAAAACTTTAGCCTTTTTTAGTGCTGGCGTAAATTAACCTTAGTGATTTGACCAATCAACACCTGGTTTTGTTGTCTAGTTAGTCTGGTCTATTATTATAGACAGCGTTACTCCGCAGTTTTACTGGATTATCTAATTTATGCCGTGTGACATTGATTGATCTGGTTAACTTTAGTTCAGTAATCTAGGTAGCTTTAGGCTAACCTGATGGATCACGTTAGCTAACATTAATTTGAAGTATTCCAATAATAACCGTTAGCTGGGCTAACGTTGACACATTATCTGCCATTAAAGTAGATCGCCAATGGCTAATAATAAGCAATATATTCATTGAAATTCATTTATGTGTATCTGTCTTTACTACAGCCAGCGCATTGTCTCGCCACATCCCCCCAAAAATGTCGATCTGCATCGGAAAGCTACACATCAACGCTTCTCTGCCACAGAATACTATAGAAGGGTTGCTTAATACTGGGCATAGTAAAATGGCCGCCCGACCACTTCCGCTTGCTTCGACCTCCCAACGCAGTTCTCTATCACGTCAGCAATCCAGTTATTCTATGTAGATCAGTGGTTGTATAATATGCTTTGATTCCGTGCTTTCTATCTTGCAGAGTTACTATGTCACTTCAGTTTTGAAAGGAGCCGATGCTTTACCTGCTTTGAGTTATCCTTATTCAATAAAGGAACATTATGTTACTCTTTGTGTATTTATATGGGATGTGTACTGTATTTTATATATAGTCTATGGGGAAATTAAATTATCTAATGATTGCACCATCAATCTAAAATCATCATTTATCTAAAATTATTGAAATTAATGATCACAAATGTTTAAATACTGACAGTGGGTCTAGTTGAATGTGATAACAATGTGTTGTGGGCAGTGGAATAACTATTGGTTTCCGTTTGTGATGACTGCTGACTGAGATAAGGGATGAGATTAAATAGATCCTGGAACTTAGCCTGGTCTGGAGCAGGCTAGCTCCACAGATAAATCTCCACGGTAACTTATGTCAAAACATATCCCACTTTCCACTATCCCGCTTTTGTGCAACCGGATCACGGATAAGTTGAGCCAGGATAACCAAGATATTCCGGCTTAATCCCTTATCCTACTTCTGTGCAACAGGCCCCTGGACAACTGACCCGGGGCCTGTTGTTCGAAAGTAGAATAAAGAAATCCAGGATAAGTGAAAAAGCCAGGTTAGACAAAGTCTCATAAGTCCATCCTGGTTTAATTGGTTGTTCGAACGCTGAGCCAGGCTGATGAGGGGCAGCTTTGTCAAGCCAGGTATAACTAATTCGAGTAAGTGCGCGGCCACGGCTTCCGTCAGTAGACCACAGAAGTTGATCACAGATTCACAGATGAGAGGACAGGTGTGGCTACTTTCCTCCAATGAACAGCAGATCTTAATGCTGACGTAAGGTGACACACCTCTTATAAAAGGAAGCACCGCCGCTGTCATGAAGCTCTGAGACGCACGGCGGACTGATTAAATGAGTAAGTAATCCAAAACTATAATCCCTCATAATCACAATTCAAGTTCCTTTCGCAAATTAACAATTGTGCTCTTTGCCTTAATGATAAGCAGTGGAAATTGATCCATTGCAAAAATGTCTTACAATGTAAAGTAATGTTCATACTGCGCAAGTGGTCAAAAGGTGAAAATTGAATATAAGAACATTATGCAGTCTGGTGCTTGAATAAATTACTGATAATGTTCAAATGAGGTGTATGAATTCTTTGGAAGGATCCTGCTCACACATTAATTTTATTCTTATTTTCTTCAACCAGCATTTAGTCTTTACAGGCGAAATGGAAGAGGACACGTGCAGCTTACTTTTCCCTGAACAAGCAACAGCTCTTAATGGAGACATATGAAGAGATTCAACATTTGATCAATAAAAGGGTAACACTGCCGGTATAATAAAAATACGGGAGCATGCGTGGCAGACAATTGCGGACCGACTCAATGCGTAAGTAATCTAAAACAATACACTTTAAGCTCCAGTGAATCCTCATCATTGTAATTCAAGCTCTTTTTGCAAATGCTGTAGCCTTAAATATGAGCAGTGGAAATTGATTCATTGTGCAGATCTTTTCTATCTCATGTAACGTTCATACAGCACAAATGTAAGTGGCCAAAAACGCACCTGGCAACGGGTGAAAATTAAATACAAGAATATTTTGCAGTCTGGTAAGTGCTTCAATAAATAGCTGATAACTATGCACAAACGAGGTGTATAGATTCTTTGGAAGGTCCCGCCTCACATTTTTAATTTTGTTCTTATTTTATTACTTCAACCAGCATTTATATAGTTCAGTATAGGTTATATATTTTTTTCTGCTCCATGCCATTTTTCGTCCTTTTGCATGCCTTTTGCCACAGCAAATTCCTTGTTTGTGTTGAGTTAACTCAATAAACCGTGTCTGATTCAGATTTTCATGTATGCACTGATTTTTAGCTGTCAAGAAGAAGGCACACAGGTCTGGCACGGAGGGTGGCCCACCAACCGCTGAATTGTTTAAAAACGAGGCCAATACGTAGCCTCCATCAGAACATGGAATAACTGTATAAAACACATTGATTTCTGATCAGCGCAGCCGCTGACTCCACAGATAAGACAACTAAGCCTGGCATTTAGCCTGGTCTGGAGCAGGCTAACTGTGGAGAATAAATCACCATGGTAACTTGACCAGGATGAAGTTATCCAGCTTTCGAACAACTGACTGCAGGCTAAATTAAGCCAGGATAACCAACATATCCCAGCTTAATCCCTTATCTAGGTTTCTAACAACAGGCCCCCGGTTGTTCCCCCCCCTGTCGGCGAGCCAGTGTGAGAGTGTTGCTGAGCATTGTAGCCTACTCCGCCTCATATCCGAGACCAAGTTTAGAACTTCCTTGACAGGAACGCCTCACCTCGTCCAAGCCATATATTCACTCACTGCACGGCTGTGAAACATGGCAATAAAGGCTACATAATTATAACAATCCGATGAAACATCAAAACATCGAATCAGCAATTATATACATTGCTTTTTATTGTTGGTTTGAGGCACAGCATGCAATTCTGTGCACACAAATATGTTTTTTGAAAGGAGGATCCATCCGTGATATACAGAGAATGGCGTAAACATGGGCGAACCTCTCTCTGACAGGAAATGACGACCTTAAACCCAAAAAGGACCAGTGAAATGACAGAAACCTTTGGTTGACGACCAATCACAGAGGAACAGTACAGAAGGGATTTAAAAAAATATGTTTCCGGAAGTGACCAACCGGTTGTGAGAACTAATGCAGACAATGCTCGGATGTGTTAGAAGTTGAAGTTCAGCTAGTTAATTGGCACTGTCTTGATCACCATCGACATTTGGCCCATGAATGAAATGTTAAACTTCAATTAACTTACTATGTGAGGATAATGAGCATCGGTTAAGGCATGGCTAACTTGGCAAGGACCGGAGAGATTATTCATCTTAATGTCGGAGGGAAAAGGTAGCTAACTGAATAGCCTCAGCAATAGCTTTCTGAACCTGGGTTTGTTCTGTTCTAGGATCTAGCTAGCACGCTGACGTCCAATTTAGATTGTGATTTTTCAGCTTGCTGTTTCTCACACAGGAATATTTGTGTTGATTTTGGCATCAATAATTTTTCGTCCCTGAGTGGCTAGTGATATCTAGCTAGCTAACGCTCGCTAGCTGGCAATTTCGCTTTGCGACGTTAGTCTCGCCAACTGGTAGATGATAATTTGTTAGCTAGCTAGCTTGAAATATGATGAACATAAGTACCAGCGTTTCTAACTGGCGTGCTATTGTGGTACTAGGAGAGGTTATTTCTGTGGTGAATTGCATGACTATTCAGCTAGCAAAGTTTTGGAGTTAGATTTTGATTAAGTTTATTTTTTTAACTTTTGCGAGAGGGCCTGATATCTTATGATTCGCTAAAGTGTAACTGCGATGGAAGTTCTCAAATTGCTTTGTATTTACGAGGGTTAGCTAGCTATATAGCCAGTTATTTATTGGTTTACTGCAAGTTTTGGCTAAGTTCAAACCTGGCTTGCCTCTGGCAACTATGCTGTAATGTTAGGTTGACTTAATACTGCCTCGGTGATTGCCAATGCCATCCCCGAGGTTATAATCTTAAAAAAATATATGTTAACGAAAACTTGATTCATTTAACATTTTCACTGACATATAGGATTTGTCCCCAAGCCTCATGTTGTACGAGTTTAAATTCATCTCATCCTTTTTTTTTTTTTTGCTCAAAAATGATACGTGAAATGTGGCGTAATTAACTGCAACCGAGTTTGTTTAGCAATCGTGATACGCTCTTATTTAGCTTGCTAAGCACCGAGAATATACAGTTCTTGTATTTTTTCAGACTAATACTAGGAATAGTTCAGCACAAGGCAAAGCGTTTTGTTCGGTAACTTCTTCGTGTTTTTATGCGATTCTAGTTTTTATCTTGTTGTGTAAGCTGGAATAACATGAACAGAACATACATTTTTTCATAAATGTAACATAGTTGAATGTAAAACGGGTGAATTTATGATCATAGTGTGTGCCCATCTGGTTATCTTGGGTGTTCATGATGGGTTAACTACGGTTTCGAAAATTGCTTGTGAAGTATTCGTATGCTTTTACATTTGTCAGGTTCAGCACATCAAGGCAGACTCTGACGTGGGTTCCAGATTCCTTTTTCTCAAGGTAGATGTCCATATTTACTAAATTTTTAATGATAGTTTCCAAAAATGTCAAGATACTGTTTCTCTTGGGCGGAACGGAGCAAACCCAAAGCTGGAGTATATCATTAACCAGGAGCGCCTGCCAGCAGTCCAAAGGCGGCTTTTTGTGGGATGCTCAGAAACTGCCATGAGTAACATTATTAATCGTCCTTGCACCCAGTGATAATTTTCATTAACCTCACAAGTAGTTGCATACCCACAGTACAAATTAATACGCGTTACCGTTAATGTTGCTGCTTGCATTTTTGAAACACTTTAAAAAGTGTCTTCGTTTTGTGTGTATTTAATGAACAGATTTGATTCTCTTGAAGGTGGCTTATTTGCTGTTTAATGTTTGTTCTCACTGGTGTTGGGTGTGACTACCCTCAAAACAGTCTGCTTTGTGCATCCTTGAGTGACTCCTGGATCATTCCATATTAAATCAACAAATTATGAGAAAAGTTCCCGCGTGACCTCTTCCAAATCAGCTGAAATTTTTAGCACAGTAACTACAACGTATTTAATGAACCCATGCCAAATTTTACTTGGATCATGCAAAAAAAATTCGAATTACTGACTTTTGAAGTACAGGGGTGCAAGTCGAAATTTGGGAGCTTCATTTTTTACACCATTTTTGAGTCCTCATAACTTTGTATGTGATGTAGGTAGATGAATGAAAATTTCAGGGTTGAAAGCCACATATCAGCTCTGTTGAAACCATTAATTATAATACTACCATGTGTATTTGCAGTCTCGCAACATGAAGTCAAACTTTGAAAATCTGTGATTGCGATTTTCATAGCAGCCAACTTCAGACATTTATATCTTTGGAAATATGTAAGTTTGATAACTGAGCTGTGATCAGATTTATGGCTTGAATACAGAACAATAAAAATAAGCATGATCTGCATGCATTAGGATTTGTTTTATAATTACAGGAAGATCTGAAAACTTGAAAAGCCTAATTTTGGTCAATCTTTGACCACACATAATGCCATGTGGGATAGCTCATTGGTCATTGAAAGCTAGGTCATTTGAAAGAACTTATTTTCATCTACATTCTGATAATAAAGTAAACTTCTAGCCATGAATCCTTCCGTTTCACAAAAACTTTCCAAAATTGCCATAATTGCAAGGTGTAAATCCATTCGTTCAGGTTTGAACGTGAAAAATATGATAATAGAGTTTTTCCTCCAAGCTCATGCTGACATCATCAGAATCATGCCCAAAGTGAATTGAAAGTTGGGTTTCCCCAGTTTGTCATCATTAAGACATACCATAATGTACATGTACAAGGAGCACAATAAGTCTATATAACCCATAGACTGTATAAAAAGATGGACGAAGCAGCCGTAACATCACCCATTGGTTTCAGCATACCATTTAGGAAGCCTCGATTTTGGCAATTTGAATAGCGCCATTTTGTCATTTTGAAACCGGATGCAATTCCTATTGGACAAGACCCTGAATTTAATATCCAGGGAGGAGCAAGGGGTGGATCTATGGGTGGATCTGACCATATCGGACAAGGACCAGAGGATAGCCACGCCCCTAAAGCATATTCTGGCTTTATCCTTTATTCTAGTCTATTTGGGACCATTACAAAAACGAATATCATGATATATCGAAGGAGACATGAAACTTGCGATAAATACCATGAAGTAATGTTGAAAATCATTGAAATAAGAAATCAGGTGGGAAAGTAGGGTCATTTTCTCATAGACTCCTATAAGATTGAACTTCTTTCTGCAACCACCGACGTCGCCATCTGCTGGCCATTAAATAGAACACAAATTTTAGAGATTTCCGCATTGGCCTCAGTTTTCAGGCCCGGTGCTTCGTCCATCTTTTTATACAGTCTATGATATAACCATTGTCATGGTAAGCACCCTGTCGGATGCCAAAAGTAATCCGGCGGGCACTAGGACCGTGGGCCTAGAAAACGGAGACTCAGGAGCACAGGCTGACTATAAAGAACAGATTTAATAAAACCCAAAGAAATACACAAAACAACAGTCACAAATAAAAAGGAGAGACAAATAGCTTTCCCACTGACCTGCAGTGGGAAGGGAATGCAGAGGCAACTTTGCCTGGCACCCGCCAGCCCTGAATACTCTGCAATCACCTCCACCTTAATGAGCTGCACCTGTGGCCTGTCAAGGTGGAGATGAAAGAATGTTGAAGGGGAGGGGCAGTAAAGAGCAAACCCTTACAACCATAGCCAGCATGCTTGCATTACATCACTTTGAAAATTAATTTTGAAGATACGGCACCCTTTTCACCATGTCATTGAAAATGGATTTGGACAGCTGTACAATTGGCGCTTTCAAACAGGATGAATGTCACAAGACAACCTACTGCCGCAGTCAAGAACTTCTCAAAATCAGCGAACTATCAAATGATAAAAAACAGTTGCTTTCTCTTTCTTGGAACACCATGAACATGGAAACACCATGGACAGAATGATAATAAGCTAATTTTGTCAAGTTTTTGTGACACAGAAGGATTCATGGATAGAAGTTTATTTTATTATCAGAATGTAGATAAAGATGAGTTCTTTGAAATGACCTAGCTTCCATTGACCAATAAGCTATCCCACATGGCATGATGTGTTCTCCAAACTTGCCCAAAATTAGGTTTTTTTAAGTTTTCAGATCTTTATGCAATTACAAAATGAATCCTTAATGCAGGCAAATCATGCTTATTTTATTTTTCTGTATCCTAAGCATTAATTTGATCATAGCTCTGTTATCAAACTTATATATTTCCAAAAATATAGATGGTTGAAGTTGTAAAAAATATAGATGCAAGAAAATTGCAATCACAAATTTTCAAAGTTTGACTTCATGCTGTGGGGCCACAAATGCACATGGTAGTATTATAATTGATGTTTTCAGCAGAGCTGATATGTGGCTTTAAACCCTGAAATTTTCATTCATCTACCTACATCACATACAAAGTTATGATGACTCAAAAATGGCAGAAAAAATGAAGCACCCAAATTTTGACTTGCACCCATGTACTTCAAAAGTCAGTAACTCGAAAATTTATTGCATGATCCAAGTAAAATTTGGCACGAGTTCATTGAATATGTCTTAGTTACTGTGTTGAAACTTTCAGCTGAATCTGAAGGGGTAGTGCGGGAGCCATTTGTTGAAATTATATGGAATGACCCTCCTGTCAGCAGCAGTTGGCCTAAATTGTATTCATGTCCAAACGCCAGATGGGACACTCTTTATAACTGTGTCTGTGTTGATGAATGTCGGAGCATTTCTGAATTACTAACAAACCTACGAACTAAATAAATAAATAAATTCTCTGTGATTCCAAACTATTGAATGGTTCTGTATGTTTCTATCATTTTAAAGTAAAATTATCAATGGGTTGTGAGTACCCTTCAAACTGGATGAATGTGAAAGAAGTTGTTTGATTAAAAAAATCCAAATAAATAAAATCCTTTTGATATTTTAATGCATATTTTTGTGTTTTTCCCAACAGCCTTTTAAGTGGCCGGATTTCCACACTGAAGGATGAAACGGGAGCGGTGAGTAGTTTGAAAAAGTGTCTTTATTTTTGTCATTTCAGCACGTACAAGTTACGTTTCATCATTGCCTTGTTTTTAGAATCGGTGTCACCTGTTTTTTGTCTATGTCTGCCCCAGATTTTTATTGATCGGGATCCATCTCTTTTCGTCCCAATTCTCAACTTCCTTCGTACCAAAGAACTGCACCCCAGGTACATTTGCACCTGTATTTCATAACACAGCGAAACATAAATCCGTGCTCTCTGTTTTCTTTATTCTGGGGGAATGCAAGATGGCATCACTTTTTGTGATTGAACTGCTTGTATTCACACCTTTTCCATTACTCAGGCCAAGAGTATCTGTCAGAACTATTTTCTTGTGGAAAGTAATGATGAACTGACAGATTATCATCAGTCAGGGGTCTCCGCTTGAGGCTCCATTTACATTCAGTCTGTTTAGTCCTACTCTGTCTGGCAGCACTGACTTTCTCTCCCCAAACAGGTCTGTGGATGTGCATCTTCTGATGCATGAAGCTGAATTCTATGGGATCGCTCCATTGGGTAAGGTTGAGTTCTTCAATCTCCATGCATAGCACACGACCAAGGGGAGGGCGGGGGGAGGCCCTTGGCGTGCATTGTTTGTGATGTACATATTGGGCAGGCTGCTGGGTGGCTTATTCTTTTAAGGCAGTGTTCTAATGCACTTACCAGCCCCACAGCCTGATCTGGACAGTGGTTGTGCTGAGTATTGCTGGCAGCTGCTCAGATGGGTGAACAATTGGTGCTGGGCTGTCGTTACTATGTTATGCTAAAGTCTGAGAGGGTCTGCCTTCTGCCGGGGTTGCTTGAAATCCTTGAAAACCCTTGAATTTCAATGTGGTGTTTTCAAAGTTTGAAAAGTACTATAACCTTATTGCATTGCTTTCATAATTAATCGCTATCTGACTGAGTAGTTTAATAAATATGAATGTACTACAGCAATAGGGAAAGGCTTGAAAATGCACCTTGAAAAGTGGTTGAGGTTGACATGGGAAGAGGTGTAGCAATCCTGTTCAACATCTGAGCACTGAATCTCGCAGGTATAATGCCTCTTTGTGCTTTGTTCCCTCAGTGCGGAAGCTGCAGCTCTGTGATGAGCTTGATCGGTCTTCATGTGGATCCGTCCTTTTCAACGGCTATCTCCCCCCACCAGGTGAACCTCGAACATGCTATATCACAAGTAATCTAGCAGCTCGTCCCAGTGCAGTGTTCATTCAGAAATTACATGAAAAAGGGCCCCTAAAGACGCTTTTCCACTACACGGTACTGGCTCTACTCTACTCACCTTTTTTGCTTTTCCATTAGGGAAAAGTACCTGGTACCAGGTACTAGTAGGTACTTTTTCTGGTACCTGCTCTCCTGGGGTTCCAAAAAACGGCCGACCAGGTAGTAGTAGGTACTAAAATGTGACATGCAACATTGCTACCCACTGATTAGTCAGAGAGAATCGTCACTGTGAAAGACGACTCCCTAGTCGACCTTGGGACATCTCATTCGAGTTAGATTGACGAGTCTCAAGATTAGCCTAGTTATTATGATCATCGACTTATATTGTTTTAGGCTAATTGTTCGACATGCTGTGCGTTGCCTTACCTTTCAAACACGGTTTCGCATGTTCATTAAAGCTGCTACATTCATGAAATGCGTTTCTCTTTGCCTGTGACCCCGTTCGTGGCGAAATTAAGTGACGGTATTGTGTCTAGTTATGTCCCCCTTAATAATTCCCTTTGAGAAAGTTATGTGATGCTACCCCCGTTTAAAGAAAATTGCACAGAAAAATAACTTTACGGGTGTTGACGAATCATATTTGTCTTAACGTTAGATGAGATGACGCATCGTAAAGCGATAAATTCTAATACTCTGCCATCTCCTGCGATTTGCACATTTGCTACGTGTTTTGCCTTCAATTTCAAACTGAAATGTTTTGTGAAGCCTGAATGTCAAGATAATAAACAATAATTGTTTTGTCATTTGTGTTATGACTGTAGTGCCATAACGTGGTGACGGTAGTGCCGTGCCCTGATTTAAACAGATAAATATTAACAAAATCGATGGAATAAAAGTAAACTTGATATAACTGAGGATGCCGTCGTGGCAGTAACATGCTGCGTCGCAACGACAAGCAGGTACCACGGAGGCGGTACCATCCTCTAATGGAAAAGCAACCCCAAAAAAGTACCCGGTGCCGAGTAGAGTAGAGCCAGTACCATGTAGTGGAAAAGCGCCATAAGGCCCCCCCCCCCAAAAAAAAAGCCCCTACTAATGTCAAAGGGTTACCTGTCAATGGCGCAAAGTGCCATCAGCTGAGTATGGGGGAGATTATGGGGGAGAATTCTGAAATCTAGATTTTCATTAGAGCAATCGGAGCACTACAATTAACCATTCTTTATATTTAATTTTATGTTAAGTGCTCAATTCAATTTCAATATAAAATATATCCTGTCAAAAACATCCTGAGTGTGTCAGCAATGAACCAGTGGATCAGATGACATTGTATAATTATAATAATGGCACTCGTTTTTTATAAATATGAATTTGCGATCCAGTTACATTCATGTTGCTAATGTTATGCTAATATTACATCAATGTGTCACAGCTGCATTGGTTAAGCAGCTAGCTAGGAACCTTAGAGGCTAACGCTAGCTAGGCAGTAACGTTGACTGCGTTTACATGCACACCATATTCCTGAATTAATCGGAATATGAGAATATTCTGATTGCGTACCTGTCATGTATACGCGTGCAATAACCCGATTAAGGTCATTTTCCCCGATTCAAAATATTCCGAGTAAGACCCCTGGCATATGCCTGTTTTAATTGGAATATTGGCTCATGTATACACCTTAATTGGAAAATGCCCCCGAACAGAATATTAAACTACGTCTGCGCCTGTTCAATTCGCAAGGAATTAGCATTTTTGGAGCAAAGAGGAGACGACTGTGTGCATTCAGATAATGAAAGACATGAATATATTGGAATACATCAATGGGCGAAAGCACCGTAACAACGATATTAGGAGTGCATAAAGTGAAGAGAGGCTGGTTTTGTGTTAACTGTCAACGAAGTTAAGCATCGCTAGAAAATTCTGAAGGTGGCATATTCCAAAGCGAAAAAAAAAAAAAGGGCAGTGGCTATTTTTACGCCAGTCGTAATCTTACTCCAATTTGCTATTCTTCAGAGCTTCCGTATGTTCATGCACAATGTAGGAAATCTGGACTTGGACCCACAGACTGATTTATGTAGTCTATGCTTATACAACGGCATTAACTATAATGTATCAGCTGACATTAGCTAGCGGGACGGCTGTAATGTTTTCTAGCTAGTTGCTTAACTTAGCTTAGGTAGTTATGAGAGTGTAATTTTAGGTTCAATGTTTGCTCGCTAATATTTGGGGAACTGTCAGGTCGTCACTGTCCACAATCAATAGTCAGTAGTAGTGTCGTGTAGAAGAGCTGATAGCTGCACAAAGTTTGTCCTTGCAAGAAATTCTAGAGTACAAGTTGGCTAATGAGTTAGATGGCAAGCTGGCAAAGTTAGCTAGCTAATAACTAACCCTACCTAACTTGAGTAGAGGATATCCTGACTGTAACTTAAAGTAAGTAAGCCGGCTAGCTGGTCTAGTAATGTTAACCACAAAGTGCTCAGCAAAAGCGGGATCTTTTCAACCCCGTTGAGTAGCAATTTTTTTCCAAGACCGAATTTCCTATTGTGCATGCAGATGTGGAAGTTTATAAGAATAGCAAATTACAGTAAGCTCACGACTGGCGTAAAAATAGCCACTGCCAAAAACAAAACAATGCCAGCGGCCCTAATCCAGCCAGTTTCATTTGTTTCGCGGTCATGGATGAAATTCTGGGACAGAGACCGCTGGCAATGGCAATGGCCAAGAGAGTGGAGTTGATGTCAGCTTTGAAGCTCTAACTGAAGGCAACCAAAGCCATGGCGATTACTTTCGAGCGTAATATTTGCTGAAAACCCAATGTTGAGATTGGACCTAAGTGGTGGATATGCTAATAAACATGTAAAGGGAATATTCCCATCGCTCAGCGCATGTAAACAGCTTATTCGGAATATTACCTTAACCCAAATATGGACCTTAATCGGAATATGGTGTGCATGTAAACATTGGCATTGTTTCGTAACTAGGACAAATTAACATTTAATGAATTAATAAAATTTATTGGAATTTCACAGTGTACCCGGTGAAGAAGAGGAACAGGCACAGCGTGGCAGGGCCACAGTACATGAGCGGTCGGCCAGGGCCCCTGGAGAGGGCGCCAGTGAGGCGAAGCAACACCATGCCACCCAACTTGGGCAACGCTGGCATACTAGGCAAAGTCCTGGTGGAGGAGAGGCCCTCTGGTAAGGGTCACTCTTACAGTGCAGCAGAGTATCAGAGCAGGGGTATTTTATTATTTTTTTATTTAACCTTTAACTTGGTAACAAACAGTTGCGAGAAAAATAATCTCTATTTCAGTGGTGACCTGGTCAAGAAGGCAGCAAAGTTGATTATAGAGAATATGTCGATTACATACCATAGAATACAAAACAGTATATTGGAAATGTTAAAGACACTAACTTTAAGCGTCAAGGAAAAAAAGGTTGCAAATACACAAAATATACATGGCACGTACAAACGGCATGCACCAAGATGAGTCAAAATTTATTTTGCAATAAACCAAGAACAGTTTGTGGTACAGACTCTGGTAAACTTTTGTTTAAAAGTAATGAGAGAGCGATGAGGGAGCCCAGATTAAGTCTAGCCTGGAGGTTGTTCCAAGACCATGGACCGAAATAAAGGTTTCCTTTTTCCAGCCTCAGTCCGCACCAGTAGCTCCTTTAAATGTAGCCTGTTACTGGATGTAAGATTGTAGGTATTTTGAGAGAAGACAAACTTGGAGCTTGTATAACTGGGTAACCTGCCTAGAATGGCCTTGTACTTGAAAATGTACCAGTCCTGGAACCTGCGCATGGTAAGAAAAAGCCATACAACCAGTTTTTATAGAGTAGGGATGCACCGATCCGCTTTTTTCACTTCCGATACCGATATCTGAGGTTTAGTATCTGCCAATACCGATACAGAAAAACGGCACTGAATTACCGAACAAACGGTATGTCTCATTGTGTGGAAAAGACTGGGATCATTCTTTTGTGCAAGGCAACATCAGACTTAACTGAAACATTTCTTTCTTAATTTTTTAAAAATAAATAAACAGATATAAATGTACTGAATTACTTATTTATTTAATGACCGTGCACCAGTACAGCAATCTTAAATAAACCAATAGCTTCACAAGCTTGGTCAAATATGTAAAAAAAAAAAAAAAAAAAAAAAAACAAAACCTCTCCTGGTTCAGTCAGTGCAATTAGGAGTATAACACCCAATGTAAAATGAATAATAAAGGGGCTGAAATTGAGAAAAAAAAACCAGTAGGTTCACTAACTTGGTTGGTACACATTCAAAATAAACAGCAATCAGCTCTTTACAATGGTTTAATGCAAATAGGAATTAAACATCCATTTCAAAAGCAGCTGAATAAAACAATAGCTTCACTAGCTCGGTAAAAAAAAAAAAAAACAACTATATAAAAATATATTATATAATAAAATATACTGAGGAATAACCATAACCCTCATAGTCTATTAAATATTTAATTATTAATCTTTTTAAATATATTATCAAATTTTATGGCCTTCTGAAAAATGAGAAGTGACTAGATAGCCTACTATGCTAACATAACTTATTTACGCCAGTGAAACGTCTCGCCTACAGTCCCGTACATAAGTAAAACCAATTTCTTAATACTCGAGATGAACCATGACCCTTCTAGTCAATTAAATATTTAATTATGTAACTATTCAAGTGTGTACTTATGAAATATTATACACTATTACGCTGGTAGTTCTTGCAGATGATCGCTGAACACTGCTTTCTTTTATTCCACTTGGATAGCTTCTCCGAGCTTTCTCTGCGGTTCTGCGCTGTTTTTAGGCCGGTGTTGCCCGATCTCACGAGAGAAACAAGGAACTGGGCTGAAAAACAAGCCCAAAAGAAGGATCACGCAGTTTATATGAGTGAATTTATTTTGTTTATTTTCTGTTTCAACCATTCCAAAAACACTGCAGCTTGCAACATTTTTCTTTTTACTTCTTACAAAGTTAAAAACCCACTGGCCAAAAAAATTAAATGGATAAATAAGTAATAATAATAATAAAAAATGTGGTAGGGCTACATAATATGGTCACACAGGTCATAAATGATTCGGATGTTGACGATAATAGTTTTCTGTAAGTTTTCATTTTTCTTATTTCGCTATCAGTGAAATTAACTCTCTTCTTTGGGCTGAAATTATACCAATGCGCTATGCATTGCAAGCATCATGAGATCAGGGGCAGGTACAACCACGCTCTGCCAAGTGCACTTGGTATAAATTTAAATCACAAAGTCGAGCTTGAGAGCATTTTATGCATTTTATGCCATGCTGGTGCACTTCGCTCCCGTAGCTGTCTTTCACAAGCAGTTTAATCCATTACATATTAATAAGGAATTACGATGTTCTTTAACCCCTTTCTGCAGATGTAGACGCTTGCGTCTATGCAAATTTAAGCACGCAGTTACTGTACTCGATCATTAGATAGCACCCCCAGATCAGTTATTGAATATTCACTAGCAAGCAGAGTTCAAACGCGGTTTTGAATATGGGGAAGTTCACTCCACTCCCTGTTTTCAAGGGTTGCATGAATTAAACTCCACATCTAAGCCTGATGTGCAAACTGGTCAATATCCTTGCCCATAGTATCGATCCAGCAGTTTAAAAAAGTGATCTCTTGCGACAGAAAAAAAATCGTTGTCCTCTGTAGCAACCACTTTAGCTACAGTGAGCCAAAAGTATTCCAATTAGTGGTTCAGAAAAATCAGTTTTCTGAAGCAAAAAATTCGACATGGTATTGATTCTCTCACATTCTACCGTCAATTACAGTCATCACATACAAAAAATGCGTAGTTCCCTACTGTGGATTTACGTGTAGATTCCTTCATTGACAAATTCAGCGCTTCCTTATATCCACCCAAGTACTGGTGTTGATAGCCAATCACTCAATTATACACTCAGGCTCTTCTGCGTAACTGCACAGTTATAGTTCACGCCCTCGTGAAACTCCCCCGGTAACAATGTATTGATTGGCTTGTTTCTTATCCAATTCCCGAGTGTTTAAACGTTCCACAGTAAGTGAAACACATTGATTGGACAAACATAAGAGCATACAAGCATATGCGTATCAGCAAGCTCGGTTGTATCCTGTCTACGTTGCGCACGTTGCGCCGCTGAAATAGACACGATTTATAGAAAAAATGACTCGCAAAACTGGCCTTGAAGTGTTCAGCTACATTTAGAGGATTTAAATGAGATAAGGACATGGTCAATGGGAATTATTTCGAATGAAACAGGACCGGAGGGTTCCTTTTACTGGACACATCGGTCTCTGGAGGAGGGATTCAATGAAAAAGGTTAGGCTGCTTCTTTTGCTTTTTGTTTCGGAATGTATACCGTATTCAACAAAATCGAATGCCGAGGTTTTTTTCCTGTTTAAAACGTGAACTGGTCATGCATTTGGGTGGACCCCCTGGTACGTTCATTGCACCGTTCTGTTGAATCTAGGGAGGCATATATTGTTTGATCTTCCCCGAAAGTGGAATGTCTGTTCTGTTAAAGGACCAGTGTGTAAAATGGGGGGGGAAACAGTGATATCCAGCATTCAGATTCTAGACTGCAGCGCTCACTCACTCACTCACACTAACCCCTCCCATCAGCAAAAAGACGGTGGCCTCCGAGGACCAAAACACTTTTGCTGAAATGGCGTCTTCCACGACTGGGATTTATACACGCGAAACGCGTTCTCTAGCTGGCTGGATTATCCGGTTGGGCAACTGTACCAACATGGCGGTGCAAGATGGCGACGTCTCGAAAGCAAGGCCCTTGCTATATGTATATATAAACGCATAATTATAAGGCTACGAAAACCAAACGAATTTTATTTTATAGCGATTATACACTTATATAAACATATTAATGGGTAGTATATTCAGATTTTTTTTTTTTTTTTCTTTTTCTTAAATGGGTGTCCCCTTCATATCTCAACAGTTGCTGAGATATATGTCTGCTACCCCGGTGAGAGAGACTTACCTTGCTCTCACCGTATATTCAGATTTTGCCAATAAACTATGCCAAATATTACACACTGGTCCTTTAAAATAAGGTATATTTCAGAATTCAGATATTACTGAGTTAGTGAGTTGTACTTGTTCCTTATAAGTGTTGAAATGAGTTTGTGAGCTCGGCAGTGGGAACTGGTAGCTTTCATTGCAGGGTGAATGTTCTGACCGTTTAATCAGCTGTTTATTTAATGAGTATGTGTGCTGGCTTGGGGGACTTTGAAGAAAAATGGACAAAACTCTAAACTTTATTATGGAGAAAAGGCATGTTTTGTGTTTGGAGAGGTTACTGGTGACCACTGATGTTCAACTGCACTGATATTGATAAATTCATGCTAAAGTCAACCAGAAAATCATTAGTTCATATTAAATTTCATGCCTCAAAACTTTATTTGTGTTAAATACATGATTATTTTATGATTTGACAGTGCACCATTTTGAGGGATCTCAGACTTTGGGGAGCCACTTGGATAGCTGTATAATTTGGCTAATGGGTCATTCCATGTCAATTCAGCCAAATTTGAGGAACTTCCCCACCAAAAAAAATAAATTTTTATTATATTCCCCACAGTGGAAGATTTATATATCTGGTGTGAAATGGTAAAATAATTAAGCTCAATTATTGCCAGTTCCTGAGATTTAGCTTCTTTTAGGGAGGGGCTGGTCAGTTTTAAGAAAATTGCCATGATTTTGGAGTAAGTTTGAGGGCCTGAGATATGCATTTGCAGAGCAAACAGACCCATAAGTTTCATTTTGTCATCAGAATAGTTGCTGAACTCTTGGCTAAAGATACTTTTCTTTACTCAGTGTGTTTAGTTTACCTGTACTGTGGCCTGGAAAAAGCAAAAAACACCAATCATACTAATTTTTTCCAGATTTAATGCATTTATTATTCTGTAACTAATTAAGATAGAGCCCTGAGACTTAGTATGCAAACTGTCTGTCAACTTTCTGAAGACCACAAAAAATATCAGTCACAATGGTTGTATTAAATGTATGGTTGTATTAATAACCTTGGAAGTTTGCTTCAGAATGAAAAGTGCGTATTTTGGGTCATTATATTTCAAAAGAGACACAAGTGATCAATGTGTCATATTTTTAGTGCTTGAAGGCATGGGTCTTGGGTCTAACATATTAAAAAACTGAGGATGTAAAACTCTTCCTTTAGACTGTACAGCATGCCAATCATATTGGGTGATTATCATTGGCTGATGTGGGGTACATTCCACGTTAGGTGGATCTGGAAAGACTTGAAATCTCTGCCAGTATAATTTGAACTTTGGCCTATATCTCAGCTGTACTTTGGCCTATATCCCAAATTTACCAAAACATCCGCCTTGGTTAAAATTGATTTTTTTTTAAATAACAGACAACGGACAGACAGACAGACAACCAAACAAACAAACCAACCAAAGCTGACCATGCACCTCCTTGGTGGAGGTGAACAAGTATATGTGTCACATTCATCTTTTCACTTACACCATGGCTAAGGTGCCCCGAAAAGTAAGTTAGACACCTAATATGATAGGCATGCTGTACAGTCTAAAGGAAGAGCTTTACATCTCCAGTTTTTTAATATGTTAGACCCAAGACCCATGCCTGCAAGCACTAAAAATATGACATTGATCACTTGTGTCCCTTTTGAGATATATACCCACTATAATGACTCAATATACGCACTTTTCATTCTGAAGACAACTTTCAAGGTTATTAAAACATTTAATACAACCAATGTGACTTTGATATTTTTTGTGGTCTTCAGAAAGTTGACCAAAAGTTTGCATACCAAGTCTCAGGGCTCTATCTTAATTAGTTACAGAATAATAAATGCATTAAATTTTGAAAAAAATAGTATAATTGGTGTTTTTTGCTTTTTCCAGGCCACAGTACAGATAAAATAAACACAATGAGTAAAGAAAAGTAGCTTAAGCCAAGAGTTCAGCAACTATTCTGAAGACAAAATGAAACTTGTGGGTCTGTCAGCTCTGAAAATCCATTTCTGAGGCCCTCGAACTCCCTCCAAAATTAAGGCGATTTTGTTAAGATTGACCCCCCCTTCCATAAAATAGGCTAAATTTCAGGAACTAGCAATAATTGAGCAGACCTCAGTACTGCCAATGCATATCTCTTGAAATGTGCGAAGTTCTATCAAAATCAAAATTTTTATGTGGGGGGCTCTGGTTGAGCTGACACGGAATGACCCTAATAGCATGTAGGTAATCTAGAATCTAATGTTGAAGATGAATTCTACTTGTGGTCAAGGAGTTTATGATCCCAGAAATGTAAAGATTTAAGCCCCAGCAGTTTTTCAATTCTCAGCATTATTTTTTTTGCAATTTCAATGGTGAATTCTCATGAAGATTTTTTATGTTTGCAGCCCATTTTCTCTACCAAAATCATGAAAATAAACTGAAATACGATGTAATTCTAAATGCTGTAAGTGTCTTTTCGGAGTTGAGCCACATTTTTCCTCTTTATGAAAATTAAATTGGGTAACCCATAAATAGCCAAATTTGGCTTCTTCATCTCTTAAATCAGTCAAGTGACAACGTGAGATCTGCTGCTTCAGTATAATTTGTGTATTGGTATATCTGACCAAAGAAGCCTGAAATTGATTTTTTTTTTTTTTAAATGGAACAAGCCGAACCAAAAGTTGCCATTTAAGCCAGAAACGATGGGAAAAGGCGCACATGTCCGCTCGGTGTTTATTTTAGCCCTATGCCTTGCCTATGGGGGTAATGATCTTTGAATGACACCAAACCAGCTGCTTGAATATAACCCACTCGAACTTGATTTCATGCTTTGGCACAGATGCCAAGTCTCACGCATTCGACATAGCCTAAGTCTCGCGCATTTTTTAGGTTTATTCACCGTAGTCCGCAATTATTCAATGAATGCTTATTCATGAGATTTTTACGCGGAATGAAAATCCTTGTGCATTGAAGTTTCAGTTTCACTTGCGTAAAGGTGGACCTCACCACAAGTAACATGGAAAGCGATTATGACTCCGGACTTCTTGTGCTTCTCTTTACTTAGGGATTGGAAACAATGCATGTGTTTCATGATCGTATAAATTGTTTAAATGAAATAAGACCACTTGAAAGGTCTTTATGCAATTCCATTACTTTCAATCCCTCAGTAAAGTCAAGCGTGAGAATTCCCAAGTCATAATCGATTTCCGTGTCTCTAGTGGGGAAATCCACCGTAATGCACGTGAAACTGATTAACTTAATGCCCAATGACTTAAATTCCGCGAGTGAATTTCTTCAGTGCGCGTTGATTGAATAATTGCTGACTACGGCACAGGAACGTGAATGCCACTAAGAGGCGAGAGACTCACGCCAAATGCGTGAGACTTGGCATCTCTGCTTTGGCAACAAACCCAAATGAGCGACTGCACTTTAGAAACGAGCCCAAAAACCGCACCCGACACCCAATATTTATAAGCGACTTTACCAAAAGCTAAGCCCAACGTCGCTTAAAACATGCGGAGTTGGCTACACTGGCCAATGCGAGGCACCTGGCTTTTCTTTGGCCTGGCCTCCGCACGCCGTGTTGTTAGTGCATGACGTCACTCACAGCGCACAGCATAGAATTAGACTGACTAGATCGGCCCTATGGATTGGGCCCATTGTCACCAATACCCGATCTAGAATTTTCTTCAATATCGGGACCGATACGGATACCAATATCTGATCGGTGCATCCCTAGTATAGAGTACACCAGTGAATCCAGTAGCCTGAGTTTGAAATATATCTCAAAGTAGCATGATAAAGTGGGTCAAAGACAGTTGGACAAGCAAATCTGTAAATGGAATCAGTATAGTCTAGCTGAGAAAGAAACCACCTTCACATGCATACAGTAAGGCATTCACAAAACTACTCCTTTGATCCTACACTCCAGATACTGTCTTAATGTTAAACCTAAATTTCTTATCAGTGTGTGACTGGAAATGTAAATTTGAAAGTTATGCGTTTTGGTCCAAATGCAATACGGGGTTTGGTACAATTTGTTGTAAAGAAAAACAAAAAAAAATGTATTTATTGTTTGTTTACCGCAATTTGTACTGAGCAAAAACTGGTGTGACATACAATAGCCTTTAACTAGGATTATGCATTCATACTCTGGTTCATGGTTATCCACTACATGCCAAAGCCAATCAAAAGGCTCTAAATATTCCCCGTTGCTATGTTGCGCGAGTAGAAAAATTTTGCATCTGGGCTGACAACAACATGGCAGTCCTTACCTAGTGGTATGTGTTAGATAGATTATCTGTTTAGTGCCTCTTTGCGAGTACTAGTTCTCAGGATCCCTGGATCAGGTACCTTCGGTAGTCAACACAATAGTAAAGTTTTGTGTCCAGCTGTCCATATATGTTTAGGTGGCAGCTTGTAATAAAATTATGCCCCTGTTTTCCGCTTCGTAGGTCAAGTAGGAGACCCAGGCATGGTCCGCATCATATGTGGCCACCATAACTGGATCGCGGTGGCTTACGCTCAGTTTGTTGTCTGTTACAGGTAAGTAACTCAGCTGTCAATCCACTCAGGCTTCCCTGTGTTGATTAAGAAAAGCAGACCTGCTGGCTGGCAGTGAGTTGCTGCTTTACACCCTGCCATAGCCCTGCACTGTTATTATGTGGTTCTCCATTTCAGTGCAGGGGTGGGCACAGGTGTAAATTTTTGGCAGTTACACTGGCTGAATTTACAAATTGGCCGTGCACAACAAAACGTTGACTCCTTTATTCAGTCGCAAAAAAAAAATTATTTTGGGACTTAAAATATTCCTCAGCTGGCATTCATGCTTATCTATCAAAAGGTGCTGGTAAAACATCAGAGGACATAACATTGGGGTGAATTAAGTAATTAAGGCCAGATGTTGGCATGAAAATAAGGATAAGATAATGAGTAAATGTCAGCTAATTATATATTTTGACTTTGATATTTTAAAGACCTCTTTGCTTGGTAAGAAAAAAAAATGTGCTAATGATGTGAGGTCATTTAACGCCGTGAAAGATTTTCCAGTGGGGCTAGAAAATGTCACCTACAAGTAAATTAGAGATGCAGTGAATTTTCGGCCACTGAAAATGGCAAAAAAAATGCATTTTTCGGTTTTCGGCCGAAAGACATTTAACACAGAAACAATACGGCCGAAACAGGATGTTTTGATGATGCAAGCAAAACCCGCGGCCAGCACGCTCCTGTCCGGACTTTTGTTCCGTCAATTTTGTTAAATATTTATGTGTTTAAATCAGGGGACGCGCACTACCGTCATCACTTTATGGCAGTAAAGTCCGCAAGTGTTTAATTGTAATTTCTGTTTGACATTGTCCTGACGCATAGGATAGCAGCTGGTGTTGTGTCTGATTCGGTTGCACATTAAATAACGTACCACCTAAAAACACAAAGCAATGATATCCGTAAAAGGCATAGAGTATTCATAGAAAAAGGCAATATATTCTCAAGGCATTTGTGTACCATCAGTATTCCATAATGTAACTACAACCCCTGGAAAAAAATATGGAATCGTCACATATCGAGGATGTTAATTTACCTTTTTTTCTTCAGAACAAAGAAGCAAATAACACATGATAAAACAATTATTGTATCGGGGTGCGTGCGTGCGTGCGTGCGTACGTGCGTCCGTCTGTCCGTCCATCCGTCAACACATTTTGCTTTATCTCATCAACTATTTCAGTTTCAGGCTCGTAATTTTTACTGGACATGCATCTCATAAAGGCCTACAAATGACATGCCTAAAGGTGACCTTAGCCTATTATTTCAAGGTCACTGGCCCAAACATATCACCAAAAACTTTGACATTTTGCTTTATCTCATCAACTATTTCAGTTACAGGCTCCTAATTTTTACTGGATATGCATCTCATAAAGGCCTACAAATGACGTGCCTAAAGGTGACCTTGGCCTATTTTTTTCAAGGTCACTGGCCTCAAAATATCCCCAAAAACTTTGACATTTTTTTTATCTCATCAACTATTTCAGTTACAGGCTCCTAATTTTTACTGGATATGCATCTCATAAAGGCCTACAAATGACATGCCTAAAGGTGACCTTGGCCTATTTTTTTCAGGTCACTGGCCTCAAAATATCACCAAAAACTTTGACATTTTTTTATCTCATCAACTATTTCAGTTACAGGCTCCAAACATATGCATCTCATAAAGGCCTACAAATGAGTGCCTAAAACCTTGGCCTATTTTTTTTTCATCACAAAATTTTTGATATTTTGTATCTCATCAACTATTTCAGTTACAGGCTCCTAATTTTTACTGGACATGCATCTCATAAAGGCCTACAAATGACGAGCCTGAAGGTGACCTTAAGCCTATTTTTTCAAGGTCACTGGCCTAAAAATATCACCAAAAACTTCGACAATTTGCTTTATCTTGTCAACATTTTCAGTTACAGGCTCCTAATTAGTTCCCGCCGTCCAAGTGCCACGGGAGCTATGGTATCGGGCTCCATCTGTGCGTGCGTCCGTCCATGCGTGCGTCCGTCAACAAAAACTTCAACATTTTATTTATCTTAATTGCGGGAGCTTCTGGGGCCGCAAGTGCCCTTTATTTGTTTATTAGCTTGACATTCAGGCTTCATAAACATTTCAATTTGAAATTGAAGGCAAAATGCAGGAGATGGCAGAGCATTAGAATTTATCGCTTTATGATGCGTCATCTCATCTGTGATACCTTTCCTAAGAACAAAATGCTTCATCAGCACCCATAAAGTTATTTTCCGTGCAATTTTTGTAAAATAGGGGCAGCATAATAACTTTCTCAAGGTGAATTAGGGAACACCGTTGCTTCTAATTTAGCTATGAACAGGGTCACAGGCAAAGAAACACATTTCATAAATTCAGCAGCTTTGGTGAACAAACGCTACCTTGTTTGAAAGGTAAGGCAACGCACAGTATATTTATCAAGCTGCCTAAAACAACACACGTTTCAAAAACACAATTTGAAGACCTGTATCCATAATGCGGAAGCGATTTGTCTTTTGCAGAGACTATTCTTTCTGACCAATCAGTGGGCTGCTGCGTTGTCATGTAACATATTTAATTTTAAATTTTTCAGCAGCCAGTAATAGGCCAGTCAGTTAGGCCTGTAGGTTATTCATGAGTGGGGCCAAGTAAAACATTTTATTTATAATTTTATTTTATTTTATATTGTGCTTTCTTGGAATGTCAGTGCTAAATAAATATTTTCATAATTTTGTAATTGATTTATTCTTTGAAGCATGAATATTAATTTATGCAATTGCAATGCCTTGACTTTAGTTAGGTAAGTACAGTCATAGCCATAAATGCAGTGGTACTAAAAATTGGCTTAAAATAATTTATTTCGGTGTTTCAGTTTTCGGCCAAGAGTTTCTCACTTTCGGTTTCGGCCAAAAATTTTCATTTTGGTGAATCCCTAAAGTAAATGACTGAATGAAACTTAAAACCAGTTAATATTGACTAGTTGAGAGTGGGGGAGAAAAATGTTTTTGGGTCTAATAATAAGACTTTTTTGTTTTAATGGATATTTTATTCAGTGTGGGGCCTCTTAAGATTTGAGCACTGTCATAGAGATCCTAAGATTGTGTAAGAGACAGACTGCCTGCTGTATTCCTTCTGTGACGTGCCTTGGAGGATTGACTTCCGCCTGTTTGTCCAGGGTGAAGGAATCCACGGGGTGGCAGCAGGTGTTTACCAGTCCGCGGCTGGACTGGGTGATTGACAGGGTGGCGCTCAATGCCAAAGTGATGGGCGGCTCCCTGGGAGACAACGACAAGATGGTGGCAGTGGCCTCTGGCACAGAGATTATCTTGTGGGCCATCTGCCCCGATGGCAATGGCAGTGAGATTGGTGAGTACGCCACACTCCTTGCTGATGATGAAGTGAAGTTTCCCTCGGACAGAATGCGGCCAATGTGTTTCAAAATCACTTCTTGGCCCCTTTCGCAAAGTGGAGTGGGGATATTGCAATGGATGAGTGAGGACAGGTTTTTCAGGAACTACTTGATTGAGATAAATGAAATGTTATGTGTACATTGCTAGTCATGACCTTGTGTGGGTTCAAAAATGGGATTCTGTGGTGGTGGGGGATATTGATGACAATGTCTTCTAGTTTAATTTAAAATGGGTAGTCTGTGTGACTTATGTTCCTTAATCCATGCAATTTTGCTTTTATGGCTTGCTGTTCATACATCTAATATCCAAGAATACAATTGGTCCCAAGTCATGAGGCCATCAATGAAAGTGCTGGCGGTGAAGAAACTAAGGAGAGGGTTTGATAAACCTTCATTTTTTTTTTTTATTCACATGGCACATAATGCAGAGGGGGGATATGGCTATCACTTTGTTGTATGTCCTTCTGCCTGTAAACGTTTTGTCCAGAGCTTAACTTGAACACCTTTTGACATTTTTTCATAAAATTTGGCTCACACAGTAAACGCTGGAGCAGTGCATTTTGCGATTTTGGAATTTTCACCGTTTTAGCGGGGACTGGGGGGATATGCCATCTCCTGATGGGTCTTGTTTGCTCAGTGATTATGCATTACAGTCCTTCAGATGAGGCTCTTATTCTCAAGCACCTTACGCAAGTGGAGAACAACAATTGTACTCTCAAGAATACAAAACACCCATCAATAAGATGGATGGAAGGGCCATGTGAAATCAATAAGTGGAAAGATGAAGCAATGAATTATAACGATTAGTGGTGGACGCAGTGTCGCTACTCAGGGGCTGCCTACCTGCAGGCCTTTACTTGGCAGTTAAACTTGGAAAGTCCTGGGAAGAACTCAACCAATTGATTTCACTGATATGTACTTATGAGCGAATCCAGGTGGTTGGAAAGGAATTCTGGGTAGGATATTCTGAACCTGGATTTTCCACCTCTGATGAGAACATTGTGGTAACAAGAGTGGAGGTTCTTGTCAGCTGGTTTTATGTGAAGAACGGGTCAGTGTCTCTTGAATCGGGTTTTGACCCTTGGTCCTTGGGCACTCTTGTATAGCCCAGATACTGTTCTTTTCACCGAAAGCTAGTGATGTGAATAAAGTCCCATAACGGTCAGCTGAAGAAGCTACATTGCTCTTTTGCAGAGGCTTTCAACTTTATCTAGAAATGCCAGTTTGAGCATGAGAATTTCATTCCAGGAACACACCTGATTTTAGTGTGACAATGCCTGGAGCCTTTGCTAAAGACCATGTTTTGCAAAATTGTGTGTGCACCTCATTGGTTGGAATGGAAGTATTTCTGAATAAGACCAAGTCCCTCTGCTTTGTTGATTTATTGGAATTTTGGTGCTATTCAGCAATTTCCCCCCCACCCAGTTTCAGAATTTTTCATCCATCATTTTGGTGCTTTGTTTTCCAAAAATTAAGCTCCAACCTCTTTCAGAAGGACTCAATGTCTGCTGACCATCCCAAAACATTAGTTCTGTTAGGAATCGTAAACTGTGCAAAAAAATTAAGGGAACACTTTAATCACAATTATTCAAATTATTCGATTTTCAACAAATTATTCAAGTTGAAAATCTTTAATGATGTGCATTGTGTAATTTCTTAAGAATAACATGATGTTACAACGGTCAATGGGAACCAAAATCATCAACCCTTTGAGGGCTGGATTCAAAATCAATCTGAAAGTGAAAGTAAAAAATCGAAATCACAGGCTTATTCAACTTGTGTAAATTTTATCACCACCATTCATAATGTGACTCAGTAATGTCTATGGCCCCTGCGTGCCTGTATGCACTCCTGAGAGCGTCTGGGCACATTCATGATGAGTCATGTCGGTGGATGGTGTCGTGGGGATCTCCTCCCAGACCTGGATCAGGGCTTCGCTGAGCTCCTGCACAGTTTATGGCGGTACTTGTCAGCGTGGGATGCACCGATGCATAATGTGCCATAGGTGCTTGTTTGGATTAAGGTCAGGGGAACGAGAGGGCCAGTCAATGGCATCAATGCCTTCATCATCCAGGAACTGCCTACACACTGTGACCACATGAGGCCGGGCATTGTCTTGCACCAGGAGAACCCCAGAACCCACTGCACCAGCATAAGGTCTGAGAGTCGCTCTGAGGATTTCATCCTGGTACCCAACAGCAGTCAGGGTTCCATTGGCTATGACATGGAAGTCTCTGCGACCCTCCAACAATACGCCTCCCCAGACCATCACTGACCCACCACCAAATCAGTCATGCTGTATGATGTTACAGGGAGCATAACATCTCCAGACTTTACTACACTGGTCACGTGCTCAGTGTAAACCTGCTCACATATATGAAGAGATATATTTCTCTTGAAGGGTGGAAAAAATGTCAGTGTTTAAGCAGGGGCAAATTGGCCTGCATCAAGCAAAGAAAACAAAGAATGAGGAAAAATAAGTCTGAGGAATCCTTTTCACTCATGAATTGGCCACCACAAAGTCCTGACCTTAACCACATTGATTTGCTGGAGAAAACTCCAGAGTGGTTCATCTATCCCATCAGGCAATGCATGGCCTCGGCCAAAAATTAATGCAACTCTGATTTAAAATAAATGTTCTGATGTTAGTTATCAACACAATGAATTTGCGCTGTAATCAAAGCTACAGGGGTTCCAACTAAATATTTGAGTGTATCTTGTTCAGCCATTTTTCTGTTTTCTGACATTTGAGGCATTTGAATGTGTCCTTCACCAGGTGATAAAATTGGTTGATTTCAGGACTTGTTACTATAATTGAAAGTGAACAGTGTGTATTGTGGACCTCTGGTCCAAGTTTGGGAACCCCTGTATCAGTGATGAGATCAATGTATTTAGGTTAATTTTGCTGTGAGCCTCTCTGTGTTATATGATTGTGCTTCCTCAGGGGTCTTCAGTCTGAACGTCCCTGTCGAAGCTCTCTTCTTTGTCGGCAACCAGCTGATCGCCACCAGTCATACAGGAAAAGTGGGCGTTTGGAACGCCGTGACCAAACACTGGCAGGTAAGCCAAGCTTCATTTTGCCTCCCCTTGTGGCTTGGTGGACCAAAAACATCATGAAAGTTTTATAGGAAGTAAGAAATTTGCAGCATGTCCAAAACAAATTCCTATATACTGTATTCTCAAAATATGTTGTGTCAACTGAACAATACTAAGTAGGTCCCATCTACCTGAAGACAGATGGTTTCTTATACATGAGTTGAATGCACTCGATGGCAATGTTGTGAAGTGGGCACTATTCCCTCTAAATGTAGTGTACTTCAAATTGTTGTGGCATGTAACAGTAACAGACATTTGAGTGTTGGTTATTGATATCTTGTTTGCCATTCTTGACAAGGTATTAAGGTCACTATTAGCTAAAAGCTGTATTTTGTCACCAATGTTATCTTTCATCTCTAGTTCTAGCCCATCCATCAGAGTTCCTGAAGCCTTTACTGTCCGTTTATTGGTTTTCTGCTGAGAACCTTGGGAGGCTGTGCTATCCTGTATTAATGTCTGTGTTTTGGCTTTCTGTTTCCTCCCCATTGCCAGAATCAGGATGTAGTTCCAATTAACAGCTACGATACAGCCGGCTCCTTCCTACTGCTGGGGTGCAATAATGGCTCTATTTATTATATCGGTAAGTGAATTGGTGAAAGTGCGTTACAGCTGAGCTTTTGTTGGGCTGGATGCTACTAAACAAATACCATCAAGGAGAATCTGTCTGTGTTTCAAGAAGCTGCTTGGGTTTTGCTGTGGTGTTTGCTTATTCACTTTAGTGTCCATCCAGTTCGCAGCCATCTTAGATTTGTGTTTCCCATAAATTTGTTTTTTGTTCAATGTAGATACTTTTGCCATTGTGCTTACATTTTTTAGGTTTTATTAAAAGTTATTAAAGTGCAAATTCATCAAATTTTCTTGGATAAAAACTAATCTGGTATATAACCAATCATGAACAGTATCCTGCTCATTAAATGCCTCAAATTTGCCTCTTTTTCTCGAAAATGAGCCTTTTATTGAGGTCCGAGCGGAGATTTATGAAAACAAAATGAAGAGGTCAAATGTGGAAGTCAAGTTGAAAAGGATAGGAAAACAAGACGTTGTCAAAGAATATTATTTCCATAAATTGATGAAAACAAATATTTTTCGCATGAGAGGGGGGAAAAGGAACAACATGACAATCAGTCTGTAGGCATGGTGCACTGAAACTACTTACCACCATGACGAGGAAAGGTGTCCAAAAATAGGTAGCCTATACATGATGACAACACTAGACCTTCAGAGTCTATAATCTCTGATTCCACAGTGCACATTCAAAACTGACAGCGTGGCCCTTGCAGGTCAAATGAGGCCCTGTTTGCGCAGCTGGGATGCGTTTCCCGAAATCACAGATGCTAACTTACACAGTTGGTACCATTTACTGAATTGACAAACTATGTAAGTTGCTAACTTGGCAACTATGCTTTTAGGAATCGCACCCCTGGCTGGCTAGCATGCTAAAGCTTTTTGCTATTAAAGTATTAAGTTATACATGTAACAGTTGTCATGGAAGCTTGAATTTACTACTTTAATGGTGAAAAGTGTTAGCATATGAGCTAATGAATTATTCATCCATTGACTTGAGCAGACTAGAAGCTTATGCTTTTTTCATTCTCCAGTTGCAGCTCCTGGTCTTGTTCTGGTTTCACTATCATGGCCGAAGTTTCAATTTTTCTCAAGGTCTCGTGGTGGAAGATGGATTTAGTTTTGCTTTCAGTCATTTTTGGATAAAATAGTTTCTACACTGATTTTAGGATGGGCTTATTAAGTGACACCCTGGGCTAATTAACTGGCTTTTCTGAGTACGGAAAATATGGAACCTGAGCAGTTTGGGCTCGGCTTATTAACCGATGGCTTATTAAGCGATGATTTCAGTAATGACTAACCCACAGTGATATCTAGACTTTTCCTTTAACTCGGGATCTGGCTGAAAAAAGCTGTCATTAGTGTAGTGTTTAGAGCACATCACCAATCCTGATCTGGGCTCTGTGACATCTGCTCACTTCCTCCTCACAAAATCCACCCATGCCTTTTGAATTTTGGGCGTTATACTGTTATACCTTATACTGTTATGACCATTGTTCCAATGTATATTTCGTCACACATTTGGGTTCATTAGCTGAACCAGCACTTCACCTTATTAATGCATTTCATAATACATGGTTTTGCTCATTTGAAGATGAGAGACTCAAAAAGTTCTGATGTATGTAGAGTTGAACATAGGAGCAGCATTATTGTCTAGCATTAATGGCCCCTGTTTCACGCCCAGTGCTCATAGCCCATTGAAGAGGTGCCATCGTTTTTTCCCCAGATGTTCAGAAGTTTCCGTTGAGGATGAAGGACAATGATCTCCTGGTGACGGAGCTGTATCGAGACCCTTCTGAAGATGCCATTACTGCCCTCAGTGTCTACCTCACTCCCAAAACAAGTATGCGTGCCGCCTTTTAGCTTTTAAGTGGCGTTCCTTTGTTATCATGGGACATTCACACGACCATGAGGCGGCTTACCTTGCAGCTCTAAGTCTCATTATTAATGCTCAGGCCTCACGCAGTGGGCAGAGGGCATTCCGTTTCCTGGTTGTCTGTTTGTCCATCTGCCCGTCACACATCTGGTGTGCATGATGCCCACTGTAGGAGTGGACGGATTTTGACTAAGTCAGACAAGGTTACTCTCCGCTGAGGGTTGGTGAAGTGGTTGCATTCTTGAAGTCATCGGGTAAAAGGTCAAGGTCGTATAAGGTCAGCTGTATGCAGAGACCAAAGATCAACTTTTTGGGCATTTAAAGCTATTGCAGGCAGAGACATGGCAATCAACGCTTTGCATTGACTTCTACCTTGTGTCCTTTAAGTCACTTCACCCTTTGACTCCCAGCTTTTACAAAACCAAACATGACTGTGCTGCCCAAGTTAATTAAAACCAGGTATCAGATTCTCAAAAGTCTTTATTAAATTCTGAGTTAACCATAGCATTTCATGGTGTGAAGTCATGAAATTAAATGTTGCTTATACATCTCACAATGAGTTGGATGCATTCGTTTATTGCAAAATGTAGCAGATTTTACATATCAAGAGCCAATATTCAGAGATACTTCATCAGTTTGAATTTTAATCTTTGCTGAAGACCTTGATTAGTAGAATCTGGAGTGTTACTGCTAAGATGGAATGACAGCCTGCGCCCACATCGGCCCTTTCTGGATGAGATTGAGGACCCCAAGGTAATCGAAAAACACTGAAAAATCCATATTCGGCCAGAGGAGTCAATTTGCATAATACGGAAATTTCCATATGTGGGTGCAAAAGGGTTCATAATCAAAGGTAAACATGCTATAATATTGAGGAATATCTCTTGCAAGTCATGCAATTTTGCATACAATTATAGGCAAACTCATGTCCTATGGTCTGTAATACAGTTGTGGGAAATGGGAAAAATTTTGCTTGAGATTGTTCCTGAGTGTTACGTCGGGTCCCATCTCCACAGGCGATAGCGGGAACTGGATTGAGATTGCATACGGGACCAGTTCTGGCACCGTTCGGGTCATAGTTCAGCACCCGGAAACGGTGGGCTCAGGCCCACAGCTCTTTCAGACCTTCTCTGTCCACCGCAGTCCAGTTACCAAGATCATGCTGTCAGAGAAACACCTCACCTCAGGTGAACTGCTCAGCTCTCACCCTCACTGAGCCGCTCTGACACTCCTACACGGCTAGTAATGGTCAGACTTGTTTTCCTGACTGTCTGTATTGTAATGGTGGTTTTCCTCCCATTTTGTGCCGCAATGCTGTTTCATCTCAGTCAGTGCTATAATGCTAGCTTTTTCCTCCCAGTCGTGTTGAAATGCCAGTTTTCATTCGAGTCTGTTGTAATGCTAGTTTTCCTTCTCGTCTGTCCAGTAATGCTAGTTTCTCTCCCAGTCTGTTGTAATGCTGGTTTTGCTGCCAGTCTGTTGTAATGCTATTTTTTCTCCCAGTCTGCGCAGATAATAATCATGTGCGTACCTGGACGGTGACCCGTTTTCGGGGCATGATCTCCACGCAGCCAGGCTCCACCCCACTCAACTCTTTTAAGATCCTGTCTCTGGAGGACATAGACGGGCTCGGGGGCTGCAGCGCTGGAACAGAGATCGGTGAGTCTGATTGAATCTGATATTGAGCCTGTGTACCGGATTCTCTTAGTGAATCAAACTGTGAGCCTTTGTACCAAACCCTTTGAGTGAATCAGACTCTGCGCCTTTGTGGCTGGCCCTCTGAATGAAATGAATGAGAATCTTGGCCTGTGTTGCTGGCCCTTTTATTGAATCAGACTCTGAACCCGGCTGCAGTGTCCTCAGAGTGAATGAGGTCATTAAATTGGAACTGAGACGCGTGCGTCTACTGTTCATGATGGGCATGATTGGGCATTCAAATTTGGGTAATAAATGGCAACAGTGGTTGTAAGACTTGAATTGGCTGCCTCTTCTGCAGGACCGTATGGAGAGAGGGATGACCAGCAGGTGTTTATCCAGAGAGTGGTGCCTGATACTGATAAGGTCTACGTACGCCTCTCCTGCAATGGCAAAAGGTGGGCGAGCTTTTATTTTGATTTGGTTGCATTAAAGCATTTATTGTAGATATCACAACTACATTTTTATTTTTGAAATAATAATGGAATATTGTATGCAACATCATTTACGTATTAGCCACGCAAACTGAGAATCCTCAATCTAAATACTAATCTTCCTTAGTGGAATTAAGTAGTTGAATTTCTGACATTTAAAATGGGTTGAACAGTTTGCATAGATGCAGTTTTATCTCCTGGTGCCCCCTTTGGCAGGTTGTGTGAAGTGCGCTCTGTGGACGGCACCTCAATCACTGCGTTCGTAGTGCACGAGTGTGAGGGCTCCAGTCGAATCGGCTCCCGCCCCCGCCGCTACCTCTTTACCGGTCACGGCAACGGCAGCATTCAGATGTGGGACCTCACCACCGCCATGGAAATCTCTGGAAAAATTGATGCTAAAGGTGGGAAGGAAAATTTCATTGGCAGAATCTTCTTCTTGCCTGAATTTGTCAGACGAGAGTTACAAAGCTCTCTGCTTTGTTGATACCCGATGGTTGCATTGGTTGTGACCAGCTATGATAAATGCCAATGATTTTTAAGTCTCCTGTAATGTCAGTTTTTGGCCTGTTTCCACCTGCTTATCCAATTCTAGGACAAAAATGGAAAAATTGACAATGTTATTATAATATCTGTGTATTGCATAATCTGTGACTTAACTTAATCCACTGGTAAAGAACCAAGGCAACTACATTGTACATTGAAATCTAGAAAGCATTACTTCATTAACAAGCTGACAAAAATTCGACAGATATTATATTCAGTTGCAGAAACTGTTTTAACTGTGATTTTCTGAGAAACTTGATGGTGCTTGTTGGTGGTGGGAGTCACAACTTTAGAACTGAAAAATGTAGTCTTGTCTGAATTTCCCTTGAGCATGAATTAAGTTCCGCAATTTAATTTTTTTATACAAATTAAAAATTGATACGAAAAATGGAAAAGTTTTGTGGCGAAAAATCTGGTCCAGAGAGGTAAGTTTCAGTGAAAATTCTTCTCTTGCCCCAACCAAATGCTATGATATTTTGATCTAAGTATATGGAAGGCCATATGCGATTAGGGATGTTTCCTCGTTGCTGTAATACCTCCTGTCCACTGGGTGGTGCTGAAGTGCTGTCCCTGTCTTTTTGCAGCTTTAGGTGGGCCCACAGGGGAGGAGCTGCTGGAGCTACTGGACCAGTGTGATCTGGCACTGACCCGCACACCTGACATGAGCCCCGCTGCCTCTTTCACACACTCCTGCACTCCTGCTAATTCAATGCTAAGGTATCCCAAAAACACACCCGCCAGTGTACAAATCACTCCACATTAGCTATACTGCACCGTTCTCCAAGGACGTGCTGCAGCTGTCAGGATACAGGCTAAATCACCTGAATTGTGTTTACTTAAAACTGGTTTAGATCAGCAAGCTGCTTCACCATCCCATGACTGATGTTTTGGATCGCCTCTGTTCGTTTCTTTCCTGCAGCCTGCATTCGCAGCTGAGTGACTCAAGTTCGCGGGACAGGGGCACGAGGAGTTTGGGCCGCCAGGGTCCGCTGGCACCTTTTGGCCGGCCGCGGGACGGGCCGGTCTCGGCGGCGATGGTGGGGCTGTCCCTCCATCCGCAGCACCTGGGCCTGAGTCAGACGTCGCTGAGCAGCTCTGGCAGTCCCCGCACGACCCGCGGCCAGCAGCCAGACTCCCTGCGGAGGGGCAGCTTTGTGGAGCGCTGCCAGGAGCTGGCCAAGAACTCGGACCCCGAGGGGGGTCGGCGCAGCCTGGCTGTGTGCAGCGAGCTGGAGGCGCGTCTGGGCCTCCGCACCCCCTCCTCCTCCTCCTTCTCTCCAGCCTCCTTCTTCCCCGCTGCCGCCACCGCCTCCTCCCTGCGCAAGGCCCCGCCCCCCAATCCTGCCCCCGCCCCCGCCCCGCCCTCGCCTGCTCGAGCCCAGCCCGCCTCCTCCCAGTCTGCCGAGACCCCGCCCAAAAGCTCTGCCCCTGACCCCACCCCCGAAAACCCCACCTCCCCGCCCTCCACCAGCCCAAAGCCCCGCATGAACGAGACCAGCTTCTGATTGGCTGACAAGGTTAACCTCTCGCTCCTGCTGTTGGGCAGTTCCAGTGGCTGACGCGTTTAGACGGCTCTCGTGCTTGTAGAAAGGGCATGTTGGCCGTTGCTGTTGATAGACATTGGCTTATAGCAAATGACCCAAAGCCAGGGCATTCCTGCCTTACCTGCCCGTATTCCCTCAGTGTCAGATTTCAGCTCCTGCACTATAAAGGCTGAGTCCTGCTGAGGGCCGCATTATCGCCATCATTCCCTTCCTGTCTATCTGATGGCTTTATTCTTTGGTGGCAGTAGCATGATTGACACAAACCTTATCTTACCTGCGAGAAGATTTGGCCTGTCAGTTCCATCTCCAAGGCCTTGCATCTTCAATACAGGGGTATAATCAAACTGCAAAAGGTATTTTTCCTCAGAGAGAACCGTTATGCAGTGTATTCCTTTGAAAATTATCGGCATTATTCTTTATTTTCAAAAAAAAAAAAAAAACCTATGTATCTAAAGTGTGTGATCATAAGGGTATTTGAAGGATGAGTTAAATTTTTTTTTTTTTGGACATGTTACCACGTGTCACTTCTTTTAAAAGCCAGTCAGCAAATGTGTCTTTGAGACCACTGTAAAATAGCTGCGTGAATGCATGACTCATTCAAGTGCACTTATGCTGAGCCATGTTTGTCTTGGGCCAGCATTGCCATGTGATATGGTTTCAGCAGTCACTGTGACCTCTTCGAGCCTAAATTTCATGATTCCATACTCCTCCTCTTGTGAAATCTGCCATTTGTCCCCTAGCAAACTCTCTAATATTATACTTTTTATAATCTTTAGAAAACTGTGTTTATAATTTTATTCAAGCAACCTGACACATCAAGGAAAAATAAGAGTCTCGACCTGATTTCATTGTGAAAAGGAGGACATTACGGTGTTACTTTGGACTGCTGCAGTATCCTTTTGAAGTTACTTTGAGTTCTGCTGTGATGAGGAAGCATATTTCTGAAAAGCAATAAGTTTGCACAGGCATGGCAGTGCTCAGGCTACAAGCAGCGAAAATGATGCAAGCATGAGGCCAGACAATCCTGTGATGTTTTCAGTTGCACTTGACGAATTTGAGTGCCTTCTACTGAGTACACTGCTTCCTAGCATATGGGCGTCAAACATACTGTGCAAGTTGATACCAGTCATTTGCTAGTGGCATGGGTTTTTTGTCTGGATATTTTCAGTTAGGTGTTCAGCCTAAATATGTCCGTTCTTGAGTTTGTGCGCTCTTTTATCTGCCAAAGTGTTATGGTGTATGTGTGTCCAGGGTTTTTTAAATTCCATTTTGGTTGTCTGTTCTGTTCAAAAAATGATGACACTTCCGGGGATAATGAAAGAAAATGGCCCCAGAATTTGTGTAGACTGCAATGCAGAACCAGAATTGGATTTATGCTAACTTCACACTACAGGGGCACTAAGTTATATGTAATTTTATGGGTTTCACAATATCCTGCTTTTATTTTTAAGGCAACATAAGGATTTTCTTTCACTTCTCTGGTCTTAATGTATTAAGGGGGATATTTTCTTTTCACAAATTTGACTGCCAAAACTTTAGTTTTGTAAAAATTGTCAGACCAAAGGAAGCATGTTCCAGTCTTTGTTAATGTCTCGGTACTGTACTGCAAGTTTTCTTGTTGTCCTCGCTGTGATTGTGTGTCAGTGCAGTGTGTCGCTATGTTTGTTTTCCGGCAAATCATTCGGCTCATTGTTGGTCATGGTTCACACCATGTTCTAAAGAGGAAAATGATAATGGTATGGGACGTCGGAGTCATGTTCACCTTAATAACTTTAACTGCATTGATCGGTTGTTTCAGTTTTATAAATTCAGAATGTAATTTTGTACCACAATACAAATTTGCAGTGGTCCCCATATCTCGCATCAATATTTGCTTGTTTGTGTTCTGTGTTATTTTTTAAATCTTTATAACTGTACCTTTATAATGTTATTAAAATTTTAATAATAAAAGTATTTGCTTTCTGTTGTAATTTTGATGATTTTGAAATAGTTGTGTTGTACACATTCCTGGTGTGGGAATACACGCTGCAGCTGTAATTGCCTACCTTGTAGTGGTTTGTTTGGGTTTTAGCAGTTAGCATGTCGTGCCTTGGTTGTCCTCTGTGGGCTACATCAGTACTGAATATTGTGATCAAAATTGCTCATTTAGAACCACTATGGATTTGGGTAAATTACTACTTGGGAATGACTAGGCTCTGTGTTACAGCAGGAGTCCATGGGGGTTTATCACCACACTCCAATCCGGCTGGTCCTGGGTTTGGGCTTTTCCTGTGGTTTGGAATGCAGAGACCTTTGGCTATTTTGTGATCATTTCCCGGTTTGAAAGGCCGGGTGGTGCTTTCAGTGCTCAGCCAGTGCTTGACACCATGGGTTTTAGAGAGAGCAGGGGGGTGTACCACGAAGCTGGCTTTGTGACTAAGCCTGACTTTAAGCTTAAGTAAAACCTGGAGCAGCTCCTTTTACTTCAGTCCATGTTTCAGATTTGAAGAGGGTCCTGGTTTTACTAAGTGCTGCAGTCAGGCTTAATCATGAAGCCAGCTTTGTAGTATACCGCCCAGGTGGGGGGTTCTCCCAGCAGGTGATGTCAACGACCAACTATGGGGTTTACAATTACAATTCAGGTTCAGAAAGTAAAATTTTACCCCAGTGCTTAGTTTCAGTCACTTGGATTTGCTCATCCGCTCAGTTATTCAGCCTGGAGGTTGAACTGTTATCGGCTGCTTGAGTTAATGGGAGGAAGAAATGTGTGGTAGGATCGAGGATTGTAGGAATTCACTATGTCCAGTTTAATGTGTGATCTTGCACATGCTAACTTAACATGGGGATTGCTAGTGCTAGAAGTGGTAATTGTTATCCCGGCCATGACGCCCTGTAAATCTTTAATTTCCAGCAGCTATTTTATAATTAAGATCTTTTCAAATCATCACTGTGATTAATTCATGTACTTTGAAATGTGCTAGTTTGGAAGGAATATGAATGCAAGGCCATATCAACCCAGTAATTCCAAAAGCATTTTACTGATATACATACAAATGTTGAGACTCCTTGTTCCACAGCAGATGCAGTCCACATACTGTAGCTTACACATAGTAATAAATAAATTTCAAGAGTGTACGCTGGTCTAAAGCTATGCCATGTTTTGGTGTGGCTCATGTAAGGCAAAAAAAAAGAAAAAATAGATACTCTTGTATAAAATGAGCCCTGCGCATCCAAAAGAATCTATGCCTTGAGTATGTTGGATTGGTCATTGTATTTCCATGCCTCACAATTCTAACACATGTACACTGCAAAGAAAGTCATGTTCATCATAACACAAGGTTTTTTTTCCCCCAGTAGTGATAACGGATTCAGATTTTTTTTCTTTTTAGGAGTAAACATCTTCATAAAATGAGAACATTTTATGTGAGGGAAAAGCACTTGATTTTTTCATATTTTGAGATTTTAAAAAAATCTTGATATATTAGGAAAAACTGCTTCTTTCACTTTGTTGGGAGTGTCCTATCAGTGCACTTTTTTTTTCACCAGAAGCCTCTCTCATGAAGCGGGAGCACTGAATTAGCCAGATGACTGAGTAAAACTTGACCCCCCGAATCCGGAACACTAAAATGAAAACCGCTGTTCTGGGATTTATTCAGAGGCCTTAAAAATCTGAATAATTCCATAACCCTTATTGTGGAACAGGCCCCATGTTTCAACAGCAATGTGCCTCTGGTCCAGTGTCAATGGAATACCCAGTGAATTTGTATAACAGTGGCTCTGATGCATTTAGTGCCCCTTTGAATTAAAACACCATGGCTCTTAACTGGTTAGAGCAGTGATTCTCAAACTCGGACCTGGCGCCTCACTGTGTACACTAGTTTTTGTTCCAACCACAATTGCAATCTTAGGATTTTCAGAAGCCGTTATTTTGTCTTAATTTGATGCATTTATTTTTAGAGCAGTTATTTATCCTCTTAATTTGACACATTTGACAAATTTATACATGCCATGTAGAATAAAAAATTCATATCCACATTGAGATTAATTAGAAAATAGTACAAATAGCTGCAGAAGAAAACAGTTTAGCCAAACATTTAATTAACGTAAACAATCAAAAGGTTCTTCGTTGGTGAATCTGTTGACACATGGTTGCAAAAACTACCAATTTATTTGGCAAACAATAGAGTCACCCGTTTTGTTTCATTTTCATTTCATTAATTTCAGGCAAATTATTTTGAAAGAAAAAAAGACCTGTATTGAGCAACCTAATTTGGAGATTACAGATTTTCTCAGAGTCTAATTTGATCTGTTAAAAAATGTTTTTGCCTGAAAATTCTCATAACTTAAAAAAAGCATAATTTGTGCAAGGGGTTTTTTTTTTTTTTTTTTTTACTTCATGGCAGAATAGATATGTCCGTCAAAATGTGGCTTAAGATGGTAAATAACTGCTCTAAACATGGAATGCAGCTAATTAAGACAAATCACCAGCTTGCTAAAATCCTAAGATAGCCTTTGAGGTTAAAAAACAAAACAAAAAAAAAACTAGCATACACAGTGACCGAGGACCGAGTTTGAGAACCACTGGATTAGAGAATTACATCTTGGCATTAAGCATCTCAAGAAAGAGTTTGTGCATGGGCACCTGGCCCTCCAGATGCAGCCGGCAGAAGACGTCGACAGCGCGATTGGCTGTCTGTCGCAGCAGAGGCAGGGTCATCAGCAGCTTGCCTGCTCGGTGGGGGTCCTCTGGATTCTGCGCTCCCTCGTGCTCCTGCAGGGCCTCATGAAGTCCATCCTGGAAGTTCTGCACTGCCTCGGCATTCTCTAGGCTCCCGGAATCTGAAATAAGGCAAATACAGGGTCACTGTAGGGGGGTAACTGAGGTGTTTTAGTGGATACGTCACTAACTTAAACCCACCCTGTTGTCTTTGAGCATGACCTTGACAAATCATATTCCGCACGTCTTTTGGAGTGAACGGACTGTGTGAGGGCACATATCTGCCAAATGGAGTGTATTTTTTGTGTCCCTTTTGTAAGACGCACAATGCAAAGTGATGACCTACCCCCACCCGCTCCACTAATGCACACTGACTGGACTGGAGTCAGGCTAACACCCAGAGTCACAGCTAATGGATTTATGAATTCCTAAGATAGATTGCTGGAGCTGCCAGATTGATTTATTGATCGCTGCTGGAGGCATAAACGGTTCCCTTGCTGTTCTGGTATTGATTGCTTTGTCCGTATTCCACAGGGTCTCGGGAAAACTGCTATGGGCACGGGATGAGCAGTGCAAGGGGGCAGGGAGTGGGGGGGCGCAGCTTTGACTCTAAACTGTTTACAAAATTGCAAATCTGGCTTTAAGATGCACCCAAAAACCAGGAGGTGTTCCGTCCTAATATGTTTAGCTAGAGGGTTATAATGCTTGTTACCCAGGGAGTTGTTAGGTAACAACGTTTTTATCCAAAACACACACTGGAACAAGTGGAACTGCTGACCAAAAAAAAATTGCCTTCATTTTCAAATCAGGATCTTTGCAAAACTAGCTCATACATATCAATCTCCAAGAGGAAAATGTTATTACATGAGGCCTGATCTTTAGGTTTTTCGAGAGCGGTTTTTCAGCCACCAACTTGCAGACCTTCATTATATCAAGATTTCATCATATCTTGCTGATTGGCTAGACAGGCTTCACACCTGACTGAAGGGAAGGTGGAAAACCAGCGTTTCCCGGACCTCGAGGGCTGTGATTTGAGGAACAGGGATATGGATCTTCAGAAGCTGGGCTGGTTACCACTGCTTTAGACACTACCTTGGTTCCAGCCTAACATTACCTTGTGTGCACATACTGAACTGGGAGGGATGATTATATTGCATTGCACACAAATTATGTGCATATTATATGCAGATCTTATATTTACAATCTGTGTAAATGATACAGCCTGAACCCCAGTCCTGTGTTACGTCCTACCTCCTGCTACTGGTGTTCAGCAGAATGTGACACCCTCGCAAGAACATTCCAAATTCAAGACCAAGGACAGTAAGGAAATAATAATAATCATCATCATCATCAAAATAATAATAATAATAATAACTAGATAACTCGGTCGCCACAGGGACCGAGTCGCGTATCTCCCGGTCCCCATGAGAGATCACTTGCAAATTTTTACAGCCGCAATGTTACTGTTTTTACTCTTGCTATGACATTATATATACATGTACAGGGATGCATATTATGTAAATGTGGCTCAAAATGAGCAGAAAACACAAAATCTGCAAAAAAAAAAAATAAAATTCAACAAAATGGGCGCCAGCGGCCATATTGGATGTCAGAAATTGCCGAGAATTGATCTTGAGCATTGCCAAATAAACATCTTTGTCTATAGGACTTTTCTCTAAATTTGCATAAACTTTGAAGGGACATACTATGGTTTAGTTTCGGGGCTGCGGCGGCGGCAGCGGCCCCGGAACTAAACCATAGTATCTCCCGACTATCGTTGTCGAGGAGATACAATAAATACAAAAGGGTTCAGAGACCCCAAATTAATTACAAAACTGCTATGACTTGAAGCTAAGACCTTTGGGTTCACTGAATTGCTGACAAACTGCACTTTGCCAGCCATTTTGCCATTGTCACTCAATTCTTCGAACATGGACTTTTTTCAAACTAATGCTGCATTTCCACCAAACACAAAACAAAATTTCTCCTCGTTTATTTGCGAAGTTTGACCGCTGGATCATTTTTATTTTCTCGCTTTGAAGATTTGCCACTTTCTTCGCGTCAAGAATAAATACACTTCTATGACAGAACAACTTGGTAGAGGATTGACACGTGAATTCACACCGCAGACCAACAGCAATGCGAGTTGAGCCTTGTTTACACCTAAGGGACGGTACTTCCTGGTATCTCAAAAAAATCAACAAGATGGCGACGCTAATGTTACTATCCTAAGATCACATTTAACTTTATGAACATTGAACCTGCTTGAGAATAAAAATATTCACAATACTGATGATGTTGTCAAATCTGATGTTGAGCTAAACCACTTTTTTTTGTGAAACTGTGTTACATAGGTTATTTGATACAGCTAGCTCAAACTGTGGTTTTATATTTGTAGCTAGGTAGCCTAGCTAGACAATGTTGCTGCCAGTAGCAATGGTTTGATTCAGAACACTGCTCTACTAATGCAAAATTTTTGCTCAACATAAATATTTTGAGGTGGAGCGAAATGTGAATTTTGTGCATTTGCGCCATTTGTGCGCGCCATTCGCATCACTTTGCGCCGCATCTCCCGTGTGATTCACGTCACCTAATGCAAACTAGGGTCTTTTTGCTTGTATTTGCGTCTTTGCATTGACTTTGATTGTAATCTGTCCATGCAAAAAATTTGTTTCGCATTCGGTGGATACGCAGCACAACACTTCCCTCTACTATTACTCAAGACAACAAACTGTTGTTTGCCAGAGTTGGTGATTTGCACCTCAACCTTTGCTGGCAAAAAGTGTTCTCCGTAAACAGATGTGTGCTAACAGCAGCTGATTAGTTGCAATATCGGACAGTCATGAATTTGCTAGTGTCAGTTGACCGGTCGCAATATTGGACAATGCCTGAGTTTGCAAGCAGTAAATGTTTGGTTGCAATACTGGACAGTACCTGAGTTTGCTAACAGCAGTTGATTGGTTGCAATATTCCACAGTATCTGAGTTTGCGAGCAGCAGTTGTTTGGTTGCAATATTGAACAGTATCTGAGTTTGCTAGTAGGGTCATTCCGTGTCAACTCAACCAGAGCCCCCCACATCAAAATTTTGATTTTGATAAAACTTTGCACATTTCAAGAGATATACATTGGCAGTACTGAGGTCAAATATTTCAGCTCAATTATTGCTAGTTCCTGAAATTTAGCCTATTTTAGGGAAGGGGGGTCAATCTTAACAAAATCGCCTTAATTTTGGAGGGAGTTTGAGGGCCTCAGAAATGGATTTTCAGAGCTGGCAGACCCACAAGTTTCATTTTGTCTTCAGAATAGTTGCTGAACTCTTGGCTTAAGCTACTTTTCTTTACTCAGTGTGTTTATTTTATCTGTACTGTGGCCTGGAAAAAGCAAAAAACACCAATCATACAAATTTTTTCAAAATTTAATGCATTTATTATTCTGTAACTAATTAAGATAGAGCCCTGAGACTTGGTATGCAAACTGTCGGTCAACTTTCTGAAGACCATAAAAAATATCAAAGTCACAATGGTTGTATTAATTGTTTTAATAACCTCGAAAGTTGTCTTCAGAATGAAAAGTACGTATTTTGGGTCATTATAGTGGGTATATATCTCAAAAGGGACACAAGTGAGCAATGTCATATTTTTAGTGCTTGAAGGCATGGGTCTTGGGTCTAATGTATTAAAAAACGGGAGATGTAAAACTCTTCCTTTAGACTGTACAGCATGCCAATCATATTAGGTGTCTAACTTACTTTTCGGGGCACCTTAGCCATGGTGTAAGTGAAAAGATGAATGTGACACATATACTTGTTCACCTCCGCCAAGGAGGTGCATGTTTTCGCCAGCTTTGGTAGGTTTGTTCGTTTGGTTGTCTGTCTGTCTGTTCGTCTGTCTGTTAGCAGGATATCTCAAAAACAGCCAAATAGATTTTAACCAAACTTTGCCGGATGTTAGAATAGCACAAGAGGAACAAGTGCTTAAATTTGGGCATATCTAGGCCAAAGTACAGCTGAGATATAGGCAAAAGTTCAAATCCAGCTATACTGGCAGAGATTTCAAGTCTTTCCAATGGGCCGTGCTTTTGGGTTTTGCTGCCACCTGACGGTGGAATGCAACAATACCCTACATCAGCCAATGATAATCACCTAATATGATTGGCATGCTGTACAGTCTAAAGGAAGAGTTTTACATCTCCAGTTTTTTAATATGTTAGACCCAAGACCCATGCCTTCAAGAACTAAAAATATGACATTGATCACTTGTGTCCCTTTTGAGATACCATGACCCAAAATACTCACTTTTCATTCTGAAGCAAACTTCCAAGGTTATTAAAACCTTGTTGTATTTAATACAACCACTGTGACTTTTTTTGTGGTCTTCAGAAAGTTGACTGACAGTTTGCATACCAAGTCTCAGGGCTCTAGCTTAATTAGTTACGGAATAATAAATGCATTAAATCTGGAAAAAATTAGCATGATTGGTGTTTTTTGCTTTTTCCAGGCCATAGTACAGGTAAACTAAACACACTAAGTAAAGAAAAGTATCTTAAGCCAAGAGTTCAGCAACTATTCTGATGACAAAATGAAAATTATGGCTCTGTTTGCTCTGCAAATGCGTATCTCAGGCCCTCAAACTTACTCCAAAATGATGGCAATTTTCTTAAAACTGACCCCCCCTCCCTAAAAGAAGCTCAATCTCAGGAACCGGCAATAATTGAGCTTAATTATTTTACCATTTCACACCAGATATATAAATCTTCCACTGTGGGGAATATAATAAAGATTTTTTTTTTTTTGGTGGGGAAGTTCCTAAAATTTAGTTGATTTAACATGGAAGGACCCAGTAGCGGTTGATTGGTTGCGATATTGGACAGTGCCTGAGTTTGCAAGCAGCAAATGTTTTGTAGCAACATTAGATAGTACCTGAGTTTGCCAGGGCGATGGCTTTAAGCGTGACTGTTTCCTCTGGGCTCAGGCTCATCTGCTGGTACTTGGAGAGCAGGTGGCTAAGGGCTGTGTGGAGGTCCATGAGCCCTGCAGCCCGGCACTGGGCCCGGTCCAGCCGCAGGTTCTCCGCAAACACCAGCTCCTCGGATGAGCCCATGGAGCGCAATACCACTGAGAGCACCAGGGCTTCCATCCAGCCGCTCTGCAGCAGCGCCATCTGGTCCACCAATGAGAGCGCAGAGAAGCCTACCAGACAGACAGATGAGCTAATTTGTTTTTTTTGGGCGGAGAGCCAAACTTAGGATTTCAAGCTGAATGTCCGCGACTTTGATTGGATAAGGACTCGGGGTAGTGATTGATAGGGCCTCCCATTCCATTACATTTGTGGTGACAGGGAACACTGGTGGTCTCTGGGCAAGATAGGGTGGGCCTCTCAGAAAAATAATTCATTAACAGGTTTCAAACCGCATAATCAGCTGGATCAATAATGCCTGATTGATCACAGAGTGTCAAGTGGAAAGTAAGCCGTGCTGAGATGATTGTTCTCCTTCTCAACAACGCATAAAGATCCCCCCTCCTGTTACTTTGCGCAGCTCAATAAGTGTGAACAATTCACAAAATATACTGAATTTTGAAGCTTTAATAATGGTACAAACCATTTGAAAATAATTTGCATGTCAGAGAATATTAAGCATTACAGGAGTCCATACCAATATTTAAAGTAATATTAGTGATCAGAAGGAAATAGCACAATTCATGTACAGACATCCAAAATATCAGAGGCATCCATAAAAAATAGCTTTAAATTTTACATCTCCAATCCCTAATTACTAAAGCATTTATACAGGTAATTCCCATACATTTTAATGCTAATTAGCAGCATGTGGTTGCATTAAAGAGGTCCAGTTTACAGCACTTTGCTAGGAAAATCAGATGTGGGCATTACTAACAGAATTCCAAAGGGGCAAAACAATTGCGGCCAAGGTATGGGATCATCGATCCCAAAAAACGACAAAATTATTTCAATATGGCAAGGTAAACTGTCAAAAATTATGATAACATTTGCCAAACACAGAAAAACAGGAATACCAGAAATTGTGGACACAATTTACAGCTCTCTAACAGGGATATACATACATCTCTTAAAATAATTTCAACTGACCAAAGAACTATAGCTCTAAAAACCCTCACAGAATAGAATCAATCCATACATGAGCCAGTCTGAGAAAAAAAGAAACCCAATATGTCGTGATCCTCACAAAGCTGGTATTTATGAGAGTGTTCCTGAAAATTTGTGCTTCTCGTGAATACTGCTTGTTTTTTTGCAGCCCTAAAGTGCCTAAGTCAAAACAAAATATGTATAACTGTAATATCAAGCACATTTATATATGTCACATGTATCCATAGTGAAAGGACAAAAATTTTAAGTACAGTGAAGGTACTCTTTGTATAGGCATGCATTCACAGCTTTATCAGGGTTGAGTCTTTTTAAACAAAGCAGTTCAGCTCATGTGGATACCTGGGATATGCTTGGCCCAACCAATCAGAATGAGCACCTCCCGGTTCAGGAGGTCACACAGGGTCATGAGGGTTCGGAGGTTGACGTCTTCAGTAGAGTTATCAGGTACGGCACGGACAGGTGCAGATTCCGTTGCCAGAAGCTGAGAAATTACCTTGTTCCCTGTCAGGGAATGTGATCACACAGATCTCAGATCAGCGAGATAACCACAAACATTATCTTTAAAGGAATCTTTTCAGAGACTCAGAAATGGGAACAAGAGCATACAATACATGAGTTGAACCTGATTTGAGATATGCTTTGGCAAGTGTTCTCATCGACCCCATCTTTTTAGAATACTTTAAAAAGTGACTTTTAAATATCGAGGGCTGACTGCAATAAACAGTTATGTCCAGATGCTATATATTGGACATAACTGTTTATTGCAGTCAGCCCTCGATATATGGTTGTGCAGCTATTTATTTCCTTGTTTCCCAAAGAGCTCAATTCAACTCAATTTGCCCATAAAACATGTCCTGTCAGGCACATTAATTGGAAGATTTCTACATGCATTTGCTTTGCATGTGAGCAGCCGAAAGCTTACAGCAGCACATCAACAGTAACTCAAGAGGAAAGTGTTTAGTTAATTGGTCAGTTCAGACAAGTGCAATTGAATAAACATGGTTTCACGATATAGTGAAAATCTCTCTCACTCCTTTCTACGTATTGCTTGAAAGATTTTGAAAAAATTGTTGAAAATATGTAACAACATGACACTGATAATTATACCATGCTCCTCTTCATGATTTCACTGCTGCAATGGCATGTGTGAGCTCCTCTCTAACAGGCCTCTGATTGATTCAAAATCCTGCCGGTGGGGGTGAGAAACTCAGGGCTTCTCCTTCCTCACTGTTCCTGACTGTATGGAGCCTTCACCTTTGCTTCCTTACTATGCTGCTATAGATTTATTCTGTTAAGGATTTCCTTGTTGTAGGCAGGCACCTCTAATCTCCTACTTGGCTGACAAACATTCTGAGCTGCCTAATTACAATTATTTTTCCATATTTCCCCTACCCTGGGCTGCCGCCCAAAAGGGTGGCCATAAGATGGATTGAACACCCTCCAATGAACATAGTGGACCTAGCAGAATGCCAGATCCCTGCCAAAGACTGCCACCCATCTCCCTCCCAACTTTACTCTCGACATGAATAGAGCCATTGCTGCCTGGCAAACATCACAAAATCCGAAAAACTTGGTGCAGTATGTTAAATTAAATTTTCAATTGAAAGCAGAGATTAGTTAGTTAATTTTGACCTGTATTACCTTGAATAATGAAATTTATTTTGGTGGCAGTACACATCAAGAGCTTTCCAAAAATATTGGTTTCATTAAAATTGAAGGATATCCACATCCTGAAAATAGTCACCCCCCACAGGGGGGCAAAATAAGGTTCAAAATTACCATAGAATTATAAATGCTACAGGATATTAATTGATGGCTATAGGAAGCTCTTGACCATTACTAATAGCTGATATTACCATAAATCCAATTATGTCATCAGATGAATGTGAAAATGGTACCCTTAAATGTGTATGTTTTGATAGCAGTTTGTAAAAGTAGCATTTTTGAGAGCTATAAACCCACAATAAAAGGGCTACAACTGCTTTTATTTGCTATAAAGGGTAGTACAGTGCCTAGAGAACAAGTCCTGAAAAAATCATGGGGTTAGCTTTATTATTTCCAGAGTAATTCTCCCCCCCGAAAATCGAAATTAGTTGGACAATTGAGCTAAAACTTGGTACGTCATCATTTGGCACCCAAAGAAACATTTTATCAAAGTTCAAAGAAAATCCGTGAGCCCTGGTTGACTTCATGTGGAATGACCCGGTTTTGGTTTGTCTTGTTGAAATCCTTATAGGCATCCCTGGAAAAGATATCATCTTAAGGGCAACATATGTCTCTCCAAAATCTCAGTGTAATTTTTAGCATTATCGCAGCATTCACAGAAGCACAATTTACTGTTGGCAAGGGCACTGACACAACCCCATGCCATGACAGAGCATGGCTGGTTAAAGCGCTTACAGCTAAATGACGTTTATAGATGCAGTGCCGTCTGAGTGGTCAGGGATCACGAGTATTCAGCTTAGGCTTGCAGCCTTGCCCTTTGCACACACAAATTCCTCCAGATTCCTGGAATCTTTTAATTATGTTACAGACAGTAGAGGATGAAATACCCAAATTCCTTTCTATCTGTCTTTGGGGAACATTGTTTTTAAACCTTTCAAAGATTTTCTTATGCATTTGTGGGCAAATTGCTGATGCTCAGCCCATCTTTTCTCCGGATGAACTGGGCCATTTCTGGGTGCTGGTTTTGCACCACATTGTGGCCCTGTTCACACCTGATGCTAAAATGCGTTTTTTGTGATCGGATTGCAATCGGATAGCGTTTGACCACATACATTTACACCTGGTATTAAAATGCGTCTCCAGCGTCCATATTACAATCCGTCCCGCTTACGTCAGATCCTTTGTCTCCCCTCGCTTATCGTAAAAACTGGTAAATAAGACGCACATTTAACTAAATATTTTTCCCTTAAAAATGAATTGCGTCTTATAAACCGGTGCGTCCTATACACCAGTAAAATGCTGTGAAAGGTAAAGGAGGATGTTCCAATGTGTACCCAGGAGAGGGCGCTGTGAGCTAGACCTTGCTCGCATGTCCAAGAGCTTGGAATTCAGTCTCTCCGGTCTCTTAAGAGCTAGAAACTGCGTTGCCCACCGCAACATAGCGAAAACTTCTCAAAAGAGCGATACAGCTGCACAAAAACTTCACGTCGTGGACTGTGCTGAACAAAATGGAAATCGCCATTCTGCTTAAAGTAAATTGAGATAGTTAGGAACAACTTGTTTACGCATTTTTATAAATGAATAGCTACTATAACACAGGCTTTGATGAAACCCTTTTTTACTGCAAACTAGTCACCTTTTGGCTACAATCGCCATTTTTTTGGTCACCTCACTGTCAACATGCCAAATTGAGTCCATAGTGTCAATATTTAGCGTGACCACCATTGTTGTCCAGCACTGCCTTGATTCTCCTAGGCATGGAATTCACCAGAGCTGCACAGGTTGTTGCTGGGATCCTCCTCCACTCCTCCATGACAACATCACGGAGCTGGTGGATGTTGGACACTGCTGCTCCTCCACCTTCCTCTTGAGGATGCCCCACAGGTGCTCAATGGCATTCAGATCTGGAGACATACTTGGCCATGCCGTCACCTTCACCTTCAGCTTCTTCAGGAAGGCAGTTGTCATCTTGGGAGGTGTGTTTGGGGTCGTTATCATGTTGGAAATCTGCCATTTCCAAAGGGAGGGCATCATGTTCTGCTTCAGAATGTCACAGTACATTTTGGAATCCATTATTCCATCAATGACGCGCAGCTACCCAGGACCAGAAGCACTCTTGCAGCCCCAGACCATGATGCCGCCACCACCATGTTTGACTGTAGGCAGTAAACGCTTGTCTTGGTACTCTCCACCAGGGCGCCGCCACATATGCTGGACACCATCTGAGCCACATAAGTTTATCTTGGTCTCATCAGACCACAGAACATGGTTCCAGTAGTTCATACTCTTGGACTGGTTGTCTTCAGCAAACTGTTTTCGGGCTTTCTTGTGGGCTGGCTTCAGAAGAGGCTTCCATCTTGGCCGACGGCCATGCAGACCGACTTGGTGCAGGGCACAATGTATGGTCTGAGCACTGACAGGCTGTTCTCCCACTGCTGCAACCTTGTTAGCAATGCTGCCAGCATTCCAGCGTCTGTTTTCTGAAGCCAACTTGTCCCCCTGATGCAGAGCACGAGGACTCAACCTCTTTGGTCGACCCTGATGAGGCCTGTTCCGAGTAGAACCCTTCCTGGAAAACCGCTGAATAACCTTGGCCACCGTGCTGTGGCTCAGTTTCATGGTTTCACAGATCTTCTTGTAGCTTAGACCATCTTTGTGGAGAGCAACAATTCTCTTTTTTAGATCCTCCGAATTCTTTCCCATGAGGTGCCATGTTGACCATCCAGTGACGAGAATGAGAGCATTGCACCCAAGCACCACAATTTAAACCTTCAACACATGTTACAAAACCTCATATGGCCCAGTTGAACAGACAAAAGCATGAACATAATGAATAAGACATGTTTCATTGCTTGGTTGACCATTACCAATTGGGGTGTGCACTCACTTTTGTTGCCACCCATTTTGGAAATAGTGACTGTTCGTTCAGTTGTTTGGACAATGTAGTAAATCTACACTGCTACACATATTGTACAATGACTGCTCTACAATATATTCAGGTTTCATTTCTGTAACGTTGTCCCTTGAAAAGATATAATAAATTAAATGTCGAAATGTGTGGGGTGTGCTCACTTTTGGGAGATACAGTACCAATGCGACTTATCTACTCAGTTTTATTGCAGGTGTTTCCGCCCAGGGAGTTGTTGAATGCGGACTGGAGATGCATTTGCATTTACACTTGTGTTCAAAGTGGTCAGAATCTGTCCCTGACCCCCTTCAGAAGTGGTTTGAAAGATTGGATCACAATCCGTCCTCAATGCGTCTAGAGTATATTTACGCTGTACTTTCATGTTGTAAAGCGCTCAGGGGCGCCGCTAGCAATTTTGGGCCCCATGACTGGAAATCGATCACCTCCCCGCCCCCCGCTGTCCTGCTGACATTACCCTGCTGACATTACTTTGGACACTTGTCACTCTGACTGCCTTCCTTAGCCTCTACTATTAGATCACTGGTCTCCTCTGTGGTTGCCCCGTGACTTGAAGATGGCCCTGACTCTAAAGCACCCAAAAGAATCGTATATTCAGAATCTGTCATAGGCTATAGGCTGGCCAAACTGATAGATTTCTCCAAAAACTACATCTCCCGCCACTAGGTGACATCCTAAAAGAATGGACAAAGAATGTCACCTAGTGGCAGTAGATGTAGTTTTTGGAGAAATCTATGTTTGGTCGAATAGAATTTGTTTTCACAAAATACACAGCAAATATACGTCACAGCCAGGACAAAGTTGTTAGGTAGGATTATTTAATTTGATCCCTTGAACACGTTCATGTTCAAAAAAGACCGGAAATCGACAAAAACATATTTTTCCGAAATGCACCTTTAGCAGTCTAGCCTACTGTGTGGACAGTAGGCTATTTTTAAGTTACTACCATTAGTCAGGATGAAGGCTATAAACTCATTTATCTCTTCATGTGGACAAAAGTACACTAATCTCATATTCCGTCGCAAGGGCCCAGAGTATTCATGAATGACAGTGCAAACGAAGTTTTCATCCAGGCAGCAGCTAAACTCAGCTATCCTAGCCATTTAGCTAGTCAGTTTGTTAATGGCCAGATACGTAAATATACCTTTCTTTTGAAAAAACTGGGTCACCAACTGTCGACCTTTGTTCTCTCTCTCAACTTTCTTTCCTTTCCTTTCTTTTCTGGCACCCTGACTTCGGCATCCTGCCTCTCTAGTTCTCAGTTCATACATCCAATGGTCTGAACTAAGGGAACACAGCCAGTTCAGCCAGTAGCGTAACCTGGGCCGTATAAAATGATGAATAGTCAGAGGGGGAGCCCATGTGCTGAGATTATTCTTAAAAAGTTGAAAATTGAGAAACAAACAACAAATTTATTTTAAATTGATCAAGTTATTACAAAAATTAAAATATAAAATTTAAGTGTCCATATATTTTATTTACAAATATTTATAATAATAACAGTATCCTCTGTGGAGCCCCTGTGAATGCTGGGCCCCCAGAATCGTCCATGGTTACCCCCCTCCCACCCCTTACCGCGCCTCTGCGAGCGCTGTCCGATTGCAATCCGATCACAAAAAACGCATTTTAATACCAGGTCAGGTGTAAACGGGGCCTATGATTACAATCCCCTGTTGACATCAAGTCAAATAATTATTTGATTTTTTTTTCTCATTTCTGGTCCTAAATTGCCCTTGTCCCAACTTTTTTTGGAATGCATTGCAGTTCTGAATGGCAGAATGTATATTTATGAATAAAATGACTTAACCAGACATGTCTTTAGACAGTCTGTAATGAAATACAAATCAAAGTAAATTTAGAAATCACTGTTTTCAGTTTTCATGTGCATTTTCCTCACTTCCCAACCTTTTCTGAGTTTTGGCTGTTATTCAGTTAATATTTTGACACCAACTGGGATAATAGGTTTAAGTTAAGTTCACTGTTTTGTCATACATTAAGGGGTCTTCAGGGTAAAGTGTAGAAATAACCAAAATAATGTGAAAACTAAGAAATAAACATGCTTAACATGATTTTAACCTCATAAAATTTAGTATTTTGATAAAAATTTGCATGGTTGCCATGGAAACGGCACTTTAATGACAAAGTCTGAAAATATTTTGTGGCACTCATATTTCAATAACCCATGGTCAGATTTTACTCAAATTAGTCTCATATGAAAGGTTTAAGATAGTTCTATGAAATGACATAGGATTTTTTTTGTTTGGAACATTTATGAATATTTAATGAGCTCTGTTATGTAAACATAATGAAAATCACTATCATCAACTTGCTTCATTTTCAAAATTAACCCTCTAGGGATGCACCTATCTAGAAAATCCTATGTCATTTCATAGATCTCCAACAGATGCAACTTCAGTCCAAATTTCAAGTCAATCAGATGAATATTAATGATTTTATGAATGCCACAAGGTTGAAAATCAAAATTGTGATTTTCGGTAATTTGCATTTAAAGTCACAAGTAACAATTGAGGCGGAGGAAAAACATAGATTCTTGGTGTTTACTGGCATCCCACTGCATTCCTTCATTTTATTTATTTTATGAGAAAATCAAAAATACTGAAATTTTCAAAAAAATTTAAATTTTTACCCTGACGACCCCTTAAACTATTTATCACTCCTTCATGAAGACATTTTCCTCTTCCAGATTTTCAAGGTAACATCCCCACCACTTTCAGTTTTTTTTTTTTCAGCACTGGGCTCCACAGGCCCAGGCACGCAATACAAAACCCCTTCCCCTGAGACATTTTTCTCACGTGTGGGTTTGACTGGGAGTGAGTAGGGGGCTTTGATGAAGAGGGACACCCCAGAATCTGCCCTCCGCTTATACTTCTGCCGACCTCCTCTCACTCGGTCCATTCTAACTCCTGCAAAACACAAACACATTTTCCAATGTCTTTTGGCCTTCTGCTCTACATAAAATAGTCACGTCTTTAATTCACAAAAAATTCAATAATTAATCAGTGCTCCCTAAAAATGCAATGCAATGGATAGGGTATGCACAAAAGACTTTATGGAGTCCTTGCAAGAATAGCATTAGCCATACATGTAGTATATAGTTCAGCTCTTGTTGGGGAGATGGACTAAAAAATATGACCCATCTTGCTTCTTTGATCAGTGACATAATATCGTATTAAGTGTCCTGTCTTTTTCATTTCAAATGGTTGCTATACGGACCACCACTTGCAAGCACGCTTCTTTAGCTCTGGGCAGCATTCCAAAGCCCATCTTGCACACTGCATTAGTACGCACTGCCAGACCTAATGTTGAGTATGCGAATGTGCAACACACACAACATTGATTCAGTTTTGATTGCAGTTTGGGCCACCACCATTGCAGAACCTTTGACCTCACTGGGAAGAGACTTGCTTAATTACATCAAATCGAACACTGGTAGCCAGGGCTTCTGGGAACCGATGCATGGTTTGCTATGTTGCATAAAATAGCAGAAATGAACTCCAGAACCGCGTGTTCTTGCCAGTGCTCAAGTTTTTTGCAGCATGACCCAAAAAGTGAATTCCCTGTACACCTTGCTGATCTGCAGAACACATTATAATTGCAAGTAACGTTGAAATAACAATGGAATTAAATGTTGACAAATGCAAGGCTCTCAGAACCACACAACTGAACAACATCTGTGCAGCAGAAATTCAGCTTGTTACGCATAAGACCAAGTAAAAACCATTAAAACACACCTTGATGCAGCAGTGACAAAGCCAGCCCTTTTTATTTACTTTCTTTAATAAAATAAATTACTAGTTCAACACATATTTCCAAAAAAAGCCCAACAAAAAGCCTATGCAACATTTCTGTTACTTTATGCAAGATAATTGTTTTGGAAATTATTTATCTCACCTCCTTATTGAAATCAATCTTCACTTTTTCATCAAAAAGATGAGTGAGCTGCAATTAATCGTGTTTTCTTAAAAAAATGTACCTGTACACTGTAAAAAAAAAATAGTTGTCTCAACTGAAAAAAGTTAGTGTCCAGGCTGCCTTAAAATTTCAAGTTAACTGAATTTAAGATTATAAGTTGAATATTACCTCGACTTATCATCTCAAATTCAATGAGCTTAAAATTTTAAGGCAGCCTGGACAATAACTTTTTTCAGTTGAGACAACTGTTTTTTTTTTTTTTTTTTTTTTACAGTGTACTCTTAAAACATGCCCCTCCGAATGCCTGCAATAAAAAATGTCCAATTCATTGGACCGAGATATTTCTCTTTGAGCCTGCTGTAGCTGTCTATTAGCTGTCTATGATCAACTACATAAGCAAACCAACAATGATTGACACAGTCTTATTATTTCTCTCAAACAGTAAATATTATGTATTTTTTAATTAACAATGTGCTTGAAAATTTACATTCTCCTGCATCATTGCCAAATATAGAAATGCATCTAATTGTCTCATCTTATTGGCAGAATGTTTGTTTTACTGAGAAAACATAAAAGAAATAAGGTTTTTAAAGCTAAAATTCTTGGTGAGACTGTCTTAATTCTACATGTGTCTGGTCACACTCACCTTCCTTCATCATGCCAGCTGTCAGACACTTCTGAAAGCGACAGGCTTGACATGACTTCCGTCTTCTCTTGGTGATTTCACACTCGTTTATCACCGGGCAGCTGTATTCAATGTTTCCTGGAACAACAGGTAAGTGCCCAACAGATCCCTTAAAACTTGTCATCTCACCTCAAGGTCCCTCCTGAAAACTACCCTCCTCCGCCCTATTTTGCTGTGCTTATGAGATACGCATGTGCTGAGGCCAGGAAAGCCACTGATTAGACTGACACAGTCACACGTAGTGGGACAATAATTACACTTCTTGTGTCGAGCAGTCATTGATGTGATGACTCTTTATAGTGCTGCTGCGCTCAGAAATCATCATTATCAGACCCAGTTTGCCCTCAAAAACTTAAAGCGTATGCCTGCCAACAACAAGGACGTGCTCTCTATTTCAACAAAAAGAAATGGCTTTGAATGCAATCATTGGTATGTGGGATATGGCCCATAGCCAACGGTTCCAATCGTTAGATTCCATGCCGCTCAGATGACGCGCTGCTTCCGTTTTCCATTCCCGCCATGCGTGGTACACAGAGCACATTGAGCTTTCACACAGAAATCCATAGAGTCCAGACCAAACACTGCTATTGATCGCCATTGTCACACCAAGCCTAATGACCAGAGTAAGTGTTGAAAGTTGGGGCTCACAAGACAAAAAGGTTTTAATAGATTATTGACGACTCACTCCTCCCATTTTAGACACATACAGGCAGGCAGGGGTCCCAGTTTTTTGGCAGCTTAACCTGAGATCAACAGTCTCCTACCAAATATCACTGCATGACTGGGATCTGAGACTTTCAGACAGGAGCATCCAAACTTAAGTCCATACACAGCCATACATCCCTGCTGCCACTATAAAGGATGTTATGCCTGGGCTCTTTAACCAAATCCTCAAACTAAAATAAGACCACGATGATGTCTTTTTTTTCTATATCAGGATCATTGTAGATAAATACATTGTTACCTACTCAAATAAAAAATTGTACACACTACAATGCAATTAAATATTTAATACATTGAATAACAGGAAAAAAATGACAAAAAAAATCCAACCTCTCATATTCGAATTCCAATTGTAATAATAATAATCATCATAATGTAGCTTTTGTAACTTTTATCTCTGTGGTTTATTATTTTGCTGAGGTGGTTATAAAGAGGAACTTGAAATAAAGTCTTATATTCATGCTTTCACCACTGAAATAAAGTACATTCTCTTTGATGAGCCTGTAATGGAATACTGTAGCTATCACCCATCAATGCTGTACTGAGAGATCTAAGTGAAAATGCCACTGCATTTGTATCACTTAAAATTGCATGCTGTATGGTGCTGCAGGCTACCTTGAATATCAATATTACATAAAAAATATTGAATGGAAAAATGAGCAGTTTCATAAACTTTTAGAAGTATATGAATACAATTTTAAATAAATAAATTTAATTGCGTTATCCATAGCTGCTTCCAAACTTCCTCATGGTCGACATGCATGTGCAACTGAATGTGTAGGCCATAATAACTAGGCAACAGTTTGGTAAGCATGATCAGTTTCACCATTTGTAGAAGTATTAATTTAAAAAAAAATGAATAAGCATTACAGCTGACCAAATTAACAAATAATTCACATCTATTTAAGGTTTCTAACCTAAATAGTGTTTTATTCCCATAATATAATACTTGAATGACTGGTATGTCAAGTGTACTGTTCAATAAAGCCACTTGTTAAGGACTCATCGGGATTTCGTATACAGCACAGCGCTGGAAGGGTAAATTATAAAGAACGTAAACTAATTACACATTATTGGACTTATTGTGCGGCTGATGGTCTACTTTTCACAGGGTTATCTGCTGTCTTCCGATATCAAGCACATTGAGTCTTCACACGAAAATCAATTGAATAACAGGGGCATAGGCTGGCAGGAAACTATTGGAAATCTGATTTCTGCTCCAAATCTGACGCATTTACTCAGTCCCCGCCAATAGATTATTGATCACTTTATTAATTAAGATCGGAAAACTTGGCCATGCCCTAGATTCACTTTGCAAACACTGAGCGTCAGTTGAAAAGCGAACTATTGAAGCCTCCATTTTCCAAAAAAAAAAAAAAAATAGACAAGAGATGTAACGTCCAAGCAGCTTTTCATCATTTGCGATGTTATTTTAAATAAGCCCACAAAATCGCAACAAAATTCTCAAGAGCAAGTTGACTGCTAACCACCACGCGGATACTTAAGCAAGCCAGAAGGCTGACATTTTTCCAGCTAACTTCATGACATGTTCATCTGCCAAACCGCCAGACTAACGTGCGCAAACGGTCGATTCGCCTTACCCTGTATGGTCCTTTTGAAAAAGGCTTTGCAAGCCTCGCAGGATGCAACTCCGTAGTGATAGCCAGACGCGAAGTCGCCGCACACCAGGCAGAGTCGTTTGGGTCCGGTGCTGAGCGCTGTTAAGTAGTTGTACTCGAGGATGGAGTCAGCCTGGGACGAAAACGGTGAAATTCTCCCGGAGTTAAAACGCAGGGCGCTGCTGCACGAGTCAGGTGCGGAGCAGCTACCGCTTCCATTACTGCTGGAGCTCGGCGATTCCGGGTCCTGTGAGCGACTTTGCGAGAACACGCTGTAACCACTGCTGTCCGAGGTAGACCCAGGGCTAAACGGTGTGGTGCTGTCCAAGGCGAAGGTTGGGCTGGGCGGATCTGTTTTGACAGATGGCTCGCAAGGGGACGGAGACCTGGAAGTAGTAAATGAGTTGAGGCTACCTTTTCATGAGAACAAACCAATAACTTCATAATGACAAAATTAACACATCAAAGGTGAAAATTACGAGCCTTAGACTTCTAACATCTGCACTTGGCACTTGAGTAGAAATGACAGTGGCTACGTTTGGGCAACAGATACAAATGCATGTGAACAGATAGATCTTCAGAGACTATTCCGGTTAAATTATTGATGCGTTTTGTTATTTTTATTATTTTTTATTCATTCATTTATTTTCTTATCACCAGGCTCTTTTTTAAATAATCAGAAACTGTTTGAGTCCTCGTATAACTGTTTAAAACTTTTTAAAATTACAAATAAGCTATGAACCAGCCCATACTATGGCAGATAATAATAATAATAATAATAATAATAACAAAAGACGAAGAAGAATTTAGTTTGATTGAAGGAAAAAAAACTTACTGGCTGCGCTTATTCAGAAAGTGAAAGTTGTCAGTCAAACAAAAATCCTTTAGGTCCATGCTGCGATACTCCTCAAGAAGATCTTCAAGTTTTCACGGTCAAAATCCTTGCCAGGGACAAGTTTCACCCAGCGTGTGTTTATGGGCTGAGATCAGAGGCAGGCAGCGCATCAGGTGTATTTATCTGATGTGTCATATTTGCGAAAAGGGGCGGTGTCAAACCACCTAATCCGATTGCAAGAGATAAACTGCGATGGATGGGCTCCTGTCGTCGGCTAGAAAACACTGAAGTAGAGGCAGATAAACCAGTTAAATAAGAGTTAGGATTTCTTTCGTTGACGATTCGGTTTCGGCGCTCTTCTGTATCACTTATACAAATAAATAGCGTAAGTTAGCCTGGGGACTGTAACAGAAGTATTTTCTGGGCAATACAATGATTAAACGCATCGAATGCATTATAATGTAATTGCACAAATAATGACTATAAATTAATAAAAATGCATAATAATAATGATAACGATAATAATAATAGCTGTTATTATTATTGTTGTTGTTACTGTTAGTATTATCATTTTTATTATTATTGTTATTAATAACACAACTACCAATAATACATATTCAATTTATTTTTATAAACCTAGCTAGTAATAATACTAATAGTGATAATAAGTATCATTTTATTATTATTGGTTTGGCAAATTCACCATATTTGGCATATCAGTTTGTCTTTCCCACAGCTAATTTGACCCGATTTTGCAAATATTTCTCAATTTGGACCAAATTAAAATTAAAGTCACAATTGAGAGAGCCAATCTGGGTACCCCAGACAGGATTCAATTAAATGTAACACCGAATAAAATCATTACAGAAAGTAGAAGCCCTTGAAAGAATGGAGTCTTCCTCTTGTTCTAGGGTGATGCAGCTTGTTTGTGTTAATCTGCTTTGCTTTCAAAATCCTATTTCCCATGTCTTTTGGTGGAACAATGTCTCCTTACTTTCCTTTTTCCTCCATTGTAACCACCCCCAGAAACTGAGCTCATCCGTTGGTTGTTTTTGCTGTAAATAAACTAGCAAATGACTCTCCTGTCAGATGCCTGTTGGAATTGATGTGGACTCATGAGAAAGAGAGCTACCCTGATCCTCTGACACAGCAACTTCCTCTTTCTCGGTTATCTTTTTTTTCTCTGTTGTTTCCCAAAACAACTGTTGAACTTACAAAAAAAAAAAAAACCCCACTAAGTACTGATATCGGTTTCAATTTGGCTTGTCATGGACATGCCATGTGAGAATGATCTCAGAACAAATATATACTAACCATGTGGCCCAGAGAGTACAGTACTTTAACTATGTAATACGCAATTAGAAAACTGCGTGACTTCCAGAGACTTTGAGTGAAAGCCGGGGGATTTTAACTGGAGGGAATCTGTGAAAGATCACAAAGCACCAAGCCTAATTGTATTGAGTCCTTGAGAGAGTTAGGATTTGTGGAGATCCACGGCTCAGGGCGAACTGTTGGAACTGTTAGTTCTTTTGCCAGGAAGATGCTAGGTGTGCAATATTCAGATCTAGTATTGGAAAGCCACGCCCTCTGTCAAAGACGCCTGCCATGGGGCCTAGCCTCCGACCTGTAGTTTCGAACCGCTAGCAAAGCAGGCTCAATCAATCATCACATAGGATGGAAACCACAAACAGACATTAAATCCACACACCCCCACCTCCACTACTAATCAGCTCCTGCCATTACAACTCAGGAACAATAGATAAATGTGTGTGGGTGTGCATTTGTGTGTGTGAATGCTTGTGAGAGAGAGTGAGTGAGAGAGAAAGAGGGAGAGAGAGAGACTTTATACAATGAGAGAGCAGCTAATTGAGAATTAAGCTCTCTTTTGCCATGGGATCCAGAAAATAAAACAAAGATATACACAGCAGTACATTAGGACTTCGAAGATATATCGGCAGTGGAACAATTAGCATGTACAGATGATCATTTTAAAGAAGTCTGAAAGTCAGTCAAATTTGAGGGTAACCTCGAAATTTTTATTTATTGTATCTTGTCCTCTCTGCTGGAATAATAAAAAAATTGTTCGCAAAAAATTGAGGATAACTTGCTGGTTGTTGCTGGTTGTTTCATTTAAAAGGTGAATTAAAGGTGGATTTAGTCTTCCCAAGTTCAGTCTTCATGCGAGGGAGGCAGAGAGTTTACTATTCCAAGCAGTGACCATAAGCTTAAGTAAATCTCAGCTGCAAAAGGGAACAGATAAAATATGGCAGTTTATCTTGCTCAAATTTGACACTGAATATAAGGCAGTGATAGTCTTGTCCACCCACATTCAGTGGATTTTCTCAATCAGTGCACAGCAATGAGCTCTGTAATATTATAATTGATAAACATGGGTGGACTATGACAGTTCCATACATTTTCAAATGCTGTAGGACATATCAACTGTTACCTGGGGTCATAAAGTGTGTCAAGTTTTCCGAAAATCATACACCTCTCTCGACACAGTCAAAAAATGATAGCCCCATTAAGTAATGTGAATTTAATATTTCTCTTTAATTCGACTTGTCATGACAAGTTTTAGAAACTGAACACAAGTTTATATGTTTTCAATCGTTAAAGATAAAGTTAACCACTGTCTTCATTAATTGTGTGCTGAAAAAAAGCTTATCTTTGGGGTGAATTTACTCACATTTTTACGGCAGCCAGTGAACTTTTTTTCTGAGTTTAACCAGCTTGAAATTTATTACAGTGCAGGAGACCAGTCTCCTGTCCAAGTAGCATGAACACGCAGGCAGCCATCCTCACTCAACAGCCATCTTGAGGCACTTTCAGCAGCCTCAGTAAAGTTCTTGTTGTGTAGCCTTTTGATTCTCAGGAGCTTTAGGATAAAACAATAGCAGTGTGGAGTTTGATTAGAGAATTCATTCATTCTGCGAAGAAACAGGTGCCATTAATTGTCCTTTATTAAGGAAGAAGGGAAGCAAATGTTTCACGCATTGTTTTTAAATATATTTCCTTCTGAATTGTGAAAGAAAATGGGCCATTCTAAACACTGTTTGGAGGAATGTAATTTGATTAAAAAGTTGATTGGAGAGGTGAAACTGTATAAAGAAGTGCAGCAAATTATAGGATGCTCAGCTGAAATGATCTCAAATTTTTCAAAATGGCAACAAAAACCTGAAACAAGTGGAAACAAGCAGCTACTGTGAAAACGCATCAAAGCATAGTCAGAATGGCAAAGATTCAGCCCATCATCACCTCTAGAAAAATCAAAGACGATATAAAATTACCTGTAAGTGCTGTTACAGTCAGAAGACGTTTGATTGAAGCTAAGCTGTCAGCAAAAAGCCCCTGTAAAGCACCATTGTTGAAAAAACAGCATGTAAAGAATCAGTTAAAACACATAGATTAGCCCAAAGAGAAATGGCGTAACATTCTGCGGACTGATGAGATTAAAACTGTTCTTTTCGGATCTAGTGGTCATTGACAGTATGTCAGACGACCTCCGCATACTGAATTCAAGCCATAGTGAAGACAGTGAGGCACGGTGTTGCAAAAATCATGGTATGAAGATGTTTTTTATACTGTGGTTTTGGGCCTATTTATCATATTCCAGGGATAATGGGTCAGTTTGAATACATCAAAATACTTGAAAAGATTATGTTTCCACATGCCGCGGAGGAAATGCCCCTGAAATGAGTGTTTCAACAAGACAATGACCCCAAACACGCAAGTAAGCGAGCAACATCTTGGTTTCAGACAAACTGGATTGATGTCATCTAGTGGCCAGCTCAATCCCCTGACCTCAACCCCATTGAAAACTTGTGGGGTAACATTAAAAATGCAGTTTCTGAAGCAAAACCCAAAAATTCTCAGGAACCGTGGAATGCCAAAGGACAGCCCGGGCAGGGAATTGAACCCCAGACTTCTGGGTAAGAAGATCCTGCCAACTACGCCAGAATGTGGCAGGCCGAAGGAGGGCCCAGGCGGGGAATTGAACCCCAGACTTCCAGGTAAGAGCCAAACGCGCTGACCACATCGCCAAAGAGCCAGGCTTGTTGGCAAGGTAGCCAGGGCGCATACTTATTAGGAGGCATTTCTAATGACAGGACCCTTCAACTGTCACATGTAGTTTGTTCATCCTAGGTGCCAGAAGTTGGTTGATGCAAAGCAGATGCGCAGCAGTTATCGAAAACAATGGTTATGCAACTAAATATTTGTTCAGTAATTTAAAGTAAAGTTAAATCTTGAGTTAAATTTAGTATTTGAGTTTGAAGAGAAAATTGTTGACGCTGTTATTTTTTTAACAGCCTCCTCCATCTGATCTTCTCAGAGAGCAGTCTGCTCCAGCAGGACCACTTTGCCTGGTCGATTCAGACATCAGAACCATGCTTAGCAATCGCGATTGATTGCTTCTCATGATTTGAGTGTTCTGGCAGATTGTTTTTGTACTTTCAAATCCAGATAATCCTTTTGAGTAGTGTATATTCTTTTCTTTCTTTATTTTTTATACCATTTGTCAAATATATTTTTACCTTGTCCTAAAGTGTGAACAGCATCTTGCTGTGCTTTTGACAAGTTCACCGCTAAGTCGAGAGATGTAGCAGCCTTAGAAGCAGATGGCGACAATTGAATGAATATAAAAGCTTAATTGATGCTTTCCAGTAATCTATAATAGAGCGTATCATTCGTCATGGTTAGAAAATAGCACTTTTATCTTTCTGGATGCCATGAACATCAAAGTTTGTCCTCAACCTTCATAATTATTCAAATTACAGCAGCTCAACCTATCGTCAACTTTATCTATTCTAGCTCACTGATTGGTCAGTTGCAACATACACCAATGAACATGATGAAGTACTGCAATATATCTGCTTTAAATGATTGCCCTCTTGATTGCAGATTTACATACCTTCGAGGGAAAGGTTCAGGTCTATGGTGGGGAAATGGCTGTACCATTTGACAAAGAATTCCTAAAATATGCAGCTATGCAAGCAGTGCAATAATAGGAAATATGTGATCATAAATGTCCCAGGTCTAGATATTTGCTCATGCAATTACGGTCAAAACATTTTTGATACCTTGAAATTCTTGTAAGCGGTGCACAGGTAATGATCTGCAGGTGCATTTGGGAGGGAGCCGTGATGGGGTATATTCCCCTCAGGTGGAGTGATTGTGCCAGGGAGGGAGGGAAGGCTGTCAGTGGGTCAGGTGAGCTGTTTCAGGACAGAGATTATGCCTGTAGGTGGATTACAGGGCACAGCATGCCAGTCTGCTGAGGCAGCAGTTTGCTTTTACTGCCACATAGATACTGAGGGGAGGGGGGGGGATTGTTATGTAATCTAACCCTAATCAAGTTGCAGTCTATGTGTGGATTAAATGTACCAAAAATGCAGTTTTCTGTGCCATTGAACTGTGGGAGTCTGGTGAGGTTTTATTTGTACAGCGAAAGAAGTTTGAATGACTGTGAAGGGTAAGACACATATGACGGACATTGTCAGTGGGACTGGAACACAGTTAATGACAACAGCTACAGTCTGAGACTGGTAGCATTAATTTTACTGCTCTTCCAGAGACAGTGTTCAAACTCTTTCACTTTTTCCACATTTTGGTATATTGCGACCTTATATTAAATATTTTAAATTCATTTTTACACCACACCAATGTACACTCAATGGTAATGAAGCAAAAGTAGGATTTAATTCATAGCAATTTGATTGAAAAGAAAAAAACTGAAATATCACATTGACATATGCATTCAGACCATTTACTGTCATATTTAAAATTAGGCTTAGGTGCATCCCTTTTTTGTTCAGCTTGGACATGTTTCCACGCTTTGATTGGGCATTCACCAATGGCAAATTCAGTTGGTCGGACATGATTCAGGGGGGTACACACCTGTTTATATACTGTACCATCTCACAGCTGGCAATACATACCAGAGCAAAAACCAGGCCATGAGGTTGAAGAAGCTGGTCTTCAGAGCTCAGAGACAAGATTGTGCTGAGGCACAGGCTAAGGAAAGGCAATAAAAACAATTTCTGTGGCATTGATGGTTCCCAAGAGCGCAGTATCCCCCATAATTTTTGAAAAGGAGAAGTTTGGAACAGCCAGACCTGCTCTTACAACTAACCTCCCAACAAAACTGAGCAATCGAGGAGCAGTGCCTTGGTAAAAGGGATAACCCAACTGTCACTCTGGCTGAGCTCCAGAGATCCTGTGTGGAGATGGGAGAAACTGCCAGACAGACAACCATCCATGCAACACTCCATCCATTTGGTCCTTATGGCTGAGTGGCCTGATGGGAGCCTTAACTCAGTGCAAGACACATGACAGCCTGCTTGGAATTTGCACAGCTGCTCTTAAGGACACTTGGATTGTAAGAAACCAGTTTCTCTGGTCTGATAAAACTTTTAGAACTGTTCTTCTGAGCGTCAAGTCTGGAGCACGCCAGGCACGGCTCATCACCTGGGCTATTCCATCTCAACAGTAGCCTGGTAGTGGCAGCATCATGCTGTGGGGGTGTTTTTCCGCAGCAGAGACTGGAGGCCTGGTCATGGTTGAGGGAAAGCTGATGGGAGGAAAATGCAGAGGTATTTCGTGGCAGGAGAATCCAGCGGCTCCATTGCTGCAGGGAGTATGGCCAACCAAAGATAGCTGTCCTTGGGTCGGGCTGTAGATCACAGTTGCAATGTCTGAGTGAAACTGGAATATTTCAGTCCAAAATTCATTAAAGTTTGAGCCAAACCAGAAGTGGGGAGCAAGTGCTGTGAAATTACTTAAAATTTATTGTGCATTTCCCTGCTCAATACATAAAGTAGGAATCAGTAGGGACCTCAAAATATGACAATTTCCAGATACTTTGTTCATATACCATTGCAAATGTTTGCATCTTTGTAGTGCATTAAGTATTGTGATTCAGTACAGGAACATAATGATATATTTTTATTCTTTGGTTCTCATTTGACTGCATTAAGTCAGTCAAGTTCATTTCATGCCTTAAAGAGAATATGCCAAAAATTAGAATGACATGCTATTAGTCTTACGTCAATTAATTCTCTTAACTTGGTCAAATGAATACAATAAGCAGATTAAAAAAAAAACATTTTCAGCAATATACGGTTCTTTCTTAGTTTTAAAAGTATATAAATGGCTTTTAGACACCAGGTTTAAAGTTAAACCACGCTATGACTACACAGACTAAGGTTTAACTAAACCTCACCTTCAGAAACCAAAACTCAATTTAACCCCACTTAGACGGGAGTATCGGTCTAAGTGGGGTTTAGTGAAATCAGGGACTAAATTTAGACGGGGTGTTAGATCGAACCTGACTTCAGAATGCAGGGGCTGGTGGCTGCAATTCAACATGTGCTGCAGTTGTCAACCAATTTTGTTTTGGCTCCAAATATTCGCACAATTTTTCTTCGAACCTTAGAAAATGTTTCTTTGATTTATTTTCACCATCATTATTGATCTTGATCTTTTATACTAAACCGCAAAAGAAACTTAGTTTTTATCAAACGCTGATCAAATGGCGATGCCAGAATGGAATTTAATGCTAATTTCCAGTATACATACTGTGACACCATATTGTAACTTTACAATGACTTCTCCCCAATATATCCAGATTAACATCTGTTAAGAGGTGTTTGAAATTGCAATCTCATGAGGGTTGTGGTAAGCAGTAGCAAATTGCACATGCCAAAAGTGAAGTGCACATGCAACTTTTGGCAGTTCTGTGTAAAAATGCCAACCCATTATACACAGGCTGTCAGTTGTTTATTCGGATGCAGCAGCCATACCACAACTCAATGCCACCCAGCACCAACAAGCCATCGGACTTTTGAATGCCAGACAGCATCCTCAAGCCGTGGGCAATGTGTTAAACTGCACAATACCCACCATACAACGTCTGAGGCAGTGATACAATGCCACTGATACTACTAACCACCATCCACTTTGTGGGTGCCCGAGGATGACGACGCCATGCAAGGATCACCTAATACTCTGTCATCACCACCAAGACCAATTCGCCAGAGCCACAGAAACAGCTCGCAGCACCAAAGGCACCCACCAGAGACAGATTAGTGATGACATGGTCTGTCAGCGTTTGGACGTCAACAACATGTCATGCCGTTGTCCTGCCAGGGGTTCCATGCTTAAAGCTCTTCATTGCAGAAATGTGTGCAGTGGACAAGGCATCGTCAGCATTGATGTCGACGACAGTAGCAAACCGTCATCTCAGATGAAAACAGATACTGCATCTCCCACTCAGATGGCTGCACTGGTGTGAGGAATGAGCATTATGCAGACACTTGCATCATGAAACAACACCCGTGGGGAGGACCAAACATCATGGTGTGGGGTGGAATCAGCTTAAAAGTAAAACTTGGGCTAATCATCTTCCAAACATTGGTCCAGGGAGAGAACATGGGGTTAAAACTGTGTGCTACATCAGCCAAGTTCTGAGACCATGTCGTGCCCCTTTTCAAATGACATACAGATCACACATTCCAGCAGGACAATGGCTGTGCCCACACAGCCAGAGCCACCAGGGACTTCCTTCAGCAGCACACCATCACACCCATGGCCTGGCTTGCCCTTAGCCCGGAATTGAACCAAATCAAATGCCTGTGGGACGAAATCCACAGACAACTTCACGATGAGCAGCCAGGGCCATTAACTCAAGCTGAGCTTTTGCTTCGGTCTTGTGATTGCTGATTGTCTGCTGGAAAGTTGAAGATTATAAGGACTATCTTTGTTTTCAAGAGTTTTTGCTGATAATTAGTCATGTTTAAGAGCTCAAATAATAGGAAAGGTAAGATGATTTGCTCTCGAGGTAAAACCTACACTGCCTTGTGGGGCGGAGAGAAAATTTCCCACCATTTTTTTCCCCTTATCACAACTCAGTTAGCAAACAGCTGAATTAAGTCGCTAATCTGATCAAATAAAAGTGACGGGGATTTTTCTGGGTGACCTTTTGGCCTCTCGAGGGCAAATTGAAAAAAATACATATGTTAGTTTGCTAGCTAGAAAAGTATGCTGTGATATATACACAACTAATACATAAAACAAAGCTATTTTCAAGGGCTTTGCTATACTCTCGTCTGGTTTTTGTGACTACTTTGGCCAACTAACCTTATCCAGCTATGCAACATCAAGAAAAGTTATTGAATTACTTTCTAGTTAAAACTTTTTCTTTTGTGGGTGCTCATTTTAGGGTGTATCAATTTAAAACTGACATTTACCAGACGGCTTTCATGTCAAAACATATAGGTAACTAGATATTTTGTTTATTCTCTTCTAGTCACTGTAACTTAATTAGCTAACTCACTAACGTCAAGTTACTTTATTTGAGTGCTTAGCTACAACTTCTTCTGGGATATCATGTTTAGATAACGGTAAGCAAGTCATGCATTTTGACAGGTTAAATTAATTAAAGACTAGAGTTATCTGGGGTTTTTACTCTTCTCTGGTTTCTCTTGGTTGTAGTAGCAGTTTGTGGATTGCTAGACAGCTACCTTTAACATTGGGGTTGGGATCTGGGATTTTGTGTTTATTTATCAAGATAACAGTTACGTGAGTTGTTTATTTGGCTAGGTTGAATTAACTGAAGAATAATGTTAACTAGAGGGCTTTTTCCTTCCTCCGGTTCCTATTGGTTGCAGTTGCTGATTAAGTTTTGCTAACTAGCCGCCACTGGCATTTTTTTTTGTGTTGATATTTGGGATTTCCTATGTATTACACAGCAGGGTATGTGATTCGCTCATTTGAGAATGTTATCTAGAAAAGCCAGTCTGTGTCTACTGGATACCGAACTAAACTTTGTTACGTTGTTAGAGGCAAGTATATCTACAGCACAGGGACTTTATAAGGTCAAGTCAGCCATTTGTGAGCTTATTACAAATCGAATTTGCACCTATTGTAATAGTTGTTAAAAAGAACTAAGCCACTGTCAAAAGAGGCTTATTATTTATTTATTTATTTATCTATTAAGACTGCCTCTGCGGTTTCTGTTGTGACTGCAGCTCAGAGGTCCTCGGCTTTTAAATTCTGGTTTCTGTGCTTCTATCTCGGTAGTAATCATTTTTATTGCTGTATAGAGAATAATAAGGCAATAGGTAGGAGTCAAAATGTGGCCAAAACTATGTGACGGTTGCAGGATGATTGCATAGCTGGAAAGAGATTTCCAGGTCGAGTTTGTGTGCCACCAGTGCCAGCTCATTGAGCATTTGGAGAGCAAGGTCCTTAGTCTTTGGAGGCAGTTAGCAGCTCAACATTGTTTGCAATTTGTGCAGTTCCCAAAGGAACTAAGTAGGATGTTGTTTAGGGAAGATGGTGTGCACACCACAACTGAGAAAAGGAAAAAACCCAGAGCAGGCAAGGAGAGATAGGTGGGTGACAGTAGGATGGCAGCGCGGGAAAGGGTGTGCATGTCGTACAGCGACAGCATCTACAGAAATGAGCTGTCCAAACGTTTCCAGCCCTCACAGGAACTCAACTTGGCCCTCGACCCTGTGAGCAGCAGAATTGATGAGCCTCAGGGCACTCTGATGGCTTCTTCCCCCAAAAAAAGGGAGTTGGTAATAGTGGGGTACTCCATAATTAGAGGGGTAGACAGCATAGTTTGTTTTTGCAACAAGGAGTCTCGTACAGTGTGTTGCCTGCCTGGTGCCCAGGTAGGAGGCCTCCTGGAGCATGCGGACAAGCTCCTGACTAGAGCGGGGAGGGATCCAGTGGTCATAGTCCACATTGAGACAAATGACATATGGTTGGTAAGGGTAAGTTTGAGGTCCTGCAAGACAATTTTGTGGAATTAGCAGAAAAGATTATGGGCAGATCCTCCACGGTAGTTTTCTCCGGGATTCTACCGGTACCACGTGCAAGCAGAGGGAAGCAGAATTTTATCTGGAGGTTTAACACGTGGCTACAAACCTGGAGTAGGAAAGAAGGGTACAGGTTGATGGGGCACCGGAACTTCTTTTTGAACAGGAGTGATCTGTACAAGCCTGACGGGCTGCACCTGAACCGGGGGGATACCTCTGCATTGGGCTAGCATATGTTTAGGGTAGAACAGGCTTATTTAAACTAAGGACTTGGGGGGCAGGAGGGTTAGAGAGTGATAAGAATAGGGAGATGCAGACTGCCCTGATGGAAGCTGACAGGGCTTCAAGCAGTACTGTTGAAATCATTTTGAAGCAAAAAAGCAAAGAGATGGGCTTGGGGTGGCAGGCAGCTGGGGAACAGGAGGGGAGGTTCAGAAGTAATAGTCTGAAATGTTTTTATTTAAATGCTGGGAGCACAAAAAAATTCTCAGGAATCAAGGCTGTTATGATTAGCAGGGGCTATCACATAGTTGGGAGTACAGAGATGTGGCAGAGATGTGGACGAAAATGGGGATGAATATAATATAGAAGGTTTCAGGCTCATAAGGAAGGGTAGATTCAGTAGGAGGGGAGGGGGTGTAGCACTCTATATGAATGAAAATCTTCATTTGCAGGAAATTCACAAAATAAATCATCTTTTGCCATGTGAAGATATTTGGGTCAGGCTCTTAGAGGAACACAAGACTAAACATGGTCTAAACATGGGAGTGTGCTACTGACCGCCAGCTTCAGACGGTATTGTAAATGCAATGTGCTTTTAGAAGGTTAGGCAAGCTTGTAAAGGAAGAAGAACAATTATTATCTGTGACTTCATTTACCCTCCTACTGATTGGTAAATAGTCAAAGGACTGGGTAAAGGTGAGGAAGCATTTTGAGATGCTATTAATAGAAATTTTTTAGTGCAGTATGTTGGTAAACCTTCAAGAGAGAAAGCAATTTTAGATTGAGTACTCTGTAATGATCCTGATAGAATCTGCAATGTGAAGGTAATGGAACTCGACTTGGCCCTTGACCCTGTATGTGAAGGTAATGGAGCCACTTGGGACAAGTAGTCATTCCACTGTTAGTTTTGATATTTCTTGGCAAATTAAAAAGGTCTCCTCAAATACGAAAATTTTCTATTTTAGGCAAGCAAACTTTAAAAGGATATTCTGATATCTAAATAAAACAGATTGAAAGAAACTCCTTGATAGTAAGACTGTGAATGAAAAGTGAGGTAGATTCAAGAGAGTTCTACTGCACAATGTAAATTCATTCCAAGGGTGCTCAAAAGTAAGTTAAAAAAGCAGAATTCTCAGTGGATGACTTCAACTATTTGAACGAGTTTCAGGGAAAAGAGTATTTTTTATAACACATATATAAAGGGCATTCATGAGAAAACTAAGGCTGAATATTGTCAAATGTGTGCTAATGTCAAAAAAAACTGAGCAATATGAGAAAACTTTATGGGGGGCAAATCACGGAAGCCGCAAAACTAATCCTAAGTGTTTTTTCTTTCAGTCCTGTTGCAGAAAAAGGAAAGTTGAGGAGGTCAAGTATACTAAGCATGAAGTCGGATTATTGCCATATGAGAATGAACATATTCCTGGTGCCTTAAAGTGTTACTTTGTTGAGAATTTTACCACAGAGCAGGTTTCTATTTGGCCAGAGGGCATTTCCAATGCTGGAAATTATTTAGCTGAAATTGAGAATGAGGATGAAGAGGTATTCGGCAAATTACATAAATTAAAGACAAATGAGTTATTTTTAGGCAGTCTTTAGAAACTGGTGAAATACCACATCATTGAAAGCAGGGCAATATAATACCAGTACATAAGAAAGAGGACTGTACTGAGCCAGGAAACTGCAGGCCTGTCAGTTTAACTTGCGTTGCATGTAAACAACTGGAATCTAATCTATCATTAAGAATAAGATGGAATTATTTCTTGAACATAATAACATCTTTAAGGATAGCCAACATGATTTTCATAACAGATAGTCATGCTTGACAAACCTTTAGGAATTCCTCGAAGAGGCCACAAAGACTTATGATCAGAGCAGGGCTTATTATATCACATACTTGGATTTTCAGAAAGCATTTGATATGGTACCGTGTAAGAGACTTATTTTTAAAATAAGGTTGGCAGGAATTATAGGAGGTCTTTTAGAATGCATTTGCCACTGGTTACTTGACAGAACACATCGGGTTGTGATCAGAGGGATCTTGTTTGAGCAAGGCACTGAGGGAAGTGGAGTCCCTCAGGTATCGGCATTACGACCAGTTTTTCCTCATCAATACTAATGACGTTCACAGGAATATTGAAGGCAAATTAGTTAAATTTGTAAATGATAGTAAATTGGGAGGTTTGGCAAACAGTTTAGAGTCTACTAATGTGATTCAGGATGATATTGATGGAATTCAGAATTGGCCAGAGATGTGGAAAATGAAATTCAATGTAGCTAAATGTAAAGTTCTACATTTCAGAAATAAAAACATTCTGCAGGATTACTTTATAGTAGGGTTTAAAACTGGAATGTGCTCTATTTGAAAAAGATCTGGGAGTGATTGTTGGCTAAGCCCTTACCCCTTGTCTCCACCGGGCGCGTTTCTGAAGCGGTTTTTACTCGCGCGTGTGATGCGGCAGATACGCTCTCATTATTATCTTTGCAGCTGTCTCCACCGGCTCCGTCAGGCGTACGCTTCAGCTGCGCTTCACGCGCGCAAACGCGACCTGAAGCGTTTTTTTATGCTTAAAGTCTATTTTTTCGACATTACGCGCGTAAAACGGAGGGTGACTCGGCTTCTCCTTTGCTGCTCGACGCTTCTCGTTTGAAGTACGCGCGCGAGCAAGACGGAGTAGGTGGAGACACTCGCTTCAGTGACGCATGAACGTTGTCGTCTCGCGAGCGCGCTTACATGACGCACCCGGTGGAGACTAGGGGTTACAGGTTCTAGTCACTGTGCTGAAGTGGTTAAAAAGGCCAACAGGATGCTGGGATATATACCCAAAAGTATTGAGAATAAATCTAAGGAGATTATACTTCTCTTGTACAACACAGTCATCAGACTTCACTTGTGTGTGCACTTGAGTATTGTGTGCCCTTCTGGGAACCATATCTCAAGGACATAGAGGCTTTAGATATAATTCAAAGAAGAGCCACAAAGTTAATTTCTAATATAAATGATAAAAGCTATGAGGAGAGGCTGAAAATTCTTAATCTCTTCAGTCTTAGTAAAAGGAGACTTCAGGCCGATCTGACTGAGGTCTTTAAATATGTTGGACATGCCTGGAAAACCTCGAAAAGGAGGCGTCCAGGGGGCATCTGAGCCAGATGCCCAAACGACCTGAACTGATGTGGAGGTGCAGCAGTTCTACTCTGAACTTCTCCCGGATGTCCAAGCTCTTCACCCTGTCCCTAAGGTTGAGCCCAGCCACCCTGAAAAGAAAGCTCATTTCAGCCTCTTGTATTCACAATCTGGTTATTTTGGTCACTACCCTGACTTGTGATCATAGATGAGGGTGGGAACATAGATTGACCGCTAAATCGAGAGCTTTGCCTTTAAGCTGAGCTCCTTCTTCACCAAGACGACTGGTACAACACTTGCTTTACTGCAGATGCTGCACCAATCCACCTCACAATCCTGCTTCATCCTACCCTCACTTGTGAACAAGACCCTGGGATACTGAAAGTCCTCCACTTGGAGTAACAACTCTACCCCCACTTGAAGGGACAATCTACCTTTTTTCAGCAGAGAACTATGACCTCAGATATGGAGGTGCTGATCCTCATTCCGACCGCTTCACACTCAGCTGTGAACTGCTCCAGTGCGCGTTGGAGGTTACAGCATGATGAAGCCAACAGGACCATATCATCTGCAAACAGGAGAGATGCAATCCTCAGGCCACCAAACTGGAGTACCTCTAAGCCTTGGTTGTGCCTTGACACATTGTCCATGAAAATCATGAACAACATAGGTTACAAAGCACACCCTTGGCAGAGTCCAACACTAACTGGAAATGAGTCCGACTTAATGCTAAGAATGCGGGCACAACCCCTGCTTTAGTTGTACAGGGATTGAATGGCTCAAACTAATGGCCCCAAAGCCCCATACTCCCGCAGCACCTCCCATAGGATACCTCACGGGACATACTCGTAAGCCTTGTCCAAGTCCACTAAACACATGTAGACTGGATGGGCAAATTCCAATCCGCACATTTGTGCAAAGGTAAAAAGCTGGTCTGCTGTTCCACGGCCAGAACAGAACCTGTATCGCTCCTCCTGAATTTGAGGTTCAACAATCGGATGGAGTCTTCTTTCCAGGACCCTGGCATAAGCATTCCCTGGGAGGCTGAATAGTGTTATCCCCCCGTGGTTGAAGCACACCCTCCATTCCCTTTTTTTAAAAATGGGAGCCACCACCCCGGTCTGCCAGTCCAAGGGCACTGTACCCGACATCCATGCGATGTTGCACTGGCATATCAGCCATGACAGCCCAACAAAATCAGGGCTGTCAGCATCTCAGAGCAAATCTTGTCCATCCCTGGTAACTTGCCACTGCAGAGCTTTTTGACCACCTCAGTGACTTCCACCAGGCAAATGGACTGAGACTCACCTGGGTCTTCCGTCTCTGCCTCCTCCATGGAGAGTGTGTCCTCTGGATTCAGGAGTTACTCAAGGTGCTCCTTCAACACTAAAGAATATCCCCAATCGAGGTCAGCAGTTCCCTACCCTTGCTGAATACAGCCTGGGTGCAGCCCTGCCACCCCTTCCTGAGTCATCTGACAGTTTGCCAGAATCTCTTTGAGGCCACCTGAAAGTCCTTCTCCATAGCCTCCCCGAACTCCTCCCAATCCCAAGTTTTTGCTTCTGTGACCACTGTGGCTACCGTCCTTCTAGCCTGTCAATACTGGTCTGCTTAGTTAGGAGTCCCCTAAGCCAACCAGGCCCGAAAGGCCACCTCATTCAGCTTGATGGCCTCCCTAACTACTGGTGTCCACCAACGGGTCCTTGGATTGCCCCCATGACTGGCACCAACAACCTTCAGGCCACAGCTCACAGCTGCTGCTTCCACAATGAACAGGATCCACTCAATGGCCTCCATCTTTCACCCAGCACAGAAGGGCGCAAAACGTAACGCAAGTGGCTTTGCTATTTTACGACCGACGAAAATACCAATTTCTCATCCAGTGTCCTTGCTGCATAAATACCCATTTAATTTGTGCCAAATTGTGTGCCCATGGTTGGTTGGTCATAATATGGGGCGTGGTCATTCGCATTGCTATCTTGAGATGGCAAAAAGCGATCGTGCTATTGACCAATAAACACTTGGCCTAAAGTCAATGGTGAGTTTTTGACTGCTCATTTCAGGGCGCATACTCAGATAGTATTATGCATCTTTACAGGTGACTGCACAACACATGTATACTCGGCTTGTTACATACTACCCATGAAGGGTCGAGCAGCAGCACATGCTACTGATTTAAAATAATGAGATTACGATGTCAAAGACTTTTTGACAAGATATTTAAAAAATGCATGTCAGAATGGTTAGGCAAGCTGTGATACAGGCAATTTAATTAGTCTGTGAACTGTTTCATCAGGTAATATGCGATTCAAACGCGTACCGTTATGCATTTAGGTGTTCGCAAATTCTTCAAGATAAAGCCACAACTTCTTGATGTTAGCGAGTTCTGTCAATCCTGCTGTTCTCCAGAAGATCCCTTCTGGAGGGTGACTGTTCGGGGACAATGATTAGCCTGTGTATTCATTACAACACACATCGTCTAAAACAGTGCGTGGATCTTCCTTCATCACACTAAACACAATCTATAACAGAACGAACGTTTGTAAGTGCTAAAAATGCACTAGAGATCTTTGGATAAGTTGTGCATGGGACGACCCATTATCCACAGTTATCTGAAAAATTAATTTTGGATGCAACCTGATTCATTAATACAGTGCCTGCAACCCATCTGTCCCACTCATATATTGAAATGCAAAACCCAGCATTTCATTTGAAATATCTTCATTATTATGTACAGTTTGGCTGAAAAACAAAGTGACCACAAAAAAAATGACTCTTCTAGTAGCAGCAAAAGCAATGGAGACATTGTCATCTTCTATAATTAATCCATTTCAATGTATCTGACTTGACCTTCGATCGTCAGTCAATCGGCAGCAAGTTTTTTTCACTCGTCGAATATTATTCAAGGGGTTACGGTGGAGTACTCAAAATAACATTATTTTCATCTCGTCACATGCTGTTTTTCTTACTCGTTTTAATTTCTGTCGGTCGCTCCCCACTAGCGTGTAATTAGTTTTTTACCCGCGAACCTGTATTAATATTTTTTTTTTTTTCGTTTGCTTGTTTTATCCACAAGTTGGAATGTTCAGCTCAAATGCAGCCCCGGAAATTCACTATGACAATTTTTAACATCAGGATATGAATTAAACAATTTTGAGCAATATTTAAAAAAGGTCTTCATTATATTTTTGGAGATTATTGTGTTCCAGTTTCCATACTTTAAGTAATGGTTTACTTGCTGGCTTCGCAGACCCTTTCATGTGCAGCATACTTTTCCCCCATGCTACCAGGCAAGTACGCCTTTATAATAGCAATTCGCCAAGCTGCAAGGGCATCTGGCTTTTAAAGGACATGGGAGATGACACTCTGATTGGCTTATTTCTTGTTACGCCCCAAACACGCCTATGATTAATTAAGAGATTAAATATGACCCCTTTGAAACTTGCACCTTGCATTACGCCCTGATAACCAGCCGTTAAACTAGCAAAAGTGGATTTGGACACGCCCTTTATGCACTTGCGCCACTTGCCTCAGACTGTATGTTTTAATTGTTAAAATAGGGCCCCATGTCTCCATGACATTACAAAGAAATATATAATGTATATAGTGTTACATTTCTCTATGGGGTGATCTAAACATGATTTTTTTTCACTACTAGTTAGTTTTTGTCTGTTGCTGATAATAGGATCGCCAGTGCAGCACCCCCCGAAACATGCCCGTCCAGAATCGGCCAATTGCTACAGGCAACTTTCTTGAGAACCGCTGATCCAAACAATGTGGTATAACGTGCAAGAATCTCAAATAAAAAAACAGTTTCTACTAAATTTTATCACTAATTAATTTCAATTACCTCACTATCTTCTAACTATTATCTAATTACCTTTCAACTATGACCTTATTACCTTTACTAAATTAAACCACTTTTGACTTGTGTGATAAGGATGACAGAAGTCTGACAAACGAAGAAAGCCTAATGTTAGTCACATGACTAGGAAACTTGTCAATCAATAGCCATCTAGTGGTCAATCATGGGGATTACCAGAGAAAATATGTCTTCAAGAATAGATTCACATTTCGCACTGACAATAGATATTATTTAGGTTATTTTCAGACCCTCTGTTGAGCTTGTCATGATTTTATTCAAATAGCAAAATATGAAAATAGGGCAAGAGTTCTGATCTGGTAGTACATTTTCATGTAAAATTTCATGTCAGTTTTGCTACGCATAGAGAGAGTACTGAATAGCTCTAATAGTGTGTTGGAAACAGCTTGTTTGAAAAAAAGCAATTTAACCATGTTTGATGAAAGACAACATTTTTTCTTGAAAATGAATGGTGGTTTTCTTATTCAGGGACTAAACATCTGGAAAGAGGTATAGATTTCATATCACATGAGAACAACTGTCTGTGTGTGCAAACGTGTGCTCACAACTTAATTTGGTACTCTAATGACTAAGGAGTAGAAGACAGGGCTTGGGCTAAGTGTAACCATCAAGTTATACAAATACGTCAATAAGGCATATTCTGAGAGAGAGTTGATGTGTGTGTGTTCAGGTTTTTGAGCAGCTATTTATGAAAGGAAACAGTAAGGGTAAGTGTCATGGAACACAGCCAACAAATAGGACGTAAATAAAGAGACATACATATATTATTACATTATTAGCTACAGTTATTACATTTTTCATGATTTTTTTCTCTTCAATCCAGCTAAATATGTAATAGCTAGCCAGTAATGAAGTAACTTACTACGTTATGCACAAAAAGTTTTGTCGTTATTGGTTCAGAAATTTTATTACATTATTGGTGGGTTATTATATATCCAACCTTTATGACATTAAGAAAGAAAAAATTAGTATGTTATTGACAGTTATTGCATTATTGGTAGGTGTTACATTACTGGCTGCTACAACAGATATTAGGAAATATTTTTTTTTCACGCAGTGTAATGGTTTTCCAGTGCACGCTTGTCTGTGCACTGAAAACAGGGAAAAAGGCAGGATCCAAATGCAAAGAAGAGTTGCTGTTTATTACCTTTGCCGCAAAACTACAAAGGTCACTTGAAAAAGATAACAAACGGGGAATCACAGTTCCCAAATGTGATACAAACCAATGAGCTGGACTAACAAAGTCAGCTTAATGAGTTACTACAACACACGGGAAACATGATGGCAAAAGCCTATGCTTCACAAGAGCTTTACGAGACTTCGCACCGTAATGTTCGTTATGTCAGTGTTTTCCTCCAAACCAATTTTGATGACAAGCTAACTTCACTTATTTTAGTTGAGGGACTGACATTCTGAATTTGATTGTTGCTAGTTTGCTGGCTAGCTACCAAGCCAGCTTTTCTCACGTCAATGTTTCTAAGCAGATTACATCAGGCCATCACAAAATCCTTCTCCATCTGGCAAAATTTATATTATCTAAAGTTGTGAATGCCTGTGCCGGGTGGCATGAAGGAATCATGTTCTAGGCAGAATAGCTACTGGTTTGTAGCTACATCTAGTATTGCGTGCAGAAGTCCTCTGGGGAAAAACAAAACTATGTTACATCAATAATGCCATTGGTGTAATTCTGTCTTCTCAGCAAAAACATATGCATTGATTGTTGGTAACTAACTAGTGAAGGCAAAATAGCAAAAAATTTCACTTGCTTACCCTCGAGCAAACAGCCTTCTGTTATTCACATTGAGTTGTGCGTGAAGCTTTCCACATGCTTTAATCCATCGCAAACACTTTTCCAACTGCGTTTTGGCTTTGGAAAAGGATTAATAAAGCTCTCTGTAGCCAGGCCGGATATATTCGTCAGTATTACACGTTCCTTGAGCGCATCTAAGAACTATTTTCGGAAAAGTCAGACACCTTGCCCATTACGCACAGCGAATGACTGCATTTCATGTGGGACAATATGGCGGTGCTGTCGGGGCAGGCAGGACCTTAGTAAGAAAAGGCAATCTGATTGGTAGTTATTCTACACTTGATTGACAGGTCGGAAAGGTCTATTGTGAGGGCATGTTGGTTCCTCAGAATTCTGGAGATTTGGACCGTTGGAGGCGTGGCATGACACAGAGAGTGATCTCAGTGTGGAATAGCTTGCCTGGACATATCACAGAGGCAGAAACTCTGGGAGTTTTCAAGACCAGGCTTGATGCAGTGCTAGATCCACCAAGTCCTTTCATATCTGAAGTGATATGAGCCCCTAAGAACCATACCGGGCCATCCCGCACTTTTAGCGAAATTGAGTTGAGGTAGTCAGCATGTGCAGAAAACTGAGATCTACGTTTCCTAAATGAGCCAACCCAATCTACCCACATGGATTGTTCAAACAAGCAAACGTCCTCTCTGCCACTGTACATATGCACTGCACTGCCTTAGCCATAGTGGACCATCCCACAACTTTTCCATTATTCAATGTGAACATGGCGGCTCGGTATCTCACTAATGAGGAACTGCTTGCTATGATTGATGATGATGGTGAAGTGGAAGATAATGGAGACCCAGAGTTTGTCCCAAATGAATCAGAAGATGATGGTTCTGCTTCAGAAGGAGGTACCTTTCACTTTAAATGAAACAGAAGGGCATCCAAAACCGACATAAAAAGTGCATAACGTAATTTTACATATCTTGGGTTTATAACATAAGCAGTGTTTCTAGTTCCCAGATACTCTAGATGACACAGGAGGCTGGCAACTTTAAGTCCCATTTTCTCAGAAGTTCCCCAGCATGGGTTGGCCCAGTATGGCTCTTAGGGGCTCATATATTCACTTCTGTGATCGGAGAATATGTTATGAACTGAGTGCAACATTTCTGAGAGTGTGGGACCAGATCCCAATGGCCTCTGCTAATCGTGTTGTGCACTCCATGCACCGGAGATGGATGTATTGACTTCTACATCTCAACTCAGGATATTCAGAAATCCAAGCAATTGAAGAACTCCTCCAGATCACTTTGTAAACTGTTGTAAAAACTTTGGAAAAAAATTGTCTCCATCTGATGTAATTAATTTATGTACAGCAATTTTCAAAAAAGTTTTCACTACTCATTCTCAAGCAATGTTTCTTTTGCAGTTTAGTATATTTACAATAAAAAATCAGCTGCCTTATCCCTTCAAGCACACGTTATATGGCACATCCATTCCCTTTTGGTATTTCAGTTTTCATTTCCATTATGTACCCTTTATGCTTACCTTGACTGGGGCCTACTTTTTCAGCAATACAAAAACATTGACCCAGTTGCATACTCACTCGAGGCCTGCTGGCCTTCAGAAACGAGGTGATAGGATTATTGGCTCGGCCATTGAAGAGCTCCAATCCCAGCCATCAGCCTAATCTGGGAACAGCATCCTCAGCAAGACTCCCCTCTGGAGCTGTCTGTTTCAAAACCTCTCAGTAAGTGTGTACACAAGTACACCGAATCCAGGTCAGTGGGTGAATTCCTAGATTCTTCTCCCCTCAAGAACAGCATCCACCCAATGCTAAAGCCCATCAGTTGTCCCCATTTGACAGTGGAACTCAATGTTGGTCCTGGAGGCCCACCGTGTTTGCTGGCTTTTGCTTTAAACCACAATGGCGATTGTAGGATCATAACAAGCATTATTTAATCGGGTGCATTTTAAGTTTCAGGCAGTCAAAGGAACAGCTCCAGCATACATCCGGAAGCTGTTTAGACCATACACGCCTGCTTGACCACTTTGCTCTGCCACTTCGGGTCACTTGGCTCCACCTCCTCTCCGCTCCTGTTTATCCCACTCAAGACTGCTGTCTGTCCTGGCTCCCCAACATCAGAGTCCTTGAGCATCTTCAAGCACAGCTTGAAAACTCACCTCTTCAGACTCCACCTTTCCCCTTCTTCACTGCCCTCAGAGTAACTCGACTGACATCACGGCCCACGATGCTTGATTGTTGCTGTTCAGTTCTTTCGTTCACTTTACTGGTTTCTTTCTGTTGGCTACTGTTCGTTCAATTTTTCACAAATTGCACGTAGTGTTACTCTTGTCACTTGATCTATTAGCACTTTAACTTGTCTCCTTGGAGCTCAGCACTCTTGAACCCAACTTTTGCACTTTTCTACATTGCTCTGGATAAGAGCGTCAGCTAAGTACCTGTACTGTAATGTAATGTATGTTTACAGTAGTTATTTACACTCTTAAGTTATATTTTCACAGGAACATCCATGCATTCTATGAGAATAAAAGACCCTTTAACCTATTGTGCTTTTTTAGCCCGCTTGGCCGACAGGCCCAAGGGGCTTATGCTGTACTTAGGGTCATTAGTGGTGGTCTGTTGTGCGTCTGTGCGTGCGTGCGTTACGTTGTTTCAGCGCGATACAGCTTTCAGTTTTCCACGGATCCTTTTCATATTTTGTATGCATGTATATGGGCCCAAGATCTAGCCTGAGTTCGATTTTGGGTGTGCTGCCATTCTTGGTTTGGCCAACAGGTGGCTTTTTCTGCAAAATTTCTACGAGCTAAGATGCTCAAATTTTTACTGTATGGTGTTCTGCCAAGGGTTCATCATATATATAATGGTTTTTTGATTTGACCTAATTTTGAAGGTTATATAGGTCAAAGGTCATAAAATGTGCCGATTTCGTTTCAGCGCCATAGCGCCCTCAGTTCTCAACGGATCCTTTTCTTATTTTAAATGCAAGTATATGGGCCCAAGATCTAGCCCGATTTTGATTTTGGTCATGCTGTGATTCTTGGTTTGGCCACCAGGCGGCTTTTTCTGCAAAACTTCAAACAGCTCTAGCTCCCTTATTCTCTGAGCTAAGATGCTCAAATTTTTACTGTAGGGTGTTCTGCCAAGGGCTCATCATACATGTCATGGGTTTTTGATTTGACTAAATTTTAAAGGTTATGTAGGTCAAAGGTAATAAAATGTGCCGGTTTTGTTTCAGCGCCATAGTGCCCTCAGTTCTCAACAGATCTTTTTCCTAATTTATATGCAAGTATATGGGCCCAAGATCTAGCCTGAGTTCAATTTTGGTTGTGCTGCGATTCTTGTTTTGGACACCAGGCAGCTTTTTCTGCAAAAATTCAAACAGCTCTAGCTCTCTTATTCTGCAAGCTAAGATGCTCAAATTTTTACCGTAGGTTGTGCTGCCAAGGGTTCATCATATATGTCATGGGTTTTTGATTTGACCTAAATTTTAAGGTTATGTAGGTCAAAGGTCGTAAAATGCACAGATTTTCTTTCAGTGCAATAGTGCCTTCAGTTTTCAACGGATCCTTTTCATATTTTATATGCATGTATATGGGCCCAAGATCTAGCCCAAGTTCCATTTTGGGCCTGCTGCGATTCTCGGTTTGGCCACCAGGGGGCTTTTTCTGCAAAACTGCAAACAGTTCTAGCTCCTTTATTCTACAAGCAAAGATGCTCAAATTTTTTCTGTAGGTAGTTCTGCCAAGGGTTCATCATATATGTAATGGGCTTTTGATTTGACCTAAATTTAAAGGTTATGTAGGTCAAAGGTCGTAAAATGCACATATTTTGTTTCACTGCAATAGTGCCTTCACTTTTCAAAGGATCCTTTTCATATTTCATATGCATGTATATGGGCCCAAGATCTAGCCCCAGTTCGATTTTGGGCATGCTGCGATTCTTGGTTTGGCCACCAGTGGGCCTTTTCTGCAAAACTTCAAACAGCTCTAGCTCCCTTATTCTACGAGCTAAGATGCTCCAATTTTTTGCCCGTTTGGCCAAAAGGCCCAATGGGCTTATGCTATGCTTGGGGTCTTTAGTGGTGGTATGTCGTGCATCCGTAAACTTTTGGCTTGTCTGCGCTCTAGCTTCTTCAGTTTTTCACCAGTCCTTTTCATATTTCATATGTGTATATAGTGTCTTAAGGTCCTGACCAAGTTCGATTTTCAGCCCAATAGGACCAATACTGTGGCCAATAGGAGGCGTTCCATTTTGGCAACGTTTGGCCAAGCGGGCGCAGTGGCTTTGCCACTATTTTTCTACATTACTTGTAATTTACGAGAATAACATTTTAAACAGATAAAATTAGACACTAAGAAAATCACTAAGTTTCAAATTTAAGATGCTGAACACAAGTGTTTTGAGTTTTCTCACCAAACACAAAGTTTCCTGGCCAAACACAACACTGTGCTTCGTCAGGCTCCCTACTCTCCTGACATGGCTCGGTGTGACTTCTGGCTTTACCCAAGCTGAAAATGCCCCTGAAAGGGCTCAGATTTTAGTCCAGAGAAGACATCATGCAGAATGCGATGGCCCAGCTGCGCGCCATCCCAAAAGAGGCGTTCCAGAGATGCTTCTGACAGTGGCAGGACCGTTGGAAGAAGTGTGTAGCAGCCCAAGGGGACTACTTTGAAGGAGATTAGTGTAAGTTTTTTTTACCTGGATACAAGTATTTTTTATGAACAAAGGTTGGATACCTTTTTGAACACACCTTGTATGTCCATCGCAGGACTCAGTGGTCAGTTTTCACTTCAAACAATCTCTGCATGAAATAGTCATATCAGTGCTTGCTGAGCTTCATCAACGTAAAGCACAGCTATAGTTCACGCCCACACAAAACTTTGCTGATAAGTATCTGTTGATTGACAAGTTTTTATCCAAAATTGGACAGTTGGAACTTTCCACGGTAATTGAAAGAAATTGAAAAAGTATATAAACCCTTGCATGACAGCAAGTTAGGTTGCATCTTCTCAGCTTTGCGCATTTGGATAATGTGAGCGCATTGAAGAAAATACTATCACAAGGAACCCAGGGTGTTCATGTTACTTTTACACGATGGAAAAGCAGTCCGGACATGGACACTGGAAGTGAGTCTAAATGGGACGGGACTGGAAGGTTCACTGAGTCTGACAGCGTTGATTCTCTGGATTAGGAAGTCTTTCATGGGGGTTCTTTTTCCTCGATGTGTCAATAGGCTTTTTTCTGTTTGGAATATCAGCTGCTTAGCTAGCTCACTTTAGTTTTTTCCATTTACCACTTTTGCCATGAATATCATACAATTGCTAATTGGTTATCATCACTAACCATTACAGAGTTGGGTTCAAGTACTTTCAAGTACTTTTGAGAATTGTATGCAAGCATTTTTTTTCCATACCATAGTGCTTGTATTTGTATCTGAGTACTATCTAATAATGCCTAATATAAGGCATTAGGCCTAATAATATTATTAGGCCTAATGCCTAGTAATACCTAATAATAAGTACTTTTCAAAGTACTTGACCAATCTCTGTCAGCACTTAAGAGACAGATTGGTCAAGAATTTTGAAAAGTACTTTATTGGTGTACAAGTACTTTAGGAATAAATAGGAAGTACTCTGATACAAGTGGTACAATACACTTTGGTGTTTAAAAAAAATACTTGCATCCAATTCTTGAAAGTACTTGAAAGTACTTGAACCCATTTCTGAACCATTAGCCTTTGCAAGTAATATTGAATATGGTAGCGTTTTGCTCAATGTGTTGATCTGTTTTAGAACTTATACCACATTCTACAAAATTGAATATCTGGGTTTACTATATTTTAGCAGACAGCTTGAGGACTTCAGTTTACCCACTGTTACTTTAAATCCACTGATTTCTGCTGAGTCTTGGGTAGCATATTGCCTGCTTTTTCCTAATGATATAATAACTCTTTTATTGTAAAATAAAGGTATATTTCAGATATGACTGTGTTAGCGAGTTATAACAGCACCTTATAGGGCATGGAAAGTGTTTATACTAGTTTGCTTTGCACTTGTGTGCTCAGAGGTGGTAACAGAACACTGTTTTCAAAAATGGGAGCTAAACAAAGTCGTTGGCATCTATCAGTTTGGAAAGGGTTACAAAGCCATTTCTAAGAATCTGAGACTCCAGCAAACCACATTGAGAGGCATTATCTACAAATGGAGAACACTTGTAACAGTGTTGATCCTTCCCCGGAGAGGTTGGCTTACCAAAATTCCCTCAAGAGTGCATAAATGACTCTTCCAGGAGGTCACAAAAGTACCTAGACTAACATCTAAAGAACTGTGAGCCTCAATTAAGGGGTTGTGTTCATGATGCCACGATTAAAAAGAAAACACCATGATGACCCCCAAGATAGTAGAGTGATAGTTTGGGACTATGTTGCTCCTTCAGGACCTGGGCGACTTGCCATGATTGGTGGAACCATGAATTCTGCTCTCCACCAGAAAATCCTGAAGGGGGATGTCCAGCCATCACTTTGTGACCTGAAAGCTTGAACACAGTTGGGTAATTAAATGAGGACTATACTGACCTACACGTTTTGACTTAATCTTATAGTAATTAACTCCAACATAATATTCACGGTCGATTTTTTTGTCCATACATACCCAGTTCTTTTACATGACCATTAATTAGCCAGAATTGCTGTTTCCAGGAAGCCGCCATTATCGCCACAAGTGGCATGAGAATTTACAAGATCATAACGTCACTGCGGCTGCCACATGCATTCATGTGCATGATGCATGAGATGTCAAAATGTCTGAATACATGGATATCTAAATAAATTAGACTACCAACCAATTTAAAATTGTTCATTGAGTGAATCAACTGTTTGATTGCAAATTGAGCCAAGTAAATGGGAAAGGGGTGAAAGCAATTGTCGAGTAGAGGAGGATGATTTGAAGACCTTAACTTTGCTTAGTTCAGCACGCAGTTTGCCTGAATGTGTTTGCTTGATTATTATATTTGGCCGTTGTGTGTGAATCTTGTTCAATTATTAAATAAAAAATGTTTAAAATTTGCAGCACAGATTTGCCTGAACGTGCTTGCCCTGTCTTCATTGCATTTGTCCATTGATTGCAATGTGAAAATAATTTCTCTCCCACATTCACGTTTGATGCGCTTCACACAATGTTTTCTGATTTATGATATTTTTAGATGCTTAAAAACCAGGGCCATCTTAACATGATTTTATTTTTAAGAAATCTTTTTTAATAATACGTTAAAGTTTTCCGACGAGAGGTGGAATTCAGAGGTCTGCTATTTATTCAGATTACTGACATTATTTCAATCTAACAAGGTAGCCTGGTTCGGTTTGTCTGCTTCTCATTATCTCTTCTAAATCATTATTGGCTTGATTTTGGTTTGATTTTCAGTTTTGAATAAGTGGCTTGATTAGTTGGCTGGGAATTGATTTAATGAGCTAATTATTGACAAGCTGTCCAGCCTCGCTGGTAACTAGCAATTCAAATCCCACTTTTCTTTCCGGAAGCATTTCAAATGGCCTCTGATGTTAGTTCACCTGTAAATTAAACTTGTTTCGGATAGAAAAAGGTAATAATCAAGTTCGTCTGTCTGCCCCATAGAGGAAGCGGGAATATCTCGGTCATTCAACAATCTCAATGCAGGACCGCAGGACAATGGAAATTCATGGCGCTGACAGCCGACTGATGTCCCACGATTAGGCGCCCCAAGTGGATCGAGGGTGAATTTTTGTCTGCTGTGGTGAAAATGGCGCGTCCCCTAGTTTTGTAAAATCGCTCATAAAAATTAAAGAAATCGCAAAATAAAGAAAACAAAGTCATAGGAGCTTTTTCATGATAAATTGAAATAATAACACCCAACTTTCCCAGCCATGATAGTCCTCCTTTAAGCAGGACAAAAATCCAAAGCACATGAGCAAGTCCACCTCTGAACAACTCAAAAAAGACAAAATGAAGGTTTTTGAGTGCCCTAGTCTAAGTCTTGGCATGAATCAGATAGAGATGCAGTGGCATGACCTTAACCATGCACAAAACCCCCCACTCTCGCTGAATTAAAACAATTCTGCAAAACAGAGAATGCCAAAATTCCTCCACAGGAGATAGAAAAGACTCACTGCCAGTTATCGTAAATGTTTGGTTGCACTTGTTGCCACCAAGGGTGACACCACCATTTGAAACAGAACTTGAAAACAATGAATTGACTTGTGTATTTTTATTGATAAGATCTGTTGGAAAAATGCATAAAAAATCAAAATAATATAATTAATTCAATTTTGTTGTGAGAACATTTCTCTTCTCTGAGCACACTCTATAAGTTTCTTTTTTTCACTATTTTGCTCTTTTTTCGGGTAATCTTATCCATAGGTGAGCTAGCTACCTAACTTGTAAGCAAGGTAGTTTGAACACAGAAGTCACAGTGCGCTTTACAGAAAGGGTATTGCTAGGGAACGACCTGCGCTTTGCAAGTATTTACATCAACGACCACTTTCTGTCGGGCCTGATGCGCTCAATTTAAATGCAAATCATAAAGTCAGACGTCGGTACGACCATCCTAACAGTTAATACTTACTTTTTTTGCGACCTGCTGGTGCACTCCACTCCTGTAGAGGTGGTAGCAGATGACACACTTGCAGCTAGTGACAGGACATCATCCTTGCCAGCTAGCAAGAAAGTCTCTCACATATGTGGGTTTACAGTGGCTAGCCAGCTAGCATATCTCAAGTGGCTTGCGAGCACTGATCTGCATACAGATCAGTGCTCGCGACTGGGCTTGGGCGCTATCAGAATTGCCCTTTGAAAATTATCTTCTGCGACGCTGATTGGTCAGATTTACATTGTTATATTACTATATTACCCCAACAACAGTCCTTTATTGGCTACTTGTCTCTGCTTTAGGGGTGCAGTTTTCAACACCCCTTAATGATAGTTTCCCACAATAACACTGAACGTATTTATTTATATTTTATACAATATGCATTATAGAGAATTTAAAATGCATACATATTTAAAATTAGTGATCATCGCTAATGTTAAATTTTTTAATTTTAAAATTTAAATTTAAACACAAAGAATAAAAAAATTAAAACACACTCTCCACAAGAGGGGGCCGGCACCCTAGCGCCCTCAACTGGCCAGCCACCACTGCCTACGCTCTTGGTACCAATTTTGGTGTTTCCATACCTTGGCCTGTTATCAATAAATGCAAAGAATTCACTGCTTAGACCCATAATTATGATGCATGAGAAATTAACCCTTTGTGCACAGAGTATGAACAAATGCTTCCAATATGTTAAAATTTGATATTCAATGTTCTTTTAGGACCATTTGCTTGTGGGATACTGCCGTCCAGTATTTGGACATTATACATGTGGGGGTGACAGAAATAATGTGAAGTAGAAGAAACCTTGTCACTGATATGCATGATGTCCAGTATTCTGGACATGGCTTATTTGAGCTATTTGCCTGGCATGCAGAATGTCCAATATATTTGACAGAGCATAAAATCAGGTGTATTCCCACAAATGTACATGCATTACAAGGCTCATGTGTTTCAGTGAGTGTTATATAATGTATTATCTAATGTATTTCATCCCTTCAAAAAGAAAACGTTTCATCAAAACTTGAACAATATAAGAAAATTTATGATTTTTGTCAACTTACCTCTTATGCGTGGATGCTGCCATTGATTGTGTGTGGTAAATCCTGACTTATCAGGGAGGCACCTATTGGGGAAATTCTGAACTGGACATATCCAATAAAATGTACAATAAGCATTTTCAGGGTATCTATGAACCTAGACAACATAAACCCCACTTAAAATAAAGTTAACAATGCTGTTTCTTACAGGCAGAGTTGCTTAGAAACTGTGGCAATAAAGGAGAGTTATGTGCCGAGAAAGGTTGACAGCCAGCATTGACACAGATCAGAAAGCCTGTGCACGATCAGCTTCCCAGACAAGGCTATGGTTCAAGGACTGAGAGCTGATATTCCACTAGGCCCTGCAATCCGCCAGAATAAATTAACCATGAAGAGGGCCAGTTAATCCGATTACCTGTTTGGAGTACAGGGGATTGGCCTATAAAATGGATTAACCCCAGGATTCATATAAACACATTGGGCTTTACTGCTATGAATCCAGGTGAAGCGATTAGGGTGCTTTTACACAGGGAGCACGAGAATGTGTCGGCTCACAGTGTGCATTGATGTGCAGGGAAGAGGACTGTAATTAGACCACTCTGACCAGTGGACTAAGAATTCTGGAAGGCTTAGGCAACACTGCTTTCTGCCATTTAAAAGTGAACAGACACAGTGAGAAACCAAACCTCTGTACTGGTTACATCTTTATCTTTGGGGAAAAATTACAAATGTACAAAGCTAAAGTTATAAAAATGGCAGTAAAATACAATATAAATGAAATTTGTGCAAATTCATTTTTAAAATTGCTTACACAAGAACATGAAAAAAATGCAAATCACATACCAGTGACACCATTTAAAATTGACAAAAATGTTCAATAACATACAGTGCATAGTGTTATAAATCTTTACGTGTGAAAAATGATGATATTTCTGAACAAATTAGAGAAAAATAAAAGAATTTGTATTTTGAAAATATTTAGGATTATTCCACAGTATATGTTTACAATACATATTTTGTGACTTTGACTATAAAAAGGCAAAAGTTAAAGTTGGTTTCAAATGCAGACAGAGTTCAATATCATTTTACAGGCTTGAGGTTCAGAGCTCTCCGATGTTTCTTTTGCTCTGGAGGGATGACCCGTTTTTCTTTTTTTAATAAAGTTGTTAGTAAAATTAAGCCTGTCCTATTTCTGATTTGGAATGGTTTTTTTTTTTTTTTTGTTTAAGTAAATTAGTGAATTCATCTGCACCAAGTCGGCGAGTCATTTGGTGGTTCTGTGTCACAATTATGCATTCCTAATAGCTGTAAAATGAAAAAGTAGCATAACATTCAACATAAATTAAAAGCAGAAATAAAATCAATCAATCATGCTGGTCTTGAAAATTTGGATAAAGTTTGGATCATTATTTCCATTAAACTTTCTAACATTTCTCGAGACATGCCAGCGAAAAATGACGAATATTCACGCTGAATTTCACTCAGTATTTCAGCCCCAGACTAATGCCTAATGCTGACTGCCCTGTCAGTGTTTGAGAGCTCGCTGACACTCAAAGACCCAGACGATGGATGAAGTCAATGGAGGCGAGCCATCTAATTTTTTTTTTGCATGCAAAACACCCCAAATGCACGACTCCTGTCTCTCAAACTGTCAATCCAAGAAGAAACTGCTGCATCTGACTGAACGTCCATCCAAAAGCCACTAACCTCTCCACTTAAAATTCCATCACCATTTTCTCAACTATAAGCATTTCCATTGAGGATGAGGAGTTAAGAATCAGAGAAGAAGAACTGAAGAACAGACATGAGTGTGAGATGTTCATGAATGTGTTGAGATATATTGCTGTGCAAAATCCAGTCTACAAAAGGCTGTTATGAAGCAGGAAATCACCCTGATATAAAATTCAGGTGAGTCCGGGACATTTCTTCCTGCTTAAAAGGCAAACCCCTCCCTTCCCTTCCCTTCCCTTCCCTCAGAAATCAGATACTTTGGGCAGCTGAGGGCAGCGCCAGGTGTCAGCAGGCGGGGGGGGGCTGCCCCAGTCACTCATAGGGCTGATGGAGGTGAGGAAGCAAAGCTCAAGGGCGGGAGGGGATACAGTGACCAGGCTGGCGGGACATGATAAAACCGCGCGCACACAGGCAATGGTACGAGCCTTCGGTATTGATGCACTGGCCGTTCACACACTGAACCGAAGGGTCCTCTTCGCATTCGTTGATGTCTGGGGAGGAAGAGTGAAGAGAGACCAGCACAAGTGAGGTTGTGTGTCCACAGGACTGTAGGAGGACATCCGCCTGAAATCTTACCAATCAAATCTCTTGACTTCAGTTCAATTTCCTGTATTTTATTCTGGATGTTTAACAGTGAATCAGTACAAAGACCATTAAAAAACAGCACCCAGAAAAGCAAACATGCGAGGTGAAAAGTTGATGAAAAAATTCAAACAATGGTGAATAAAGACTCTCTAAAAAGCAAAAATCTCAGAGGAACCCTGCCTACAGTCGCCCGTCATCCAGCTGACCTGCACTGGGTTGCACCAGCTATGCGTAAGTTCTAACATAACCAAGTTTGAACAAAAGTTCTAACTTAGGATATGGTTTACACGCTACTAACATTTTAACAGTTGCATCAGCGGAAATAGTTCCAACGTAGACATAAGGTACAATTTAAATCTTACACCAAGCACTTAGTAGGTTTAAACTCCATCGTAAAATAGCGGTCATCACGGCGCATCGTTTTGAAAGGAAGGATAACTTGGGTGAGGAGGAGCGAATTATACCGTCTGTTTTGCATTGGTAACACGTTCTCCATGGTAGATTTATGACTTTGATTTACACTCGCGATTCCGTTTTCCACAAACCCTTTTCAATAAACAGTAGACTGAAACCAAGTATGAGTGCCAATTTTCATGTTCCTATATGTAGGCTCATATATCTTGAATATAAATATATAAAAGTGTAAAACTTTTTGTAATATATATATCTTGTATATAAATACAAGAAAAAAAATTTGAAAACTATCCCGTGGTTTTTAAGTAATTAGTGTTTAATTGTCCAATTTCCGACGTTTTCCTAAAACAAAATTAATAAGTGCACCAAACCGGAAGTGACATCAACTCAGGAAAATAAAGGTTGTAGAACACGAAAAACAATGGCGACTTACAGAGAAAAGAGCGATTCTGAGAGCGATTCTGAAGCTTCTTTGAAAGAAATCGAAGAGGAATACGTGTTGTTCCGTACCGTGCCACAGTATGATTGTTCCCCTTCTCCTCTTCCCCCGCTGGTCAACTTTCACACTAGTAATATCTAACCGGACCCAAGTACACTTGCATATGTCAAAATTCCGATACAGCGCGTTGCAGTATGCATCTAGGTTGTTTTAAATGGGGAACAATTTTAAAAGGAGGCGCAAATATATTTCGGCGGGGGTTATTATTGAGAAGGGGGTTTAGAATATTAATATTGAAATTTAATATCGCGGATGCATATGCTGCGCGTACACTAGCAACCTGGTGTGTCATCGGTAACATGGATTACCACATATAGCAGCACGAGAAATTAAACTCAAAATTGTCTTGACTGGATGCCTGATGTTTTTACTCACTCGTATCTTTCTCTGGGTACCCAAACATCAAGGTAAGCTGAAAAAGAAAGGTACTGATTAGGGCTGGGCATTGCCACTGATTTCCTGAATCGATTCGATTTCGATTCACAAGGTCCCGATTCGATTCGATTTCCGATCTTGAGTAGTTTTTTTTTTTTTTTTTTTTTTTGAGGATTTGTACTTGAGTTTTCTTTTTTTTTTTTTTTTTTGAAGTGGGACTTTTACTTTTACTCTACTACATTTAAAAGATAAAAAGTATACTTTTACTTCGTTACTTTGACACTGGCCACTTCGCTACTCGTTACAAATTACAATATGAATGTGATTCATCATTTAAGGATTATCTGGATTTGGCGTGTTCGAGAAGAACAACGGTGCTCGGCAGGGTATCTTAAGTGCCTTGTGCAGACGTGTCCGCCAGCTGACATGGAGCTGCAAATTTATGCATGCAGAACAATACTGTATCACTAGATGGCACTCCCGGATCAGTTATTGAATATTCACAAGCAAGATGGAAATGCATTAATAAAAGATCGATCTTTGAATAAAATGAATCGATATAGAAAAATTTAAATAAAACATCGATCTTAATCAGAAAATCGATTTTTTGAACTCAGCCCTAATACTGATTACTTTCGATATTGATGGAGGTTGAATACTGAATTCTTTCGCCCTTTTGTTTCGGCCGATTATGCTGTCCACCTTATATCTTATACCATGAAAATTTATCTACCTCATAACTTGACCTGCCAGACTTTCGCACTGTGTCCCGCACTTTGAAATATCACAGCCGCATTTTCTTTAGTTTGTCAGGGCATTGTTCTATTGTTCTGTGATAACTATGCGAAAGTAACTACTCACAATTTTTTCCATCAATCAATTTGTGTGTTGTATCCAGTTGTGATTGTATGTTTTCGTCCGCCTACATTTCGAGCAAGCACTGAATTTCTTCGTTTGTACAGAATATCTTTTCGCCAATGCCGTTAGAACAAGAGAGTCATAACACATAACCGTAATCTTCTGTGCTCAAGTACGGTTGCTTTGACATCCGGTACGAGTGCGGATGAACCGTGCCCGTGTACCAGGGCTGTGAACTCTCACGCATTCGGCATGAGATTTAGTGGCATATTCACGTTCCCGTGCCATAGTCAGCAATTATTCAATTAACGCAATGCATGTGTTTCACGATCGTCCCATTTGAAACATTTTTATGCAATTACATTGCTTTCAACCCCTGAGTAAAGAAAAGTGTGAGAAGTCCGCAGTCATAATTGATTTCCATGTTACCAGTGGTGAAATCCACTGTAACGCATGTGAAACTGATAAACCTCCATGCACAAGAACTACAATTCCGCCCGAGAATCTCTTACAAACGCGCTGATTAACTAATTGCTGACATACAGCACGGGAACGTGAATATGCCACTTAAACTCAGGCCGAATGCTTGAAAGTTGGCAACCCTGCAGTATGGATGAACTGTGCCCGAGTCCGCAAAGTTCGCTCTAGTCGTCTTGACAAATCTCACCCACGGTCAGCGAATTCCGACATCTTTTGGGAATGTGTGCAATGCCACACCCTTCTCCTCATCCGCAGTACCTTTGCACCCGAACACGACACATCTGTTGACCATTTTCGAGGACTAAAGCAGCAATGGTTGAATGGTTGATTCCTTTGTTAAGATTCCTGAATATTTTCATTTTTCATTTCTTGAAGAAGGGCGTGACCCGCGTGTTTTAAATTAAAAGAAAACTGTACCATGCGCGAAAATTAAAATTTTTTCTTTCAAATCGGCCAATTCATTGTTGTTTTTCTTTCATATGGAAGCCTCATGGTTGGTTTCAGTTTAGACCTTTAAGGTAATATGCTAAGTTACCAATTAATCATAATATTTTGTCTTCATTTATATACCTTTCAATTGTAATACCTTTTCCTTGTTAACTTTTTTAATTGTTTGGTAACGGTTTCTCTTTTTAGCCATTTCCCTCACGTGGAAAAAATGCTCAAATATAAGTGGGCACGAGAAGCACAGTAATAAACGCTGCATTAAAATAGTGCTTTTCACTGCTGTAAGTGAGAGCGTCATTTTCTCAGACAGTATTTCGCTTAGTTTGAACATTATGGCAGTGTAGTTAAGATGAACCTTAAGTTTCCGTGGTGCAACCGAACATTGACACAGCTTTAGTATCAAACTAACAAGTTTCACTGTATGGTTTAGTGTGGACTTTGTACAATAACTTAAGGTAGAACTTATGTACTGTTGGTGCAACAGGCTGCTGGTCTAAAGTATGAGTGCAGTGAATGGTAACACAAAAGTGCTGAGAAATTTGATTTTGAAATATAGCAGTGACAGAAACTGGAGTGGCTGGAGCTCAGGGCCCACAATGTCTGATAATTAAGCAAAGGTGTCCCTACCTATGCAGGCCATTGAAGTCATGTCCAACTGGTAGCCGTCGTAGCAGTCGCAGGTGTAACCCTCGGCGACTCGGATGCAGCGGCCGTTCTCACAGCCATGCAGGATCCCACACTCCTCGGTCCCGAGGCCCTCAAATGACTCATACCTCCCTGAGAGACAGGAGAGTCAAATGCCAACATCATTCACAAGTCCTCCACAAGCTACAAGTGCATGAGGTCTTCGTTGTTCAAGTTTTCTTTCACTGGCGGATCTTATAAGTGTGCGGAAACTGGTGCCAGACAATAAAAACCTCACGTGGCAGCTACCAAGCTGGAGAATATAAAGGATTCATGATTCTTATGACATATTTTTAATTCTTTGGACAGTTCACTGCTAACATTTTGAGAAAACCAAAAGAATAGCAATCACTATCTGGTATGCAAGACATTCCAGAATACTAAATCAACAAATACTAAATGAGGGGAGGGGCTCGTGCACAAAATTTTGTGACTCTAGTGCAAACAGGGAACAGGCCCAGGGCTTGTGAGTAACATAATTTAGTTACCTGCACTGTGACGCAACCAGGCCTTCAATCACGCCACATTTTAAGGATTCAACACTCTTGCACATCCAAACAAGCCTACCAAGTTTGGAACATCACATTTTCTCTCTCACTGAAGCACATACAGTGCTTAAAAAATGTATTAGACCATCTGTCATAAAAAAAGGAGAAAACAGGAATATTTAAGAAATTTGGCAAAAACTTGTTTAAAGCCAAAACTTATTTTGTAATTTCTTTGGCAAATAACAACCTGAAACCACTAAATAGTCCTCATAATAATGTGCTTCTTAATTTTTTCTGCTTTTTTGTAAAACGGTAAATTTGAAAATTCATGGATAACAATAATTATATTTTAGCATAAAAAATATCATTTTTCAGCTAAAGAGCTTGCACATACTGGTGGATTAACCATTAGAGAAACATAAAAATTATTTTGGTAATTACCAACAATGTTAATTTAGCTCAGCTGTGGCATAAACCTTACATTGGGTGGTGGTCTAATAAATTTGTTTAGCACTGTACATGGAGTCCACAAGCCTAAGATCGGGTGTCAAACATTTGGGTAAAATGTGCTCCCTCACTCTCGAAGGTTTCTCGCCGGGGTCCGTCTGCAGGCCTCCCCTGTGGGATGTCTGGGAATGGTGGGATCTCGCGTGGCAGGTAGCCCCTCCAGGACTCCACTGCGTCCTCCTCATCCTCCTCCTGTTCTGGCTCCTCGTAGTTTTCGGGGAGGGGAGCCAGGCTCAAGCTGCGAAGATCCCCCCGGCTGGGCGGGCGGGGTACGGCCCCATAGGCCGGTTCAGTGAGGGGTTCCACCATTCGGAAAGGGGGTCCCAGCTCAGACTCAGGTGCACCAAATCGAGGGTCAAAGTCCTCTTCATAGTAACGACCAGGACTACGATGAAGAACCCAGCATTAGGGTATAATCCTGAAACCACTTAGCAGAAAATAAAATGCAATGTCTGAGCCTCTATAACTCAGACTAAATGTGTCGAGGCTGACATAAAATGCTCCAAGAATGTTGTAGAGAGATGTGAAATATTTCAGAGATGTGCAATCAATCTGAGGTAAGTTAGGGTATGCAGATCCTTTAACGCATGATTACTCTCATCCAGTTCCTGTTTACTTTGCTTGATTAGCAATCAAGTAATTAATCTGCAAAATAACAAAAACTAACGGGTGGAATGACCGGCCAATTTACATTTAGATGGCATTACTGCCTTCTGAACTTGCCAACAAAACAGCACAGATTTGCATACATTTTCTTGCTGGGCATTCTGTACAAAAAATCCCTTACATGTTGCATTCAACATTGGTTTAACATGCAAACAAAAGGCAAAAAAGTACCCATCCCAAATCTCCATCCACAAGCGTCTTTATCCGATTTGTACAAAAATAAAAATCAAGTCCACATTTGAAATTTGATCATAACTTCCATTTTCCCCATTTTTAGCGCCATGTTAAGCACCACTTTAACATTTCATCGCAAACTTTGTGGCGTCTCTGCATTGGAAACTTCGCAATCACTTTCCTCTATAGAAGAAATCTATTTTCACAAATTGCATGGTCATATCTGCCATTATTAACACTTGCCTTTGTTTTGACGTCTTTATGTCAGTATATTCACCATGCTTGAAGAAAATACCTTAAATGGTTGTGGTCTTCTCGTAATATACACAAAACTAAAAAAAATGTACAACATTTTGGCAAAGAAAAATGTTTTACACTTTTCCCTGAATTGCTAGGAATGCTTCTTGCTGCCTACAGAGAGTGGGAAAACTCTTTCTGCCACACTCACTCACGGCAAGTCCAGCGATTTTGCCTTATCAAGAGACGTCTCATAAAGACCTCTATTGTATTATTCTATGGCTGGACAGCTGTGTTTTCACATTCCAATCAGAGCCAAATTCAGTTTGATGACCTTCCTTTTAGGGCCAAAACTGAAGATCAAAAACCAGGTTCCTACCAACAAACTTTATCAGTTAGTACCACTGCAGTTATCTTTCATTGTGTTCATTTTAATGGCCCGTCCTGCCTCCATTTTAAGTGAACAAAATGCTCCTGGTAAGGGGTAGTGTATCAATAATCCTGAGTACAGCAAAGCAATGAAAAATTGGCACAAGAGATTTTGCGCCCCACCCCAGTGGAGGAATTTGTATTGCGCAGACTGATGCCAGTGACTGTTCCCAGGATCTTGTGTGAACTGGAATATACAGCCTAATTTAAGGCGCAATGAGCACTAAAATTCATAGGCGAGTGAAACACTTTTCATGTTGGTTCTCTTCTCTTGAGCTCTGAGTTTGAGGGAATACAGCGAAGTGCCAGCTGAAGCGCAGGGTTGCCAGATTTTAATTTCACAATGTTTTCAAAGGTGATTGATAAATAAAATTGACTTGAGGGTGTTTTCATTGAAATTGGATGAACCATTCAGAGATGGCAGCACCTTTGTAAAAAGCCTGCACCAAACCCAGCCCTCAGTTTAAGATCATGTAAAATAAAGTACATTTTTGACATTTGGTTGCATTTCCTTTGAATGCAATGACTGCTTGAAGTCTATGAAGTATAAATGATTACTAGTCCTTGCCTATCTTTTCTGGTGGTGCACTGCCGTCTTTACTGCAGCCGTCTTCAATTCCTGCTCTTAAGGGACTTTTATAAATCAGTCTCCGCTTCAGCAAGTAGAAAGCATGTTCATTAGGATTCAGAAACAAAAAATAATTTAAAAAAAGTGTCACTGTCCTATGAATTATGGTACTCAGTGCTCACAGTATATTGAGGGACCAACAAAAACTTTGCTGCTGAAAAGAGAGCAGCTCCTGTTTTCGTGACTGGGCAGAACACTGATGCATAGAGCTGGAAGGTAAGATTACCTAGGTTGGCTGTAAGGAGGTTCCCGCGCTGCATAAGGGCTCAAGGGTCTGCTCCCATAGCCAGGTCTCCTGCCCCCTGGTGGTGCATAGTCATCATAGCCTGGGCGGAAGTAGTCTGAGCCCGGTGGCACAGGCTCAGAGTATGATTCGGGGTCAAAGGTCAGGCCGTAGCCCCGCCTGGGGGTCGAACCCCGGGAGGGACTGTACCGACCCGCAAAAGGCGGTGTGTACAGAGGTGTTCTGAGAACACTGCATAACGCCTCGTAATCATCTGGCAAGACAAGAAACACATTGTTGAGACCAATGTCACAGCTTGTCCACATGTTAACAAGCCAAAGTCTCAACACCTGCCATTCACACTGCACAAACAGTCTTACAATTAAAAGTAAATTGAGACATTTTGAGTAAATGCCATGCAGGCTGCCAGGCAATGCAATCAAAATGTTTTATAAATGTTCTTTTTTTAAACTGCCAGTACACTTACCCACAAGATTATTTTCTGTCTCTTGTGCAACTTGCATCTTATTTTAGTATTAAAATCACAGTAGTGGCCTCTTCAATCACTTCACAATGCGTGTCGGAGCAGGTGTGACCGCAGTAATGGATTAGAGGCCAGGCATTCCTCAAATGTTTGTTGATTCAAATACCTTGAATACTCCCATCAGATATCTCTGGGTTTTATGTTTATATTACACACAAAAGCAAATGTGCCACTTATTTATTTATCTGATTACTTGGATTACTAATAACAAGGAAAACAGCAGTTGTTGACATTTAATATTGACACTCAAAGATCACTCTCAAAATCTGAATGATATTTTTGAAAAAATATTTTTGAGAGTTTTTCTCCTTTATTAGATGGCAGAAAGAGGCAGGGGAGAAGAAGGGGGACGACATGCAGTTAAGGGCCCAGGTCGGAGTCGAACATGGGCTGTAGCGGGAAGGACTCAGCCTTTGAGTGGCACACGTACTTAACCAATGTGCCACTGGGGCTCCTCATCTGAATGGTGTTTAACTAAAAACTAAAAAAAGTCAACTGGTCCCAACATAAGTGTGGATGATTAGTGAAATAATACCCACGTAAATGATGACGTGTTCTGTAAGGCACGTCATTTGTTTCACATACTTAATGCACATACTTATATACAGATGAATGCAAATATGTTGGGACAGGTGCACAATCACTGATCTTTTGGTTTCACACTTCAGCGCAGTGCTAAGGATATGGAATAAAACCATGACTCTGGTTTTTTGCAGACCTTCAGCTTTTTTTTTTTTTTTTTTAAGATTTTTTTGGGGGGATTTTTACCTCTATCTGACAGCTACAGTGTAGAGAGAGACAGGAAAGTTGGGGAGAAGAATGGGGAAGACATGCGGCAAACGACTCGAGCCGGAACCGAACCCGGGTCGCCGCGAGAAGGACACAGCCTCCATGGCGCGCGCGCCCAGACCGATGCGCCACCAGGGCGCCCCAGACCTTCAGCTTTAATGTGAGGATATGCGCATCCAACTCTTGCGATTCACAAACGAAATTGCAACCCTTTTAAAACACAGTCCCTGTATTCATGATGACAGCTTGGTGGCCATTTTGCATATGAAAATAATTTAAAAAATATATAGTGGTAATCCTAGATGGTCCCTGCTTACCAAATTTGACAAAGATCCCTACAGCAGTTTCACAGAAATAGGCTCATACATTAGTTTGACATCGGAATCTGGGAACCATTTTTAATATGCTTATAAGTTAAAAAATAAATGGTGCACTGTTGCACATTGGAGGAAACCAATATACAAATTTGAGAAAGATATATCAAGCAGTTTTATGACAGTAGTGCTAAAAATCTTCACGGTCAAAATTCAAAGTGAAGGCCTAACCACCATTTTGAATATGAAAATGAGGCAAAGAAATGATATTGTGCGCAACTAGACAGTAGGGGGAATCTGTTTGCGGGATTTGGTGAAGAACCATCGGCTAGTTTTCTCTGAACAGCAATGAATTCATTTAACATGGCAACCTGACAGCCATTTTGAATATGCTGATGGTGATCAAAACCGCATGGTGCACTAGTGCACCTCAGGCAGAACCTGTATACAAAAATTTGGGAGATATCGACCCAGCAGTTTCACAAGAATAGTGATAAATTATGAAGTCTTATATTCAAGATGGCATCCGGTGGCCATTTTGAGTTCGCAGATGAGGCCAAAAATTAGATGGTGCACAAGTAAACCATAAGAAAGACCTGTTCGCACAGCTTATTCAAGATGCACTAAATAGTTCTCTTGGAATAGAAATAACAAATTAAATTCAACATGACGACTTAGTAGCCATTGTGAATATGGAAATGAGGTAGAAAACCACATGGCGCACATTTTGCCTCAGGGAGAACCTGTTCACAATATTTCAGCAAGATCCATCCCGCAGTTTTTGTGAAAAATGATAAACTTCAAAGTCAAAAGTTAATATTGAGGCCTGGTGGCCATTTTGAATATGTAAATAAGGCAAAAATTACATGACGCGCAGCTAGGCAGTAGGAGGAACCTGTGTGCACGATTTGGTAAAGATCCACTGCATAATTGTCTTGGAATAGCAATAACAATATAATTCGTCATGACACCCTGGCAGTCATTTTGAATGTGCAAATGAGGCAAAAATACCATGGTGCACAACTAGAAAGTAGGGGGGAACTATATGCAGAATTTGTTGAAGATCCACACAGTAGCTTCCTTGGAACAGTGATAACAAGAATTGTTCATAGACAGACAGCAGACGACAGACAACTGATGGCAGACGACGGACAAGCGGAAGATGGACAACAGAAGAACAGTGATTTCATCAGCTCACCATCAGTGACAATGGTGGACGAAAAATCGAGGCAAGTCGGACACAGGAAGGTAAAACAGAGGGTGTGTAAAAATCAACAGTTACGTTTTTTTAGGAAGTAAAAATGAACTCATGGGCTCATCAATGGTAAAAAAACTGAGCTAGGTAGTCCACAAAAGCCAACAGTAGCGGATAACTAATTTGATATAAAGAAAATCCTATGCTCAGGAAGTTTTTGTTCTGATTATGACATACCATTGTAATGGTGCTTAAATTTGTTTGTATTTTCAGCATTCATGATGCCTCTAATCAATTCCAAATCATCAGCTCCACTTTGATATACACAGAGAAAAAAAAAAAACCTTCTTTGTAATGGTTACAGTTTCTCTGTTTTTTTTCCCCCCACTTTTTTCCTTAAAATACCACCTTATCAGAAACGATCTGTTTCAGCCATTTTAGATTCAGATGGTGAATTAATCCACAAAGCAGCAATGGTGTGTGTTGGGTAGTTGTTTGTTTGAATTTTAGAGTCATTTTCAAAGGCAAAGGCTTTCATATCACACTGTCATTCAGAGAAACAACCCTTATTGGGAGGACATGGCTAAAACTTTCACACTTATTTTCATGGATTCATTGCCATGTAAACGCAACATATTGTGCATATAAGGAAGCAAATATCACCGTAACATAAGATGAAGGCAGCGCAGCTTGGTTATAAATGCATAATATGCAATGATGTTCCTGTTTTTAGGCTGGGAGAGGTACCTGAGCCTCGAGTTGGACACAGGGCACACTCTAGTCCCCAGGCCTCCCCATACAGACAGCAGCACTCTGTGAAGGTCACCTGTCCCTCCAGCAGGGGGCTCTGACAGACCAGGCTGGCCGTGACACGCTGCCAGCAGAAGGACAGGTTCTCGTCTGGGAGAAGAGAAAGAAGCAGGCTCTGTATACACAACCGGCCAGACCGAAGAGTGTCAAGCTAAATGAAGCCAGGTTGACCATTTTACCCCCAAAGCTTCTGTGCAATGATACTATGATAGCAGAAGGTTAAATAATAGTGTCTGCCTTTCTTTTAGAAAATTAATTTGGCATCAAGCATGGGGCTGGGCACCCATCCTGCCTATTGCCACCTAAATTTGGAGCATCCAATCATCTGAAACCGTGGGTGAGTTCATGATATTTCACACCAGTCCTGTCCCCCTCATGAGTAACCGCCAAATATCTCCTAAGGTGATATTTATGGTTCAGAATCAAGCCTGTTTCAATACATTGATCTGGCCTAAGGAGGAATGATTAACTGCAGTTCTTCAGCATGGATTATCACAATTCCTGCTTATATGCATAACCGATTATGGTTCCTCAAAGACCTATATTCTATTTAAGCTTGTGCCATGACTCTGTTGAATACTTGAAAACGATTGGCAGAAAAACATTCAAAGGGGTTTCCTATGAAAGCACAGCTGTGAAGTTGGTCCAAACATGTTGACGCTTGGCATCAATTTGCCACATCTGAACAATAGGCTAAATTTGACTGTCACAAAATACAGAGTTTTTCAATATAATAACTAATATCTTGGCATGTATGGTGATTATGACATTTGGGAAGAAGCACAATGTGACAACAGCAGTCCTTCTAGAACAATGAAACAGTGGAACTTTTAAGCGCATCTCTTTTTTTTAAGCAACAAAACAAAAAACAATTAATAACAACATTTCCACAGGAGGCAAAGATAGCAATGGCTGAATCCAAGTAACTCAAAGTAATCCTTGCAGGAGGAAATAGTCTGCATAGAAATGTAATTTTCAGAAAAAAACTGTGACTTGAGATAAACATGCAAGAATTAACCATGATGTGAGTGAAATAGGTCTGTACTTTGTATTGTAAGCAGCATAGAGTTGTATACTGCTCACAAAATTTCTTCAGCGGGTTTTACCTGCTCAATACACCGTCACACAGGTGGAGTCTAGATGCAAATTCAAAGAAGCTACACCTCAGAATTCCTCCAGCCCCTGGGGATCTCTGACCCGGCGGATGTGGGAGGGGCTTACCTACAGTCAGGCCAGTGGAGTTGACGCAGCGGTGTTGCGAGTCATCCAGCACCAGCGGTGGCTCACAGGTGCAGTAGTACGAGCCCAACGTGTTCACACAGATACCTGCCTCACAGGTGTCTGCGGCCTCGCACTCGTTGTTGTCTGAGAAACACAAAGTAAAAACAGAGGGGAGAGGAGATACACATAACATCCCATCAACAGTACATACCAGTTTTCTCTGTAACCGTGCCAAGTGCATGCAAGGATAATGTAACTGTCAAGTAGTAATAATGCAACAACATAATAATAATGCTGTGGTAGGAAAGTACAGTAATAATGGAACAGTAATGTAACAGCAATGCAGAGGCAACACTGTATTTATCGGGTAGTAATGAGGTAGCTTCACATGTAGAGATAATACTGTATTAATAGGGCTACAATGCAGCAGCAATGCAGTGCTACCTGTGTATTAATAAGGCAGTATACAGATGTGTACAAAATATCGCAGTACATTAAAAAATGTGAATAAAGGGCAAATATTTTTTAACAGCCTTCAGTTCCATATTTCAAATGTAGTAGAAACATTACACATTCAATTCCAAATCAAAGCATGAACAAATTTGATCAAGTCAGTGTTGTTCTTTGACAGGAAGAAAAGAAAAGGAATAGTAATCTGTTCAAAAAAAATAGCAGCGTCAACAATTTTATATTCAAACTGAAATACCTAATTTAACTCAAGATTTAACTTCCCTTTAAATTACTGAACTAATGCTTAGTTGCATCACCATTGTTTTTGATAACTGCTGTGCATCTGCGTTGCATCGAGTCAACCAACTTCTGGCACTTAGAAACAGATATTTCAGCCCAGCATGAACAAACTACATTCCAAAGTTCTTGTGAATGTTTGGGTTTTGCTTCAGAAAATGCATTTTTAATGTTACCCCACAAGTTTTTAATGGAGTTGTGGTCAGGGGAATGAGCTGACCACTCCATTACCTCAATCTTGTTTGTCTGGATTGTTGCTTGCTTACTCGTGTGTCTGGGGTCATTGTCTTGTTGAAGCACCCATTTCAGGGGCATTTCCTCTTCGGTATATGGCAAAATAATCTCTTCAAGTATTTTGATGTATTCTTTAATCCCTGGCATACAATAATTAGGCCCAACACCACTGTATGAAAAACATCCCCATACCATGATTTTTGCACCACCATGCTTCACAGTCTTCACGGTGGACTGTAGCTTGAATTCAGCACCCAGGGGTTGTCTGACATACTGTGGACGACCATTAGACCCAAAAAAAAAACAATTTTACTCTCATCAGTCTGCAGAATGTTAAGCTATTTCTCTTTGGGCCAATCAATGCATTTTAACCGATTCTGCACATGCCATTTTTTCAACAATGTTCCTTTAACAAGGCTTCTTGCTGATAGCTAAGCTTCGATCAAACGCCTTCTGACTGTAACAGCACTTACAGATAACTTTATGTTCATTTTTGATTTTTCTGGAGGTGATGATTGACTGAATCTTTGCCATTCTGACTATTCTTGGATTTGTTTTAACAGTAGCTGCTCATTTCCTTCAACGCGTTTCAGGTTTTTGTTGCCATTTTAAAGCATTTGAGATCATTTTAGCTGAGCATCCTACAATACGCTGCATTTCTTTATACATTTTCCCCTTTCAAATCAACTTTTTAATTATATTACGCTGTTCCTCTGAACAAAGTTTGGAACAGCCCATTTTACTTTGCAATTCAGAAGGAAATATATTTTATAACAACGTGTGAAACATTTGCTTCCCTTCTTCCCTAATAAAGGACAATTAATGACACCCATTTCTTCACAGAATGAATATATTCCCTAATTAAACTCCACACTGCTATTATTTTGATCATGCCCCTTTAAACGAATGAATCAAATTCTAAGAACAAGCAGCATGCATTTCATTACAGCTGGGTCTGTTGTTTTTCTATTGCACTACTACATCTACAAGTAAATTATTTGCCATGCAGAAATATCACTACTACTAATAACAGTGGCTCATCAGGCCATTGATGTTGCGCTGCAATTTTTTTTTTTTTACACAACTGCGAAAGTTGTGATGCATAAGTATTACAGTATTAAAGCAGCAGAAGTAGTGCAGTCACAGTAAATGAAGAAGTGATTGTTAACATTAGCTGTCTACAGTAATTCACTCACCAATGCACTCCAGTTGAATGTGGTCATAATAGTAACCTGAGGCACAGTAGCAGGAGTACCCAGGAATGTGGTTGACACACACGCCGCTCTTGCACACCTCAGGGTCAAACACTTTGCACTCGTCCACATCTACATGGAGGAAAGGGTCAATGCAAAACTCGTTTATCATTATAAGTTACGCCCAAAAGAGCGTACGCTGTTCCCACCTCAACACGTCAGTTCCCAGCATAAAATGGAGGCATTTAGCATCACAGCATGGGAAAAGCCATGAGCACCTCCTGCTGAAAGATGCCTCTCAGGAGGACAGTGGCCACAGCTTCATATGAAATGCAAATATGGGGGGGGGGGGGTTTTTGGTAACTGAATGGGCAATCACCTGGGAACATTGCATTGATACTGGAAGTCGTGTTTTTGGACTATTAGTGGGCAGCCTACCCTTTGAATGAAGCAGACTGTGTTATGATTCTGATCTGTTCTGTCATGATTATGCCATGTTTGTTATGATTCTGCCATTCCCTGTTATTTTTATGATAATGTCTGTTAGGTTTTGCCATGTTCTGTTTAGTTTTTGCATTTTGCCATGTTTTCGTTTTTGCCACTCCCAATCCACTATTCTGTTAGATTCCGGTCCATGTCTTTGTTCATGCCCTGCATTGCACTTTGTCTCCCCTGTCTGGTCCCTTGTTAAGTTACAGCTTCTCCCCAGTCCTGCGTGTCACATGCTTAGGTGATTTCATGGTTTCTGGGTTTCAAAAATTCCTTCCAATCTCGTTTGCTTCCTTCGCCTCTCTTTTCTATATTACTAACCAATACTAACAGTTTGTTGTTTTCGTTAAAGTTACTAACCCAAACTAACATTGTATATAATACTAACTAACTAACGAGCACTAGGGATTGTATAGCTGCACTTACTAATTGATTAACAAGCTCTCAGCACTCGCCCTGTTCTAGTCTCCGCCTCTTGCCTTCACTTTGTCTCTCCTGCAATTCAGCGGATCCTCCGCACCTGCTCCACTCTGTCCTACCTCTCATTATCTGTGCACATTAGAACTCCCTAACCGGAGCTGTATGTTTTGTCATAGGTTGTTTCGTGTTCCCTGTCCGCGTTTTGGCTTTTGCCAATTTCATGTGATTAGGTTCTCCCTCATGTTCCCTCCTTTGTAATTAGTCAGATCCTCATCACCTGATCCTAATCATAGCATGTGACTTCCCTTGAGTGTATTTAAGCTGTCTTCTCACTGCAGTTCCCCGTCAGAACGTTTCCTCTTGTTTACCTGTGCTGCTATCATTCGCCTTGTACTCATAGTGTTAATCTTCTGACTGGACCGCCCGACTTACGATTTTTGGCTCTGCTCTTTTGTACTTTTGTCTGCATCTGTTTTTGAACCCTTTTTGCCTGACTACGAGTTTTTGTGTTTGCTGCCCTGGTACGGTTTGGATTTCGCCCTCTGGATTTTGGCTTTGCTTCTCTGACAAACCTGTGCCTGTGTACCGAACCTATTTTTGCCTGACCACAAGTACTGTGTTTGCTGCCCTGGTTCTCGACTCTGATTCTGCCCAACTGGATTGTGATTTTTGGATTGTGGACTTTGTACCTTTTGCCTTCTGCCCTGCGGGGGTTTCCCCCCTCGCTTCATAAACTCATCTACTGCATTGCTTGGTTCTCGCATCTGGTTCCTGAGCGTATCCTTACAGACTGCAATACTCCAGTGCAGTGATGGAGGCACAGATGGATGGCACAGTCCATGAAATGAGATATGGCCTTGACACACTGCAGTCATTACAGACCCCACGTCATTTATTGTGAAAAGTAGGCGGGTTCCCTGGTGTCCTGGCTAAAGTCCTAAACCGCCTTTCCCCAAAGTGGCCACCCAATAATCCTAGCTTTAATAGCCTCAACAGTCCCCACCCTCTCAGCTGATGTGCAGAGCATTCTGACTTAAAATGGCTGCCATGCATCACGCAGGTGGGAGCTGGGAGCTACATGCCACTGATGGAGTTTCACCAACCACAGTAAAATGATCTGAGGTCACAATACAAAAGATGCTATCCACAATGCTGACTGGGCCAGCGTTTGCTAATCTTTGTGCAGGAAATACTTCAGGAGCTTCATATGTTAGGAATCATGCCTTGAGTCTAAGAGCCACCCGAGCTCTTGCCATGGCAATGAGGTCAGATTTCTGTAGTCATGTATCTGTTTTCTTCTCACAGCCATTAATGTATCTGTCTCCCCACTGGGAGTTATTTTTAATCTCATCCGCCATTTTAATGGTTTAGTCCTGGGTGTTTAATCCTGCACTTTTGCTACATTTTTGACCATCTTTTGTGACCGTCTTCTGTGAAAAGCGCAATACAAATAAAATTTTACCGAACGGAACGAGGTGTTTCAGGTGAAAATTCATTTTAAATACATAAAATTTCTGATAAAAGTAAATGACCAATCCCATTGAATAAAAACAAAATAAAAAAAAAAATAATTAAAATGCATATAGCTTAATATCCCAAGAGGACCATCTACTGAAACATCACATCAATGTCAATGGGTTTTTTTTTTTTTTTTTTTTGGCTGAGATTTGTGTCCCATGAGTGCGGCAAGGAAAGGACAAGGCTGGGAAAATTTTAGATAAGGCACTAAACTCCTTTACTCATTCTTTAAACAGGCTATTTGGCAGAGATGACACTGAAAGGAATTTTGCTGCCCTCCACAGTCAAAAATGTATATTGCATGTCATTTTATGGAAAATGAACAGCCACAGGAGCACAAAAGTTTTTGATAGTTTGTTTTCACAAAAAAAAACTAAAACTAAAAAAGCAAAAGAATAAACTGTGCCTGTAAATCTCTAATGCAATTGTTTCAACTACTTGCTGTATTTCTTAGAGACACATGGAATACTTCAGTCTTTGCGCAACCACACCGACACAGTCCATCTGTATGGCTGCCAATTACTATACGAGGGCTATAACTAGCCAGTGAACAATGACAAAACCATAGTTTGGTAAAAACAGTAGAGTCTTTCTTGTTAAGTCCAATATAAATGAGTTTCCTTTTACACCTCTCTGGTATTGAAAAATAAAGCCCCCCTTACACTCTTCTCATTCTTTCTGAATATTATATATAGAGGCTTCATAAAATTGAAACGGAATTGCTTTCATAATGGACTCCTAACCATTTTTGGCGACTTCAAAATTGTCAAATACAGAATGCTCCAGTGCTACCTAACTAAACAACCTATTTTACAAAAAAAAAGAAAAATCTCCAGGACCAGGTTTGGGCAAACATTTGAAATCTTCACTTCTAAGCCAGTAAAGTAGCGGCAAAAAGGCAGAAACAGTTTTGCTCGGCCCGACTTCTTCCATCCACCATAAAGTCAAAATAAATCAAACTCCAATGCTCTGGAGCATTTGTAACCCAGTGACATATATTGCAGAGCTGGCTTCTGTGTTCCCTGAATCCCCAGAGCTGGACACGAACCTCTGTAGCTGAAAGCACCAGGTCCTGTGGTAACGTAGCCCTTTCCGCTCGGGCAAAGCTCCCGGTACTCCGCTGTTAGAAGTAATGGACAGAGAAGCACAATGTTATTGGAATATTTTAGCATACTTAACTTCAATGCCTGCACGGTAGCACAAGGCCTGAAAAGGCTAACTGAGTTTGATTAGTTGCTGCAAATGAAAACATCTATTATAAAATATATACACAGACTTTGAGTACAAAATTTAAGATGAAGCATTTTAAAACACTGCAACAGTCTTATTTGCTGGGCACAGTGAAAGGGAACTTCTGATGGTTTTTCCAAAACATTCTTGAACACAAATATAATTGAAATTCCACTTGTTTTACAGTATGTCATTCATATTGTTTATTAATGTAAATATATGTATTAGCAGTGCTGAGAAAAGGGCCATGCTACGTTTACTCAATATCCAGTCCAATAAGCTGATCAGTGCAAGCCCTTGTCTTCACTCTTAAGTGCAAGGGTGTTTTGCCAAGAGACTGTTACTTCAGTTACACTGATTGAGCTTAGCATTCAAGAAGATTGTTGGTAATTTTTTCAGAATACACCATGGTATCAACTATACTAAACCCCCCAAAAAAACTAATGTACCTTTTACAGAAAAAAAAACATAAGACAGACAATGACAATCAGCAACTTTGAAATTTCTAAAGCAGAATTTGAATAAGATAAATTAGTCTGAGGAAAAGATGGGAGTTGGCGGTTTAATATAAAAACTGAATTAATTTGAGGGGGTTAATAGAGGGTAAAAAAACTCACATTTGCATAGATGAAAGTATACAAACAAAAGTTTTCTTTCGTCGTCGTCGGCTTGCGAGCATACTCATTCGAAAGAAAGAAAACAATGAACACTGCTAAGATCAAGCAGCTAATGTTTGAGGTCTGGAGGGCTAGAGAGGCCAGGATCAGTGTCACTGTGTTCAAATTACATTGGATCACCTAGTTTGAGAGAGGTACTGAAAGCACCAGATATTACATTTATCACCATCAGGTGGCTGATATGGAGGTTGCATGCACAATCATATCAGAACTGAAACTGCTGGAACTAGAAGTACATGCCCCCTCAGATAGCTGCCTACACAGCCCCAGGTTGCCAGGTCTTATAAGGAGCCATCAGGAGATGGCATATCCCCTCGGCCCCAGGTCATCAACTTGAGATTAGCAAGAAGCACCACGTCAGGTCGTGATTAATGTGCTCACCACGTTTTGTGTGAAAATATTGAACGGTTTTCAAGTTATGGTCCAGAAACGAAATGTTCACAGACAGACGGATGGATGGACAGACAACCGCACCCATGACTATATCCCCCTGCATTTTATGCCGGGGGGATAATAATAAAAAGGAAAGGTCTAGTGGCATGTCTGCGCAGCAAGCATGGGGTTAATGGAACCAAGTTTTAAAGAGAGGAATCTTACACTGGAGAAGTAATGATTAATACATTGTAATCTATTAACTGTAATGATGCATTATCTCCATTGATTTAGGTTACTCTACGCAGTGTCCGGTAGCATTATGATAACATTGTTTTTTGGCGGACGTTAGCTAGCTAGCAAATGAGTGAGCATGCATCCTGCCTCAGCGTGCAAAGAAAAAACCTGTTTTTTGAACTATTTTTTTTGTATCACATGCCATTTTTTGTCCCAAATGCGCTTGGAGTCAATTCCCCGAATATTCACAGGCCCCCATCATAGCATGAAAACAAAGCACCTGTCCCAATACAGGAGAGAAAGAACATTTGCATGCCTCCTCTTAAACAAAACATTAGATAGAATGTTAACCAGGAGCAGTGTTGTACGCCTTCAAATTTAGCCATATCTGACAACTACCTGGAAACCAGTTGAACCTAACGCAACTGAGATGGGTGGAGTATCAATGTCATAATTCTATTGGCTCAGAGTATAGTTAGGAACAAAAACCCAAACAGACTGAGGAAAATACTATACTCAATTTCAGTCGAGGCAAAATTTGTAATAATGATGAATTTATACTTAAAGGATCTGTGTCACGTTTATGCTAGGTTGACATTATGTTCCCGGCGGCCACGGCAATCACCTTTCAGGCCACCGTGGACGAAACGGGATGGACGTGAGACAACACGGGGGGACGGGGTGAGCGAGCAAGACAAGCCATGATGTCCGTGACCGCGGGGTAGGTGTTTCAACCATCAATTGTTAGCTTCACAGTGAGGTCTTAACGGTAACAGCAGTTACCATTTGGACTCCCAGGCACTAAACGAAATAAACGCGAACCAATCCAGAGGAGACGCGGTGAGCGAACGTTACGGGCCATAAATACCGGATCAGCTTTAAATACCATTAAGAAATTGCCACAATGCGGGGAAACCTAATAGGCCGTGGTAAAATGGGGTGAACGCAACAAAATGTGACAGTGCGTAATCGACCGCAACAAAACTTGCAGGCGGTCCGCGAATTTTTTTTTCCTGAACCTTTCAGGCTGTATGGTAGACTCTTGTCCAATCAGAGATCGGCGTGATCATGACGTCATGCACATTATTCAAATATCAGACGTTGTATGGCTTTGTATTTGACAGTTGACCACTCACAGGGCAAGAATAATCAAGTGGCAATTGAAGACACGGCTTCTCTCCCCCATGCGATTTAAAAGCTACAAAATAATTGGCTACATTCAGTACAGAAAAATAATTTAATTATAATTAGGTCTATGTATTGGCACTCATTTCAGAACTCTTCAGCAAATGATGGTAATTTTGGTGACTAGTATGTGGTTTCGTCCGTTTATATTTTCCAATCGGACACCTGTATTTTTTACAGCAAGTTGCGTGACCGTGCTGCAAAAACAGGTGTAAGTACTTGTCGCCGAAATTACCTTCATTCGCTGAGGAGTTCTGAAATGCCGCTCTCGCTGGAGAAAAAAAAAAGAAAGAAATTACCGTTGAGTACCAATGCATAGACCTAATTAGTCGAACAACGCTGACAGCTTGTTAGGGGCGGAATTCAAGAACCCCTGGCTTTCGTGCAGGCTCTCTTTTTACTCTCTCTCCGCTATCGCAAATAAGAGAGCCTGCTCGCAGGCTATGCCTAGCCTACATCAATAAACATACGTAAGCTGCCACTTGATATAGACGCATGTACGTAGCCTGACAAACAATACCTGAATACATAGGCCATTGTACTACCACACTGACACTGCTTGTGTGTGCTGCATGCATGCTGGGGAGATGATGAATCGAGTGGGCCTAGCCTAGTTAGCGAGGCCTACACTTCACACTCGCAATTACCAATGAAGGTAATTCTGGTGACAAGTACGTGGTTTCGTCCGTTTACATTTTCCAATCGGACAGCTGTCTATTTTTTACAGCAACTTGCGTGACCGTGCTGCAAAAAACAGGTGTGCATACTTGTCGCCGAAATTACCTTGCAAAAGAGTTCTGAAATTCCGCTCTCGCTGGAAAAAAAAAAAATACCGTTGCTGAGTGCCAGTGCATAGACCTGTTTATAATTAAATTATTTTTCTGTACTGAATGTAGCCCATAATTTTGTCGCCGTTAGATCGCATGGGGGAGAGAAGCCGTGTCTTCAATTGCCACTTGATTATTCTTGCCCTGCCAGTGGACAACTGTCAAATACAAAGCCATGCAACTTCTGATATTTGAATAATATGCATGACGCCATGTTCGCGCCGATCTCTGATTGGACAAGAGTCTACCATACTGCCTGAAAGGTTCAGGAAAAAAAAAATTCGCAGGCGGTCCGTAGTGGGACGGGAAGCATGTGTATTTCCCGGCATCTCACGGTCCTTTCAACTTTTGTCACGCTCTGCCGCGTTTAGTGTGTGTCCCATTTTGCCACAGTCCTCACGGCAAGCTAGGGTGTATGATAACCCTATATAACGATTTTTTCTGAAGCAAGAGATAATTTTTTTGAACTGCTGGATAGATACTATGGGCAAGTATATTGAGCAGTTTGCAGATCAGGCTTAGGTGATAAGTTTAAGTCAGGCAACTCCTGAAAAACAGGGATTGGAGTGAACTCGTCCATATTATAAACCGTGTTTCAGCTCGGTTTGCTTGTGAATATTAAATAACTGATCCGGGTGTGCCATCTAGTGATATGTTACTGTAACTGCGTGCATAAATTGTCAGCACTTATGATACCCTGCCGAGCACCGTTGTTCTTCTCGAGCACGCCACATCCAGATAAGCCTTAAATGATGAATTACTTTCATATTTTAATTTGTAACGAGGAACGAAGTGGCCAGTGTCAAAGTAACGAGGTAAAAGTATACTTTTTATCTTTTAAATGTAGTAGAGTAAGAGCAAAAGTCCCGGTTTAAAAAAAAAAAAAAACTCAGGTACAAATCCTCAAAAAAACTATTTAAGTAATGTAAAGAAGTACATGTACTTCGTTACTATATGCCTCTGAATTATTGCTATTGCTTGGGAGGCCTTCTTTTTATACTGTGGGCACTAACGTGCTCTAAAGCTGCCCGGCGTCCACGTTTCATCCGTAGAAAGCCTTGACAGAACGTGAAAAACTTGTCAGACCTTGATCAGAACGTGAGAAACGTGAGGGACTCCATCAGAACGTGACGGGCCGGGAGGGAATGTACTGGCATCCGTGGTAGACCGCGGGCCGAACCGTAGTGCGCCTTGGAGCCTCCGGGACTCAGCAGCCCCTTTCCCCCCACGGCCCATCACGGATACCGTGATAGACCGTGAGAAAACTTGCCAAGACTTGAATACAGAGGAAAAAATGGCCAAAATCCCACGGTGCACTATGTTTCGGGCAAACGGGGCTGCCATGGCCGCTGGGAACATAATGTCAACCTAGCATTACTGCGCATGCTCACAATGTTGAATGAAGTAAATCCGCTCGACTGCAAGTCAAAATCAACTTCCATCCTTGCAAATTCGTTTTGCACTGTATTTATATATTTTAACTACTCAGTACTCACAATAAGTTAGAGATATAGCACAGTGTAGAAAGATATGTTATTGAGGGTATACATTCTGCTTGAATGACTTAGGATGACAATTGTATCTGCATAATTAGACAACTGTATCTGCATGCCAGACATAACCTTGTTTTGTCATGTCTGGGAAGTGTGCTCAGTGTACACGGTCCACCTGCCATGCGGGGGTCACTACTCCAAAAACTATGTAATGGATAGTCATGTCAATTGGCCACTCCCTTATTTCTCAAGGCTATAAATATGAAACATGAGGAAGAAAGCTTCACCAGAACATCATATCTTCACCAATGAATGTATACCAATGATTGGCAGAGGAGCAGCGCCATCTGGTTATGCCCGTCTCAGGGTTGAAAGCACACAGTCTGATGTTGCCACTGAACTTGGCGTGTCCCCGAGTGTCATCAGTAGACTTTATCGACATCATCGAGCCACTGGCGGCATGCATGATTGGCCCAGAAGTGTCATCATCGAGCACCACGTGTAACTGGGCGGGGTGACAACCAGTACCTCATGACCTACGGTGTCAGACATCAGGATGCAACTGCTGCCCAAGTCCAAGCACGTCTACAAGATGTAAGAGGCACCAGGGTGTCACGACAGACCATCCGCAACCGATTTCATCACTTCGCAAGACGACCGCTGCAGGTGACACCTTTGACAGCACAGCAACAATGTGATCGTCTCCAGTGGGCACATGACGACGTAACCTGGAACATGTAACGGTGGTCCAAAGTGCTGTTCACCGATGAATTTAGGGTCACTTTGTGCAGAAATGATGGTCGTCAACACTGGTGGAGACGTTGGGGTGAGCGAAATGCAGAGTTCAACATGGTCCCGAGACAGCGGTTCAGGGGATGGGGTGTAACAGTCTGGCCAGGCGTCAGCTGTGCATGCAAAACCCAACTGGTCATCATTGATGGAACTGTTACTGGACAATCTTTCCTTCGAGACATCATCGACCCTATCGTGATCCCTCAGTGGCGAGAATACGCCCCAGACTTCATCTTCATCGATGGCAATGCACCTCCACATTGTGCAAGAATCGTGCGAGATCATCTGAACGAAGTTGAGGTGCCTCATTTGCAGTGGCCAGCTATGTCCCCTGATCTCAACCCAATTGAGCACATTTGGGATCAGTTGAAACGCCATCTGGATGAACGTACCCCTCCACCACGTGACCTTGCCGAACTGTGTGTAGTGCTTCCGGAAGAGTGAAATGCTCCTCCACAGAACAGTACCATGCGAATAATTGAGAGTATGAGGTGTTGCTGCCAAGCAGTGATAGATGCAAACGGTGGAAATACCCGCCACTAAAAAAGTCATTTTCTGATCATGTGGGTACGTGTAAAAGTATGTACGTCGTAGATCGTTGTTGCAAATAAATGTTAAAATGAATAGCTGAAGGGTTTTGGCATTCATAATTAGTCATACAAATAGGTGAGAACAGTCCTTTGAAAATACTTAATTCCAAAATTGATCGACACCTAACAGCATAACAATATCCCTAACTTATAGTGAGTAGTGTATCGTATTAGAGTTTTCCATGGAAATTCAAGGATGCAAAGTGCTATTTTAACCAAAGGATATGAACAATGTTAACTGGTTTGCTAACCACTAATAATCATAGAAGAAGGCATTTTTCTTCTTCTATGATTATTGCAGATGGAAAACTGCTTACATTCTTCGTATCTTTCGGTTTAAGTGCTAAAATAGCACTTTGAATTCTCTAATTTTTCACAGAAAACTCCTTAAAGCTGTAGTATACAATTTGAAAGTTTGATCATTATTAATAACCTTATTTAGATGGTGGTTACGGTCCTATAGTACAATCTACACAATGTGAAGAGCAAAAAAAAACGAAGAAAATCCATTCACTCTGGTGGCTGCAGGGCTGCAGAGACGTTGACCAATGTAAGCCATCCGCCGGATGGCTTACATTGGTCAACGTCTCTCTCCTACTCTCATCCAATCCCCTCGCTCTAGTTGACACTCCCCTGAGAGCTTGCTCTGACTCCCGGTTCGCCAGTTCCGCCTCGTCCCCCCCTTCTGCGCGCGTTTTCCGCCTGTTTTCTGCCGGCTGGCTTGTTGCTCTGGTAGAGGGGGTGTGCCTGGGAGTCTCCACGCGGACGGCCACACGTGCTCGGTGTGAAGGATCAGGGAGCACAGAGGGGAGGGGTGTGTGTGTGTGGGCAGGATGCTTTTTTCAAATTTTTCTCGTCTCAATCTTTCTCAACTGATTCTCAGATCGTATACTACAGCTTTAATGTAAAAAAAAAAACAATACCTAAGTAACTAAAATATATAAATACAATGCAAAACGAAGACAGATTCACATGGATGGAATGAGATTATGAGCAAGTTCCGAGCTTCAGCAGTAAGGGTGACACAGCTCCTTTAATCGATACTTGTTTTTAGGAAAAGCTATATTTTAAATCTGCACTTTCCTGGAAGATCAATGGATGTATTTCAGTTTTTTTCTCTCTTTAAAAAAAAGAATCCAGTGCAATTGACCTATAAACTTCAAAGACTGAATTCTGGAAAGTATAAAAACGTATACCTGCCTCTTTTTTTTTTTTTAAAAACTACAAGCAACTCCCTTCACCACAAAATGGAACTTAATGGTGATTTTAATGGAAAGTCAGCAAAAGAAAGGACAGACTCTGACTTTAGCACAACTGCATATTCTGGTAACAAACTTCTATGGAAGTTTGCGAGCAGATCTTCAGGGAGAGAACCTTACCTGAGCCCAGGGCGGGACAGGGAGAGAACCTTACCTGAGCCCAGGGCGGGACAGGGAGAGAACCTTACCTGAGCCCAGGGCGGGACAGGGAGAGAACCTTACCTGAGCCCAGGGCGGGACAGGGAGAGAACCTTACCTGAGCCCAGGGCGGGACAGGGAGAGAACCTTACCTGAGCCCAGGGCGGGACAGGGAGAGAACCTTACCTGAGCCCAGGGCAGGACAGGCAGAGAACCTTACCTGAGCCCAGGGCGGGACAGGGAGAGAACCTTATCTGAGCCCATGGCGGGGCAGGGAGACAACCTTACCTGAGCCCATGGCGGGGCAGGGAGAGAACCTTACCTGAGCCCATGACGGGGCAGGGAGAGAACTGGCAGCCCAGTCCCCAGGCTTCCCCGATGGTGCAGCAGCACTCCTGATGGGTGGTGTTTCGGGAAATGGTGTTGCAGGCGCCCTGCTCGCGTGTGTTGTGGTAGCACTCTCGTGTCTCGCCGGGCCGGGCGGGGGGCAGGTGGACGTTGGAATCAGGGTGGGGCTGAGAATCGGTGGAGGGTGAGCGGGAGCCACTGGAGGAGATGGGGCGACCTGAGAGAACAGGAGCATCACCTGATGAGGGAGACATGGGCCACATGCACACGCACATACAGATGTACACTTATGCACACACGAATGCACACATGAATGCACACACGAATGCACACATATATGCACACACGAATGCACACACGTACATACTGTACCTGTCAAAAGTTTGAACATGCTTTGCTACTGTCACAGCACTCTGTTTTTAGAGAAATTTAAATGGCTTAACTTCTCTATGTAATCTCAAATGGAATCTTATTAAAGGTAAACAGAAGTGAAAAGAGAATAATTACTTGTTTGAATAGTGTCCAAAATTTTGGAATTCTCAAAGAAGTACACACCAACACTCACATACATAAACACATACACACACAAATGTTCATGTACACACATACACATGCACACAGACACACACATGCACATACTCAAACACACATGCAGACAATAAAACACACACACTGACACATACATGTACATAAATACAAACACACACACTCACACAATACACACACATTCATAAACATGTGAATGCACACATATACATACAAAAACACAAATGGATACAGAAACACACAAGCACACAATATATATACTCACAAACATAAACACACCAACACACACACACACACACACACACACATGTACAGTACTGTTCGCGAAAAGACAGAAGATTAATAAGTTAGCTTATGGTATTGTTTTGATATCCTATCGGGTTAGTAACTATGGCTAACTAGGTTTTCACCAAGGGGGGATCTGCTTACAGTGACGGATTTTTCACAGAACCTGTCTTCCTCTATGGGCGATATTACCGCACATTATTACCATTTATTTTAGGACTACCAAAACATCTTTGAATTCAAGCAGAAATTAATTGGGAAAAATTAGCAAAAAATTAAACATACCTCAAAGTTCATCATGACAAGACATCTTGCAAGACCAAGCAAAGCTTCAAAGACTTAGAAAACTGGGTTGGTGTATGAAATAGCAAGTGGAATGTGTGAACTGACGTAAAGATTCGAGAAGTGAAAGATTTAGCGACTACGTGTCGGTGATTCTGCTTTACATATCCTAAATGAGTGAAAAACACTTATTACAGAATATACATGCAAAATATATACCAATTTTCTTGACACAAAATATCAAACACAGAATCCCCAAGTAGCCTATTGGAAAAGTAGTGGTCGGACATTTAATAACATTGTGCTTTTGCGGTACTGGTTTATGTAAGAAATCCAGATGTAAGAGTGCCATCTCGAAGTGAAATAGTAAATTTAAGCTTGCTGTACACCCATTTGTATTAATATTTAGGATTGTTCTCGCCGTAGTTGCACGTTTCTGGGGTTCTTTATTTGGGCTTTTTTTTCCGTTTAACTGTTTTCGTCGCCGGTGATCAGTGTTTACCAAGGCCAGTATCTGACCCTGTAAGGCTACATAACATTATAATATATATATGTGGCTATTGAGCTGCATGGTGTACTAACACAAGGTTAGACTCATGCAGACAACAGACGGCCAGCCTTGCACCGGACTACATTTACTGATAATATGCATACACGAGCCACTCAGCCGACAGTGACGACCAGCCCCTAACCAGTTACTACTGTCTTTCTCACTTGATCCTCATGGCCTTGTAACTAGTTAGATTTCCGTCTTTTCGCAAACAGTACTGTACACATAAACACACGTGCAAACACACATGCATACAATAAAACACACATGCACACACTGACACATACATGTACATACATACAAACACACACACACACACACATCCATAAACATACAAATGCACACGTACATACAAAAACATGAACATAAATTTCATACATATACGCACAAGCATATGTGCTATTATATATACTCACAAACATAAACACACCAAAACACGCATACACGTATACACACACACGCATACATGTACACATAAACAAACATGCAAACATGGATACATGTAGACCTACACACGCATGCATGTACATACACAAAAACACACAAGTACACAGCAACACTCACAAACATGCACACATACACACACAAGTATACATGTATGCACATACACATACGCAGACACGCACGCACGCACACATACTCATACACACACACACACACACACACGCACACACACATGCACGCACAAACACATAAGGACAAATAAGCAAACAAACATAAAAAGACAGTTCATTTACTTATTTCAGGGAGTATAAATCTACAAACACTTCTAATAACTTAAAATGAACTGAATGGAGTCCAATTTTTTTCAAATTAATGTCTTCACTTATCTCTGCTTTACAGGATATAGACAGAGGATGGCAGCATTGGGCCTTTGAAAAGCTGCAGAGCACTTGGCATTCATACAGAGCACTTATGAACCATTCCCCTCACACATATCGCAGGACACTGAAGAAGCAAGGTCACAAACTGTGAGAAGGTACAGTAATGGAGAATTCCCAGATAAGAATATGTCATCCCGAAGTATAATGTTCTTGAAATGCTGCAGGGACATTATTGGTTGGTACGTGGCCATTGAGTGTGAGTGTGAGAAGCTGCAGGTACATTAATGGTTGATACCTGGCCGGGGTCTGCTCCGGCACCGCCCTGAGGGCAAGTGAAACTCCTCGTTCTCTCCTGGACACTCACACAGGAAGGAGCCCTCCACATTCACACAGCGTGCCTCCCCACAAACCTCCTGCATGTGAAGACACTCATTCATATCTACAGAGAAAGGGAGGGAGTGGGAGAGAGAGATGGGAGGGAGACAGAATAAAGAAGGATGGAATGAGGGAGAGAGAGCGCAGAAGAAAATTTCATTGAATTTTATTTCCACCAAGATATTTGCACCCATAGACGTAAATTTTAGTAAAAAGCATAACAACCCTTTCATCCCGAATTGCAGCATCTCAGACCTTCTCAAAACAGGCAAATAACCACAAATTAGTCGACTAAAATTTGAATGAGGGACGAAAGCAACTCATTTCCTCACAAGCAAATGCGACCTGCAAAAGTACTGAGTGACTTCATTCTGTTTACGTTTATTGCTGTAATATCTGATAAACAGAGGTATTGTGAGTACCATAAACTCTAAATCATAACAGCTCACTATCACACGGTAAATATTTTTTATAGTCCACGTGAGTATTTTTGAAAATGTAAAAAAATACTTCAGACGCATTCAAATACAGCCCAATACTCATGAGGGTCCTTTGGACTTCAACTCTACAAAAACAGTCTGGCTCAGTTGGACTCAGTTGGAAATATATTCACACTTACACGACATTGATATTATTGACAGAGAAATGTTTTATTCATCATCTATCTGTTAAGGATGATTGAATTTTTTCACAAAGTTAATTTTCCCTAGCACCAATGGGTTCTACATCCAAAGATGTAAATTTTCTCTCCAATTTTCCAATTAGTAATACAAATTCTTTGCAGCGCCAAGCCTTAATTTTATAACAGCAACTCTTATCCATGCAATGGAAAAGTTACGTCAGTAACGTGAGATCATAGTGCAAAAACTTCCAAATAGAGAGCACATTTCATTCACAAGGGTGTTGACCACACAGTACGTAGCCTTGTACACAAAGGCTGTTTTCATGACAAACAGGAAAAACCATGTTATGGTTCTGCAAAAAATTTCACATAGCCTGAGGTCAGAATCATTACATTCCCTAATGACTGCTGCCCTCTGAGTGAAGGTATGACTGCGCCGTTTGGAAACAGCCACAGGCATTGTCTTTGAGAGATGCCGTTGAGACCCCTAAGTGGGAGAAAAAGGATGGACAAAGGGTCAGCCCCCAAGGGACACCCACCCACACAGCCCCGGTGGTCGGCTGTGGCCTCGTACCCCTCGTCGCACATGCATTCGTACGTCCCGATCAGGTTCTGGCAGAAGGCGTGCTCCCCACATACCGTCTTGTTTGCGCACTCATTGATGTCTGCAAGAGAGCAAGAGCACACGTTCCTTCCCAGCAGTGTGAGGTGACAGACAGGGGTTGCCAGAATAGGCAGCAGAATATTAATGCTGAGATATGAGGACAATCATCAACAACCCTGTGAACCCACAGAAGGCTACAGAGAGTTGAGCTATGACTGCACAAGAGGGTTATATCTGCTGTAAAGGTTCTATTTCCATCAGTGCATAAATTGAGTCCGATTAGGGGATGCACTGTCACTCACATCAGTCACTTAAACGCTGGAAAGGGTGGTAGGGGAGTGGAGAACTCTGTCAAATATTAATTTGTGGTACATAATTCTGACTTGGTTAACAGCCAGAAACACCCAACAGTGATAACGGCTCATCTACACAGTAGAGGAAACCTCTCTAAGCATATACTAGGCTGTTGATCCCATCCACACAATAGGCCCATTGAGTCACATTTCATACCTACGCACTCCCCAGTGGCAGTGACCTGGTATCCGGGCTCACAAGTGGTGATGCAGTGGTACGAGCCAATGGAGTTTTCACAGCGCTGGGCTGGGCAAATGGTACCCCCAAACTCAGCACACTCATCGACATCTGATTGGACATGAACACATCCCATTATACACAAAAGAGCTGCAGTTAATCCCCAAAATATCTCCATCATCAGGCATATAGTCACTACAACTGAAGTAACAGGTAATACTTTACAATAAGAGTACATTAATTAACATTAGCTAATGTAGTAAGAAGCATTAACTATCAGTTAATTAACAGTAAACTAATAGGTCTAATCATTTACTAATGGTGTCCATGTTAACTTAGGTATTAATTTATACATTATTGAATAGTTTGATAGTTTGAGGTGTTACTTAAGGGATACTTAAGGGATGGTTTCAACTTCATAATAAGGATGTCAAAGAGCATTAATAAATGGTAATTCAAGGTTACCTCATGCTTATTTAGCTCTCTGATGCATTAGTTAACTGATAATTAATCGGTAGTTAATTCTTATTACTGCATTAACTAATGTACCCTTATTGTAAAGTGTTACCAAGTAACGGCGGAATCTTTAGAAGTGTAAGGCTGTGCGAAGCAGAAGCGTCTGGTGGGCTGAAATGAGAAAATACCTTTCTATTTCAAACAATTAATTAAAACATACTACACTATTAGATGTGGCCAGTTCTCCTGGCGAATGTGAGATGAGAAATGAAACACATCTACTACTGAATTATATATTTTTGCTTATGGATAATTCCGATGATTACTTCATTGTTAAGCGTTTTTCTTTCCAACAGAAAATATATCTGAAAGCAACACCGTAGTGAAATCAATCTTAAGCCACATTCTGTCAATCTATTTCAGCAGTGCATGCGACTACCTTTAACAGCCTGTCTGCATGTCGACACTTCAAACTCCACTGATGTTTGCATGGTATACCACATGATAACAGATAGAATTTAAATTAATCTTAATTTGAAAAGCACCCATAAATAACTCTACAACTACATGCATCAATAAAGTTAATACTAGAAGGAATGACTCCTGATAAAAACACCACAGAACTATGAACAAGAGGTTCAAATGAACCTGAAACTCAGCAGGTCTGCCACCCTCCCATGCCCATTTGAGAATTTAGTACAAAGCTGAGAAACCACAATAGTTCATATTCTAAAGATGTTGTATGCAAAGTTTCATGAATTGAAAATTTGGCCCCGTTGACACCTGGTATTAAAATGCGTTTTTTGTGATCGGATTGCAATCGGATAGCGCTTGACCGCATGAAAGTAAAGGTGTAAATGCACTCAAAACGTAGTCAGGACGGATTGTGATCCGATCTTTCAAACCACTTCTGAAGGTGGTCACGGACAGATTCTGGCCACTTTGAACACAATTGTAAATGCAAATGCGTCGCCAATCCGCATACAGCAACTCCATGGACGGAAACACCAACAGTAAAACTCAGTAGATAAGTCGCATTGGTATGTAAGATGCAGTATATTTTGTGGGGTGTCCCGTCGGTAAAAAGGGTTTCATCAAAGACTGTGTTATGGTAGCTATTAATTTATAAAAATGCGTAAACGAATTGTTCCAAACTATTTCAATTTACTTTAAACAGAATGGCGATTTTCATTTTGTTCAGCACAGTCCACGACGTGAAGTTTTTGTGCAGCTGTATCGCACTTTCTAGAAGTTTTTGCTATTGCTGTGGGTGACGCAGCTTCTAGCTCTTAAGAGACTGGAGAGACTGATAACCTTGTTCTAGGACACGCGAGCAAGGTCTAGCTCACAGCACCCTCTCTTGGGTATACATTGGAACATCCTCATTTACCTCTCGCAGCATTTTACTGGTGTAGAGGTCGCACCGGTTGATAAGACACAACGCATTTTTAAGGGAAAAATATCGAATTAAAGGTGCGTCTAATTTACCAGTTTTTACAGTAAGCGAGGCGCGACACTTTAAGAAGAGGGGAGACAAAGGATGTGGACGCTGGAGACGCATGTTAATACCAGGTGTAAATGTATGTGGTCAAACGCTATCCGATTGCAATCCGATCACAAAAAATGCATTTTAATACCAGGTGCAAACGGGGCCCTAGAGGTTCTGCGTCATTCAAATAGGTGTCTATGGATGAAGGAATGTCAAAAGTCACAAGACGGCCATTTTTCAGAAATCATGAAAACACATCATTTATATGTTGAGACATGTTGCATACCACTTATACACTCATAATGAGTTTCTGCTTATTATCTTACCATTATCCTTAAAAATATGTAAAATGGACAACTGCAGTTTTTCAATATGACCACCCTGCCACGCCCACTTATGGGGTGGGCGGCTGAAATGCAATCCCAAAGCAGTTTATGCACTAAAGATGTTTGGGGAAGGGCTTTCCAGTTTCAGTATGACATGAAACCCATGCACAGTGAGGGCCTTATGAAATGAGCTTTTGCAGGGTATAGGCAAATTTGCCCACAGCCCAATTTGAACCATCTTCTGGATATATGTACCTACTTGTGGGACTGTCCAGAAAATAGATTTGAAATGTGAAATTTGCATACAGGAAGTGAACTGTGACCTATTTAGGGATTTCAAGATTTTTGTGGGACAAGGCCTCTAAAAGTCCATATTTAAACCCATAAATGATTGTTCTGAAAAACCAGATGATTTTCAATGGCTACACAACAACATAACGGACATTTTGATACCAAACATAAGTATATATGTGAAAAACCGAAGAGGTTTCAGACAATTTTCAACTGAAAAATGCGTCTGTCTTGACCAAAATTGATGCAAAACGTAAAGTTCATCTTGAAAAACATCCAGGTTTCTATGAAAACACACCTAAGATATTTTCACAAAAGTTGCCTCATATAGTTGGCTAAATAATGTGCGAGTGTTGTTAAATTGCGAGACCTGTAACATGGATCCGGATTGTGAAAATTGGAACCATCCCTGTATTCACAGCGCTTCACTTTTTCCACATTTTGTTATGTTACAGCCTTATTCCATAATGGATTAAAATCATTTTTTCCCATAATATTCTACACACAATACCCCATAATGACATCGTGAAAAAAGTTTTTTGGAGATTTTTGCAAATTTATTAAAAATAAATAACTAAGAAATCACATGTACGTATTCACAGCCTTTGCTCAAAACTTTGTTGATGCACCTTTGGCAGCAATTGTAGCCTCAAGTCTTTTTGAATATGATGCCACAAGCTTGGCACACCCATCTCTGGGCAGATTCGCCCATTCCTCTTTGCAGCACCTCTCAAGCTCCATCAGATTGGATGGGGAGTGTCGGTGCACAGCCATTTTCAGATTTCTCCAAAGATGTTCAATCGGATTCAAGTCTGGGCTCTAACTGGGCCACTCAAGGACATTCAGAGTTGTCCTGAAGCCACTCCTTTGATATCTTGGCTGTGTGCTTAGGGTCGTTGTCCTGCTGAAAGCTGAACCGTCACCCCAGTCTGAGGTCAAGAGCGCTCTGGAGCAGGTTTTCATCCAGGATGTCTCTGTACATGGCTGCATTCATCTTTCCCTCAATATTGACTAGTCTCCCAGTTCCTGCCGCTGAAAAACATCCCCACAGCATGATGCTGCCACCACCATGCTTCACTGTAGGGATGGTATTGGCCAGGTGATGAACGGTGCCAGGTTTCCTCCAAACATGATGCCTGGCATTCACACCAACGAGTTCAATATTTCTCTCATCAAACCAGAGAATTTTGTGTCTCATGGTCTGAGAATCCTTCAGGTGCCTTTTGGCAAACTCCAGGCGGGCTGCCATGTGCCTTTTAGTAAGGAGTGGCTTCCGTCTGGCCACTCTACCATACAGGCCTGATTGGTGGATCGCTGCAGAGATGGTTGTCCTTCTGGAAGGTTCTCCTCACTCCACAGAGGAACGCTGGAGCTCTGACAGACTGACCATCTGGTCACCTCCCTGACTAAGGCCCTTCTCCCCTGATCGCTCAGTTTAGAGGGGCGGCCAACTCTAGGAAGAGTACTGGTGGTTCCGAACTTCTTCCTTTTTTCTGTACCCTTCCCCAGATTTGTGCCTCGAGACAATTCTGTCTCAGAGGTCTACAGACAATTCCTTTGACTTCATGCTTGGTTTGTGCCCTGACATGCACTGTCAACTGTGGGACCTTATACAGACAGGTGTGTGCCTTTCCAAATCATGTCCAATCAACTAAATTTACCACAGGTGGACCCCAATTAAGCTGTAGAAACATCTCAATGTTGATCAGTGGAAACAGGATGCACCTGAACTCAATTTTGAGCCTCATGGCAAAGGCTGTGAATACTTGTGTACGTGTGATTTCTTAGTTATTTATTTTTAATAAATTTGCAAAAATCTCCAAAAAACTTTTTTCACATGTCATTATGAGGTATTGTGAGTAGAATTTTATGGGAAAAAATGATTTTAATCCATAATTGAATAAGGCTGCAACACAACAAAATGTGGAAAAAGTGAAGCGCTGTGAATACAGGGATGGTTCCAATTTTCGCAATCCGGATCCATGTTACAGGTCTCGCAATTTAACAACACTCGCACATTATTTAGCCAACTATATGAGGCAACTTTTGTGAAAATATCTTAGGAGTGTTTTCATAGGAATCTGGTTGTTTTTCAAGATGAACTTTATGTTTTGCATCAATTTTGGTCGACAGGTGCATTTTTCAATGGAAAATTGTCTGAAACTTCTTCAGTTTTTCACATATATACTTATGTTTGGTATCAAAATATCCGTCATGTTGTTGTGTAGCCATTGAAAATCATCTGGTTTTTCAGAACAATCATTTATGGGTTTAAATATGGACTTTTCGAGGCCTTGCCCCACAAAAATCTTGAAATCACTAAATAGGTCACAGTTCACTTCCTGTATGCAAATTTCACATTTCAAACATATTTTCTGCACAGTCCCACAATTAGGGACATATAACCAGAAGATGGTTCAAATTGGGCTGTGGGCAAATTTGCCTGTACCCTGCAAAAGCTCCTTTGTCCTGATCAGTGTGGAAAGCATGCATGGCCCGCACACAGCCGAGACCTTAATGCTAACTGAAAGTGAGCCAGGCCTAATAACCCAACATAACTGCCCAGTCTCACCATCACTTTTCCGGCTGAAATGGAAGCAAATCCCCACAGCTAAATACATAGAACACAGATGTTCTAACATCTGGTAGATGTAGTGAGGCCTCCCCATTAGTGGACAGACTGGAAAGGGGGGAACCAACTCCATATTAATTCTGATGCTTTTCAAACGAGATATTGGAGAACCAGGTGTCCAACGTGTACAAGCTGTTTAGACCAGTGGTCATCATCGCTGTTCCTGGAAATCTACTGTCATCCAAGTTTTCACTCCAACCCATAAAAGCACATCCCGTTCCACAGATAGAAAACAGCATAGAGCCGATAATGAGATGAGTCAGGCGTGACAATTTGAGGTTTGAGTGAAAACTTACAGAAAGATAGGTCTCCAGGGACAGGGCTGGTGACCACTAGTCTAGCCAAATCAGTCAAACAGTGGCAGAGAAGAGTAGGCTCAAAGGTATGGTAGAGTTACCCAAGCAGGCCGTTCTCTCAGGGTTGGAGGTAAATCCTACCCGGCAATGACACTGGAAAGAGCCGGCGGTGTTGGCGCAGCGTCCGTCCTGGCACACTCCCGGTTTGGCACACTCGTCTACATCTGGACACAGCGTCATGCACACCGCTTAAAAAATATTTATCACTGGCAAGAGGCTACTCCTGGAGCTCTGTAAACTGGCTTTCTTGCAAATGGTAGGGTGCAAAAAGATGCAACCTTTTTTGTTTCCAGCACAGTTCAAAGTTAGAATGAGCCCTAATTCATTACTGTAACAAGGGCTGATGTTTATGCCAGAATGCCCTGTGGACAATTTTACCAGTTTAGACACAAAAAAAAGTCAGCGCTCATTATTTGTAGTAGAAATGGTAATAGTCCAGGTATGTATTTGAAGACCACAATGGAAAAATAATCAGTCACATTTTCAAGCTGTAGAGAAATGATGAATTAAAAATTCAAAACGATCTTAGAAACAAAGCACTGAAAAAATATGCAAAAAATATAAAATATATAAAATACTATAATTATATCTAATATTATTATACATTATTATAAATATTATAATAATACAACACCAATTCTGAAATAGTTGGGACGAAGTGTAAATTGTGAATAAAATCAAAATGCAATGACTTTCAGATCACATGAGCCAATATGTTATTTACAATAGAACATAGATAACATTTCAAATGGTGAAACTGAGACATTTTACATTTTTATCCACAAAATGAGCTTATTTCAAATTTTCTGGCTGCAACAGGTCTCAAAAAAGTTGGGACACAGGCAAAAAAGGGATGAAAAAGCGATTAATATATAAGAGAATCAGCTGAAAGAACATTTAGCAAGTAATTAAGTTAACTGGCATCAGGTGTGTAACATGATTGGCTATAAAAGGGATGTCTTAGAGAGGCTGAGTCTCTCAGAAGTAAAGAGGGCCAGAGGCTCTCCAACCTGTGAAGGTTTGCGTAAAAAAAATTGTGGAATACTTTAAAAACAATGTTCCTCAACGTCAAATTGCAAAGGCTTTGAAGGTCTCATCATCGACAGTGCAAAACATCATCAAAAGATTCAGAGAAACTGGAAAAATCTTTGTGCGTAAGGGACAAGGCCGAAGACCTTTCCTGGATGCCCGTGATCTTCGGGCCCTCAGACGCCACTGCATCACTCACTAGCATGATTCTGTCATTGACATTACTAAATGGGCCCAGGAATACTTCAAGAAACCACTGTCTGTAAACACAGTCCGCCGTGCCATCCACAGATGCCACCTAAAACTCTATCATGCAAAAAGGAAGCCATTGTGAGCATGATCCAGAAGTGTCACCGTGTTCTGTGGGCCAAGGCTCATTTAAAATGAACTGTAGCAAAGTGGCAAAGTGTCCTGTGGTCAGACAAGTCCAAATTTGACATTCTTGTTGGAAATCATAGGCGTTGTGTCCTCTGGGCTAAAGAGGAAAAAGACCACCCCTCCTGTTATCAGCGTTCAGTTCAAAAGCCAGCATCTCTGATGGTATGGGGATGCATTAGTGCATATGGTGTGGGACACTTGCACGTTTTAAAAAGCACCATGAATGCTGAAAAGTATATAAACGTTTTAGAGCAATATATGCTCCCCTCCAGACGACATCTATTCCAGGGAAGGCCTTGTGTATTTCAGCAGGACAATGCAAAACCACATACTGCAGCTATTACAACAGCATGGCTGTTACAACTGGCCCGCCTGCAGTCCTGATCTTTCACCGATTGAGAACATTTGGCACATAACAAAACGAAAAGTCCGTCAAAGGAGACCCAAAACTCTCCAGCAGCTGGAAGCCTGTATTAAACAAGAGTGGGATCAAATTCCAATGGCTAAACTCAAGAAACTTGTCTCCTCAATGCCCAGACGCCTCCACTCTGTGTTAAAAAGAAGAGGGGATGCTCCACCATGGTAAACAGGCCCCTGTCTCAACTTTTTTGAGACCCGTAGCAGCCATCAAATTTGAAATGAACTCATTTTGTAGATAAAATTGTACAATTTCTCATTTTCAATATTTGCTATGTTATCTCTGTTCTATTGTGAATAAAATACTGGCTGGTGTGATTTGAAAGTCATTAAGTTTTGATTTTATTCACAATTTACACTTTGTCCCAACTATTTCGGAATTGGGGTTGTATGTAATATATAAAATATACAAAAATGCTAAATTTGGGCTCTGATCGTTTTTCCTTTGTGGTCTTTATTTATAAGATTTCAAAGCCAATTTTAGGAATATTGTGGGAGCTTTTTGGGGAGCATTGTATTTCAGAGTGCGGCCTTTATTTAATCATTTTGTTTGATGCGGATTCTCCATTTGTCCTGCACCTGCATTAGAGTGGATGTGCATGTAAATTTTAGGAATATTCCCAGTGAAATTCTGAAAGGAAAGCAGGAGTTTTTCAGGCCCACCGAGATCTCCATCATGAGTAATGTCAGACTGGGGCCAGCAGCAGGCAGAGGCGGAGTCCTCACCTGCACAGAGGGTGCCGTTAGCAGCCGCCTGGTAGCCCTCAGAGCAGACACAGTGGTAGGACCCCTCAGTGTTCACACACACTCCTTTTGGCAGGCACAGGTCTCCCTCCAGACACTCATTGATATCTGCTTACACGGCGAGAAACATAGCTGATTGATGCTATTACGTCCGGGGACGTATGTTTGCTTAATTGTCATCTCACAGGTGATGCTGTTAATGAAGCTGCATACGATTGGACCTGACCGGAACCTCAACGTCATAAGAGTCCACAGAAGCCGTGTGACTGGCAGTCTTCCCTTCCTCGCCCCCAGAAACGTATCTGTTATAATCTCCGTTGTTGTAATCTTTGTTGTTGTTGCGCAGTTGTGTTGAGATCCTTCGAAGTATAAACGTATATTTGGTGAACTTGTTCCGAAACGATAATCTATATTTGAATTGGTTGCAGTTGCTGTGTACAGTCTGTACGTCGTGCAGCCTACTTGTAAAGAGCTGTCAGGAGTGGGTGCCATTTGTTTTGATTCCTTTTCTCCTGGGGCCTGTGCCATAAAGCTGGATTTGGGCTTATTGCGGTAACTTCAGGTTTAACCCTGGGTTTTCTGTACCAAGAAGGTGGCTCACTTCTTACCGAGGTATATCACCGCGGCGACTTAAGCTGAATGGCTAACCTGCTGCAGAGCAGGTTTAGTTCTAGATTCAGATCACAGTGTGCAAAAGCACCGCCTACTGACCAATCAGTTCTCTGAGTAAATTGAATCACCGTCCGTAGAGGTTTCAGCGGAGTTCGGTGCGCGGATAATAATAAATAATATCATAAATTTATTTCTATAGCACCTTTCAAGCAATACAGCACAAAGTGCTTCACAAACAGGTAAAAATACATGTACATAAAAGCAATAAAACAAAATGGGGGAAGTAGGGAATTAAACATCAAAATAGGAAAAATTAAGATTTTAGAAGGAGACTTACACGAAAACACACCCATACAATAAAAGAATTTAAACCGTAAAATCAGCAAAAGCAAGCCTAAAAAAAAAAAGAGTCTTTAAAAGAGATTTAAAAGACGATAAAGGCTCAGCATTTCTAATATTGTTTTGGAGGCTGTTCTAGAGTCTTGGAGCCTTAACCAAAAAGGCTTGATCATAAGTTTTTAACTTGTCTCTGGAACAGCCAATAATGCTTGCTTGGAAGATCTCAGCAGTCTTGTAGGTCAGTAAGGATTTAAAAGCTCACTTACATATTCTGGTGCCATGCCATGGAGTGCTTTGAAGGCAATTAACAAAATTTTAAAATCAATACCAATGAATCCCAATATGTATGATACAGGTTCTCATCTGAGGGTTTAACATGTGGCGAACTCAGCGGAGTCGCGCGCATATACAGCGCCCTCAATAATTATTGGCACCCCTGGTTAAGATGTGTTAAAAGCCTTAAAATAAATTCAATTTTTATTGCAGAAGCATACTCTCACACTGAAAATTGTAGAAAAATGTAACCTTCAACTCAAGTGAATTTTAAGGGGAAAAAAAAAATCCCTGACTAAGAAATAATTATTTTTCATAAAATCACCTGTTCCACAATTATTGGCACCCCTAACAATTCCTAGGAAATAAATGTAATTGAAGTATTTCTGTCATTTCTACAGTAGTTTACAAAGTTGATCAGAGTATCTAGGAACATTTAATTAGTAATTCATCACTTCCTGTTTCTCTGGGGTATAAATATGACGCGACACAGAGGCCATTTCTCTTATCCACTCTTCAACATGGGAAAGACAAAGGAACACACCATTCAAGTAAGGCAGATGTGTGTCGACCTTCACAACGTCAGGCAATGGCTACAAGAAAATAGCCACTCGCCTGCACCTGCCCATATCTCCTGTCAGAGGAATCATTAAGAAGTTTAAAACAACTGGAACAGTGGTAAACAAGCCTGGACGAGGATGCAAGGTTATTTTGCCACCACGCACAGTGAGGAGGATGGTAAGAGAAATAAAAGGTTCTCCAAAGCTCACTGTTAAAGAATTGCAACAAATGGTAGCATCTTGGGGTCACAAAGTCTCCAAAACAACTATCAGGCGCTATTTACATGCCAACAAGCTGTTTGGGAGGCATGCACGGAAAAAACCTTCTCTCACTCACAATCATAAACGCAAATGTCTGGAGTTCGCTAAGCGGTTCTGGGACTTCAACTGTGACCGTGTGCTTTGGTCAGATGAGACCAAGATAGAGCTTTTTGGCAACAAACACTCTAAGTGGGTCTGGCGGAACACAAAAGATGAGTATGCAAAAAAGCACCTCATGCCCACTATGAAGTATGGGGGAGGATCGGTGATGCTGTGGGCCTGTTTCTCTTCCAGAGGCCCTGGAAACCTTGTTAGGATGCATGGCACCATGAACGCTCTGAAATACCAGGACATTTTAAATCAAAATCTGGTGGCCTCTGCCCGAAAGCTGAAGATGGGTCGTGACTGGGTCTTTCAGCAAGATAATGACCCTAAACGTGGCCAAATCTACACAGAAATGGTTCACCAGACACAGAATCAAGCTCCTCCCATGGCCATCTCAGTCCCCAGACCTCAACCCCATTGAAAACCTGTGGAGTGAGCTGAAGAGGAGAGTGCAGAGGAGAGGACCCAGGTCGCTGGATGATTTAGAGAGATTGTGCAAAGAGGAATGGTCAAAGATCCCTCTTTCTGTATTCTCCCATCTTGTGAAACATTATAGGAGAAGATTAGGTGCTGTTTTGTTGGCAAAAGGGGGTTGCACAAAGTATTAACATCAGGGGTGCTAATAATTGTGGCACACATGATTTGATGTAAAAGAATTATTTCCTAATGTGGGATTTTTTTCCCACTGAATAAATGCACTTGAATTAAAGGTTGGATTTTCCTCTTTTTTCATTGTGGTCCTATATTATTTAGAAAAAAACTGAATTTATTAGAAGCTAAAGAACACATCTTAACCAGGGGTGCCAATAATTATGGAGGGCAGTGAAGTTTCACATCTTGAGTGTATCACAATGCTGTATTTTTCCACGGGAAAAGCACTAAAGCCTTGTACTTCTTGCACTTATGAAAGTAAGCCTACCGACCGCTTTCAATGATGTTTTTGTAGTAATTCATTATTTGTTCTCTGGCTCTTTTGACACTGCCGGGGTTGCAGCTGGGAAAAAAAAAAAAAATCCATACACGCCATAAGAATACATCCTCGCATCACGTCAATTTAATGAAAAACGCAACTGTAATTTTACTGATGGGACAGTGACATTATAGACGATAAGACACACACATCCCTATTCCCAATAGGCTTCGTGCTGGATCAGACATATCCTGTAAAGCAGAAAAGGTGAGAGATGCGCTCACTAGCCGACATAGCACCTGTTGTCATGATTTACTACAGCAGAAGTAAAATTAAATCATCACTATTGCAGCAACAGCCCACATACAATCATGAATACGGGAGTTATTTGCAGTGATATTATCTTTAACTCGCATTTACACGGTCGGTGATTTTTTTGCCAACTGTCCTTTCTGTATTTGGCAGCTGCAACGGTGTTAATTTTTGCCAGGATGATGTGCTCATTCTCTTCTTTTTTTTTATATTGTTTTGCACCTGTCCGTCACCTGTCCGTCTGTCTGTCTGTTTGTCTGCAGCGGGGAAAAAACTTTAACCTGCAATACTTTAACCTGCCGCCGGGGGCATCAGTGTTCCACGAACACAGCTTGTTATTAAGAGCTCTTGCTCCGCATTTGAAAATCACGCAGCTTTGCTTCCAGTCAGTTTGTCCATGTTTGCAATTGGTCATTTGCTTCAAAGACCGCCCCTTTTGTGTGAACGCGCACATACCTAGATTGGAAAACCCTGGGTTCAGTTACCGAGTTGATAACTGGCTTTGTGGTACCGCTTATCAGGAATGCGGAAGTCTGGTTAAGTGCAGCCAGATAACTAAGAGAAACCCCGGGTATTTTAATCCAGCTTTATGGTACAGGCCCCTGGTTATGTTAGGAAGTTAGGTAAGTTGATTTGTCCTTTTTGTTTTTTGGTTAGGAAAATTAGTTCGTTTTGTTTTCAGATTCTTTTGTTTGTTGTTTTGGCGTTGCCCACTCTGGAGCCTGTAGCTCTCCGGGGTCGACGTGTGTAAGCATTATGATAAACTCTGTTTATCTTTTTTGCACTGATGGTGTGTTTGCGTGTTCTGGGGACGGAAAAGGGGACGCTCACTTAAAGCTGTTCCAACTTTACCCTAGACGGGGGCCGTAACAATGCTCTGAGATACAGTACTAACAGTGTATGAGTAGGCCACGAGATCAGGACAGCCATAATTATTTACTCATAAATGAATTAAACTGGTGAAGAGCACCGATAGGATATTCACTGTCAGGCTAAAACAAAGTTTTTGTTTGGCTTTAAATAACAATTCTTCAAAGCCTATGATTTAATCATATTTGCAGTTATTTAATATGTTTTCGCAAAAAAAAAAAAAAAAAAAAACAATTATTTTAACCCTATTTTAACCCTGTCTGATTCAGTGGGTAGCTTCTTATTTCTTAAACAGCCATGTTTGTATGATGTGTCCCTTGGTCCAGGAAAAGATGCAACTGTGTTTCAAAGGGGAAAAATTATTGGCTTGCATCAAAAAAGAAAAAAACAACCGAGGATATTGCTGAAATCACTGGAATTGGGTCAAGAACTGTCCAAAGCATCATTAAAACAATTAATAAAACATGGAAGGATAGTGGTGAACCTTAAACATTGCTGAAGAAATGAGTTGGAAAGAAATCGTGAATGATCCAGATCAGAGGTTACTAAAATGCTTGGTGAAGTCTCATTGCAAAAAATTGATAGGAGAACTCACGGAATGGTTTGATTGTGAAAGCAAGAGCTTTCTACACGCATGATGCCACAGGATTGGGACGAAACAGCTGTGTGGCCACAAGAATGCCACTAGTCACTGAGTCTAACTAGGAAAAAAAACTTCAATTTACTTATTTAAGAGTTGGACTGAGGAGCAATAGGAAAAGGTGATGTGGGTGAATGAGTCTTGATTTACCCCATTCCAGAGTGATGGGCACGTCAGGGTAAGAAAGGAAGCCCATGAAGCGATGCACCAGTCATGCATAGTGCCCACTATATAACCCCCGGGAGGCAGTGTTATGACCTGAGGTTGTTATGATTGGTCAGGTCAAGGCTCAGGATTATTATGCAGCAATAAAATGAAGTCAGCAGACTACCTGACCAGGTTATGCCATCAATGGATTTTTTACTCCCTGAGGGAACAGGCATATGCCAGGATGACAAAGCCAAGACTCATCGTGCTCAAATTGTAAAAGAATAATTTAACGAGCATAAGGAATCATTTTCATATGATAACTGGCCATCTCAGAATCTGGACCTAAACCAATTGAGAGTCTTTGGCAGGTGCTGGAGAAGGCTTTATGGAGTGGTTTGACTGTCCCATCGTCAGTACAAGTTCTCTGCCAAAAATTACTGCAACTCTGGAAAGAAATAAATGTTTTAACATTGCATTCGGTTATTTCCAATTCCCAGCCTACATGACGGACTGAGGATTTCTGGTAGATAGAGCTGGCTGAGTAAGTGCAAGGTAGGCTGGACAAAAATGCTCATTTCTTCTCATCGGAAAGGAATTGAACTAAAACATTTTGTCAGTAGGTCGATGATGGTCCAGAGAACATAAAGTAGGGTTAAAATCGAAATCTCTATCTCAAAAAAAAAAAAAAATATCAGTTGTGGCCAGTGTTGGGAGTAACGCATTACAAAGTAACGAATTACTGTAATCAGATTACATTTATCAGTAATGCAGTAATGTAACGCATTACTTTGATAACTTGAGTAGTCGCATTACTATTACTAACAAATCATCTAGTTACTAGTTACTTTAATTTCTTCAACTATCGTCAGGACAGGAGGCCAGAAGAAGTTCTTCTTTCTTCTTCTTCTTCTTCTTCCTTTTGAGTATATAGCGGATTGAGATCGAGGACAGAAAAATAAATCAAACATCCTTTTTCATGCGTGTTTGTGCCAGTACTGTAGCCTTGTACTTGACTTACTTTTCTGTGAAGTGCTGTTTGGGCTGATTTTTACAACTTTGCTGTTGGCTTTGTTGAGTTAAAGAGCATGAAAGAGAGATCTTGTGTGTGTCCTCCTTTCCAGAATAAAGATTTGTGCTAATCTGGGCATATGCCAGGTTTTAACATGATATGGCTAATTAAGTAAGTTATGGTGAATTTCAGATGATGGTGCTGAGTAATCCTAAAGTAATGTAACTAGTAGCGTAACTATTTACTTTCAGCAGTGAGTAATTAAGTAAAGTAAGGGATTACTTTTTTAAAAAGTAACTAGTAATGTGTAATGCATTACTTTTTTAGAGTAACTACCTCAACACTGGTTGTGGCATAACTGACAGTCTAGTTACTGAATGTTCCCTGGACCTTAATCTCCCTTTTGACAAAATATTTTTGGCCTATTATTTATTTTAGGTCTAATATTATGGTCTAGGGAACATAACGAGACTGTCATTCATGCCACAACTGCTATATGTTTTTTCTGAGAGATTTCGATTTTAATCCTAATTTACGTTCCCTGGACCATCATCTACCCACTGACAAAATGTTTTAGTTCAATTCCTTTCCGATGAGAAGAAATGAGCGTTTTTGTCCAGCCTACCCTGCACTTACTCAGCCAGCTCCGTCTACCGGAAGTCGTCAGTCCGTCATCTAGGCTGGGAATTGGAAATAACCGAATACGGCTGTTGAAACAAGGCCACAACAAATGCTCACCGTAATCAAAGCTAAAGGCAGTCCAATAAAATATCAGTGTTTGCAACTTTGATTTTGGCCACGCAGTGTATAAAGCAGCAGTCAGTCTATAATTTATAGAAGGTTCTCAACAGTTCTTATGGAACAAATAAACTTTCTGTGACCCATCCGATAAAATACAGCAAAATGAGTACATGTGGAATTCCATCTTTTTTAATGAGTCTAACAGCATGCGCACTTTATCAAGGGCAGTGCATGCATCAGGCATGGTGAATAATGTGACACATACTTATGTCAGCTGGGAGTGCAGAACACTCACTAAGTCTACCTAGACCCCCTCAGCCTATCCTGGCAGTGATTGTGGCATTGATGTGATGGTTTTGTTTGAGAGCGGAGGGGTGCAGTGGAGATGGATCTGACCTCTGCATTGCCGGCCGGGGCCCGAGGCCCTGAATCCTGGGTGGCACTCGCAGCGGTACGAGCCGTCCGTGTTCACGCAGCGGCTCTCTTTGCCGCAGGTACGCGGGTTCAGGCACTCATCCACATCTGCGCAAAAAGACAGCACTTCCGTTAACTGTGCAAACGGGAGCTGGAACTGAGCAAACTGAGGCAGAGAGTTTCACAAACGCTGTCATCTTTTTTCAGGATCTGAAGAGAAAGGAACAGGAAGAACTTGGGAGAGAAGACGGAAAAAGCAAAGATCAAGGATTCACGTGCTTAGCAATGACCAAACCTTAGTAATTCGTACCAGCGGTGATGAATGTGAAACAAAGCAATTTTGTTATTAAGTAGCGCACACAGCAATCATATTGTTTTACAATGTTGAGCTCACCTCTTTTTGCCTGTTCCACACTACTAACAGACAGCCTGTCGTGCATATTCCCGCGAAAGCGAAAGACAATTTTCTCATGTGAAAGATACGAAGACCACAAAGGGAAAACGATCAGAGACCAAATTTTCCATTTTTGATTATTTTATATATTATATATTATTATAACATTTTATATATTTTATATTTTTTGCATAGTTTTCAGTGCTTTGTTTCTAAGATCGTTTTGAATTTTTAATTCATCCTTTCTCCACAACGTGAAAATAAGACTGATTATTTTTCCATTGTGGTCTTCATATCTAAACAGCACACTGTGTAGCTTCCACATACTCTAAATGCTACACCAAACATCAAAAAAAGCTCTCCGTACCCCCTCTGAATGACATAAATGTACATTTGCCTCTACCACAGGGAAAGCGTGCTCAGACAATGAATCTTCAGCACATCTGTAAAATCTGGCAGCCACAATCAGGTAAGAGTGAGTGTTTTGAATCTGAAGGCCATCCCTTTGAAGTTTGTGCTCCCTGCCATTGCGCGTGATACTTCAGCAGAATGGGGTCCTGTCCCCCCCCCAACCCCCACCTTGCCAGCATGAATTTGCCTAGTTTTGATGTCCTCTTTGCACCAGTTCGCTCTACCATAGCAGACCCTTTTCGCTAATCAAACCCACATTCTGTCCTCTGCCTTCAGCTGCCTGGGATGTATGAAGTATTTTCCCAAGCATAAATGTTTCCCCTGCAGAGCTACCTCTCAGAGAGAGAGAAGAATTCTCCCCTAATTTAAACAAGTTAATCCCAAACTTTCAGGATCTCTCAAGACCAACTATTTCCAGCCATTTTTAGTGAAGATAGTCGAACAGAACAGCTGGAAAGAGAGTTTGTTACTGCATGTTGCAACTTCAGACAAATGGCTTATGTATTCAACCTGTTTACTATACAACATTCTGTATAATACAGTCTTACCCGCTACCTAAATTCATTAGCTTTAACTCTTTGTTTATTGTAATATTGTGTTCTGTCACTGTTTCAACTATTTTGTCAGAATATTTGCTTTGGCAACATGTTTTCATTCAATGACATGCCGATAAAGCATCACTGAATTGAACTGAATAGAATGAGAGAGAGAGAGAGAGAGAGAGAGAGAGAGAGACTTTGCCCCAATACCCACATTTGCAGTCTGCAGTCTTGAGTGCGCGTTCACGTGCCACTAAGTGTAGAGGACTGCACCATTTCAGACTGCCCCCTGAAGCACTTAATCCACACTTTATGAGTCCTTATCCAGATACCGCTTTGGAGCAGTAATAAGGGCTCTGTGTATCCCGCTATACATCTGGGTTTTGTATGCAAACAGGAAGGAATGGTAAGCCGGACGACAGTCAAGGAATTGTTCTAATGTAAATGAAGTTATACGAGGTTACTGAAGCTTCTGTTATTATGCAGTATTCTCAGTGTAAATTAAGCAACTGAGATCTAATTGATTGCCTCATGACCTAATTACCTTTGTCACCTGAACTGAACTTTCTGTAAATTCCAAAATGTAATTGCTAAATAATTCTGAACTTGAATTTCTAAATGTATTGCCTCACTGGAATAATTTTCCAGAGTCTCTGTGACACAAATACTGAGTTATAAAGCCTAAATAGGCTCATGCATAGCAGGAAAAATGGGCATTATTTGTATTCTGTGCAAAGGTGTTAAAAATGTGTATCCTCTTTATGTCATTCTTGGATTATAATCTCTTAAAACTGCTGCCTCAACTGGAAACATTTTCCCTTTGTCAAGTGCGTGGAGACGCAAGATGACAAAACCACAGCAGAAAGACAATATACTGAGAAAATGTGTCCGATGTTTGGAGCAAAATGGCTGATAGTAGAGATGACAAGGACTCCACCAGCAGTAACATGGCGGTAAGGCATAGAGATTCATGTAGCTGACTGTACAGGCCAGGACAAAATACTTTTAAGAAGGTCTCACAAAGAGTAAAGGGTTGAGCCGTCCTCAAGTCACATCACAGTAAAATACACTATGGAGAAAGAGGCTGGGTATTTTTACTGTATTTTAAGGGCAGACTGTCAGTCCGTTGTCAGTCAGCAGTATGTATGGTAGACAGTTCTTAATATGGAGGATAAACTAGTTTGGAGGTCATTTCAGACATGGCCAAACAAATACTCCAGCACTCACAATGACATTGACAAAGCCATCCTGGCGCTGAGAAATAAGAAAATAACCATCACAGATATGCTGGCAACGTTATGTTTGCAAAAATTAACTGTTTGAGCAAGTGATCAATCAAGTGGTCCATCCGACAAACGAAAGCAGGGGTATGGTTTTTTGAGCATTTCTGAGCGAACATTACTTTCAGTCGCTGACTGGTGAAAGAGTCCACACACAATGCTCTCAAGGTGCTGACCGTCTGTTGATTTAGAGGAACCCACCAAAGCCTACAGACAATGCAGCCCCCCCAGGGCACTCCAGAAGCTAAGAGTGCATTGATTTCAACTGCCCATTTTACACTGGAATTATTATAACCCCAGAAAGCTGGCGGTAATTTTATGCTTATAGTCCACTATGATACTGGGGGTGTGGATACTAAGCTAAAAGAGGTCTACTTGCAAGTTGCAATGCTAGGATGGGGTGGGAGAATACGATCGCGCAAACTTCCCAAGACTGGAGACAGGATGTAAACTTTGTTTACAAACAGCGGCCTCAATATATATATATATATATATTATAGAGACACTCAAAATTCCAAAATGTGAGAAATACTGTGCAATATCAATGTTCCAGTGGAACCAACCAAAATCCTTTACTGATTTACTTAAAAATCTATTTCCTCCAAATCAGGGTTTCACAGTTCATGGCACCCTTAACAATTATTGTAAATAACATCTACCAAAATTAAACCAGGTATTAAATTCCACCTATTTAAGTTTTAGCCAAGTGTTAAGGAACTATTTTGAGCCATTACATCACTTCCTGTTTCACTACTAGGATATAAAAATGAGGTAACATACATGCAATGTCCTTTTGTCATCCAACGCCATGAAGGAAACAAGACAACCATCAGTTCAAAAGAGGCAGATGGTCATAGACCTTCCTAAATCTGGTAATGGCCACAAGAAGATTCACAAATGATTAAATATGCCACGGAGCACTGTCACGGCAATTATGAAAAAATTCTAAAGATATGGAACTGTTGAAAAGCCAGGATACTGAGAAAGATGGTGAAAGAAGCAATAAAATCTCCAAGAATCACTGTGAAGGAATCGCAGGCCTTGGGGGCATCTTGGAGTCACCAGGTTAAAAAAAAAACCACCATCAAGGGCCATGTCCACAACCACAGGCTCTTTAGAAGGGTTGCTATAAGAAAGCCTTTTCTAACCAGAAGAAACAGAAGCAAGCACTTGGAGTTTGCCAGCCATGATTTAAATTATGAAATAGGGTTCTTTGGTCACATGAGACCAAAATTACACGTCTTGGTCAGATACAGCATCAGCATGATTCGCGTCGAAACAGAGATGCATACAAGGAACAACACCTCATACCCACGGTGAACTATGATGGTGGGTCAATCATGTTTTGGGGCTGTTTCAATTCAAGAGGTCCAGGGCACTGTTAAAGCTTAATGGCAATGAATTCCACCAATTATCAGGATATTTTGGCGGACAATCTGGTTGCCTCCGCCAGAAAGCTAGGACTTGGCTGTATGTGGACTTTCCAACAAGATAATGACCCAAAGCATACCTCAAGATCCACACAGAAATGGTTCTGTGACGACAAAATCAACATTCTGCAATGGCCACCTCAGTCACTTGAAAATCCAGTTGAGTTGGAGAGGAAAGTTGATAAACGCAAACCCAAGAATGCAAAGGATCTTTAAAGGATCTGCTTGGAGGAGAAGTCCAAAATCACCCTCAGATGTGTGCCGTAACCTTGTCAAAAATTACAGGAAAAGACTCCATGCTGTTACCCTTGCCAGAGGTGGTTGCACTAAGTACTAAATGACGGGTGCCTATAATTATGAAACCCTGATTTTGCTGAAATTTATTTTGCATTAAATGACTGTTATGATTTTGGTTGGTTCCATCAAAATTACCTTGGACATTACCTTGTTTTATTAGTGTTGCAGTAAGGTCTTCCTTAGCAATACCAACATTGGTGTTTTCTTGCCACCAAGTTTTCTTCTTTTGTCTGCCACTTAACATTATGCCATATTTCTTTCATAGCCTCCACTGTTTGTTTTATTTTACCAAAGTAACAAATTTTGCAAGTAATATTACTCCAAATTAGTGTCCTCTCTATTGGCATAGTACTCCTACAAGAAAATGCAGCAATGCATTGTTTACTAAATATTGGATATACTTCCCGATATGCAAATAAAATAGTTTTGCATGCCTTTCCCTTGCTATGTTGCTCTGAATCTATTTCAAAACCTTTTAATCTGTATAAGTAGGCAAACCATGTCAGTTTTCATCCCTACAAGAGCATCTCATCATGCAAAAAGGTGAATGGCGAGATGACTGTAAATAAAAAAAATACAGCAAAATCGGTAATTGTAAAAGCGCGTCAGTTCTTATGAGTCAGTGCCTGTGAAAACCAAACAGCCACAATACAGTGATTGTTCTTGCACTGCAACTTTTCCTCAGTAAATCTGGCCCAGAATGCACGAAAGTTTGCACACATATTTCCAGTGAAACAACAGAGTACAAGCCAACATATTTAGCTCAGAAAAATGCTACATGCATCTGTGGAATTTGGAAGCAGATGTGCATTTATGTACATTTTTTTAGTTTGGAGCCTTTCAGGTCCATCTGTCTTGACTTCAGGGAAGAAAGCGCTGTGGTCAGCCCACATGTGCAGCCCATTCCAAATCCCAGCTTTGGGTGTCTTTAAACTTCACCGGTGGGCAGAGGAGCTGAGATGTTCTTCCCGCAGTGGAGCTGGCCTTGCCCACATTTCCTGCTCTATTAAAGAGTTCTTATATTGGTCAGTTGAAACCATAAACAGAAACATTGGCTCTCATTCACCTGTTAAAAGGCCCTCTGCTACATGGCATGTCCAAAAAATATTGCAGTATTTCACCTCTCAGAGCTCCCTACTGCATTTATGTGTAATATTCCATTCCACACAGATAAGTATTCATAAGTATTACATAGGCATGACCTGTATTGAAGTATTTTTACCCGAGGTTACTCAGTGCATGCTCCGTGATTCTTAATAAAGCAGACAGATGATGTTTCAGTCATATCTGACTCATACATGCTTGCACAGCTAATATTTTTCGTATAACCCATTTATACTACATGATATCTGCAGTGTGATGGCCACACCCAAGGCTACACAACTGCAGTAAAGTAGATAACCTTTGGAACTGTACTTTATGTTTATAGATTTGCATTTCATTTTGTCCTAGTTTTGTTTACATTACTTTGTACACATTACACATTGCATAAAAGACATGAAACAAGTCTCCTTGCATAATTACACTTTATCATTTGACAGTACATTAGTTCTGTTTGTAGTGCGCACATTTATTTGCCTTTTGTACAGTCTACATTTTGTTTAAATTGTATTATCCTCAGTTTGGTTTTTACCCCTCGGCCGACTCTGGCCGGAGGGGTATTGTCGTCACCTGCGCGTCTGTCTGTCGTCCATCATCTGTCGTCCATCGTCCGTCGTCCGTCGTCTGTCGTCCGTCCATTATTTTGTCCGGGTCAGCACTTGGCAACTAATTATCGCAGCTTCACCAAATTTGGTATGGTATCTCAATATGACCCATAGATGTGCAATGTCAGGTTTCTTGCTGGATTTGACCTTTGACCTTAGCGCTGTGACCTTGTCCCTGGAAATCTTATCCGGGTGACATTGTCCAGGCCAGTACTCAGCATCTACTGATTGCAGCTTCACCAAATTTGGTATGATAACTCATTATGACCCATAAATGTGCAACGTCAGGTTTTTTGCCGGATTTGACCTTTGACCTTAGCGCTGTGACCATGACCCTGGAAATATTGTCCGGGTCAGTACTCGGCAATTAATTCTCATAGCTTCACCAAATTTGGTATGGTAACTCACTATGACCCATGGATGTGCAAGGTCAGATTTTTTGCTGGATTTGACCTTTGACCTTAGCTCTGTGACCTTGACCCTGGAAATCTTTCCGGGTCAGTATTCAGCAACTAATGATCACAGCTTCACCAAATTTGGTATGGTAACTCACTGTGGATGTAACACATGGATGTTTTGCAACGTTCACGACCTTTTGCTGGATTTTCAGGCTTTGACCTTTGTACTCAGACCTTCAGGCAGGAAATCTTGAACATAGGTCAGTACTCAGCATCTACTTAGATCGTGACCTTCAGGCAAAAATTTGGTATGGTAACTCACTGTGACACATCAAATGTGCAATGGTAACTCACTGTGTTTTGTGCTGGATTTTTGCTTTTTCACCTTTCACCTTAGCGCTGTGACTTGAGGCAGGAAATCTTGTCCGGGCCGAGGGGTATTCAGCAAATCGTTATGTTTTAAATTACCAGCACCAGGCTTCTGCTGTTTGCTGCCACTGCTGGAGAACATCTTGGCTTGGGGACATCTAGGCTTGAATTAAAAGATGCCACCCAGGACACAGAGCCAGTAAATACAGGAGGTGGCCCAGTGGACTGAACCATTACCTGCCATGCCAAGGGTTGATTCTTTATTTAAATTGCATAAAGTTAGGTACTTAATCTTTTGAAGTATTCCTTCTGTTTATTTCTTTGTTTAGTCTCAAGTGGTTGTCAGATTTTGTGTGTTACACTCTATTGTTTCTGTCTGGTCTGATCAGCCAGTATAAATGTTCATGTTCCCCATTGTGTTCACTTTGTCCGGTCAGTTTGTTTATTTCGTTTGAAGGTTATGTTAAGCTCTGTTCAGTTGACGTCTTTTATGGGCCCAGAACTTTTTTTTGTAAATTTGTTCATGTTTTTCTTCTGTTTGGGGGAATAAAACCCTTCCTTTTCAAGATCCACCTGTGTCTCCTCTTGCCTGTGTGGTCCCTTACATGCAGACATACAAATGGCTTTCTTCCAGACTGAGCAATAATTCAAACTTATAACTCTTCAGGGTTATAGTAATGCAGAAAATGTGACAACACCCAACCTATTTTGGAATTGGGGTTGTACATTACTCTTCAGATTATAAAGCTAGCCATCTACCTACCTAGCTGATGCTAGTTAAGGGAAATCTTTGTGATCATTGTTTACTTAAGCAATGTGATTTGGTTTATGCCCTAACTTCATAAGCTAGCTAGCGAGCTGACAGCAATTGCTTTTGAGCTAGCCATGTAGCAAACTAGCAAGATGTCCCAAAAATCTTAAAGTACAATTGGGACTTACGAAAGTGCAGCGGAACGTATCAAAAAAGTTAATGCCAATTACAGCAGGTTAAGTTTGCAAATGAGGAACATCAATTTCAGCCGGAGTTATCAAAACTTCTCCCATTGCTATGAGGTTTGGGAATCGCAAGTTGGCCACCGGCCTCTCCCGAAATATACACAATGAATGCCCATGATACAGGCCATGAATGGTCCAAAAAACAGCCAGCAGGCAGCTGCTGCTATTCCCAGTATTAGCGGCAGTGTTCAATCACGTGCTCAGATGGCTATGTCATATGCTACAGAAAGGTATAGATAAGACAGCTTAACTGCAGGTTACAAGTGGTTTACAGAAATTTCACTGGGAAACAGAAGTGTTCTGTATTAAATGAAGATTGTTCAGGGTAACATTGATGCCTTTTAGAAATAATTTGTTTTGCTTTGTGAAATGCTTTATTTCAGAGTGAAGTTGTTTTCTCTTGTAATTTGTAATTTGTCATTAGGAAAAAATAAAAAAAGCCGTATTATCATTTAAAATCTGATTTACTTGTTTATAATTTTTGGTAATCATTTTTCAGATGTGCCACACAATTGCTAATCAATGATATAATGATTAGCAAAAAAAGCTAATCAATTTTTTTCCCCTTAATCTAATCACTGGGCACAATGTCCAAAGTAATCCTAATAGATGTCCCAATACAATGTTGGAATGGTCCCAGAAGACATATCCAAATAAGTAAAAGAATTTCCAAGAGGTCCAAGAATTTCTGTCCATTGATGCAATTGAGAGGGAAAACTGTACAGCCGTCAATGTAGAATAAGAAACACAGGCTTGACTGAATCCAAGATTTGCTGAGTATATGTTGTATTGTGTCCAAGAACTGCTAAATCTAAGATTGTCCACCTCATAAGTCCACAAGTATTTATATACCAAAAAGAACTTTCCAGAAGTTTCTAAAAAGTCTACTAGACATCTGTGCTTTGCTTGAGAACTTTCCATACATACGTAATCACTTCTAGTCTTGTGTCCATATAGTCCAGTTGTACCTAGAACTTTCCAGAATAGTTGAGAAACATACAGAACCTTCCAGACTGTTCCACAAAACTTACACCAGACGATTCTACATCCATGTACATACATATAACAATATTAATTTTCACACACTGACTGACTATGAGTGAAAATCATTTGGCAGAGTAACCCCACGGAGACCTGTGAGCCAATAAAGCAGTATGTGGACATATTTTCCAGTGATAATGCCACTCTGAATCGTCTTTCTTGCCTTCGTTCATTGACGATAAAAAACAGTGCCATCTTGTTTTAATGACGTTTGTTGTGACAAACTGCTAAAAGTGAAGAATTACTTAGGGCTAAAGAAAGAAATCTTCGAGGCTACAGCCTCGAAAGCCCTGGCCAGGCGACGCCACTGTTTGTCATTGAATTTGAATTCATCATAAAACAGTTACACTCTCCACTGTGACTACTGCTAGTAATTTTCTCCTTGTCAGTGACAGATTACGTACGTCAATTACGATAGTGACAAGTGCCAGCGAGAACCCTGAGACCACATATTCTGGGTACTGAAGAGGAGAAGAGGGCTCCTCACCTGTGCATTTCCTGTTCTTCATGGTGTAGCCCACTCTGCAGGGGATGCAGATGTACGACCCCTCTGAGTTCACACACTCCTGCCCAGGGCACTGCACGGGGTCTTGGCACTCATCAACATCTGAAACAGGAGAGGCGTCAGTCATACATGATCAAAACCCCACTCCTTAGCTTTCTGTTAAAGTGAAGCCTCCCTCCTGAAGGCATGTTACAGGGGAATGGCCTTGCCTATACAGGAGTTAATCCATACCAACGGGGAATAGTCTTAACTATGCAGTTGTTAAACCATACCATAGGGGAATAGTCTTAACTGTGCAGGTGTTAAAGCATACCACAGGGGAATAGTCTTAACTTTGCAGGTGTTAAAGCATACCACAGGGGAATAGTCTTAACTGTGCAGGGGTTAAAGCATACCACAGGGGAATGGTCTTACCTATGCAGGAGTTATTCTCGAGCTTGAATCCGCTGAGGCAGTCACAGCTGTAGCTGCCAAGACTGTTCTGGCAGCGCCCATTCACACATGGCTGAGGAACCTGCTGGCACTCATCCACATCTGCAGTGAAATGAACGGAATGAGCAGTCCGGCTTCGCTAATTTTACAGAAACCTGCTTTTTGGTCTCTTGCTTTTAAACTGACCATTAAGTTAAAGTTTTCAGATAAAAGTATATGAACGGGAAGTCTCATAAATCCGACTGTAAAAATATGCTCAAGGACAACAAAGATAAAACAGTATTCAAACAAAAAACTATGTACATGTGGCTCAAAAGGAGCCACATTGTCACTTTGATGCAAGGTCATTTCAACCAGGCAGCTGCAACTGTGACCAAGTGACATTCACTTCAATTGCACCTCTAATTATCATCTCAGTAAATGAGCATGAGGCTAGTTGTTTGAAATGTGAACAGCCGCATAACTTCAGCAAGAACTATGATTTCAAATATGATTAAAGGACCAGCACAAATTACTCCAGTAGCAAGCAGTACAGTAATTTTGATGCAAGTATTACAATAAAATATCATTTAAAACCTCAAGTAAATAAAAATGGACATAATATGATAGTATGCTTCTGTGTGCAATGCATATTGAGCTTCAAAAAAAGTTAATTTTGACAATATTGGATCAACTAGACAGTCCGGTCAGACACGACCGCATGGGTGTACCCCCCGAAAGCCTGCTTTTCCCCTTTTTTGCGCATTATTCCGCCAATACTGTCAATATGGCAACCAAATCTATAGGTCTCATAATAAAGTATAACACATATACATACCAAACATGACAGTAATCAGTCAAAAACTACAGCCTGTACAGCGTCCACAAGGAAGTGTGCACGTTCTGCACAAATTTGCGCATTATTTGGCCAATATTGTCGCCATGGCAACCAAAATCGATAGGTGTCATAAGTGAAGTGTAATACATGACCATAGCAAATATTAAAGTAACCGGTCAAGAATTACAGCTGTACTGCGTCCACTATGAAATCTCAATGTTTAACCACTAATTTGCGTATTCTTTGGCCAATCCTGTTGCCATGGCAACCAAAATCAATAGGTGTCATAAGTGAAGTGTAACACATGTCTATACCAAATATGAAAGTAATCAGTGAAAAATTGCAGCCTGTACTGCGTCCACAAGGAGATCTCTGTTTTGTCACTAATTTGCATATTATCCAGCCTATACTGCCGCCATGGCAACCAAAATCGATAGGGGTCATAAGTATAACACATGTCCATACCAAATATGAAAGTAATCGGTCGAAAAGTACAGCCTGTATAGCGTCCACAAGGAAGTGTGTACATTTAGCATAAATTTGTGCATTATTCAGCCAATACTGTCGCCATGGCAACCAAAATTGATAAGTGTCATAAGTGAAGTGTAACACATTTCCATACCAAATATAAAATTAATCGGTGAAAAATTGCAGCCTGCACTGCGTCCACAATGAAATCTGTTTTGCCACTAATTTGCCTATTATTTGGCCAATACTGTCGCCATGGCGACCAAAATTGATAGGTGTCATAAGTGAAGCATTATACATGTCCATATCAAATATGAAAGTAATCCGTCAAAAATAACAGCCTGCAGAGCGTCCACAAGAAAGTGTCTGCAGACGCGGACGCAGCGGTGGCGACAGAGACGACACACGTGAATCCATAGTAGCCGTCCGACTTCGTCCGGAGGCTATAATAATTCAACTAATAAAAAAACAAACTTACCTTGGCATTTCCTGTTTTGTAGCCTAAAGCCAAGTTTGCAGGCGACGCAGCTGAAGGAGCCCTCGGAGTTGATACACTCTTGGCCAGGACATTGGCGGGGATTTTCACATTCATTCACATCTAGAAAACCAAGATGCAAGGACTCAGCATGCAGTACATGTTCAAAATATTGAAAAAATCATGACATAACATCACTCAGTTCCACTCCAGATGATTCTGAGCTTCCAACTGAGCCCAAACCTAAATCCAGTGAGAATCACTGGGATCGACTGGACAGTTGACTTTGAGCCAGGTCTAATCACCCAATCTCACAATTGGCTTTTTTTTGCTGTAATGATAAGCAATTCCAGGCTGCAGTATTTTCACAATGAGTTGAAGGCCTTTGTTGAAGAGTAGAGCGGCTAATAGGGCACCTCAAGTTAGATAAGTGGTTCCAGGCCCGGCGCTAGAACAGGGAATTGGGGGGGCACAGACACGTCCCTTTATGACAAGAATTAGTCCTGGCAAGTTCTCAATCATTTTCCTTTATTGATGCGTTTTCCAATTATCGTAATTGGCATCTGAAGACACGGTCTCTCTCCATATGCGATGAAATCATGGGCTAAATTCAGTGCAGTGGCGGAACCAGAACTGAGAATTGGGGTGCACAAAACATCCGTTTAAAACAATTATTAGTCCTGACCTGTTCTCAGTCATTCATGATTAACAAAAGGTTCACTCCGAGAGCACTCCACACTTAACAGGTGCTGCTTGTTCTCCCCGATTAGGTACGACGACTATCATTCATCTGGACGCGTATTTGGTGTATTTAAATCAATGTTATTCAAAATTGCATAACTGCGCAAATAGCTTGAGCCGCATGCTTTTTATAGCCTACTTAACTGCCGGGTGCCTTTTTTTTTTTTTTTAATCAACCCACAAAACACCAAGAGTGAAAGGCGATATTTCATTGGAATGCGGACCAGTTCAATCAACGCAAAGCATTGGCCTATTAATAAGAAAATTTTTTTTTGTACTGAATTTAGCCCATGATTTCATCGCTGTTAGATCGCATATGGAGAGAAACCGTGTCTTCAGTTGCCAGTTACGACAATTGGAAAATGTGTCAATAGAGGAAAATGATTGAGAACTTGCCAGGACTAATTCTTGTCATAAAGGGACGTGTCAGTGCCCCCCCAATTTCCTGTTCTAGCGCCGGGCCTGAGTGGTTCTCAACATTTAAGGCCAATGTCTCCCTGCATCATATTGACCACCCCCCCAACCCAAAATACAAAGGCTATTGTGTCTATTTTTCAATCCATTGCATTAGCAACCTTTTTAAACATGTAGCACATTAATGATGATTTTCAATGTATTGTTGAAGGAAATGGGATCTTTACCCACAGTGTGCAATGTACAAGTTAATACACTGTCACAACAAGGCTGTCTTTGCCAATGTGCCACATGCAATCGCCAACATCACAGAATGCTTTGCGGCAAGATTAAGTCCGTTTTTTAAACATGTGTCATGAAAATGCACCGTGAGATAAATCACAGATAAAAATAAAATGAAAAAGACAGCTCATTTGCTTCTCAATTACAGATTACACCAGTTAGGCAGAGTACAGTAAAGCCCAAGGTTACAGACCTAAAAGGGCCAACTGAAAATAACAAATGCTGGAAGCCATCTCCACTGACACAACAGCCAGCATAAAGCAAATACAAAAATATAGTGCCCCCTACTAATACTGGCACCCTTGATAATTACAGGTAATGAAATAATTGGGGTCACTGTTAATCCTCCCATTCCTCTACTCAAAATGTTAACAAACATCCATCCCTGAGTTTGACAAAAATGACTGAAGTTGTGTTTTAAAATAAATAAAATGCGTGCCACAATCACTGGCATCCTTGGACAAGAGTGCTCTGAGAGCACAACATTCCCCACCGCAGTCGCGACTGCAATAAGCATATCATCAGTCTGTCTGCAGCACATGTGCAAAGTTTCAGGGATAGGGATATGCAATGAAAACTGTAGGAGAAGTTAATTTCACCATCCGAGTACCTTTCCGATATGGACGGACAGACTGAAAGATGGACTGTGCAACAACATAACCCTAATTTTGGGCTGATGTCCGGCGGGGGATAAAAATTTGGGGGGAAAATGTTAATACATTCGAATTTAAAACTTACTCTTTTAACTTCACATCAATTAACATGATTAAGGTCTGGGAAAAGTGAATAACACTGCGTGTTCAAACTTTGGCACACCACAGAGAAATGTGTAATTAAGCGCTAAGCCCAGTTTTAATGATTTAAAAAATTGCTAAATAAATAAAATTGCATGTCAAAACTGCTGAAAAGCAAGCCTATTCTCAGCTCTAAAATGCTGTGGGCGTGTTCACTAATGCCACTAAAACCACGCCCAATCGCAAGGAGCAGCTTCTCTCAGCTGTCTAAAGTGCACCACAGACAGAGAAATGGATGCACAGCCGTATATGTTCGAGCCACCTTAGCCGAAATCCAGTTCAAAACGAGAACACCAACTCACTTGACAATCAACCTGGCTCCTTATAGTCTGCAACGCAATCGTATTTTTCTTCCATTGAGGCAAGTAAGCCGTATTTAGTACCGACGACCAAGCCAAATCAAGTCAGGCTATCAATGAATAAATAGCAAAAACAAAACATATTTTACCTCATCGCCAGATGGTTGTATTTGTCTATATAGTGTTTTTCACAGAATTATACTACTTGTGGTGGCAGCAGACTAGGGTGTCGGATGATTTAGAGATACCCATGGCTGCTGACTGAAGGTCCGTCTCCAGAGCTTCGGTGATAAGGCAGACAGACCATGGGGAGGGCTAGCAAGCCAGGAGGTGAGCATACTTTAAACAACTTCAAAGCTTGATTCTACTGGAAATATGCTGCCACTTTAATTTTCCTCATTCGCATTCTGATAAAGAATAACTGCATCAAATACAGACATATGGATATTTTAAGCTACTGTAGCCTCAGTAACTATCAAGATTCCTATTAACTGGAGACAAAACTTTTTTTCTGCTCCATGAAACTAGACCATGCACCAGTTGAATTGAATATGAGCCACCTAAATCGAGTAAGAAATGTAAACGTATAAGTACATTTTTTTATCCAAAAAAAGGAGAAAAAAAACAGCGGCACCAATTTACTAGTTAGCTAGCCTACAAGTCAGTATAGCCTGGTGCTGTGTAAGGCAAATAAGTTAATGCACTGCAGCAACGGGCCTAGGCTGTCAATGTAGCTACGTATATGCAACTACATAATTTAAAATCACGTAGAGAAGCGGCACATCCTGCGCAATTTAATGCAGTTACTGTGGACCACCAACCTAGCTAGCTAGCTAGCGACTATAATTAAAATAACTGCTCACAGTGTGATTTACTGGTAAACTCACTGATCAGCAGCATGGCTAACCTTCCTGCTGACGAGAGTATGTGATGTTGGTGGAAGGGGAGAACAAAGCCTAGGAGAGGAGATAGTCGGGTTGGCTGCATTTACCAATATCAGCGGACTTCCCATGAATCTTAGTTGGCTCAAATGAAAGTTAGTTAAAGTACCCATGTAAAATGTTTTCCACAGAGAGGAGTATTGGAGGTATTCCTCAGCTCTCCAACGTGGTTGTTTACAAAGGTGATCCACCTGTTCTTCATGTTTTGCAAAGGAGGTTTGATGATGAGGAGGTGATGATGTTCCATACATTAAATCAACAGTTGGACAGGATACATTGAGAGGATTTCTTTGGATAAGGTCTTGCTCATCTGCCAAGATTTCCTGAAGAAACACAGTCTCCGTTTCATCAATGTCATTGTTTGATGTAGTAACATCATTTGTTGTGTCATTGTCATTGTCTGTGTCTGGTTTTGTTCGTTTTTTGACATATTTGAAATAACATTTGCTGCATATCTTGCCACCGTCTTGTATTGTCATTCCCTTATTCACCAACAATGAGTATAGCCGTTGATTTTGTTGTCCATTTTGGTTATGAGCACCCTTACTACACTTTGCACCATCTATGAACCTCGTAGTCCAATTGTTTATTACACATTTATTTGGCATAATTGTGTTTTTGCAATCCAAATGCACTGTATATATGATTTATAAAATGTATCACATGAAACAGCGGCAGTATGTAAAGCATGAGCATACAACAGGGGTAGGGAACCTTCTTCAGAAAGAGCCACTGTGGGTGCAGGCTTTCATACCAACCAAGCTGCTACACACCTGATTCTACTAATCAACCTCTGGGATGTTTGTTAAGGGCCTTGATTAGTAGAATCAGGTGTGTAGCAGCTTGGTTGGTATGAAAGCCTGCACCCACAGTGGCTCTTTCTGGAGAAGGTTCCCTACCCCTGGCATACAACAATGTTGAATGCTTTGTGGTTCACAAAATCATTGAAGCGTGACCACAAGCGCAGACTACGCTTTGGTCAGTGGAGTAAAAACAAGGCCTGGGAGATATAGAACCTATACAATGTACAACAGTTTATGAAAACATCTAAATGGCTTTTCTGAGAAATATGTAGTATGTAATAAAAATGGCTTGAATACACCATGTTACCAGTCTCTAAATTTAACAACATTATTTAGCCAACTATATGAGGCAACTTTTGTGAAAATATCTTAGGTGTGTTTTCATGGGAACCTGGTTGTTTTTCAAGATGAACTTTATGTTTTGCAAACCAGACACAGACAATGACAACGACACAACAAATGATGTTACTACATCAAACAATGACATTGATGAAACAGAGACTGTGTTCCTTCAGGAAATCCTTGGCAGATGAGGAAGACCTTATCCAAGGAAATCCTCTCAATGTATCCTGTCCAACTGTTGATTTAATGTATGGAACATCATCACATCGAAGGTGTTCGATCTGTAAACAATACGATGACCTAAGCTTAACAATACCAATGGCTTCTCGAAAATTCTCAGAGTCTGTAATTACATCCTACAATCCACAAGGCCTGTATACAACCTATACAATGTCCAACAGTTTATGAAAACATCTAAATGGCTTTTCTGAGAAATATGTAGTATGTAATAAAAATGGCTTGAATACACCATGTTACCAGTCTCTCAATTTAACAACATTATGTAGCCAACTATATGAGGCAACTTTTGTTAAAATATCTTAGGTGTGTTTTCATGGGAACCTGGTTGTTTTTCAAGATGAACTTTATGTTTTGCATCCAGACAGACGCATTTTTCAATGGAAAATTGTCTGAAACTTCTTCAGTTTTTCCCATATATACTTATGTTTGGTATCAAAATGTCCGTCATGTTGTTGTGCGGCCATTAAAATCATCTGGTTTTTCAGAACAATCATTTATGGGTTTAAATATGGACTTTTCGAGGCCTTGCCCCACAAAAATCTTGAAATCACTAAATAGGTTACAGTTCACTTCCTGTATGCAAATTTCACATTTCAAATCTATTTCCTGGAAAGTGCCACAAGTAGGTACATGTAACCAGAAGATGGTTCAAATTGGGCTGTGGGCAAATTTGCCTATACCCTGCAAAACCTCCTTTAAATAGGATGACAGAGATTTATTAAATTCTCGCATTCAGAGAAGATACAATTTTGGAACACAGCAGATAGAATAGCTGATTTGCTACCTAGAAAACTGAACACTGGTGACTCAACTAGCTAGCTAAACATAGGATGTGTGGTCATTCACCACAATTGAGCTGGTAGCTATTGATGCAAAATAAAACTGGTGAAAAACAGTTTTAACGGTCTAACGCCACAGTTCAGCACTAGTTTAGTGTGCAGTCTTCTAACATGTTATAATCTATTTTGTAACATGTACATTGGGCTAAGAAGCAAATCTTGGATTTCACTTTACCCAGACTTTAAGAAAACTTAAATGGTCTCCTTTGGCTGTCTGTTCCCCTAGGGAGTAAATAGGAGGGGACACACAAACCGATTTCCCTTACCCCCAATTTACATCAGACGCCTGTTTGGTCCGTCTGCACTCCGCCATGGCAGCGCAGCTGATAGGATTCACTTTAGTCAATGAGTGCATTTACACCAGATCCGCTGCATTGCATTTTACGTCCATCCCAGCTCCAGCAAAATGCAGCCGTGCGCAGCAGACACGCGAGACTTCTATTTTTGCCGGATGCCGCAACAGAAACGCAGCACTTCAGCACAGCAGATCGATCGGTGCACAGACATAACATTTCAAAACATACGGTTAATTTTCAAAATCCGTGTTGGCGCCAGTTCGTATTGTGGGCTATACAGCAACCAAAGCAAGAAAATTATGTCGGCTAAACTTTATCGACAGAACACTTTCCAAACAAATGAGAAACCTGACACAAACAGGAAATTAAGAACACTTATTTATAAATAGGCTACTTATCCATGGTAGAAGCACAAAATCTCGAAAAATAAACAAATCGAAGCAAGTCAACCATTCCTCAACCCTTTCGGTAAAGAACAAAGCCTGTGCCTGTTTGTAGTTGCACTCAGTACAACATGTATCATTTATCTCGGGCGATCGCGGGTGATTTTGTAATTACCACATGATCTCGTCAGGCTCGCTCATTGGTCTCGCTACTGTAGCTGTCCAGCACTGTTAAGCCTGCCCCAGACAGTGCAACTTTGCCTGAGGCAAGTGACGTTCTTAAAATGCGCACATGCTGTCCCGGTTAAAATGGGTTAATCTAGAACAGACACGTGTCCCACTAGGTAGTGATGCATAACAGCGCCAGATGGCTATGGCAGCGTTTCGAGATTGCGGTACGGGGCGCTCATAACATGTATAAAACAGCAGAAGAGGAGGTCGCAAAATGGAAAAGAAACAAACTGAAGCGAAACAAACGGGAGAGAAACAACTGAGGGAAAACGAGACGCTGTAAAAAATGAGGAGAGGTCTACAGGAGTTGCATGCATTTCAGCAAATCATAGAGCTTTTCTTTCAGTTAATGAGTACAATGTTTGACGCTGTCCGGAGACGAAGACGAGTCGAATGGTAATGCACGCAGCAGCAGCAGCAAACCAGCTATGTGTCAGAACTTAGTCGGCTAAGGCATTAAGCTGTTCCAGTCCCACATTGTGCGCATTAACTCTTAATAACCACCTCCAGCAGGCCTATAAACTTTCATGACACTCAGAGAAAGTTGATTCGCATTTTGCCATTTCCATCAGCATTTTCGAATGCAAATTTTCAAAATAAGCATAAGAATAGTAACATGTACACTCGACTATTGACTGTATCCCTCCCATTTCAAAGCAATGAAAAGCCAATTATGAAAAGGCTACCGGCCACAGCTGGCGCTAGCATGGCTCCGCATCAAACCCAGGCGATGGTGGTCACTACTGTTCTACAATGCAGCATCTTAATTGAGTGAGCAAACCTGGCAACCCCACACTCAATGTTCCATTTTAAGCATGTCAAGGTACAGAGTCTTACCTGTGCAGGTATTTTCCAAAAGCTTGTACCCGGTGGAACACACACACCTGTAGCTGCCGAGGGTGTTCTCACAGCGTCCATTACTACAGATGCCAGGGGTCTGGCGACACTCATCAATGTCTATGGAAAACATGGATGAGAGTAACAGTAAGCGGGAACATGTTTTAAAAAAGTGGGGACAGGGAAATAGAAGACTGGAGAAGTTGTATGACAACTGGCAGAACAACTTACAGCTAATTAGATTATTTAGCAACAGGTCAGTGAGAAAAGTAACACCTCTGATAAAAATTTCATGAAAATCTTTCCATAACTTTTTCTATTATGTGGTTAACAAACAAACAAACAAAAGGTAAAAAATGAACTCCTTGGCCGAGATAAAAATACTGCAAAATTATTACTTTATATGGTAGCAAATTAACCCCACTACCAGTAAATCTTTAGCCATAAGTTTAGCTCAAATGCTCAAAATTAGTCACTTGATGGAGCTGGTGTGATAATTTAGTTGATTACCAAGAAATGTTTGCAAATTAAATTCTTAACATATGCATTTATTTTTATGTGTGTTAAGGAAATATGTTGAGTGAACCTTGACAAACATAATGCATCAGTATTTGGGTTCTTTTAGCCCATTCTAGCACTGTAATTAGATGAGTAAAAAAGAGGAAGAACTAAAAATGAATGTGTATTACCTGTGCAGGCGTTGCCCTGTAGCCTGTATCCTGTGGTACACGCACACCTGTAGCTGCCAAGGGTATTCTCACAGCGCCCGTTAGCACAAAGGCTGGGTGTCTGGTGACACTCATCAATGTCTACGGATAATGGTACAGGTAACCACAGTGAAAACCTACCAATCAGTGGAGTTCACCCAAAAAATACAATAACATTATTAAAACAGGAATACATTAGATTTAACACACAAGCTTGATTACTGCCCGCCCGACTGAATCTAAAAATTACTCAAATAGATAAATTCCAGCAATGTGAAGAAGGCTACTGGTCTCAAACTAAGCAAGACATTTCACTAGTAGCACCCAAAAACTGAGAAAGTGAACCTTTTCCCGAGAAATTTCAATAAAAACTTAGAATACACCGAGTTATACTGAAGATTTGAGGCCAACTCGGTTAACCTCGGAAAAATTTTACCGAAGTATCCCGAAGTCTGTCCAGTTTACTTAAGTTTGGACAACACCTCAGTAAACCTCGGTTAAAGTCTCCCGAAACACACCGAGGATTGTCTGGCCCACTGAAGCTCAGAGACCACATCGGTATTCCTTGGGAAAATTTCACCGAGGAAGACCAAAGTTTGTCTGCTTAGGCCTATGCTCACACCAGAACAAAGGGGAGGTGTGAAGACAGTCAAAACACTTGCCAAGTTTTTGTAGGAATTTCTCGGAAAAAGGTGCACTTTCTCCGTTTTTAGGTGCTACTAGTGTTGTCTATGGTTGGGGGGGACTGGGCCATCACTCGGGGGGGGGGGGGATGGCGGCGAAACATTAGGCAACATTCACACTTGAAATCATTTTTTTTTTTAAGAGTATTTTTTGGGATTTTCTCCTATATTTGATAGCCATACAGTGGAGAGAAACAGGAATGTTGCGGAGAAGAATGGGGAAACATGCGGCAAATGACCCGCGCCGGAATCCAACCACTGCAGGAAGGCCACAGCCTTTATGGTGCGCGCTCTTAGGCCGATGTGCCACCGGGGCGCAACACCTGAAATCTTTTTTTATGAAAAACGATGATCAGAGCACTTTTTCATGTTGGAATAAAAAGGTTTTCTTACAGCTTCCTTTTTTTTTTTACCATAACAAATAATGCCGATCTAGACTTAACATGATGTGACATGCTGGTGTTGCTAGCAACTGCAACAACCCCAAACACTGACAAGAAACCCTCAGGACCTCTCCAGGTTTTCTCTCAATCTATGTGTGCCTAATCAGACGTGTAAACGCCAGGTGTTCTCGTAAAGGCTTTAACCCTGAGCTGCGAGTGATCACCAGCTACAAATAAAAAGTAACAGATGACCAACAGCTAAACTGAACACAATCCAGAAGGCTATAGGTGCAGGATCACGCTGCTTCAATGTACAAACCTGCAGTATTGGAAAGTGGAATGGCTAGCAGGCTCAGGAGCACTGGGGAAACTACAAACCCAATTCAGAAATAGTTGGGACGAAGTGTAAATTGTGAATAAAATCAAAATGCAATGACTTTCAGATCACATGAGCCAATATGTTATTTACAATAGAACGTAGATAATATTTCAAATGTTGAAACTGAGACATTTTACATTTTATTCCATAAAATGAGCTTATTTCAAATTTTCTGGCTGCAACAGGTCTCAAAAAAGTTGGGACACAGGCAAAAAAAGGGCTGAAAAAGCCCAATAATATATATAGGGCCCTATAATATATTATAATATATAAGAGAATCAGCTGAAAGAAGATTTAGCAAGTAATTACATTAACTGGCATCAGGTGTGTAGCATGATTGGCTATTAAAGGGATGTCTTAGAGAGCCTGAGTCTCTCAGAAGTAAAGATGGCCAGAGGCTCTCCAACCTGTGAAGGTTTGCGTAAAAAAATTGTGGAATACTTTTAAAACAATGTTCCTCAACGTCAAATTGCAAAGGCTTTGAAGGTCTCATCATCGACAGTGCATAACGTCATCAAAAGATTCAGAGAAACTGGAAAAATCTCTGTGCGTAAGGGACAAGGCTGAAAACCTTTACTGGATGTCCGTAATCTTCGGGCCTTCAGACGCCACTGCATCACTCACCGACATGATTCTGTCATTGACATTACTAAATGAGCCCAGGAATACTTCAAGAAACCCCTGTCTGTAAACACAGTCCGCCGTGCCATCCACAGATGCCACCTAAAACTCTATCATGTAAAAAGGAAGCCATTGTTGAGCATGACCCAGAAGCACCGCCGTGTTCTGTGGGCCAAGGCTCATTTAAAATGGACTGTAGAAAAGTGGAAAAGTGTCCTGTGGTCAGATGAGTCCAAATTTGACATTCTTGTTGGAAATCATGGGCGTCGTGTCCTCCGGGCTAAAGAGGAGAAAGACCACCCCTCCTGTTATCAGCGTTCAGTTCAATAGCCAGCATCTCTGATGGTATGGGGATGCATTAGTGCATATGGTGTGGAACACTTGCATGTTTTAAAAAGCACCATGAATGCTGAAAGGTATATAAAGGCTTTAGAGCAACATATGCTCCCCTCCAGATGACATCTATTTTAGGGAAGCCCTTGTGTATTTCAGCAGGACAATGCAAAACCACATACTGCAGCTATTACAACAGCATGGCTTCGAAGCAGAAGAGTCCTTGTGCTGAACTGGCCTGCCTGCAGTCCTGATCTTTCACTGATTGAGAACATTTGGCGCATAATTAAAGGAAAAGTCCGTCAAAGGAGACCCAAAACTCTCCAGCAGATGGAAGCCTGTATTAAACAAGAGTGGGATCGGGTGCCCTGGTGGAACATCGGTCTAAGCGCGCGCACCATGGAGGCTTTGTCCTTCTCGCGGCGACCCGGGTTCAATTCCGGCTCGGGTCATTTGCCGCATGTCTTCCCCATTCTTCATATCCACTTTCCAGTCACTCTCCACTGGATAACTATCAAATTAAAAAAAAAGAGAAAATCCCCCCCCAAAAAAATTTAAAACAAGAGTGGGAGGGCTAAAATCAAGAAACTTGTCTCCTCAATGCCCAGACGCCTCCACTCTGTGTTAAAAAGAAGAGGGGATGCTACACCATGGTAAACAGGCCCCTGTCCCAACTTTTTTGAGACCTGCTCAAATTTGAAATGAGCTCATTTTGTGGATAAAATTGTAAAATTTCTCAGTTTCAACATTTGCTATGTTATCTCTGTTCCATCGTGAGTAAAATACTGGCTGGTGTGATTTGAAAGTCATTGTGTTTTGATTTTATTCACAATTTACACTTTGTCCCAACTATTTCAGAATTGGGGTTGTATTTTGTTGGAGCACAAGGAGGCATTATTAGTTTTAATTGACAATGGTATCCTGGGTGCAGAGGCGAGATGATATTCTTTCAGTTTGGTGCTGGGTTTCTGTATTGCGAGAGACTTGTGAAAGTTTTTCTTTGAAACAAATGGGCCTTTTTCCTTAAGTCAGCTGATTGAATCTTCACTTATTTTCATGATGTGGTGGGATGCATTTAAAAGAACCAGACTCAGTGTGTGTGCCTGTGGGCGTGCGCGCCCACGAGTGTGAGTGTGTGTGTGTGTGTGTGGTGTGAATGAATGTGCGCGCACATGTTGCATACATAAGTCACCAGCTGCTACTTCTTGCAGCTCAGTGCATTTGTGACCTCCTTAAATCATATTGTGCTCCACGGTCCATCGGGTCAGTCCCACAATTATAGGAATAGCTCAACGGGAATTGGGCCTTTTCTGTCACGGCCCCTAGGGTTTGGAGCAGTCTCCACCTCTTCATTAGGTCTTTCCCCACAGTTTGCCATAGATGGTTCTTGTGGGCAAAAATCGTATCCATTAAACAATTGCAAGGCAAAAAAATGCAAAAAACCAAGCAGAAAATAATGGCTAGTTTTGCATCTGCCAAAAAGCACCTTGATGTCCCCCAAGTCTTTTGGGGATACAGTGCTGTGCAAGAGTTTTAGGCACATTTAACACAATTCCGAAAGGTAAAGATGCTTCAAAAAAATAATTAAATTAAAGGTTTCTAAATATTGAAAAAGATACTATCAAGTGCTGTGAAGTGTTAAAAACCATCTCAAATCAATGTTTAGTGTGATCTAAAAATTTGGGACAGTGACCTGCAGTGTTGTAGTTTTATATGATTATTAGCTGTTTGGTTGTTCCCTGCATATTGGAGAATATGCCACAGTTCTTCTGCAGACTCACAGTCTCTGTGGAGTCTGTCTCTCCAGGTATTCCCTGAAAGCCCTGATGATATTGAGATCAGGGCTCTGTTTTGACATATTATTAGTATCAACTGTATTTAGTGAAATACAAAGTTCTTTTGTTACATTTTTTTAAATTAATATTCAATGCTTCAAATGCGCTTTTTATCTACAGCATCACTAATATGGAAAACAAAAATAAACATCTAACATTAAATTTAAATGAAAAAAATCCAGGATGCCTGAGACTTTTGCACAGTTCTGCATGTTTTGTGGGATGAGGAGTCGCTAGTGGAACACCGAATTTCGCTGCATCTAGCATGAATATTAGACAGCGTTCCAAATTAGGAGCGTCACACCAACAGTTATACCAAAATGGTGGCAGTATTGAGATGGCATGGGGATGATTTGTGGATTCAGGGCCTTGATAACTTCCCAGAATTGACTAAGCTACAAATTCTTACTCCTGCAGAATATCATGAAGGAGAATGTCCAGCAATCAGGCCATCATCCGAAGTTCAAGTGGAACTGGGCTACGCAGCAAGAAAGTGATCTGAAGCACAATCGCAAATTCACCGCAAAGGAAATAAGTGAAAGAATCTGGAGAGGCCAGTTGAGATACGGAGGCTGGACCTTTAACGGGCAGTTCATTTTAGAAAGCCCACAGACACAGCTGAATTACAGCATTTCTGCACAGAACAGGGGGTCAACATTCCTCCAAAGGAATGTGAAAGACTGATTTTCAGACATAGGAAGTGTTTGGTTACAGTAGTTGCTGCTACAGGTGGCACAACCAGATATTTTAGTTTACGGGCGGCAATTACTTTTTCGCATGGGTGATACAGGCGTTGGACAACCTTTCATTTTCAGCTGGATAAATTTTTTCACTTTTTGAAAGATCATTCAAAAACTACATTTTGGGGTTCCTTGTGTTCTCCTTTTCTTCTGTAATTTTTAGGAAAATCAGAAACCATTTAGAGTTACAAACAAACAAAAACAAAGGAAATTGAGCTAGAGAGGAAATTCACGGAGAGGGACGGAGTTAAATTCTTTTTCACAACACTGTATGTGTTGTGTATTTTGGTGCAAAGAGGATTAAATTGCATGCTTGTGCTTGAACTCTGAATACGTGCATTTCTTGCTGTGCAAGTGATAAAAAATGAGTGAATCTTGGCCAAAATCTCTTATCTGTGATGAGTCTTTGGGCTCTTTTAGCCCATTCTGGTGCTGCAATCAGTCAAGATTACATAAAGAGGAAGACATGAAGACAAATGAATTTTACCTGCACAGATGTTTCCCTGTAGCTTGTATCCTGTGAAGCACACACACTTGAAGCTGCCGAGGGTGTTCTCACAGCGCCCGTTGCTACAGATGCTTGGGGTCTGGCGACACTCATCGATGTCTGAAAAAAGTATTAAAGAAACAGCCTGCTGTCACAATATGGTAGGAATCCACTAAGAACAAAAAAGCTTTCCAAACTCATTGCAGAAAAGGCAGAGTAAGTGCGCTCGAGTGAAGCTGAAAGTATCAAACAGTGCCACACAAACCTGCACATTTATTGTTGATCAGGCCAAAGCCCGGCCGACAGGCGACACATCTGTAAGAACCGGGAGAGTTCACACACTCCTGACCAGGGCACTGCAGTGGGTCCTCACATTCATTAACGTCTGAAACATGGGAGAGATACGGTTGGGGGTAATATATTACTTAAAGTTATTACAGTAATATTATTACTTTTCTGATTATGTCATATAACATGTTATTACTGAAATTTGGGTGATATTATTACAACGACTACATTAAGCAGTATATTACTCTGCCATTAGGAACCTTTCATTTTTTCTAATTTATCAAATCAATTTTGGGGCACCATCAAATGTACGTCAGATTTCCAAAAGCCAATCAGCGTAAATGGTATACTCCACTACGCAATCAAACACACACATATAAATCAGACATTGGGCCTCATGCAGCAACATTCTCTTAAAATTCTCTAATATTACCTTTTATTTTTTGTTTAGACAAAAAATAAGAGAATCAACTCCAGATGCACCAAATGTTCCTACCATCCAAACCTGCTCTTACTCACGTGTGCTCAATGATGAATCCCCTTTATCGTAAATTGCAGACGTGTTTGTTTGCAATTGTTTGCAATTAGCATAGGTAATGCCCACTGAACATCGCCAGGACAGGTGTTGTGCGATGTGCAAATAGCTGACTGTGGCACAACAATTAGAGAGATGCCACCGAAAAAAGGTCATAAGAAGAACAACTTCAGTTGCAGCGAAATTGAAGAACTTTGAGATCTACTTGAACAAAGTAAATGTTATCTTACAACTTACAGTAGTTTGTTAAATGTTATTTTTAAACCTTAAATCATGGTGGTTTTGTTCTTAATACTGTTAGCTTACAAGCTAAGAGTAATTTGGTTAATTTTACACTGAAATTGAGCTGATGAAATATATTTTGTTGTAAAACAGAGCTGATTATAGGCCAAATGTGAGTTGTCAGCTAATTATTAGACACTAGATGTGCTCCTTATTGATAATAGAATGTAGATGTAGCTTTAAATGGATATGTGACCTGTCTATAGCTCATGTTTTTTGGTAAATGATTGATTTTGGGACACATCCAGTGCCACAAGGATTTTCATCGAAGTGAACAGATTCCAATTAAATGGATGGCAAGCCAACCTATTTCAGGAGAATCACACATTCTTAATTTCATGGTGTGGTAGGACAGAAAGCAACACAAACACGAATTGACCGATCCCAAGCCCCGCCTCCCATTGTTACTGTTGCTAGGTCGGACAACTAACCAGGAAACTTCAGCCTTGCCTGAGTTCAAAACAACAAGCATAGCAGCGCCGGTTTCGTTCACTGATGTGTTGCATGCGAGTTGGTGTTATTTTGGCATCGACATTTTGTCCCCCTAAATATGTGCTTTTTGGATGATGAAAAGCAGCACACTTACTAATGGGAAGATCGAAATGTGACTCGGTGTCAACATTTAAGTGCGAGCAGAAAAGTTAAGTTAATGTGACCGAGGCTTTTAATGACCCTCTGATAAGATATACGCTTGGAAGTTTTTCCCCGTTATAAGGAACGTCGATGAATGTCCGTGTACGTTATCAAATTACTCTCTGGTTTCCTCACTTCATTGTACCCTGGTTGAGCATATTTGCCGTCAACCGAATTGTTCATATTGTATCATATGGCTAATGCCAACGTTGTTAAAAGGAAGCGCTAGTTAACTCTGGCTACTCCTTTCCTCAGCTTCATCTTTGCCCCTGTCCCGTTAAAACACTGCTCTCAGAAATGATCACTGCACAGCACGGATCGAGGGGACAGAGAAAACATTTTTCTCCTGGTTTCTAGCTAACAGCCAAGCCTTTCTCCCCTCCTTGTCTTTTTGAACTCTGTATAAACAGACAAAGCGACTTGTCCACTGCTTTAAATATTATGCAGGTAAGAAGTATTGTCATTGAATATCAGTTACTGGCAGCTAGCTTGTTAGCCACCTTGTTAATTTTATTAACTGCTCAGTTAATGCAGTCCCCGCGACGGTAAGGGTACCAAGGTAGCTCGCTGGTGACCGTTATCAATCGCTAGCGTTTGTTGTTAGTCAGCGGTCTACTCAAGTCAATGGGGCGGCTAATTAGCTAGCTAGCATGAAACGTTTTATTACAGCCCTTCAAATGAATATTGCTGCAAAAGGCATAAGAATACAACTGCGTAGGTTTGTTTGATAAAAGTGCCTTCTGTAATATTCTTGTGTCGTAAATTGTAATTATCTTGTGAGATTTATCACCAATGAAAAAGACACTAATTTCACAAGTGTTTCAGATCTTTTTTTAAATTGGTTTGGGAATACATTAAAAAGCTTATTATGGTTTTGGAAATGGAATAGAAAACACGCCTTTAACACGGTCGGCATATTCAGCGTCTGTTACATGCTAGATCGTTTTACCATCGTTAGAAATCCAAAATGCCTGGTTTGACGGCTGCCTGAGGTGGAAGTTGTCCGAGGTTAGGTCAGACCCCTGCTTGCCCCATTGTGACATTGCCGAAAGTGGGCGGGGCTTGGGATCGGTCAATTGGACCCCGATGATTGATCCACCCAACTGGCTGTTAAAACACCTGACTCACAGACATTAAAAAGTTTTTAATGCGCGCTCTTTATTATTTTGGGGAAATATCGTGTTTCGTAACATTGTCAATGTCTGAGCTGCCTTTATCGTGCTCAATATATGTCCAGTAAAATTAATTCTTGTGTCTGGTCTCATTACAGATATTCAACCCTGGGCTCCAGCCCTCCTAGTCTATCTGGTACTAGTCCAAATCTTTATTTTCCTAACCCTAAAGCGTAACAGCAGGGGTTACATTTACCATCTGGCAGTTTTATTTCTGAAAATGAGTAACTCCTAGCTAGTAAGCTGTGTTTCAATTCAGCTAGAGTATGCTTGAATCGTGCAACGTTAAAGTTGGGTTCTGAACGTTATTTTCAAAATGTTCACATCACTTAACACTACCCTTTTTAGTACTTTGCTCCCAATAAGCATTTCTTGCTGTGCAAGTGTTTAAAAAAAAAAAAAAACTGAATGAATCTTAACCAACATCTCTATCTGTGATGAGTATTTGGGTTCTATTAGCCCATTCTGGTTCTGTAATCAGTCAAGACTACATAAAGAGGAAGGCATAAAGACAAAAGAATTTTACCTGCGCAGGTGTTTCCCTGTAGCTTGTACCCTGTAAGGCACACACACTTGTAGCTGCCGAGGGTGTTCTCACAGCGCCCGTTACTACAGATGCTTGGGGTCTGGCGACACTCATTGATGTCTGAAATAAGTATTAAAAAAAATAAAGCCATGGGCAGTGTAGCTAACTTGGTTTATTTCAGGCTTTAGTGTTATGCAACTTCACAAGTGGTAGTATTTTTCATGCTTGGGTCCAACATTGGGACAATGAAAACACGCTTTGTAATTTGTGTAGGAAAAAAAACCAAATGTAACTACAAGCGCTAACTACAGGGTTCAAGCAACATGAGGTAATCATCAGTTTTGAGGCAGTGCAGATGCAAATTGTAAAAGGTTTTCAAACAATTTCCAGTTCATGGCACATAACTGTGCATGGTATACTTTCCCCCGTATATTTCAGGTTGATTAGTCAGTGCCATATCTTCAAAATAGCAGCTGCTACCTGATTGAAAAATAGCAGCCAGATATTTAAAGATTTATTTTGCTCATGGGAAAGACTCTGATCCTCATACATATATGCAATATACAAAATTAGAATCATTGAGTCAAATGATTGAAAACAAATATGCAATTTTACTTTACAAAATTTAAAGTTGCTCGCACAACAGTTGAAGAGTTATAAAAATTTGTTTGCTACAGCGCCACCTACTGATGGATTTAAACCTAATTGGGTGTGATGAAGTTGCATGATCTGCAGATGCGTGATCTCCAGTTTAGTAATGATTGGACATTGCATGAAGGAGATACAGCTCTTTATATCAATATCGACCATGCCCTTCAATTTTGTATTAATTGATCTCACTGTTTAGGTGGAGATAAAAATGAAAGGTTTCACAAACAATTCAAAATGGCGAAAGGTTTGCAAATGCAAAAATGGGCGCGGCTTACATGAATTGATTGGTCTTAACCCACAGAATCTAACAAAAAAGAATTTTGCTTCTATAACCTATGGTTTAGATATTATTACCAAAGACATATTGTACTCTCCATGGCGCCCCCATATGGCCAATCAAAGTAATGTTAATAAAAACGGCTCTTTTCCATATCTTTAACAAGAATATAAAGTTTGATGGTGATAGGTGACAGCTGAAGTGAATATAAAGGCAACTGAAATTTGGTTGATGTTGGCCATGTTGTTTCATTTATTAATTCGTTCTTATAGATTTTCATAGCAGCCCTGACTAACATGAAGCATGCAAATTTTCAAGTTGATTTTTAAATGTTTTGGGAGTAATGACCCCTTGTTTGCTGAAGTGCCTCCTATGGACGCATTTACATCAATCAAACAATTTATAATCAGTCCATCCATATATCCCCTCACCAAATTTCACCTTGATCCCTTCAGTGGTTTGGCAAAAGAAGATCAGAATTAACGCAGACGGCGACATCGTCACGTGAACGTATAAGCTCCCTTTGGTCCGTTGGACCAAGTGAGCTAAAAAAAAGCCTGCCATCACTATATGGTAGGAGTCCACTACGTACAAAAAAGCTTTACAAACTCATCGCAGGAAAGGCAGAATAAGTGCGCTCAAGTGGAGCTGAAATATCAAACAGTGCCACACAAACCTGCACATTTATCGTTGATCAGGCCAAAGCCCGGCCGACAGGCGACACATCTGTAAGAACCGGGAGAGTTCACACACTCCTGACCAGGGCACTGCAGTGGGTCCTCACATTCATTAACGTCTGAAACATGGGAGAGACAGGGTTGGGGAAAATGTATTACTTAAGAAACTTATTACAGTAATATTATTACTTTTCTGATCATGTCATATAACAGCTTATTACTGAAATTTGGGTGATATTATTACAACCCCAATGCCGAAATAGTTGGGACGAAGAGTAAATTGTGATTTATCTACAAAATGAGCTTGTTTCAAATTTTCTGGCTGCAACAGGTCTCAAAGAAGTTGGGACACAGGCAAAAAAAAAAAGGGCTGAAAAAGCAATTAATATACAAGAGAATCAGCTGAAAGAACATTTAACAAGTAATTACATTAACTGGCATCAGGTGTGTAACATGGTTGGCTATAAGAGGGATGTCTTAGAGAGGCTGAGTCTTTAAGAAGTAAAGATGGCCAGAGGCTCTCCAACCCGTGAAGACTTGCGTAAAAAAAAATTGTGGAATACTTAAGAAACAATGTTCCTCAATACCAAATTGCAAAAGCTTTGAAGGTCTCATCATTGACAGTGCATAACATCATCAAAAGATTCAGAGAAACTGGAAAAATCTCTGTGCGTAAGGGACAAGGCCGAAGACCTTTACTGGATGCCTGTGATCTTCAGGTCTTCAGACGCCACTGTGTCACTCACCGGCATGATTCTGTCATAGACATTACTAAATGGGCCCAGGAATACTTCAAGAAACCACTGTCTGTAAACACAGTCCGCCGTGTCATCCACAGATGCCACCTAAAACTCTATCATGTAAAAAGGAAGCATGATCCTGAAGTGCCGCTGTGTTCTGTGGGCCAAGGCTTATTTAAAATGGACTGTAGCAAAGTGGCAAAGTGTCCTGTGGTCAGATGAGTCCAAATTTGTCATTCTTGTTCGAAATCATGGGCGCCGTGTCCTACAGGCTAAAGAGGAGAAAGACCACCCCTCCTCTTATCAGCGTTCAGTTCAAAAGCCATCTCTGATGGTATGGGGATGCATTAGTGCATATGGTGTGGAACACTTGCATGTTTTAAAAAGCACCAAGAATGCTGAAAGGTATATAAAGGTTATAGAGCAACATATGCTCCCCTCCACATGACATCTATTCCAAGGAAGGCCTTGTGTATTTCAGCAGGACAATGCAAAACCACATACTGCAGCTATTACAACAGCATGGCTTCATAGTGGAAGAGTCCGTGTGCTGAACTGGCCTACCTGCAGTCCTGATCTTTCACCGATTGAGAACAATTGGTGCATAATTTAATGAAAAGTCCGTCAAAGGAGACCCAAAACTCTCCAGCAGCTGGAAGCCTGTATTAAACAAGAATGGGATCAAATTCCAATGGCTAAACTCAAGAATCTTGTCTCCACAATGCCCAGACGCCTCCACTCTGTGTTAAAAAGAAGAGATGCTACACCATGGTAAACAGGCCCCTGTCCCAACTTTTTTGAGACCTGTAGCGGCCATCAAATTTGAGATGAGCTCATTTTGTGGATAAAATTGTAAAATTTCTCTGTTTCAACATTTGCTATGTTATCTCTGTTCTATTGTGAATAAAATACTGGCTGGTGCGATTTGAAAGTCATTGCATTTTGATTTTATTCACAATTTACACTTTGTCCCAACTATTTCGAAATTGGGGTTGTACAATGACTACATTAAGCAGTATATTGCTCTGCTGTCAACCGGCTTTTATTTTTTTCCAATTCATCAAGTCAATTTTGGGGCACCATCAAATGTACGCTAAATTTCCAAAAGCCAATCACTGTAAATGGTATACTCCACTAACCAATCAAACACACACATATAAATCGAACATTGGGCCTCATGCAGCAACATTCTCTTAAAATTCTCTTATATTTTCTCTCAGAGAAAAAAATAAGAGAATCAACTCCAGATGCACCAAACTTTCTTACCATTCAAATCTGCTCTTACTCATCCGTGCTCAATGTTGAATCCCCTTTGATTGTGAATTGCACGGATGCGGCAGGCATGTTCGTAATTAGCGTAGGTAATGCCCACAAAACATCATATATGGACAGGTGTTGTGCTATGTGCAAATAGCTGACTTTTGCACAATAACTGGAGAGATGCCACCGGCCCAAGGTTGTAAAAAGAACAACTTCAGCATCAGCAAAACTAAAGTACTGTTCCATCTACTTAAAGGTCTAGTTGGTAGCTGACATTCATTCAGATTTTTCTTGTTACTAGATAAAGAACTGCCAGTAGGAAGCAGATTCGTGCAGCCAAAAATAATAATGGTTGCCCCATTAGGTTATAATTGGCCTTTAAATAAACATTTTCCCGCGTTTTCCAAAAACGAAAATCATTAGCGTCAAAATCGTAAGCGACACAAACTCAGGATAAACGAAAGGCACTCCGTTCTGAGAACATAGTGGCTCGCAATGAAATATCTGAATCCGAGTCTGATTCAAACCTCTCAATCTCGCATGGTACAGATGCCAGTCTGTATGTTGATTCTGACAACGAATCTGTAGAGTGTGGGGAATCAGGAACTAAATGCTGACCACATCAGGCCGTATTCATTCAAGCCTGACCCCCCTGAGTTTGACGATGAGTCTGCTGCTGCTGACAAACTACTTGATATCGATGATGATGATGATGATGATGATGATGATTGCGGTCCCCGCCGGACTGATAACCGAAACTGGTAAGCCAAATATCCAGTTTTATTCATGTCAGACTACCTCAAAAGTATAACCGCAGCAGCACCATTCCAAGACACATGGGCTATGGTTTGGGTGGTAGTAGGGCAGCATGCAGAATAAGCCTAGCTTTCATGCTTTAGCTGTTTTAAACGTGCCGATTGGGTCATTCAGCATCCCGGGTACTACATGCAGTACTGTATGGACTCCTCTGTCAGGTACAGACCACGAGAGTGGATGAGTGTTTTCATGTTCTGGATGGCCTGTATGTATATGGCGATAGAGACTAGAATCTAGCCATTAGGCATGTTGACATTATTGGTTAGAAATTTGGTGTGACATTATGCGTTCAAAAATTTTGGTGTGATCGGTTGGAAAAAATTTGACGTGATGCGTTGTGTTTGACATTATAAGTTGCTTTGGAACATGCATAATGTCAAACATTTTGACATAAGGCGTTGTTTTTACATTATTGGTAGTAACACGGCCTGTCTTGACTGAAGAAAGACTAGACTACAATTTTAAATTAAAGAATAGGAACGATGCATTTTGATTTATAAGACACATGAAAAATGATATGTTATTACACAACTTTGGTCACTTTTCCCATAGCCCAGCTCATGACATATTTTTGATATTCCAGGGTAATATCACTTTTGCGAAAATTTCATTGTCTAAGATTGTGGGGGAAAATTGCTTTGCTTTACATTCTGCTCTTAATACTTCGCCAAACTGAATACCGAGTGTAACGTTGGTTAATTCTATATGGCTTAGCGCTGTAGCGAGCCAGCTAAGTACCACTCTCACAACTAAGTTATCCTTACTGAGCTAGCTAGCCAGCGAGCACGGAGTACCTTTCCATACCTATTATGCAAGATTAGTTTATTAGCTAGCTGGCTACTCAGTTGACTGTGAGTTTAAAACCATGGCTAGTTCAAGTGCAAGTATCTTTGACTCAGTGACTTACGGAATATAAGAGTAATGGCATTAGCTCAGTGCTTTCGTAATGGGAATTACCACTGCACTAACAGAAAATAAGTTTGTTTTCTATGAAATTATGTGTATTTGTTATGTGATAAATAGAATCTTATACTCTTGGTCATGTGATATGAAAGTTATGAAACGTGGTGAGTAAATTTTGGGTTTGTTGCTTGCTGAAGTATGCCTATTGCGTACCGTGCGCCAGCCAGCGTGTTCCTGAGTTTGCGTCATCACCCGAAGATTGCCGAAGAATTTCATTTTCAGCTTTGGGCGCGGCCTGTGATTTTTGAATTAAAACAAAAAAATACCAGGGGCGCCAAATTGGATAAAAATGATGGAAATGATAACTATTGGGCATGGCCAATGATATGATGACCTATAACAAGTGTTTGAACTATACCCTTTAGTGCAATCTCCTCTGAAAGGTAATCAATGTTGCAGAACTGAAACATTACAGACAAAAATGGCTGAATAAATCATTAAAAAGACCTTAGAGCATCATGATCATATCTTCAATCTTTCATTGTCCTGCATCTTAGGACTGTTCCCTGCCCTGCTCCCTTTACCACTCTCACAACTAAGTTATCCTTACTGAGCTAGCTAGCCAGCGAGCACGGAGTACCTTTCCATACCTATTATGCAAGATTAGTTTATTAGCTAGCTGGCTACTCAGTTGACTGTGAGTTTAAAACCATGGCTAGTTCAAGTGCAAGTATCTTTGACTCAGTGACTTACGGAATATAAGAGTAATGGCATTAGCTCAGTGCTTTCGTAATGGGAATTACCACTGCACTAACAGAAAATAAGTTTGTTTTCTATGAAATTATGTGTATTTGTTATGTGATAAATAGAATCTTATACTCTTGGTCATGTGATATGAAAGTTATGAAACGTGGTGAGTAAATTTTGGGTTTGTTGCTTGCTGAAGTATGCCTATTGCGTACCGTGCGCCAGCCAGCGTGTTCCTGAGTTTGCGTCATCACCCGAAGATTGCCGAAGAATTTCATTTTCAGCTTTGGGCGCGGCCTGTGATTTTTGAATTAAAACAAAAAAATACCAGGGGCGCCAAATTGGATAAAAATGATGGAAATGATAACTATTGGGCATGGCCAATGATATGATGACCTATAACAAGTGTTTGAACTATACCCTTTAGTGCAATCTCCTCTGAAAGGTAATCAATGTTGCAGAACTGAAACATTACAGACAAAAATGGCTGAATAAATCATTAAAAAGACCTTAGAGCATCATGATCATATCTTCAATCTTTCATTGTCCTGCATCTTAGGACTGTTCCCTGCCCTGCTCCCTTTATCTTGCTTTTACAAGTGTCTGACAACATCATCAGCCTCTGCAATAATAAACCACTGTAGGCTGGGTACCGTTGTGAAAATATGACTGCAGGAACATTTAAACTTTATTTGTGCTTAATAAGTAGAGAAAATAAAGCTGAATATCATCAGAAACTGTGTAATTTTTGATCTGTGTGGGTTGAGCTAGGGTCAGTGGATTGCTTTCTTAATAAGATAACTTTTTCCCCATTAATGACCTCTGGGGTTACAGGACTTTTTGTCCTCAGATTTTTTCGTCCCCATACTCTTCGTCCCTGAGGACTTTTCGTCCCCTGATGATAGAAAAAATGCCACCATTGTTGACAGATGGATGGACGAACGGACGACGGACAGATCACCATGATATAAGGGTTAGGGTTACGGTTAGGGTTAGGGATAGTGTTAAATGCAGGAAGAGGGCAAAGCATTACTGAGGATGAACCATCCAGGGACGAAAAGTTCATGGGGACAAAAAGACTGGGAACGAAAAGTCCACGGGGATGAAGAGTCTGAGGACGAAAAATTCGGGGATGAAAAGTCCAGGGACAAAGAGTCCTAGAGCCTGATATCTGGTCTGTCAAGCAGAGAAAAACATTTTTTTGGTACAACGTACCAGAATCAGATGGTCAGAGTAATTGGCCCTATTCTATTAGGCCCTATTCTCAAAATCTTGGTGTGATTTTTGATATCAAACTCAAATTTGAGCTCCATTTTAAGAAGCTTTTACAGTCATGCTATTTCCAACTCCAAAACATCGCTAAAATTAGATCTGTTTTGTCTTTTGAAGATACTGAAAAAATTATTGATGCTTTTATTTCATTGAGGTTAGACTACTGTAACTCCTTATGTACCTGCCTGAATAAGAAATCTCTGGCTTAACTACAAGTAGTTCAAAATTCAGCTGCAAGATTGCTTACTAAAATGAACCGAAGAGGACATATCACTCTAATTTTAGGATCTTTGCACTGGCTGCCAATTCATTTTCAAATTGATTTTAAAACTTCATTCATTACCTTCAAAGCTCTACATGGTATGGCGTCAGAAGCATATACAGTAAGTGAGCTTTTAATTCCTTATAAACATAATAGATCGCTCAGGTCCTCAAAGCTAGCATTACTGGCTGTTCCAGAGTCTGAGTTATAAACAAAGGGTGATTTAGCCTTTTCAGTTTAAGCTCCAAGACTCTGGAATGGCCCGCCCATTAATATTAGGAATGCCGAGTCTTTATGCACTTTTTAAACTCTTTAGAGGACTTAAATTTATGGGCTTGCTTTTACTGTCTTAATTCATTTTTTTCTGGTGTAATTCTTCCTAATTTTGATGTTTTATTCCCTCAATTTTCCTACTTTGTACTACTGCTTTTTATATACCTTTATTTTTTTCCTGTTTGTGAAGCACTTAGTGCCGTATTGTTCGAGAGGCGCTATATAAATAAATTTATTATTTATTATTATTAGTGTGCATTGATGATTATAGCTTAACAAAATGAAGGTAAATCAGAAACCAAGTACTATTCAAGTATTTATTTCATGTAATATTGGATCATATAGATGAAAATAAGTAAACGGATAACATTTAGTAACTAGAGGCTCTAGAGAGTCTGAATCGCTCACCTGGATCTGTATGAAAATGAATAATTCTTAAAATTACAGAAATATGATCTACTGCAGCATACAAGTAACAAGGTACAGGATCTTAATGATATTACAAAAAAAAAAAATGATTATGATTCGGACCTCATCCCATAATTTCACAAATTCGATTTTTAAATGGAAAATAAATAAATAAATCAGTTTGATTCAAACGGAAATTCCAGGGGATTCTGATTATCATTTCAAGAATCTAATGAGCATATTGAATGTGATGGTTTATTCAGATGCTATTGCAATGGATACAAATAATTATACTGGGAAAATATCCCCTATGGTTTTTTTGTGTTACACTAAACTTGACTCTGAGAGGTGTGTAATTAAAACGCCTCGTTCATAAAATGAAAATTCAAAGTTCTAATGTTGATTTAAGTGCACAGAGCAGTTTAGCTCATCTTAATATTAGCAGGGTAGATAAGCCATGCAATTTTTGGTTGTAAATTTTGCTTGCAAAATTACTTTTGAGCGTTTGAGAGAGCTAGCTAAACACATTTTTGCCATGTATTGAGGCTGTTTTTCGCAATGCTGTCTTCTCGTGGAATACATGGGTAAGCTTGTCCTATTCTCGTTAGGCATGTTGTTGTGAGGATAGAAACTATGCCAACGGCATTTTGCTCTCTCCGGATTCATACAGGTATGTTAATTTTTTTTGTACTCCCATTATCAACGACTGTGCTTGGAGCTTCTGATTTACCGTATTATACATTATACGGCACCATTGTTTTTTTTATATAGTCGTGGGTACTTGTTTTGTACCTTCCGCTGGAATATGTAGTTTATTTTGGTCAATTGATAGAAATGCATGCTGTGAATTATTCGGTGGCCAAGCCTAAAACAAGCAGCTGCATATGCAATGTAAATGTGTAACATGCTATAAGAGGCAGAGAGCAACATCTCTTGTTTATTTTTATTACACCTTCCTCTAATTTACATTTTTTTACGTGGAATTAACGTGAGTCTGCACTAAACTTGACTGCGAGAGGCGTGTTGTTGTGAAGATAGAAACTATGCAACAGCATTTCGCTCTCTCCGTATTCATACAGGAATAAATCTAAGTTCAAGACAAAGTGTCAGTGTTCAGCCTTTCATTTTGCACCGGAACACAACGCAACATAGCCGGAACACGCAGATCGCTCTGGCTAGACTATGGTGAAATACAACAACAATCATCATATTCGATGTTTTAAGGTGAATAACTCCTTCAAAGAGCCATTGTATGATTTCAGTGAAATGTAGAATTTTTTGTAGAGCTTTATTTGCTGATCATTTTAGCAAGTGAAAGTTTTTCTCTTTCTCTTATAGTTTTCATTATACAGGCCAAAAAAACGCAAATTCGTCAAATTTGACATGTCAAGGCCAATAACTCCTACAAGGCGGCATTGTATGATTTCGATCCTATGGAGACTTTTGTAGAGTTTCATCTGTCAATTGAGACAATAACTCAATGGATTTTTTTTCTCTAGCTGGTTTAGTTCCTGAGATATAGCTGAAAATAGATGGTTTTACCCCTATGTTCTATTTTTAGTAACAGCGGCCATGTTATTCAGACAGCGGGCATAATCTACGCACTTTTTAAAGCATACATCCTAAAGATAATTGTGGCAAATTTTAGTCCGGATCTGTTCAGTAGTTTCAGAGGAGAAGGTTTTTTAAAAAATGTTAATGATAGACGACAACAGACGCCAAGTGATGGCAATAGCACACCTGAACCTTTGGTCCAGTAAAACAATAAAAAAAAAAAAAAATGTCTTTTTGAGAGTAAAAACTATATCTAGTGTGGCTACCCATTGCTTTGATTACAGCATTTTATTTTTCAGGCATAATGTTCACATATTTTTTTTATTTCCTCACTCGATAAACCATTCCATATAGTTTGAAGCTCATTCCAAAGAGATTCTTTTGATGTTACAACAGATTTGTTTATCTTGGCATAAAGCAAATCCCAGATTTGCTCAATCGTATTATGATCAGGACTTTGAGCAGGCCAAGTCACAACTTTTATGCCACCAGATGATTCTTTCTGACTGAGGTAATTCTTGCACAGCTTAGAAGTGTGTTTAGGGTCATTATCTTGTTGAAAAAAAATCCCCAACCAATCAATCTCTTTCCAGAAGGCAATGCGTGCCTCACAAGGATGCTGTGGTGCATCTTTTGATCCATGATTCCGTCGATTTTTACGAGACAACTGGCTCCTTTCAAGCAGACTGAACCCCAAACCATAATATTACCAACTCCATGTTTTACTGAAGGGATTAACCACCCATTTTCGAAACGTTCTCAAACTCTATGGTGCACATAAGTTCTGTGTTTGGATGAGGAAATTTCAAATTTTGATTCATCGGTCCAAAGGCCTTGTTCCCAGTCCGTTGATGTCCAATCCTTGAGTATCTTGGAAAGTCTTTTTTTGATGTTGCCAGCTCTAAGGAGTGGTTTTTTGGCAGCAGACCATTTTCACACAAGCATCTGGAAATAGTAGACCTTGGTACTGGCGCCATTTATATCATCATGGAGTTGTCATCAACCTCATCAAGCTGTCAACCTCCAATTTTTTTTTACTTGTCAGACACAGTTAATAAACATCAGAGGCACTTAACTTCCATTTTGCACCTCTGTTGCCACTAGTTTTCAGCGAACCAGTCTCTTTGAATTGCTTGATGGTGTTTCTTACAGTGCCATGGCAGCATTTAACATCTTCAGAAGTTTTTCTCAGTGACCAACCAGCATCATGTAAGGCCACAATGAGGCTATGAACAATCTCAGAGAGCTCCTTCTGTAGTATCATTGTGTTTAACACTGACACTGCTCAAAGTTCATGTCACCTTATATACTGGAAAAACTGACCATCAGAGGTAATTTTGCAGAATAATGTTGCCTCAAACCAGTTTAAACAGTTTTTTTAGTATCAATAATCATGGAATGAGCCTTCAAACATGCATTCATGCTATGCAAGAGTAAAAAAAAATAAAATTTGCGACACCTTTCAGTTGTAATGAAAAACGCATGTTTTCAATGTTTATTACCCATACTTTTACCTCAATATACTTGTTGGAATGATTTTTTTTTCTTATAGTATTTTTCAAAATATTCTCGCCAAAAATCATAGAGAAGTAATATATTAGGACCCTTTTTAAACAAAACAGGTGGTGTATAATCATCACTGCGCACTACTGCGGCTGGTGAGGGGGATGCCTGGGTCACTTTGCTTAGTCTGCCACTCCTGCAGCGCAGGCCCGGACAACCGGAAGAAAATGCATGGATGAATATAGATATTCCTATCAGCTGGGTATCTTCCCTCTAAAACAAATGAAATTTTGTCAATGTTTGAAAGATTTTGACAGGCATCTTATCTAAAAATAAAACCTCACTGGGAAGAGAAGATGATGGAAAACAAGGGTGCAACGGCCAGTTCAAAAGGGCAGCTGCTTTTAAACCACAGATGCCATTGTAAAAAATCAATGCATAAACATTTTTTTTTAGCTGTATACACCCTTGCTTATTAAAATTTCATCCAAAGGACTGTAAGCTTTCATGAATATTTCACAATTAATTCTGATATTATGATTTTTTTCTGTCTTTCCGCAATTATCTTCCAATGTGGCCAGTATTTGGTACCACTTTCAACAAATCTCTGCACTGAATGGACTGCCGTGAGCAATGCAGCTCCCTATAGCCCTGTTACTGGGAGGTTTGAGATAAACAATGACGACAGCTCTGATAATGATGTGTGGAATTATGAAGTAAACACATCCTGAGAAAGACCACTTGAATCATTTTTATCTACCTTTGTTTTGACTACAGTTGCTCGTGGACAAAATCAGATATTTATTAGAATCCCTTACCACATCAGGCAGGAGCCCAAATCAGAACTCAAAATTTCAGATTTAATGTGACCTTCACTTTTTCACACTGCCGTAGAAAATCAGCTCTGCATAACATTTGTGGAAAAAAAATCTTAGCCACAACTTCCAGTCCGAACGGGGCATAAGCAGCACAATCAGCAAAAGAGCATTCTACTGCTAAACAGGAGACCACGCACCTGAACAGCTGACTCACTGAAACAACTCTTTCATTGAGATTATTGGGAGGAGGCAGTCTTACCTATGCAGGTGTTGGCCTGTAGCTTGAACCCTGTGGAACAGACACACCTGTAGCTGCCAAGGATGTTCTCACAGCGCCCGTTACTACAAAGGCCAGGGGTCAGGCGACATTCATCCATGTCTAAGAGAACAAGGAAAACCACAATTCAGAACTTTTGCCAGTTTTTTGATCCTGGCTTGTGTCAACACCAATTTTTAAGAACAACAGGAAAATATCTAAGACAGGATATTCCCAAATCAGGTGCTGAGGATTTGTATTCAAAATACTACAATCTGACTTACCTGAGCATTTACCGTTGAGCATGCTGAACCCTGGCCGACAGGCGACACATCTGTACGACCCAAGAGAGTTCACACACTCCTGACCAGGGCACTGCAGTGGGTTCTCACATTCGTTAATGTCTGAAACATGGAACAGTTACGTAATTACAAAGAATACAGAAAATTGGCTTATAAACCAGATATTACCAAGAGAAAGAATGGGCTTGAATTCAGTGACACAGCAACCGTTGCTTACTGGGGTAACTGAGGCAACTTGATCATCATCAGAGTGGTCTGCTTAGTCTCTGTGTTTGGGTCTGGCAACCCCTCTTAGCCAGAGACTGTAGTCAACATTGCTAGTAATTTCATACACCATTACAGACTCAGAAAAAAATCACAAAAATTATGCTTGTGAGAGCAGAATTCTAAATAGATTGGCTTACCTGTGCAGGTGTTGGCCTGTAGCTTGTACCCTGTGGAACAAACACACCTGTAGCTGCCAACAGTGTTCTCACAGCGCCCGTTGGCACAGGGCGTGGGAGTCTGCCGACACTCATCAATGTCTGAAAGAAAAATAATGGACAACTTTTATTTCTAATTTGTTGTCAGACCAGTTTTTCATAAAACTGTGAGTACAACCAAGATTGAATATACTGCCAAATCAGAAGTAAGGGTTTCATATTAAAGCGGCAATGATGAACAAACCCCAATTCCAATGAATTTTTGACATTGTGTAAAATGTGAAAAATAGGACCAAGGGTCCTGTAGCTTACCGGCAAGTAATCTTATAGTGATGATACAAGTTATGGCAATTTCATGTGAAGTTTGACATTTGAATCATTAAAAGTCCATGCCAAGGTCACCAAATAAAAGTTCACAACATTTATAAGACCTAAATATAATCCTAAGCTGTGAATCAATTTTGGTGATACAAGTCATTGAAAATTCAATATGTCAGTTGTGAACTTTAAAGGTCACAGAAAGTAAAGTATAGGTCAGTAAATGGACTTCATATACGACTTTCGAAATGTCTCTACACAAACCTCGGCTCAATCTGTGACCATTTTGGTGATAGAAGTTATTGTAATTTCACTGTCGAGTTTGAACCTCTAAGGTCACTGATAGTCAAGTTGAATGTCACCAAATGAAAGTTCATATGTGACTTCCTAGATGTCAGTAACACAAACCTAGGCTCCATCTGTGACCGTTTTGGAAATGAAAGTCATTGTAATTGTATTATGTCAAGTTTGACCTTCAAAGGTCACCAAGTCAAGTTGAATGTCACCAAATGAAAGTTCATGTGTGACTTCCTTTAAGTCTGTGATTCAAGCTTAGGCTCCATCGGTGACCTTTTTAGTGATAGAAGTCATAGAATTTTCACTCGGTCAAGTCTGACCTTCAAAGGTCAATATGAAGGTCACCAAATGAAAGTTCATATTTGACCTCCTATATGTCTCCAATACAAACCTACACTCTATCTGAAACGATTTTGATGACATAAGTCATTGAAACTTCACTGTAAAGTTTGGCCGTTGAAGGTCACTGAAGGTCAAGTTCAAGGTCACCAAATGAAACTTCACACATGAATTCCTATATGCCCACATTACAAAGCTCTCTCTATAATAGTTTTGGTGATAGAAGTCGTTATAATTTTGCTATGTGACGTTTGACCTTCAAAGGTCATCCAAGGTCAAGTTCAAGACCACAAAAGAAATTTCATATAAGCCCCTTTAAGTGTTTAATACACATATGTTCCCAATCTTCAATATTTTCAAGCCTAGAAGCCTTTGAAAATTGTAACATTTTGCTTTGACCTCAAGTTTGATCTTTCAAGGTCATCTGAGGTCAATTTTAACATAGCCAATGTATAGGTCGTATATGACTTCCTATATGTCGATAATACAAACTTAACCTCTATCAGCAACCATTTGGCCTCCACAGGCGATCTTGCATATTCATAAAGTACAGCGCCCCCACTAGACCCACTTCCATCTATTCAATCAAAATGGCGCTTGCACTGTACATTGACGGTACCAAAGGAAGTTGATTGCCTGATTTAGAAAAAAAATTAATCACACGGTTTTTGAGAAATAATTTTTTGAAATTTCAAGTCCTATCTTTTAACATTGATAATATTTTCCTTGACCTCAAGTTTGACCTTTCAAAGGCATCTGAGGTCAACTTCAACATAGCCAATGTATAGGTCATATATGACTTCCTATATGTCAATAATACAAACTTAATCTCTATCTGCAACCATTTGGCCTCCACAGGCCATCTTGCTTATTCATAAAGTACAGCGCCCCCACTAGACCCACTTCTGTCAATTCAATCAAAGTGGCGCTTGCACTGTACATTGATGGTACCAAGGGAAGTTGATTGCCTGATTTAGAAAAAGATTTATCGCACGGTTTTTGAGAAATAATTTTTAAAAATTTCTCAGTCCTATCTTTAACATTGGAGCTAAAATTTAAAGGGCCCATAAAACGGACAAAAATGATTCAATCAAAAATCCGAAAAAAATGTCTGGAGATATGGCCTAGTAGTATGTTATGGCAAATTCACACAAAAATTCATCAGGCCGAAAAAAAGATAAAAAATGTTCCAGACGACGGACGCCGGACGGCGGATGACACACCACGACAATATCGGCCCATAGGGCCAGTAAGCTAATAAAAACAGAATACAATGATTTGCAAATCCTTTCCGACCTGTATTCAATTGAGTACACTACAAAGACAAGATATTTAATGTTCAAACTGATAAACTTTATTTTGTTTTTTTTGGAAATATTTACTCATTTTGAATTTTATGCCTGCAACATGTTCCAAAAAAAGCTGGGACAGGGGCAACAAAAGACAGGGAAAGTTGAAGAATGCTCAAAAAACACCTGTTTGGAACATTCCACTGGTGAACAGATTAAATGGAAACAGGTGAGTGTCATGATTAGGTATAAAAGGAGGATCCCCGAAAGGCTCAGTCATTCACAAGCAAAGAGGGGGAGGGATTCACCACTTTGTGAACAACTGCATGAGCAAGTAGTCCAACAGTTTAAGAACAACGTTTCTCAATGTGCAATTACAAGGAATTTAGGGATTTCATCATCTACAGTCCATAATATCATCAAAAGATTCAGAGAGTCTGGAGAAATCTCTACACGTAAGCAGCAAGGCCCGAAAACCGACATTGAATGCCCGTGACCATCGGTCCCTCAGGCGGCACTGCATTAAAATCCGACATTATTCTGTAAAGGATATTACCATGTGGGCTCAGAAATACTTTGGAAAACCATTGTCAGTTAACACAGTTCATCGCTACATCTACAAGTGGAAGTTAAAACTCTACCATGCAAAGAGAAAGCCATATATCAACAACACCCAGAAACGCCACCGAATTCTCTGGGCTCGAGCTCATCTGAGATGGACTGACGCAAAGTGGAAAAGTGTGCTGTGGTGTTATGAGTCCATGTTTCAAACTGTTTTTGGAAATCATGGACGTCGTGTCCTCAGGGCTAAAGAGGAAAAGGACCATCCAGATTGTTATCCGCACAAAATTCAAAAGCCAGCATCTGTGATGGTATGGGGATGTGTTAGTGCCCATGGCATGGGTAACTTGCACATCTGTGAAGGTGCCATTAATGCTGAAATACATGTTTTGGTGCAACATACGCTGCCATCCAAGCGACGTCTTTTTCAGGGATGTACCTTCTTCATTCAGCAATACAATGCCAAGCCGAATTCTGCACCAGTTACAACAGCGCGGCTTCATAGTAAAAGAGTGCGGGTAATAGACTGGCCTGTCTGTGGTCCTGCGGGTAATAGACTGGCCTGTCTGCGGTCCAGACCGGTCTCCTATTGAAAATGTGTGGTGCATTATGAAGCGCAAAATATGACAATGGAGACCCTGGACTGTTGAGCAACTGAAGTCATACATCAAGCAAGAATGGGAAAGAATTCCACCTACAAAGCTTCTACAATTAGTGTCCTCAGTTCCCAAACGCTTATTGAGTGTTGTTAAAAGGAAAGGTGATGGAACACAGTGGTAAACATGCCTCTGTCCCAGTTTTTTTTGGAATGTGTTGCAGGCATCAAATTCAAAATGAGTTCAAAAAATTTCCAAAAAAAAACACATTTTATCAGTTTGAACATTAAATATCTTGTCTTTGTAGTGTACTCATTTGAATATAGGTCAAAACGGATTTGCAAATCATTGTATTCTGTCTTTATTCACGTTTTACACAACATTCCAACTTCATTGGAATTGGAGTTTGTATTACATTCAAGCACTTCTTTGTATTTCTAGCTGCAATCTGACCTGAGCATTTATCGTTGAGCATGCTGAACCCTGGCCGACAGGTGACACACCTGTACGACCCAAGAGAGTTCACACACTCCTGACCAGGGCACTGCAGTGGGTTCTCACATTCGTTAATGTCTGAAACATGGAACAGTTACATAATTACAAAGAATACAGAAAATTGGCTTATAAACCACATGTTACCAAGAAAAAGAATGGGCCTTGAGATTCAGTGACACAGCAACCGTTGCTAACTGGGGTTACTGAGACAACTTGATCATTGTCAGAGTGGTCTGCTTAGTCTCTATGTTTGGGTCTGGCAACTCTTCTTAGCCAGAGACTGTAGTCAACATTGCTAGTAATTTCATACACCATTATAGACTCAAAAAAAAACAATAAATTTACGCTTGTGAGAGCAGAATTCTAAATGGATTGGCTTACCTGTGCAGGTGTTGGCCTGTAGCTTGTACCCTGTGGAACAAACACACCTGTAGCTGCCAACAGTGTTCTCACAACGCCCGTTGGCACAGGGCGTGGGAGTCTGCTGACACTCATCAATGTCTGAAAGAAAATAACCGACAAATTTTATTTCGAATTTGTTCTCAGACCAGTTTTTCATAAAACTGTGAGTACAACCAAGATTGAATTTACTGCCTAATCAGACGTAAGAGTTTCATTTTAAAGCTACAATGATGTATTACATTCAAGCACTTCTTTGTATTTCTTGCTACAATCTGACCTGAGCATTTATCGTTAAGCATGCTGAACCCTGGCTGACAGGCGACACACCAGTACGACCCAAGAGAGTTCACACACTCCTGACCAGGGCACTGCTGTGGGTTCTCACATTCGTTAATGTCTGAGACAGAGGAGAGAAACCACATTTGATAGCCTTAAGATGAGCATATTACCTAGTAGAGTAAGGGGCCAATTCAGTAACACAGCAACGGTGGCTGGTTGCATTTTCAGAGACTACAAAATTATTGTGATTTGACATCCAAGGAATTGTCATTGTGGTTATGGTAAAGGTCGGGACTGGCTATCCTTCCGAGCCAGAGTCTATAGTCAATGATACAAGCATACCTGGCAAAGCAAACACCATTATACATTCAGAACCCATTCAAATCATGGTAATAAAATCATCAACTTAAAGGATTGGGCTTACCAGTGCAGGTGTTAGCGCGTAGCCTGTACCCTGTAGAACAGACACACCTGTAGCTGCCCAGGGTGTTCTCACAGCGCCCATTAGCACAGGGCGTGGGGGTCTGTCGACACTCGTCAATATCTGCAGAGCCAGGAAAGGGATAGAATGTGTGACAACCAAGCACTTGGGGGTGGGGGGAGGGGGGCACCAGTGTTCATGAATTACTGAACAAAGCTACCTGAGCACTTCCTGTTTAGAAGCCTGAAGCCCGGCTTGCAGGTGACACACCTGTACGAACCCTGGGAGTTAACACACTCCTGGCCAGGGCACTGCAACTGGTCCTCACACTCATTTATGTCTGACAAAGAAAAAGAAAAATGGTCAGATTGATTAAATGGGTCAGCACCGTGGTCTCAGTAAGAGTGTGGGTCATTCAGTGTCAAATCAGACAGACTTTGGGAAATGTGTTGCTCACTGACATATTTTGTTCAGACTTTTTGAAAATGTTATTTGGGACCAAAAACTGCTGTACAAAATATTTTTTGCACCCCCCCTCTCTCCCCCCCGCCCCCTCCATCAGCCCCATACTGCCCCAAGTCTTTTTTTAATAAAGAATCTGAATTCAAATGTGTCTGACTTACATTTATGTCTCTCATATCATAAAAAATATATGCTTTCTATATCTTGTATGCAGCCTAATGACGTGCCAGATGTAGCCTATAGAGACAGTGCAATTTGAAAAACGTCTCCTTTGTTTTGATACGCAAGCGTGCGCATTATTTCCTGTTAGCTAGCAAAGGCGGTAAATTCAAACAACGATCAAGACAACGTCACAGAAGCAGATTTCGCATTTCTTTCCCAAAGCTCACACGAATAAACATAGGCCTACGAATAAACGAAGTCCCGAATAAACATAGGGAAAGCATATTAACGTAAGAGAGAATTCCGGGAGTTGAATGGTTTTGATTCTGACGCCCTGGGCCCCGTTTCAGAAAGCAGGGTTAGTGGTAACTCTGAGTTTGTTAGCTCAGAGTTGCAGAAAACTCTGAGTTTTCCGGTTCAATGCGAGTTCAGTCCAACTCTGAGTCTGTTACCGCGGCAACATACTCCGTGAAGCTAACCTGGCTTGTCCGTTCCGTGAAGAGACAGAGGACATTGAAGCGCAAATACTGAGAAGAATTCTCCGTTAGGAGAGAGGTATCCGACCACGTTTGGATGTTTTATCGTTTTCGGACGAATATTTGTTTGAGCATCCCGTTTCTCTGAAGAATCTATAATTTATTTCAACAAAATTTAAGCCCGCATATTGCTCGTGTGACACACCGAGGACAGGCTCTCAGTTCAGAACAAATTGCGTAGCTCTTCGTTTTTGTTTTTTTGCAAACGGCAGTTTTTATTATCGTTTTGTTTTATTACGGAAAGAAACAACCACGACTTCATTCATTAAAGGCACAGTCAGTTTCTACCACGAGTGGACTCCTCAAAGTACAAAATAATGAATAACTCTCTGGAGAGTTTTTAACTCTTCACAATACATGTTGGAAAGTCTGCTAATTTGCTGCAATGAATGATCAGCAGTTTGTATGTTCAATTCATTCCAAGTCAAAAGACCTCAAGATAGAGCAACTAACGTTTTAAAATGTGAAAATTAAAGTCTGTGGAATTATCCTGAAATAAGTTATTTGCATAAGCTTGGAATGAGAAAAGAGATTCCACTTGTATCATCTTAAATAAAATAAGGACAACTTAAACTTGCATTTTTCTTTATTTCTTTGCTTCCTAAAAGAACAAATGCAGTAGTTAATGTTTTGTATGTTGTTCAAACAAGTAAAATCATCCACCTGTTATCCCTTCATCCACCTGTAACTGATGCTCCAGCATTTGGATTTCAAATTTAGTTTTCTGCTTTCGTAATTTAACCTTCATTTGTTTTTTTTAATACTCTCGCATTAACTCGGTCAGCGATTTTCAGCCACACAAGCTCACGCTCTATTGCAACTGCAACTGTATATATTTTTTTTTAATAAGTGTTCATACTCAGCGTACACCTTCATTAATTTGTCCAACTCTGCTGGAGAAAAGTACGACGCGCGACTTTTTCTCCACTGTTACCATGGCAAATCGTGTTATCTATATTCCATTGATGAGGGCTCTTAATATCCTCGTGCACACGCCTGACTGTGGCGTAAGTTAACTCAGAGTTGATTGAACCAAGAGTTATCACCTGTTCTGAACCCGAAAACTCTGCGGTCTGCAGCTCAGAGTAAGTCAACTCACAGTTACAGAACAAACTCAGAGTTTGTTTACAATGCTTTCTGAAACGGGGCCCAGGTCGCCTTGTTTCTGCTTGAGGTGAGTAGAGCTGGTGGTAACTCGGCTGGATGTGAATTGTAAATTGTCATCCCAAGCAAAATTGAGGGAAGCTCGTGTATTGTTTTTGTAAGGCTATCTTGCATAGATCACGCTGGTCAGAATGAATCAAACAGTAGAGAGATCCATATTTCCTCTTTGGAGCGAGTTAGTAACTTTGCTAACTCTCAGTTGGCAAGCTAATGAGTTTGCTAATTCTGTCTGATCAAACCAGAGTTTGTGTTCGTGTAATAACATTTTTTCTCTGGTTAGTACTCTGAGTTTAAATTCGTCGATGAATGTATAACCGTGTGATAAGTTTAGCTAAAAGTGGTGATCTATGTGATGTTGTTAATACTCATTTTGTAATGCCGGGCTAAGATGTCAGATACCCTATTGTAGCTAGCACTAATGGTGTAAATTTATCATCTGGCAATGGTCGTCATTGTTGCTACCGGGCATTTATCACAACGAGCTGTACACGGCCATTTACCCAGCTGAGTGAGCCATTCTTTTTTTTTTTTTTTAAGATTTTTTTTTGGGAATTTTTCCTTTATTTGACAGTTATACAGTGTAGAGAGACAGGAGGGTTGGGGAGAGGAATGGGGGAAGACATGCAGCAAATGACCTGAGCCGGAATCGAACCCAGGTCGCTGCAGGAAGGACACAGCCTTTATGGTACGCGCGCTTAGACCGATGAGCCACCGGGGCGCCCCGAGTGAGCCATTCTTAAGGTGCTTTCACACCGGACGCAAATTTTGGCTCCGCCCGAAGGGGCACCTCCCGAGACCAAGATGGGTAAGATGGCTGCTACTGAGCGGGCGCGCAGGTTAGCAGGTCCTGTGTGTACTCTCAAAAAACCGTCTAAACCTATCGCTATACCTCTGCTTCCACTACTGACTCACTTTTCAACTGCTGCCTTACTATTGTACCTAATCATAAATACGTTGCGACTTCAGATTACACCGAAACGCTGCGAAAAGGTCCATCATGCAGGTGAAGGAGGCCAGCATTTCCTGTATACGAGGTACCTGGATAGGGGACGTGCCAGACCTCCAACAAAATGCGGGAAATCCACCACCCCCAGTCGCTCCGGGGTTTTGATCCACTTCTGCGTTATTCTGCTCTTGGCAGGTGATGTAGAAACAAACCCTGGACCGTCATCCGCAGCCCCGCACGTACAGACAGCGCCATCTATGCTAGCGGGGCTAACCCGGCCACCACCACCACCAGTGCTAGCGGGGCTAACCCGGCCACCACCACCACCAGTGCTACTGGGGCTAACGTGGCCACCACTACCGCCAATGCTAGCCAGGCCCCCTCTACCGCCAAGGTTTGCGGCGATAACACCATCGATGCTAGCCGGGCTAGCGCTGCTACCACCATTAATGCCAGTGGGACCGGGGCTTCGACCTCCACAAATGCTAGCGGGGCTAGCGCTGCTGCCGCCACATATGCCAGCGGGATTAGCGCTCCCACCACCACAATTGCTAGCATCTCCAGCGGGTAGGCGCTGACAGCCCACAATGAGCAGCTGGATGCCCCCCTCACTGAGCCTCGAGTCAGCGGCTCAGCAGCAACGGCAACAACAGCGGCATCTCTGGCGGGTAGGCGCCCACAGCTGAGCAGCGGGATGCCCCCCTCACCGAGCGGCGGGTCAGCGGCCCAGCGGCGGCAGCAGCAGCGGCAATAACAGCGGCATCTGTGGCAAGTAGGCGCCCACAGCCCACAGTTGAGCAGCTGGATGCCCCCCTTCAGCAACTAGAGACTGGCTGCAGTATACCACCTCAGTGCACACTGACGAACACTCCTGATTTCGTGGTGGGTGAGTTAAAGACTGGTGCCCCCTCAAAAACCCTTGCATTTAAAAAACAACGGTGTGCTAAACTGAAGACAACCCTCAATCAGGCAAAAGCGATCTGGGACCTGTGATATAAACCTAAGGGCCTGCTTGGTGGGCATTTGAACATCCGTAGCATCCTGCCTAAGTGTGACCAAATTCACCATCTGTTAAGTAACTCGAACATTGACTTTTTATGCTTGTCTGAGACCTGGTTAAACCTGAACTCCCCGATGGCTGGGGGATTAAAATTAAACCATCAAAAAAGAATCACCTCCGCTGGCTAAATGAAAATTTATGGTCACTAATGGAAAAAAAGAGATCATGCATTAAAAATATCGCTTACCTGTGATAAATGCAAATCTGAGGATGGGACTTTGGGTCATCTTTTTTGGTCCTGCCCTAAGCTTAAGAAGTTTTGGGATGACATTTTTCATTTGTACAGTCTTATATATAGTAAACAGCTGATCCCTGACAGTCTTCTGATAATACTGGGCTGTTCCAACTTTTCTCTTACTCTTACCTCATCATTACAACAAGCCCTCATGCTCGGTATGGTCGTAGCAAAACGAGTTATTCTTAGAGACTGGAAATCAGTCTCTCCTCCTTGTCTTAAAAAATGGTTGAATGATATGGTTTCCTGAATTTATCTGGAAGAAATTCGATTTACCCTGTCAGACACTCATCACAAGTTCCTTGAAATCTGGGGACCTTTTATTAAGTACATTCTAAGTGATAGACATCATCCTCCAGACTAGTTACATTGTATATTACTATTCTGCCTCTTTGTTTGCTTCGTATGGACTGTAATGTGCTTTGCACAGCCAAGCCCCTAATCTCCTTGATCTTACTTGGCCCTGGCTCTCTGGATTTTAGTTTCGGACTTTAAAATCTACTTCTGTATTTTTGATTCAGTGTGTGGACTGACATGCATGACAGTAATTTTTACATTTTTATATTTTTGTGGGCTGGCAGTTTGTTTTGTTTTGTTGTATATTGTCTGTGATTCTACATGTGGCTTAAACTTAAAAAACTTAATAAATAAAGTGTTAAAAAAATCGCTAAAAACTGGCAGGTTAAATGACAGACAGGTATTCACCTCACTTAGAAACAAGGTTGTTAGGGAAATCAGATCAGCAAAAGCAAATTTTTCTATTAATATAATCAGCAACGCTAAAGGAAATACTAAAGAAATCTGGACAAACATTAAAAAACTGACAGGGAATTATGCGGCAAGCAAAGAAATTAAGGAGCTACTGATAAAAAGAAAAATAGCTCAGGACCCCAGTGATATTGCAGCTGCTTTAAATGATTACTTCATTGATTCTGTTGATGATTTGGCACAGAGCCTCAGCCCTCAGGTGTAAAAATTTCCAATTGAATTCTGCTGCACCTATTTTTAATTTATGCATGGTCTCTCAATCACAGGTTGACAAGGTGATTGGTAATCTCAAAAGCTCTAAGGCCAAAGATTCATCTGGCATGGACATTCTGTTTCTGAAAAATCAAAAGGACTCTCTTATAGCTCCATTAACCAGCATTATAAACACCTCGATATTGGAAGGAGTTTTCCCAGACTCCTGGAAGCATTCAGTCATCACTTCGATTCAAAAATCAGGCAATCCCACCATAACTAGCAATTACAGAACCATAAGCATTCTCCCAACTGTTTCTAAGGTAATGGAAAAACTGGTGTCAGAACAAATCATTTAACATTTGGACAACAGTCCGTTTATCCTAAATCCAATGCAATTTGGCTTTAGAAAACACCACTCAACTGAGATGGCTGTTTGCTTCCTCCTGGAAAATCTAAAATCCAAGATAGATGCTGGTGGAGTTGTTGGAGCCGTCTTTATTGATCTGAGAAAAGCATTTGATTCTGTTAATCATCATATTTTATTGTCCAAATTATCGTATTTCAACTTTTCTGTGAATGTTATGAGATGGTTTGAATCATACAAGGACTCAGTGTGTTAGAATACATGACCTGAAATCAGCGTCACGTGACAACAACCTTGGAGTTCCACAAGGATCGGTCTTGGGCCCACTGCTTTTTAGTTTGTTTATTAAAGACCTCCCAAGTTGTTGTCCTTCAAATATAATCTGTCAAATGTATGCAGATGACGCAGTTTTTTATGTTCACGCTAAACACAGTGAGCAAGCTGCCCAGGAATTGACTTATGCCATGACAGGTGTATCACTGGCTTGAGAGCTCTCAGTTGCATCTCAACATCTCAAAAACTCTTTGTCTGTATTTCTCAAAAAGAGCGAACAATAACAGTGATCCCAACATTTTTGTACAGGGTAAAAAGATCGAGGTAGTTCAAGAATTTAAATACCTAGGTGTTATTTTGGACTCTCGACTTCATTTCAAACAGCAGGTTAAAAGGATTGTGAGTAGAATGAAATTTAACCTGTCCAACTTTAGATTTGTTAGAAACAACTTAACCCCAGAATCGGCAAATTTATACTTGGATGCAATGATTATGCCACAAGTTTTACTGCTTGACCAGTTGGGCAACTGCCTGTAAAACAACCCTGAAGCCAGTTGAACCGTCTATAAACAGGCATTAAAAGTTTTGGATAAGAAACCTAAATCGTACCACCACTGCTTGATATTGGATAAGTATGGGCGCCTAAACGGGGACAACACGATAAAATATATTGATTCTGCACTTGTCTCTAAAATCTTACATGACCAAGCTCCACCACCACTTCAAGAATTTGTAAAAAGAAACAAATAGATCAACCAGAGCAGGCCTTAGAGGTGACTGCGTTGTACCATTTCGAAAAAGTGCCTCTGGTCAAGGAGTGTTCTCATTTTGCGCGTCCCAGACCTGGAACCAAACACCAAGCTCAATATGTGAATTCCCGACCCTGACCTCCTTTTCCAAACACCTTAGAGCATGGCTGCTGGAAAACCAGATCTGTAATCATAACTGTGTCTAATTTTGCATGTATGTTTAATGGACTAAGTGTGTTGGGGCACGATCTATAATTGTCCACTGTCGCGTACATAAGTACATGTATGTGTGCCGCTTTTGTGAATTAGTGCCTACATAAGATATCTATGTATGCTCGTTTAGTGCAATATTTACTCACACTTCTGTATGTGCAACCGTGTGCTATGTCATCGTGCAATATTATATTCAACATGGCACTTTATAATCTTGGGCAGTTGGGTAATGTGCAATGCAACATGCACTTTATATTTCTGTGCAATAATGGGCAATGTGCAATATAATTAGGACCTGAGCTCCCAGGCAGCTAGCACTTTGCACTTTAGCATTTTGGCACTTTAGCACTATGGCACTATAATTAGCACTCCAGCACTTAATAATTCAGTGTGTATAATTAGCAAGGTCCCCCAAATCCCGGCCCGTTCTCTTCTGGACTGTATGATGTTTTTAGGTTGTCTATGGTTGATGTATGTTGCTTGTCTTTTAATATTCTCTGTGTGTTTTTATTCCTATTACGGATGTTTGTTTTGCTTTGTTTTATGTGTTTACACCAACCTGCAAACGGGACTGGGGATGGAAATTAGCCACCTGGCTATAATCCCATGCATTTACATGTAAATGTTCATTAATGCATATTGTCCTATTTTTTTTAATAAAAAAAAAAATCTTAATCTTAAATCTTAAAACAAATTTTTCGCGCAACAGATTACATTCAAAGTCAATGCGAAGACTCAGAAATTTCACTTTAAGCAAAGCGCGTTCATGTTCCAAGCTTCTGAAGGAGAGGGGCGAGTGGTTCTGTGTGTTTTGAGAACGTTTCAACTGTCAACAATAGTGATGTCATATCGCTGATACAGCCTTTAATAACTGCGTGGTAATCAAAGTATCCTGCTTAAAATCAAATCCTTCTTCAGAAAACACTGTGCATACATATATGAGCACAAACCCCCCATCAGAAATCCTGCCCCCCCTCTCAGAATATAGTTCCAACGTCTATGGAAATCATGGTAAAGTGAAGGTCTAATTTTTACCCCTGGATAAGCGAAGCTTAAGCCCGTGATCCACTTGCGCTTTTAAGGTCTCCGATTGTCCCGATTCTCCCCTTTCGACCAGTTACGAGCGATTACGAGTGGAAATTTCTGTTACGCGCAAGACATAGGTGGATCATGACTTCCGACCTGTTCCGACCCTTCCGCGTGAATAAGACAGGTTCCGACTGGATCGGATCACGTGGATCCCTCTTCCGACAAAATCAAACCAGTTTGATTTTGTCGGAAGGTATGAGTTGTCGGAAGGATGCGGGAGTATCGATTTGTCAAGTGCACACTAATTGGCGAATATTTCCACTGCAATTAGCCAATTAGAAACCGTTTACAAAAACAACCGCCATCTTTATTGTTGACGTTGGCAAAAATCAATCGGAAGTGCTCGCGTTAGTGGATCATGGGATAAAATTTTTTCCCCAATCACTCTGACTTTCTACAATTGTTTGCGCGAGTTTCGGATGGTTCCCGGCGCTTCCAAAAGCTTCCGACTGGCCATGATTGCTTGCGTGCGGAAGCCTTAAAAGCGTAAGTGGATCACAGGCATTAGGAAGGAGTGTTGTGATGAGACTCTAGCGTCACTCGCTAATCAGTCAATCAATCAATCAATTTGCCGTTAACATGACCACAGGCGGTAAGATAAAAATGATCTTGGCATGGATGACCAGTCCCTAATTCAGATACAGCTTAAGGCCCATTCACACCAAGCGCAAATTTCCGCGCCGATTATTCGCGCGGATATTTATAGAAGCTTATTTCATGGGTTCTAATGTAAGCTTGCACACCAAGGCGGAAGTTTCGTGCGGCAGAAAAAACATCCGCGCATGGACTTAAGCTTCATGAAAATCCGTCTCATGCGAACTAGACTTTTGGCCAATGAAATGCGTTGTTTCTATTCACGTTACAGCATTCAAACCTCAAACTGCAAAGTCACATAAACTAGATACAAACTCAGTACATAGTACAGTGACAAACAAAGGAGAGCGTCTCATCAATATTGTTCTCAAACATCCATCAATAATGAAAACGCTCGGTGGCTACAGAGATGACCGTCTGTCACGCAAAAGTAGACATGAGGCCAAGGTTATCGTTCCGATACATACAAAAAATGTCATCGTCGCTGCTGCTGCTGCTGCTCTCATGGTCCAATTTGATTAAATATCCCGCGGATGTTTTGTATGTTGTGTGAAATCGGAACGCAAGATTGCGGAATTTCGCACCGAGTCCGGTGTGCATGGTTTCAAATCCGTGCCGCTTTTTTCACCCTGGTCTGAATGGGCCTTTATCCAGGACTTAACAATAATGTCACTTTGATTTTACATGCCAGAATGGGGATGCGACAAATTCCTTCATTGGACCATAAAGTGGTCTATTATGATGTTCATTCCAACTGCAAAATTACAAGGTGCTTCCATGCTGTTTTCATGTTTAAATTTAAGGGCTTATGTTGCCCATCCAGTTGTGGCCATATCTGATTGTGTTGGGCGATAAATTTTTCAATTTAATTTTGAGTTGAAGTTCTACCGCTTTGGGGAAAGACAGACGAACTTGCTCCTTTTGTTTCCCATGAATCATAACTGATGCAGTCTTGAACAAATGGCTGCCAAAAATCAGAGGACAAATGAAATGCCTAAGGAAAATAACTTCACTGACTTCAGTGTTTATCAGCAACGTGCTGAACAGAGCAACATCAATTGACATATGTTCTCCATCTTCAATATTTTCAAGCCTAGAGGCCTTTGAAAATTGTAACATTTTGCTTGATCTCAAGTTTGACCTTTCAAGATCATCTGAGGCCAACTTTAACATAGCCAAAATATAGGTCAAATATGACTTAATCTCTATTTGGGTCAATGACAAATAAGCCTTTTAAAAATGTTTTTTTAATAAATCTTTAAAAATGTACAGAATACATTTATTTGAAGTTGGAAGAGTGTGTTTAAACAAGTATAAATGGTTGCAAAACATTTACAGGGTTTAAGTACATTTTTAGACGGTATTTGCAATTTCACCAGCCAAAAAATGTCAGGTGGCGCAACCAAAAGTTTCTTGAAAAAAAAAAAAAAAACACACTTCCCTCTTTTTTTTTAAGTGATTTTTTTAGTAACTTTACCTGAGAGTGTCTAGTCTGCCTAAAACATTACTATTTTGTAGTTGAGCTAGTTATTAAAAGTAACTTACAGATTCTTTATTGATGTTGGTTTTCCAACATCCAACTTTAGATTTAAAATGTGAATAAATACTTTACAAATTTAGAAAGTATATTGTTGTATAGAATGATTATTTGTATCTCATTTTCCAAACATTTGTTCACGTCAATCTCCCATTTCTTGGTTTAAATTAGTATTTTACCTGGTTGCGCCACCTGAATTACTGGTTGCACTGCCTGACATTTGCTACTAATTCCCAATTATTCAGGCATCTACTTGGACACCTATATAACCTTTTGACTTTGCTAGATAGTTCATTCATTCATTTTTACAATACAATAAAGAGTTTTAGAAGAAAATAACTTTTTCTTAGTTTTATATTGGTTGTACCACCTGACATGTAAACTGAACAAGTCTAACTATGAAGAGAAAGTAGCTCTTTTTTATCAATATTTGAGAGAGATCTACATATGTTTCACTCATCAGTAAAGGTCACTTGGGTTCCTTTTGATGATGCAATATCCTGTTTACTCATCTCTCCCTTCAGTTTAAAATAAAAGTTGTATGAATGCGGCTGCGCCGCCCTGACATTTCAGATATGCAGATTTCCGGACAAATTTGTTTCTAATATTCCAAACAATTTAAGAACAATTAAACTATTAAACTTTGTTTATTTGAAAGGTTTTCAATATAAAATTATGTTCCATATTAATATTATATTTATTCAAACTTTAAATTACATATTTAATACATTTCACATAGTGTTAACCTGCTCGGACGGTTGCGCCACCTGACATTTTGAGGGTTTGAGATGGCAAAACATAAAATGTATATCATTTTTATGATAAACTGGAAATATGTTCAAATTAAACAGGTTTTATAGAATAAAATGATGCTTATTATGAATCATTTAAAATTATTTTAAACCAAAGTAGTGCGCTCGGACACAAAAATCTGCATGTCACGTCATTGACTCATTTGCAACCATTTAGCTTCCACAGCCCACTTTGCCCATTCTCCATAAGACCCAATGTTAAAGTACAGCACCACCATTAGACCCACTTCAAAATGGCACTTGCACCGTTCATAAAGTATACCAAGGTGAGTTGATTGCCATATTTAGAAAAAAGTATCAGACAGTTTCTGAGAAATAGTTTTTTGAAATGTCAAGTCCTGTCTTTTAACATTGTTAATATTTTCCTTGACTTCGAGTTTGACCTTTCAAAGTCACCTGAGGTCAAATTTAACATTGTGAAAATATAGGTCAGGAAAGACTTCCTGCACATTGACAATACAAACATAATCTCTGTCTGCAACCATTTGACCTCCACGGGCCATTTTCTATATTCTCCATAAGACCCAATGTTAAAGTACACCGCCCCCACTAGACCCACTTTCGTCGATTTAATAAAAATGGTTCTCACACTGTACATTGCGGGTACCAAGGTAAGCTTGATTTAGGAAAAAAAAATTATTGGGCAGTTTTTGAGAAATTTTTTTTTTACATTTCTATTTCTAAGTCCTATCTTTAACATAGGGGCCAAAATTTCAAGGGCCCATAAGACGGACTAAAATGATTCAATCAAAGATCCAAAAAAAAGACATAATCTAGTAATACGTTCTGGCAAATTTACAGGAAAATTCATCAGGCAAAAAAAAAAAAAATAAAAAATGTTCTGGACAACGGACGCCAAACCACGACAATAGCTTATAGGCCCATAGGGCTCGTGAGCTAAAAAATGGCTTCTCAGCTAAGGCGCGTTTTCCAGTGTGAAAATTCCAAATTTTCCAGGGATGAAAAAATATGAAATTCTCAAAATTCAGCCAAAATGTTTTGTACAGCCCAGTTTTTGGTCCAAAATAACCTGTACACCAAGTTTGAACAAAATCTGAGTCGGTGGGCAACACATCAATCTAAATTGACATAGAATGACCTGTGTGCTAAATTAGCCAGCTTTAAGAGCCATGTTTGCCATTGGTCAGAAAAAAAATCACTGAGGATAAAAGTCCCACCTGTGCAGGTGTTGCCTTGTATCTTGTACCCTACGGGGCACACACACCTGTAGCTACCCAGCGTATTCTCACAGCGCCCGCTAGGACAAGGGCTGGGGGTCTGGCGGCATTCATCAATGTCTGAGGAAAAAGACAACTGTAATACCCAGCTTCACAAAAGCTGGCTGCCATTTTGGGAAACTGTGGCAAGATTCTTTGCGCCAGCACTGTCACAAATGAATTGGAATTGAAATGATATGCAAGAAATTTAAATGGGAATGGGTGTCAGCTGAGAAGCTGCTTATGTCTTTGGGGAGAGACGAGAGGCAAATGGTAGCCTGAACTGCATAACTAAACAGTTTATACCTGGCCTGCCTCCAGAGACATGGACTAGGGCATAGGTATCATGCTTCTATAACTTTCATGAGACCAAAAACTAAAGCTGCGCTCAGAGACCACAAGTACCTCTGCCAGTGTACTCAATATTATTTTTGCCAGAATCAGCTAGCAGCCCCTGTGTTTATGCAGTCCTGTAATCCTCGCGTAAATATGTTTTTAATGTATTTTTGACCTTTTGCATGCCCTTGACCTTGACCTTTGACCTTGACCTCCCAAAATCAAATCACCTCTTCCTTGAACAATACTTAATCATTCCACCAAATTTGAGGAAAATCCATCCACAACTTTTTGCATAATCCTGCTTACAAACAAACCAACAAACCAACCAACAGACAAACGGTAATGATCATAACCTCCTGCAACTTCATTGGGTGGAGGTAATAAATGAAGAGTTGGAATGCAAAACCCACAAAGTCCACTCAACCTCTTTTGTTTTAAATTGAGTTTTTACTCAGCATAATATGCTGAGTAAGAAGTCAATTTAAAACAAAAGAGGTTGAGTGGACTTGGTGGGTTTTGCATTCCAACTCTTCAAATTTTAAACAATCTAACAATTTCATTTCAGGTATAGCAATAAAAATATAATATTTGCAGGTTTTAGTAGGTTACCCTTGATCTAAATTACATTTTTTAGCCATTATTGGATTTTAATTCAGCGCTGCAGGTCTCAAGGACAACTCTAAGATTGTTGAAGTAGGTGATCACTGATGTTACGATTAGCATAAAAACCAGACTTTTTTTTCCTGTTGACTCACCCGAGCATTTTCCGTTGAGTAGGCCAAAACCTTGCCGACAGGCGACACACCTGTACGAACCTGCAAGGTTCACACACTCCTGACCAGGGCACTGCAAATAGTTCTCACACTCGTCAATATCTGAAAAAGGAGAGAAAATGACATCAGACACAACAAAAGAGTGTTTGGCCTGCATATCACTCACAGAGACAGGCACAAAAAAAATTCACATGCATGTCCAGAGGGTGCTGAAACTCCCAGGTCTGGGTAATCACAGCAGGACAGGCTTTAAGATGTGCCTCTGGCACCTGTTTAACATCTGGGTTAACAGGCACAGGCTTTATCCTCAAGAATCCAGTGAAAAAAAAAAAAGGCTGGATGGCAAAAATGAAAAAATAAAAAATCAGATACATCTGAGTGTCTCAGCATGGTAATATAATTTACAGGCATGAATATCTTTGTAGATGCTGGTAGATTATTCTTTCTCATGCCATCTATCACTTTCACAGGAGAGGGGAGATCTCGCGCCAAAGCTGACTGACATCTGCACTGTGCTTCCTATAGACCCACATTCAGAAAATGAGTTAACTCCATTCGAAGCCAGAGTGGCCCCATCCTATTCCTGCAGGCCTGCTGTCAACAAGGTTTTACTCCAACACACAAATGTAAATCAATTTGTTGATTTGGATTTCAATTGAAACCCCAACTTCAAAAAACTAGGCACATTGTAGAAAATGAAAATAAAATTAAAAAGATGCAATTTAAAAAGTCCACTCACCTGCCGCTGTATTGAAAACAAAATAACGCATAATTTCATGCTTTAACTTCTGAATTAAATTGTTTGTTGAAAATACACTAACTTCAAAGCAGATAACTGCAACATACTCCAAAAAATCAACGACCCATACAACTGGACAGCTGAAGACCAGCACAATGGAGCAACAGGTTTTACTTTCAACACACAAATGTAAATCTGGTTTCTTCAGCAGTCAAACACTTCGAGTGATTAAAAGACACGGTGATGTTACACAGTGGTAAACAGTCCACTTCACCAGATTTTTTGGTCTCTGTTGCAGTCATCACATTGTATGCTTTTAATGAGCAATTAAATTCATATTTTTGAACATCAAATAAAGAGTTGTACTGTTTTTAGTAGAGGGTGACATATCGTTTCACAGTCCATTTTGATTTAATTCGCCTTTTTCCAAGATGTTTTTTTGGAATTTGGGTTGCTGAATCAGGGTTTCAAATTAGAGTTGAAATGAATTGGATAAATTAAAACTTTAATGGTAGCAGATTGCCAGGAAGAGAGTTACACCAAGGGCGTAGGTTTGTATATGGAAGGTCAAGACACGTCCCCACCAATATTTTGGGAAGCCAGATTGTCCCTACCAATATTTCAGCAAACTCGTTCTTATCATCCTTCCAGACAAGCCATATAAGACCCAATTGTGGAGGCTATGTCTCCATGACAACCTATTTATGCATTCTAGCATTTGATTGGGTGAAAGGGCGGGCTATCTGAAGGCTAAAAGTCAAGAGTAAACTGACCACGCTATTCAGGTCATGAATATTCATTTTCGTCCAAAGCGGGGCTTGAGACGCACAACTGGATCACCAGCTTTGATTACATGTGTTTGCAATGGCTTACCTGTAGAAGAGACCTGTAATTTGGCATTTGTTCCAGATTTTTCTTAATCGCGTAAATATAGCTCTTTTCCCATGGCCCAACTCATGACATACATTGATATTACCTTAGGTACGTTACGTATCACTTTTGTGGAAATTTCATTGTCTGAGAGCGTTCAAGGGAAAGAAAGTCGCTCCATGTTAAGTCATGCTGCTAATATTTCGCCAAACTGAATGCCAAGTATAATTTTAGGTTGAATAAGTGATCTAAGAAGTCAGAAACAGATTGTTACTTGAAGTCAAAACTTGCTAGCTACCTTAAATTAGTTTTTACCGGAAAATAATGTCAACGAATGTTAATTAAACATGTTTGCTAGTTTCAACTAGCGAACTAAACCTGGTTTCTGTCACATGTTGGTTAGTAATCGGGTTGCTAGCAGAAGTAGCTAAATATAAGCCAGGTGGATATGTCAAATTATGAGGTGAATTTCAGCAGAGAAATCCCGCGAAGGTGCCATTATTAATTAATTATTTTGAGTGCAGGAACCACAGCAGCAAGCTAGAGAAACAAAGCAAGCTTTTGAAGATACAGGTGTATCAGGGCTTCAGGTGAGGTCATAATTATGACTCATTCTGTGGAATTATAGGGAAGCCATTAAAGTTAGTCTCATGATGTTCAGCATATATAACCTTTGAAAGTCAAAATGTCCCAACCAACTTTGGCTCAGTGGGGGAAATGAAAGAAACACGTAATCGTAAATCTAACATGATCCAATCCGATTAACACTTGGTTTGCGGCTTGTCCAATTCATAGTCGGTGGTCCATTTTGAGGTGTTTATCACGGCTGCATTTGCGTTACCGCATATTAAGATGCTTAATAGAGAGGATTGCCAGCTGGCTTCCTAACGTAGTTATATATCCACTCACTTGGTATCAATGTCCAGGTTACTAGATCTGAGCGTGTTTCATGAGTGCGCTGAGATGGTTTGCAGCTGTCAGTTAAGGTTGTGGCAAGTTTATGTATGTGGCATCTTTGTATGAAAATTTTGGAGGCACCTTGCGTAGCCTAATTAAAAAAACGGAGAAACACTCATTCGGATAATTTCTGTATACAGTAAAGGCAGTATCTGCACTCAGATTTACAAAAATTTTCCATCACATATGCGTCCCTACCAATTCTCACATTAAACCTACGCCCTTGAGTTGGACAGTCATTAACAAATGAAACTAAATATACCACGTCAACAGTAGACAAGCTAGTTTGCTTGGGCTGAGCTGAGTCAATTCTTGACCTGTACTGCAGGGCTTTTGCATAACATTATGCTTATTTGTCACAAAATACTGTTACAACTGTGGAATAGATGTATGATGATTAGCTTTAAGAAAGATTGTTTCAGTCCAAGAAGCTGAATGTTCAGCCAGCCTTTGTTGCACAGCCTCTGTTCTCAATCTACGGCATAATAGAGTGTTTACTTATTAATCACTTTAACATCAAAGCTCCTTTTACTGAAAAAGGAGGCAAGGATATCCAAACACTGTAAGTCAGCAGTTATAATCCTGGTCCAAAAAAGCTGCATGCTCTGCTGGTTTTTGATTTTAATGGTAAAATCAGCAACCAATTCACAGCAATGTAACCACATAAAGCCAGTTATTACTGTGATAAGCTATTTCACTCGTTTAAGTGCAGCATAAGAACAAAAACCAGCAGAGTCAAGGGCTATCAAAGACCCCCGCCGCAGTAAACAATAAAAAAAGAGAATATTGTCAGCCTATGAGGATAGCTGCTGGTAAATACCTTCAATAAAAGCAATAATGCAATTTTTGTTAGAGCATACCTATTACTGTATGAACATTCCATCCTGAGCATCCTACCAGAAGTAGGGTTATCCACATTAAAACCCCACTATAATGAGTTGCAAAGAAAATCAGTTGCACATAACGGGGTTATGTTGTGGGGTTAAATGTAAAAAAGTAATTTTTGTCTTCCTGCTAATATGCAGAAAAAAGAAGAGAAAAGGTTTTCACTCATTACTACCTATTAAGTTAAGAAGAAGTAAGACAGATTTGCAATATGTGCATGTGACAAATAAATTCTGTCAAAACATATGTATAATCACATGGAAAAAAATATTACTTCGGTCATACAGTACTGAAATACTTCAGCACCAATATCCATACTAAGGAGGCAATGTTGGGTCCATTATAGAAAGTTTTACTGAGATAATAGTCATACGCACAACCCACGTACAGTTATTAATTTCTGATGAAATTATCGACAGTTTTGTTGATTAATGGGGAAATATTATGAAAAACTCACCTTTTCAGTGCTTGAGCACATACATTTTGGTATCAGGAGTGCCTACCAAGTCACTAATTGTGAAATAAAATAACTCAGTCACTTTTTAGTGAGCTGCATTTTTCATAAGACATGGCATTCGGCATGCCATTCAGATCTGGCTCCCCTTCCTACAACACATGCAGGCTCGTAAGAACTGTTCTGCCCCTAATCTGAATATCTCCACCCATGGCTTATTTTTTATGACAACATAGCTTCAATCAGCGAAAACGTGTGTGCTATCCACTTTTTGTCTGACTGCTTTATATTGCTAACCTGGGTCAATACAGCGCAGGACTGGCAAAGAAATTTATATTGAGGGCGACACCGTTCTACTTTTCAGAAGATACAATGAAGTGGTGGCCTCAGTTTATTTTCAAGGAGAATCTATGGCAGGCTAGCTGGGTCAGTGTTTCCAATTTCTGTAAATATTTAAACTGAATCCAAGTGCTGCAAGCTAGCTCCTAAATGAACTGTGAATCAGAAACTATCACTCTTTTAGAGAGAGGCAATGTAGGAGACCCGTCAAGAGAACGGAGGAATGTTTTTAATTCAGAATTCAGCCAATTTTTAGCAGTCTAGCACTGCAATTCAAAATAAATGGAATGTTAGCTGATGGTTGCTACTATACAGATGCTAAAGATGGATCATTCTTAATGGGCTGCATTCCAAATGAAGTTACGGTGACTGGGTGTCACATTTCTTCATGAATTAAATAACCATTCTTGCTAAGCCTGCAGACTCATTGTGTAGATAGTTTACTTGGGTTGTTACCGACATTTGGTGAAAATTTCATGTCAATAGGCCCATTAGAAATATATTTACTGAGAAAAATGTTGATGCGTTCAATACTTATTTTCCCTCTGCTGTATGTTACAGAAAATTTCAGCATTGTTCAGTATCTTCCAAAAGAAAGAACAAAAATAACAATGCAAAAGAATAGTGCATGATAACAGAAAAAGTCATCCACCACAAGCCAAAATGGAATCAGTTTTATCTACTGCAAGATAAGGACAGAGTCTTACCTGTACAGGTGTTGCCCAGTAGTCTATAACCCCCAGAACACACACACCTATAGCTCCCCAGGGTGTTCTCACAGCGTCCATTAGTACAGAGCGTGGGTGTTAGGCGACATTCATCTATGTCTGCACAAAAACACAGAGCAATTCAAGGCAAACGGTAGATGCATCACTACATTTACATAAAATGAGGGGTTGAGAGCACTTATACCGAGACACTGGGTTTGCTGCGGGTTGGTTCGGAAGCCGGAGGGACAAATGCATCGAAAACTCCCAGGAGTATTCTGGCACTGGCCTGCAGAACAGAGCCGCGGGCCCTGGAGACACTCGTTTATATCTGCAGAGGGGACATACGACCATCAGAGAGAGCACATAACAGACGCTCTTCAGCACAAAGCAGGAGAATTCAGTCAAGCATCAGCAGCCTGTGGTCAAAGATGAACAGCCCCTGGTAAAAAAATTATGATGATCAGCCCCTGGTAAAAAAAAAAATTGCACCCTCAGTTCAAGGATAACAAACGGAGGGAGAAGACTCGCTGGCCAAACCAGACCCCCAATCCAGTGGAGTACAAGTGTCCTAAATTCATCAAAGAAGATGAAGTAGTGGCTGTAGTTATTGTCGTAGTGTAGGTGAGATCTTTATTGATATTCAACAAAATAATAAATCATATACACAAATTTCTACTGTATACTTGATAATTTTTTAGTTTGCTTGTGCATTAGCAGCTGACACAGGCTGTAATGCACTATGTTTTGCTTGGTCTTTTAGGAAAGATTTCAGACTTCAGTTCCAGGTGATATCCATTATGTCAGTGCAATGAACCAGATCTTTCTCCAGCCGCATTCAAATATCATGTGTCCTTGATTTTCTGGGGCTTCTACAATTAGAAAATTTTAACTGTCTTTTTCAGATGTAGTTTAGAATAAATATTAATGGATTAACTGTGTAGACACCTCAAACTAGCAAACAAGTAAGTGCTTTCAAACAATTAATTATAAAATCAAATTAACCCTTGGTAAATCTATGATTAATCAAATAATGAGATCAAAATATTTTAAGTCCATCTTTGATGAATAGAAATTTGCCTCAATTCTAACGCAAGGCAGTTGCCTCTGGGGGGGACCGAGGTATATTATTCACTGTTAAGATAAGCATCAATACATTAATGACAATTATTTATTAATACTGTAAATACATTCACAGGCAAAAACAGTGCACAAGTTTGTATAACTTGTGTTGTCCCCCTGTTTATGAAGAGCTGTGTTTTCATACACAGGACTGAACCATGGAGCTAATATAATAGAACTGGAGAGAGCGAGGAAGTCCCACCCCTATTGCTTTCAATGGGAGATGCTAGGCTAGCTGCTTCAGCCCAGGAAGTATGGAATTGACCGACGCCATCTATAAAAATGGCGTTCCATGGGTGCTTATTTCCGGCACCACTTCCTAAGATTGCCAATCTGATTACACAGCACAAATGGCCAAGAAAATGTGTCGTCTGTGCGGATTGGCGAATGTGTTCAAGGGGAAATGACGAGCAGCGCTGTTGATCTGGGACGCGCACGCACTATACACTCATTGGCTGAACTGCTGCAGTCAGAGCAACAGCTGGACAACCAAACTTGTGCATGAGCTGTCATAAAGCTCTAAGTAGCAGTTTTTATTTTACAGGCCCTCTTGAAAACATCGAACAGTTGCGTCAGACAAAGAGCAAAATAATGAAGGATTACCAAATACATTTTCTTTTGTTTTCGCTTTATTTGGCAAGAAAAAATGTGCACTTTTCAATTGGTGTCTACGGAGCTCGCGCGTCTTTGTCCACAAAATTGCATCCTTGGGAAACGCGGAAGCAGGAAGCTAACATGCTAACTGGCTGAAGCAAAGGTACTTCCTCGTTCTCTCTGGTTCTATTATATATCTCTATGGACTGAACTGCTATGTCACCAAAAGTGCACAAAAAAAATAAAAAGACAGAAATGATCTGACAAATTTATGACTGTAACGAAAAGGCCAATGATTGACAGGTGAGAATCTCTAACAACCTTCCTGGTGATTGGCAATGATTTTGAAATATACGAGACAAAGGGCTGCAGCCGTTATAAAAATCTGAAATAATACGTTGATGGACAGCATGTCTTTTGAGGTCATTAGCGATGGCAAACACTTCACTTGAAATGTAGTTTTTGCAAATAATAATCAAACTAATTGGACTACAGATTCCTCTGTCAAACAGCTGGCTTGAAGCATGTCTTGCATCTTTTTTTTAATGCATTAAGTTTATGTGCGAATGTGAAGCAAGAAGACAGGGGCGATGCCTTCACTAGCAGCGGGGCTGTACCTATGCAGCTGGTGCCCAGGGGTCCTGACCGGTATCCCGTGGGACAAGAGCATCTGTAGCTCCCTTCAGTGTTCAGACACTGTCCACTGCCACAGGGAGGGGGGGTCCTCCTGCACTCGTCCACGTCTAGAAGAGGGAGGGAGGCAAGCTGAGGTTAGCAGGGCCAGAAGGCAAAGGAGATGTGTCCGTAAAAAACAAGGGATTATCTGCACGTAACAGCCCCAGACAGAGGTACCCATCTGGCCACAGTGAGAGATTTTGAGACCGTATCGGGATTCAGGAAACCATCAATAATCTCAGATCCATTCATCTTCAGTAACAGCACTCGCTACATAATACATCAACAACACAGGGCTGAACCTTCAAACAAAAAAAGATGGTTAATATCCGTGGGACTGTATATTTTTTATTTCATACAGTAATATTTTACTGCCTATTTTAGAACATTGATATTGCATTTTTACTCCGACAGGTTTCTTTTATTCAAACAGGATCACAGTACTATAAGTGTCATGGCAGGGAAATCACCCTTTCACTAGGGAATCTCAAAATACAAGTACTTTAGCAGACCTACAGTGAACTTGTGAGCTCAGGTAAAATATGCTTCAAAAGTTTGACTGGCAGTTAATTTACGAATGTGAATTCATGGACAAGAAAATGAGCACGCACAGAATTATTCGAACTACGCCTGGTAAGTAACCATTGGACGCAAATCACCAATGCAGACTAAACATTGTAGTAATCACTGATTTACACCCCTTCATTTCGCCAACTCAGTGCGGACTATTCGCATTTAGTCCTGTTGCTCTGCATCTCTGTAGGGGGCGCCGAAATTTTCCCTTGTGGTTTGCGCGGCACAAAGCTTTCCAAGCTACTGTAAGGTTGTTATGAACGTAAGATACTGCAGAATAAGCCTAGGCTTATTATTATCCCCCGCCGCGTTTAGCGCGAAGCGGGGGATATAGTATTCAGCTCCGTCCGTACGTACGTACGTCCGTACGTCCGTCCGTCCTGAACCTTGTCAGCGCGATATCTCAAGAAGGAGTTGACCGATTTCAATCATTCTTGGCACTGAGGTTCCTATTGGGGATACGCCGACACCAGTCGATTTTAGTGACCTTCGATCGAAATCAATTTCAAAAGGTCGTTGAGATCGAAAACATTTTACAGCTTTTAAATCCTTGTCAGCGCGATATCTCAAGAATGAGTTGACCGATTTCAATCATTCTTGGCACCGAGGTTCCTATTGGGGATACGCCGACACCAGTCGATTTTGGTGACCTTCACATACCTTTCAAGGTCGTTCTGATCGAAAACATTTTACAGCTTTTTAAATCCTTGTCAGCGCGATATCTCAACAAGGAGTTGACCGATTTCAATCATTCTTGGCACCGAGGTTCCTATTGGGGATACACCGACACCAGTCGATTTTGGTGACCTTCACATACCTTTCAAGGTCGTTACAATCGAAAACATTTTACAGCTTTTAAATCCTTGTCAGCGCTAGCGATATCTCAAGAAGGAGTTGACCGATTTCAATCATTCTTGGCACCGAGGTTCCTATTGGGGATACACCGACACCAGTCGATTTTGGTGACCTTCACATACCTTTCAAGGTCGTTACAATCGAAAACATTTTACAGCTTTTAAATCCTTGTCAGCGCGATATCTCAACAAGGAGTTGACCGATTTCAATCATTCTTGGCACCGAGGTTCCTATTGGGGATCACGCCGACACCAGTCGATTTTGGTGACCTTCACATACCTTTCAAGGTCGTTACAATCGAAAACATTTTACAGCTTTTAAATCCTTGTCAGCGCGATATCTCAAGAAGGAGTTGACCGATTTCAATCATTCTTGGCACCGAGGTTCCTATTGGGGATACGCCAACACCAGTCGATTTTTGGTGACCTTCACATACCTTTCAAGGTCGTTACAATCGAAAACATTTTACAGCTTTTAAATCCTTGTCAGCGATATCTCAAGAAGGAGTTGACCGATTTCAATCATTCTTGGCACCGAGGTTCCTATTGGGGATACGCCGACACCAGTCGATTTTGGTGACCTTCACATACCTTTCAAGGTCGTTACAATCGAAAACATTTTACAGCTTTTAAATCCTTGTCAGCGCGATATCTCAAGAAGGAGTTGACCGATTTCAATCATTCTTGGCACCGAGGTTCCTATTGGGGATACGCCGACACCAGTCGATTTTGGTGACCTTCACATACCTTTCAAGGTCGTTACAATCGAAAACAGTTTAGTACCAAAACTTTGTTACCACGACATCTCAAGGAGAAGTTGACTTTGATTTCAACACTGATTGGGTGACTTTGATATATTTCTCAAGGTTGTTGTGATCCAAAGTCATTTGGAACTGCGAAACCTTGTTACTTTGTTACCTTCTTTCTTTCTCATTCACCCGATAAAGACATATAGAGGTAAGTTTACCCATTATACATTTGGTTCAGCTTATGAAGTAAATTGTTTAAAAACAAGTACATTTGGTTCAGCTTATAAACTAAATTGTTTAAAAACATATGGTGGTAACAGTGCATTTCAGACCACAGCTAAGTCTACCCATTATACATTTGGTTCGGCTTATAAACTAAATTGTTTAAAAACAAGTACATTTGGTTCAGCTTATAAACTAAATTGTTTAAATACATTTGATGGTAACAATGCATTTCAGACCACCGCTGTGTTCACAATATGTGGACTTTTTCTCCAGGTATTCATTATAGTCTGAAATGCACTGTCGAGGGAGATACATTAAAACATAGCCATTTATAATTGCTATACCTATTGATAGCAATATATGTTTTGACTATAGTGACCCCATAAAGTCAGTGATATGGTGAAGTTTGTTGTATCTCTTGTGTGGTAGAGCCTCCTCTCCAGTTTTGTCTCATTGTATAATAACCCAAGCATATAACCTGATATCCCATTCTCCATCATTCATCCATATCATGTGGTTACAATAACTGATTACAAAAAGCGGCGGGGGATATGGTCACGTTTGTGACAACCTCTTGTTACTCTTTGTTTTTATATATTTTAGTTTCTCTGGCATTATGCTTTTTAAATTAAGGAACATTCTATGAAAATTCAAGGATTCAAAGCGCTATTTTAACCTTTAGCTAAGGGATACGAAGAATGTACATTGATTGTCATCGCCACTAATCATAGAAGAATCATAGAATCTGGATTTTGACTTGCAGTTGAGCGAATTTACTTCGATCAATATTATGAGCATGAGCAGTAATCGTGACACAGCTCCTTTATACTGACAGGCCTGTAAAGCCCTGGCTAAGTACAGTCCCCTGTCTTATATATTGGCATTATATTGCCCTGCCTCCAATCATCTGGTATTTCTCCAGTTTCTAATAACCGCCTAAAAATAACTGACAGTGATTTGGAGACAATCTCACTAACTTCCCCGAGAACTCTTGGGTATAAGCCATCAGGGCAAGCTGCCTTTTTTGTCTTTAGTTTATGCAATTTGTCTAACACTTCATTTTCCCCAATCTCAATTTCTGATAAATAATTTCAAGCATTGGGAATGCCCTCATGCCAAATAAAAGTCTGCTCCATGGTAAAATTCTCCACTAAGTAAATATTTAAGGCAGCAATATCCTTTTTCTCATTAAGCAGTGATCCATCTTTATTCCTTACACACTTAACCTCCTCTTTGACTTTCCTTTTTCTACTAAAAAACTTGCCCTTTCCACAATTTACATAGTCTTCTAGCATTCCTCAGTTCTTTTTTGACCTTAGCCATATATATAGATATATGTGTGTGTGTGTGTGTGTGTGTGGGGGGTATAAAGAATACTCTTTTCCCTCAAACTCTTTTGAATAGCTGTAATCATCCACTGAGGATTCTGCTTTTTAAACTTACTTTTGTGCACATTTTGACTGAATTTGCATTGTGCAAAAGGGAGTAGAACTCCCTTGAATCTACCCCACATTTCACTTACGGACTTACGATCAAGGAGTGTCTTCCATTTTATTTTATTTAGATGAGAGTGCATCCTGTAACAGTTTCCTCACCTAAAATTGAAAATTTTGGTTTTCAAAGATAAATTTTTAACTTACCATGAAACATCAAAACCAACAGTAGAATGATCACTAGTCCAAAGTGGCTCCATTACCTCTACATTGCAAATTCTACCAGGGTCATTATAGAGCGCTAAATCTAAAATTTCTCTCTCTCTCTTGTAGGTTTATTAACATACAGCACCAAAAAATTGTAATTTATAACATCTAGATATTTTCTCTCACCTTTACCCTGTCCTTTTTCAATTTCCAAATCAATAGCAGGATAACTGAAGTTACCCATAATAACAGTCCCTCTCCCCTACAAGCCTGCCTAGCCTTCTTAAAGAGCATTGCATTGACAATGCCGTCTGAAGCTGGCGGTCGATAGCACACTCCTATGTTAAGACCTATCTCATGTTTGCCAATGAGCCTGACCCGAATATCTTCACTGGGCAAGAGATGTTTGCCTTCAGTAATTTCCTGCATATTTAGGTTTTCATTCACACAGTGCTACACCCCCTCCCCTCCTACTGGATCTATCATTCCTTAGCCCCTTTGTGCAGATGTGCCCACCTGCGGACATGGAGCTGCAAATTTATGCACGCAGTTACACTATTCTTTCACTAGATGACACACCCGGATCAGTTATTGAATATTCACAAGCAAGCGGAGCTCAAACCCGGTTTAAAATATGGACAAGTTCACTCCAATCCCTTTTTTTCAGGAGTTGCCTGAATTAAACTCCTCAGCTAAGCCTGATGTGTAAACTGCTCAATATACTTGCCCATAGTATTGATCCGGCAGTTCAAAAAAATGATCTCTTGCTACAGAAAAAATCGTTGTCCACTGCAGCAACCACTTAAGCTACAGTGAGCCAATGGTGTCCCAATTAGTAGTAATGAAAAATCAGTTTTCTGAAGCAAAAATTCAACATGGTATTGACACTTTGTCACTCCACTATCAATTATAGTCATCACATATGAAAAACACACAGTTCCCTACCATGGATTTACGCGTAGACTCCTCCATCAACTAACTCAGCACTCCCTTATATCCTTGTAAGTACTCATGTTGATAGCCCATAACTCAATTATTTACTAAGGCTCATCTGCGTAACACACACTTATAGTTCACGCCCACGTGAAACTTCCGCGGTAATAATGTATTGATTGACTAGTTTCTTATCCAATTCCAGAGAGTTTAAACTCTCCACAGTAACTGAAAGACATTGATTGGACAATAAGAATAGTACACAAACCTGTGCGTAAAAGTAAGGTAGGTTGTATTATCCTAATGTTGGCATGGTTGCGCAGTTGAAAATGACGCGATTCCAAAGAAAATAAGACATCCAAAACCGGCCTGAAGTGCATTTAAATGAGGTACGGACATGGTCAATGGGAATTATTCCAAATGAGACAGGACTGGTGGGTTCCTTCTACCCGATACATCTGTCTCTGGAGGAGGGATTCAATGAAGAAAGGTTATACTGCTACTCTGTCTGCATTTTGCTCAATGTGGCTTTTTATTTCAGAATTTATACCGTGTTAAATGAAATCGAATGCTGAGGTTTTGGTTTCTTCAAAATGCAAGCAGCTCATGCACTTCGGTAGACCCCCTGGTACGTTCATTGCACCATGCTGTTCAACATGGGGTAGAAAATTGCCTGATTATTCCTGATAACGAAATGTCCATTCTGTTAAAATAAGCTATATTTCAGATATTACCAAGTTAGTGAGTTATACTTGTTCCTTATAAGGTGTGGTAAGTGTTTATATAAGGTCGCGAGCTTGGAAGTGGGAACTGCTAGCTTTTCATTGCAGGGTGAATGTTCTTACCGTTAAATAAGCAGTTCCTTTAATGAGTATGAGTCCTGGCTTGTGGGACTTTGTCAAAAAAATTGACAAAATTCTAAACTTCATCATGCAGAAAAGGCATGTTTTGTGTTTAGAGAGGTTGCTGGTGACCATTGATGTCCAACTGCACCTATACTGATAAACTCATGCTAAATTCAATGAAAAAAATCATTACTTCATATTGAATTTCATGCATCAAAAGTTGATTTGTGTTAAATATATGATTATTTTATGATTTGACAGTGCACCATTTTGGGGGATGTTAGAGTTTGGAAAGCCACTTGGAGAGCTGTCTTATTTGGCTCCTAGATAGTTGGTAATTTAGAATTTAATGCTGAGATTAATTATACTTGTGGTCAAGGAGTTTACGCTCCCAGAAATATATAGTTTAACCCCCAGCCATTTTTCAATTCTCAGTATTATTGTTTCGACAATTTCAATGCTGAATTTTCATGAAGATTTTTTATGTTTACAGCCCTTTTTCTTTACCAAAATCATGAAAATAATCTGAAATAAGATGGAATTCTAGATGCTACAAGTGTCTTGACTCAATTGAGCCATACTCATCCTCTCTGTGAAGCTGCAATCTTGAATTATTAAGCCTTAAATAAGGTAACACATAAATAACCAGATCCGCGCAAAGACGTTAAGAGCTTATAACCTTCTATATTATCTTCATCCCCATCCTTTTCACCAAGCCACGTCTCTGTAATCCCTACTATATCATAGCCCCGCTAATCTTAATAACAGCCTCAAGTTCAAATAATTTATTTTTTATGCTTCTAGCATTTAAATAAAAACATTTCAGAGTATTACTTCTGCACCTTCTTTCCTGTTGCCCAGCTGCCTGCTGCTCCAAGCCCCTCACTATGCTTTTTTGCTTTAAAAACATTTCATCGCAAGTGTGAGTAGCTCTATCAGCTTCCATCACGGCAGTCTGCATTTCCCTTTTTTTATCACTCTCTAACCTCCCTGCCACCCAAGTCCGTAGTTCAAATAAGCCTGTGCTACCCTGAAATATGCTGGCTCACTGCAAAGGTACCCCTCCGGTTCAGGTGAAGCCCTTCAGGCTTGTGCAGGTCACCCCTGTCCCAAAAGAAGTTTCAGTGGCCTATAAACCTATACCCCTCTTTCCTACACCAGCTTTGTAGCCAGCTGTTAAACCTCTAGATAACATCCTGCTTCCCTCTGCTTGTACTTGATGCAGGTAGAATCCCAGAGAGCACCACCGTGTAGCATCTGCCCCTAAGCTTTTCTGCGAATTCCACAAATTTGTCTTGCAGAACCTCAAGTCTACCCTTACCTATGTCATTTATCCCAACATTGACCATGACTACTGGATCCCTCCCTGCTCTGGCTGGAAGCTTGTCCGCACGCTCCAGGAGGTCTCCTACCTGGCCACCAGGCAAGCAACACACTGTACAAGACTCTTTGCCATGCAAACAGACTATGCTGTCTATCCCTCTAATAATTGAGTTCCGCACTTTTACTAACTCCCTTCTTCGGGGGGGAAGAGGCCAACAGGGTACCCTGAAGCTCATCAATCCCTCCACTCGAAGGGTCAGGGGCTAAGTCGAGTTCCTGCAAGGGCTGGAATTGATTGGACACCTCAACCTCTGGAGAAGCTGTTGCTGTACAGCCTGCACACCCTTTCCTGCACTGACATCTTACTGTCACCTAACTTTCTCTCCCCGCCCACTCTGGGGTCGTACGCCTTCCCAGCTGTGGCATAGATGCCATCTCTCTAAATGATATGCTACTCAGTTTCTCTAAGGAGTCTATCAATTGCGAACTATGTACTGCCGCCATTGGCTCTGAAGACCAAGGATCTTGCTCCCCAGATGCTCAATGAGCTGGCATTGGTGACGGACAAACTCACACTGGAAATCTCCTTCCAGCAGGGCGATGATTCTGCAAATGTCACATAGTTTTGTCCGCATTTTGACCCCTAACCATTGACCTGTTACTCCTTAAATTATTGCTGCCAAGACAGACGCACAGGAACCACAATCTATAAACTTGAGAAGCTCTGCGCAGCATTCACAACAGAAACCATAGCAAAACTAAGTATATAGATGATAAGCCTCTTTTAACAGGGGCTTAGTTCTTGTTAACAACAATGATATACCAAATAGGTGCAAATTTGATATGTAAAAACCACACAGATGCCTAGACTTGATTTTATACAGTCCCCATACTATGAAAACACTAGTCTAAAACAATATAACAGAGCTTAGTCCAGAATCCAATAATCACAGACTGGCTTTTCTAGATAATGTTCTCAAATGAGCAACTCGCATCTCCTGCAGTGTGAAAACAGGAAATGCCAAATACCAGTACCAAAATGTCAGCGGTAGGTAGCTAGCTAGACTCAAGCAGCTACTGCGGCCAAGAGAAACCGGAGGAGGGAAAAGGCCCTCTAGTTAACCTCACCCTTTAATTTTTACACCTTCTCCCAATGGACGACTCACGCAACTGTTGCCCAAATCAGTTGACACTAAATTGCAGAACCCAACTCAAAAATGCGAACCTAGCTAGCTATGAATAGGTACTACAACAAAGAGAAAACAAAGAAGAGTAAAACCCTGGTTAAAGTTAATCTTTAATTAATTCAAACAGACCGACTTGCTTACCATGTAAGCTAACTAAACACGGTGTTGAGAATTTACCTAAGTTTGTTAGCTAAATTAGCTGCAAGAACCAGAAGAAAGTAGCAAAGCCCTTGAAAATAGCTTTGTTTTATCTAATGGCTATGTATATATTACAGCTTCCTAATCTAAATTGCTAATGTATATGTTTATTTCCGCTTGGGAGAACAAAAACACACCCAAAAAAAAAAAACCCTGTCGCTTTTATTTGACCAGATTACTGACTTCATTCGGCTATTTGCTAACCAAGTTGTTACAAGGGGGGAAAAAATGGTGGGAAATTTTCTCCCCGCCCCACATGGCAGCAAAGGTTATACCTTGGGAGCAAATAATCTTGCCTCTCCTGATATTTGAGCTTTTACACACAAATTAATATTAGCAGAAACCCTTGAAACAGTAGCAAATCTCCTAACTTCCTTCAACAATGATTCCCTCTTCCAACTCTCCAACTTCCCTCTCAGTCCAAGCAGCTGAACACTGAGCAACGGCAAACAGAGCACAGAGCACCAGGCAAAGGTATCAAAATATATGTCAAAATGTGACTTAAGAGCCTAAATAACTGCTCTAAACATGAATGCACCTAATTAAGACAAATCAACAGCTTGCTAAAATCATACAATTGCATTTGTGGTCTGAACAAAAACCCGCATACACTGGGGGGTGCAAGGGCCAAGTTTGAGAACCAATGCTGTTAACAAGGAATGCCCTGCTCCTGTGGTCTGGAAAAACCTAGTAAGTTAATCAGTGGCAAAAATCTCGCAATTGAACAAAAATGTTAGGTTCTGGACTTTTCCTAACAGAAAAAAATATGATAGAAACTTGATTTTGAAAGTTCAGATGACACTAATAGCTAGTGTTTTAAGATTTTCACCACTCTTAATTACTGCAAATGAAGGTTAAACTCAGTTTCTACCAAAAGTGACACACATACTAGGTTTTTCCAGATCACAGGAGACTGGCCTTCAACAGCTCACTCCATGTACAGAATGTTTATGACCATAAAAGCTGAAGAATAACACTATGAAAAAGAGAGGATATCCAGAATATCATGCCTAAACTGAAATCAGTAAAATCAACCTATCGCTTTAAAAGAGAGAGAGTTAGCCACTGTGAACTCCTGATCACATCACTCACCTTCAATTACAGTACAAAAAGCTGAATGACCTTTCTCATCAGTATGGGGTTAGGGCTGTGACCCAGGCATTGTGATGTGGACACTGCAGCGTGGCCTCACCTTGGCATCGCCCCAGCTGGGTGCTGAGCTGGTATCCAGGGTTACAAACACAGGTATGTTTTCCATTTGGAAGACTCACGCAGCGACCAGGCCCACAGATCCCGGGGGTGGCCTCGCATGCTCGTTGTGCTGCACAACCAGAATATACACAGAGTTATGTCCTTGTATGACAGACCTACACTACTGTGAAGGATGAGCAGAGAAGAAGAAAAGTCTATTCTAAACAATTTCATTTCCTTCAAAGAATTACATTTCAGTGAATTCAGTCTGTGAGTAGTTGGCCAGTGACACAATATTTGATATCCAGGCTTTGTACTCCTGCACTACTGATTTGATTAGTGGCAATGAAGCAGTGAATGTGCGGTTAAAGCACATGATGCCAGCTTTGATCTGCTGATATTAACATCCATATCTGTTGAATCACAACTGCAGCCCTTACAAAGCATTTTCTCTCATTTTAGGAGACTGAGAGTAATTACTTGCTTGCTAATAAATGTACATATAGCTGTTCTATGTCCTGCTGGGCGCTGCTGCATCATTAGTTTACATATGAGACCGCTAATGACAGGCTAATATTGTCTGATAAATGACTCAGAATTCCTTTATATGCTTTTTCCCATTTGGGGGTCAGCTCCATACTTGAAAATCTAAAAAATGTTTGTAAATTAAGATTTTTTTCAATGTTGCTCAATATTTTTGTGTCGGATGACACGTCTGGTTGTCTCTGGGCAGTCTTCTCCAAAATACACCACAGCTTAATTATCAAATAAACATAAAAACTTTGCCCCTAGTTGCACCTTTACTTTGAGAGGCACATATTTTGAAGAGTGAAGATCAACTTTTTCTAAAATAAATAAATCAATCAATCAATCAATCAAAAACCTGCTCACTGACTAAATGATTATGAACTTTAACATACACTGAGAAAACTTTCACCTGCTGTTGTATGCATTTCATACAATTTAAATTAATGTAATTTAGAATAAGGTTCAAATAATAACTACCAATCACTTTTGGCTTTCTGAATCAGCAACTTCACTCCCAGATGAGCCGTGCACTGTTCAATTTCAAAACAGTAGGTGGCAGTGTCTTAACACTTGAAAAAAAGTACACATTCTTGCTTTTGAAGAAACATTTTTGAAATCAAGGAAACCAAATCATTTTATCCTATACAACAAACAGCTGCACAGGAAGAATCCCTCACAACTTCGGGTCTTGTCTCCCAGGGAGGCATGAAAAGCAGCGGGGAGAGAATAGCGGGCACATCTACACAAATGAGTCAATGGTCAGCACACAAGTGCAGGCACACGTTGTTCAAAGGAAGGGCTCCTTATGCTTGGCCTGTTCAATCACAACAAGTACAGTGTGTTCAAAGACTCCAGATTAAAAGACACAAAACCAAGCTGCTTAGACACCATGATCCCATAAAAGAGAAAGAGGGTATTCTGGTCTTCCAAATGACCCGGTGGAAGAAACTTTTTTTCGTAGGAACAAAAAAAGTTAAAAGCTTCATAGTTATTAATAGGCCATTGAAGGCTTGCACTTAAGGCCTCTCAAACAAAAGAGGAACCCACTATGGGGAAAGGGAGGGGTAAAGCCCGGCCAAAATCCAAGAACAAAACAGCATGTTTTCAAGGGCTCTGGATTATGCAGAAAATGTAAAACTTCTTAAGGGGGTCTATTCAAATGCTTACACTGGACTAGATTTTTGCAATATCAACGAAAGAATGAAAGACTTTCCACTTGCAGGGAACTGGTCAACCACTCAAGTTTTGACACAAGGCAGAAATCGAATGGGATTGGTGATGAGGTATTAGGCCTGATTGCAGTATTGGTGATGTGGTACCAACTGGTAGTTAATACTTCAGTGAAAAAGGTGAAACAGTCTGAGGATAAACATTTTCTTTTTCACAAGAGCGAAGTGTAAAATGGTGACTGCAGCCTCATGAATATGCACTTCAGTTTCTGCAGAGAGAATCTGGGTACCTGGCCTAGGCGGTGCTGGACGTGGTGTGGCTGGCACAGGGCGAGGTCTGATGGTCTGCCCTTCACCTCGTATGGTAACCGTTTGTTGCGGGAGGATTGCTAGTAAGCAAACATTCACATGATTAATTTGAGAAAATTCAGTCCATGATAGCACACCTCTTTAGCAAAACATTCACAAGCTGTTATACTTCTACGGCTTACTGCGTCTGAACAACTTGTGAAAGAATCGCGCATCTTCTGGCACCCTTATCAAAGCCGAAAACAAAGCTGGTTGCAATTGATAATCAAGCCCAATACAGATACACCTACGTTTTCAAACACTTTGAACTTTCATAAAAAATGCAGTATTTCCCCAAGACTAGGACATCTCTTGTTTTGGCACACTTCTTGAAAGCCAAAATGCAAACCATATTCTGACATTCTCCTTGCTGTGATTGGCAAGCAAAAAATACTTACTCCTTCAAGCACTTGTGGAGTCCACTTGCACAGCCTTCTAAGTCAAGTTGGTCCATTTTTTAGAAAAATCAGATTTTTTGGTAGGAATAGAAATTATCTTCCATAGATAACAATTTTCACTATACTGAAACTATTAGCCTTCTAGCCTGCAGACACAATCCATGAGGCAATTCATTATTATTATTATTTTTTTTTAAAGAAATTACTTTGATTTTGCAACACAAAGTTTTGACTTAGTAGGTTTTGAAAATGAAGTGGAAATTTAGCAGGTATTGACAGTGTTTAAACCAGCCCTGTTGCTCAATAGGTGAAGGTATTTGACTCAGGACCCACTCTAGATGCACCTCAATGCTACAGACAGCACAGTGGTCGAATAGCTGCTATGACAATGACAATATAAACATGAGTCCATGGGTTGAAATCCCCCTTTATGGTATCACTATCATCACACTTTTCTGAACTGCCCAAACCAACAAACTAGAACCCAATATGTTGCCATACTTGTCACCATAAGGTAATGAGAATTTATTAGTGTTATAGAAGGCACAGTGGCTGAATAGTTAAGGATTTTGCCACGGTTCAAATCCCAACAAAAATGTATAAAACTTTAGAAAAGCTAACAATTCAGTTTGAACAACACCGAGAAGTTTTCTATTGGGTTAAGCAGGAGTTACATTGCTTCAGGAGTAGGGGTAGAGATTTGTTTGCATTTTCTGCGATCAAAACTAAATTTGAGTCTGCATCCCCCATCTTGAGTTAGAGAAAGCAAAAGCTGAACAGGCTATAAAAGCTCGACTGCGATTGGTTCCTTCCAGCAAACAAAAACGGAATCACGTTTCTACATTGGTTGATGACTTAGCAGAATTTGACAGTTTTCCACCTTGACTTGGCGGGTTTTGACAGAGTTTCGCTTTTCCCGTTACAATTTATAACATGATTTAGTACGTTTTGAAAGTGGAGCTATCAGTGGGAAATGCGCAGGTGCCTGAAAGAGAGGCTAAGGAAGATAACTCATTTTTTTTCAAAACTTGACTTAGCAGGTTTTGCAAGGCGACTCCTCACTTAGTCCTCTACTAAAAGACGCAATGCAACCCGCACCCTCTTTGAATACATTCAATGTTTACTGACACTCACAGGACTGCACTCGTGCTGGCCTGACTGTGGCAGAGCTGCTAGGGCCACTCTGGGAGCTGCCAGCAGGAAGCTGAGGTCTACTCTGAGGACTGCGGCTGCCTGACTGCCTTTGAGTGGTGAGGGTGGCCCCTTGCAGTCCCAGCTGCTCTTGTGCCCTCTGTTGGAAGCTGCTTGCGGAGGCCGAGTATTGGTAGCCAGGGCCCGCTGGACAGATCTCCTTAAAGCCCTCTGAAAGTAAAAACAGCGCCAAGCACAAAGGACTCTTTTAACCTGAGAAAATCACTTGAGCTTAAGACCTCTGCAAGCTATGCTTCATCGCAAATCAAAATATACATAGTATAACAAGAACTTACACGGCCAAACCACTGCCAGAGTTATAAATTCAATTTCTTCTGTAAATGATAAAGGAGGAAATGGGATGTCTTCCAGAACAAAAATCAGCCTTGGCCAGAGGACAGGCTACACTGTCCCAGCAGAGAGGAGTGTGAGCGAGCTCCGATAATGCACACGCTCACCTGAACCAAAATACGGGCACCTCTCGCAGCTCTTGCCCCAGGCTTTGCCCACACGGCTACAGCAGCAGATCTGCTTAGTGATATTCCTCAAGGTGGGCAGGGAACAGGCCCCCTGGTTCACAATGCGGTAGCACTGCCCCTTCTCCTCTGAAATTACTTTCTGGGCTGTGGGGCAGACAGAGACAGTGAGAATGTATGCAAGGGACAGACGGTCTGTTCCTGTCCTCACACCACCAATCTGCAGCCAAAAAACAGGATTCATCCACATAAATTAAACAAAAATGGACTGGATGCCACATTAGCATACACTCGGGCAACCCTTGACCCAGATGGAAACAGGTAGTGACCTCGTGCATAGCTTCATTTTCATGAAGTGATAACCAAATGTTTCAGGGTAATTTCCAATTCTTGATGATCGATAGATAGATAGATAGATATGGACAAAACGGTAGACCTAGACTCAAGCTACCTTACAGGTAGTCCGAGTAACTACAGTAAAAGCTACAGTAAAATATGGCCACTTTTAATTATACTTCGTGTCATATTTCTGTCAGGGGATGGTAGCAAAAATTCATGACCCTCAGTTCCTCTTTTTCTTTTGTTACAACCAGGTGTCACAGCCTCATTAGCTATTGCCGCAACTTTGGCAATCAAGGCTTGAATCTGTGACTGTCAGCCCATCCTGAACAAATGGTAAATGCAAAATGAGATCTAATAGAGAGAAGTGCATTGTAATAGACTCAAAGAGCCATTGAACATTTTAAAGGGAGCTTATCACACCTACAGATAACACTGCAAATTTCATTTGCAAGTGAGGGTTCCTAATACACTCTGATAATCGTTCAAGTTGAGCACCAAATTGTCATTTAAAGAACGGCCCATTGCTGATAACCCCTTTGTTAACTTGGGTGAGCACAGGTGATCTCCGCTGAAAAAAGCTCCTGCTAGTTTCACCAACAAAAACACCATTTAAGGAGACAGCGAGTCACAGGATGGAATAAATTCATAGGGAGATGATGTGCCCTGCCCAACTTTGACAAAAGGAATCAAGTGACATATCTGACTAAAATGAGTTAATCACACCAAGGAAGCAGGTAGCATCAACTAGCATACAGGTTTCAGTAAATTTCTTATTAATTTAGCTGAAATCAAAATGTCCAAAGGAAGCAAGTACCAGCACATGTATGGTTTACAAAGACAAAAAGAAGCAAGTATCCAATCACGGACTAGGATACACGACGTAACGAGCCTATTGTCCAGTGAGATTATAGGTCTTAAGGACTTCATTGGGAATGCTACTCCCTGTTGCCGTCACATCCAGCTCATGTTTGTTGTGCAACAAAATGTTACATTTCACCGATTTCTTTCATCATTTACATGAAAGGTGAGTATTATCTGATTGATAGCTTGTCTACCCTGTAAATGGTTGTTTGAGAGCGGTGCGCATGCTGAAAATCAAAGCGCAATGGGTGTTGGAAGTTCCAATGACTTTCCTGAAAATGAGGAAAAACTACTTCTCACAATAAGTATTAAGCAACATAAGCAAATCAACAAAAATAGGTAAAAAGAACTCTTCACCATAAGAATTAACATGAACAACTGCAAAGAATCAACAAACTAGGAAAATTTAAAAGTTTTCCCCTATTTCCTGTTTTATTTTGTCTCATCAGGCTTATGACAACATATGTTTAAATAGGATTCGATTAAAGTTCATTTTATATCCCGTTTTACGAAGTTTTGTTTTCTCTACAGGCGAAGTCAGTGGTAAATGACTTTGGTTCATTTTTCCAACTTTTGGGCCGATGCCTTATTCCCATCTTCCCATGACATGAGAATGTAGTACTAATCTCTCCCAGGATATCATAACAAAAATTTCATATACTGCCTGAAGTCGCCCAGGGTGACATATTTTTTAATCAGCCTAAAATATTTCACACCTAACTTGCATGTACTGAGAGTCAGAAGAGGAAACATTTCTGGCGATTTACTTGAATACATGTTTTAGTAACTTGCTTCTTTTGGCAAAGTTTGGCAGTACTGTGTATCCACGTTTCTGAATCTCCCCAACCTTAGCATCGTGGGTGACACCAGGAATGAGTACCTGCCACCCAGCAGGGCTGTGAGCCAAGGTGAATGATGCCTAGGTCTGAATTTCACAACAGATTATGGGCCTTGACTAGGAGTCAGAAAACAAGAACAGAAACATCATTGTGAGCCAAGAAACCCAGCAAGCCAACTAAAGGCTTCTTTTTCAAAGATCTTTACTGGCATCTCTATGAAAGAGCCTTGATCAAAGGGAACCACACATACGCACAGATGGCGTTTCTCTCCAGCTCGTGGGTGATGTTTCCGCGCCAGAATTCTGAGCAGAATTTTTACCCCAGAAAGTTTGTCAAGAAACTAACTATACTTGAGATCAAAATTAGATCTTTTAGATCTTCTGTCAGGACTCTAAAATAAGAACAGGAATATGACATTGCATTTATCTGATGAAATATCCATCTCTTCTATCTAGTACATAGTGAATAAAGCAAGGCAATTTGCAAGGGCGCTCAGAGTGCGCATGACCTCCACCTTGTGAAATTCGATGGCGGAGGAAGTCCGATTCGGATTTTTCCAAGAATACAGTATTTACACAAAGTAGTAATCTGACGGCTAACGTGGGTGTTAGTGTCACATGACACAGGTGCACAACAGTCCTGTCTTTACATGCACTAAAATTATTTTGGAGCCTGAATCAAGAATATAAATCGGATCTTCACCAAAATATAATCACTTCCTCCATTGCACAGTATATATCGACTCACAAAATTTATTGACATTCATCCAGAAATTGTTGAGATATCGCATTAAGAGACAAACTGTCGAACAAACAAACAAAAAAACAAACACCTGTGAAAACATATTAACACCTGGTGGCATAAAAAAAAATAGTGGATTCCTTCAGGAAATAGCTGGCTATAATCTGGCTGTCAATCTGGGAAACACCATCAAAAAATATCAACCAATCACAGTTGGGGTTGCTCCCTATCTGATTTCTAAAATAGTCTGTGATGATTGGAGCTCCACTCTGTTGTCAATGCTTTTAAAGTGGCAAGGCCAATGTTTTTCCCCCATTCTATTTTCCCTGGTTTAACATCTAATAGCATGATTAATGCATTCTGTTCATAATTCTCCTCCATCCACATTTATAAACACCTCATATGATTATAGGTAAGGGCATAATTCACTCAGAGTTTGCTTGGTCAAAGCAGTTGTTTTCATGCTAATGCGGACTGTAGCTATATCAGAACTCATGGGCACTCATGCTGGACATCCTTTTCTCCTTGTAGTGAAATTTCTGAAAAAAAATGAACAGGACAACTTTCTCACAGTCCCTGCCAAGCAACAGTTAGGAAAACATCAGCAACACCTGGGGCAGCATTGCTCAGTGTTGACAAATAGTGGGGACACAAGAGTAACAGCTTGAGAGCATTCAAAAAGGCATTTCGACAAGATGTTCATGATTTAAAGATTTACCCACGCACTTTCCAAGACGAGGATGCATTAAACAAGCAACAGCTTTCCACGGTCCAGCGGGTCGGAGCAAGAAGCTGGGGGAGTGGGGGGGGGGATTGAGAAAGAGTGCGCTTGATCCTCCACCCTGCAATGGCGCCAAGCCCAGTTTTCCAGGTGCTGGTTTTAGCAGTGAAGCGGAAGGCAGCAGTAGCGAAGAGGTAAGTCCCGACACAGTAAAAATCACAGCCCAGCTGGCATTTCTCAATCTCCGCAGCTGCTCCCAAATGCCAAATGGAATAAGCGATCCAGAAGCATCACCAACTCTCATCTGCAGCTAGTGCATTTGTGTGTAGGCACGTGTGTGTACTGTGTTTGTGTAGAAGTGATGGAGGAAGGTGTAAAATAAATTCATAACAATAGCTTCCTCTGGTTTAATGGTTAGATTTTTCTGGGGTAACAGTACTTTATTAATAAAGTATATTATTAAAATAGTGCAGATCTACTGCCTATAAAACACAACAAACATATTAATGCAAATTTAGCTCATTTTTATCGATCTAAAATGATTATTATGAAATTGGAATTACTTCATTGAAAGGTACTTATCTTTGTATGACAGTGGATGCATGTCATAATGTAAATATGCCATTGTATGCATGAAAAAATCTTCATCACTCAGTCACAATATGTATTCATTATCATGTCAGAGAAAGTACAGTGGGCTCTAAAATCACTGGCAGCCCTGACTGGCAATGCACAAACAATACTTAAAAAAATATACTCATAGAGGAACTCTCAGTAACAAAGTGATAAATACTGTGCAATATTAATGTTCCCATTGAACCAACCAAAATCATTTACTGAAATAATTGAAAATCAATTTCCGCTAAATCAAGGTTTTACAATTAATGGCACCCTTACAGATTATTGGAAATAACACAAAATAACAATACATTTAATTTAAAACCAGGTGTTAAATTCAGGTTAAGTTTTACCTGAGTTTTATGGAACTATACTATGAGCCATTACATCACTTCCTGTTTCACAATGGAAAAAAATGAGGTAAACCACATGCAATATCCCTTTTTCATTCAACAACATGAAGAAAACAAAACAACTATCAGTTCAAAAGAGGCAGATGGTCACAGACCTTCATAAATCTGGTAAGATTCACAAACGATTGAATGCGCTACTTGGCACTGTCAGGGCAATTATTAAGAAATTGCAAAGATATGGAACTGTTGAAAACATCAAGGGTAGAGGATGCAGCTGCATTTTGCCCCCCAGGATACTGAGAAAGATGGTGAGAGAAGTACCAAAATGCCCAAGAATCACTGCGAAGGAATTGCAGGCCTTGGTGGCATCTTGGGGTCGCCAGGTTTCAAAAAGCACCATTGGGTGCCACCTCTGCAACCACAGGCCTTTGGAAGGGTTGCCAGAAGAAAGCCTGTTTTACAAACATAATCCAAGAGGTCAAGGGCACTGGTTAAGATTAATGGCATAATGAATTCCACCAAGTATCAGGATATTATGGCTGACAATCTGATTGCCTCCGCCAGAGGGCTGGGACTTTGCTGTAAGTGGACTTTACAACAAGACAATGACCCAAAGCATACATCAATATCCACACAGAAATGGTTCTGTGACAGCAAAATCAATGTTCTGCAATGGCCATATCAGTTGCCAGAGCTCAGTCCAATTGGAAACCAGTGGGCTGCGTTGAAGTTAATAAACGCAAACCCAAGAATGTGAAGGATCTAGTGAGGATCTGCTCAGAGGAATGGTCCAAAATCCCCCTAAATGTGTGCTTTAACTTTGTCACAAATTACAGGAAAAGACTCCATGCTGTTATTCTTGCCAAAAAAAGGTTGCATTAAGCGCTAAATGAAGGGTGCCAATAATTATGAAGCCTTATTTTGTTGAAATTTTGAATAAAATTATTGTCATGATTTTGGTTGTTTCCACTGAAGCATTAATAAAGTACAGTAGTGTGCAGTGAAGATTATACACCACCACTTATCTAAAAGGGGTCCTGATATACACTACTCGCAATAAGTTAGGGATATAGCAGAGTGTACAAAGATATGTTATTGAGGATATACAGTCTGCTTGAATGACTTTGTAAGTGATTAGACAATTGTATTTGCATGCCAGACACCTTGTTTTGTCATGTCTGGGAGGCGTGTTCAGCGTCTTGGTAACCTCAGAACAAGAGAAAATAATAGTGAAAAGATTCAGTGGTCCTTAACTTTTTTTGTTGAGTATAAATACTTGAATAATACTTGGTTTCTGATTTATCTACATTTTGTTAAGTGTATAATCATCACAGCACACTACTGTATTTCACACGTTAGTATATTCCATTTCACTACAATTGTTTTTGTATTGCTTGTGCATTACCAGTCATGGGTGCCAGTAATTTTGGAGCCCACTGTATGCAATGTTCATGTGTGAGGGTATATAAGTATTAATTTTCATGGATTAGTGAATGTAAGTATGTAATAATGTTCATACATGAGAATATGCATGTAATAATATTCATCTGTCAGCAACTAATTATAATAATCTTCATGTTAGTTAACGAATGTAATGTTCACGTGAGAATATAGAGGTGATAATCTAAAGATGCAAGTGAATGTACATAATAGTACACGTGAGAGTATATATGCAATAATCTTCACTAGTCAGCACGTGTATGCAATAAACTTCATGTGTGAATGCATGAGTCACGTCAGTAAATGTATGTTATAATTTTCATGTGTGAATGCATGACAGTGATAATCTTCTTTTGTCAGTGTATAGCTTTGTCGTTCCGTGTTGCTTCTGCACAGCTTTATTCCTGCCATTTCATGCCAGCCAGGCGACGGAGCGCATTCACTTCCTGCTCGAGCGCCCCTATACTTACAAACGCAGATCCCATTTGAGGCGTCCAGTAAATATCCCGGCCTGCAGACGCAGGTGTGGCTCCCACGAGTGTTCACACAGTTTCCATTCTGGCAAAAGCCGGGCTGCAAACATTCGTTAATATCTACACGGGAGGAGGGAAAGACTGCCGTCACATCCTCGGCTGCCCTTCGTTGGGAAGTAGGGGATTGTGGGAAAAGCATCTGCGATGAGGATGGGATTTACACACAACCAGGCATGCTCCTGAACCATGTAACAAACCTAACTCTGCCACTGGTGTTCCCCTCGTACACTGTGGCAGTCTATTAGAGTTACAGCAGCAATATCAGGTAAGATTGGAAGTACAGTGACTGTGCTCCCCTTTAAATCAATACGCAAAGAAATCCATGAGAGCATAGTGTTGAAATCCTTTAGCCAATCAATAACATCGATGAATCAGCAGAAACTGCAGGCACAATGGCCTTATTGGACAGCTCTCAGACTCCAGGACAGGACTTAAATTGTAGCAACAACAATAACAGCAATGCCAGCTAATCAGTAAACAGAAGGGATAAAGCGACAGGGACTTTACAAAACTCCTAATCACAAGGGGTGACCAAACTAAACACTGAAGTTCATATGATGCAGAGCAAAGCAAAAGATTGAACATTTCTATGATAATATGTTACGCATTAAGCTGGAGCTAGCTCACTCCTACTTATTCTGCTTCTTGTATAGACATACAGTGCAGTGAGAAAATATTGCCTCCTTCCTGAATGCTTCTATTTTTGCATATTTGTCATACTTAAATATTTCCAATCATCCTTCTAATTTTAATACAAGACAAAGATAACCTGATTAAACACAAAGTGCGATCTTTAAATGATGATTTCATTTATTTAAGGATAAAAGCTATCTAACACTACCCAATATGAAAAAGTAATTGGCCCCTTTGTAACAAAATTAACAAATTAAAAAAAAAAAGAAAAAAGATAATTGGGTTCAATTTCAGTAGACGCACCCTGGCATTATTACTGCCAGCCCAGTTGAATCTAAACATCACTTAAACAGAACTTTTCTGGCAAGGTTAAATAGGCAAAAAGCAATATATGATGCTGCGATCTAAAGAAATTCAAGAACAGATGAGAAACAAAGTTGTTGATATTAATCAGTCTGGAAAGGGTTACGAAACCATTTCTAAGGCTCTGGGACTTCAGTGAACCACGGTGCGAACCACTATTTATAAATGGAGAAAACTTGGAACAGTGGTGAACCTTCCCACGTGTGGCCGCCTGCCAGCCTACCAACACTCCTAAGACATTTGTCTGTGAGCCTTGTGATTGGGTGTTTGAATCCCAGCCACGCCTTTACTGGCGATGGCCAGAGGTCTGCATGGGTGAGGCGACAATTGGCGCAGCCTTGCTGGGGATAATAGGGATTACATTGCTCTGTAGTGACCACTTCTAGTCGGCCAAGCACATGTAGCTGTACGAACTAAACTGAACACTGACTGCATGATGCTCCGACAACATAGGCAGTGTATAATTGGTGGTGCAACTATACTGATGGACTTTAAAAACTTATAAGACTGACTGGACAGAAATAGGATAGTTGGGTTAGGGGGACTTTAATTAGATGATTACATAATTGATATGCAGTTGTCTTTGAGTAAGGAGACACAACAGTGCGTGAGGTCATGACCTTGTTTGTGTCTGTGGAGCAGGATTTGAGGAATTAGTGATGTAACCTCGTCAGGCTTCACCGATCACAATTGCAATGCTGTCAAATGCCTTAAAACAATCATTGAGGTCATTAAGGCCAGAACCCGAGAGCATTTGTTCAAAGACACCACATGCGCCATGCCTTGCCTTTCCAGACCCCAACGTGATCAAGCCATTGGGCTGTGGATGGCTGGAACATCCCAAAATCGCATCGCCCAGCGGTTTGGGGTAAGCCAACCACAATCTCTAACCTTGTGGCTTGTTACCAGGAGACTGGAGGCACCAATGATCGACCCCGAACTGGTCAGCATAGGGTCACGACCCCAGCCCAGGACAATCTGATCCGCCTCATCCACCTGAGAGATCGGTTTAGAACCTGCACCAGGACGACTCAGGAGACCCTAGGAATCCACAGACCAAGGATCAGCAGAAAAACAGTGAGTCTCCGACTTGGCGGTCACACTCGGTACTGAGATTGGAGTTGATCTTTGTTGTTGATTTTGTTGTTAAATTTGTCATTGTTGATTCTTTTGTCGTTCTTTTTTTGTTGTGTTATCTGACATTTTGTCAAAGTTTTTGTTATGGGTAAAGTCAGTAAATGGTTACAAATTTGAATCCGAGTTTGGCTACAATTCTGGTTATAAGTTTTTAAAGTCCATCAGTGTACATAGTGTGAAGAAGAGAGGGCTAGTCGTCACATTAGTCGGAGGAATCATGCGCCACGGCATCTTCCTCCTGCGTTGATGGGAGCAGGTCGCTTTGTGGTGGGCTAAACAGGTCGACTGTGTTCAATGTGGGGAAAAAAGCCCCCCAAAAAAAAAAAACAGAGGCCTCACTTCCTTCAGTTAAGGTCTCTGTTCACTATTCCACAATAAGAAAGAGACTGGGCAAAAATGGCATTCATGGGAGAGCTGCAAGACAAAAACCTCCGTTGACCAAAAAAAAAAACAAAAAAAACAAGCATTTTACACTTGCAAAAAAACATCTTGATGACCCCCAAGACTTACTCTTTTATTAGTCAAAAGTGGAATTTTTTTGGAACGCATGGGTCCCGTTACATTTGGCATAAAGCGAACACAGCATTCCACAGCATCACACTGGTAAGAACATCATGCCAGCAATCAAACAGAGTGGTGGTAGTGTGATGGTTTGTGGCTGCTTTGCTGCTTCAAGGCCTGGGAGACTTGCCATAATTGACAGAACCATGAATCCTACTGTCTGCCAGAAAATCCTGAAGGAGAATATCTGGCCATCAGTTCTTGACCTAAAGCTCAAGCGCAGTTGGGTAATGCAGCAGGAGAATGGTCCGAAGCACACGTCTACATGGCGAAAATGAAACAAAATGAAGGTTTGGAGTAGGTTGTTTAATTCCCGACTTGAATCTGATTGACATGCTTTACCATGACCACAGACAGGCAGTTCATACTCAAAAAATGCTGCAATGCGGCTGAATTAAAACAATTCCGCAAAGAAGAGTGTGCCAAAATTTCTCCCCCAGCAATGCAAAAGACTCACTACCAGTTATTGCAAGCATTTATTGCAATTATTGCTGCCGAGGGGGGCGCAACCACTTATTAAGTTTAGGGGGCAATTATTTTTTGCATGGGTAATATAAGGTTTTGAATAATTGTTTACCTTCAATAAATTAAATGATAATTTATGAGCCGCATTTTGTGTTTACTGACGTTTCCTTTATCTTACATTAAACTCGGTTGGATCATCTCAAACATTTAAATAAGCAAACAAACAAAAACAGAAAAAAATCAGAAAGGAACAAATTTTTTTTCACTTCACAACAGATGAAGCTTAATATGAACTCTTTCAATTACATGCAGTCAACACTAGGGAGTACTCTGTTCTAAACACACAACGTTGTGTAATATATTAATGTTTAATCCCAGGATTAATATTTTGCATGACTTTAAGCTTAGGCAATACTTAAAATTTGCATAATTAAAAATAAACACAAAGTTTTAGAAGGACAGAAACAATTTATTTTAATCACCCAGTTGAAAACCTGTCTACAACAGGATCAATTTCATTTTTGTAATCAGAAAAATGAATAACAGCTTTGACATAAATATTGGGATCTGTTTCAAATGTATGGGTGTGAGAGCAGGTGCATGGGGGCATAGTGAGGGCAGGTTGTGGTGGGAGTTGTGTTTAAAGTGCAAGGGGATGCGTCGCCATCCCCCACCACGACCCCCCCACCGTAAATCGTGCCCCTGGACATACATACAATCCTCACATACCTTAAACAAAATAGGAATATGACCCTTGAAAGAAGTTTTTTTGTTGGTCTGGTTCATATTTTTGATTTACAGTATTCATTTCTCACTTTCATCTAGCTCACACTGTACATCATAGAGAAGCTGACAGGAGAGATATGAAATCAAAGAAGAAGATGGCAGATTGGCCACTAAACTCTCCATCTCTCTCACCTGCTGAGCTAAGATTTGGAGCCCTTAATGTTGGGTTTCGATCTAGCCTTTGATTCATTTGAGATGTGAACAAAGAGAGCTCTCTACTATGCCATGTTGGCGAATCTGTGGATCTTCTGTCCTATGAAGTGCCAGCTTTACAATTAGAGGGCAGCTATGGTCACTGATTCTGTGTAATAAAGGCAGTTCAAGATAATTATATGTGACAGGACACGCTATGCGTTTATCAAAAACAACATCTGATGATGCATTTTGTTAAGCCAGGGCTTCTTACATCACTGAGAACATCTTACAGGGCCAGCAGATCATAAGATATGATCCTTTACATCAGCTGTTCCAGGTAGGAAAGTGATAGTCTGAGAAACTGTTTTTTATCTCTGAGGTTGTATTTCCTGCACTCATCTTACAGCATTCACTATTTTTAAATATGTATTTGAGGTGACTTTACCACCATAAACTGTATAAAAAGATGGACGAAGCAACCATGACGTCACCCATTGGTTTCAGCATACCATTTAGGAAGCCTTGATTTTGGCAATTTGAATTGTGTCATTTGAAACCGGATGTGTTTCCTATTGGACGAGAGTGTGACTTGAATATCCAGGGAGGAGCGAGGGGTGAATCTACGTGTGGATCTGACCGTATCAGACAAGGACCAGGGGATAGCCACGCCCCTAAAGCATATTCCGGCTTTATCCTTTATTCTAGTCTATTTCGGACCATAATTTACAAAAATGAACATCATGATATATCGAAGGAGACTTGAAACTTGCGATGCATATAATAAAGTAAAGTGGGATATCATTATTTAAATAATAAATCAGGTGGGAAAGTAGGGTCATTTTCTCATAGACTTCTATAGGATTGAACTTCTTTCTGCAACCACCGACGCTGCCATCTGCTGGCCATTAAATAGAATGCAAATTTTAGAGATTCCGCATATGCCTCAGTTTTCGGACCAGAGTGCTGCGTCCATCTTTTTATACAGTCTATGTTTACCACCCATATTTTTACCTTGACAACTGAATGCCAAGTACAGATGTCTTTAAAGGTGACATAAAATGGTTGAACGGGGTATTTTAATCCTTGTTCTGTGATGTGACATATGGACAACAAAATTTTGGTTGGGTCTGTAATGCCTCAGAAGCTTCCTAAAAACCTCTCTCAGAAAGCTATGTTAGGGTGGGGGATTTTGAACGCGTTGTTTTGCACCTATTTGGCGACCTTTTGGGTTTAACTGGCAACCTCATTATGAAATGCAAGCACTTGACGCTGATTGGCTGGCTTTGCTGCCACTCAAAAGAATGTAAGAATGTAACTTCACTCAGAGCGGTAGGGAAAATGGAAAACACTTGCCGGCTTCAGAACATGGACAGAACAACTTTATGCAGCTATGGCATATTCAGAGATTCAGCCTTATATTTTTGAGCCCGAATCGGATGAGGATGCTGAATTGGAGGAAGAACCAGTCCAGCAAAGGCTGGATTTAAACGTTTCTGAATGGTAAGTATTTTTGAATGTTTTTTTTTTTTCAAACGTAACGAGCTGCCAAGGCTTACTCATTCGAAGTGAGTCTCTCGCATTGACGTTCCTGTGCTGTAGTCAGCAAGTATTCAATCAAAGCGCACTGAAGAAATTCATTTGCGGAATTCAAGTCCTTGTGCAATAAGTTAATCCGTTTCACGTGCATTACGATGGATTTCCCCACTAGTGACACGGATATTCTCACGCTTGTCTTTACTGAGGGATTGGAAGCAATGGAATTGCATAAAGACGTGTATACAAATTATTTTGAAGGGGAAGAAACGGAATGAGTGAGGGGGGGGCAGTGAGATACATGTGACATCATATGTATCCGTTGTTCAGATTGTCCCATTTTCTCGCGGTAATTTTTAAAAGAGGAATTTCTATGAAACGGAGATGTTCAGAATGTCTAGCACTTTTCGTATGTTCTTGGATGCGGGTAGACTACCGTTATTCAACGTAGACAAGGTAAAAACGGTTTTTGATTCTATGTCACCTTTAAACATTTGACATAATGCTAAGGATTATGATGCATTACACCCATCCATGCCAGGAGATTTTTATGATGCACATTTGTGGAATGATGTATCATTGAACAACAGTATCAAATTTCGATACACAGTATGTAGGACAATATACTTGTAATATTAAGATGTTTTTGTGAAGCGTGTTTATTTTATCATTGATTGCTTGAGTATTTTGGGTGTCCTCAGATCATTTACTTATAACTGAATGTGCATATTCATATAGGAGCTGGTAAATAAATGTGCATATTCAGGCAGAAATTCTTGTCAGTGATCAGCCAGATGATTGGAGAGGTTATTATTGTGTTCCAAGTCAACCTGTTAGCTATTTAACTCAGCTTACATTAACTGCTGAAGGGCCTGCTTGGTGAACAAGTAGCTAAAAGATGATTCTACCTGTGTAACAATTGCACAGGTTTTAACAAATTAAAGTTTGATCAGACAGCGCAATTACTGTGAGATTAACCACCATCAATAGCCTATTTTGTCTGTTGGTTGCAAATAAATTGATGCAGGTCCATGTGCCTGTGAGTAGGGTCAGTGCCAGTGGAACTTTGCTGGTATTTCCACTTAACAGTCATAATGAATTTGCTGTTTACCATTACATCAACAATTCCCACAAGAGCTGGGATTTGCTGAGGTAACGTTATTTTCTCACTAATCTGCGCTCTCTACCCTGCTTTCCATCACGGCTTCAAAAAAAATGAAAAAGTGACATAGCACCCCTCTTTTGAGCCAGAACATCAGGGCACCGGAGTACTATTTTCAGTTCATGTACAATGGTCTCCCTGTTACTTCAGCTCTCTGGTGGCCAAGAACCTTTCAAATAGTTTTCTCCTGAAGTAAACTTGAATTCTCGCAAACAAACACGTGCGAACATGGATGTACTCGTGCACACACACAAACAAACACACACACGCAGACAGGCATGCACACACACACACACACATGCATACACACATGCATACTCAGAGATATGCAAGTACACACACACACGCATGCACGCACGCACACTCAGAGATACGCAAGTACACACACTAGGGCTGGGCGATAAATGCATCGCGATAATTTTTAAGCGCAATAAAAGTAACTGCCTTTATGGGGCAGACAGACTTGATTATTACCTTTTCTATGCTACATGCCTTTAATTTAGCGTTGAACTAACATCAGAGGCCATTTGAAATTCTTCCAGGAAGAAAAGTGCGATTTGAAGTCTGCTAATTACCAGTGAGGTTGGACAGCCTCCATCGCCTTGGCATAATTGGCTTACCTTAAATCAATTCCCGTGTACTTTGCCTAACTTGCAATCAAGCCATTCATTCAGCCAACTGACCAATCAAAACCAAAATCTGGCCAATAATGATTAAGAAGAGATAATGAGAAGCAGACTGACCTAACTAGGCTGCCATGTTAGATTAAAAGAATGTCAGTAATCTGAATAAATAGCAGACCTCTGAATTCCGCCTCTCATTGTGAAACTTTAACGTATTATTCAAAAAGATTTCTTAACAATAAAACCATATTAAGATAGCCCTGGTTTTTAAGCGTTTAAAAATATTCGCGAAGTGGAAAACATTGTGTGAAGCATATCGAACGTGAATGTGAGAGAGAAATAATTTTCACATTGCAAGCAATGGACAAATGCACCAAAGACTTGGCAAGCACGTTCAGGAAAATCTGCGCCGCAAATTTTTTAGCATTTTTTATTTAATAATTGAATAAGATTAATTTCAAGTAAAGTATTTCATAGCTCTTGATTTTAGTTACTTTTGAGCATCTACACAGCCTACAGTGAAGGTGGAAAACATTTTGTTTAAGTGTATCGAACGTGATTGTTATCGCATTCGCACACAACGGCCAAATGTAGTAATCCAGCAAACACATTCAGGCAAATTGCGTGCTGAACCAAGCAACGTTAAGGTCCTCAAAATCATCATCCTCTACTCGACAATTGCTTTCACCCCCTTCCCATTTACTTTGCTCAATTTGCAATCAAACAGTTGATTCGCTCAATTAACTATTTAAATTGGTTGGCAGTCTAATTTATTTCGATATCATTTTTGTTTGTCGCATTTTGGAATTTAAATGGCCATGAAACATGACAGAGTTGCCTGAATGCGTTTGGTACATTATTTCTAGTTTCACATTTGGCCTCTGTGTGCGAATGCGTTAACAATTTACATGTCACGTTCGATCCGCTTGAACAAAATTTTCCATCTTCACTGTAGGCTATTTAGATGCTCAAAAGTAACCAAAATCAAGAGCTATGAATTACTTTATTTCAAATTAGTCCTGTTCAATTATTAATTCAGTGCATTTATCTATTGCGTGCAATGTGAAAATAATTTCTCTTATTCACGTTTGATATGCTTCACAAAATGTTTTCCACTGCGCGTATATTTTTAAACGCTTTAAAACCAGGGCCATCTTAAAATGATTTTATTTTTCAGAAATCTTTTCAACAATACATGAAAATGCAACAATGAGAGGTGAATTCAGACGTTTGCCATTTATTTAGATTATTGACAATCTTTCAGTCTAACACCGTAGCCTGGTTAGGTCTATCTGCCTCTCATTATCTCTTCTAAATCATTACTGGCCACATCTTGGTTTTGATTAGTCAGCTGGCTGAATAAATGGCTTGATTGCAAGTTAGGCAAAGTACATGGGAATTGATTTAAGGTAAGCTAATTACGCCAAGGTGAAGGAAGCTGTCCAACCTCGCTGGCAATTATGCTGCGTTCCAGCGGAGGTTTGAACCTGTGAATCACGACTTCAAAGTTACAGGTCACGACTTCATAGCGTTCCAGGCAAAAGTAACGAGTTACGACTTCATACTTGACTTCACTTGAAAAAAAGCCGGTGCCGCCATTTTAGTTGAGCTGCGTGACGTCAAACAAGGAAGTCGGAGTACGTTGAGCATAATCGAGTTCACCGGCGTGAATTCACAGGTTTGATGGTAGCCCCGCCCGCTTTTAACCGGTAAATCACGGGTTACGAGTTGCCTGGAACGCAACATTAGCAGACTCCAAATCACACTTTTCTTCCCGGAAACATTTCAAATGACCTCTGATGTTTGCCCCACACGGCATTAGGTACACAAAAGGTAATAAGCAGGCTCGCCTGACAGCCCCATAGTGGCAGTTACTTTTATGGCGCTTAAAATTATCGCAATAAATTTATCACCCAGCCCTAACACACACACACACACACACACACACACACACAGAGCCCTAAAAGTAAAAGCATCTCATGAAAGGGACAGAAGCAGATTTGTAAACGGCTCCAGATGCGGCTCACACTGCCGGCTCGGATTCCAAGATCCTGATAATTCCTGTCGATTACATCACCAAAGCCTTCTCTTTCCCTTCACCCTCCTCTACCCCCTAAATGCACCACAAAGGTCTGAATTCGGACATACAGGCCTAATGGAAGCCAGCTTTGTACTAAGGCTGTGCAGCTCCATAAAAACATATGAGGTCATACTACAAACCCACTGGCTCTATCCTGCAAAGCAAGGCCTTTAGAGCACTGATGCCACATGTTATCATGAATAAAGCCCACACTGAATCCTGCAGCCCTTCAGCCCCATCAGGCAATTAAACATACCACTGTTTTAACCTAGGATACATTTAAACAGTGATTAAACAGTGAGAGGAAAAATACAACTCTGCACTAACATACAGCAAGTGCCCCTATCAGAGTTTAACCCCTTAATGAAGCCAAATCTGGAAACTCATGCTTTACCCTATTTAAGGCTTTATAATTCAAGATCTGAGCTTTACAGAGAAGGGGACAATAACTTAAATGAAACAAGGCACGAGCAGCATTTAGAATACAATCTCATGTCAGTTTAATTTTAATGCCACTCGGAGGCACAAGCATTGAAATCGTAAAAAAAATAAATAAATAAATAAATAACAATACTGAGAATTTAAAAATGACTGGGTGTTAAAACAATACATTTACAAGATAATATTGTGCAACATTGGAGTGTGATATTCAAAATTACCTATTGTTTATGTGCAAAATAAGACAGCTACCTACCCAACATTCACCCTTCAACGGAACAGTGTGCTGTTGCCACCTACAAGCACACAAGCAAATAGCAAGCTTGTATAAATGCTTTCCACAACCTATAAGGAGCAAGTATAACTCACTAACACAGTAATGTCCGTAATATACCTTATTTTTACAAAACAGATATTCCACTATCGGGAAAAAGCAGGCGATATGCTACCCTAGAATGAACAGAATCGGTGCAATGAACATAATGGGGGTATAGAGAAATCCTCGAAGCTGTCCGCTTTATAAAGTCATGTAAATAGAGGCATTACATTTCTTTAATATGGTATAAATTCAAAAACGGATTGCCACATTGAGCAAAATATCACTATATTCAATATTATTAGCAAGGGCTAACAGTTACTGATAATAACCAACATGACTACCCAGCTCCAACAGTATGATAATCATGGCAACGGTGGTAAATAAAAAATAGTAAATAGCTTGCAAGCTAGAAGTAACATATACACTACGCAATAGTAAGCCTACTTACACACTAAGGAGACAGACCCTCCATCATAGACTTCCTCCTCAAGAAAATCAATGATATCAGGCTCAAGGAACCCTCCAATCCAGGTCTATTCAGATTGAATCCCAGTGTTCATGTCTGTATTGCTTTTCCATCTCATAAACGTAACCAGAGTACTCCTGGGATTTTTTGGTAGTGATTTTTTCAACGTGTTTGCGTAACTTGAACATGCAAACACATGATTGTATTTCCGACAGAGACTATGTGAGGTGTGAAGTCACCCCAGAATTTTACGAGGGACAAATCTACGCGTAGATCAATGGTAGGGTACTATGTGTTTGAATACCTGATGGCTATAATGGCCAGTAGAATGACATATCAATACAACACTAAATTTTTGCTTCAGAAAACAAATTCTTTTCACTACTAAATTGCCATACCTTTGGGCTGTTGTGGATTTAGCTTGCTGATATGATGGAAACCGATTTTTTTTTTGGAGTGAAAGATGTTTTTTAGTGACTGCTGGGTGGATGCTTTTGGCAAATGTCTTAGGCTGTCTGAAGATCAGGCTTGGATGAGAACATTTATTCATACAATTCCTGGGCAACAAAGGAGGAACTTATTATGTCAATATTCTGAATAGTGGGGCGCCCTGGTGGCTCATCGGTCCAAGCGCGCGTACCATAAAGGCTATGTCCTTCCCGCAGCGACCTGGGTTCGATTCCGGCTCAGGTCATTTGCTGCATGTCTTCCCCCATTCTTCTCCCCAACCTTCCTGTCTCTCTACACTGTATAACTGTCAAATAAAGGAAAATTCCCCAAAAAAAAAATCTAAAAAAAAATATATGTATTTTGAATAGTATACGGCAGCGCTCCAGACTGCGACCAAAATGGTCGCATTTGCGACCAAGATTTACATTTTGCGACTTACATTCTCACATCAGTCGCGCACTGCGCAACCAAAACTTCATGCACTGTGCGCCTATTCTGGGCAGCGATTCACACCCTAATTATCAGCCGCCGGCCGCAAATGTTTTTCTGCAGGTCGGTTGGTACCATTACGTACATCAGCCAATCACAGATCGGCTGGTGCCATCAGCCAATCACAGCTCGGCTGTACTCATGCATCGATGAGAATGGCAAAGCATTGGACCTTGTCACTGTCAACTGAGTTGTGCGCGCGGCAAAATTGTAAAACCTTGTCTGACAATAACGATGCAAATACTCCACAATACGTGAAATTACAAGTACACTAGCTGGTCGGCTGCAGAAGTCCAATAGTCTACGTAGTAGGCCTTGGCTTCGGTGACTAATACTGCAGATCGGAGAGCAAATTTCATGATATCAGAAAGTGTTTTCATCACCGGTTTTTTATTTCGCTATTTAGATTTTGCGCATTTCTAAGGGTAATGGAGACGCACCTGGAGAGTGAGGACGATGTCCTACGTTATTAGCCTGAAAACACAGCCTGCTTCGTGACCGCAGTCTGTTCGTGACAGTTTTGAGTCTTGTTGATATCAGCTATGGGTGCTTGCGTCCAGTGGCGAATGGTTTTATCTATCGTTTCAATATCAATCGCTAACCTTCTATCCTGATGGTTTAGGTTGGATGCGCACTTCCGCTCTGATCTGAAGTTCCGCATGTACATGATTATTCATGCAGTATGTATGAAATCGGTGACTGGTTGGTCCGAGTGCAAGATTATTTATTCTCATTAGAGTACGATAAAGATGAGAAAAGCTGCGGTTCTTATAGATTCATTGTCCGTTTTCTTTGGGGTTCCGATAATTCGCCAGCTGTCAGAGGAATAGTATTTTGTCGATTGCAACAAATGTTCAAAACTGATTCAAAAACTAACTGCTGACGCCTGTCCAATGTACTCCAGCGACGACCATAGGCTTATCAGCGCAATGCCTCAAATATGAGTCTGTGTCACGAACAGTGTACGGTCACGAAGCAGACTGTTTTTTTTTTTGGCTAATAACATCGGACATTGTCCTCACTCTCTGTGTGCGTTTCCGTTACCCTTCGAAATGCGCAAAATCTACATAGCGAAATAAAAAAAAACTGGTAAATAATTTATTATTATAAGCCGTCCTACTACATTGTTACCGGTGAAAGAATTTCTTGAAACTTTGTGCTAACGAACTTGGCATACTGCACCTACTTTTTACCAAATATTTAGGGTGGATCACTTTGGGAACTATATTAATTTTAATGTTAAACTCTCAATTTGTGATGAAAAAATTTAGCCAAATTATGCTTTTTACGGCTTCAATTCCTCCTGGGTCTCATATTTTCAAAGCAATTAAGACACATTTGGTGTCAAATTGTTCCTTGGGATGGCAACAACAATAACAGTTATAAATTTTAGAACTAGCTCTGTGATAATTGGGAGTTATTCATTGATTTATCCCCATATGTTGGTTTTAGGGGGTGCTCATGTAAATTTGGCCATTAACTGAATCATTCATAGAAAAATAATGTACTGGGGAGGGTTTGATGAAAAGTTGTCCCTTGGAGAAATGGAGACTTGTGCATACATTTAGACTTGTATGATAACTCTCCAAAATGATAACTGCATTTATACATTTTTCAAACATTCTGGTGAAGATCAATATCTACTTTTCAGTTCACAAAGTGCTTTCTGATAATGTTTCTTAAATAAATGCAGCATCAACTGATAGTCTGTTCAGGTATCTTTATTTGGGCTTGCAAATATTCAGAAAAGTATCATGGTACTTTGGTGACCACAGTTTTGGCCTGCGCGCCCAACTTTTTCAGGTTGGGAGCGCATGCGCTCCTAGGTCCAAAAGTTAGTCTGGAGGGTTGTACGGACACCGCTTCCTCATGAATATTCAAGATACTTTTTGATCTACTCGACAACAAGCTGATATTATTAGGATAGCGAAACAGAGCACATCAGTTGAACAGATCCATTGACATTAACGTCTATGTCTGCGGACGGGGATAAAATTGGATCAGTTATTGAATATTCACGAGCAAGCCGAGCTCAAACATGGTTCAGAACAGGGGTGTCAAATTGGTGCCATGGAGGACCAAGAGAGTGCAGGTTTTCATTCCACCCAAAAACTCCACCAAGTGATTTAACTGATTAGTCCCTCCTCTCTGCTTGAAGGTGAGGTAATCAGTGAATTCACCTAGTGGAGTTTTTGGATGGAATGAAAACCTGCAGCCTCTTGGTCCTCCATGGCACAAATTTCACACATGTGGTTTAGAATATGGGTGAGTTATGTTCCATGCCTGTTTCCCAGGAGTTGCATAAATTTTACTCCTCAGCTAAGCCTGATGTGCAAGCTGCTCAATATACTCGCCCATAGCATCTACCAGGCAATTTAAAGAAAGATCGTTTACGACAGGAAAAATCGTTGTCCTTTGTAACAACTACTTCAGCTATAGTGAGTCAATGGTATCCCAATTAAGTAGTTTAAAAAAATCAGTTTTCTGAAGCAAAAATTTGCCACAGTATTGATACTATGTCATTCTACTATCAATTATAGTCATCACATATTAAAAATGCGTAATTTCCTACCCTGGATTTTCGCATAGATTCGTCTGTCAAAGAATTCAGTTGTCTTTGGGAGCCTCATACCAGCTTTCACGGAAATACGATCACTTCAATGGTTATTCAGTGGTATCTGCATAAAAGCAAAGCTATAGTGGACGCCCACTTGAAACTCTCCTGGTAATTACCTATTGATTTTTACCCAATTCCAGACAGAATAAGCTTTCCTCAGTAATTGAAAGACATTGATTGAACCTTCAGACATGTATTTAAACACTTGCGTGATAGAAGTTGGATTGTATTCTCTCAACTTTACGCAGCTGAGAATGAAGTGATTGCATGGAAAAAAGACTTTCAGAACCAAGCCTGGAGTGCAGAGCTTATATTTCAGGGATGGACATGTGATTCTGAGATGGAAAATGGCAGTTATTCTGAATGGAACAGACTGGAGGGCTGACAGCATTGACTATTTGGAGGAGCAATTCAATGATGGAGAGAGAATTTGAGTAAAACTGTCTTTGTATGGTGTAGCTCTATCTTACTTTTAGCCAGCTAGCTAACTAGCCAACTATTTTCTATTTTCGGTTTACCACCGTGATCACAGAGCTAGTTTGTCACATTGGGTAACAAGAGTAGTCAATACTGCAATATGCTGGCATTTTGTTTACTGTGGTGAACTGTTTTAGAATTTGTACCGCATTCAACAAAAAAGAATGCCTTGGACTTTTGCTCGTTTAAGATGCAAACAAAAATTACTGCATTGTGAGTCATACTTGCTCCTTATAGGGTGTGAAAAGCATTGTTACAAGCTTGCATTTCGCTTGGATGATCAGAATAGTAAACAGCAAGTTTTCCATCTGAGTGAATGTTCTGACCATAAAATAATCAGTTCCTTTAATGAGCGTGTGTGGTTGTTGATGTGGCTTTGTAGAAAAATGGGCAAAACTCTGAACTTTATCATGAAGAAAAGGTATGTTTTTGGTTTGGAGAGGTTGCTGGTGACCATTGATGTCCAGCTGTGCCTATATTGATAAACTCATGCTAAATTCAACCAGAAAATCATTGATTCATATTGAATTTCGTGAGTCCAAAGTTGATTTGCGTTAAAAATGTGATTATTTTATGATTTGACAGTGCGCAATTTCGAGGGCTCTGAAACTTTGGGGAGCCACCTGGAGAGCTGTCTTCTTTGGCATCTAAAGAGTGGATAATTTAGTATTTCTTGCTCAGATGAAGAGTACTTGTGCTCTAGGAGTTTATGATCCCAGAAATGTATTCTTTTAACCCCCAGCAATTTTTCAATCCTCAGTATTAGGATTTTTTATGTTTGCAGGCTCATTTCTCTACCAAAATCATGGGAATAAACTGAAATACAATGGAATACTAAATGCTGCAAGTGTCTTGTCTCAGTTAAGCCATATTCCCCCTCTATGAAGCTTAAATCTTGAATTTAAAAGCATTAAATAGGGTAACGCATAAATAGCCATATTTGGCTTCTGCGCAAAGGGGTTAAGGATGACATAGCTACTCAAAATAGTCACTCTCAAACACTTAGGGCCAGTTTCATCAACACAGTTTAAGCCTACTCCAAAAATAAAATTCAACATAAGAAACTAGAGGGCACTCAGGGAGTGCAGACCTCCGCCAGCAGGTTTTGATCACCTAGTATTTATAATCAGCTTCAGAATCCAGATCTGCGCCTGGAGTGGTCTGGAAATTTTGTCACCCCTTTCCATGCATACAGTCCAACATCCTATTAAATTTTGTGGTAATCCGTTGAATAGTTTTTAAGTAATCCTGCTGAGAAACACACACACAAACTCACGCAAGTGATCACAATACCTCCTAGCGGAGGCAACAAGCCCAACCTCAGTCCGTGAATTTGGCCCTCAGTGTCTTAGGAGAACCCCAGTGCCGAAAAAAATAATCCTCAGAAGGTGATTCCGCTCCTGAGACATGGCAGTCCTGTGCGAGGCAGATGCAAGGTCCACTGAGTGACCTGTGTGCATGTACACCATTATATCCCATGACCCGCGGGACATGACACAAGCAAGGAATTTGATCATCACAGACGATTGGTAGGTGCGCCCTGCTATTTAATTTAGCAAATAATCTGGAGAGAATTCAAAGAGATTTGGCAAAGCACAAATTCATCATCAGCAGGAAAATCGCTTCTCATCAAGACTGATTCAGAACCTATCAAATCTTGGCATGAGGTAGAATTGGGAATCTGCTGAAAGGTTAGGTCTGGTTGTGGAAAAAGGGGCACAGAGCAGAGTGGGAAAGAAGAAGTGTAGTGTGTCGCACACGCCAGTGAACTCACCCACACACTGAGTACCATTCCGCTCATATCCGCTTGGACAGCTTCTCTCCCCATTGGCACCGTTTGCTGGAAAAAAATGTTCTGGTTTACAGTAGAAAGGTGAGCATGCAATTAACAGGCCTGGACGATTACAAAACCGAAAACTTTATTCAAACACTTCTCTGGAAAATTCTAATAAACGGCTCAAGGTACAATCACTTTAATATCCCAAGAAATGTTCACAGTAAAATCAGTATAGTGCAATTAACTGAAATAGACTATACATGGCTTTAACTGTACTCACAGAAACTTAAAACTTTGTTAGACTTCACTTAACTACAGTTAATTTATTTAGTTTCAAGCAAATAACCAAAATCTCTTCTATCAAACACTCAGAAAGGAATGTTTATGCAAAAGGTCCACCTCCATCCAGTTTTACAGTGATCTAAAAATACATTTTATTCCCAGGGGAGGTTGATTCCCCTCTTTTATAAATACAGTCGCAGCTGTTTTATACAAAAGTATGGATGAAGTTTTGTGGTCCAAAAAGACCAAAACTCAAAGCATATCCTCAATTTTAACATCTTTGTAAAAAACCCCTACAGTGTGCACTGATTGCAACAAACCAAGATGCTAAATTTGTCAGAAAACCTGCCATTGAAATTGATGAGAATAAAGAGCACAACCTGTATCAGTTCATTCAGGTAATATTAATGACGGTAAGCTGAGTCATGGTTAAACATATTCGGCAAATAAAGTGAGGAATTACTGGCGCTTCATCACAATAGCTGTGATGGCTGGTATTTCGAGACGCCAAATGCAGTGGCTGGAACGAAAGGAAGTACAGCAATATGATGAACACAGACAAAATAAGAGAGAGAGGCTCGCGCTTCCAAAGGACATAAATCTAGTCCGAGTAAAAATAAGGAAGCAATGCGAGCTAGACAGAACGAAATAAAGGAAAAATCTCGGAAACCAAGATAAAAAGATTAAGCACCCAGACGGTGCACAGTCAGAGGAAAAGAGAGAGAGATTCCCTTATTAACTAACACTTTCCTCTTTGCAACTAATTCCTCACCAACTTTCTAGCTAGAGAACTTACGGGCTATAGTGCAAACGAAACACTGACACTCTAGCAAAGGTGGCGAGGCGGAACTTGGAGTTAAACAGAGTCTGGGCGCCGCCCACAATTCATGTCAGCCGGCCAAAGAATCCGATCGTGGGCAAAACGATATCGTCCCGGACGAGAGCAACAGAGAAAGCTCCCAAACAAACACCAGCCTCCAGAACCATGACAATAGCAGATGTGTCACCAGCAGATCACAGGAAATCAGCAATAATGAATCAAGAAAAAACCTACCTAAACAGTCAAAGGCCAACAGTTCGCTCAGCGATAACGGCAAGCTAGAACACATTATAATCCCATTTCCACAAACGTTGGGATGCTGAGTGAAAGGTAAATAAAACAAAATGCAAGGATTTGCATAACATTTAAACCCTATATCTAATTGAGAAAAATAAAGACATTCCAAATGTTGAAACTGAGAAATTTGATTTTTTTTTTTTTGTAAATATCCAACCATTTCAAATTTGATACCAGCAACATGTTTCAAGAAAGTTGGGGCAAGGGCAACAAACAAAAAGTAGTATGATGCTAAAAAAATACATCTGTTGGAATATCTCACAGCTAATTACATAAAGTGACAACAGGTCAGTAACATTATTGGGCATAAGAAGAGAATCCCGGAGAAGCAGTTTTTTTTTTTTTTCTAGAAGGAAAAATGCCAAGACTTTAAATAACAATTTATAAATAACATTTTTCAATGTAAAATTGGAAAGAATTTGGGGACATCATCAGCTATGGTACATAACATCATAATGTACATCAGAAGATTCAGATAATCTGGAGAAATCTCCTTATGCAAGAGACAAGGCCAAAAACCAATACTTTGGCCGCGATCTTCAGGCCCTCAAGCGGCAAAACATAAAAAACACGGGATTCTGAAGTAAAAATAAATGTGTTGTCTCAGGAACACTCCTGAGAACCAGTTCAGTGAACATCAATTGTCACTGCATCTGCAAATGGCAGTTAAAACCCTATCATGTAAACATAAGACCACATCTAAACAAGATCCAGAAACACTGCTGTCTTCTTTTTGCCTGAGCTCATTTAATATGGACTCAAGCAAAACGTGCTGCGTCCTCTGGGCTTCAGAGGAAAGGGACCATCCGGTTTGTTACCAATGCACAGTTCAAAAGCCAGCATCTGTGATGTTATGAGGGTGCATTAGTGCACATGGCATGGGTAACTTGCACATCTGTGAAGACACCATTAAGGCTGAATGTTATATGCTGGATTTGGAGCGTCATGTGCCGCCATCCAGACAGCATCTTTTTCAAGAAAGGCCTTACTTATTTCAGCAAGACAATGCCAGACAATGTTATACGTAATGATTTGCATATCATTACAGTCTGTTCTCACTTACAGTTTATGCAGTGTGTCAACTTTTTCGAAAATGGATTAGTACATTAACGACACTCATATCCATAATGACTATTTTTAAAAAGTATAAAACATGTGTTTTAGTAGCAGTAATACAAGTGTGATAGCAGCAAGAATGTCCTAAAGATTAACATACCATGAGGCAGATCTTTTACATTATGGTCAGTCATGGCTACAGTGGTTTTCAACTAAATTAATTTGAAATTTGTATGCATTATTAATTTATTTACTTACAATGAAAAAATGGAAATGTTAGGTTCACTTAAAAAGTTACAGAAACTGGTAGCACACAAGTGTTCTATGTAACTTCTAATGAAATTATAAGATTTTACAAATTAAATTAATCAGTTGGAGGCTATTTAACTCATCTGTGAGCTACCAGATGACATACCTTTTTGAAGTAAATCTAATTCTTCACTTTTTAGTGTGTTTGGCAGCTGAAACAGCGGACAGCCACTTGGCTTTCCCAGAATTAGCTTTGTTTAGAACATGGACAATGAGCTGATGTTGTTTTACATAGATTAGGTTTTAGTGATGTTGAGGGGGTTTTGAATGCGCATATATTTTCAAACTTTGGTTTTGATTCATCATTATTTTAGATGAATGATTTTACATATACTCTAGGATGCCAGGGAATTTAGGCAGCAAGGTCAGGAGGAATGCAAGAGGAAAGACTCTTTCTCACACCAAGCTACAAGGGAAACACTTCTGCTATGATAAAGGAATGTAATGGAGTGCAATTATATTCATTTCCATGGAGTTATCCAGTTGGGCTGCTGGTGAACTCCAGTACCATGTGTCATTTCACAGCAGGGTCATTACCCCAATATATCCCCTGATTCTCGGAACACTGCTACTTCCAGTATACAAAATTGCGCGCAGGACAGCAGAAACATGCGTAAGAACATGGTCAGTGCTGCTTCAAAGAGGCCCTCTTTGCAAAAACAAACAAATAAGTCAATCTCCACAGGATTTCAGAATCATATTACCTCCATCACCTTCCTGCTCAGTAAGGTGAAAAAAATCTGCCACATGGATGATTTAACTCCCTTCAAGACTTGCAACTGGTGTCATAAAACTTCAAATGTCAAGGACTGAGCAACTCTAAACAAGCAAATACTATGTACATGAGAGATGTAAAAATAAAAAATGGAATTTAAAGTGTCATAAAAAGGGTAAAATATTCGTATAGATAGACACTTTCTGCAGTGCTGGACAGGTTAAAGTTGTTCGCAGGTCAGATTTGAGGGTGCTTCAAGTGGCAGCACAGGTTACAGTTGAGGTGCGAAGGGTTCTGTGAAATTCTTCAGCTTGGGTGCTGCTTTTCAAAGCATTGCTTGTTCAGCTGTGACAGTTGTGTGTGAAAGGTCTACATAAACCTCTATTCACAGCAGCAAAGTGAACAGGAAAGTCCACATCAGGGGCTGTGAGGTTTTGTGAGGTTTTGCACGCGAGTGCATGTGTGTATGTGTTTGCTTGTGTGACGGAGTGTTTGTGGGTGTGTGTTTACGTGGGTTAGTATATTTTTGTGTGGGTGTATTAATGTGTATGAGGGTATGGGTTATTGAATTTTTGTGGGTTTGTGTGTGTGTGTGTGTGTGTGTGTGTGTTTTGTGAGTACGAGTGTTTTTATGTGAATGTGGTAGTGTGTGGGTTAGTGTGTGTTTGCGTGCATGGGATTGTATAGCCATACTGGTGAGAACCTCTTGCAAAACCAAAAATGATGTGAGGATATTTGGGTTTGTGAGGACATATTGGGAGGTCTTCACAGAGAAGTACGGAGGATTATGGCTAATTGCATCATGTTGTGGTTATGGTTACAATGAGTGTTATGCTACCGTTGGGGTTAGGATAAGGCATAATTTGGTTTCAGTTTGGAAAAGGCTATATAGAATGAAGGATAGTCAATACAATGTCTTGACAACCATCGTGCGTGCACGCGACGTGTGTGTGTATGTGTGTGCGTGTGCCTGCGTGTGTGTGCGTGTCTGTAAGCAGAGGTTCTCAGGCCTGGTCCCATGAGCCAGTCAAAAGGTTTCCCAGCTTCCCTTTTCGACCCAATTTTTCCAACTCAATGACAGTGCAGTGGAGTGGTTTCCACGCTCTCCTCCCCTTCCTGCTGCTTCACACACTACAAATCCCTGATTAGCCATCAGAGAACAACACAAAGGTTTCCACAGACCTTACAAAGAGGACACGCACACACACATACATACACACACAAACACACACACACAGACAAAAACACATGCAGACACACACATGCATACACACAGAGAGGCAATACCGTTAGCAACAGGAAATAATTCCGGTTTTATGGTTTTTGTTATACAAAAATGCAATTTGAGCTGCCTTTAATCCCTAAAGCTAGAAACATGCACAAAAAGTTTGTATACACACAAAACAGACAGAGCTGCCATTGACTGAGGTACGTACATAAACCACAGGTAATGCACCAATGCCCCTCCTTGACCCAAATCCCAAGACAAATCCCAAACCAGGGGCAGCACAGTCTCTGGAGAGAAACACAAACCCCCTAATAGGGCACCTGTGTGGCTGAAGTGTCCACAGAGGGGCAGCTACCAGAAGCCAGCACACAATTCTCATCCTGTAGACCTGAAAGCTCCGAAAACCAGAAAGAGGAAAAGCAAAATTACCATGCGCCCCCTCGAGGGACCTGATCACACAACTATGAGAGGTACCCAGGATCCCCTGCAAGGACCCGTTATCCACCTCGGGGTCTCCACTTTAAAGACGAAACAAGCTACACGGCATCCATCACAGCTGCTTGGACTTCCTGCTCACAGCAGATATGCCACAAAACAGGCCAACTGCAATGGTTCCATAAAATATTTCCTCAGTTTCCCCTGTTTTAATAGATCAGAGGGTATCGTCCCAACATGTGGCTTTTGAACGGCTTTTTGCAGTCCTTTTACAAAGGACTATGAGTAAATTGCCTCAAAAACTTTTTCATGCATATGTGTTATGAACAGATTTCTAGTTTTAATAAACCTGTGTGTGTTCTATTTACCAATGGCCACAAGTAAACTAGTTTATATTGTTTTCAGAGCATACATGCAATTCACAGATATACTGCACAGGGCATAAGACAGCAAAGCACAGGGAAATCCCATTCAGTCTAAGAAGGTTGAAATGTGAAAAAAAAATTTTGAAGTACATTTGTCTCACATGGTAATAATTCCTGCAACTTTCTTCACATCCCTGTTTATTTATAAAAGGAAAAAGCCAAAAACATGGTAATTCATCAAAGTACACAAAGTCCTGAGACAGGCACACTCGAGCACAAACTTGCACACAAACAAATGTATGCAACTATGCACACCATCCCCCATGGTTATGCAGTCAAGCAGAACTGTGTACCAGAACTCCAGTCCATCTGAAGGGTAAATATCTGATGACATGACCACAATACAGAATGCTGTATGAACCTTGGCCAAATGATCGACAAGTAAGAGTAAATTAAGAGGTCAGTGGAACCAGTCGTCAACCCCAGAAACTTCTGGACTAAGACAACACATCTCCGCTGAAAATCCTGGCAGACATCTAACAAGCTGCTCTTCCCAATAAACAATAAACAAATTAAAGCCATCTGTGCAGAGATGAAAACAAAAACAAACAGCTCGTTCTTCTGTGTGTGCTGGAAAATGCCCTACGAGGACTTTGAGGGGTTTTGTGCTCCTTCAGTCCTCAGCAAAGGGCTCTGCTTCAACCAAGATCTCTACTGAGCTACAAGAGGCCTGTTGTCTGGGCCCCCCTAATCCTGACTGTTTCCATGATCCTTATCCCGCTTTAATGGTTATCCGACGGGATGAGAGGTTGAGTCGTTCATACAAAAAGAGTTTCCCTGTGGGTGGACCTGCCACATTTATTGATGAGCTTAACTGATTTAACTTTTAAACAGTGAAGCCTGTGTAATATATAGCCATTATTTGTCTTATTTAATCTTCCTGGTGGCAAGCGGAACGTTCTTGGAATGTGTGCACGGCATGCCCAGTTTTTAAAATCAAGTCAAACTTTTTGGAAGAAGCTGTGGATAATGAACTTGATTAAAATTTGTGGCAATTTGTTGAAAACAAAGTCTAAATTGTGCATTCTTTCCACAGCATCTCATGAAAACCTCCTTGTTATCTCATTTCGTTTTTGGCCATGTTTTTCAATGGCATCCTGGAACCGGAGGCCATATATTAATGAACATCTCCCCTTGTTTATTGGCTCAGTCTCTGTGTCTCTTCAAACAATCTCAGTATTTTGGCAATATAAACAATGGGAGATTTGCAATGGAAATGAAAAGGTCACCATGTTCCTCCCCTTAAAAAACAAACACAGACCCAAAGTAATGTTCTGATAAATTGCAATTCCACGAAACTGCTTGCAAACCTTTCCAACTTTGAAGAGAGTTAACTCATTCATTTTTGATGCCTGTTCAGCCTTGGCATACATTATATAATTAAGTTTCCAGAGACTAGCAGCATTGAAAATGGCTGATACTCGGACAATTACCAGTTTATGACTGAAAACATATCTCTAAAATTCTCATGGAACCATATTACAGGATTGTTTCCCAAAAAATGACTTTTAATCCCATTTCCTAAGGCCCAAGGAAACTGAGGCAGCTCCACTCAAGAAAAGAAGACTTCACACAATGTAAAAGAAAAAAGTTAATAATTGTAAATAAATACCATACAATCAATGCATTAATATTGCCTGGAATGCAAACTTCTGGAGTTACCTGAAATGTGCTTTTCTGACATTCAACCAAACATAACGCGCTGCTGAATACCCCTCGGCTCGTACAGGATTTCCTGCCTCAAGGTCACAGTGCTAAGGTGAAAGGTGAAATCCAGCAAAAAACATGATGTCGCATATCTATGTGTCACAGTGAGTTACCATACCAAATTTGGTGAAGCTGCGATCAGTAGTTGCTGAGTACTGACCCGTACAAGATTTCCTGCCTCTAGGTCACAGCGCTAAGGTGAAAGGTGAAATCCAGCAAAAAACATGACGTTGCACATTTATGTGTCACAGGGAGTTACCATACCAAATTTGGCGAAGCTGCGATAATTAGTTGCTGAGTACTGACCCGGACAAGATTTCCAGGGTCAAGGTCACAGCGCTAAGGTCAAAGGTCAAATCCAGCAAAAAACTTGATGTTGCACATCTATGGGTCATAGTGAGTTACCATACCAAATTTGGTGAAGCTGCAATAATTAGTTGTTGAGTACTGACCCGGACAAGATTTCCAGGGTCAAGGTCACAGCGCTAAGGTCAAAGGTCAAATCCAGCAAAAAACCTGACACTGCACATCTATGGGTCATAGTGAGTTACCATACCAAATTTGGTGAAGCTGCGATAATTAGTTGCTGAGTACTGACCCGGACAAGATTTCCAGGGTCAAGGTCACAGTGCTCAGGTCAAAGGTCAAATCCAGCAAAAAACCTGACGCTGCACATCTATGGGTCACAGTGAGTTACCATACCAAATTTGGTGAAGCTGCTGTCATTAGTTGCTGAGTACTGGCCCGGACAAAGTCATGGACGGACGACAGACGACAGACGAGAGACAGACGACAGACAGACACGCAGGTGATGACAATACCCCACCGGCCGAAGTCAGCTGAGGGGTAAAAATCAACAAATGGCCATACAACAGCATTAGTGAAGCTGAGAGGGAATCAGAAACATTGGTAGATTGTAAAATATCCTTCATTTTACACAGAAAGTCCATGATATATTTACAGCCCTATAATGAAACTACAAAATAAAATATTATGATATATTATAAGCGTTCCTCTTCCGCACTGTGCGGCGTATAAAGCTGTATAAAGCATCGGTTAAGTGTCCGAAGATGAACAAGACACCAAACTTAGCAACATTGTTGTTTACCAAAAAATACATGACGCTTCAGTTCACCATAGTGTGGCATATGTCCATCTATACGAAAAACACATTCACGTAAACAGTGTTCACCCATGAGCCAAAACATTACAACCACTGAAAAACGGATGTGGTTAAAATGGGGCCTGGGCAACTCTTATAAGGGCAAAATTGTTAAAAGTAGACATGTATTGAGAAATCAGAAAATGGGCAAATTATAACTCTATGGAAAACTAATGTCATGGAGTTGAATAAAACACTTTCTGGACACTCATTGAAATAGGAGGTGAATAAAAGAGGCATTTTGAACACCATTTCAACTCGCGTACATCCCCAAAAAGGCTAAACGAAAATAGCCCCTTTCTGATGACGTAATTCGTGGGAAGCAGGGACACTCAGTAAAGAAGGCGAGTGCATCGATCATCGTCTACCTGTCGTAATTTGTTCATTTCTTGGTCTCGTTTCGTTTTGTTTCCAGCAGATTAGATTTATGATCGTCAAAAAGAATGTTATTGCTGGACTACTGAGTTAGCACACCCGGCTAAGGCGCCACTTTGCGGAGCATGGCCCAGGTTTGAGCCCAGGTCACGCCGGTGTCGGCAGTGGCCAGTAGGCTTTTCAGAGCAGTGCACAGTTGGCTTTGCGCTGCAGGGAAATAAACTGGGAGGGACTGCTGATTTGGGATTATAGCATTGTTCATTGCTCAAGCGCCTCCAGCTGGCTGGCCTAGGCACTTGTCAGTAAAATTCAAAGCTTGGACGTTTGGGTATCCTTCGCCCTTGTTCTGAGCTTGCAAAGTTTCGAGCTATGAGTGTAAAAAGAAGCAGCTGCTGACAGGCGTGTGCCTCGGAGAAGAGCTGCATACTGTCTTCGCTCTCCTGAGATGGCAACATGGGTCGCATAAGAGGAAGCTTGTGTACAGAGTTCGCTAATTGGGCATTCCAGACTCGGGTGGGATTGGAGATGCCATATAAAAAAAGTATGTAATTTGACACAGAGCACAGGTAATATCTCGTTTCTCGTTTTTGAATTTTTTCAGTTGGACGAGCAGAGTGCAAAATTTTCCTTGACATACTTCTGGGTCATAAAAGTCTACCTTACTTTACCTCATGGAAAGTAAAAAGTCCTTAAAACCTTTAATAAATGGGTATTTTATAAAATTACCAACATATCTCTAAAGTTGTATGTACATTGCACAATTCCCAGAGCAACTGATTCCAAACGTGGACGGTGGGACTGGTGGGCTATTTTGCATCACAGTTGGGGATTTGGGCTTGCTAACTGCTCAAAATGTCACTATGTATTTTCAATGTCCAAGTAAAGCAGGGGTTGAAAAAAATTCTGAAATTTTTAGTGGATTTTGACATCTTGCTTGCAATGTAAAATACACATACTATAGCCTATGTGTCATAAAGGATCCCAAGAACGACGTCACAGGTCTTGGTCCGATTCGCAGTGCTGTTCAGGGACAATATTGGGGGTTGCTAAAAGTCCGTTTTACATCCATGAATACTCTTTTCCATTATCACCTCCGGCCGGAAAGTGTTGATTGTTAAAGAGAGTATAGCATGCCCTTTCAGATGATACCAGATATGACAATTTTTTATAAAATTTCAAATCAATACATGTCTACTTTAAAACTGGATGAGCGGGTCAGAGCATCTCCAAAGTGGCAAAGCTTCCGGGGTGTACCAAGTCAGCAGTGGTGAATACTGACAGACTCTGGACCAAGAAGAGATGAACCGTGAACTGGCAACAGGGCGTTGGGGGCCCAAGGCTTTTGAAGTACATGGGCAATGGAGGCTATGCCGTCAGATCAAAATTAACAGAAGGGCTACTGTTGCATAAATTGCAGACGATTTTTTTATGATACTTTTGTGAGAAATGTCTCACAACCCACGGTGCATCACGCCCTACTAAATATAGTGCATTACAGTTGCAGAACAGTGAAAGAGCCCTTTCTAACTCCGGTTAACCCCCAAAAGCACCTAAAATGGGCATGTGAGCCTCGGAACTGAACCTTGCAGCAAATGAAGAAGGTCACCTGGCCCAGTGAGTCTCATTTTCTTCACAATCAAGTGCATTGATCAGGTACCAGTGCACCATTAACTAGGGATGGGCATGTATTATCAATTCCTCAATTATTGGCCATTATCAGGGAACTTGAGGGCTTAGTAAGGGAACTCAATTTTTTTTAGTGTTTTGACTTATTTTAAAATGTTTCAACATGTATGAATCGCACAACCATTGTTTGGCTTCATTATAAAGCTATTTGAATGGAAAACAAACAAAATTGAATATTTGGTATAAAGGTGCTCTAAGACTTTTTAACGCGATTTCTGAGCTAGAACATTTTTTGTCACATGAAGCAAACATCTCATGATCCGCTAGCTGCCTGTCTCCTAAATACGCTGTAAAAATCACAGTCCCTGTGGACAGCCCAGGCTCCAAAAACTGCAACAAAAATAACCTGGTCCAGCCTGGACCATCCAGCCAATCACTGACGAGTGATATAGGGGGGTGGGGTTTGGGGTTTTTTTTTTTTTTTAGGGCTTGGTGGTTTGACAGTTTCAGGAATATATATAACTGCGCTTTGATCCAATCAAGACTCCGACAGGAGAATATCCCCAAGCTCATCACATCAACGATAACATAAGTCACATTTGGGCTTCATTTCGTACCATGACCTTAGAACTTAAGTGACCCTAAAGCTAGTATCTCATTGAGCGGCGAATGTTTGCAAATGTAGCAAATTTTGAGTTTCGTCAGAGTTCCTAAAAGGGCGCAAAGCAGTTCACTAAAAATTTTTAGGATTGCAGACAGTTTTTCTTGTCGCAAAGAAATTTTGAGCATGTTCAAAATTTCTTTGCAAATTTATTTTCTCACAAACAGTTGCAGACGTTTGTAAAAGAGTTGTAAGCGTGTTGCTAAAGTTCTTCTTGGTCCGCGATGTAGTGACCACTATACAACAGAGCTACGAATGCTGACAATGTAGACAAATATTGGGTTTCGTGAGGATACCATCAGGGTTTTGTCAAGATTGCAAAAGAGTTTGCAAACGGTTTTTAGGGTCGCAAAGAGTTCATTTCCATATTCTAGATAGCCATTTCCTATTCTTTCGCAAACAGTTATGCGAATGTTGCTAACTGACGCTAAACATTGCTAAATGTCGCTAATAACATTTAGATCTATCCTGATTTTCGCCAACTTTCGTCAGAAAAGTTGGTTGGCGAATCCAAAATTCGCCACATTCATAAGCATTCGCCACTCAGCAAGATACTAGCTTACAAGGTCACACTAAAGGTTGCAGATTTTCAGAGGGCTAACAAATCAGAAGCTAAAGCACTACAATAAGTGCTACTTGTTTATATTTTGTGTGGTGAATAAGAGAGAAAATTGTTGTGTGTCATACAGGACACAGAAAAAACGGACTTTTTGGAAAATTAAACTTTGAATGAACACTCTGTGACTTGTGTGGACGAATATTATTGAAATGCTGCTTAATGAACATTGTAGACACATAAGAACACTTAAATGCAGTTATAACTTTGAAAATATGTGCAACATAAACTTTTTTGGGAACAACGGGCCTCATGCAGCAACATTCTCTAAAATTTCTCTTATATTTTCTCTTATTTTTTGCCAAGAGAAAAAAATAAGAGAAATAAACTCCGGATGCACCAAACGCTCTTACCGTCCAAATCTGCTCTTACCCATGTGTGCTGAATGTTGAATCCCACTTGATCGTAAATTAGAAGCGCGTGGCTGGTTGTTTTAAATTAGCATACATGACACCCACTAAACACCATATAAGGGCAGGTGACATGCCGGGGCAAAAAGCCGACTGCTCGAGGCAATCTAGGGCGCTTTCACTCTAGGTACGATTGTTCTGTACCGTGCCACAATACGATTGACCCCCTCTCCTCTCCCCCGCTGGTCAGCTTTCACACTAGTAATATCGTACCATGCCCGAGTACACTTGCATACGTCAAAATTCTGATACAGCGCGTTGCATTATGCATGTAGGTGGTTTTAAATGGGGAACGATTTTAAAAAAAGGCGCCAATATATTTTGGGGGGTTTTATTATTGAGAAGGGGATTTAGAATATTAATATCGAATATTAATATCACGAATGCATATGCTGCGCGTGCCCTAGCAACCCGGCATGTCATCTGTAACATGGATTACCACATATAGCAGCATGAAAAATTAAACTCGAAATTTTCTTAACTGAATACTTGATGTTTGTACACGTCCGAATCTTTCTCTGGGTACCCAAACATCAAGATACGCTAAAATGTACTGATTACATTCGATATAGGTGGATGTTGCATACGGAATTCTTTTGCCCTTGCTTTTTTGGCCGATTATGCTGTCCACTGCCACATACAATGAAAATGTATCAATCTCATAACTTCAGCTGCCAGACTTTCGCACCGCACCCCGCACTTTGAAATATCGCAGCCGCATTTTCTTTAGTTTGTCACGGTATCATATTATTATCATATTCTGTGATAACCACGCAAATGCAACTACTCACAAATCATTCCATAAATCTCAGAGTTTTTGCATGTAGTATCCACTTGTGATTGTATGTTTTCGTCTACCTACATTTCGAGCAAGCATTGCATTCCTTCGCTTAAATGGAGATATCTTTTCGCCGCTGCATTTGTTCGAACAAGAGAGCCGTAACACATAACAGTAATCTTCCGTGCTCAAGTACAGTTGCTTTCACATTTGGTATGAGTAGCCATTCATCTGTCTCAGCAAAAAGACCCGTGCAATCTCTAAAAATGCGCTCTCTATGCAAGGCCTGGATGGCCAAAGCGTCCAACAGCAAGCCATTCAGAAGCAGAACGCACGCACGTATCCAAGGGTTTTTATAGCTTAGTCCTAATTAGGATCAACTGGCCAAACTCTTTCGCCCAAGAATTAAATAACAAAATCATTCTAATTTCTCAAAAACATAAAACAATCAAAATTTGATTATATGATGAATTTTTAATGTTTAGGTTTTAAAACTTTCCGTGCATTGGACAAGCAATTTGTGGACAGAGATAACAGTTTTCAGTTTTCTCTTATCTCGGTAAGAGTGCTCTCGACCACTCGTGAAATTTTCTTTTACCTAAGAGAAGAGTAAAAATAAAAAAACATTTGTGCATCCCAGAAATCAATGGGGTAAGAACAAAATAAGAAAAAATCGGGGATACGAACAAAAATAAGAGAAATTTGTTCTTATATCACTTCTTGCATGAGGCCCAATGTGTCGTACGGGACATGCGAGACATCCCTCGAAAACACCTAAATATACATCAATAAAATCATTGAACTTCTACTTTGATTTGGACATTATCCATGAGAAACAACTATGATGTGGCATTAATGGTTGCTCATTTGAAGAAGTTTTTAATTTTACCATTCTTTGATGATCTGCAAATGGAATCACCCTTTTACTTAAAACGTGCCGCGTATTACTGTTGCCCATATCTGTTTTTTTGTTTTGATCTTGCTACATTCAAAAGTTGACAGTTTAAGTAATTACTAGGCTTATAATTTAATGCTATTTAGTCAGAACTTATTTCATTTAGCTAAATAAATTTTTATATAAATTATAATTATTCAAATTCTTTATATCAAATGATAATCCAGTTGGTTCTGATTGAAAATAAACATTATGCATTGGATATACTGCTGTGCATTGTTATACTCGAAGAGATGCATTTGAAAAATAGGTTTCCTTCTGCAAAGAATCAATCCCCTCTCAGGTAATTCATGCAAGCGCTTGATCTGGGAAAATATAACTCATGCCAATCTCCGTCATTAACCTGGGGAGAAGATGACACTGTGGGAAGAAGAAAAGCTGGTGGAGGCACTCTGGGAAATGTTCTACTGCGAACTCATGGGTCTGAAAATTCAAGTGAATGTCAGTTTTGCACAGCCATTTTTGCGACGTGAGGGGGACTTGCACAATATTAGGCAGGTGGCTTTATTTTGCGGCTGAGGAGTGTATATAAGTATTCCTAATTCCTGTTGCCATCAGCAATTATGATACTTGATCTGGGGTGCGTTTCCCAAAAGTGTAGTTGCTAACTAAGGCCGGGTTCAGACTACAGGATTTTCGGGCCGATTTATCCCCGATTCACCCCTCCCGACAATCGGCAGAGAAATCTTGTCTGGGACCTCAGTCAGTACCGATGTTCGGTCCAGATTATCTGGTGATGTGTGGGGTTTACCGATCCAATCTTAACCCTCCCAATTTGCACTCAGACTGATCGGGGCCGCCCCGATAATTTTCAAACATGTTTGATATTTCGGATTGAAAATCTGGATGATTACGTCATTACTTTCCGAACGGAACCACAATAGCCAATGAGAGACCAGACTCAAGCTGACGGAGCTGAATGAGGGTAGTTTGAAATGGCGACGGCGACCAGACAGCAACAGCAACCTGTTGTACGGGTGCGTTGGACGGCTGAGATGGAGGAAAGGCTTGTGGATATGTGGCAGGAACACAAATGCTTATATAAAGTGTCTTCCAAGGCATATCATAACCGCACGGACAATCCATGCTGACCGCTTCTCCCCAACCATTTTCTCACCCAGACCCGTTTCATTTTTTGTTTTCTCTTCTCACTGCAAGTGATTATAATAGCAAGTATGTGCTTCATGTCACTCTCCATTTGTAAATTTTTAAATCTCCGGGCTTCCCTATGAGATCGCGTGAGATCACGTCAGGTGGAGGGCTGCTCCCTCTGGCACGAAAATCTTAATAATATCCTGTAGTGTGAAATGCACCATAACTTTCAAATCCTGTAGTGTGTACATGTTTAAGATCAGACAGCAGATTATCTGCGAAGATTCCCCTTATGTGTGCAATGCAACCCGATTTCAAAATCGGTTAGGATTTTCAAAATCCTGTAGTCTGAACCCGGCCTAAGTTAGCAACTCACATAGTTCATCCATTCGCAGTCAATGGGTCCAACTATGTAAGTTAGCGTAGGTAATTTGGGGAAACGCACCCCTGATAAAGGCAAGAGGCAGCATGGGAGCACATATGTTAGATTTATATGAGCTGCCTCACAAGGCCATTGTGCCTCTTCTGAGTGAGAGTACACTGTGAAACCTGTGCACAAATATAGTCATAAAAAAAGCAGCCAAACATGGCTACAGCCTGAGCATAAGTGCTTATGGTTATTTTTAGCAAAATTTGATAAAGATGTCGGCCAGAGGTTGCGTGGCTACAGTGCAAGGGTGATTTGTTTTTCTATGAAGTCTCACTGAATACTGCAAATGTTTCCAACACAGGCTGATGAGGACCGAGTGTAGGTGGGGATTAGAAACAGTAAGTATATATTGAAAAGGTATCCGTGTGTGACTGACATGCTCCTTAAAACAGTAGTTCCTAAACTCGGTCTTGGACCCCCTGTGTATGCTGGTTTTTGTTATAATCACAGTTTGGGGAAAAATTGCCTTAAAAGCCAAGTCTAGAGTGTGTTTTTGAAAAGGGGGAAATGGAGAAAAGACATATGATCATGGCCAGAATTGAGGGCTGGACTGCTTGTTGTACAAATGACTGCTTTCTGGGTCATTCTGTACATATGCATCCTGCAGTCCAAGTTATAAACATATGGTTAAAACTGAAAAAAGTAAAAAAAAAAAAAAAAAAAAAATTGGAAAGTTTCAGTGCCTGGGGAAAAAAAACATTTTTACAACATGAGGTCAAATTCAAAAAATGCTAAATTTTAAACAATATGCACAAAAGGACTCCATTTTCAATCCAGTATATTATGTGATGTTGGCAGCCATTTCCCTGGTGAAGTGGCATCTTCAGCATTTATTCTGATGTGCCTTTACATGAGCCAGAGACAAAGGTTTGGAGCTTTTGAGGGTAAATTAGTGAAGATCAATTTTTGCAATTTTGGTATCTGCATAATCTGCGATTCACTGCTTACCCGTGCACCTGGTTGCACAAGGTCTTTAACAAGTTGCGGCCCAGTGCCTGGGGAGATGCTCATTTCACTGCTCTTCCATGTCATGTGTCCCCCTGACCCATCATTCTGTCTGTACCTGGCTATTCTACCAATCCAGTCCCATTATTATCTTTTGAATGTCCCTCTGACCCCCCTCTGTTGATCATTCATTGGTTTTCTCTGCCATTTGTCTTTTTGTATCCAATCAGTTCAATCCTAACTGTAAAGTACAGCCCACCTTGTTTCAGTTTAAATCTCTGGGCCTCCATCTTTAGGGCCTCTTGCCATGCTGGTACCAGACAGAGCCACAGACTTCAGCAGTTGGTTTTCATTGGTATGATTCACCATTTGTTCACAATTGTAACAGTACAATAAACTTGTTAAAAGACTATTTGTCGTAATCTCTCGGTTCTACGACACATGCATTACCATCAAAATCAATTCAAAATCCAATTTTCTGCGATCATCTAATCACCAGCATGCCTATGCTATAGGTTTCCTCAAGCAGGAAAAATGCAATGCCTTTTTTTCTGTATTACTATAGCAATGCCTGTTTTTATTCAAGCTGCTCAACACATCTGAAACCAGATGATAAAACTCAAGAAATATTTCCCCGATTCAACAGATTCTAGACTGCATCAGCTTGCGAGACGGAGACCATTTTTTTCAGCATGGAAACAGCATGGAATCTTAAGTATCTGGAGAGATTATATTTTAACAAATGGTCTCAAATCTCATACCATGAGTTCCTCGACTTCATCAAGCATTACAGGAAAAGATTGAGAGCTGTTATCTTGGCAAAGGGACTAGAGCTAGTTGAACTAGAATAAAAAGGCAGGGTCCTCTTACCCCTAAAACTACAACTTTTCTCTTCAGTTTTCCCTTCAGTTGGTTCAAAGTGAGAAAAAGCTTCTTTTTTTCATATTATAGGACGATGTCACATACATGTTCTGTATCTACTGGTTGCAGCACTTGACTGGATGCCATGTTTTCATAGCAACAGCATTACATCAAATGGAAAAAATCTAAATCTTGTACAACATTTTATACACATTTCCCTGTAATTCAGCAGGACATATTTGGGATCAATGGAAATCTCGAGATCTCCACTAGAATCTAAAATGGGCCTCATGTTCCACAGGTTTGAATACAGCTACTGAATGAGGCAGGTTTTATGGGGTCAATTGGCAGTGTACAAGTAGCAAGTCAACACTACGTTGTTGACGTATCAAGTCAACACTACACTGTTGAGAACTTCCAGTAGGTGTTGGAAAGGGTGGTGTGCACCTGTTTTAGAGGGGCACAAGGTGCATTCGTTGATTCCCCAGGCCAGTCCCATCCCCCGACAGCAGGTCTCCTGGCTCCTCAGTCCCGGGAGAGGGGAGCTACACTAAGGAGCAAACACATGGTGGAAACACATGGTCACATATTTCAACCCAATCCCAGAGCCAAAGCCTTTCTGCAACACCTACCAACCCAGTACAAACCACTGCAGTACCACAGTATGATTCTCATAAGCCCTTGAGTACGCCAACTGAAAATTTAAGAGTAGGCTTTAACAAGATTGCTTCAGCTCTTCCACCCGAGATTTTTACCGACATATAGAAGCCCTTGAGGAACCTCATCTTACGTTGTAGATCCCAAAAACTCTAAACTGGTTCCATTTACTTTTCCTAACTATCAATCAAGTTAGGAGAGCGCGGGAACACACACCCATGTTGAAGAGGTGCTGACCATGGTAAACTAAGTTAGCAACTTACATAGTTTGTCCACTCACAGTCAGGGGTTCCGACTATGCAAGTTTCATCTGTGCTTTCGGGAAATGCACTCTGGGCTTCCCATGCCTTTTGGATGCGGGTCAAGAGCAAAGACTGGTGGGAGAGTCATTTGGTAAGAATTTTCCGATGGCGAGTGGAAGAAAAATTTTCGGATGATGCGCAGGTCATTTGATAAATTATGCGGATTAATGGAAAAAGTTATGAGCCACCAAGACACGACTGTTCGAGCACCAATACATTGCAGATGAGGATAGCTACTGTTCTGTACAAACTTGCAAGTACTGCAGAGTAAAGAGTTGTTGGTAATCAGTTTGGTATTTACGAGTCCTCAAGACTTCCAGGTCAAAGCCCCGATGAACTGTGGAGCACGCGCAGAGCACATAGTCCAGTTCATTTCGATTCAAGCGTATACATGGAGGAGTAATCTGATAACCGCATTATCTGGGTGTGTTAGTCCAACTTTGAGAAATTTGATTTAGAACAATTCCAGTTGGACTAACAGGTTTACGTGTATTTTAAAAGTCCTGTTTTAGTCGGACTAACACAATAAATCAATTTGTTCTAATGTCACATAAACGCATTCACTATTATAATAAAAAGTTTGTCAAGGACAGATCAAACCATCTACAGTTAAGTGTCATTAGGTATGAATGTGCAGTCAGGAATAATGGGACAAGGCCTGACCTGTCCATTGCGGACCTCCCTGAAGCAGTACTTGAACCCAGATGACTCCGTGTAGGTGGAGCCTCCTCGGATGGTCTGGGCAAGGATTTTAGGGGGCGGAGCCACTGCCCGCTCACCCAGCAGCGCAGTGCTCCTGGCCCCCGAGAGGCCAGCAGACCATGTGACCGTCTCTGACTGCGCCTTCACCGTGGGGCCGTACCCCACCTTCAGCACCTGGTGGATCTTCACTGTGGCCTCTGGGGGGTGCTGTACTCGCACCTTGACCATGGACGACCCCGGAGCTGCAACACACCACACCAAAGCACAGGGGACATTAACTGAACCTTATGCAGACAGCAAGGCGCAGTCACTCTCACTACCTTCTCAGTGATCACAGACTGACATGGAGTGGAAGGAAAGCCACATTCAGGGAGTTCTCCTAAGTATTTTGATCCTATCACTTGGATATCCTGTTCAGCACAATTCTACAGGAAGAACTGATAAATAAAGTCAGTTGGCAGGACTGGACCTTTCACCTCCGCTGATGTGTTAGCCACGTAAAAACAATGCCAGATCAAACCTCACATACTAGTACTAACACTCACACCCGTCTCCTCACTGCTAATGTCAGTTACATATTTACTGATCTGACCTCCCAAACAAATCACAGGGTGACAGTTCCTGCTTCATAACCCGCTCCCAGTGGTACAAATTTGAACCCACACTGACCCCGTAAATTCAGTGTTCACAGCTGAATGATTCAGAATGTATATTGCCAGAGGTTCCAGAGGCTATTTGTAAATTTGTTCGCAATAAAAATCATAGATTTGTATAACTGGCTCTCTATTCAAAGTACAAAAGAAAAAAAGCAGTCTTCTCTGTAATTCACTTATGGTGTTTTCCCTACGCTAATTATTGAACCATGCAAAACAAACCAAAGAAAGCATAAACAGGGTAAACACTGCATTGAAAGGAGGTGTTTGTTCTCCTGAAAGATGCAGTCGTAGTGAGTCATTTCAGCTTCCCACTGTTCAGTTGGCTGAGGTTAAACTTTGGCACACACTATTCCGGGTGGGAAAAAGTACACTTGCTGCCAAAAAGACCAGACTCTCAGTGTAAAGCTCCAGTTTCGAGTCATTTCTCAACCTTTTCTTTTTTTAATGACTGAAAGAATAACACAATTGGTTAAGGCTGGCTTACTCTCACTGTACCAACTCTGATTCGGTTGTGTTTCCTCCACATGGTCAGTCTGTCCGTTGCAAGATGACAAGAACCCTGCTTCATTAGCCCAAAACACAAAATCTCACAGGCTTCATGTTTATGCTATCCAAAGATATTGTTTTGATTTGTCATTAAGTTAAGTATGCACATCCAATTATATTAGGATACATATTGTATCACCAATTACTGAGGGGTTCTTCCAGTTTAGGTCATACAGTCAGGCTGGAAATTACAGGCACTCATGACCAAAAAGAAGAAAAAACGGCTGTATATAAAAACACTAATAACAATCAAAAAGTTGAAACATATGGGGAAAATACATGCTTCAGGTTTAATACAGATATTCTTGTGTCCCAACATTTTTTTAATCAAGTAATAACATATTTTTTTTCTGAAAACCATGGACATCAAAATTATTGGAACCCCCAGCAACAGCAAATATAATAAAATCTCAGTGTAAAAGAACTACATTAGTCATTCCACCACTTCCTGTTACCCTTCGGGTATAAAAATGAGGTAACATGCAAGCGGAGTTTATCACCATGGAAAAAGCAAAACACTGTCTATTCAAAACAGAGAGACAACTGAAAATCACAAGTTAGGTGATGGGTGCAAAATACACGTAAAACATACTAACTGGAATGGCAATAATTCAAAAAATTGAAAACATGGAAATACGAAACTCAAGGATGATAGTTCAAAGCTCCAGCTATAGATTGCATCTTTGGGTCGGCAAGTCCCAAACACGACCATACCGTGCTATCACCATGGAAACAAACAGTTTGGAAGGCTTGCATGAAGAAAGCCTACCACATGCTCTGGAGTTTTGTTGCTCTAGGATCAGATGAAACCAAAGGGGAATTTTTTTTTTTTTTTTTGCCATACACGGCATTTTTTTTTGCCATATTTGGAGGTAAAAGAGGAATGCGGACAAATAGAAGGACCTCACACCAGTGGTCAAAGAGGGAGGTGAGTATTTTTGGGGAATGTTTTGCGGCCAGAAATCAAGGATGCCCATGTTAAAATCATGGATGGTACTAGAATTTTTTATTTTTTTCGCAGAAAATTGGGTTGCCTGTCCAAATGGACTCAGTCGTCTGTGGATTTTCCAACAGGACAAAGACCACCAACACAGACCAAAATCCACACTAAAATGAAAACAAAAAACCATCCACGTTATAGAATGCCACTCTCAGTTTTCTGTATTCAAATCCAATCAATAACATGTGGCCTGACCTACAGAGGGGTATCCAGAAGTGAAATCCCAAAGATATCAATGTATGAACATTTTTATAAGGATCAATGCTCAAAACTCCTTCCAAATAATTTCTCTAACCTTTTTGCAAATTATGAAATAGACTATTGGCTGACAGGAGGGTTTCCACGAAGTACAAAACCCGGGGTGCCAATATTTTTGGGAGGGAAATCAATTAGTAATTTGAAAAATGCATGACTTTGGATCATTCCAGTGAATCGCTAACATAGAACATTAGTTTCGGTACACTTTTTGGACATGGTTATCAAGGAAGCCAATCATTCTGAACTCAGCTGAACCAGCAGACACTGCTGCCCTCAGCACCTATAGATGAGCAGCACTGCATTACTGTTTCAAAAACAGCATCAGTACTCAGGGTCCTTAGGCCCTTAGTAATGTATTTATTTGGAAAGTTTATCTGACACATTAACCGTAAGGTGAAAGCCTGTTTCAAAATAGCGTACTGTATGATCACCGACTTGCCTTATAAAGAGAGACTAAAGAGAGGCAACTTATCTCTCTTCTGCCAACATCCATGACTGTCATGGCTTAAAAAGGCTGCTTTTAAAGTGGCCTCAATTTTAAAAGCAGTACAAATATCATCACACATTATTGTGCATTGCTGTGTCAGTCATGACACCAAGTCAAATACTTTGATTTGTGTTTTTTAGGGCCCAGCTGAGCACTCCCTGCAGTGTTGGGCTTCTCTTCTGGGTAGCAGATAACAGTCCCCCATAAAGATCCCAATGTGAACTCCCACCCAAAAGCACTCCTTCCCTAATCCACCCTTGAGCTGCCATGAGATTTATGGCCCACCTCTTGACTGTTTTAAGTACCAACAAAACTATTTTTCACTGTCTAACAGTGTCAAGGTAAGAAATGGGCCTTCATGACTGCGCCGCTGGTCGTGAGGCTGAAACAGAGGTGGCCATTGTGCGTCTTTTTTCAGGGAAGCTCTTTGGCATAATGTCCGGCTCGTAAGTTACATCAGATGAAACGGATTTGGTTCCGGGGGGAACGCTGTGGACTTATCCTCTTGGGGGTGGGGTTGTAAATGAAGATTATTATTTTCAGCACGCTGCCCGAGCTTTGGAGCAGCAGCTTTCGCGGGGCCATTGTTATGAAAGGCAACAGCAGGATGCATGGGTCAAGGGATCTGGAGCAGGTCCTGAGCATTGCTAAATACACGCTCAGACACTTGGGGAGATGCCGAAATAAAGATGCAAGCCAGTAAAATAACTTTGGCCGACAGGAATGTTTCACGGCAAGGATTTGTGAGTCATTTTGCTTGCGATAAGAAGGTAATGGTTTTAAAATGGCAGCTCGCAGAGCATGTGAGGTAAATCTAACTGGTATAGCTGCTTGTGTTCAGAGACTTCTGGAAAATGTCAGCCCTAGCTTAGCATTTAGTGTCTATAAACCCAGAATGTTGAACAGCACTCTCTGCCAAACACTATTGGCTTTATCTGATCACTATCCCAGGGAGAGAAAATATCAAAAATATAATAAATACCAAAATTAAATTCTGTCTACATCTGCAGAAAAGGGCCAATAGGCTTATGTTAACACTGAAATGCTATGTAAATCACTGAAAACTTTAACCAAAAAATATAACTGCTATTCAGTCAAGCAAAATGACTCAAATTCCTAATTTTGTAACACTTAAACCGATGGGGCAAGTTATGCTAAATAATCAAACTAATGAATACCACCCTTTTTTTACGCTTTGTCCAGACTGTTTGGCACTTTATTAAACTAAGCAAAAAAAAGGTAGTCTTGCACTTGATACAACTTGCTGCAAGATCTTGTGCTACCCCTCTCGCATTCAAATACCGCTATCCCAGTTTCTTTCACAATCAGCAGTGACATCTCTTTCGGGCCCTAAGCTAACACACAGCCGACTTTTCATGAGCCACAATGACAATATTTTTCTTCTTCAACTTTTTAATCACTGTAAATCTGTAACTATCACTGGTCACGTATTACAACTGCAATTTGAATATTAAGTTTTAGCTTGAATGTCACTTTTCATATTATACATGCTGAGTACCAAAGCACTGGTGACGGTTTCAGTCACGAAACAGCATCCCTGGATGAAGGGGTTGGTGAGGTTACTGAACTAATGATTTGGGATTCAGATACTCTTCAGCTATGGCATCAGAGGAGCCACAAGCCTGAAAAGGAATCTGTGTGAGGGACTGGATAATCCTGACCCTGGCGAGGACATAAAGCACGCTGCCCAGACAATCTAAATGATTGATTACTCTGAGTATATCGTGCAAAGGAGTGTGAACGTATCCCTTGAGATCGAGCAGACCGTTGGTCACTCACCGCCAGCCGAGGTCAGCGACTGGGTCTGCAGAGGGAGAAGAAACTCAGAATGGGCCAAAAACTGCTGATTGGCCTCTATGGCTGTGCTGGGCGGCGGCTTCTCGATGTCATTGGTGGCGGACCCAACAGCTGGGATGTGGCAGAATTTTCCAGTGAAGTTGGGTGGGCACAGGCAGCGGTCCTTCTGGACACAGACACCGCCGTTCCGACACAGCAGGGGGCACAAGGCTATGGAGGACCATCCGTTTTGTACAAGGGAAACAGAAAGAATGAGAAACAACACTTAGAGAACTGAATCAAATCTGTTTTGTTGTTAAATCCTTGCGCTTTCCCACACCTACACCAATCAACCATTTGTTTCCCCAATGTTCATTTCCCAGGAGATGAGTTTATAATGGAAAATTGTACAAAAATAGTACAAGCAAGACAAATTGAACGATTTTTTTTATTTCAGTTTCACAACAGATTACAACACAGAAAGCTGATTTTAATGTCTCTGAAAGGCCTGGCCATTGCCTGCACCCACCGCTATCCCTTCCTAGAAGAAATAAGTAGTCATTAGAAGTGAAAGAAACCTTCCTAAACACCAATGACTATCTGCTTCTGACTAGCAGGCCTCTGTCAATGTAATAGGTCCAAGCATCCAGTGGCTCCATAAGGCAGACTAATTCAGTACACAAGTAAATGGCTCCTCAGCCACAGAAACTACCAAGGAATGAGGGCATCAAAAAGATAACAGAGAGATACAACAAAGTCTCCAAGAATGGAAGTGTATCACAGGCTTTCAGTAGGAGTGGCTAATTTCCCAGAGGAAAAACTGTGAGCAAGAGGAGAAGAGCCCCAGGCATTGCATTTTTGAAGAACTTAACAAAACAGCTGAGCATATACATCATTTACAGACAACAAGCCAATGGGTTGAAAAACTGTGCAACAACTGGCTGTGGCATCATTTTCAAATTTGATGGTTCCATGCTGCGCAGAAATGTTCTGCATCTGAGTGTGAAAAATATTGAAATTGGACGCACACTCACAGCTCCGATGCAAGAAATTTATTATTTATCAAGACATTAATAAAAACAACATTTCGGCAGGACAGCTGCCTTCATCAGGGTTATTCTTCCAAAACACACACTTGACTGAAGTTAAAAAACACTGGCACATAGGTGCAAGTCATCCGTTAACTCATATACCAGTTAGATTTCAGGTAAAGACAGTAGTGCATAGCAGGCGCGTCGCTAGAACAGGGAATTGGGGGGGCACAGACACGTCCCTTTATGAAAAGAATTAGTCCTGGCTAGTTCTCAATCATTTTCCTTTACTGACGCGTTTTCCAATTATCGTAACTGGCAACTGAAAACACGGTTTCTCTCCATATGCGATCTAACAGCGATTAGATGATGGGCTAAATTCAGTACAGTTCTTGAACAAGAACAGAGAATTGGGTTGCACAAAACATCCGTTTAAAACAGTTATTAGTCCTGACCTGTTCTCAGTCATTTTCATGATTAACAAAAGGTTCACTCCGAGAGCACTCCACACTTAACAGGTGCTGCTTGTTCTCCCCGATTAGGTAAGTCAACAATCATTCATCTGGACGCCAGATTTGCTAATTTAAATCAATGTTATTCAAAATTGCATACCTGCGCAAATAGCTTGAGCCGCATGCTTTTTATAGCCTATTTAACCGCCGAGTGCCACGTTTTGTTTTATCAACCCACGCAATACCGAGAGTGAAAGGCGATATTTCATTGGAACAAAGACCAGTTCAATCAACTCGAAGCATTGGCCTATTAGTACATAAATTATTTTTCTGTACTGAATTTAGCCCATGATTTCATTGCTGTTAGATCGCATATGGAGAGAAACCGTGTCTTCAGTTACCAGTTACAATAATTGGAAAATGCGCCAATAAAGGAAAATGATTGAGAACTTGCCAGGACTAATTCTTGTCATAAATGGGGCGTGTCTGTGCCCCCCAATTCCCTGTTCTAGCGACGCGCCTGGTGCATAGGTGCTGGCAATCTGTGTGAACTGACCAATCACAGGGAAGTTCACAAGGTTAATTAGCAAGACCACAACAATTAAGTAAATGGTATCTATTCCAATTAATTCATAATATAATTACAAAGTCTACGCTGAACCAGAAAAAGGATAACATCATATAGTACAACAAATCACAATACAGAAATGGACCACATGCGGAATAGTTACTCAAGCTATGAGTGTGCAGCCAATTTCAATATTTTTCATGCTTGTTTTCATTGGCTGGCAACCCATCACTTGTGTGCATTTCTTTCACTTTGATTCTGCATCCGAATTTGTACAGAATGGTGGAGGTGACAGTCACATAAACAGGGAAGGTACATACCATACAGCTCACATCAAAACGGAAAAAATCGCGAGAACTCTCCCTAACTTACCGCTGTCTTGCCGTCTTTGTATCGCTACTCTACCGCCAGACTAACTCGTTGTTTTGCGAGATTAATGCCGTAAGCCTCTTAACTGCCCACAGTGATCGTGAGGCGGCGCCAGGTAAGAAAATATACAGTAGTTCCTGACCACGTGTGGTTTCCTTAACTGACCGACTCCACGTGACCACACATCTTTACCGGTGGGAGGTATTCTTTGATCTAACCGCTAGTGACAACTATAGGCATTCAGCCTTTCCTTTTGTACTTGAGCGGTGCTCACACTTACGCTACCCACTGTTCAGTAAGAACTACTTGATGCAGGATATTTTAACATAACGGATTAATCAAGAGAAGTTAATAAAGGAATAAGCCCCGAGAAGCAGTGGGTTACAGTGATTTTATAACGGCGGAGGGGCATTCTAAGGCACAACGCGCAGCGGAGTGCCTTAGTGCCCCTCCGCCGTATAAAATCACTGTAACCCACTGCTTCAAGGGGCTTATTGCTTTTATAAAACGGTTACCCTACATATAGCCCATTAAATAAACACACAAGAAAAAAATCAACAATTTATTGGTAATAATGCAACAATAAAATTGAGAACTATTCGTTCTTTCACCAAGCAAGATCGAGTGGAAAGAATGGTTGGCAAGCAACACAGAAACGCTAAGATTGCTATTTCATGTAGTGCCATTATCATGGCTCGTTAATGTAGGTATACTATGAAAGCAGGCTATTTGGAATGTCTGCTGAAGGCCCCGTTAAATAATTTTACGTTCGTTTCGGTTTTCGAGTTTCCTTGTTCTCAACTCGCGCTGATCGGCCGTATCATTACAACCAGCAGCGAGAGTAGGGAACAAGATTGACTTTTGTCCTCCACACTTGCCCGTGTCCAGGAAAATATGTTGAATTGTGCATTAGTTTGCTAGCCAGCTTGTCAACTAGCTAGCGTTCACTAAAATGGATGTGGTTACCCTACACATAGCCCATAAAATAAACACACAAGAAAAAAAAATCAACTATTTATCGCTAATACTGAAATAGCGAGCTAGTTAGCAACGTAGCTAGCAAGCTAATGTGATGTCGAACTCTATAATGCTATAGCTAGCTAGGTAGATAGCCAACTGGTTAGCGGGTTAAAAGGCTAAACTTCGCTAAAAGTCTTGAAACAAACGTAACTTAACGAGTCAGCTGAGCGCAGAGTAGTTGGTTGCTAGGCCAGGCGTGCAGGGATATTTTGTGCTGCGGTCTGCCTCAAAATGCTGTGGATTACACTGATTTTATACCGGCATGGAACGCGGCTCAGCCAATCACATTTAAGGATGGGAAGCACCCGTTTTATAACAGAAAATTTATTGTAGTATATTTTCAGGTACACCAGTGTGAGGGAGTGAGGTGAGCTGAGAACAGGCATCGCTGAAAGTCCAGCGGAGACAGCATCTGATTTGTGTTGCTTTCTGTACCGACACTATGCACCTAAAACTGAAAGGTTACAGACTAACCTCAACAGAATATGCATGTCTTATATTGTTGCCTTTGTAACTTTGAGTGTGTCTATATGAAACATGAAATGAGGAAATTAAACATAAAAAACAAATCTTCATTTATTTTCTATCTTGCAAAAACTTAAGTTGCAACATTCCTAATAAATTCAGGCGCACTTATCCAAAGGAAAGTGAAAATGGGTGTGGACACCACAGTGCTCTACATAATTAATAAAATATTGTTATTCTGTCTCACACAGAAAGTCTTTGTCAAAATATTGCCTTTCATAATGTTCTTTCATCTGCCAAGCTAAAGCGAGTCTAGATAACGAGAACTGGAACCCCAATGACCTATGTCAAAACTTCGAGTGGGGATTCCCCTTTTTCTGCATTTAGTGCGGACCTGCAAAAAAAATAACCTCAACTTTAAGTTTAAAATGAAATAAGATACACGCTGGACCACCTGTGATGTGTATCCTGGAAGGGTTTCGTGACTGAGTACCATATTTATAAATGCTTTGTATCCCTGCGCCGCGCTTTCTCAGACAACCTACCGCGTTTCTACCCTCATGTTGCTCTGAAGTTACCATTACCATCTCCCGACCCTACCGCGATAGAATCCCGTTTTGATGTGATCTGTACTGTACAATCAACAAAAGAAAACACCAGTTTTTAAGCCACCGGCTCACTGCTAGCCAGCGAGCCAAGCACTCCACTGCTTCTCGATTTCATGACTGCCATTCTGAATCACAAATTGTGTTTCAGGATATTTGTTTGAGTCTATTCCTTGTTAGCTGCTCACACCTAGCATGTCTAATTTTGTTGAGGAAAGGACAAAAAAAGAACAACTCAAGTAGGAATATTGTATGAGAGGTCTGTCGCTTTCCAATAAAAGCAGTTGACCCTAAAATACCATGTCTGGTATTTTATCATCTCACAACCCAGATTATTGATAATGACTAGAGAAACAAGTGACTAATAATACATAATTTACATTCATTTTCACAAAAATGTAACAAATGAATAAATGAAATGATTATGGCAAGCAGTAGGGGAGACCGGGTCTAGTTGTTACACTTTTTCTTTTAACGGCTGTAGAATTGACATTATCAGGCTTTTGTTATCAATATGCACTGTAAAGATAGAAAGTTTATTAGACTACACGACTGATCTGCAGCAACCCCTATATTCTGCGCATGCGTAATGCTGGTGAGGAAAAAATAGACTCCCGTCACCTGTAACAAACTACTCCATTTATGGGGTAGTTTGTTACAGGAGGGGTAGTTTGTCACAGGTTGCGAGGCATTTTATTACGCTAAGAATTGGCTTAAGTGAGACTTGTTTCCCACTTAAGTAGGCAAGTTAAGGGGGATGCCTTACTACTTATATCACACGAAGCAATAGTAAGGAACCTCTTGAGTCATTCTCTAATGGCATTGCCACGTTTCGTTATTCATTTGTAATTTCGATGCATTTTTCTGAAATAAAAAAGGTAGAAAGTCATTCAGTGAGGTAATTTGATCTTGTCCAAGTTTTTACAGGTGTTGGGGCAAGTTCTTACTGTAACAACTTGGGTGTATCAACTAGTCCATCAGCAACCCTTCGCCATTGTCCCGACATTTTGAGATGTTCCAGTGCTATGTTTACATGGGTGTGTCATGACACAGTGGCTAATGTCTTCCTCTCTCATAATCCAGAAAATCTCGGGTATGTATCAATTACACTTGATGTTAATCGAAATCTCCCAAACACCAAGAAAGTTACTTTTTCAAGCTTTTTTCTGCAACACTAACCTGCGACTTCCGACGTACGTCCTTCTGTCACGTAAAGACGCAGGTCACCTTCGCAGAGCAGCAGGAAAAATTAGAGCGCCGTCTGTGTTTTATTATCAGAACTATTTAGAATTTAACAACATGGATGTTTAACAACTAGACCTGGTCTCCCCTAAATGGTTGGAAATCCAATCATATATTGAAAATTAAAGTGGACTAAGTTAAAACACAAGCAAACAAAGGTTCTGCATGCAAGGGAAAAATGGTCAACAGCCTCCACTGAATTCCAGGGTCAGCTCTAACCCTTTCACTGGTCAATTTTCTTCCAGCTATAGAGTAGCAATCAGTGACTTTTTATACAAGTAAACTAAAAAAATTACTACAATGTAACAATTATTCCTCTAAAATCAAAGAACACATATTTATTGTATTTGCTCAATTAACCATATCAGTAGTTACAATAAAGACTTCAGCAAGTGAATGAATAATGTAGTTGTACCAGTAATGCTAAGGCTAAACTATGCAATTTTTTTGCCTGATATTTACCACGAATCATGGTCGGACGTAGTCTTGCTCGTCTGCAAAATCAGGACTAGTTGGGGACACACCGCATGGCATGTTGGCACAGAAATCTGTGAGTGTATGAGGGGGTACAGACTCGAATCGGCAAGTGTGTGAGGAGAACAGATCCCTCTCAACTTCAGTTGGAGCAAATCAAACGTTTGATTTTTTTGAGCCGACTCTGGACGCAATTGGGTCGTATCTACTGGTTACCATCCCAACTGCAAGCGCGTTGCCAACAGCCAATGAAAACAGAGGAGGTGGGATACGGGAAATAGCATCAGGAGACGAAGACGACAGGAAATGGCGTGTATTTTCGTGAGCGTAAGGAACGTTCAGTTGGCTTCAGTTGGTTTGACAAATCATATAGTCTGTGATCTCTTATCTAGCGCAGTCATGTATGATCCCCAGTCTTTCAGTCGTCATAAAAAAAAAATCTGCTGGAGTCAGTCAGTGTATACTCCAAGTCTTTTCATAATTGGTAAGGACTGTCAAAGTTGTATAGTCTAGCCTCAGCTTAAGCCAATGGTGACAAAAATGTCTTTTGATCAGTTGAAGGGTTACATTAGTATATAAAACTGAGCTCCAGTAATTTAAAATACTATTTAAGTACATCCCAGTGTAATCTTAGCCACTATAAATGAAATGTAACTATAGAAATTTGGAATACTTTGCATGTGTGTGTGCTTGCCTGCGTATTAGTGTGCGTGTGTGCGCGCGCGTGTGTTTGTGGGATTATATGGCTATATTTGTGTAAACCAACTCTAAAGAAAGGTGTGATGACATTTGGGGTTGTGAGGACATTTTGGGTGGTCCTCACACAAGATTATGGTGGATTACAGCTAACTGGTTAAAGTTAGGGCTACAGTCACACGTGTGGTTAGTTTAAGGGTCAGGCATTATTTGGTCACAGTGACAGTTTGGGAAAGGCTGTATGAATGAATGTAAGTCAATATTAAGGCCTCAAAAGTATTGAAACAAAGAAGTGTGTGAGTGTACACATGCGTGTGTGTGTGTGATCACCAGAACTGACATTCCTGGGAATGTAAAAGTCTTGATCACCAAGAGTCAGATGCCAATTTTGAAGTACCTCAGTAGAACATGTGCGGAAAAATTCCTAACAAAACTACTCAAAGGGGGGCGAGGGGACATCCCAGCTCTTCAAACGGAAATACCAGTACTTTGAACTGTGACTTTGAAATGTAGTCTGAACCAGAGCAGTGTAACTTGGCGGAGAAGCGAAGGACGGCAAATCGGAATGATCTGCACATTGCATGTGCTCCTGCTGTTCTGATGGTCAGGCTGCAAGACAGTTAGAATGTAAAAACTCTCCAAGAGAGTCTGTGGGGTAACAAAAACCCTGTGAGGGCAATGAGGCAATGGTGTTCATTGGCCACCTCCAGTGGAGGCATGCAGAGCAAATCTTTGGTGTGAGTTCTCCAAAGGAATTGAGGGAAACATTACAGAAAGCTAAGCAGGACCCCCGCTATCATGTTAACAAACGAGATTAACCTTGTCCTGGACTCTTTGGAGCCAGGAAGTGTCATGGTTTAGTCCCGCCGGATGCAACATGCAATCTGGCGGGCACTGGGACCATGTACCCAAAGGCTGATAAAGGGACTCACTCGCACAGGCTGGTACAAAAAAAAGATATTTAATAAATATACTTTAAAAAAAAAATGACAAAGAGACAGGGGAGCAGCAGCAACACACACGGAGCTAAAATACCAGAATGCAGCTGCACTGCCAGTTTGGCAGTGCAGCTCTTAAATATGCTACACTTCACCTCCACTTCAACGAGCAACAGGTGTGGCTCGTTGAAGTGGAGGTGAAGACAGCAGGAGGGGGAGGGACTGCAGGGCAGAACCATCACAGTAAGAGCTTGGAGCTGAAGGCAGTCTGAAGTCCACACGGATCCATCACTTGGATGGGTCCATCCTTCCTAACAGAGAGAGACAGGTTTCATGGGAGGGGGGCTGAGCAGACTGTTGAAAGGGATCCCAATTAGGCCTGTTAGGATTAGGAATTTAACAATTAAATACCAAAGAAATACTTGTGCTTAAACACTGAAATTGTCTCTTTTGGTCCATTTTAATCCACTCTAATAAAGTAAACCTGATAGTGGGAAAAAAAAAAAAAAAAAAAAAAACACCTATATGTAACTTTCATGAAATTCAACAAGTTTATGTAGTCTGTGAAATCTGAGACGTATAAAACATGCGATATGCACTTGCCTCTCAGGCTTAGTACATGAGTCAAAATATGATAATGTGACACAAAAAGTTGGCAAGTGCAAGAATAAACAAAGTCATCATATTGAAGCAACTCCATATTTATTATGAATATTCAGAAGTGTAGTTTCAAAAACCATAAACGGGAAGATAAAATATTGTATTACAAAAGCGAACATTAAGAATTTCTATGAATGCAGCGGTGTTAACGTGCACATAATTTGACAGAAAAAACTGTCTTAAAATGTTGAAAATTCATTAGGTTTACAGCCCTCCTGCTGTTATCTTATCTAAACTATATAATAATTGAATAATCAATCACATACAAGTATGAAAATCCATTAAATAATACTATGACCATGTTCAGCATGTCTGCATCACTGGGTGAATTTTGAACCACACAACCGATTTACACAGTTGTGCTCAAAAGTTTGCATACCCTGGCTGAATTTGTAAAATAGGTAACATTTTTTTAAAGAAAACGCGAATGGCCAGGCAAAGTACATTTCTTTTATTTCATGTTGGATTCATATCCCACAGTAGGTCATGTAGAATGGCACCATCATCAAATAAAACATGGCAATAACAGATTAAATGAAATGAACCCTGTTCAAAAGTGTGCATAATCTTAGTTCTTAATACTGTGTATTGCCCCCTTTAGCATGAATTACAGCGTGCAGTCTTTTGTGATAGTTGTCAGTGAGTTGTCGATAATTCTCTCAGGTGGTATAGCCGCCCATTCTTCCGTGAAAAATGCCTCCAGCTCCTGCAAATTCTTTGGTCATCATGCATGAACTGCATGTTTGAAATCTCCCCAAAGCGGCTTGATGATATTGAGTGCGTTTACATGCACACTAATAAAACGATTATTATTGGATTACTGGAGTTATCGGATTATTCAAGCGGTCATGTAAACGGCAAAGTCCGATAATCATTATCGGATAAAGGCGGTTGTCGGTTTATGAGAAATCCGGTAAACACACCTAGCTTTTTGCCCAATAATCCGTCTATTCTGTGCATGTATACAGCAAAAGCTGATTTCTTTTGTTTTCTTAAAATCTGCGCATGTGCGGCCTGTGGAGGGCAGGAATTAATCCAGGTTAGTTCTCAATCATTTTCCTTTATTCCTATGACTAGACAATGTATCAATAATCTATTGGCAATGGAGGACACGGCTTCTCTACCCAGGAGATCTAACAGCAACGAAATAATGGGCTACATTCAGTACAAAAAAAAAAACTTACTTATAAATAGGCCCATGCTCCACCAAAGACAAACTGCTCTGAAACCTTCGCGCTACCTTTTCCGCGCATCTGGTGATTTAACTTGCGCTCCATGATCATTTAAATTGTTTAAATGAACTACATTGTAAAAAACCATTTGTAAGGTCTTTATGCAATTTCTTAGCTTCCAACCCCCGAGGAAAGAAAAGCAAGAGAAGACTTAATTTCCGCACGATAATTTCTTAAATATGCGCTGGCTGATTGAATAATGACTGATCCGCATTCCAGTGAAATATCGTCTTTCACTCTCGTGGGTTTATTAAAAAGTGGGACTCGGCAATTAAATATAATATTGTTTACCGAATAAAAATTTTTCAATCTTCACTTTTGTTATCAACTAAGTATAAGATTGCAGACTACGGCGAGAGTACGCGATATGCCACTTAAGGCATTAAACTCCTAATGCATGAGAGCTGACAGGTATGCAATTTGGAATAACGCTGCTTTAAATGCACCAAATTACGCGTCCAAATGAATGATTGTCGACGTCATACCTAAAGGGGCAGAATTAGCAGCACCTAATAGTGTGCAGTGCTCTCGGAGCGAATCTATTGTTAATTATGAAAATGATTGAGAACTATCCAGGACTAATAAAGGGATGTTCTGTAGCCCTCAAATTTTCAGTTCTGAAGCTGCCACTGCTTCGAGAGAAATCCGACCACTTGAATGAATCATGTAAATAGCAAACTAAACCCACACTTTGGGGTAATCAAAGTCATACTTAGAGTATGGAACGCAGTTTATAATTGTGCCGTAAACATGCATGAAACTACGGAAATAACCCTGGCTAGGTTGAGCAAACATCAATGCAACGTTCAGAGCAAAGGGCCTTTTACCATCGAATTTGGTTGCTAATCCTGCAAGCTAGCTAAAAACCGTTAGCTAAGTAGAAAATTCAGATTCAGTGGGGTTACCCTTGTTGGCTAGCAAGCTAGGTGGTTAGAACTAATGTTAAAATGCACAATAGTGGGGAGTCAACTGACCCATAGATAGTATTTACCTTATTTTGATTGGTTTGCATGAATTTTTTGAAGTAGGATAGTATAAGGTAGCTGGTTGACTACTTACCCATCGTCAATGTACCAACGTTAGTAACCTAGCTAGCGAGTTAGCTAGTAGCGGACACTGGCATGGGAACTAAACAATGAATTGCAAAGGACAAGGAAAGCAGCAAACATATTTTTGCCGCAAATCCATTAACAAGCCTTCAGTCAGAGTAGAATTGACCATACCCCATAGTAAGTTAGAATTCCAAGGAAAATAGACAGTATAAAGGTCTTAGCTCTGAACATAGTGTCCTGTATTGTTAGCACAGGGTTGCCAACTCTCACCAGTATGGCATGAGTCTCATGCTTTCAGGCTCATGGCACACGGTTTTCTCTAATGACACAGAAGCAAATTTTACGAGAAAACACTGGGCCAACAACTGTCCTGTAATGGTATAGCAAATCGAAGGACTTTGACTCAGGATGGAAGCTGAGTGTTTGAAAACCAAAGTCTTACGAGGGTGTTTCCATGGAGATGCATCCCTAACTACTCTCGGATAGGAGCTGGATACTTATGTCTGTGTCGACTGAACAGCTGCGGAGGGCTGCAAACTCGCGCTTCTGCCACACCTGCATTTGATTTTCAGTTGATCAAAGCAGGCAAACAAGAAGGTATGTAAAACGTAGTAATTCAGAAAACTTATTGTTAACTTGGCTTCTCAAGTGACATGTAATGCAGCTATGTCAATTACATCGAAGTATTATTACTTTGAAATAATTTGATGTGAAACTGTCACAGGCCTCAAACTACACGTGATAAGGGGCATGGCAGAAGTTGCTGTGGTCCATGCTGAAAATATGAGGGCACTACGGCGAATGTGCCTCCATATAAGGGGCACCACAGCAAAGTCTGCCGCTACTTTGGGGGCAGAGCAGCAAATTCACCATGGAGCTTTAGGTCATCACTTTAGCTAATAAAAAGTAAAGGTCTGTAGTCTCAGATGTTCCTCACATAAAGTGACCAATCAGCGTGCGCTATGCAAATCAAAACCATTCTTGAAAGAAAACGTTTCCCGTATTTTTCCTCGCTTGCGGTCTTGGAAATTGGCTCAGTATTGCACTGGGACATCATTTGGGCATTGCTATAATGCAAGTACAAGCAAAGGACATTGCAATCAAATGCCAGGTCATTGAAAAAATAATCATATTTGTCCATCTTCTGCCACCCGCAAAATTCAGACTTTCTCCTGTCATTCCAACACTCACACTGACAACAGCGCTAGATACTGGCCATAAAGACCACTTCCCAAGCTTTATCAACGCACAACACGCAACCTCAGAGAATTTCAGTACCTCCATAACTTCGTCAATTTGCCACACTTTGCGGCTGCTGGCTGTAATTCAGCATTTTTTTTTTTCCTTTTTTGTTCCTTTCACCTGTCGGCATCGTGATCGAAGTTAAAAATAGAGGAGATACATAAATTATTCAAGAATAATTCTGCGCCCACGATCGCAAGAGAGGGGCGAAAAAGACAGTTGTAAAAGCCAGTGGCGGTTCGTCGGCCGTAACAAAGGGAAGCCAAAACCTCTCCCTCAATAGCTTAATGACTTAAACCTTTCGCAGTTTACTTTTCTTGATCAGCAGTTGCTCATATGACTTGGTAGAAGGACAGTCAAATTTATTTTCGATAGCATTGTCATTGCACCACGAAATTATGAGGGGTTTTCTTTCACACATAAATTACGACGTAAATTACCACAGGCCCACGTCTTGATAAATTCCGCGCTCAAGCAGCTCATAAACGGCATAGATTCGCAAATTGATTAGTGAGGCTGATTAAGCAATAAGCTGGGCAACATCGCATTCTTTACTTCTATATTAAGATTGTAGAAAACAAATTGTCGTGGTTTCCTGCGAAAGAAGCCTTGCAAACTAATTTATAAAGACGTATTGATAATTTGCGTCGCCATTTGCTATTGAAAATAAATTTGACTGTCCTTCTACCAATTCGTATGAGCAACTGCTGATCAAAATTAGTAAACTGCGAAAGGTTTAAGTCATTAAGCTTTAAAGGGCGAGGTTTTGGTTTCCCTTTGTTACGGCTGACGAACCGCCACTGGTAAAAACGGGAAATGCTATTTGATTTAATTATTTTGGGTAGGTGTTTTGGCCGAGGGGCACTTCTGGCAATGCGGGGAAAGGGCACGGCATTCTACTGCCGTGAACTGGTGCTTTTATAGGTGGGCAGCACGGCAAACAGGTAGGGCATCCTGTGAAATTCGAGCCCTGCTGTCATTTTGTCAAAGGCTAGCCAAAGTCAGGGCAATTATATAACTGCTAGTAGGTTAGTGAGTCAGATAGCTGAGGTTAGTACTACTAGCTAGTTGGCAAGGTATGCTATTCCAGCTTGATAACGTATAATATTAGGGATTAAAGTGGGCTAGAACAATCCTGTGCGGAGTTCCAGAACCTTCAACGAATAAGTTAGTTAAATAAATATGAACAAATGGACATCAAACAACATGGAAACATTTGGATTTTTTTTTTTTTTTGTGGAAGTGGGAATCCTGTTCATCCCTGCACAACTTCTTTGTGCGTATTAAAAAATAAGTTATTTTTTCAAACATCAGCTTCAATGTTTCATTTAATTGAATAGCTTAGGGCCCTACCACTGCTTTCTTTAAGAACAAAGTTCTCTCATGGGGCTGGTCAAGCGGTAACGGACAGACAGTTCTACTACTTCTTGAGCTCTAATTGGAGAAATAATTACAGCAGAATAAAAAGCTATGAATCATATGAAAGGTATTAATGCCCTCTAAAACAATATCCAAGAAAGAAATTTTGGAAAAAAATTTTCATGTTGATTTTTACCAAAAACCCCCCAGTAACGGACGGACACAAAATTAACATAAATTTTTTTGTGTTTTGTACAGATATCCTAAATGTGCAGTTCCCATCTACCAAACTTACCCAAATTTCTACAGGATATCCTAAATATTGTCTATTTTGATGTCCTAGAATATTATAGGGCTACAAGTAACCTAAGTTATATTTTAGGGTCAGAGTTTTAAAAGTGGGAAGGTAACGGACGGACATTCAATATTTGGTAACGGATGGACAATAACAAGTTAATGTATTTTTCATCTATTTATTCAGTGTAAATCATGCTAGATACATATATATTTACAATAAAAATATGCTATAAATAATTAACAATCTATACAGTATACATATAAGCACTGTTGGTGATAGGTTTGGGTGATGATATAATCACCTGAAAAAGTCACGGACAAGTTACTTGACCAAGTCACGGACAAGTTTCCAGTCTGACTTACTAAGCTTGAGGGACTGCACTCTGCTGGATGATGAGAGCATAGGAGCTTCAACCTCAGTGAGAACAGCATCCAGGCTGATGGTATCCTCATCTTCAACTCAGAATGAATGATGCTGTTGATTGAAATCACTGCCTTACTTAGTGGCCCTAATTTGTCACACCTCTCTTCAAAGGGGAAGTGTGAGTCTGTGATGAGTCATTCACACCTTCTGAAGTGTGCTCATCACTCAGAGGTGTCAAGCAGATCACTCTCAACTGACTGGCATATCTGATGAATTAGGATTAACACTTCTCACATCAAGAAATAACAGTGTCTTTGATATGAATGTTTGATTAACGCCTATAATCATATTTAGGAATAATGTAAATAACAAGAGACTGTGTAGTCAGTTGATCAAAGCAGCTTTCAGTTCTTCGAAATGAACTCACTATCTATTGTTATCACACCTCATAAACCTAATAAACATATATAAATCAATTGAAATACAAACAATATAAATAGAAATATTTTTTAATATTATTTTAAATGAAAAAGTTGTTAATTAATGCAATTTTTATAGAAATGTATCTGATTTAATGTCTAATCATAAAGCTTACCCTTATCTGAGGAGGTGTCGATGGTAACGGACGGACAATATTTGATGATCAATATTTGCAAGAAAAATAATGAATTACCAAAAAATGATTATAGGATATTAAAATAGGTACAAATAAGCTTTCTTTCATGAATTATCATGGTAATAGAAATAATATAAGTATACCCTAGGTTAAAAAAACACTTTTTTTATGGTAATGGACGGACAATCAAAAAGTAAGATTTTCCTAAATTCAACCCCATAATATTTAATTTTTTTTCAATTTATGAAAAAAATATGATTAGGGATGTTTAGTTTGATATATTAACATAATAAAAAATCAAAGATAACCATGATTCCCTCAATTCTTTTGACTTAGGAAAGAAAATGCATCAAGTCAAAATTTTCTTACTAAAATTGCACATTTTTTTTAGCGTCCCTTCCAATTAAGCCTTAAAGAGCAACTTACAGTTTGAATTGAAAACTACATTTATACTTGATCTGGTTTGAAAATGTCTTTGAAAAACATCTATGTATAAATTACCATGTTTCGCAAAACCCACTAGTAGATATTTACATAAAATGTGCCCATTTTCAGTTAGTTCTGAGCCACGCCTTCCCTGATGAGTGATGTAAGAAAAGGCATAATAAACCTGCTTGCACACCATTTTCCCTGTGGTGGGTGTAGATGCAGGGCTCTCAAATCTCACGCAATGAGCGTGATTGTCACTCATTTCAGACAGATGTCACGCACTTACGCCACACATAGTATTTTTCACGCAAAAAAAAAAGATTAAAATGAAAACAATTTCCAACAGTAGGCCTATGCGCTGCAGCATCACTTAACTGTGGAAACCGCAACACGTCTCCTATGGAGTTCTCGGTGGCCAGTGTTGGTCATCTTACTTTAAAAAAGTAATTAGTTACAGTTACAAATTACTTCTCCCAAAAAGTAATTGAGTTAGTAACTCAGTTACCTCATTGTAAGAGTAATTAGTTACTCAGCAAAGTAACTGCGACGTTACTTTTCATGTTCTGTACGCCATTACGTTCTATAACATCTTTAACGTCAAAGATGTTTATATTAACTGATTGGAGAATAAAAACACTATATACAGTATTTTAGAACATTTGGTATTTATTTGAACTCAATAGATTGCAGCCTGCCATATGATATGCATGGAAATAAAAATATATAAAAAATAAATATTGAAAATAAAATTCAAGTGCAAAATTAAGAAACACAAATGTCAACTTGAGTAAAAAGAAACAAAGGAAAATCTGGCCATTAAGTAGTGCAAATCTCTGTAACTGTATATTAGGCCTACTGCACAATAAACAGAACACTATCCTTAAATATTCCGTAAAGTAACAATATTAAATATTGCAAATAATGTCTCGTCGCCATTGCCGCTGTCTTGTTGTGTTTGGCAGTCAGAGCGTGCAGTGAGATAGCGTGAGCAGGGCATGATCCGCCCACCCAACCAATCATCATCGCATTTGCAACGGTGTCATCATCCCCACCCCTGCTCTCTCCAGGCAGCTGATGTGTGGCCAAAACCTGGGGGCTGTTTCAATAAACACGACAGACCGTCCGACCCAGCGACGGACTACTCCCGACTGGATCGGACGGTCCGTCTTTTTCTGAGTGTTTCAATAAACAGTCCGTCGTCCTCCGACCCGGTCGGACTGTCCGACTTTCTAGGACTACTCGAGAGTTGTCCGAAAACTTGGTCGGACAAAAAATATAACGCTAAAATATGCTGTTGTTGTTTGATTTTGTCTGGAAGCGCAGACAGCCCAAAATATTTCAAGAATGGAAAGACAGTAGGCTATAACCAATGCCTGCGAAACCAATATAGCCTGCCCTACACCAGAAACGGGGCTCTGTTAAATCCGTGAATGAATTTTTCTAACAACTACACATAATTTATTAACAACGCGTGAAGATTTCACTTTTAAATCATTGGTACTGTTATCCTCAAGTGCGACAAAAAGTTGTTTTTTTTATGCGCGCTATGAACACTAATGGGACAATCGCGGTCTTGGCATGGTTCAAGTGGTTAAACATCGTATTCGTGGTGCTTAGTGTGACCAAGAGTGGAGCTCTGCTTATCGCTCGTCTGCTTAAAGCCTCTTTCACACTGGACGCGAAACGCATTTTTCGCACGACAGATTTCATTCAAAGTCAATGCAAAGACGCGAATACACGCGTTTTGCCTGTATTCGCGTCCTTGCATTGACTTTGAATGTAATCTGTCGTGCGAAAAATTCGTTTCGCGTCCGGTGTGAAAGCAGCTTAACTCAATTCTGTAAAATGAGCGATATTAATGTTTTAATGTTTTTTTGTGTGTTGAATAGCTTTGTTTTGTTGCCAATCGTAGTTTTAGCACAGAGTGCAGTGAGCAAAGACTGCTTTTAATTAGCTAGACTGTATTCAGTTAATAGCCGACTAAAAATGAACGTTATGTAACATCCCACAGCGATGGGCATCGTTAATTTATGTCTGAATAGTAGTTAATGATCTACCTAATCAGAATTGTTTTTTTTTCTTTTTTCATTAAACGTTAACTTATTTAGAATATTTGAATGCCAAATAGCGAAGCAGTGCATCGCTGAGGTGTAAATTCTCACGCAACTTCGAACGAACAGTGACGAACCGTCCGTCCGCGTCAGACCATGGTCGGACATCCTACTTTTGTTTTATTGAAACACCTGACGGACATGGTCTGTCGAAGGTCCGACTTTTCACTCGACGGACGGTCTGACTCGGTCGGGCAAGTAAAATTTATTGAAAAAGCCCCCTGACACCTTGCGCTTCATTCAACCCAATTTTAGTAACGCGCCACTTCACATTCTCAGTAACGGCAACGGCGTTGCAACGATGGGAAAAGTAATTAATTAGATTACTCGTTACTGAAAAAAATTACGTTGTTAGTAACGCCGTTATACTCTAACGCCGTTATTACCAACACTGTTGGTGGCAGCTTGAGAATGAAAAGGGGCGACACAATAGCCAATCAGATAATAGCACTGTTGTATCTGGGTAAGATTTAGCGCAACAACCAATGAAAAAAAACACAGTTATGCTGCTTATCCACCTAATTTGTTCTGTCATTGCTCGCTGTTCTGAAGAGAGATCGGCAGCCAGAATGCGTTCAGGCTCCACTTGTTCCGTTGTTAGTTGTACCATTAACTCTAAAAACATAAAAGTTTTTTATGGAAACAGAGTGCTTTATTTACAAGGTGATTAGGAAAGATTGGCCTTGCCCAGCACTTTACGGTATGCCAGCGAGTGCGCTTGGAGTGGCTAGCCGCGCTAAGACTGAAGTCTTAGCGAAGACTTCAAGACTTATCCCAAGGGGATATAGCTATGTATGCTCACACCATTTCGTGAACAAAGTGTATATTTTGCCGTGAACCGTTTTTACATTTCAACGGCTATTTGGCCGTGCCCTCCGGTACACCTGCGCCATTGTATTATTTTTGGACTTGCTCATAGAAGTCAATGGATAATTGTGAATAGTTATAACTTCGCCATTGAGGCACCTAGCTCGCATATACATACATTAAATATAGCTAGCTAAGTTGGCATAAAGGCTCTCTTGCTAGCCATCTAACGTTATATTTCATGCCTTAAAAAAGGAAAAGTTCCCACTGCACACAAAGTGGTAGCTTAAATGTAATTTATTGATAAAAAGTTAAACGCTTTTACCACGCAGGCTTCATCAGAGCCTGTGTGGCTAAACGCGCTGCCAACTTTTTTATTAATAAATTACATTTAAGCTACCACTTTGTGTGCAGTGGGAACTTTTCCTTTTTTAAGTTATGGACTCCCTTCCTGATACCACTGGCACCAATGTGAAGTTCTGAGCTGTGCAGGGCAATATACTTTTTTGAACTCTTGTTATATTTCATGCATTTAAATTTGTTCAATTTAAAATGCGTATAGCCATTATTATGCAAACTAATTTGGCTGGAGTTGCACCGCGAGCATCTAGGTCGCCATCTGGCATTAAAATGGGCCGAATAAAAAGGTTGCCAGCTAAAGCCGCTTTCACACCGGACGCGAAACACTACAGGTTACATTCAAAGTTAATGCAAAGACGCAAATACACACGTTTCTCATTGACTTTGAATGTAATCTGTTACACGCGTCTTTGCATTGACTTTGAATGTAATCTGTCGCGCAAAAAATTCGTTTTGCGTCCGGCGTAAAAGTGGCTTTATCCTGAAATTATTTACATGATCCTGCTACAACAATGTTCTGAAAGCTGCATTATTCATTCATCCACGGTGGAAAACGGGAGTATTGTGCACCCTATGGATGCGTAGTTACAGCAGTTGCGAGAGATTGGCTAAGGGGTAGAATGATGTCTGAACTCATTCCATCCCTCTTCAAAGTGGGACAACTCTGGTCAGACTGTGAAGTTTCCGTTCATCGGGGTTTCAGTACAATACTACACAGAGAGAGGGAGACTGGACTCTTGAGCAGGTTTTCCATATTTTTTTGCCCTGACATTGATTTCTTCATGGCTAGCTAGCTACAATGTTGATAGCCCATCACTTGACAGTTAGCCCATCGCTAACTGTTTCTCATCTCCCACCGCCATCTCCCACCTCAGGGCAATAGCTATTTTCCAGTCATAATGTATTTATTAATCGCTATTGATAAATCTCCCACACTTTGCTACTGAAATGGTCATTATTTTGGCGGGTAGAGGCTCTCTTCGTATGTCCTGTTTTTGAAATAATTTTCAGAATCCATTATTGACATTGTCTGGAACTTGCTCAGAGTGCCTTATGCTACGTCACTTCCTGGTTACGCCCTTTTTTGATGCGAACGTTATTTTCTTATAATTTAATGTAAAAAAAATGCTTATGGTGCCGTTAAATGTCTGATTCTTTCTCGGAACATTGTTATTCATCATGTATCTACATTATAGTTTATAGGGGCACCTAAACTGCAAGTTGCTCTTTAATAATTTTTTTTTGGGTACAGATGTGGCAAAAATAAAATCAGTTCTGGAAACTAGAGGTAATAACCTTTCTAAAAATAAAAGGTATGAAGAGTTCGTAAGAAATTTATTTTTCATGACAGATGATAACAGGCCCTTGACCAGGCCCTCATACCTTATTGCTGCAAGGTCAGTTTATGAATCTGTATCAGGCACATATGGGTGCAAAGAATGAAAGTGCCTGTGCTTGCAAGTGCAAAATCTGACTCCAGCCAGGTTACCAAAGTGGGCAACTCTGGTTGGTAGCGATGCTACTGTAGAAAAGTAATGCAAGCTAGCTAGCTAGTTTAGCAAGATTAACCATTGGTAGCAACAAAAACTGATGCCTCTTTAGTCTAAACATAGCGCAATGTACTGTTAGCAGCGATGCTATGTTCAGAGCAAAAGACCTTTTACCATCAATTTTCATTGCTAGCAAAAGTAACCTATTACTGAGTCTAGTAGTCAATCGAGATTCAGTAGGGTCACTCTCATTAACTAGCCAGGTTGTTATGACTAACGTTAAAACACTTAATAATGGGGAGTCTATTTACCTATAGACCACATTTACCTTATTTAGAACGATTAGCTCAAATATTTTGAAGTAGGGATACATGAGGTAGCTAGTCAATGCATTAACATTATCTACCCAGCTAGCTAGCTCATACCGGATATTGGCATTAGAGCAAAGCAATAAACTATCAAGGACAAGGAAAGCAGAAAAGGTATTACAGCCTCATACTACTCCATTTAGATACAAATCCAGACGCACTAACCCTTTAACTACTCATCAGTCAGAGTAGCACCAGTCTCAAGTCTTTGTAAAGAGGCGGCGTTGAATGGCAACACTGAAGTAGCCATACAGGATATATATATATATATATAAATAAAACACCAAAACTGCTTCTGAGCTTAGGATTGTATAACAGGAGGTCTTATAAAGGTATGTGAACTTTTATTTAGTGACCTTGACGTTGACCTTCAATAATTCTAGGGTCAAATTTAACATGAAATTTCCATATCTTACATTGTACGTTACTTCCTATATGCCCACAATACAAACCTAAGCTCTATCTGTAATAGTTTTGGGGATAGAATCATTGAAATTTCACCATGTGAAGTTTGACCTTCGAAGGTTGCCGAAGGTCAGGTTCAAGGCCACCAAATGGAAGTTCATATATGACTTCTTATAAGTTCTCAATACACATATATTCCCAATCTTCAATATTTTCAAGCCTGGAAGCCATTGAAAATGTAACATTTTACTTGAGCTCAACTTTGACCTTTCAAGGTCATCTGAGGTAAACTTGAAGACATCCACAATATAGGTCATATATGACTTCCTATATGTCGATAATACAAATTTAATCTCTATCTGCAACCATTTGGCCTGCGCAGGCCATCTTGCATATTCATGAAGTACAGCGCCCCCACTAGACCCACTTCCATCGATTCAATCAAAAGCGCGCTAGCACTGTTCATTGACGGTACCAAGGTAAGTTGATCGCCCGATTCAGAAAAAAAAATTATCACGCAGTTTTTGAGAAATATTTTTTTTTTAAATTTTTCAGTCCTATCTCTAACATTGGGGCCAAAATTTCAAGGGCCCATAAAACAAACAAAAATGATTCAATCAAAAATCCGAAAAAAAAAAAATTTATGGAGATATGGTCTAGTAGTATGTTAGGGCAAATTTACGGGAAAATTCATCATGCCAAAAAAAAAGATGATAAATGTTCCGGATGACGAATGACGGACACCACACCACAACAATAGCTTATCGGCTCATAGGGCCGGTAAGCTAAAAACCTTATAGCCCCCAAAATCCCACCCAAACCCTGTAACCCTGGAACCCACCAAAATCATGTACTGATTCAATGAAAATCAATTTCCTCCAAATCAAGGTTTCACAATCAATGGCACCCCTAAAGATTATTGTACATGTCATCTTCAAAAAATAAACCAGGTAGTAAATTCCACTTATTTCAGTGTTATATCAGGGTTAAGGAACTATACTGAGCCATTACATCACTCCCTGTGTGACTAAGGTATTAAGATGAGGTAACACACATGCAATTTTCCTTTTTCATCCAACACCACAAAGAAAACAAAACAACTGTCAGTTCAAAAGAGGCAGATGGTCATAGACCTTCATAAATCTAGTAATGGCCACAAAAAGATTCACAAACGATTGAATATGCCAATGAGTACTGTCAGGGCAGTTATTTAAAAATTCCAAAAACATGTAACTGTTGAAAACCTCAAGGGTAGAGGACAAAACTGCATTTTTACCCCTAGGATACTGAGGAGGATGGTGAAAGAAGCAAAATATCTCTGAGAATCACTGTAAAGGAATTGCAGGCCTTGGTGGCTTCTTGGGGTCACCAGGCTTCAAAAAGCACCATCAGGTGCCACCTCCATAACCACAGGCTCTTTGGAACAGTTGCCAGAGGATGGCCTTTTCTGACTAGTAAAACAGAGAAGTAAGCATTTGGAGTTCTGCCAAATGTCATTTAAATTATGACTGGAACAAAGTGATTTGGTCAGATGAGACCAAAATTGCAAATTTCAATTAGATACAGCATCAGCACGTTTGCCGTCAAAACAGAGATACATACAAGGAGAAGCACCTCATACCCATGGTGAAATATGATGGTGGGTCAGACATGTTTTGGGACTGTTTTAATTCAAGAGGTCCAGGGACACTGGTCAAGATTAATGATATAATGAATTCCACCACGTATAGGGATATTTTGGCTGACAATCTGGTTGTCTCCGCCAGAAGGCTGGGACTTGGCCAAAGGTGGACTTTCCAATGAGACGACAATGAAATGGTTCCGTGGCAACAAACTCAACGTTCTGCAACGGCCATCTCAGTCGCCAGATCTCAATCCAATTGAAAACCTGTGGGTTGAAGAGGGCAGTTGATAAATGCAAATCCAAGAATGTGAAGGATCTTGAAAGGATCTGCTTACAGGAATGGTCCAAAATCCCCCCAGATGTGTGCCTTAACCTTGTCAAAAATTACAGGAAAAGACTTCACGGCGTTATCCTTGCCAGCTGTGGTTGCACTAATCACTAAGGGGTCTATTCTCCCATTTGTGCATAAGTCCTTTTTTACGCGATTCGAGTTACGCGCATTTGAGTTACGCGTATTCTCCCCTACGCGCTTCGATCACGCCCACAGCGCTTAACTTCAGAATGTAGGCAGCCTTATGAAAGAGGTGTGACTAATCCAAAAGAGAGGCAGACTCTGTACCAAGCTCATTGATTATGGCTATCAGGAAAACATGGAACAAGGATTTTCTGATTAACCATGAAAATGCAGTTGTAGTCCATGGAAAACGCAAACCAGACTTTAAATTTGAATATCGTCGGCCTGCTGATAAAACCTCGTATCTCCAAATTGATAAGAAACAAGAACTCGTATGTCCACTATTCTTACATGCAAAATTAAATTTTTTAAAAATTTTATTTATATTTTAAATTATATTTATCAATTTATATTATTATTTTTTTTTTTTATTTTACTTTTATTTTTTATTTTCCTGTGAAGTTTATCATTTTGGAGATACGAGGTTTTATCAGCAAGCCGACGATATGCCGCTGTAATAGTAGGCCTATGTATGTCTGTGCCAATTACAAGAAGTAATACAGAGATCTCTTTTTTATTTCTTATTCTAGCCACTATGACATTAAAGCTATGCAAACAAACAAACTGCTGCGACAATGAAATAACAAATAAAGAATTTAGCGCTTCTCAACCAGCGCAATCAGAGCATTGAAAATGTGCCCCTCCTACACCAGCCTGTTTGTTCTGTGGAAGACAGGGAAGAAGACAAATAAAGAGAACATTCTAGTCACGCAAAAATAACAATGAAAGACAGTTTATATGATCTCATTTAGAAATTGCGCACTTGAAATCTCAAACTACTCCGATGTCAGGTTTGCACCTAAAAGACATGGGAACGCTTTAACAAACAAAGGATTCTTACCCCGCACGCGGTCATCCCCCGCCCCGAAACCGCCTCAACAATCACACAATTCCATATCCGTAGCCTATCATGTCCCATTTGATTTGAGCGACACATTCACTTGAACTTGTGCCTAGCACTTTATTATAATCAATTATCCCATTTACTGATAATGATTCTTCCCATGTCGGCTATTCTTTATTGGCTGAAATTGATTAACAAATGGGTAGTGTTTTGGTATTGGCCAGGGTAGGGCTCAATCTAGAGTATTTCATAATATCTTTATTCACACATTAAAATACAGAGTATTATCAATGGTAAAAAAAATAAATAAAATAAAAAAACATATTTACTTACACACGGGTTAGTTAACATAGATATCCTCAATTAGAAAATCAATCTCCCCCCTAGTGAGAATATCACAACATTTTAGATTATCGCAAACATATAGAGCAGTCACATTTGTTAATAGAACATGAAGACAACGATGGCGACGTCGAGCCGAAGCCGAAAACCAAATTTCACAGATGAGGAGTTAGAGGTATTGGTAAAATCGGTGAAGAGGCACCATGAGGTGTTGTATGGCAAGGGGGCACTGAAGGCTGATCGGAGGAAGAGAGCTGCGAATCGCTCTGGATGTGGCTTCGGTGGGGAGATGTAAGCACAGTAGCCCCGATTTAAAGCATAAATGGAATAAATGGATCTGCGGGGCGCTGTAAAAGCCAGGCTCTCTGCACACCGGAGAAGTGTGCACGCAACAGGTGGTGGGCAACCATCATCCCCCGTGCATTTCACTGCACTGGAGGAGGAGGTGGCATCCACTCTTTCTGCAGTGGAAGTGCATGGAGAAGAACTTGGAGTGGATACGGATGAAGGAGGGTTACGTAAAATTGTCATTTTTATTTGCCTATACTCAAAGTATCATTGTCATAAATACTGGAAACAAGCTTAGGTTTCAAATATTTATTGCATTTTTTGGCATTTCAAGCAGTTGCGCAGTACATAGGCGTCATGGGCCGAGCCAGGGAATTTGGCGCAGATGCTTAATATGCGCGTATCATGATCGCACACAACCTGAACATTAATGCTGTGCCGACGTCTACGGTCTCTGTACATATTCTCATTAGTGGAAGGGGTTCTGATTGCAACGTGAGTACAATCAATGGCTCCCACAACACTGGGGAACCCGGCGACCCGGTAGAACCCCACCTTAACTCTCCGTCTTTCAGTGGGTGTTTCGGGGAACTTTATGAAGTGGCTGATGTGGTGCAACATAGTGTCAACGAACTGTGTCAGACACCTTGACACAGACGCCTGTGATATGTGCATGACATCACCAGCCACTCCCTGGAACGACCCAGATGCCAGGACCGACAGCGCAGTTGTGACCTTGATGACCACGGATATGTTTTGTGGATGATTGCTGCGGCTGGATAGCTGTTCATCCAGAAGTCGGCAGAGATAGATGATTGCCTTACGGTCCAGACGAAAGCGCTGGATGCACTTGGTGTTTGTTAGTCCCAGGATGTCCAAACGAGGCCGATATATGCGTGGTCGTCTTCGAGCTCGGCGCGCTCCTCTTACTCCTTCCCACTCTCGCAAGAGTGCAAGCAAATGCAGGACTGGCATTTTGGTTTTAGATTTTGAGGGCATGGTAGAATGATGGTCTTATTTATACTCGTATTAATTAATTGCTGTGTTTGTAATTGAACTAATTGGAGAATAGGCTGTTGCGTAATATCAGGTGATGATTTTGTTTGATAATTTATTATGATTAGGAGAAATGTAGTTTAGAAAAAAGGATGAACAATCGAATATTGAATGTCTCAACCTTTACCATGTAAAATAAAATAAAATAAAAGTTAAAATTCGGCCTATAACCAATATCAAACGCAATACTCTATTTCGCCTTATACTGGCGCTTGACCTTAATACAGCCCTCAAAAGTGCTGAACAGAAAAGCGTGTAAGCCAGGGGGAGAAAGTGTTATTTGCCTGAGAAACGCCCAGATTTTGGCCTTGCTCCGCCCGAAGTGTGTAACTGGCCTTGGGGCGCGTAATGCACAGACTTAAGTCAAGAGGAGAATACGCGTAGGCTGAAAAGCGGGTAGCTACGCGCTTTTTTCTACTTATGCGCATGGGAGAATAGACCCCTAAATGAAGGATGCAAATTATTTTGAAACCTTGATATTGTTTATATCTATTTTGTATTAAATGATTATTATGATTTTGATTGTTTCAATCAAAACATTAGTTCAGTATTTGACACATGTTGGTATATTCCATTTCTCTATAATTATATTGTTTTCTTTTTGTATTCTTTGTGCATTGCCAGTCAGGGGTGCAAGTAATTTTGGAGCCTACTATACACAAGTACTTACATCGGCAATGGATGCAATTTTTTGATGATCAGAGTGAAAACTAGGAATTTTTTTTGGAATACGGAAGTAAATCGAAATTGCCCCAGAAACAGGAAAAAATAAGAATTCGACAGCCTGTCTCATTTTCCACTGCACCCTAGACAAAAAAAACAGCTTGCTTGGACAGGAAGTCAGAATCAAGCTGCATTACTGTGCGAGAGTTTACTCTGTGTTTCAGGTTTTGGTGCGAACAAAACACTCAGCGAGTGGTCAGATAATTAGAAACACAGTCAAGTCAAGTCAACTTCATTTCTATAGCACATTTAAACACAACAAAGTTGATCCAAAGTGCCGCACAATACAACATACACAATAAATACAAATAAGAGAAGACAAAAAAAAGAGGCTGAACAAGCACAGTACAAAAAATAGATAAAATAGCACAGAAAAATTAAAATGAAGCAGTCTGAAAAGCTAAGGCATAAAAATGAGATTTTAAACGAGATTTAAAAATGTCTCTAGTGGGAGAGGATCTGATTTCGAAGGGGAGGCTGTTCCAAAGCCTGAGTGCAGCGATAAAAAAGGCCCGATCACCTTTAAGCTTCAGTCGTGATCACGGAACTGAAAATAAAAGCTGGTTTGATGACTTGAGGGACCTTGGGGCAGAATATGGGATAAGAAGATCACTAATGTATTGAGGAGCAAGACCATGAAGTGCCTTAAAAGTGAAAATTAAAACCTTAAAAGTAACACAGTATTTGACCGGCAGCCAGTGGAGTGAAGCCAGGACAGGAGTGATGTGATCCCTCCTCTTTGTACCAGTTAAAAACCTTGCAGCTGCATTCTGCACAGCCTGAAGCCAAGACAAGGAGCTTTGTGATACCCCCATATGAAGCGCATTGCAGTAATCCAAGCAGGATGTAATAAAGGCATGGATCACGGTCTCTAAGTCCCTGGGAGTTAAAAGTGATTTAAGTTTGGCTATCATGCGAAGCTGAAAGAAACTACCTTTAATGACAGCACTAATCTGCTTGTCAAATTTCAAAGATGGTTCAAAAACTATGCCAAGGTTTTTTACATGGTCACGCAAGTTGCCGGAAAGAGGGCCTGACTGACTACTAACTATAGGAACAGAGGGAGGAGGTCCAAAAATGATAACATCAGTCTTTTCTTCGTTAAGTTGAAGGAAGTTGTTTGCTAACCAACACTTAATTTCATTAATGCAATTGAAAAGTGACCTTAGTGAACCACCGCTATGGGTTTCACTAGTAGATAAAGCTGCGTATCATCGGCGAAACAGTGTAAAGAAATGTTGTGCTTGTGGAAAATGGAGCCAAGAGGGAGCATGTACTACAAAAATAACATGAGACCTAAAACAGAACCTTGCGGAACTCCACAAGAGATCGGAGCCAGCGATGAGGAGACATTACCTACTTTATGGAGAAGGTTCTGTCCTCAAAGTAAGAGGTGAACCAGTTTAGGGCAACACCCTGAATACTAACTTCACTGCTTAGGCGGTTTAATAGAATTTTATGGTCAACAGTATCAAATGTGGTGCTTATGTCAAGCAAAACCAGGACTGCACAAGATCCAGAGTCAACGACTAACAGGAGGTCGTTCATAACTTTTACGAGAACAGATTCTGTACTGTGGTGTGCTCCAAAACCTGACTGGAATTTCTTCAAGATATTGTAGTGGTTCAAATAGGAAGTGAGTTGAGAGCAAACCATCTTTTCCAGGATCTTGGACAAAAATGGAAGTTTAGAAATGGGCCTATAATTTTTGTAGACAGTTGGGTCAAGGTTTGACTTTTTCAACAATGGTTGCACCACAGCATGTTTAAAAGTGGAAGGTACACTACCATTTTCAAGACTGCCATTAATTAAGCTCAAAACCAAAGGGCTAAGAATGGAGAAAACTTCCTTGAAAAAATGTGAAGGCAGGATGTCCAAGGGACAGACAGAGGGCTTCAAATGAGAGACAATCTCAGACAGCTGGGGAAGAGAAACGGGTTGAAAACAGTTAGAACAGCTGGGGGGCCATTTTGATACGAAAGGGTCATCTGAGGGAGATGGGATTTGAGACCTTATATCCTGAATTTTTCTGATAAAAAATGTAATAAACTGTTCGCAGGTTTCGATTGAAACAATAGGAAAAGCGTTTGTAGAGGGATTTAGAACAGTATTTAAGGTACGAAAAAGTGCTTTAGGCCTAATAGAGTTTTTGGAAATAATGTCAGAAAAATATTTAGCTCTGGCAACTTTGACAGAGAGTTGATATTTTGAGAGACGGTCCCTTAGAATTTGGTAAGATATCTGGAGTTTGTCTTTTTTCCGCCGCCGCTCAGCCTGCCTGCACTCCTGTCTCAGAGCGCAGGTCGTCTCAGTAAGCCAGGGCTGGGCACTAGCTTTAGCTTTGGGTTGCCTGAGCTTAATAGGAGCAACTGACTCCAGAATGTTGGTACAAATGACGTTAAAAAGTGTAGCAAGCTCCTTGGTATCAGGGCAGCGTGAGAGAGCGTCTTTAACAATGGACTGGTGAGTTGATACCAAGGCATCAGTGAACTGCATAACTGTAGACGCATTAATAGTTCGAGAAAACCGGGGGGTTGAGGCAGATGAGGTGTAGTACAGGATAGTGAGGATTCAAAGACAACTGCACTGTGGTCAGACAGACCAGCATCAATAATTTCTAAATTATTGACAGTCAGACCTGAGTTTTATGCTGCGTTCCATTTACCTCGGAAGTCGGAGCTGGGAATGACGTCACAGCCGAGTTAACAGCGTTCCAGTTACAAAGTCGAAAAAAGTTGCCAACCGCCATAAACCGGGAAGAAGAGTAGTAAAACAAGATGGTCACGTCTACGAAAGCTATTCTCGCGTTTGCCTTGTCCGAATGTAAGCAACTTCTGGACAAATACGCGGTCCTTCCACAACCTTCAAACACGGTGGATTTCCATATATATACGTCGAACAATGTATGCGGCTGATTTAGTGCGACAAACATGAGTCAGAAGTAATAAACGGAATATTACAGGAGCTTCTAATTACTGTTTACATCTGGGGCAGCCATCTTTGAATATTAACTCGGGGGTAGTGAAGATTCTCCGACTTTCCGAGTCGGAAATCCGACCTCGGGGCCGTTCCAGTTGAAACTTCCGACTCGGAACTCGGAAATTCCGACTTCCGAGTGCAAATGGAACGCAGCATTAAACCAAATCTAGGGTGTGGCCTTTCTGATGGGTGGGGCCAGTCACAAACTGTGTTATATTAAAAGACTCCACAAGACACATGAACTCTTTCACCAAAGGCCTAGATGGAAAACAGACATGAATATTGAAATCACCAATAATCAAAAGTTTATCACAGCAAAGAACAACAGAGGATAAAAACTCAGAAAATTCCTGAATAAAATCCTATTAAACTTAGGAAGTCTGTACACCAAAGCACAAAGTACTGAACAGATATGATCAATCTTAAGTAGCTGCACCTCAAAACTCAGAAATGCAACAGGCAACAGTTTAAATTTAAAACAATTGCAGAAAACTGTGGCTAAGCCACTGCCACGACCAGTACACCTGGGAGAGTTGAAATAGCTGCAGTCGTTGGGAGAGAGTTCACAGAGAGGAGTGGAATTGCCGAAATTAAGCCATGTCTCGGTAACAAATAAAATGTCCAATCCCTTAGACGTAAAGAAATCGTTTAGAATAAACGATTTGCTTGACAGAGACTGCGCATTAACTAATGCAATCTTCATAGGGAGATAGTCCGCGGTTGACGCTGCGACGACATGAGATAATGAATATGCAGGACAGAATTGCAGCGAGTGAAGATGATAGTAGTTCACTCCGCCAGTCCAGATGAGTGAATTTGGGAAGCCACGGCGAGTGGCGGACCTGATAGCCGGAATGTGACCATGGAGATGAGTACCAGTGGGCAGTGACCCACACAGTTTGAAATGAGACCCACGATGTACATACCGAGGTCGACGAGCAATCCCCAGACCAACGCATAGATTGTAGACCTTGCAGGGCAGTCTGAACGATGAATCCGCAGCAGTTCAGAGGATGAGTAATTAAAAGCCATGGCGAACCACAATCACAAATGCCATTTTGTGAAGCCCACCTGTATTGTTTTTGTGCAGACAGATTCAAATATGGAGTAATTAGATTGTGTGGTGATTTTTGGAGCCGAGACCACCAGCCATGGACCCACCAAGAGTCCACCTGTCCCTGTCTAAGAACTTGACTTGTGGTTCCAGTTAATTTTTTTCTGGTGCTGTGTTTTGGTTGTTGGCATTATCCTAATTTTTGAAATATTTCCCCTTGTCACCTTACAGGAATATGGTCAGTAAAATGGTGTTGCATAAAATTGGCCAATTTTTTTCCAAGTTCCTCACTAGAGGAAATTGCTTTGTTTATATTGCAGTTTATTATTGCCCTGCACTATTCCTTCAGAAAATAAATTATTCACCAAAGGGAGGACTCATTGTATATTATAGAGCTTTTTTTAAACATCCATATTCCTAGTGCTAACTCTGAGATATTTGTTTTTGTGCTGCTCTACCGGGCCATGACAGCCATTGTCTTGGAAGTGGACAAAGGCAAATATGTGCCTGAAAAAGCAATGCAGTAGTGTCTTGCGAAGAGGTACAAATAACGCATGATACCATTACCAACTTTTCATGAGTTGCTGCTAATAATAAGAGTAGCGAAACAAGTCACTCAGATTTTGCTGAAGAATCACCTCTGAGCATCCACCGCGCATGCTTCGCCGTGACTATGTTCGTTCAGGTAATTTCTCCAACTTTTTTGTGACTGGCGCACTAGCGACTAAGCAAATTTGGATCTCTGCTAGTATCCTCATCCTACTTTGGAGACTCACTAAGCAAAATACAGCTGGCTATGCCTCTTAAGCAGAAACCTGCAGCTAATTAGAATTCAAATGATTATGAATGACCTGTGTAGACGCATTTCTAATAGTGGTTAAGACACTTCAGAGTCAAAGCCACTTTTTCCACTGTCTTGTCCAGCCCCTGTATGCATCTCGCACTGACACTAGGCAGAATTCTCATGCATCTTAGGACATTTGACACTGCAGTGATAGTGTAGATGATTTCATGCTGCATTTATGAATTAGGTTATGCCATTGTTTGCCATCAGGAAATATTGGAGTCACCAGGGGGAATGTTCCAGAGGACAAGATCATGATGAAGGTGTCAGAGGCAGGGCTGAGCTGCTCTCCTCTCTCTTTGAAAACAATGACATCAGCCAAAGGGCACTGGAGAGCAGCTGTGCCTTTTCTTCCAAGTCAAGTCATTACCGTCATTCATTTGATCTCCTCCCTGCCCTAATTGCAGCTGCCCGAAATTCACTCTCCTTCTTCATCTGATGTGTTCTTAAGCAAGATTGAGTGGCGCTAAATGCAACATCTGGATGAGCAGATGTTCTTTAACAGTGTATGCATAAGTAGTCTTACTGGGGTACAAACCATTCTGTCAATACTAAAAATTGGTGCAAAAACTGCCAGTCCATTTTCTCTTCATTTCAACCAATATCCCATTTCTAAGTGTTCCCAACAAATGTGGAGCAGGTTCCTCAACAACACATGTTCTCAAATGCTCTACAAAAAGTGAGGGAATTTGTGCATGTACACGATAAAGTTAAAAATGTACTTGGTTCACAGGCAAATTCAGTTAAAATCATACCAGAGCGGAACACGGCGTTTTGCTTCATGACACATTCCATCATTAGTTGGTCAAGGGGTCGCACATTAAGATTCAGTAGACATGATCCTTTGAAAAGTTTTCCACGGCACAACCATAAAAAAAAAATCCAGGAAGCAAAGAAAGAAAAATCAGAACATAAGTGTCTGTACACTCAGAAAAGAAGACAGGATGGAGACTATGCCATTTTTACAAAGTAGAAATGCAAAAATATCAGTCATGTTCCAGCTCCAAAAAGGGCATCAATCGTAGCAGCACTGTTTATAGTTGTTCGGGTTGCGGTCATATCATCAGACACAGCAGAACTGTCGGTGATCATCCACTATAAGGACATGTGATGTACACTGGGCTCCAAAATTACTGGCACCCCTGACTGGCAATGCACAAACAATACTTTAAAAAATTCAGAAAAACATATTCATAGAAAAACTAAATAACAACATCTAAGAAATACTGAACAAGATTAATGTTCCAATGGAAACAACCAAAATCATTTATTGGTTCAATGAAAAATCTATTTTCTCCAAATAAAGGTTTCACAATAAACTGAACCCTTAAAGATTATTATAAATACCATCTATCAAAATAAAACCAGATATCAAATTCCACTTATTTCAGTTTTATCTAAGTGTGAAGGAACTATATTGAGCCATTGCATCACGTCCTGTTTCACTAGGGTATAAAAATGAGGTAAAACACATGCAATATCCCTTTGTCATCCAACACAATGAAAACAACAAAACAACTGAGGCAGATGATTATAGACCTTCATAAATCTGGAATTGGCCTTAAGAAGATTCACAAACGACTGAATATGCCACTGAATACTGTACTGAAAATATTAAAAAATTCCAAAGATAGGGAATTGTGGAAAACCTCAAGGGTAGAGGATGCAACTGCATTTTGCCTCCCAGGATACTGAAGAGGATGGCGAGAGAAATTCCCAAGAATCACAGTGAAGGAATTTCAAGCCTTTGAGGTATCTTAGGGTCACCAGGTTTCAAAAAGGACCATCATGCGCCACCTCCACAACCACAGGCTCTTTGGAAGGGATGCCAGAAGAAAGCCTTTTCTGACCAGTAGACACAGAAGCAAGCATTTGGAGTTTGCCAAACGTCATTTAAATTATGACTGGATCATTGTGCTTTGGTCAGACCAAAATTGCACGTTTTGGTAAGATTCGGCATCGGCCTGTTTGACGTTGAAACGCTGCATACAAGGAGAAGCACCTCATACCCACGGTGAAATATGACAGTGGGTCAGTCATGTTTTGGGACTGTTTAAATTCAAGAGGTCCAGGGGCACAGGTTAAGATTAAAGGACACCTATTATGCTACATTTCCAAATTTATATTTTGATCTTGGACTCCCCTAGCATACTCCTGATCGTTCAAAGTCCAAAAAAGGGTCATTATTTAGCTCATACTGCCATCCTCAAAAAACCCCATTTGTAGTCCATTGTAGTCTCTGCCTGAAGTGCCTCGTTGGGGCGGCTCTTCTGCTATGGCCCCCATTCCCCGTATGCCCAGTTTCTTCTCACTGGCCAGCTCTGTGGAGGGCGGATCTAGGCGGGATGAGGCAGCAGAACGCAGTTTTCCGGGTCTGCCTCCCCAGAGTGAAACTGAGACGCGTCTGACATCTGAGAAGGAATTGACGGGCAAATTCCGCAATCAAACGCAGTACATGCGTATAGATCTAATTAAATGAACTTGTTCTAATAAACACAACGGTGAAAGTGGAGGACGCAGCGCAAAAGTCTGGCAGCTCAAGCTTGAATTTGCTATCTACCTACGGCTACTATAGTGAGTACACTGGTGTTTCTACTCTATAGGTAGGATAGAGGGAGAGCTAGAATCCACCCCATACAGACACATTTGTAGAACGGGTCGACATACTCAAGTGTGGACCTCAGACCATAGAAATCCGGTGGGTCTGAGTTAAGAGGGAAACATGGACAGTGAGGAGCAGCAAAAAGTGGACCAACAACTTATGGACTGCTTAGGTGTGTATTATAAGGACCTGCTGGTCTGTGTGCAGAACTGTGGTGTGTCATTAGCGTGGAGTAACGAACAGCTTCTGCGCTGGTATATGACAAATGGGCGAAAGCTCCAGGCTAAACGGCCTTTCCAGAAATTGCCTATGGTAATGGTTTACTTATTGCGTCGGAATGACTAGCGTTTGCTCGCGGGAAATGGGCGCGATAAGCCACTTTCACACCGGACGCGAAATTAATTTTTCGCGTGACAGATTACATTCAAAGTCAATGCATTGTCTTTGCATTGACTTTGAATGTAATCTGTCGCGTGAAAAATTTGTTTCACGTCCGGTGTGAAAGCGGCTTGACGTGCCCATAATGCGTGTATTCGCGTCTTTGCATTGACTTTGAATGTAATCTGTCGCGCGAAAAATTTGTTTCGCGTCCGGTGTGAAAGCTACTTAACGCGCCCATAACGCGTGTATTCGCGTCTTTGCATTGACTTTGAATGTAATCTGTCCCCCGAAAAATTCGTTTCGCGTCTGATGTGAAAGCAGCTTTATGGATAGTACGCGACAGCTAGAGAGAGCTCGTTATATTATGAACATAACATACATGCCAACTATCTACTGCTTTTGGGGCGTTTTTTTCAGAATGAAACGCCCCAGAGTCGGTGTTAGACCCGAAAATTATTGGCCATTATCCCACCCTTTATTGACAACAATTTGTCCTGGCTAATTCTTGATGGTTTTCCTTCATTAACACGTTTTCCAATTCAAGAATAATCAAGTGGCAATTGAAGACACGGCTTCTCTCCCCATGCGATCTAAAAAGCGACAAAATAATGAGCTACATTCAGTACAGAAAAATAATTTAATTATAATTAGGTCTATGCACCGCACTTTCGGCGACGGCATTTCAGAACTCTTCAGCGAATTAAGGTAATTTCGGCGACAAAGCACGTACACCTGTTTTTGCAGCACGGTCACGCAACTCGCTGTAAAAAATAGACAGCTGTCTGATTGAAAAATGTAAACGGACGAAACCACGTACTAGTCACCAAAATTACCTTCATTCGCTGATAGGGTGAGAAGCTCTGTCACCCGGGAGGAGCTCAGAGTAGAGCCGCTGCTCCTCCACGTCGAGAGGAGCCAGCTGAAGTGGCTTGGGCGTCTATATCGGATGCCCCTGGACGCCTTCCTAGGAGGGTGTTCGGGCATGCCCCACCGGGAGGAGGCCCCGGGAAGACCCAGGACACGCTGGAGGGACTATGTCGCCGGCTGGCCTGGGAACGCCTCGATACCCCCGAAGAACTGGAGGAAGTGTCCAGGAGAGGGAAGTCTGGGCATCCTTGCTTAGACTGCTGCCCCGACCCGGCCCCGGATAAGTGGAAGAAGATGGAAAAAAAAAAAAAAAGGGATATAAGCCCAGTTCTAACGCCGCCGCTGTAAACGCCCCGAAAGCGGTAGTCTACCGCCAAAAGCGGTAGAGTTGGCATGTTTGACATAATACAGGTTTTACAGATCGTAAGTTCTGTTAGCGTGGAAAAGTTGCTTATGTGGAGCTAGTGAATCGATCACTTCTACAGGAAAGAATTGAGATATTTGTGAAGTATCCGGCTGATCTCGGTCATGGATAAGTGAAGCGATCACAAGCAGCCGTAAACAAACCCAAACAGGTATCCCAAGCTCTGCAAAAACCTACGTCTGGTCTAACTGCAGCCTTTTCAGCCCAACTTTGCGGACACACACAGCACCTCTCCAGTTAGCTTCAACTGTAGTGGCTACAATCGGGCAACGTTATGATGAAACTGCCACATTGATGCTTACCGAAGTAACACAAGCATACTGATCAGAATTACTGCATATAAGTTAACCAGGAGCATTTTTAATTAGCACGGCACACAAACCAACATGCAGTAGCTGGTAACCAAGCATTCATAACAACCACAGAGACAAACCCTTGCAATACAGGTCTTACAGACAGCAAGTTCCGTTACTGTGGACAGTTGTACGAAGCATCCAAATTAAAAACAAGAATAAAAAGTTAGCTTCAAATGAGGTTTATGTTCACACGCCTTCTGTAGAATTTCCCCTGATATTACTCTTGCATATTTAGGACACAAACATTAGCAACAGAAACTTGGCTACGTTAGCCGCAGTGCTACAGCCACAATCAACTGGCTATCATGTCAGGTTGGCTTATGCAGTAAAAGCAACTTGCAGCTTCTGCATCTGTGAGTCACGGACAGTCGCGACCGATCCGGGATTTATCTTAAGATATTTTACAAAGCGTGCGTTTGAGGCCAGTTGTTAGTGCTAACTATCGTTAGCGGTCCTGCTAGCCACCTGTAACACGTTAGCTTCACTTACATTATTTGCTGTTATATCGTTACTTAAAGCTTGTGGCTCCGAGCGCTTGATCGATGCAACTGCTTCAGGTTTGAAAAGCAGCTGAAACGCTTATCCTGTGTCGAATTATCCTTTATTGACAAAGCTGTTTTTCGTGAAATGCTGATCGCAAACAGCTAACGTTCCCTTTGGCCGTGGGTGTTTGCTGCCAGCAAACAAAAAAAAGCTACCCACTGATTTCTGGTGGCATCATCTTTTGGAAGAGAAATAGGTGCTTTTCTTTGCGTCCAAAAGTAAGTGGACAAGCAGCTTTGAGAGAGATACTGACAAAACTGCACCTCAAATGATCTGCGGTTCTTCTTTTGTATTTCCAAAAGTGTATACGCTACTAAGGCATAGTATGATCTGTCGTTGTTGGTGCCTGCTAGAATACTTTCCGGTGTGGGCAGGTCCAGCGCCATGATTGGCTCTGGCTAGGTCTGTATTAATTGGATGGCACAACCTGACGTCAGGTTTTGCCCATATCTCGTGAAGATCTCGGGAGGAAATGTTCAGAGAGGAAATCACATTCACGAAATCACGTTCTTGGATTACGGCAAAACCCCTGTATCTTATGTTTAGAAACTTTTCAGAGGTTGAGTATGGACATCCAACATTATAACATTACTAATATGTATTAAAAGAAGGATCAGCATAATAGGTCCCCTTTAATGATATAATGAATTCCACCAAGTATCAGGATATTTTGGTTGACAATCTGGTTGTCTCCACCGGATGGCAGGGACTTGGCCATAGGTCGACTTTCCAATGAGACAATGACCCAAAGCATACATCAAGATCCACAGAGAAATGGTTCTGTGACAACTAAATCAATGTTCTGCAATGGCTATCTCAGCTGCCAGACCTCAATCCAATTGAAAACCTGTGGGTTGAGCTGAGGAGGGCAATTGATAAACTCAAACTCAAGAATGTGAAGGATCTTGTCAGGATCTGCTTAGAGGAATGGTCCAAAATCCCCCCAGATATGTGCCTTAAACTTGTCAAAAATGACAGGAAAAGACTCCATGTTGATATCCTTGCCAGACATGGACGCATTAAATACTCAATGAAGGGTGCCAATAATTATGAAACCTTGATTTTGTTGAAATCTATTTTGTATTAAATGATTGTTATGATTTTGGTTGTTTCCATCAAAACATCAATACAGTAAGGTATTTCACACATGTTGGGATATTCAATTTCTTAATAATTACATTGTTTATATTTTTCTTGCATCCTTTGCACATTGCCAGTCAGGGGTGCCAGTAATTCTGGATATGCCCCTTTGGCCCATTGCAAATATGACTGCAGATTTTGTAAGACATGAAACACAATAACTTACCACTGATGGAAAACATCTTCTCAGTTTAATGAGTCCCATTTCTTTAATTGTATTAACATTTAAAAAAAGAACCATCATTCACAGTGAATTTCAGGGACCAATAGCTTTTTGAAAAATTTGAAATGCATAATTTAAATGTCCAAATAAAAGCAATATTAGCTGGACAAAGCTTTTTGTTTTATTCAGTTAAATATACCATTCTGTCTGCTTACCATGCAATGCAAGACAAAGCCCTTTCAACAACTTTTCTGTTCAGAAATTGGCATGAAGTATGCAATCATGCTAAATGTTCTTGAAGATGTCCAACAAACATGACTTTCGGCAAAAGTTATGTAAAATGCAAAGAAGGCCAAAAAATATCCTGGTAGTCTGCAGTCTGTATTTCAATGTTTCACCTGATTTAGACTTTGTAAACAACTTCGGTGAATTTCCAAAGCCTACGACAGAACTTCTCCCAGAAGTGTGAGTGTCGAATGATGAATAGTTTATAAACTGTGATAAGACGAGTGCGTAACTGATAGCTGTTAAGGCCATTACTTGTAATGAGTTGCATTTTAATTACTATGAAAAATACCATGTGGAGGGTGTGCACATTTTGTGCAATAACCTATGGAGGCATTTTACTAATGTAACACCATTAAAATAGCAAAGGCTCTGTGATTAGGCTTAAGAATAACCAGGAATTACTGAATCCTCACCTGAGTTTTCATCTATCCGCGCAAATATGCATACAATCACAGCAAGGGCACTGGATGTAATAGTGACAATGGTGTTTTTCCCGAAATGAGCAAAAATCGCTTGTTTGTAATCATGAGATCCCGATGACCAGATGGGGGGCAGGAAATGAAGAACGCTGGTTGGCAATCTTTGGTAATGAAAGTGAATACACTAAAGGTTTAGATGGACCAGATATGTAGTTAAGTACAACCCCAATTCCGAAATAGTTGGCACAAAGTGTAAATTGTGAATAAAATCAAAACGCAATGACTTTCAAATCACACCATCCAGTATTTTATTCACAATAGAACAGAGATAACATAGCAAATGTTGAAACCGAGAAATTTTACAATTTTATCCACAAAATGAGCTCATTTCAAATTTGATGGCTGCTACAGGTCTTTAAAAAGTTGGGACAGGGGCCTGTTTACCATGGTGTAGCATCCCCTCTTCTTTTAAACACAGAGTGGAGGCACCTGGGCATTGAGTAGACAAGTTTCTTGAGTTTAGCCATTGAAATTTGATCCCACTCTTGTTTAAAACAGGCTTCCAGCTGCTGGAGAGTTTTGGATCTCCTTTGAAGGACTTTGTATAATGATGCGCCAAATGTGCTCAATCGGTGAAAGATCAGGACTGCAGGCAGGCCAGTTTAGCACATGGACTGTTCTACTACGAAGCCATGCTGTTGTAATAGCTGCAGTATGTGGTTTTGCATTGTCCTGCTGAAATACACAAGGCCTTCCCTGGAATAGATGTCATCTGGAAGGGAGCATATGTTGCTCTAAAATCTTTATACACCTTTAAGCATTCATGGTGCTTTTTAAAACATGCAAGTGTCCCACACCATATGCACTAATGCATCCCCATACCATCAGAGATGCTGGCTTTTGAACTGAATGCTGATAACAGGAGGGGTGGTCTTTCTCCTCTTTAGCCCGGAGGACACGACGCCCATGATTTCCAACAACAATGTCAAATTTGGACTCATCTGACCACAGGACACTTTGCCACAGTCCATTATAAATGAGCTTTGGCCTGCAGAACACGGCGGCGCTTCTGGATCATGCTCAACAATGGCTTCCTTTTTGCATGATAGAGTTTTAGGTGGCATCTGTGGATGGTATGGCGGACTGTGTTTACAGACAGTGGTTTCCTGAAGTATCCCTGGGCCCATTTAGTAATATCAATGACAGAATCATGCCGGTGAGTGATGCAATTGCGTCTGAGGGCCCGAAGATCACGGGCATCCAGTAAAGGTCTTCCGCCTTGTCCCTTACGCAGCGAGATTTTTCCAGTTTCTCAGAATCTTTTGATGATGTTATGCACTGTCGATGATGAGACCTTCAAAGCCTTTGCAATTTGACGTTGAGGAACATTGTTTTTAAAGTATTCCACAATTTTTTTATGCAAGCCTTAACAGGTTGGAGAGCCTCTGGCCATCTTTACCTCTGAGAGACTCAGGCTCTCCAAGACATCCCTTTTATAGCCAATCATGTTACACACCTGATGCCAGTTAACTTAATTACTTGCTAAATGTTCTTTCAGCTGATTCTCTTATAAATTAATTGCTTTTTCAGCCCTTTTTTGCATGTGTCCCAACTTTTTTGAGACCTGTTGCAGCCAGAAAATTTGAAATAAGCTCATTTTGTGGAAAAAAATGTAAAATGTCTCAGTTGCAACATTTGAAATGTTATCTGTGTTCTATTGTAAATAACATATTGGCTCATGTGATCTGAAAGTCATTGCATTTTGATTTTATTCACAATTTACACTTCGTCCCAACTATTTCAGAATTGGGGTTGTAGTTAAATGATTGTAATCTTACCTTTCACGAAGTGGTCACTGCATACACAAGCGGTGTCTAACTTTGTCCTCCAGAGTTCAAATGGAGGTTTTTTAATCTGCCGCTGTTTCTCTGTGAGCTTTTTAAGCTTCTCGCCTTTATGTGTCACTGGTTTCGGGACTCGAAAGTAGCTCTTGTTTTTCTCCCGATTTGGTCGGTTGGCAAACTGTAAATGGCATAAAACTTTTGGCATTTTGATAGTGTAAATGCGGATGCGGAAATCACTTCCTGCCCCCCATCTGCAGTTCCTGCTGTGACACGATGTCATCTGCAAACAACCTATACTCAATGTTTGGTATTCGAGCCCTGTTGCACCGAGTCCTGGAGCCCATTCTATTCAAACCAAAAGTGAAATATAGGGCACTGGCGGCCCCAGAAGCTCCCACCATTAACCCTTTCACTACCGCTTACTGGGAATAAGACAACCCTTGCGTACCGTAAATTTTGTGCTATCGCAGCATGATATTGCATGTGGATTTTCACCCCCTTTTCGAACTAAAAACGCCAAAAATGGACAATTTTATGTACAGAAAACATGTTCAAAATACATTTACCTTTCCATTGACACATATCTTTGCTTAGTTTTTCCAAAAGTAAAAACAGAAAATAAGGATAAAAACCGTATTTCGGTTTGTCAAGACCAGACGATTTCTCCTCTAAGGGATTTATGTACAAAAGGAGATACACGCGCATTTCTGTACAAACGGAGATACATGTGCATTTGTGTACAAACGGAGATACACGTGCATTTGTGTACAAACGGAGATACACGTGCTGCAGCACGCACTGCCTGCAATAACCTGTATAAAATAAAATAAAACTGTGCATAACCGGAGACTGGGAACTACGGGAAGCCCGATGACATCACTGACATGTTGTGCGATACGAGACTCGTCCAAAGGGGTGTTTTGTTGCGGAGCTTTGACAGTTTTTGTGAGGGACTTTCTCTAAGCGCAAAATAGCGACAATGGTAAGTGATGCGGGATCGGCGCTGTTCGCGGAAATGCGACAATGGTAATGAAAGGGTTAAGATAAACAAAATGTCAAAGTTTTTGTTGACAGACGCACACACGGACGGAGCCCAAAACCATAGCTCCCGTGCCACTCGGGCTGCAGGAGCTAATAATTAGGAGCCTGTAACTGAAATAGTTGATAAGGAAAAGCAAAATAGCGAAGTTTTTGGTGATATTTTTAGGCCAGTGACCTTGAAAAAAAAGGCCAAGGTCACCTTTAGGCACATCATTTGTAGGCCTTTATGAGATGCATGTCCAGTAAAAATTAGGAGCCTGTAACTGAAATAGTTGAGATAAAGCAAAATGTCAACGTTTTTGCTGATATTTTTAGGCCAGTGACCTTGAAAAAATAGGCCAAGGTCACCTTTAGGCACGTCATTTGTAGGCTTTTATGAGATGCATGTCCAGTGAAAATTAGGAGCCTGTAACTGAAATAGTTGATGAGATAAAGCAAAATGTCGAAGTTTTTGGTGATATTTTTAGGCCAGTGACCTTGAGAAAATAGGCCAAGGTCACCTTTAGGCACGTCATTTGTTGACTTTTATGAGATGCATGTCCGGTGAAAATTACAAGCCTGTAACTGAAATTGTTGATGAGATAAATCAAAATGTTGAAGTTTTTGTTGACGGACGCACGCACGCATGGACGGAGCCCGATACCACAGCTCCCGCGCCACTCGGCGGTGGGAGCTAATAATAATAAAAACAGACTGAGTAACAGACCCTGGCCGTGCGGAGTACCTGTTTCACGGTAACTACATTAAATTACAGAGATGTTATTGAACACAACTGAAGTAAGATTGTGAAAATATAATCCACTTGCACACAAATTTGCAACTGGTATACGGAAACAGGACAACCATTTTCAGCTAAGTTTTTGTAACTACTAAAAGTCTGTGTTAAGGTATTTCAGCAATTCTTTCATCGTAAAAGTCTCTTCTGACGGCGATCAAGTTATAAGTAAGAAGAGAGATGTCTGTTTGCAGGTAGTAGGCCCTGTAGTATGTTTACAACTTCTTATGACATTTTTTAAACATATGGACTGAGCATTGAACATGGGATAAGAAAGGTTTTGATATTTGTTAATGACATTGCATTAGCTTCCTGTCAGCAAATATGGGCAAATTTGCTGTCTCTTGAGCATTTCAAGTTCGATGCACTGAGCAACAATGCTGTAGATACTGAAATTGGCCCATCATTCTGCTAAGTAGTCTTAGCGATTGCCAATTAAGCAAAGCAATAGGGAGTTATTTTTTGTTTAACGGTGAGGATTCCGCCTCAACTAATTTACCTCAGACGGAACATCACTGAATAACACCTGTTTGCTTACTATAATCCCAGTGGCCAGGGCTACATTTATGAAATGGAGCAAGAGGAAAGGTCATAGGTGCAGTGATACTACTCCATCATGGCCATTTCAGTCACACACAATGGCAAAGCATCATGTTTTGTATGGTTAGTGCTCCCCTCAATTTTCAGATATTATCATCATATTCAAAGAAAGCAGGCCTGTATTTATCTGTTCACTTTAAAGTGCTGAATTGAATAAGTAAACAGGACACATGACCAAAATAGAGCAGCATTTAGAAAATACAATTGCACAGTGAGGCAGACTGAGCAGAACTGTTCTTCCAGATGCAAATAATAAGTAAATAAAACTTAACTAACCACTCGCACTGCCATCAGCTTCAGAATATTAACCACGCGAGAATCAATGCAAAAGTAGCCAATTTAATATAGAAACCTACATACACCCTGCGGGGAGAGGTGTAAACAAACTGCAACGCAACTGTGTGTAAAGCCAAATTAAATAAAGGTCAAACAAATCTCTCTGAGAAGAAATGATCTGCAGCCAATCAAGAAATTACTACCTCAACAGATATCAACAGGCACAGGAGGAACTAAAATAATGGTTCTGTGGAGAATCTCTGAGGAGGCTTGACAGTGGTGTGTTGTCTCACTGTCCCTATGGCAACAGGGTAAAGGGGGCACAAAGTTCAAACAGACATGGCCACATACCTCCCTGTAGCCCTCTGTCAGCAACTGACAGCATGGACATGTGCGTGGTCAGGTCGGTGGTAGGCAAACTAACAGGGAGATGTTACAGCCTAAGATTCTAACAGTCAGGACCTCAGGCCTTTCAACACCACACTGCTGTCCTGACCTCCTCCAGTGCAAACATAAAGATATGAGGCAAAAAACTGAGGCAACCCCCCCCTGCTTATGAAACCCCACTCCTTTAAACGTGGGGATAAAAGAAGGCGCCCCCCTCTAAAGTGGCAGGGATTACTAAAACAGAAACCTCAAAAGAATGCAGAAACATGACTTAGAAACCAATCTCTAACACACATTAGGATCTGGAATGGTCTCTAAGAGATGAAAGACAGCAGGCAGAGGAGAAGATTTTGAGGGACACTCACAAACTCTAAACCCGGGTCCCTGGACCAGCCCACTCCGCTCTCCGTTGCTGCTGCTATACAGGGTGGTAACGTTGCCCCACTCGCAGAAGTTGGTGCAGCGATCCTGGGTGCAGCGCACCTTGCAGATGGTGGGGGTGAAGAGCACCTTGATTCGCTCGGCTCCTCGCAGCCCCCTTCCTCCTCCGCCACCGCCGCCGCCACCGGTGGTCTGGTTGGTAGCTGGGTGAGGGAAGAGCACAGATAGGCAGTAGAAGAGCAGAAGGATCCTGACCGGGAGCATGGTCTGTCCGTTACAGCCGCCTCATCTCCTGAAGGAGAGACCGGAGACCGCCAGATGTGCGGCTTCACGCGCATACGACTGTATGTATTGTGGCGGGGGGGGCTGAGGTAAGGGTAGCGAAAAGTATTAAGACACTCCGAGCGCTCAAAGCAAAAGACAATTTAAAGTCCGACAAGAGAGAAGGAAAGAAGGAAAAAGGGTTCGATAACCTCCCCTCCTGAAATAAACTGACAAGGAAGGGGAGGAGGGACGGAGGCGTGCGAGTATGAGAGAGAGTGTGTTTGCGAAATGGTTCGAAAGCTTGCTTGGAAAATGAATGGCTCTGCTTTTAATTGGAACCAGTGTATGGCGAGTGCCCTGGGCTAGGGTCCAAACACAATGTTTATAAGGGATCGGCTCCATCGCCGTGCGCTGTTAACTCTGCACACCCCGTCGGACACACCATGCTGAGGACGAGAGAACCGCGTGTTATTCTTTCCCACCCGCAACTACAACCCCCCGCCCCACCCAAAACATTTGTAGCATGACATAATCTGTCATCTGAGGAAAGAAAGTGGCCGGGGGGGCTATCATTAGAGAGTGTGGCAGCCTGACTGCTTCACGACTGCAGAGTGGTTTTTAAGGAGTCTCTGGGTGTGTTGCGTTGTTCTCCTGAGACATACTCAAAAACGCATGCAAACTTACCCATGGAGCTCATGTGAAAACTACGTGGACACCTGTTTATCACACAAAAAATTTCATAATCATGGCCATTAATACAAAGCTGCATGGTCCGCTTTGGAGCCAAACATGGCCTCTTCTGGGAACGTTTTCTGCTCAATAGCCAATTATAGATTGCTGTTAGGATTTGCTGCCATTCCAAAAACGCATTGGAGCGGTCAGGCAGTGACGCTGGACAATAAGACCAAGCTCAAAATTAGTTTTCCAGATGATCCCATCAATGTTTTATTGGGTTGAAGCCAGGTAAAGCACTTATACACTGATCTCAACAAACTATGTATGGTGTCATTCTGTGTTAGTAGGCCGGCTTAAACAAACTTCAGGAGGTACAGGATCATCCAGAATATCATGGTTTGCTCAAGCCTCAAAATTTTCCTTCAGTAAATAATGTTAAATAAAGAAAGAGACCTAGTCTCAACCATGAAAAAACCCAGATTACAGAATGTTGCCAAAACTTTGGGTTGTATCGTGAACAACACTACAACTTTTCGGTGGGCCACTCTAGCGACTGTCCTTCATTAAAAACGTCAGGAGTGATGAATCTTCATCAAAGCAGATATCAAGTTGTGCGGCTACAAAAACAAATACACAACAAATACCAGTTATAAAAATTTATCTTCAGAAATGACAGGTTGCTGAATAAGGCAGTTTTGGGAGTGACTGCCAGAGACACCAGAGGGATAATCATTGAATAGGTGTACATCAAACAGTTTTAAGATGCGATGTGGAGCCCACTGCAAAGAGCCTTAAAACCCCTTAATGCACCACTACCAGTTGATTATCCCATTTATTCCATAGTCATTTGCCTACTAAATAAAAGCAACGGCAAATTTTTGGTGAAATTTTTGCACTCAAAATTGAAAGGTTATGAAGAATGAGCTTACCAGTATCATGACAAGGAATAATTCTTGTCCCGTTCACAAAGCAGTATGTCAATTATTATGGTCATCTTAAAAAGGATCACACAATTTACCAAACTGATAACACAGCCATGGTTTTCATAGTTGCTTACGAGTAAGCTTTGGCAGCTGTGCTTTTTAATGTTGAAACTGCAATTCCCTGTGCTATTTGCTCAAGTATTAGGAAAATGTTTTGTGTATAAGTAAAATAATGACTTAAATGAAAATATAATTTATATTCTATAAATAAACATAATACAATCCCATTCCCAAAAAAGTTGGGATGCTGTGTAAAATGTAAATAAAAACAGAATGCAATGATTTTGTGAACTGTACATTCATTTGAAAATAGTACAAAGACAATATATCAGATGTTGAAACTGATAAATTTTATTGTTTTTTGAAAAATATCTACTCATTTTGCATTTGGTGACAGCAAAATGTTTTTAAAAAGTTGGGACAGGACAATAAAAGACTGGAAAAGTGGCATGATGCTCAAAAAAAAGAAAACTGGCAGAACATCTCACAGCTAATTAGATTGTTTAGTAACAGGTCAGTCACATGATTGGGTAAAAAAAAGTCTTTGATAAGTAAATATAGTGAGGGCTTAACTACTCCATGAGAGATTGCACGGGGAAATAGATCAACAATTTAAGAATAACGTTTTCAACTTAAAATTGCAAAGAATATGGAGATATTATTGTCTATGGTACATAATATCATTAAAAGATTCCGAGAATCCAGAAAAATCTCTGTACGCATGAGACAAGGCCGAAATCCAGTTTTGAATGGCTGTGATTTTCAGGCCTCCAGGTTGAACTCCATGAAAAAGCAGACAGCATTCTGTAGTGGAAATCACTGCAACGACTCAGGAACACTTCTGTAAACCACTGCCAGTGAACACAGTTTGTCACTGCATCCACAAACGCAAGTTAAAACTCTGCCATGCAGAGATTAAACCATATATGAACAACATCCAGAAACACTGCCTTCTTCTCTAGGCCCAAGCTCATTTAAAATGTACTGATGTGAAGTGAAAAACTGCCTTGTGGTTTGATGAATCAAAATATGAAATTCTTTATGGAAATCATAGATTCCACGTCCTCATGGCTAAAGAGGAGAGGGGCCATCAGCTTTTATCAGCTGAAAATTCAAAAGCCAGGATCACCGGTAGCACCTACAAACTGAGAAAGTGCACCTTTTTCCGAGAAATTCCTTCAAAAACTTAGAATACACCAAGGTTTACTGAAGATTTGAGGCCAACTTGGTAAACCTCGGAAAAATTTTACCGAGGTATCCCGAAGTCCGTCCGGTTTACTTAAGTTTGGACAACACCTCGATGTTCACTTTCTCTCAAGGTGCCCTCTTAAAAACTATATTGTGTATCTGATTTGTTTGTAAGTAGGTACTTTTGCAGATTGAATAAACTCTGAATACTGAAAATGTGTTTTTGTTGTTCTTAATATAACAAGGGGTGGTCTGCCATTTGCCAGTTCCTGTATGCAGCACAGACACAGCAGGCTGGACTACAGTACTGACCATTCCAAAGTTCCCACGAAATTCGGCGAATATTCAAGTTTTTTCATACATCTGAAAATTTTTTTGGTGGCCAAAAAAATTTTCAGGTAGTTTTCCATTAAAAATTTGGTAGCTGAAAAAAATTCAAGAAAATTCGCAGAACGAATTATCACTGAAAATTCCGCGAATTTCGGATTGGGGAACTTTGGAATGGCCAGTACTGTAAGCCTGTGCTTCATCCAGACTGCATCTAGGGCCTGGCTTAATTACACTGCACCTCGTGGGACAGGCAGCACTGGTAATTTGCATAATTAATTGGTGTTTGGACTGCAGTACTGGAGGGAGGTCTTTAATGAGGCATGTGTTTTGACTGTCTTCACACCTCCCCTTTGTTCTGGCGTGAGCATAGGCCTAGCAGACAAACTTCGGTCTACCTCGGTAAAATTTTTCCGAGGTTATCTGAGTTGGCCTCAAATCTTCAGTAAACCTCGGTGTATTCTAAATTTTTATAGGAATTTCTTGGAAAAAGGTGCACTTTCTCGGTTTTTGGGTGCTACAACTAGTGCATCCATGATAGTGTGGGGATGCATTAGTACACATGGCATGGGTAACTTGTGCATCCGTGAAGACACCATTAATAGTGAACGATACAAACAGCTTTTCGTGCAACATTTAGTGCCATCCAGATGCTTTTTTAAGGGAAGGCCTTGCTCATTTCAGCAACACCATACTCTGCACGTATTACAACAACATGGGTCTGTAGTAAAAGAGTCTGGGTGCTAAAGTGGTCAGCCTGCAGTCCAGACCTGCCACCCACTGACAATATTTGGCGCATTATGAAATGACAAATATGACAGAGGAGGCTGCAAAGAATTGAGCGGCTGAAATCCGACATAAAGCAAGAATGGAAAAACATTTTGCTTTCAAAAGTACAGCAGTTGGTCTCCTTAGTTCCCAAACGCTTACAGAGTGTTGATTGAAGAAGACATGATGCAACACAGAAGTAGACATGCCCCTGTGCCAACTTTTTTGAAACCTGTTACTGGCATGAAATTCAAAATGAGCACATATTTTCCAAAAAAAAAAAAAAACATCTCAGTTTTAACATCTGATATATTGTCTTTGTACTATCTTTGAATAAATATAAAGTTCAGATGATTTGAAAATCATTGCATTCTGTTTTTATTTACATTTTACACAGTGTCCCAACTTTTGTGGAAGTGGGGTTGTATATAAAACAATAAAATAAGAAAGGGACTTAAAAGAAGTAAATTTTATAATTTAAAAAAATCAGAGATTGATAAAATTAATTAGAAAAAACTTTTTGCTCATTAACATACCGACGGCAGAATCTATTTGATTTACTGAAGTGAGAAAGTCATTGCAGGGTCATTCCATGTCAACTCAGCCACCCATGTACATGACACCTCTCAGATTTTACTCAAACTTTGTCCAAAAATACTTTATGGTACCAAACAAAAGAATCCCAAGTTTCATGTCAGTATCTCTGACGGTTTTCGTGTGAACATTTCTTGAAATTTGGGTGATATGCCCCTTTTTGACTTACGTGAATTAGTAATTTCGTTTTGTAGCATTTTGGAAGGACCATAACTTCTCACGTAATAGAGACAGGAAGCTGAAATTTCAAGTGCTGGTGCATTCTGGCCCATATATCAGGATTCTGCTGCCAGAATCACTATGAGAGATTAGAGGGGTAAGAGCAGGGCCCCCAAAATCCAAATGTTTTTTTAAGGCGGCAAGTGATTTTTCACTTTTTGGGGGTCCCTAGGATTCAGTTCAGTGAATGTTACTGTTTGAAATGAGTTTCTCCCCGTATTTGGGAACTTTCCCACCACCAAACTAAGTTTTAGGATAATAGTACCATTGTTGGGGGACTTGTGGGGGTCAGAAAACCACTTCGGACCAAAATGATCCTCTCAGACCCTGGACTTCAGACACCCAGATGACCCTGTGGGCACTGGATGATGGTAATGGCGTTCATACTAGACAAATATAAATATTTAAACATAAATTAAATGAAATAAAAACTTTGATTATCAGCCTCCTTCTATATGAACATATTTTATGAAAAAGGGCATTCTGAGACCCTTTTTCAGCATTACGAAGTCCAGAAACTAGGTCAAACAGGATTACATAGAGTGGACTAAACTCTCTAAAATCTGTTATAATTACACTGAACAAAAATATAAATGCCCCATGTCAAATTTTTGAGTTTTTATTTACATTAGGGTTATGCAAATCAAAATTAATTTTTGTGAATAACTAATCTTCAGATCACTGTCCATTACATCTTGATATTGGCATCTGCAAAGGAGTGACAATCCTTTGAACACGTTGGGGGTCAGGTTGAAGAAATTGAATGTTCAGTATCTTGTGTGTCCACCATTTGCGTCTCTCAGAGCAACACATCTCCTTTGCAAGGAGTTGATCAGATTGTCTATCGTGGCCTGTGGAATGTTATTCCATTCTTCCCGGAGGGCCACACGGAGCTGGCGCACATTATCCGAAACTGGAACACAGTCGCGGACACGTCAATCCAGAACATCCCAAAGATGCTCTATGGGCGACATGTCCAGAACTGGAATGTGCTTTGCTTCAAGGAACTGCATGCAGACCGCTCTGGTGGACATCCCTGCATCCAGCATGCCAATGGCACGTTCCCGCATGACCCTGAGACATGATGACTTTTGACAAAATTTGACATTTTGGGGTGGCCTTTTATTGTCCCCAGTATAAGGAGAGTCTGGGTGCTGCTCATTCTGTCTGATCACCGTCTGGAAATGCCACACCCATGTACTGAGTGAAATCACTGCATCACTGAGCAAATACTCACTGACAGAGAGATGGATTAAAAAATGGTACACAAATCAAGAGAAAAATCCCTATTGTACAAGTAAAAGTCAGCATATGCTCACTTAGAGTTGTTAACTCCATGTGGCATCAATATTTGACATGGGGCGTTTATATTTTTGTTCAGTGTACATTAATGCAGGTGTTCATCAATGAAAACCTGAGGTAAGCATCCAAAATGATGCAAAAAAGGACTTTAACCCCTTGTACACCATAGCACAACCATGACCTAATGCAGTGGGAAACCAGGTTACAACATACTGCCAACAGTTGTTCAAGACGTGGTTTCAGCACATAAGCAAAATAATTTATTGGGACACGTTGCAGTATTCTATTGTTACCAGGAAAAAGGAACACCATTTATTCAGAATCCTTCATGTCTTTTGTCCTACAAATTGAGGAAGCAGCAGCATGATTTTTTGATGGTCATATTCCGCAACTTTGTACTGGCGCGCACTATGTCCATGAATTTCAGGTGCTTCTATACAGTGGATAATATGCTGGAATGGCACCCAGCATAGTACCTGTTCCTGGTCAGATGGTCAAGAAGGGATATTGTATGCATGTTTCATGCATTTCATATAGATGGCACTATGTTGCTTATTCCTCACGTATATTGCATCACTTTGAATCCTTGCAAATTTATTCTCGTTGGGTTCCAGCAAATTGACACCTTGCTTAAGACATACAGTACTTGGGCCCCTATTTTAACCCTTAGCTATATCTCATTTGATAGGAATCATAAATAACATAATTTATTGGGATACATGGTAGTATAACATGGGATGCCTGATCTTGCATGGAGTGATCAACCTTGATCATGTTGACAGTATGTTGTAACCTGGGGTCCCACTACATTAGGTCATGGTCGCGTTATGGTGTACTAGGGGTTAAAGTCCCTTTTTGCATAATTTTGGATACTTACCTCAGGTGTTCATTGATAAACACCTGTATTAATGTTATTACAACTGATTTTAGACAGTTTCGTCAACTGTTTCTACGTAATTCTGTTTCTGGACTTAGAAATGTCTGCCGAATAAGGGTCTCAGAATGCCTTTTTTCGTAAAATGCATTCATGTAGAAGGAGGTTGATTAACAAAGTTTTTATTTCAGTAAGCGAATGTTTAAATATTGTTATGTATGCGTGTTTTATGTAAAGCACTGTATATCATTTGTAAATGGAGATTTGTTATATACTATTTGTGCTGCCTTACTGGTCAGCTATTTGTTTATTTTGTTCATCATTTGGCACCCTCTGGTGGTATGTCTGTAGAAAAACATGATCTGATGCAATACCACTTCTTTGTGATGAAATAGACTAGTGCTTTCTAGAAGCTTCTGGCATCTTCCTGCCTGGAGGGGGCAGGATTACCCAGGAATCCTGTAGATCTTTCCAGATTGTTGCTAGTCTATATAAATGCTGTGATTTTGGTCAGTGGGGGCAGTGTTTTTGTTTTGTTACATAGTGGCATTAGAGTGTTATTATAAGATTAAACAGTGGATTATTGTAGAAGTTTTTTTTTATCAGTGAAGAATAAATTTGTTGAAGTTGTCATTGCTGGCTTTCTTTGTTGTGATTTTCAAGTCATAAGAAATTGGAGGTTCCACTGAGATAAACCATTCATTGGATCAACGATTGGATTCACCAAAGATTAAAGCTGATCTATCATTTTTAAATCTTCTGACTATTTGAAAAGCCAGCAATCATGACTTTTGATGTTGAAAATTTTTTGAAAACTCCAACCCAGGAATCAATTGTGCCAGCAAAGAAGAAGGACTTGCTGCAAATAGCCTCAACCTGATGTGAAATCAACAAGAAATATTCAACATTTTGGTGCAACATTTCATCGATGAAGATATCTTTGGGGAAGAAGCAGCAGAATTGATTAAAGATGTGGAAGTGTCTGCAACAGAGCTGCAAAGACTTGAGATACAGCTACGCCAAAAACAACTAGAGCTGGAAGAAAGAAGGTTGGAGAAGGAGAGAACTGGGAGAAAGAAGGTTGGAGAGGGAGAGAAAACTGGAAGAAAGACAGTTGGAGAGAAAACTGGAAGAAAGAAGGATGCACTTGCAGTACGAATTGGAAATGAAGAAAATAGAAGCAGGTACTGTTACAAAATCTTTTGGACTTTCTGATCATTTTGATGTGGTTAAAAACATCAGACTTGTTCCTCCCTTCCTAGAAAATGATGTAGACCAATACTTTACCCATTTTGAAAAAATTGCTGAAAATTTGAAATGGCCAAAAGAGCATTGGACAATGATGTTACAAAGTGTTCTTACTGATAAAGCTAGGAAAATCTATAACCAGTTATCTGTCCAACAGTGTGCTGATTATGATTTTGTCAAATCTGCCATTCTGAAGGGTTATGAATTGGTCCCCGAGGCTTACAGGCAAAAATTTAGGAATTCTCGCAAGGAAGACAGTCAAACTCATGTTGAATTTGGCAGGTTGAAGGAACAGTTGTTTGATCAGTGGTGTAATTCCATGAAAGTTGAGAGAGATTTTGACAGAATGAGGCAACTTATTCTGGTTGAGGAATTCAAAAGGTGTGTCCAGCCTGATATTAAGATTTTCCTTGAGGAGAAACAAGCCAATACTTTGCAAGATGTTTCCATCCTGGCTGATATTTATGCATTGACTCATAAGTCTTCTTTTGTCCAAAAATCCACTTTTTCTAAATTTCAAGGCAACTCTCAGTCCAAGACTTCTAATAACACTTCTAATGATTCTAAGGCCACTTCTGAGAGGAAACCTTCCAGTGAGAAGCAATTCTCTGATTCTTTGCCCTCTGTGTCTTGCCAATACTGCAAAAAGCAAGGTCACCTTATTTCTGAGTGTTATGCTCTCAAGAAAAAACAACAACGAGAAGAAACCAAGCCAACTGCTTTCACTAGGAGAGAATCTCTTGTATCAAAGGTCAGTTCACCTGGTCTTCTACCTTCAGTGTCTGATTCTGTTATGGAGGGTTTTGAGCCATTCATCACCGATGGTTTTGTCTCACTTTCACGTGATTTTTGCTCATCTGCTCCTGTTCAAATTCTAAGGGATATTGGGTCTTCCCAATCTCTTATTCTTGCAGATATTCTGCCTTTCTCGGACAAATCGTCTACTCAGGCTAATGTCCTTATTCAAGGAGTAGAATGTGGTTTTACAAGTGTACCTCTCCATAATGTTCATCTCAAATCAGACTTGGTCTCTGGGCCTGTTACTGTTGGTGTTAGGTTTTCTCTTCCTTTCAAAGTGTTCATTTGCTCCTTGGTAATGATCTTGCTGGGGATAAGGTTGTGCCCTACCCTATTGTAACTGACATTCCTTTGAATGAGCAAGAATCTGACTCTATAGAGGAGGAAATTCCAGACCTCTATCCTTCATGTGCAGTTACTCGTTTTATGGCCAAAAAGGCTATCCAAGATGATGCTGACCTGGACTTCAACCTGGCTGACACCTTCATTGGGCAGTCTTTTCATCAGGAACCTTCCAGTCCTGAGATGTCTGGGAAATCTTCAGACTTGTCCTTGTCAGGTCATTCTAATGACATTCTGTCTCGGAGACAACTTATTCAGGAGCAACAACAAGCTCGTGATCTAGCGCATCTTCTACCATAGGCTGTAAGTGAACAAGAGGCTACTCAAGTTCCTGTCTGTCTTTACTACAAAAATGGTGTGCTTATGAGAAAGTGGCGCTACCTAATGTATCTGTAGATGAAGAGTGGATGATCACCCATCAAATTGTTCTTTCAAAGTCTTATCGTCAAGAAACTCTCAGTCTGGCCCATGACAATCCTATGTCAGGTCATTTGGGTATCAAGAAGACCCTTCAACGTGGCAGGAATCATTTCTTCTGGCCTTCCATGAGGTCCGATGTACAGGAGTACTGCAAATCCTGTCAAACTTGTCAAATGGTTGGGAGGCCGAACCAGAATATTCCAAAGGCTCGACTTAAGCCCATTCCTGCTTTTGAAGAACCTTTCAGTCGGATCATCATTGACTGTGTTGGACCATTGTTGAGGACTAGATCTGGTTGTGATTACCTACTGACCATCATGTGTGCTTCCACCCAGTTTCCTGAGGCAATTTCACTTTGTAATATCAAGGCGAAGACTATCATCAAGGCTCTTACCAAGTTTTTCTGCTTTGTTGGTCTTCCTAAGTCTATTCAGTCTGATCAAGGGTCAAATTTAATGTCTGGCATATTTCAACAAGTTATGCATGAGCTTGGTATTAAACAATACAATACTTTGATGTTTCGCACTTTCGTTCAACCTGAGTCGGGTTTAATAAAGGAAAAGGGAAAGCTCAGATGTTTGCCCCATGGCAGCAGGTGGTGGTACTACGCCTTAAAAAAATCGCAGTACACGATCGGCACAACCCTAGTTGAGAGTATGAAATTAATCATTTTTATTAAATATAATCTTTATTTGAGAAAATTTTACATATATGATAATGTTTACAAAAAAGTTGTACCACCGCCAAGTTGACAGTATTGGGGTAGGGCATGGACAGTACCTAAATGGAGGATAGCCAGCACAACACAACATAAAAAAAATGGTGCCACGGGCACTGTAGCTCACTTGGTTTATTTCAGGCTTTTGTGCTATACAAGTTCGCAAGTGGTAGAATTTTTTATGCTTGGGTCCAACATTGGGAAAATGAAGACACCTTTTTTAATCTGCATAGTAAAAAAAACAAAAATTTCAAGCAAAATTCAGCATCATGGTTTGATGTTTCATCATGTCATTTTTTTGCAGCTCAGAGCTCTTATCATAGTGCGGCTCCATTGAAATATCAAGCCTCAGACACCAGATAATTGTACCCAGAATTATATACTGAAGTGTTAACTAGTTGGCTATTGGACTTAAATGTGTTACTCAAGGGAGTGGTAGCAAATTAAGAGCAAAGCTTTTTTATTTTTTTATCCTCACAAGTATGTGTGCTCAAAGTTTCAGCATTCTAGCGCCTTTCAAACACTCTCCAGCATGAAATAGTGCAATTTTAAATATGGGCAACTTGTGGCCATGTTCGATGTAGAGTGTCAATGCCTCAAACAAATTTTAATCTGTAGATCCATGAGTGCCTCCCCTCTGAATTTCATATTGATCCCTTCTGTGGTTTGGCAGAAGATGATCAGAGTTAACGCAAACGCCGACACCAACGCATGATTCCATTAGCTCCCTTAGGTCCATTGGACCAAGTGAGCTAAAAAGGAGTTTAAATGATTTGATTGTTCAAATGGTTCTCATGTATAAGAAAACAGAATTTTTTATACCATTAGTTCTCATATGGAAGCGTAAAAAATGAAAATATGGTTCCATTATTTGCTTTGGATTATGCAGTGTCCAAACCCCCTTCTCGATGTTTTCTTCTATAGGGTTTAATCTCCAAATAATTCAAAATTATTTTCTAACAGTACTTTTAAAAAGAATAATCTGTATTAGCAATCATGTGTTCAAACCTTTGTATGTGATATTACAATACAGATAATGTGTTGCAGTAATTACCAACTTTAACCAAGTCAACCACACCATTTAATTTCCTTCTTGTTAGGCCTAATAGATTCTTTCCTCGCATTGTTCAACATGTTGAAACATAGTCACATCAATGATGCAATCATAACATTTTGTTTATTCGCATGCAAATAGTTGATGCTAACAGCATCCAGTAAATCGGGGGTGTGGACACTACGCAACTCAGCATAGAAGCTTGTTACTGAACAACTGTGGTACGAATTATCCTAATATAGCGTTTTCCATTTTCAACTGCATGATACTTATAAAATAAAATAAAAAATTATAAATTATAAATATTTTATTATAAAATAAATACAATTTTATACATAAAATTTGAGCACTAATTGTTGTTTCTCTCCTTATGTTGATTTGCCTTCTAGTAGACACAAACCACGTAACACAACGGAATTCAAGTAACACAGCCTAAATGTTGGTTAAATTCGGCAAACTCAACATAATAAAACTACCATATTTTCAATATATTCAAATGTTTCTCATGTTTAATGATATCATTATATTGCCAGCGATGACAGTTTTAATGCGCCTTGTGCATGTCCAAAGTACACAGTACTGTTTGCACTTACAATGAACAGATATTCTTTCCCCACTGACCTTGCAAAACTACCTCAACTTTATGGCACAGAGAACCTGAATATGGTTTAATACAATCAGCCTGTGGCATGAAAAAAGCCTGCCGGCATTCTCTGCTTCAAGCTCTCCCTCATAATAGCATTAGCCACTCAATCTATTTAGCAGATGTCATATCCTGGAAAGAATATGAGCAAACATACACAATGCTGGGCTTTATTACAGTCGCTTCACTGTTGCAAAAGATGTTTTTTCCATTGATTTCATGAAAAAAAAATGTGCATGAAAACATGGGGTGCGCTCTGAGGTCAGGATCATTCAAAGATAAAATCAGAAAATCAGCCCTTCCAGAAGATTCATCATCGGGAAAATGAAGTTTAGCATGTCAGGAAATTTGCTTCATTTCTGAGTGACAAGCCACCCCCTTTGAATTCAGAAAATTGGACAGGGGCTACAGAGCTTTCATTAAGGCAGGGATTCAGAGGAAAATGTAATATTTCAAAGGCACACAATACTGTCTGACAAACTGTCCTTCATCTGAGCTGGGTAATGCACAGTACCTTCTGAGATAAAGGTTTGAGGCCATGTTTGCAGTGAGAAACCACAAGAACAAAGTAATATCCATTTCTTGGAAACTATGTCGGCCCTAAAAGCCTGTCTCATCCTGCTTTCAAGAGGTGTTGGATTTACACTACATAAGCTTCCCACCGGAAAGGTTTGTATGCTGACAAGGTTTAAGCCTGACAAATACGCAAAAATAAATAATAAAAAATGGCAAATTATTTTTCACAGTAGTGGACAATACTGAAAGTGCATGAAACTGATTTATTCTACAAATGTAACACCAAAGTCAAGTTCCAAAGCTCAGTCTTGACATGGCTGACAACAGCACAAAGAAATTAATCTCGATGAGATGGTTATTCTATGGAATTATACAAATGTTGCTGCTAACACCAAATGTACATTTTTCGTATTGCATGCAGGTAAATTGTAATGCAGTGACCTGCATCTTGAAAACTATGTAAAATTCCGTGCATCAGGCCATCACAAAACATGAAAAATGGTTCTTTTAGCTGTGCAGCTTTACAACAATTGTAATGTGTATCATATGTTGCAACTCAATTGAAATCATTAAAAATTTGGAGCAAATATTAGAATTTGTTCCGCTGAAATCTGTGATGAAAAAAAGGTTCCCTGCTTATGGTTCTGTGCCCTTATGGTTTGTACAATATATTAAATCCAGCATTAACTTTTCAAATGATCATTTTCAGAACAGGTTAAGTTCTTTAACAAATCTCAGGGTGACCTTATCCTCAAATGTGCTCTAATTTGCTGCCATGTGCTGCGACTTAGGCTTTGTGCCATTAGGTCAGCTTGAGAAAGTGACCCCCAAACCCCATCGCTCCCCCCACAGTCCCCAACAGCAAAACAGCATTCATCATGCTGCTAATTACTTTTGAGCCGAGTAAGTGGGCCAGTAAAAACAATACCAGGATCTGGCTACAATAGCAAATGGAAGTCTGGCATTCCAAGACCGAAACCTGCACTCTGATAACCTTATCACAGTCTCCAATGGTTTTACATTGGGAAATGGGCCAACACATCAAAACAAGGTCATGCTGGCCAGCCAACTATTCTTTAAATGATCCTCGACACTTCAACCCAAACAAACACTCACCTCTAAAGTACAGAGATACTAAAAAAAGGATCTCTGCGGAGTTGTGGTCTTTGTGGCTGCCATATTGTTGTATACTGCTGAAATATACTGCGATTTATAAAGAAAGTACATTAACCCTTTTACTGGTCAATTTTCTTCCAGCTACACAGTACCACTCCACAAATTAAAAAAGAACTAAAAAATTTCAATAATGTAATAACAATTCTCTTATTTTCAAATAACATACTCTTTCGTATTAAATCTTTATTAACCATATCTGTGGTTCCAAAAATTACCTCTGCAACTGTATAAATCATGTTGTAATACCAGTAGGCCAATGCTGACAGAAAAGTCTTTTGACTGCTGGAAGCGTTCATTGTATTCTTTATAAAATACAATACACAACTCCAAATATCAAGAGGCATATAAGAGAGATGTGGCCGCAGATAAATTAAGCGAATGAATCACTCTTACTGAAACACACCAAAAACATTCAGACACTGTAGGCCCTCAAAACTGAAATTTGACACACCTCTGATGGTCAGATTGATTGTGAGGTTCAGAGGTCATCGGATTCATGTTCTTTGTGCAGCATATGTGCACCTTTCTTAGTAATCTGCCTTAAGAGGGAGCGCCAAATTGAGTTTGCCGTCAGCTGATTTCAGCAAAGGCTTGATCACTAGTGGTGGGCATGCTGAGTCTTTTCGAGGAGCCGGCTCTTTTGGCTCCGTTCACTAAAAAGAGCCGTTCATTTGGCTCCCATTTGGCTCTTCGTTCACTTGTATTTCCGGTTATTCAAAAAACACGCAGTTTGATTTTCTGTTTATGTCCTGTGAGCGTCAGACGCAAATGACAGTCCTACCACTGCGTCCGTGACACTCCTGTGGTTTTATTTAGCGTAAAATAGAGACCTATGTTTATTTATGAATGTGTTGTATTATGTAATAATCACACAAGCAGTTTAAATAAATGTCTACACTACTCCATTCCTCAACTATGAGACTAATGTGATATATTAAAAAAACTACTCATCTTTCTTATAAATCTGACTAGTAGCTTTTAATAGTAATAAAGATTTCAACTAGCAATATACCCAATGACGACTGTATGAATTATTTTAGAATGACAACAGGGCTAAACATCATAAACTGAATGCTTTATTTAAAAATAAATAACACAACGTCAACAGATTCATAAAATATGTAACTATTAATAAACAACAACTGTAACAAGATGCAAAAAGTGTAAGAAAAAATGTAAATATAACTTTTCTCGCTCATGGCTGCTGGTTTATATAGCTATATGCTAATTTGTCACGTTTTAGGTTTTAATAGCCTACGGTCTCCGGTTAACCCACTCTTGCCGCTCTCCCGACCGTCTGGCATCTCCCGGGGTAAATGCAACCCCATTTTTTTTAACCAAGAGACCAATCATAGCGCTCGGAGGCGGAAGCATATCCGATCCCCCACAGAAATATACACAAGAAGCCGCTTTGGCACAAATTGGCCATTTCTATCCATTAGCCAGCGCGGTCAGCGCTAGTCGCGTGATGCTTCTAGTGTATATTTCTAAGCTAGCGTCACGTGCATTACGTCACCTGCTAACTGGGGAAAAGAGCCAAAGAGCCATTGGCTCGTTCACCAATAACAATTGGCTCCCTTTGTTCACCAAAAAAATTTGTTCAAAAAGAGTCATTCGTTCATGAATGATCCATCACTATTGATCACAAGATGAGTCAAGGCTGACAATAAAAGGAGCACTCAGCAAGACAGCAATGTTTGCAGTAAAAGCCCGTTAACACAAGGTTTTATGATTAAAGATGCAACCAGCGACCGCAAGAATGAGTTTCTCTTCATAGAAATGAGAAGTCTTAAAGCCAGGAAAATAGCAATGGTAATTCATAGTGGTCTGTATATGCAATGGTAGACAGTGAGACAGTTTGAGCAGATAAGGTGAGAATGCTGACCTGGCATGGAGCTCACATGGATGGTATACTGGCCGCGCTGGGTGTGGATGGTGTGGATGGCGGTCTCTGCCCCCACAAGGTCTGGTGAGAGAAGTTTCTCACGCTCAGCCTCAATGTGCTTCAGAAGGAGGGAGGTCATCCTGTCACTTAGTCCGCCTTTGGCCAGAGACTTCTTCAGCAGCACCGACTGGGCCTCTTTTAACCTAGAGCCACAAAGACACCCTTGGCAATGAACATTACTGTAGTGCTCAGTCTATATGTAATTTCAGGCCAAGACCAAAAGTAGCAGAGGTCTCTCTTCTGCTGTCATCCTCAGTTTCAGGACCAGTGGTCATACACCCACTTGCTGTCCAGCAGGTTTTCACTCCAGCCCCAACAAAGTTGCCTTCATTTTACAGCTAGAGAACTTGTTGTGCTGTAAATTAATAGAGTCAGGTGTTCCAAAATAGGGATAGTGTGAAAATCTACAAGATGGTATATCTCCAGGCACAGGGTTGGTGACCATTGTCTTCAATAATGACAGTCATTGCTGATACTGACATAACCTCAAGAGCGAGGGACAGTGATAAAACTGCAGCTTCTAATGTAAAACAGAGACTTCATCATAAACTGTGAGAAACTGTACTTAAACACAGACATTAACATCCGAGATATTGCCGATCAAAAATGAGAAAAAAAAACACATTTTCCTGCAACTGTGAAGCTATATTCCCGTTGAATGACAACATGTATCAAATCCAAATCAAGTTCACCTTCAAGAGCAGGTTTTTGTTAATGATACATCCAAAAATTGTGATGGTGTTCTTTCTCTTTTTCCCAATATGAATTTTTCAAATGATGTTATATATTGGAATGCTAATTCTCGATTATAGCTTCATGGTCTCATGGAAAGCTCTGTAATTATGTCAGAGATCTCAAATTTTGTACAGTGCCTCTTATAAACCATTTGACGTTAACTTTTAATACATATTAGAGCCATTCACACTAGTATATGGAAAGATATTGAAGCTTGAAAATGGAAATCAAAATAAGTTTTATTGCAGTTCGAAATTGAGCATTTTAAGCACGTGACAGAACACAATTGTACAAAACGTATTGTCAAAATTATTTCAAAGTAAGGTAGCATCTAGTCTGCAATTAGTTCTAAGAAAATAAATGTTGCAGATAACCATACCCTTGCAGCTAACCTACTCACACACATATACTTTTCAACTATATTGTGATAATGATAAATGTTGTGCAGCATACAAATGTACAGACAAAACTTATCAGTTCTAATGAATAACACAGAATGAATATGATAGAACATGTTCTGCCAATCTTGCATGGATCCAAAGATGCCATCCTGGCAAATCTTTCTTGTCATCTGATTAATTTTTGCTTTAATCCCTTTATATAGTGCACCAGCTGATCTTGTTCGGACTTGCACAGATTATGAAATACCTTGTTCTTACATCAAAGGACTGTCTCCTAATAAGGCATTAGAGCTGTCTGACATCAGCTTTCTATGACTTATCATAACGTGAATGAATTCAATATTAAAATCTTATCCACAGAAAAATAAAATTAATGAATTATGAAGTCACGGTTTAGCTCAACATACTTATCTTGGAACAAACAAAAAATAAAATAAACTAAAAGCATTGGCAAAATAAGTATCAGCCAATTTCATATAATGTTATAACTTAAAAACTTTGACCAGCTTTAGCTTCAGTGTCAATTTGAATCTCAATTTGAACAGGTCAGTTGTAATAGAATAATTTCCAGCTTAAAAAAGTCACAGCTAGAGGTACTCTGAAATGATTTCTGGTGATTGTTTTGTGTTGTCACATACTTAAAATATTCGATTTCAAACTGCAATAAGCTTATTTTGATTTCCATTTTCAAGCTTCAATATCTTTCCATATACTAGCGTGAATGTGACTAATATGTATTTAAAGTTAATTTCAAATGGTTTATAAGAGGCACTGTACAAAATTTGAGATCTCTGACATAATTGCAGAGCTGTCCACAAGACTACGAAGCTATAATCGAGAATTAGCATTCCAATATATAACATAATTTTAAAATTCATATTGGGAAAAAGAGAAAAAACACCATCACAATTTTTGGATATATGATTAAAAAAACCTGCTCTTTAAGGTGAACTTGATTTGGATTTGATACATGGTGTCATTCAACGGGACTATAGCTTCAATGTTGCAGGAAAATGTGTTTTTTCTCATTTTTGATCGGCAATATCTCAGATGCTATTTACTTCACATCGGTAATTTTTCAGGAAACCATGTACCTAGTCCAAAAGACACCCCCTACAAAATATCAGCCCCCTGTCATAAAAACTGATGAGATTATAGGCCCTTAAAAGTGCTGCCACAGTTCGCAAATAGAAATTTTCGACAGAATCTAGGGGCCTATTACTGCATGTTACACATGAGCCAGACTGCCGAAATTTAATTCATGTGCAGATGTAGCACCAGATATTTGACATACAAACTTTGGAGGTCCTAGCTCAAGTACTTTTTAAGATATTCCAGCTCAAAATTAGAACTTTAGAAGGCGATGCTAAAAAAAGGTTAAAAATCGCCCAAATCTTTGTCCTTTTAATAATTTTTTGTGGCCAAACTATTGGCAGTAGAGACCTACAATTTTGGGATTATTCTATTAAGAAGTGAATCCACCAACATGAATTTTTTCAAGAAAATCTGAGGTGGTCATGCGGGAAGATTTTCTGAAATTAGGTGAATTGACCCGGAATGACCGTTTTCCAAGATAATAAAGCAAAAATGTGTAAGCTTAATCTAAATGAGCACTTTCCACAGTTTCATCTTTCCTGCGTGCCTGCTTGTGTTCCATTGATGGCACGCAGAATTTGCATGAATATGCTTAAGTGGGTCCTTTTGGGTATAGAACAGAAGAGTATTTTAAACAGCACAACAAAGACAACATATCTTCAGGTGCCATAAAAGTGCAAGCGTGACAGGGGTAAGGATTCATACATTTAGAAATAGAAATAGAAAATATTTACTTATTTAAATTAAAAATATTTAAAATGCTTTAAAATATACAAAATATCCCCAGGTAACCTATGGCACCTCGCAGAAAGGAAATGATTGAATTTAGGAAAAAAGGGGAGGGGGGGGGAGAATGAGAAACCCACATTGTCGTACGAAGGGCTCATAACAATGCACCTGTTTGCAAGACAGCTATCCACAGTTTCCCAATTCTGCTCCCAGTCACAGTCTTTTTTGGCCCCGAAGATGCCAAACCAACCAGAATGCACTTAAAAACGCCTTTAAAAAACCTGTGACCTGTTTAGCCTCCTCGGGTGGTGTGCATGTTGCGTAGTCTTGAAGGAAATGGGAAAGATCTGGGCGCAACCTAACCTAAAATCCCCTTAAATATGAGAATCTTGCATAGTTGAATTGAGCACGAATGACATGTTTATCACTTATGATTTAAATAGCTCTTGCCATCTAATCTGATAAATTTGTATGATAGCAGCTACATTTTACAAACACCAAACACCAAAAAAAAAAAAAATAAATAAACATCAAAATGTATTTCTGAATGTTCCTCTCAAGCTCTGAGCCTCTGGCTCGAAAATAACATGCCCAAAATGATATTGGTATATCTCTGCAACTACATTTGAATAATATTTGAATAATCTTGGTATCATGATAAAGGTAACACCATGGGGTTTTTTTTCATAGTGTAAAAATCAACACTGATGGACTTTAAAAACTTATAACCAGAATTGTAGCCAAACTCGGATTCAAATTGTAACCATTTATTGACTTTACCCATAACAACAACTTTGACAAAATGTCAGATAACTTCAACAAAAAAAGAACAACAAAAGAAAAGTTTAACAGCAAAATCAACAACAAAGATCTACTCCAATCTCAGTACCAAGTGTGACCGCCACATGCCTGCAACAAAGCCATCACCTGTTTTGGCATGGACAGTACCATTCTTATGAGCTGTTGCTGGGGAATGGCCTGCCACTCCTGGAGAAGGGCTTCTTGGAGCTCTGCCCTTGTCCTGGGCACTGGAGTGCGTTGCCGAACCCGCCGATCCAACAGGTCCCACACATGCTCGATGCACTTCATGTCAGGGCTGAAAGTTGGCCATTCCATGACTCGCACACCATTCTGGGCCAGGAGCTGCTGGGTCACTGGGTTCCTGCTGAATGAGGTTTTGCGTTGTCTTGCATGAACGTGACCTCAGGGTGGTCTGTGATGTAAGGTAGACGTGCGGTCTGACGACAGGGTCACAGTAGCAGGCTGCATTAAGATTTCCATCGATTATGACCAGGTCGGACCTCCAGCCATACCGAATGGCACCCCAGACCATCACCAAGTTTCCTCCAAAGCCATCTGTCTCAGCAATGCAGGGGGCCGCGGATCTCTCACCACGTCGTCTGTAGACCCTCTGTCTTCCATCATGTCGGTACAGACCAAATCTGGACTCATCAGTGAAGACAACATTCCTCCAGAATCGGTTGGGGACTCGTCTCTGACCATATTCTTCAGCCCAGCGAAGCCTGGTAGCCCTGCGCCGTGCATCGGGCTGCATTCCAACACATGCCCTGTGGGCTATGATCCCTCGCTCTGCAAGTCGGCGACTCACTGTTCTTCTACTGATCCTTGGTCTGTGGATTCTTAGGGTCTCCAGAGCTGTCCTCAGGTGGACGAGGCAGATCTGATTGTTCTGGGCTGGTGTCGTGACCCTAGGCTTACCAGGTCAGGGTCAATCATTGGCGGTCCCAGTCTCCTGGTAACAAGCCACAAGGTTAGAGATTGTGGGTTGGCTTACCCCAAAATGCTGGGCGATGCGATTTTGGGATGTTCCAGCCATCCACAGCCCAATGGCTTGATCACATTGGGGTCTGGAAAGGCAAGGCATGGCGCACGTAGTGTCTTTGAACAAATACTCTCGGGTTCTGGCCATACTGACCTCAAGGATTGTTTTAAGGCATTTAACAGCATTGCAACTGTGATCAGTGAAGCCAGACGAGGTTACATCACTAATTCCTCAAATCCTGCTCTACAGACACAAACAAGGTCATGACCTCACACACTGTTGTGTCTCCTTACTCAAAGACAACTGCATATCAATTATGTAAGCATCTCATTAAAGTTCCCCTAACCCAACTATACTATTTCTGTCTAGTCAGACTTATAAGTTTTTAAAGTCCATCAGTATATATGTCACTGAGTCAGCGTGAATGAAGATGGAACACAGCATAAGATCTCATTTCCGCCTAACAAAATTTTTACTTTTATCCCTTTTGAAATTATTAAGTTGCAGTCTGAAACCTCAAAAAAAATATTACAGCACAGAATCTCACCATTATCTGTGTCAAAGTTTATTCTAATCAAGTAAATAAGAACAAAATTAGAGAGGTTTTAGCTCAGGAATGTCCAGGTGACATGTCCAAATTGGCTATTTTGGCACCTTTTTGGGCACTGTGTGCCATTGGAGGTTTCTCAGCTACCAAACCGTAAAACTAATTTAATTTCACTCATATGTCGCTACAGGAATACATTCCATATAATTAGAATCTATTTAAATTTTTAATTAAAAAAATTTAATTAAAAAATAATTAAAAGTAAAAACAAAAGACACCCCAGCAATTATTTATTCAAGAACCATGCTTCCACTGCTAAAAAATAAACAATGCAACTTCAGAAGGAATTGAACCCAGGCCAGTCTGCTGTGCCTTAGCCACTAAGCTATCGAGCAAGACAAATGACCTGCACTCACTTTGCAATTCCAAACAGTGAGTCAGCATTACACGTCATGTACCCCAGTTTCGCGCTTGTATCGCAGCGCTCTCATTAGTGCTTGCGCGTAATGGCACAAGGATTCTCAGTCAGAAGTAACTCTGAAGACTACTTTGAAAATGACTGCTGAATACTTTGTAGACAATTATCGTGATATTATCAACGAGCAATCGGTTTTGCAACTGTATTGCTGCATTCATTCCTGCGCACTTTCAATACATGTGTGTACTGGTGCATGGACACCTAATTAAATGCACCGGGAACGCAAGGCTGGTTTGTGCAATTACAGTGGATGAGGGCTCGTTGGAAACGTCTGAGCCTATAGAATCAAATGGCCACGCCCCAAAGTCAAATTAACGGCATCACAAGCCAATCACAGAGAAGAAAATACATGCGTAGAAAGGGAATGCTCAAGGCCTGACTTAATTGGAGGAGGTGCCACAGAAAAAACATGCATGAAGACTGGCAGATGTAGCTTTAATGTAACATGGACACATTGAACCAACAATAGCCGGCGCAGATTTATCCTCGAACACAGTTTTTAATCTCAAAATATCAAAGGTAAGAAAAATTTTCTGCTCAGCGCAGTAGAATGTGTATGCCAGCTGTTCTTTGAGTGTGGTGTTGGTTTAAAATGATATGGCTTATATTGTTGGCTTCTGTGGACTTTCCTCTTTCATTTGATATATCATTTGTATGCCTAGCAGGAAGTCAGAATTTAGAAACGCTAGCGATCAAGTGTTGATATTTTATCCTATGTTTTGCTACATGCTCATTCACTTGCTTGGTGCTTGAATTGTGTTCGGTTGAGGTATAAATGGTTAATATGAGCTTTTCGCCGAGTTTCTTCCCTTTAAGTGGATATGCCGCATGACGATGTTGCTAATTGGAAACCTTATTATAACTTATCTATGATGTTTATTGTTCGGGCTAGAGAGGTTAACTTAGCATTTTGGTTGTCAAAAAGTTTTCATCCATCCATTCATTTTCTTCCACCAATCCAGGGCTGGGGTCGCGGGGATAGCAGACTAAGCAAAGTGGCCCAGGCATCCCCCTGCCTAGCTACTTCCTCCAGCTCTTCCTGAGAGACCCCAAGACGTCCCCAAGCCAGCCGGGAGACATAATCCCTCCAGCGTATCCTGGGTCTGCATAAGGGCCTCCTCCCAGTTGGACATGCCTGGAACTCCGCCAAAGGGAGGCATCCAGGAGGCATTCAAACCGGATGCCCGAACAACCACACTGAGAGGAGTCAACTGACCCCTCTCAATGTGGAGGAGCAGCGGTTCTACTCTGACCCTCCACGGATGTCTGAGCTCCTCACCCTATCCCTAGGAGTCAGCCCAGCCACCCAGGGGAGAAGGCTCATTTTGGCTGCTTGTATTCGAAATCCAAGAATCGCTGCTTTATTGTGGTGGAGGAGTTTGCACGTAAGTAAAGGAAATATGTTTAGATTCATGTTTTGGATCGTCATCTTGCTGAAACACTAGGTTCCATTTAATCTATGTGAAAATGCAATGGGTTTGATCTAATCTATGTGAAAATGCAACAAGCTCCATATATATGTAATTTTAATCACCATTTTGTGTTATAGGGTGGTTTTGTTTTGACCCATGACACAAGCAAGCAGATACTGTAAGCCTAAAAGGACCAGTGTGTAAAATGGGGCGGGAAACAGTGACATCCAGCATTCAGATTCTAAACTGCAGCGCTCACTCACTCACTCACGCTCACCCCTCACATCGGCAAAAAGACGGTGAACTCCGAGGACCAAAACACTTTTGCGGAAATGGCGTCTTTCACGACTGGGATTTATACACACGAAACGCGTTCTCTAGCTGGCTGGATTGTCCGGTCGGGCTGCCGTACCAACATGGCGGTGCAAGATGGCGAAGTCTCTAAAGCAAGGCCCTTGCTATATGTATATATGAACGCATAATTACAAGGCTACGAAAACCAAACAAATTTTATTTTATGGCGATTATACACTTACATAAACATATTAATGGATAGTATATTCAGATTTTGCCAATAAACCATGCCAAATATTACACACTGGTCCTTTAATTTAACATATATTCTGTGTATACAATCATGAACACTACAGAAAATGCACAAGATAATGGCCCTAACACAGCAGTGCTTTCAATGGCCTATTGTGAGAGCTACGTTTACATGGAGCCAATTCCTTCCTTTGGCAACTGAGGAAATCATCAGGAGAAAGGAGCTCAATCACAAGATATAGGCTCCAGACTACCTTTTTCTCGCTCACTTACAATACAAGTCTCTGATCACATCCTCCCACACTGATTTGGTGCCTTGTCATCAGTAGTGTCATGTGGAATACAATGGCACTATTTTACTTTTGGATGTGGAAAGAGCATTTTATCCACTCAATGACTTTCTCAGGTAAGGGTTGTAGCCCGCTGTGCAAAAAACTGGCATGACATCTTGATGGGGACAATTACATTTAAAGTATTCTTGCAGATAAAATATCTATTGTTGAATTAATTGGAATTTTTTGTGAAGTGAACTGTGGGGGGCCCGACAGTTTCTTAAATTTTAAATGTCAGGCCATCTGTGTATGAGTGTTAAACACAATTTGAGGCAAGCGAGTCTTGATCTCATCAAATTAAAGGGAGAATAAGCACTCTCAACTTGCACGCACACACTAGCATACTGTATGTGCTCTTAGTCAATTAATACAGAGGAATGTATAATATCACTTGAGTCCACCATTTGTGTTTGAAAAGAGTGGTCACAACAGATTTTTCCTCTATAATCCATCATTGGTCTTTAGTAGTTCTCCAGTAAGCTCGGACTCTTGGCTGGCTGATTATTCATTAGGCCATTCAACCTTAATAACCCTAAAAAATTATGGAGAGATGAAGGAATAAGTCAGGAAATAATATACAATCAAAGCATGAAGAGAATTACAAAGTCAAGGTGTGACCGAGATCATGGCCCAGCACACCGCATAATGGAGAAGGTGCTTCCCTTGAGGGACAGACCTTCCTGGTCAGCAATGAGAGCCAAACAGCTTACTGAGGGGTGGGGATTACAGTTGGTTCATATTTTTAAAGATGTACAACGGTGAAGGAGCTAAACACAAAAGTAAAAAAGGTCCCTGTACACTCCCTCCAAGTATTAAGTCACTCCTTGCTTTTGTTCTCCAAAGTGTTTGTCCAAAAAACTTGCAATCATTTGAGGCTTCAATCTGGGACTTGCTGTGTGTCTACAAAATTTTCATTGAAAATGCACATTTTCATTTACCAGGGTGAATGGCTCACTCCAAAAATATGTTCGCATCAAAACACATCTACTTTGCAGCACCTTAAGGGCAGAACATAAACTACATTAGCTTACGCAATTTCCCTCTCAGCTTTATTCAATCAATCTTTCATGCTGGCCAATATAAACTGCTATAAAGAACCCACTGTGTGTGCAATCGATTAGAATATGAAGTTATTAGGTTTGACAGAAAGTAATTTAATTCTATTCAAAAAATGCCAGCCGTGTGGAAAATATTGCACCATGTTTTACATATTAAAGGTGCATTCAGGAATTCTTTGAAAATCTCTCCTAAGTGTCATACAACAGCTGAAACGGCTAATGTTATGAGCTTCACTGCCTCAATCGGCGTGGCTGAATAAATGGCACTCCCCCACCCCAACCAGAACAGGAGTAGTGAAATCTGTCTTTGCGGTTACGTGACAAATTACCCTAACACTGGCACACACTGTTTGGTGTAGATGGCCTGGCTCCAATAAACAAATGGCCTGATGCTGGCCTTCCGCCAAGTGACTCGAGGCTATTCACTGTCACACACAAATTCCCAATAACCAAATAAAATCATGGGAGTTTTGCTCAAGTTGGTGCACGCTCCCGTCATCTTGATCATTTAGTGTACTGTGGTCATACACTCAGTCTGACTCAGACTTTTTCTTTTCTTGATGTCCCAATAAAATCAAACAAGCTTAATATTACCAAAAATATTTCGTCTTGGCTCATTCAAATCATGGTGAAGTTTCATGAAATGAGCATTGTCAATAACCAATAGGTGTGTTCTGCAAGATCCCCAGTCCTTGCAAAATCTAATAGCTTGTGAGTAAAAAATCCATGACTTTGTGACAGATTGTTGTAAGACATATGAAAGTGTTAGGTGTTTCATATTTTTTCAAAGTCTTTTAGTGTATGTGTAGTGTCTAAGAAAAAAATTAATTTCAAAAAGAAGTCATTCACTAATTACGAGGCAAGTTATCTGACCTACATTTATTCTGTGAAAAGTACTGTTCCATGGAGGATGAAATAAACGATACTGTCCAAAGATACATTGCGCAAAAAAAAAATCTTTAGTGGTTAGCTAGTCTACCAAACTTGGGCACTTTGTACCCTAGGCAGAAAGACTGTGGCAACAATTCTTGTAATGGATGCAATGGGAGGGATTAAATATTCAGCTAAATGAGTCAACATCTTAAAGCCAACAAGTTTAAACACACAACTAACATTTTCATATCAGTGAATGTGATTTCTGCCTTCAGAATCACTGATTGTGCCTTTAAAAAGCCTTAAAATTCAGTCAAAAAGCTAAAATTTTTCCATGCAGATTGCAACATACAGGCATCTCTTCAATTACAACCCTGTCTTCAGCTGATATCGCTGCAGCAGAACCATGCCAGACTACACAGATTTAAAAATATGGACAAAAATAGGACCAAGGGTCTTCTTGCTTACCAGCAAGCAATCTTACTATGATGATACAACTTCTGAGCAATAATGTGGAGTTTGACCTTCAAATCATAGAAGGTCAAGTTCAACATCATGAAATGAAAGTTCACATACGTGCATGCATATAACCTCCTATACCTCTCTAGCAGGACAATCCCAAGCTCTGAAGCAGTTTTGGTGATAATAGTCATTGAAAATTCACTATGTCAATTTTGAACTTTAACCCCTTTGCGCAGATGTAGACGCCAGCGGACATGGAGCTGCTCCATTTATGCACACAGTTACACTATTCTAACACTAGATGGTACAGCCGGATCAGTTATTAAATATTCACTAGCAAGCCGAGCTCAAACACGGTTTAGTATATGGACAAGTTAAGTCCCATCCCTGTTTCCCAGGAGTTGCATGAATGAAATTCCTGAGCAAAGCCTGATGTGCAAACTGCTCAATATACTTGGCCATAGTATCTATCCAGCAGTTTAAAAAAATGGTCGCTTGCAAAAGAAAAAAATCTTTGTCCTTTGTAGCACCCACTTCAGCTATAGTGAGCCAACGGTATCCCAAAATAAATTTTTCTGAAGCAAAAATTGACACTGCGTCATTCCACTATCAGTTATAGTCATCAAATATTAGAAACGTGTTATTCCCTCCTGTGGATTTACGCGTTGATGCCTCCATTGACAAAATCAGGGCTGGCTTATATACTCCTAAGGACTCTCATTGATAGCCAGTGACTCTAATGTTAGCTCAGGCTCATCTGTGTAAAGCACGGCTATAGTTCACGCCCATGTGAAACTTCCCTGGCAATTATCTATTTATTGAGACGTTTCTTTTGCAATTCCAGAGAGTATAAACTTTCCACAGTAACTGAAAGACATTGATTGGACCATCAGAAACGTATTTAAGAGCCATTCCACGAGAAAATGGCACTTTTTGAAGAAGTTGAGGAGTTGACCCCCCTGAAATTGAATGAAACTTGGCAGATAGGTGGATATGGTAGTCTCACAGAAAAAGCCAAATTTTTAGGTTCGTATCTCAAGAAATCTGCCAATGGCGCCACCGGAAAGCCATTGAAGTGGCTCAGTTTTGCTTTTGACACCGCATTTTATAGTACATCAATTATTATGACTTAAGGGTACACAGTACCGGATGTGTTATACTTTCATCATGACCTGTCACACTTCAAGTCTGGATTGACATTAGCACCACATCAGTGCCAAGTTGGGTAACTATGTTATTGAGCCGGAATTATTTGAGAAATCATGGTAAAAATTGAAAATGGGAATAGGAATAAAATAATATCCCAGACAAATACCAAACTAGAATGCTTTATTATGTGTTTCCTCACTACAAAACTATCATTTTCAGTTAATGTTCCCTTGGTATCTTGCTGGGTTAGTGCAATGGATGGCTGGAAAGATGGTCGAAATTGATTTAGGTGCATGTTTGCAGTATATTTTCTCAGTAACCCAGATATGTTCCATGGTGATAAATGTTGTTTGTTGTGCTTTTGGAGCTCTGTTTTCAGGAATATTAAGAATTTCTTTCGTAGTATCTACACTTTCAAGCTAGGTGGAGCCAAAGTTGGAGGCAAACTCAAAATGAACCATTTCATAGCAGATTGTGCCTATGTTTCGGTGGCATTATTTTGTTTACTCAGCAAGACGGAGATCTGAAATTCTCTGGATACATAGTCCTTTGGGGTACATTACAGCATTAGTAAAATCTCAATGGTAGTATTTTCAGTGTAGATGATTTTAAACATCAAAAATTGGAAAAATTTTGCCTCCAGGGAGCGCTGTAGGCTGGATGCAAGTGCTGGCCATCCCCAGCAATGTACCAAAGAAATTTTTTGAATTGTGATACACAAAGCTAGTTTCCTAGCTGTATGTAAATGTAAAAATGTAAATGTAATTACATTTACAGGATTTAAAGCAACAAAAGAACTTTCATTTTTGGTTGAGTTTGGCGGTGCCTGTGGATTAAAGCGGTAGTGTTTTGCCTGAAGGAAGACCCCATTTCCCATGAGCACCAGCGTGCAGCGTCGTAAACATCCTGATCTCCTGGTCGTCTGCAGTTGTTTTGGAAATTAACAGAAGACGGGTCCAAACTAGGGCTGTCAGAATGAGCCTATAATGCCGTTCGAATATTCGTGACAATTAAAAACATGATATGGATATAAAATCGAATATTTTACTTTCTGTATTTCCCACACAAAATAACAACATACCATACTAACATAAGATACATCAACATAAACATATATTTGATGGATAATAAGCACAGATTAAGACCTAGAGTTTCCTATGTCTGTAATAAGCCCTAACACAGTGAGTCTGAACTCAGGACCCTGACGGATTGCAGGGCTTATGAAATAACAACACATCAGGCTCATCCAAGTTCGAACGAGATGCCAACTGTTCAGTTTTACTCAGTAAGACAGTAATTACTGTAATTAATTATAGTACAGTACACAACATCATTAGCTCCCTCACCCCGCTAAAATCCAAAACTATTGTCCGCAAATGAAACTGCATCTCAAAAAGCACATTTTCTCTTCTCCAGTTTTTAACATTACACAATGAAAACCAACACTCGCTGCAGGAATGGTAGGCTAACTCGAACTTGCATATAGTTTGCAAACAACTTTCGTTCGGTCCTCAGTTTTACCGTCGTCGACTGACCCAAACCCAAAGTATTTCCAAACGGTGCTTTTTAGATTCTTTGGGGTGTAAACCGGTTATTTTCTGAACAGTTGCGGCTCGTGAACTAAAAATAATGATTTGGACATGACCGGTTTTCAATCATTCATTTAAATTGCTATTACAGAAACTCCAAAAACTCTCAACATTATCAGGTGTGGTCAGTTTTCATTGATAACGCATACCTGTCAACTCTTACGCATTCGGCATCAGTTTTGAGCGGCATATTTACGTTCCTCTGCTGTAGTCAGTAATTATTCAATCAACGCATATGTAAGAGATTCTCGTGAGGAATTGAAGTGCATGAAGGTTTATCAGTTTCACCTGCGTTGCGGTGATTATGACTCCGGACTTCGAGTGCTTTTCTTTACTCTGGGGTTGGAAAAAATGGAATTGCATAATAACGTTTCAGATGATCTTATTTCATTTAAATAATTTAAACGCTAATGAAACACATGCATTGCTTCCAAGTTTGACGCGCCGACGCATTTGATAGACTTCTTTTGCAATCACTGTACTCAACTCAACAAAAAACACAAGAATCCTCTTTGTCTCTGAAACTGTTACCTAACAATCATCAGAAACTACTTGGTCAAGTACATAAACACTGAGACGATAATCCCACAATGATTCGGTGTGACTGATCTTCCATCTTTGGTACTTTCCACAGGAGGAAGCTACATATTTTACTCAAACATTTATATTTGCGGTTTGCAGTCATCGCGTGCGATGCTCAAATCACAATGATAATGTTAATGTTAGCATCGGAAATTTGCGTGGTAGCAATAAATAGCCACCAGCTTGATAGTTCGCAGCTCCACAGTGACACGACCAGCCACACAACAAACTCAAATGTGTACGTTACTTACTAGTCCAGCAGTAACAGGGCCAAGGCAGCATCGGTCGGACATCCCTCCTCGTCTTTGAGCTCACGCCAGCGAGTGAAAGCCTGGCCAGTATTGATCCTTGTCTGGGCTTTGATTCTATTACTCTCTCGCTTTCGTTTTTTAGCCTCCTCAGACAAAACTTTTAATTTCTTTGGTTTTCTTGACCATTGGTATCCATGACCATTTTAGTGATAAAAGTCATTGAATTTTCACTGGGTCAAGTTCGTCCTTCAAATGTCAATATGACGGACACCAAATTAAAGTTCATATATGACTTCCTATATGTCTCAAATACACACCGAGGCTCTATCTGTGACCGTTGTGATGCAAGTCATTGTAATTTCACTATGTCAATTCTGATCATTTTCACCCATGAACTGGCCACCTCAGAGTCTGGACCTCAACCCACTGAAAGTCTTTGGGTTGAGCTGGAGAAGGCTTAACAGAGTGGTTTGACTCACCCATCATCAGTTGTATATCTTGGCCAAAAATGGATGCAAATCTGGTCAAAAATACATGTCATTACATTGTATAAGATTGTCGAAACAATACCACAATGAATGTGCGCCATAATCAAAAACTAAAGGCGGCCCAACAAAATATCATAGTGTGTGAAAATTTTTTTTGGACAGGAAGTGTATGGTGGAAAAGAGGTTTGTGGATGTTATGATGGGATATTAATAAACATTTAAATAATTTAAGAAGGTTTGAATGATTCCATACTCTGTTTTAAAACGTTGGAAATTTATACCACCATGGGCCAACCATGTTTTCTGACTACAGTCGGTAAACACCCAACTAATGCATGATAAGAAACAGTGGACAGCTAAGTAAATATTCTTTGTCAAATGATTGTGTAATAGACATAAAATTGCCATAAAACAAGCCATATACAGTAGTGTGCAGCGATGACTATACAGGGTTCGAAATTTGCGGTAGTCTGCTAGTCCGGGCATAAAAATTACGTCTTCAAACTCGTTAGAGTGTCTCGTAAAATATTGTCAATTACCAATAAATGGAAAGAATTCCGTATCCAACCTCTATTTTTCGGTTTTTTATTTGCCAGAACTATTTTAAAAGGAGGAAGCAATATATATTGTGGGGTTTATTAGTGAGAAGGTGGTTTATAATTAAACATTAATATTTAATATTGCGAATGCATATGTTGCGCATTCCCTAGCAACCCGTGTGTCATCAGTTACATGGCTGCTATCACCATGATAGCAGCATTAGAAATTAAACTCCAAATTTTCTAGACTGGATGTACGCTTGATGTTTTTACACACCCAAATGTTTCTCTGGCTACCCAAACACGAGGGTAAGCCAATAAAGTACTGATTTTATTTGATTTTGGTGGAGGTTGAACACGAAATTCTTTTCCCAATAAATTGTAAATATGTTTGTGCTCGCGTTGTAGACAAAGGTCAACTTCTGCAGAGATTGTATAATACATGGCTTAATTTCATATCCCTCTGTTACTGTATACTTGTGTTTCTGATGTTTGTTTTTGTTATCACTCAGTTACATAGCTAGGTGTCCTCTACCACAGATATTAACTGAAGACCACAAAGGAAAAGCGATCAGAGTCCAAATTTTGCATTTTTGTATATTTTATATATTACTATAATATTTTATATTTTTTAACTGCTTTGTCTCGAAGATCATTTGAAATTTTTAATCATTTCCCCACAACGTGAAAATGTGACTCTGATCATTTTTCCATTAAGGTCTTCAAATATAAAAATGACAATGACGATAATGATTTCCAGATGTACTAACTGCACAAAAAACTACCAATTATTGCGTGATGGTCAAGGTCTGGGTCTTCCCACTTTGGAATTCAAGGATTGACCGAAGTTGAACCAGACAGTTAGAAAATTGCTTACATTTTCAGAATCTAAAAAAATTTGATTTAAAAAAAAAAGGTTCAGTGTAAATGAGAGAATGTTCTCAACTCTTAAGCAATGTATGGACTTTAAGAGCGATTGTCTGAGAGAATAGCACTGGGTGTGGAAATGACCCCCCTAGATTTGAACGAAACTTTGCGTGTAGGTACATACACAAGTATCACGGAAAGCCCCAAATTTTTTTTCCATTGGTCGCTTTGTTTGGTTGCAGGGCCACCTGGAAGCAGAAAAGTCAGGGCCAAAATAAAGAAAAAGTAGAATACTCCAGTATCTCAATACTCCAGACAAGAATGGAACTTATGAATAGGTTGATTCATACCTTCTTCCATAGTGTATGAAAGGTACCAAAAATTTCTGTGGCACTTCTAAGTATTTTAGTATTGTCCCCAGTCAAAGGTGCCAATACGGCACTGAAAGTGACCTTCTCGTTTAATTTGGGACCATCATTAGGAGTCCGTAAAATTTTACTCCAGGTAGATAGATACTTGAAATTTGGAGAATCTTCAGACTCTACCATGTAGATTCAAGAAAAGGTGGAATTATTATGGCACTCTATATGGTAAGTAAGATATTTGATGTGTAATCTCAGCTAAAATTGCCGCTAGGTGGCGCTTTCATCGATACCTTATTTTACAGCATCTCCATGGATGTGCAACAGTAAAACCTTTGGAAACGTAATATATTAACTAGACTGATGAGAAAAAATAATAATTTGTTATGGCATTATGGTGGAGTTCTTTGCTATGCCAGCAGGGGGCGCCGTCAGTTATTCAAGCGTGTAGTCAATTTCTCTGGGCAGGTGCTACTGGAAAACCTTCATGAATATCATCAATGACCTTCATTTACCTGATCTAAGTGAATTTTACTGTCGCATCTCTCTGGAGTACAATAGGTTTATTAGAAGATTGGAGTAAAATTCAGTATTCATATTTAGCATACAAGTTCTGTACGCATACACAATTAGAAATGACAAATTAACAAGGAAATCATGCAATTATCTTTCCAGGGGCTTTAAAGAGCAAAGGTAATCTTGTTAAACAGACCCATTTCTACTGCATTTTCAGAGTTAGTTCAAGGAGCAAGTTTCAAAAGAGCTAGACTTAGTTCATGCAATAACATGCAATAAACAAATTGGAAATTTGTTTCTCATTTCACCTGAAGTTGTGTGCATTTGCATCTTTTCGGACTGCTCATATAAAGGCGACATACGTGGGGACAAAAATTAATGGGAGTTGACAGGACAAAAGTTGCGATTTCACAGAAAATGGGTTTCACTTGAGATGCCTGCGAGAGCATTCAACATTTAGCGGACTAAAAGTCATGCACAGAGTCAGTGTTTACATCCAAGTAGTTCTTATCGACAGCATATGTATACAACTAATTCCCATAAGACCGGCCTAATACCTAAAACTGAGTATGTTACTACGCAAAAACAGCAGGAGTCAAAATGGTGTTAATTGCAACATTCTCTTTGCAGCTTAAGGATCAGAAATATGAATGAGGCTGACTAATTTTTAGGATGACCCATCTTTACATCTTACATCAACGCAATAAAAGAGAGCTCACATGGGCTTTGTGCATGGACCTCATGTATTGCTGCTTGCATAAAGGTTTTCCAACTTCAGAGTCCTCCATTGGGTGGGTGGTTTTGTCCCCATTTCCCCCATTTTCTTAAGGTAAAGTTTTTGTTGTTTACGTTCCTAGACCCACCATTCAGAATCATGATTAAAAGAAAAGGTCATGGAAAGGAAATTAAACATTTGATCAGAAAAGCGTTAGACACTGGATAAAGAAACAGTGCACCATCTAGTGGTAAGGACCTTGTAATGCCACACATATCATTCTGCCTGAACAAGAACAAATTTAGAGATAATTAATCTGAAAAAGGCCAATCAACAATGAGTAAACTCACCAAAAATCAATTAAAAATGTCAGGCAAACAACACTCCAAGCCCTACCTTCTTAAATGTAGTCTCTAACAGAGAACAGACATTCAATACTATCTCTGTGGGCAAAAGCAGTGTTTCCTTTGGACTTGGATCAGTTGTTTTGGATTCCTCCTGTTTCAAAAAATATCTCAATGTAGTCTGAATTATGTGATGATACAGTCAACATTAGACATGAGGAATTATATTCGCCGAATATAATATTTTATCAATATAGGAACCATAATCAGCCGAGGGCGCTGGTTCAATATCTGGTTTATGTTTTGGAAATGAGCAGGACCAGGAGATGCCCGTCTCCCATATCTAGGACTGGGGCAGGGGCAGACAGAGGAAGAAGTGGAGAGGAGTACAGTGCCTCTATAAATCTCTAATGTAGCAAACCAACACATATGATCTCAGAAATCCAAAACTATCAAAAGGCACTAGTCTAGGACCAGATTTATATGCACAGCAAGTTTTGCTAAAAAGTGGAAGTGTATTTCCAGTCATATTTTGCATTTTTAAGTTCATCTGTTATATTATATTAAGAACTCCAAAGAGGGCAACCTTGACTTCCTGTTTCACTGGGGTGTAAACAGGAGATCACATAAGTTAAGTTCCTTTCCTCATTCATCACTGTGGGAAAGACCGGAGAACCCTGTTTTGTGACAAAAAGTTGTTGAACTGCAAAAACTACAACATGGATATAAGAAAGTCTCTACACAGTTTAAAATATGCATTTATGCCATCAGGGCAATAAACAAGAAGTTTAAAGTAACAAGAAATGTTAAGAATCAGCCTGGAAGAGGAGTGGTGTGCACACTGACCCCACGCACCGTGAGGAGGATGGATTGACTGGCAAAAGAATCTCCAAAGGTCACAGCTGGAGAATTGCAGAGGTAAGTAAAATCTTGAGATCAGAAAGTCCCCAAAACTACTACCAGAAAGCCAGCAACATCACCATAATTTGTTTAGGAGGGTTGCTAAAAAAAAAAAAAAAACATGTCTGTCAGTCAACAGCAAACTCAAGCACCAGCAGACTGCTTCTTTTTTTTTCTTTATTTTTTTTTTAAATTTGGAATCTCCGATCCCACCCTAATCTGGAATGCCCAATCCGAGAACTATGTACAAGGCTTGCTCGTATGCAACCCCTTGCAAACTCAGGAGAGAGAGACAGTTTGCGGCTCTCCTCTGAAGCACGCGCCTGTCAGCCCCTGCATCTTTAAACAGATTGGTCGAAACTATCCTAAGTTCTGAACAAGGGCGGAGGATACCCGAACATGAGCATGCTGAGAATCTCACTGACGAGCGCTCGGCTGGCCAACAGGAGGCGCTTGAGCAACAAACAAGGCAATCGTTTTAATTTCCCTTCCCAACAGTCCCTTCCCAATTTGCATTCCCACAGCGCTTTAGCCAATCGTGCGCTGTTCTGAAAAAGCTGCCGATCACTGCTGGTTGGTACAACCAGGGATTGACCCGTGCCGTAGTAGTCATTACTGCTCTGCAAATGCAGCGCCTTAACCGAGTGAGCTAACCCGGCAGCTAGCAGACTGCTTAATATTACTTAAACTTTCAATGATACTAGGTTATATGGTCAGATGAGACCAAAATAGAGCTTTTCGTTGACAAATATCAAAGATGGCTTTGGCATTGACAGAAAGATAGCCTAATAGAAAGGACCTCATAGTGTGAAGTATGGTGGTGGATTTTTGATGTAGTAGGGTTGGTTTTCTTCCAATGGCTCTGAACATCTTGTTGCAACCCTATTTCCAAAAAAGTTGGCACACTGTGTGAAATGTAAATAAAAACAATGCAATCATTTGAACGCTATATTTAATTGAAAATAATACTAAGACAACATATCAGATGTTTAAACAGAGTGATTGTTTTGTTTTTTGAAAAATGTATGCTCATTTTGAATTTGATGCCAGCAACCCATTTCAAAAAAGTTGGAACAGGGACATGTTTATCATGGTGATGCATCACCTCTTCTCTTAACAACACTCTGCAAGTGTTTGGGAATGGAGGAGAGCAAATGTCATAGTTTTGAAAGCAAAATGTTTTCCAATTCTTGCATGACATAGGATTTCTCTGCTCAGGACTTGGCAGCCTCCTTTGTCATGTTTTTTGTTTCATAATGCGCCAAATGTTTTTAGTGGGTGACAGGTCTGAACTCCAGGCAGGTCAATTTAGTACCCAGACTCCTTTACTATGGTGCTATGTTGTTGTAATGTGTGCTGAATGTGATGTTTGGTATTGTATTGCTGAAATAAACTATACCTTCCCTGAAAATGATGTCTGTATGGCAGTCTGTGTTGCTCCAAAACCAATATACATTGTTCAGCCTTAGTTCTGTCTTCACTGATGTGCAAGATACCCAAGTCATGTGCACAAATTCATTACCATCATGGATGCTCGCTTTTGAACTGTATGCTGATAAAAAGCTGGATGGTCCCTCTTCTCTTTTGCCTATAGGATGTGCCATCCATGATTTTGCTAAAGAATGTGATATTTTGATTGGTCAAACCACAGGACAGTTTTACACTTTGCTCCAGTCCACCTTAAATGAGCTAAGGCCCAGAGAAGGTGACAGCATTCCTGGATCTTTTTTTCATATGGTTTAATCTTTACATGACAGAATTTCAACTCGTATTTATGGATGAAGTGACAAACTGTGTTCACTGGCAATGGTTTACAGAAGTGTTCCTGAGCCCATGCAGTGACTTCCACTACAGAATCGTCTGTTTTTAATACCATGCAGCCTAAGGGCCTGAAAATCACAGTCATTCAATACTGGTTTTCTGTCTTGTCTCCTGTATTCAGAGATTTCTTCGGATTCTTTGAATCTTTTAATGATATTATGTAGTATAGAGGAGGAAATCCCCAAATTCATTGCAATTTTACTTTGAGAAACATTATTCTTAAATTGTTTAACTATTTGCTCACACAGACTTCCACAGAGTAGTGAGGCCCTCGCATTCTGTACCCCTGAAAGACTTGTTAACCCCTGTCATGTTACTAACATGTTGCGAATGAACCTAATTAGCAGCGAGATGTTCCACCAGGTGTATTTCTTTCGCATCATACAACTTTTTCAGTCTTTTGTGGCCCGTGTCCCAACTTTTTTTGAAACCTGTTGCAAGCATAAATTTTGAGATGAGCCAATATTTTCCAAAAAAAACAATAAAATTTCTCAGTTTCAACATTTCATATATTGTATGTTTTTGGTTTTTTTTTTTTTCAGTTACACATAGGGTGAATTTGATTTGCAAATCATTACATTCTCTTTTTACTTACATTTTACACAATGTCCCAACTTTTTTTGGAAATGGGGTTGTATGAAATGGTTCATGGACATCAAATACCAGTAGATAACACATGAAAACCTAACAGCCTCTGCCAGGAAGCTCAAAATGGGTCGTGGTTTGACCTTCCAGCAGGACCATGACCCAAAGCACATTTCAAAATCTACACAAAAATGGTTCACCAACCACCAAATAAAGATTTTGCCATCGCAATCACAGTTCCACATCCTCAGCTGCATAGCAAATCTGTGGAGAGAGCTGAAAAGAAGAGTCTACTAGGATTGACCTTCGAATCTTAAGGATTTGAAGACATTCTGCATGGGGGAATCGACTCAGATCCCATGACATATGTTCACCAACTTCATCAGGCATGATAAAAGAAGATTCAGAGATAGTATTCTGGCAAAGACAGGCTGCACAAATCATGAAATGAAGGAGTGGAAATAATTGTGGCATGCATACCATGCAGTCCTTTGCAGTCCCTCCCCCTCCGGCTGTCTTCGCCTCCACTTCGGCGAGCCACACCTGTTGCTCGTTGAAGTGGAGGTGAAGTTAGAGTATTTAAGAGCTGCAATTGCCAATTGCATTCTGGGTTTTAGCCTTGCAATGTGGTGTTGCTGCTCCCCTGTCGTGTTTGTTGTGAGTATTGTTGTTAAATGTTTTCTATTTTTATATCAGCCTGTGCATTTGGGTCCTGCTTTTTGTTTTAGGCCCATGGTCCTAACTCCTGCCGAATTGCTATATTCATCCGGCAGGAGCAAATCCATGACAACTAATGCAAAAAACAAAATCCTAATAAGAATTCAAAGTTTCTTTCAATCATGTTACTTTAATTAAATATTGGATTTTGAATATTTAGATTTTATATTTAGAAAGGCAAGATTGTGAATATTTTGAATGAAAGACCGTGAGGATAAACAATACAGACTTTTTTTGCATCTCATTTTTAGCATTTTTACTGAGGGGTCCCAATAATTCTGGAAAACACTATAGTGTACCTGCACTTCTAAACAGAATTAATATAAAAGCCCTGAGTTGCTTCTATAATTAAAAAAAAAAAAGACTTAATAATACATCTCAAAGAATGTACTCTCCATCTCAGTGGTTTTAACTGGAGGCACTTAAAAAATTAAAAATTCCTGCCTCAGTAATAGGTTTATGAAGCAGCTCTAAGAATGCACAACTACTTGCTTTACTAAAGGAAAACACTGACTCGTCTCCCGTCACTGTCAGTAGATACTAAACCAGTATCATTAGCCATATTCTATACAGGAATAACTTTAAGACAGGGCACTGGCATTACTACTTGTCACACAGTCAACAGAGAGGAGAGTTCCACCAACCACACTTCAGAGGTAACACTCTAAGTGAAGCCAACAGTGTTTGGACACATTTTGCCAATATTCCTCTCATCCATGATAGCCTCCAGCAAGTACAGCCAGACAATCAATTTAAACCAATCACCAGGGGCGTTGTTAGGACTTGAAAACATTGGGGGCTTCAGCCCCCTTGACCCAACCATTTTTCAGGGGTCCGAGGGTTTCTCCCTCAGGAAAATTTTGAAAATCTTGCTGTTAAAGACGCAATTTTAACGTAGCTGGACAAGGATAGGGAGCACTCCTATACATCACTGTCTTTCTCTGCTTCCTCGTCTTGTTATCTAGGTTGCTGTGGGTGCAATAAAAAAGAGCGTGTAATTGTAAATTTTCAGGTATTGTTATTTTATGACACACAAAGTCAATGAAGAACCTCTATGGCAATGGGTTGGTTAAATTGAAATCCATGTAAACTGTAAAGACCGCCCGACAGGGCTGGTTTTAGCCTGCTATATTAGGGTGGGCTGGTAGAAATAATGGCAATTTTGGCAGTAGGTAGCCCAAAGGTTAGGCATGAAAAGTAGTATCCGTTGGGTTTCCAGTTCAAATCCCTGGCCAGATGGCACGAAAATCTAGCAAAATGACAGCAACTGGAAAATGAGATGCAGGCTCCTGCCATGGAGAACGCAGGCCTCTCCAGCTTGCAGTTGTGTGTTCAGGCGAGTTTAATACAGATTAATTTCCCCATGGGGATTGATGCAGCACTATCCTAATTTGAAGCAGGGACATTGGGAGGTAGTGAAGCAGCATTTCTAAGTTTTCTGCTGCACCATGAATAGAGTCAGAGGAGGGCAGTTTCACTCACACTAAAATAATAATAAAAAATCCTTCATCCAGATTTTAACATAACACCAATATCATGCCTGGACCTGCATTGCCAGGAACTATGTAGTATCCTTTAAAGCATGTACAAAAATGCCAAAGTTTAACAAATGGAAACTCTGGCCAAAAATAAACCAAAACTTCAAAAGAGGAGGTGCACATCACCAGTATATGTTCAATAGTTCTGTCAAAACTGAACAAAATTAAACCAAAACTCAGGAAGGTAGATATTACACAAACTGTGTAGCATGCCTTAAACCACATCCAAAAATTACAAAGCTCAATAAATGGATACTTGTACTAAAAGTACACCAAACCTTGATGGAAATTAAGTAACCCGATCAGATGCTTCTCAGGCATGGAATTACATACAAATTACATATCATTATGGACAAATTCTCAATGTTACACCTGTCCCTCATCCCATCACTTTTCATGCAAAACCCAGCAGTCAGCATTTGCATACTTTTTCCTGATCTCTCCTAGAACCATGTTCGCCAGGGTTTCAATTATCTCGTTTTGAATATCCTTACAGGTGTACTTAGCATTTTTGGGTATACCCTTAGCAATATCGGCCAGCTTGCCGCCCTTCTCTAAGGTATATTCAAACAATTTCAAAAAAAAAAAAAAAAAAGACCCGCGGCAATGTTATCAGTGTCCGGATTGTCACGCTGTAAGTTCTTGGTTGTTCCACGGAGCCCTAACTCGTTTACGCACAGAAACTTTATTGCACCACCAATGCTCTTGACGTGATATCGGTTCTCCTCAAGCTGTGTTTTACCTACCAGCACACAATCGATGGTTTCCCCTGTTACCTCTCTGATTTTGTGCTCAGCCCAAGTAGCTGAAGCCTGTACATGACTGTGGCTGGATGCGTGTCTCTGTAACCCCCTTTCACGCTCGAGTGCTGCTTTCCAGTTGGTAAAACCACGCGAGGTAAAAACAGCATCCCTCTCACCGGTAGTAACATTTCCTGCGGGGAAAGCAAAAGCATGCATCCCGCTGAACTGAGTGCTCCAGCCACGGTCGTGTAAGATACCAGGCTGGATTGAATGATCGCCGTAAAGCACCGAATGCACGCTTCAGGTAGCTAGCTAATATTGGCTGGGATGGAGCATCGCCATTCAAGTCGCTAACCGCGTGTGGTAGGGCTGAGGCAGTAGAGAGAGGGAACTGGTTTGGGGCAGTGCTTGTGGAGGGCACTGGAGCCATAGCCATAGCCATAGTCATAGCTTCTGGTGTGCAAGCTATGGCATCACTTGAGGTTGAAGAAGCACAAGGCTTGCTAATAGGTTTTAAAAAACGATACGTGGCTCAGAACTCGCTTGAATGAATAAAACGAAATGTATGTAAAATTGTGAGTCTCTGCGCGCTGCTCAACGTACACCTATGAAGAGAATGGCTTCACTGCCTGGTGAAGTATCCATACTTACAACTTTAGCAGTAGGACTTCGGTTTGGAGGCGGGCTTTAAGCTATGCACCAAATCAGGCGTTAGGAACTATCATTTTATGGGCTATTTTGTCATTGGCCATTTTTTTTTGTTAACTTCTGACTGGGTCGGCAAGGCTCGCGCTTAGAAGGGCTGAGCCCGCCCCTGCCCCTTCCTACCGCCGGCCCTACTGCCCGATGTTGAACTCGGAAATCGTAACAATTTATCCTCATGATTCTGCGCCTCTGCCCATATATGGGCATGCCCCATATGGCTGGCCTTTGTGATCATGCCTCGCATTTATTCCTGCTGCTGCTACTACTGCATCAGTGTGTCAGCCATCCAAAGTGATTTGACACTAGTAGGCGAGGCCACTGTTGTTGATTGCGGGGGGGTGGGCGGGCTTCGGGAGATCCGGGGCTATTGGCCAATCATTCGGGGCTTCAGCTGGGAGTGCCTGGGGCTAACGACGCCCCTGCCAATCACCATCAAGGTCACCCCTTTTGTCCTCAAACTAACGTACTCCCTGATGAGTGGACACCTCCACTTGAATTTCTTTGTAAATATTCATAAATCAACGCTCTGTTCCTTTTTTACAATGACTGTTCAAAACCGATGACATCACCCAATGTGAATGAAGAGGTGAGACTCACATGAGAGGCTGCCAGTGCTTCACCTGCTGCATCTGTGGGCTGGGCTGGGGGGTGGGACTTGAACTGGGGGTGGAGCTGGGTGTGACAGTGGTGCTCTGCCTAAGAGCAGAGCTTGGGGAGATCCAGGAAGCCGGCGGATCTGTTCCATTGGTCCAGACAAGAGCAGACGTGCTGACGTGGGTGGCGGGCATGCTCGTGGGAAATGGTTGTATCCCCAGCATGGGGGCATGGGTCACAGAGAGATGCTCGCACCTGGGTCCGTGGAAACCTGCCCGACACTCGCAGATGTTGGAGCGCCTGCAGATTGCTCTGTTCTGACACCGTGGGAGGCACCGGGCTATAAGAGGCAAAAAAGTGCAGGGATTGGCTGGCAGCAAAGTCATAAGTTACAGAACATTTTAAAAAAAAGTTCAAATGACTCCAGATAAAACAAACCTTATACTAGACTCTGGAGGAGATGACGTAAAACTATGGACTACGCAATTTGCCATAAAGCTAATACATTGCATATGCCTTTCAAAGTCGTGGTCAAGCACCTCAGCCACTTGGCTGTGGGTCACCTAATACAATGCAACATACTAAATAATACAATACATGATACCATGCTTGATAAAGAGCCTTGCAAAAAAAAAGTTCCACATATGCATTCATTATGCATTCATAAAACAAATTTTAAAATGAAGAATGAAGAAAGCTCAATATCATATTAAAAACATGCCACTACCCTTCTCAGCATCCCCGGCCATCTTGTGCTTATCAGAACATGATGGATGAGCAGCTGCACACTGAGGTATGAAACCTCATCCCCCACTCCTGCCCTCATTCCCATCATTCAATCTGATTCACATTCTTGGCAGATTCCCATTGTGCCAGTCACATCCTCCTCCAATCAATCACAACCATACAGCGAGTCATAAGCACAGAGAGCCTGCTCTGCCAAACTCGCAGGGCTGCAGCTGAATAAAGAAAATAAATTCAGACACAGTGAGGAAGTCCAGATGTTTGAACAAACGTTAAAAATGACCACAACGAGATGTAAACCCATCAACTTAGAATATACTATTGATGCCAGATATAGTGGTCTCAGCTTCTGAAAACACAGGATTGTCTTGGGATTTACCTGCGCTAAAGTTTATTCCTTTACGTCCACAATCTTCCACTTGCAAAAGGATTATAGACTATTTCTTAACGCGCCAATAATGCAAGGATGCATCGCTGTAAGAACACTGCAAGTACCCTCCCATCAGCGGCACAGTGAAAGACGGACATGTGTACAAAGTGATAGCAAAAAGTCCCACACGTAATGACAATAAATTACACAGTATCTAGGCAAAAGCCATTGAAGAAGAGAAAAGAGAAAAGAAAACAAGAACAATGTAAGGACAAAAAAATTTAAAAAAGCAAGGGTGATAAAGGCTCTCATTTAACCCATTAGGCTCCACACAATTTAGAGTGTATCCAATAAACCTCTCTGCGATTTCTTAATGACACCCCCGAGTCTGGGAGACACATGAACTTTTTCAATATCCCAAAATTTTAAAAAGGAAACAGGAACGTGATGAGCTGCAGCATAGTGACGCACAGCAGTATAATCCATATTCCGAGTGCAGATTGCAGTCTTGTGTTCCAGCATTCTGCTTTTCTCAATTTTCGGTCTCTCTTAGTCTGGCCAATATATATTTTAGAACAAATACATTTTAACATGTACAGTGGTCTTGAAGTTCATAAAATCATTCATTCTGCACTCAACAGTAGAGCGTGGATGGCAGAAATTTTTATTTCATTGGTGTTTCATCAATGAACACAATGTCCACAGCAATAAAACCCACAAGGAACTGCAGGCAGCCACGAGGTCTTAGACTGAAGATTAGTCATCATACTGTGAGCCACTTTGTCTTTTAAGTTACATGACCTTCTGAAATAGATATGGGGAGGTTCAGAGGTCTTTTTGTCCTTGCTGTTGTGGGTTCCCCTTGTCCTCTTTGTATAGCAGGCTTGTGGCATATCTGATGCCTTTTTTCATTGCAGTTCCGAGGACTGTTTCCAAAACCTTGTTAAGTCCATATTGCAAATTATTCAGGACGGTCAATGGGGCTAGAGAGGATTCCACTTAATAGTATACATGATACAAGGTGCATTACCCCACACACCCATATCATCGTCAATGAAGACAAGTGACCTGTAAAAGATATACACGCTCAAACTGTAACACCCTCTGGCACCATGTTTTTTAGATGATAAAGCATGGTCTCAATCTTAGGCAGTTTGTTTTAGTCCAAGTGACTATTTTACAGAACTCAAAAGGCTATTTTAGGGAGCTCTTGGCAGATTACAATTTGGCCATTGAGCTTTTCAAGCCAACTAGTGGTTTTCACTCCTCGGCTACTGTCATGGTCGATGGAGTATTGCCATCATGATGGCGTGTGTCCATCTGTCGGTGTGTCAGCCCCACATTATGTGCAGGCCAGTAGCTACTGATATTAAACACCTAATACTTATCTCAGGAAAGGGCCTTGGGCTGTAGTCGTGCAATGACCTACTGTTACCAAGATTTGACCTTTGACCTTGGTGCATTGACCTTGACCTTGGAAATTTTGTATATACTGTTTGCCAACAATTAATAATAGCAGCAATGTGGAACTGGCATCATATAAAGTACACTGAATGGGCCGGTGTATCCTCGGTTTGTAGTCTGCATTTGACCTTAAAACTTTACCATATGACATTGAATCATTTTTACTCTAACGGAAAAAAAAAACTCAGAATTTCTTGAATTCAGAGCAATTACATGATTGCATATAGGTGGTAATTTTGGAAATATATTTTGTTCAATGTTGGTCATGGTGGCTTGTTTATCCTAATTATGCAACAAATACAATACCAGTCAAAAGTTTGGACATAACTCACATTTTTCTGACAATACATGTTAAAGAAATAAGCACACTTTATTTGCAAAAAAAAAAAAAATCTCATTCTTAAATCTGTTGAACAAACCAGCATTTGTTGTCATATTTGCTGAGTATACTCACTTCTTTTTAAACAAGGGCAGTAATATGGCTATAATGAGTTTGCAGTTGAGTGGCAGTCTAAGCTCTCAAAGGATGTGCTGCACTTGTGGTTTGTTTTTCATCGACCTTTTTGCACAAAACAGCTTGACTTTAATTCTGCTATTGGAAAATGGAAGGAGCTTGTTTGTCTGTTTACTTTGCAAAATATAGCTTCTTGGAGTATTCTAAAATTTTGGAGAATGTTCAAACAAGTAAATAATTTTCTTTTAACTTCTGACTGTTTACCTCTTGCAAGATTCAATTCAAGATTATATAGAGAAGTTAAGCCGTTTAAATTTCTCTATAAACAGAGTGCTGTGACATTAGTAAAGTGAGTCCAAACTTTTGATTGATACTTTATATTTTGTTCAAACTAGGTCACTATTATCTGGAGGCTTTATTAGAGGTATACTGATATGCAGCTGCCTGATAATTCCACTCAGTTTCATATAATGGCTAGGCCCAGGGGCCTGAAAGTATTATGGGTTTTCTTTTTTAGTGTCCTTGTGTGCATCATATGGTTTTTTGTGCATATAAAATGTCTGCATATGAAAATAAACCAAAGTCACCATCAGAGGAAGTTTTCTCTCCCACACAACACACAGCTCCTGAGTTGTCTGACACGCCCCAATAGCATTCCGTCATTTTGTACATCAAATGGTTACGTCACCAGTTGAATTTTCGCGCTAAGCAGCTAGTTTGGAACAGAGCCGTAGAAAAAGAGTGTTGTGAAATGCTTTGATCTCATCGCCACACTGCCCACGTAGCTCTGAATAATTCCAAACAAATCTGCGCCGCCAACCTAAATGAACGTTTTCAAGCGGGACAGACAACAGCAGTAACTAATATTCAGCAAATTTCCGTAAATATTAACACATAATGAGCACTGATTACTGTGACCTAGCCACTCAAAGGGTTCGAAGGTCTGACCTTTTATCTTCTTTACATTTTATTCGCTTTACAACCTTCAGTGATCCGTGGAATTATTGTGTGCTTGCCATAGGCAAGCAAGATATTGTTCTTCTTAAGTCCATTTATTTATTTTTCCATTTCCACATATTCGGATGTCCCGTATCAACTGCCCGAGCATTCGCGATAGAGAAGCGGTTCAAACGCAGAAACGACCGGCCCGATTGTGTCTCTGGGCCTTGTATAAACGGTTGCATAGCCCCTTTTCATTCTTTTGCAATCCCTGTTTTTCATCCCTTCTTTATTCCCATAAAAGTCAATGGGCGGAATGGAATGGAATAAAAATATACGAAGAGTGGAAAACAATTTGTGAAGCGTATCGAATTGAATGTGAGAGAGAACTTATTTTCGCATTGCATGCAATAGACAAATGCACCGAAGACTTGGAAAACACGTTCAGGCAAAACTGCAGCATTTTTTCATTTGATAATTAAACAAGATTAATGTGAAACAAAGTATTTCATAGCTCTTGATTTTGGTTATTTTTGAACATCTAAATAGCCTACAGTGAAGGTGGAAAACATTTTGTTTAAGCGTATCGAACGTGACGTAAATTGTTATCGCATTCGCGCACAGCGGGCGAATGTAATAATCTAAAAAACACATTCAAGCAAATTAAGTGCTGAATGAAGCAAAGTTAAGGTCTGACTGCTTAGCTACTTAATGGTGTCTTTAACTTTCACCAGCACAAATCTGGTCAGCAGGTTGACAAACACCTAAAACACCAAGGTCAGTCAAACCTAAGATTCAAAACTAAATACAGAAATCCATACAACCTGCATCAAGGAGGCAACTGAACAAACAAGCATAATCATTTACTCCTATGAAGCCATTTGTTCTGTTGAATTATGCATGTTTTGTGTGATTATCTCTGTGTTCGTCTTCATGTACATTTTTTTTTATTTCTCCTTTTGTTTATATGTCAATTAAGTCAAGAAAACATTTACTCTGAGCAAACCTCTGTGTCTTGGGGACAAACGGTACTGACATGTCACAGGTATCTCATTGCTTATCAAGTTCAGGTTACCATTAGTTTGCTATCACTCACTCCCAGTCCAGTGATCTTGTTTGGTGGCGATTGATTGCTTGGCCATCTCTTGCTTCCATGTTTATGCAGATGATACAGTCATCTACTCAGCTGCTCCTTCTGCTAAGCTAGCTCTTCAAAATTTACAGTCAGATTTTCAGATCTTCAAACAAGCTCTTTTAGACCTTAAATTATTATTAAACTCTGAGAAGACTGAATGCATGCTATTCTCTCAGAAACCGGCTGCTAGGTTTTATAATGATAGCGTTACTACAACAAGTGGGATACAAATTGAAAGAGTTCCTTGCTAAAAAATACCTGGGCATTTGGGTCGATGACAAACTTAATTTTAGGAAGCACATTGATGAGCTAACTAAGAATTTGAGAGTTAAATTGGCTCTGCTTTGTAAAGCCTGCCTTCCGGGGAGTTGCAGACGCCAGATTGTTCAGGCAACTATTCAATCTAGAATAGATTATGCTGACGTAATTTATATGTAAAACCGATGGAAAGACATGACTCTGAAGAAGACCTTGTGTCAAAACGTTAGTCACCTGCACCTTAATAAATCACCTAATATAACTGTGTGCGCCAGGACTCCTTCCTTTGATATTTGTAATTTATATGTACTCCGCTCTCATCGTTGAAGCAGCTTGACGCAGTATACCATGCTGCTTTAAGGTTCATAACCGGAGATGGCTTCAGAACGCATCACTGTAGCCTTAATTTGAAGGTTGGTTAGTCTTTGCTGGCCATGAAAAGGGAGCAACATTGTTGCCTTTTTATGTACAAGGCATTGTTAGGTAAGCTGCCAGGATATATTGCCAATTTGCCAAATTTTAGAAGGGGGGAGTACCCTCTTCGTGCTCTTGACTATCTGGTTTTAGACATCTCGAGGGTTCATACTGAACTGGGTAAAACTGCTTTTCGGTATTATGCCCCACAGAAATGGAATGGGCTTCAACAGTTTCTAAAATTGGAAAAGTGTATTTCATTTGATTGTTTTAAATGTCTTTTATTGGCTGTCATGAAGCAGGAATGTCGATGTGTACTGTAGTTCTTTTGTGTTGTTTTTATTTATTGTTGTACTTCAATGTTTTACCATGGTTCATAACTGGGCACTGTTGCAAAAGAGAGCTTGCTCTCAATCGGACTCCTAGTATAAATAAATAAAAAAAAAAAAAAAAAAATAATAAACAATATGCCAATGCTCTATTTAAACCAAGGTAAGAAAGCTTCATATGAGACTGCTTTCAAAATGCTGCAGAGGACTCTAACCTTTTTTTGTGGATAATTCTTTCTGGAACTGCTGAGTTTGTTGGTCATCTCTTCAGAAAATCCCAAAAATTATGGCGCTGTTAATTTTAAATATGCACACTGACCACAGATTAAAAGCAACAGATGTGCCTTTGTCCCAAACTTTATTTGGATATTATAAACATTGATTACTAACCACCTTACAATGACATTTGAAATCAATGTCAAAATATAATTAAAGTCTGCTCTTTCTTTCAAACAAATTGGACAGCTGAAACCCAAGATACAAAGCATGCAGACATGGTGGAAGACATCTGATTTTTTGTCTAACCAAACGTTGCAAGGGTTAAGATGCACGATCGAGATATATCATATTATGGAGTCAGTATGGGCCTAAATCCTCAAGGAATGTCTCTAGCACCATGTGGAGTCCATAGAGCAAATTCAGGCTCAGAAAAAGTGCTGGTCTGATTGGGTACAAATGGTTTAATGGTGTAGCCTCTTTAATCCCCAAGGGCTTGTGCAAATAGCAAGCTTTGCAGGTGGTGGTAAAAAAGGATTACGGAGGTGTGCATTAGAGCTATGGAATGTTAATCGCCAACCATCTGCAGAAACTCCTTCTGTAGTCAATGAGAGGTGTATGCATGCAAGTGGGAGTGTATGTGCGAGAATTTTCATTTATGTCCACATAAGTTTTGTACATGAATATACATCTCGTCTAATATTAGGCCACATTTCAGTGTGAAAATCAGAAAGCATTTTGTGAGACAATATGCAAAAATAGCCGAAATCGGGGGGGGTGCACAAATAATTTTTCTATTTATATTATATTATTTTTATATTTATATTATTTATTATTTATATTATCTATACTATTTAATTGTAGATGTTGCTTATTTTCTAAATCCTATCAGTTGGTTAGAAATTACATAATTTGCTTCATGAGACTGGTCGTACTCCAGCATTTTATAGTAATTTTATGGTGTTTTAACAGGTTGATGGGAAAGGTATGTTATGTGGATATGAGGGCATTCAGCCATATGTTTGCAAACAACCCTTTTCTCCGAAACATTACAGAATGCTACCACCATGAGAAGGTACTTAAGCACACAAATTTTTCAGTATAACAATAATTTCTGAAAAAAATGAAGCTAATTTACTAAGCATAGGGCCTCTGGATTAATTAGTAAACTCAATTTTACCCAGAATTATTTCTGGGTCATTCCATGTCAAAACAGCCACCCGTGTAATTATTAATTAATCATTTATTAATTTTTTTGGAACAACCCCTTGAGATGTATCATCTCGTTTTTGAGGGGGTCCATACAATAACAATGGGTGACATTTAACAATAAACCTTTGCAGTAGTATACAAACACACACATTAACACCATAGTAGGACAAAAACTAGTGGACAAGAACAACAGGCTAACAAAAGTAGCCTATACAGACAGGAAACAAACATCGACAAAACAAAACAAACAAAAAAAAAATTCAGAACTAGAAGAAAATAGGCATACAATAAACAATAAGAAAGGATCAGTTAGTATGAGACAATACTGGTGACAGCAAGGACAGAAAAAAAAAATGAATTATACATTAATGACATAAAAATGTGCAGTTACTCATAAGATATGATAATGCAGTTTTAAACAGGTGAAATGATGATATGGATCTGATATGAGCAGGTAGGTTATTCCAATCTGAAGGTGCTTTAAATATGAAGCCTTTCTTTGCTATTGCCTTTTTAACATTAGGGACAGAAAAAAAGAGCTGTGAAGTATGTCTAAGTTGGTGATAAGAAGAAAAAGGGATCATTAATTGTTTTAGGTATGGGGGGAAATGAAAATGTATACATTTAAAAATGAAATGCAACCAATGTATCCGTCTTCTTGTCGTTAGAGAGGGCCAATTGAGAGTTTGGTACATTATGCAATGATGGTGATGAAAGGACATGATAGAACAAATCAACATATTCTGTTGTAGACTGTGTTTAGAGGTGAAAGAGCGGAAGAGGAAGCAACCTGATAACATCAGCATAATCCAGTATTGGGAATATGAGTTGCAAAACCAATTTTTTCCGAACAGGAAAGGAAAAACAATGCCTGGATCTGTACAGCGTTCCTAAACTTAAGTTGATTTTCTTTATAGTCTGGCTAATGTGATATTTGAAGGAGAGTTCCGGGTCCAGCCATACTCCAGTCATCACTGGCAGTGATGTACCATCTAGATATTTGAGATTACATGATGAGTTTTTGGCTTTTGTGTTTAGACTTTGGTGGGTTCTGAATATTATAATACATGATTTTGTTTTATTCAGTACAAGTTTTTTACATTAAATGTAAGCATAAATGTGTATGTTTCTCTGAAGAAAATCTCATCTTACTCATCATGTGCCCACATGGTCATTTTGGGGTTCGAACATGGGAGTCAAAAAGGGTCATTCTGACCCAAAAGGGTTTTGAGACCTCCATAATTCCATCAATTTTCCTCTTGTTCCCCTAAAATTCATTCTGGCTGCAGAGAAGTTCCCATATTTGATAATTAACCTAATTCAATGGAGGAAATCCCCAAAATCTGACTTCCACTGACGCCTGAAAAATAAAAAATCACTTGGCTCGTCAATCAAAAATAGGAATTTGGGAGCTCACCCCTCCCCAATATGATGAGCCACAATAATTTTTGGACCACAATCCTGAAGTATGGGCCACATAGAATCAGCAAGCCAAATTTCATCATCCTATCTATATTAGAAAAGAAGTTAGGGGCCTCCAAAAATTCTGAAAAATGAAACGTGCAATTTGAGTCTGGCAAAAAGGGGCGTGACACCCTAATTTCAAGAGGCCGCCCTGTGAAAACCGTTTGAAATATTGACCTGAAATTTTGGATTTCTTTGACTGGGACCAAAAGATGTATTTGCACAAATTTTCAGAAAAATCTGAGAAGTGTCATGTACAAGGTGTCTCAATATTGGCTATTTTGACATGGAGTGACCCGTCTCTTTCAAGTGACTCAAGATCTTGAAAGCATGGAAACAGATGTGCGAGTTTGCAAACAGCAAGATCTGGATCTGTGGCTGAAGAGGATTATTTCTAGAACCTCGTTGAGCCATCAGTGCAGCAAATTCTGGCTCATAAAAAACACAGGCCTGATTGTGCCCAAATTGGCGCAATGGAGCAGCCTTTTAATCCCCGAGGGCTCATGCTAGCAGCACTGGCAGGTGGTGGTAAAAAAGGATTATGGAGGTGTGCATTAGAAGCCCGGAATGTTAATTGCCTGCTGCCTGCAGGAACTCCTTTCATAATCAAGGAGTGAATGTGAATGAGCGCGAGAACTTGTATTAATTTTTGTCCACTATGCGTATGCATATACAAGTATACATGCATTGTGTGTTTGTATGTGTACACTGCAGACATTTGCACGCAAGTAAATGGCATTGTGCTTGTTCTGTGTCGCATATGCTCCGTCTTCTAACGGGCTTCGCTATTGGTTTACTCCATAAACTGTAAATAAAGAGGGGCAACACTCATCTTCCTTACACTGAACAAAAATATAGCCAAAATATTGTTCATACGGACGCTGCCATCTAGCACATTTGGAGTAGTGATTGGGGAGTTGAGTCGTGGTATCAAGGTCTCGCCCATACATCCGCCCTACTCAGTCACAAGCACATCCCTAAACTTTGTATGTAGCCTGGCTGGCTGCACCAGTGTCAGACAAGAAACCAGGAGTAATTTGCTCTAAAGTGTCTTGTTAGGAAACATAACCAAATGTTACACCCATTGAAAGCACCGTTCTACCACAACTGAAAGCTTATTAAAGGGTTTGCTAGTTTTCCAACCACAGGTATATGAAGCCAAAATTGTTTGCTGCTCTCCTCGTCCATAGAGGTAGCTACATTGCTTGGCTCCCTTGCCAATTTTCAGCGCTCTTGCCTGGCTCCCCAAACTAGGGCCGACTGCTAGCTATCTACAAGCTAGCTATCTACAAGCCTCATCAAGCCCTCCTTAAAAAATCCGTGCCAATCCTTCAGAATAAGGTAAATAGGTAGAGTCTGTAGGTAGGCCTAAATGGTATCCCTGTTATCATGTGTTTTAACTTAGTTCTGACGACCTTGCTTGGTAGCTCACAAGCTTGGTGGCCCGTTACTAAATCTTGATTTACTAGTTAGAAAGCTAGCTAGCAAACAGTTTTTAACCTGTAAAAAAAGCTCTTTGCTCTGAACATAGCTCCGCTGCTAATAGTACATAACATACTGTTCTATTCCATTGCTACCTAACTTACGGTGACCCATTATAGAATCCTGCTGAACTAGCTTCCAAGCTGGCCAGCAAACTTGCTTAACTTATTAGAAATAGGATCGCTGCAAAGAGTACATGATGCTTTGTTCAGAGCAAAGACAATTCTACTGTCTATTTTTGCTGGAATTTTAAAATCAACTTGGGCTATATTCAGTTGTACTGGGACTGAGCAATTTATGCATGAGTGATGTTTACATTATAGCCCCTCTCAACGGTCCCGTTCCAACAAGCAGGTCACTTGCTCCCTTAAAGTTTTTGTCAATCACGTCTGTCAATCCTGACTTTAAACTCACTTTTCATACAACATAGTATCAACTAACGAAATAAAACCAAACTTATCAGAAAAAAATGAACACTGGAACATACATCAGCATGGTAAGAACCACTTATAATGACAGAAACAATCTTCAGAATAAAAAAAATGACACATACTTTCATTTTTTAACATGGCATATGTCCCATCCACTAACATGGAAGGGGCGGTTCTATAACTTGTACTGCAGCCAGCCACAAGACGTCGATCAAGATGTTTTGGCCTCGCTTTTGGGGAGCTGTTAGGTTGTCCATCACTGCTCAAAACGGTGTAGCCTCCACACAGCACCCTCACCCTATTAAGCCCCAGCACTCTCGCTGCTTGCCTCCATTGTATACTTTGGCACATTAAGAGCTGACCATCACCAGTAAACTTCATTCACCATCCAGTGTTGCCTTTATTTGTGGTTAGCAAGTCCTTTCTGCAGCACCTGCCTCAGACTCCCCAGGAAGGAGAGAAAACAACAGCTGCACTTCAAGTCTGTCTGCCCCTCCAGGCTTGGGCGGCAGTGAATGGCTCAATGACTTGGTCCAAGCCATAGGTCGACCACAATGAGATTTGTTTCCCACTACATTAGGTCATAGTCGTGTTATGGTGTACAAGGGGTCAAAGTCTCTTTAATGCCATTACCATCATCCAGTGCCAAACGGGTCATCTGGGGGTCTGAAAGGGTCACTTTGGCCTGAAGTGGTTTTCAGACCCCCACAAGTCCCCCTCCAATGGTACTATTATCCTAAAACTTAGTTTGGTGGTGGAAAAGTTGCCAAATATGAGGGAGAACCACATTTCTAACCATAACATTCACTGAACTGAATCCTAGGGTCCCCCAAAAAGTGAAATATTACTTGTCACCTTAAAAAAAATTGGATTTTGGGGGCCCTCCTCTCACCCCTCTGATGTCTCATGGTGATTCTGGCTACAGAATCCCGATATACTGGCCAGAATACACCAGCACACCAAATTTCAGCTTCCTATCTCTATTAGGTGAGAAGTTACGGTCCTTCCAAAATGCTACAAAATGAAATGACCAATTCACATAAGTCAAAAAGGGGTGTGGCACCCACATTTCAAGAGGGCGCCAGACAAAAACCGTTAGAGATATTGACACAATACTTGGGATTCTTCGGTTTGGTTCTTTTGTTTTGTTTCATACCAGTTAAAAACCTTGCTGCCACATTCTGCACAGCCTCGAGCCGAAACAGGGAGGTTTGTGATACCCTCATATGAAATGCATAACAGTAATCCAAGTGAGATGTAATTAAGGTATGCATCACAGTTTAATATCCCAGGGAGTTGAAACGGTTTAAGCATGGCTATCATACAAAGCTGAGGGATAAAAAACTACCTCACACAGAAGCACTAGTTTGTTGGTCAAATTTCAATGAGGACTTAAAAACTATGCTAAGATTTTTCACATGGTCATGCCAGTTGACGGAAAGAGGGCCTAACTGATTACCAACCGTAGGGACAGAGAGAGGAGGTCCAAAAATGATAACACCAGTCTTATATTCATTAAGCTGAAGGAAGTTGTTTGCTACCCAACACTTAATTATTTATTCTTTTTTTTTTTTTCATTGCAACTTTATTTCAGACCAGTGTGGTCCATATGAACACAAATAAAAGAACGAACAACCACAACAATTAAAACAATACAAAAGTTCATACGCCACAATAGCTAAAACACAAACAGACAATCACTCCAATGCCTCCAGAGGCAAGAAAAGTACCTAGTGTCGCTCCATGTGGGCTCAACCAGGACCTGAATAACTTTGTTCTTTGAGTCAGACAATCGACATATAAATTTAAACATAAAATTCCTCAGCACAACATGAAAGGTGGGGACATAACGGCTCACAAGCATTTGACTTGCACTTGTACACCTTGGAAGCTTAAGCAGGATTCTAAAAGCATCATTATACGCCACATTAAGCTTTTACATTTTTTGCTTTGCTGTAACTGCACCGCAAGTGTGCTGTATAGAGCGGTGTGCAGTAAGATCTGAAAAGGGCTATTTTAACATCATCAGTACACATACGGAATTTGCGTGCCAGCATGTTCGCTTGCGCATATAATTTACAGCACTGGCGCTGCACATCATCATCATCAGATAAATCATCCCTGATGAAGTGACCCAGGTATTTTACCTTATTCACTACATTTAGTACTTGATCAGTCAGAGGGAACAACGGAAAGTTCAACTTCTGGTATTCTTTAGTTTTAAATATCATAACAACACTCTTTTTAGAGTTAAACTTAATATCAAACTGCACACCATAACCTGAGCGCACTCTGAGCAGCTGTTGTAAACCAGCACTACAAGGAGACAGGACAAATAAATCATCAGCATACATCAGATGGTTAATGAGACTCTCCCCTACCATACTACCAGTCTTGCATGCTTTTAGCTTCTTAGAAAGATCATCCATATATAAATTAAAAAGAACAGGTGAAAGAATTCCGCCTTGTCGAACGCCATTGGTCATCCTGAATGATGCAGATGTACAACCCCAATTCTGAAATAGTTGGGACAAGTGTAAATTGTGAATAAAATCAAAATGCAATGACTTTCAGATCACATAAGTCAATATGTTATTAACAATAGAACATAGATAACATTTCAAATGTTGAAACTGAGACATTTTACATTTTTATCCACAAAATGAGCTTATTTCAAATTTTCTGGCTGCAACAGGTCTCAAAAAAGTTGGGACACAGGCAAAAAAGGGCTGAAAAAGCAATTATAATATAAGAGAATCAGCAGAAAGAACATTTAGCAAGTAATTAAGTTGACTGGCATCAGGTGTGTAACATGATTGGCTATAAAAGGGATGTCTTAGAGAGGCTGAGTCTCTCAGAAGTAAAGATGGCCAGAGGCTCTCCAACCTGTGAAGGCTCGCGTAAAGAAATAGTGGAATACTTTAAAAACAATGTTCCTCAATGTCAAATTGCAAAGGCTTTGACGGTCTCATCATCGACAGTGCATAACACCATCAGAAGATTCAGAGAAACTGGAAAAATCTCTGTGCGTAAGGGACAAGGCCTAAGACCTTTACTGGATGCCTGTGATCTTTGGGCCCTCAGACGCCACTGCATCACTCACCAGCATGATTCTGCCATTGACATTACTAAATGGGCCCAGGAATACTTCAAGAAACCACTGTCTGTAAACACAGTCCGCCGTGCCATCCACAGATGCCACCTAAAACTCTATCATGCAAAAAGGAAGCCATTGTTGAGCATGATCCAGAAGCGCCGCCGTGTTCAGTGGGCCAAGGCTCATTTAAAATGGACTGTAGCAAAGTGGGAAAATGTCCTGTGGTCAGACGAGTCCAAATTTTACATTCTTGTTGGAAATCATGGGCGTCGTGTCCTCCGGGCTAAAGAGGAGAAAGACCACCCCTCCTGTTATCAGTGTTCAGTTCAAAAGCCAACATCTCTGATGGTATGGGGATGCATTACTGCATACGGTGTGCGACACTTGCATATTTTAAAAAGCACCATGAATGCTGAAAGACAAATAAAGGTTTTAGAGCAACATATGCTCCCCTCCAGATGACATCTATTCCAGGGAATGCCTTGTGTATTTCAGCAGGACAATGCAAAACCACATACTGCAGCTATTTCAACAGCATGGCTTCGAAGCAGAAGAGTCCGTGTGCTGAACTGGGCTGCCTGCAGTCCTAATCTTTCACCGATTGAGAACATTTGGCGCATAATTAAACAAAAAGTCTGTCAAAGGAGACCCAAAACTCTTCAGCAGCTGGAAGCCGGTATTAAACAAGAGTGGGATCAAATTCCAAAGGCTAAACTCTAGAAACTTGTCTCCTCAATGCCCAGACGCCTCCACTCTGTGTTAAAAAGAAGAGGGGATGCTACACCATGGTAAACAGGCCCCTGTCCCAACTTTTTTGAGACCTGTAGCAGCCATCAAATTTGAAAATGAGCTCATTTTGTGGATATAATTGCAAAATTTCTCAGTTTCAACATTTGCTATGTTATCTAAGTTCTATTGTGAATAAAAGACTGGCTGGTGTGATTTGAAAGTCATTGCGCTTTGATTTTATTCACACTTTGTGCCAACTATTTCGGAATTGCGGTTGTATTTTGTTGCGCGGGGGGCGGGGGGGGGGGTTGTTGGTTACTGTAGGACCAGGGCTTGGGGTTGATGCTTTCTATTTTGTTGAGTTTGGGGGGGTGGGGGGAGATGCCTTTCCTTTTCTTGAGCGGGGGGCATGGCACTAATATTGCGCATATTCCGCATCTTCCAGTACTTTTAATTTAAACCTTTTTTTGTTTTTGGTGCGCACGGAGATGAGAATGCGATATAGAAAATCCCGTTGAGACGGAATCATTTCATGGCGGTCCGAGTTGATTCTGTGGCAGCCCCCCACACAATGGTCTATGTGTGGGAAACACTGGTATCTGCTACCACTAAGCCACCTACTCAATTCTTCACCTGCCCTGCTGTCCTGTCCAGTCCTTGGCTTGTTCACTGCCTTTAGTATGTTGCAAAGAGTGTAGCCTATTGTCCATACGTGTATTTTATTTTGATAACCTCACAACTGTATCAGTTACCATGGTTACCAGTACAAGTACCAAGCTTAAAAAGGCAGATTTGCTTTAACTACTGCTTCCAAGCCAATATCCATCCATCCTCACACAGTCCCAATATGTGCAAACAGAAATTGATTTTTGGTGAAATGTAACAGCGCATGTTCACACGGGTTACTCTTAAGATACCTAGAACAAAATCTGAATGATAAAGACGTTGAATTTTTTTTTCTCTCAATTGTTTATCGAGGTCGGAGATTGCTAGTTAGGGCTATGATGATGGGTCGGATATACCGAACTGAATGTGAGTACGCTTCCTCACAGCTGGCACTGGTTGTCTATCTGAGAGAATGTTGCGATTGCTAGTTCTGATTATGACATTGTCGTCATTGTCATGGTCTACCGGGGTAGGTCAAATGGGCTAATGCTTGTATTAAATAGTGGCGCGCCCGTGAAGTGACTGATGGGCGTGTTAAATCGCGCCTGTGAGGACGACTTGATGGGCGTTTACGGGCGCCGGCGCGATCACGCCCGTCTCATGGCATGCACTGATGCATTAAAAACCCAGAAAAACAGATAGCAAGTAACACTGATACTCTATGGCTAGCATACTTCAGATGTTCTGCTGTTATTCGGACAAGACCACATGCTCTGTTCACTGACAATTTCTCAATAGCAAAACACACTTTATCAGGTCTAATAACCACACCATCATTGTTTAAAACATCACCAACATTAAATTTGTCACTCTTAACGCAGTTAAAAAATATCCCTATAATGTTTTCTCTATAGTTCAGCAATATTTTCAGATCCTGTAACCCCATCAATACTAGATGGCAAGTACATCTTAATGTCATCAGTGCAATGAAAAGTGGCATTAATGAACCACTGCTATCAGGTTTCACTGGTAGATATAGCTGCATATCATTGGCAAAGCTGTGAAAAGAAATGTTGTGCTTTTGAAAAATAGGGCCAATAGGTAACATATACAAAGAAAATAAAAGGGGATCTAATACAGAACCTTTAGAAACACAAGAGATTGGAGCCTGCAACAAGGAGGTAATGCCTAATGTGATGGAGAAGGTTCTGTCCTCAAAGTAAGAGGTAAACCGCTTTAAGGCAACTCCCTGAATACCTACTTCACTGTTAAGGCGGTTTAACAGAATTTTATGGTCAACAGTATCAAATGCAGTGCTGAGATCAAGCAAAACCAGGACTACACAAGACCCAGAGTCGACAGCTAACAGGAGGTCATTTATTACTTAAACGAGAACAGATTCCGCATTATGATGTGCACTTAAACCTGACTAGAATTTCCCCATGATATTGCAGTGGTTCAAATAGGATGTGTGTTGAGAACAAACAACTTTTCAAGGATCTTGGACAAAAATGGAAGTTTAGAAATTGGCCTCTAATTTTTGTAGACAGTTGGGTAAAGGTTAGACTTTTTTTACTGCTAATAACGCTGTCCTGAGCCACGGTCGCGAGCCGGCATTGTTGAAGAGGTGTGATGCTTACCAGCCCCAGTAAGTAAGCGGCTCAAGTTTGAGCCATTAACCCCCCCGTTGACCCCATTTGCACCATTATCTATGTAGTCCTGTTACCACTGCTAGCCGCCATTACAGCTCATCCGTTTTCATGTTCCATGTGACAGTGGAGGTGAGAGCCGAGTGCAACTATGGGAGCGACAAACACAAAATTGTGACCAAAACATTACAACAACCGAAAAGTGTACCAGATGTACTAGCCTGCAGTCCACTGAGTGTTTTTTAATCAAGAGTGTTTAAAGAAACAGTAGATTGTGAGACTCAATTTTCCTCAGGGACATGACAAGGGGGTGCAGCTGGGGTGTGTCGCTCATTACATCCAGGCCTTCATTGACAGCTCACTGGCCAGATGGGGCAGGACCTTTGGCCAGGCCAGTATGCGAAGCATGTGCTTGAGCTCCCCCCACCACATCAGCCTGCTGGAGCTAACAGCAGTGCAAAAGGTGCTGCACCACTTAGACCTGGTTTGACTGTGGAGCTGGGTCCATGGCTAGTGACGGACCTGCCTGTGGCCCTATGTGGAGTAGGGGGCACCAGACTCTTATACCTTATTCTGGTCTCATGGTTGCCTCATGGTCTGGAGGTTGAGGGGGTGAAACAGCTGCTTGAGTCTCCCGGCCACAGTGGTCTCTAAAATTCCAAACAAACATCCCATGTCCACCTCCAGGACCTGTACAACTTGCTGGCAGATGGTTGCGGATGGGTGCTAGGCCAGGAACCTTGATTCACTCTTGGACCCACTGCAGGGTATGGTGAGATTCCTACAGGGCGTATTAAATAGTGGTCATGCTGCATCCACTTTGGGGGCGTTTGCACCAGCGACTACAGCAGGCCAAAATCGTTTAAACTGTTTATGACCTGGAGCCACCTTGCGGAGAAGCATTTCCCACAGGGGGCCAGCAGGCTGAGGTCCCTCGCTCAATTCTTCATTCCTTAATGAGACCTCAGACTGCGTTAGATAGTCTAGTAACAGTGGTGCCCAATTGTGTGCTATGGAAGGCAGACAGTATTAAGATTTTCATTCCAACCAATCATTACACCTCCTGATTACACTAATCAGTTCCCTCCTCACTGCTTATAGGTGAAATCAGTGAAATCAGCAGGTGTAGGGATTGATGGGTATGAAAACTTGCACACTCTTAGCCCACCATGGCACATAGCACACGACTGGTTTAGTAAGTCTGCCATTTGAACCGCTGGATCAGACAGACCTGGAGATATTGTCACTCAGGCAGGCACTCCCAGCCTTAGCATCATCCAAGAGCGCAAGTGACCACTGCACCCCGTCTGCGCATACCTTGGTGTTGTTTAAGTGTCAGTAGAGCTATGTACATATCAATTCTTCCAGCACAAGGTTTCCTCCTCCTTCAGATCAAGTCATTCACCTGAGGGTTTTTCCCTCCTCCTCACACTGACGGGGAGGAAGAGCATCTTCACAATTTGTGCCCTATGTGCACACTGTGCTGTTATGTGGCATGTACAGCAGCGTTTGGGAAAACCGACCGATAGTTTGCCTGCCACGGTGGTTGGACTCAGGAGGCCCAACAGTTGGTGCTCACCCACTGGATCTGCAATGCCATCCGCAGAAGTCTTAAGGCAGCAGGCTGCCCTCCTCCAGCGGGTCTGAGGGTGCACTACACCAGGGGCACGTGTCCTCGATAGCATTTTTTGGGGTGTCTCTAAGGAGGACATCCATCTGGCTACCTCCTAAGCTTCTACTTTGATTTTTGTGCATGACCACTGGTTTAGTGTCTCATTCAGCGCTTGCTGCACTGCCTGGGTGGACCCTCTTCTGAAAACTAAGGCAAATTAAGGTGTTTCTGATAATGTCCAGCTATTGCTGGAGTTTCTGGCACTTTGATGCAAGACCCTCGAACAGGCAGAGCATGACTGTTGGACTGCAGTTGTTTCTTGGTTGTGGTTTGGTTCAGCCGATGCTGTCTGGTGCCAGACCCTCAGCTAGGCAGTGCTGAGCTGCCGGACTGTGGTTGTTTCTTGGTGTAGTTAGGTTTGGACAATTGTTGGTTTGGACCCAGCTGGGTGTAAATTGCATCCCTAATGGCCTTCAGCTTTGGTGTAAACAGATAGTATAACCTGTTAGAGGGTGGACCACGTACAACATAGAACTAGTGGTTACCTGGAAAAAACTCCAATTTCTATGAATATGTGCATAGCCCACTAACTTCAGGCCCAGCTGGCCCCAGTTGTTTTTCGCTGCCTTTCAAAGACAGGTAGGCAGTGAGAGCGCAGCAGCTTTAGAGGGGGTGGAAGCTACCCTGATTCCCGAAAAAAAAATTTTTTCCAGCAACAGCTCTGCCATTTTAATGGCTGAATCCGCATGGTTGTCACGATCAGGCGAGTCAAAACTCAATGTTAGTCTGGCTTTTGTAGCTCTAAACACAAGGCTGCATTGTGACCGAAAACAATGTATTTTCCGTGGAGATGGAAACGACAAGAAGAAATGCCAGTGCGGTAACCATGCAGACTATATTTTACTGTATTCTGTTGACCATTCGGAAATGGCAATGTTACCATTTCTAACAAATACAGCAGAATCACAGAGTCCAAAATTTAATCCACAGTTGCAATCAAAATTATTCACCCACCATTGCAAATTGGGTTTACTGGCAAAATTTACAAACTTTCAGCTGTTTGTGATAAACAGACTAAAAAAGAACATTTTAAATAGCTCAACATAACTAATATTACAAGTGGTTTCTCCAAATTTAACACAAAATGCCACTTTTATGACTACTACAGTCTTAAAATTATTCAACCCCCCGAATAGAATCCGTCTTAAGAGCATATTTCCAAATCAGGTGTTGTCTCAAGCACACCTAATGCAGCTTATCAAGAGCTTAATTAGTTGCATCACGTTTGCTTGAGATAGAACACATCAAATACTTGCACTTGCTAGGGGTTTGTTGACAGTGACATTTGATTGCATATTAGAAATATGGCTGTCAAGAGAATTGTCCAGAAAGCTAATAGAGGAGATCATTGCCTGGCACAAACGAGGAAAAGCATGCAAAAAGGTAGCACAGGCACTGACTGTTCGTAGAGATATAGTTGGATGCATAGTTCTCAAGTTCAGAGTTAAAGGAAGAGTAGCAACAGTACCAGGATGTGGCAGAATGAAGATGCTATCAATGGCTGTCACCAGATTCCTGAGGAGACGGGTGGTCAAAAACCCTCAAGTGACTGCAGGAGACCCGCAGCAAGACTTGGAGGCAGGAGGCACTGAGGTTTCAGTTTGCACAGTAGGGCGCATAATAAATGCTGAAGGTCTCCATGCCCAAACTCCAAAACTTAGAAAAGCACGAGCTCCAATATGCTCAAAACCATATAAATAAGCCAAAGAAGTTTTGGAATATTATTATTTTCCTTTTATTTTCCTTTATTACAGGGAAGTCCCACTGAGACCGAGGTCTCTTTTTCAGGGGAGCCCTGAATACAATAAAACAAATACAAAGTGGGTGACAGACAGAGCATAGTAATATTCACACAATTACATACAACAACTGCAGAATGAAGGAAACAAACTTTAAAATACAGTTAAAATAAATAAAAATAATAATAATAATATAAATAAATAAATAAAACATTCAAGTGCAAAGGACAGAGAACAAGTTCAAGGTTAAAACTAAAGGCAAGTTCATCTGGCCTCCTCAAGTAACATCTCCCACAGTCGATTTTTGAAGGAATCAAAGGGAATGAGACAGTCAAGCTTCAGAGAGTCTTGACATCTATTCCAGACATAAGGTGCAAATGAGCTAAAAGCAGAACAGCCCAAATTTGTCCTAGTCCTGGGTGACTCTTACAAAATCCACCCTTGCGATCTAACATGCTGGCTTCGGATTTTGAAGGACAAAAGCCTAGTTAGATATGAAGGAAGTTTGCCAAGCAATGCTTTATACATAAATAAAATACAATGGAGCTTCCTTCTAAAATAAAGGGAAAACCACCCAACAGAACTATATAACACACAGTGATGAGTGCGGAAACAATCTCCAGTGATAAAACGCAGAGCGCTGTGATAAAAAGCGTCCAGAGGTCTTAAAGTACTATCAGAGGCATGCATGTAAATGATATCCCCATAATCAAATAAAGGTAAGATTGCTGCCTGGACAATCCTCTTCCGACTGTCTAAAGAAAAACAAGACCTGTTTCTGTAAAGAAACCCAATTTTTGTTCTGATTTTCTTGGACAAGTTAGACACGAGTCTGAAAGGAAAAATCATGATCCAGCCAGATACCCAGATACTTGTAAGACTGAACTTGCTCAATTTTAGCACCAGACACCGAGAAAATTGAATCATTTGGCATAACTGCATTCTGAGCAGAAAAAAACATGAACTTAGTTTTATCCATATTTAAAACCAATTTCAGATGTGCTAGAGCGTGTTGAATAAGATTAAAAGCCGAATGCAGGTAGATAAGGGCCTGGGCACACGTTGGTGCAGAGGAGTACAACACAGTGTCATCTGCATAAAAATGAACCTTGCAAATTGCAATATTACGAGCAATAGTATTAATGTAAATTGTGAATAAAATCGGTCCAAGAATGGATCCTTGGGGTACGCCTTTCGTCACTTTTAAAAATTGAGACTTCCCATCCCCAAGCATAATAGCTTGTGTTCTATTAGAGAGATAGTCCTGGAACCACAAGCAGGCATCACAATCAAGACCAATGGAGGACAACTTTTTTAATAAAATAAAATGGTCTACTGTATCGAAAGCTTTTGCTAAATCAATAAATAGGGCAGCACATTTTTGTTTATTATCCACAGCTGATATCAAATCATTTAAAATCACTGAAGCTGCTGTGATGGTGCTATGACCAGGCCTAAAGCCAGATTGTTATGAAGTTAAAATGTTGTTGAAAGTTAAAAAGCTGCACAGTTGTTGCTTAACGAGAGATTCTAAAATCTTAGCCAGGCAAGGCAATTTTGAGATAGGTCGGTAGCTGTTCACTGAACAGGGATCACCACCCTTAAATAATGGAATAACATGAGCAGCTTTCCATACACTGGGAATAGTCCCTGTCGATACTGACAATTTAAAAATATTAGTTATTGAATGCGCAATCATTGGGGCTGCCAAATGCAAAAGACTCGGAACTAGATGATCCTCTCCAGTGGAATTATTTACATCAATTCGTTTCAATTCTTGTAGGACCTCATTCACTTGAAATTCCCTAAATGAAAACAATACTCTTTTGGAGAATTTGTGAATGAACTAGAGCTGAGGTCTGACATATCCCCTGTAGAGGGCTGATTAATTAAATTTTCAAAAAGGTTTCCGGCCGCTATAAAATGTTGGTTAAAAAGATCACAGATTTTGTGTTTATCAGTTATAGGACCAGAATCAGTGTGGATAGAATGTGGTATAGATGAAGACAGATAACAATTCAGGGACTTCACAATTTTCCAAAATTTTGCAGGATTACCCTGACTTTTGGCCAGTGACGAAATAAAATAATCAGATTTTGCCTTTTTAATCAATGAGCAACAATTATTTCTTAATTTTCTAAAAACCTGCCAGTCAGACAGTGCCTGGGTTTCCCTAGCTTTACCCCATGCTTCATCCCTAACACGTAGTTCCGTGGATAAGGCATTCGAAAACCAAGGGTTTCTTCTATTCTTAACCCTAAGTCTCTTCACCGGAGCATGCTTATCCACAGCACGATTAAACACGGTAATAAAGTGAGCCAATGCTAGGTCAGGGTCTGGAATAAAACCCGCAGAGCTTAAATCACTCCAAAAAATATCGTGCAGGAAGGCCTGTTCACAGAAATGTTAAAAATTTCTTTTAGTTATAAAACATGGAGGAGCCTTTGTAACTTTCATGTCTCTAATACATGCTACAGGGCAATGATCACTAAAATCCAAAGGAAAAACGCCACTCAGGGCATACTTGTGCAGTCTATTAGTTAAAATCAGATCAATCAAAGTTGATCGGGATACATCTTCAAAATTAGGTTGTGTAGGCTCCGAAATAAGTTGCGTGAGAGTCAGGCCATCGCAGACCTCTTTAAAATGGTTTGAGGACGGTGATAACCAATCTATATTGAGATCACCAGCAACCAATAATTCAGTGTGAGCATAAGTGGACAAGATATTAGAGAGATTGATTATGGAAGATGAAAGAGCGCTTGGTGGGCGATACACACCTGCTAGTGTAAAACTTGCACAACCCAAACCTATTTTGATAATTAGACACTCAAACTGCTCTGGAATAGAGGAGGATAATAAAACATTCACAGTGAGAGAGGATTTTACAAACATCAATACCCCTCCCCCTCTCTTAATCCTGTCACACCTAAAAACATTATAACCAACCATTGCTATATCATGGTCCGACACAGAATCATTCAACCAAGATTCAGTGGCAAGAAATACATCAGGATTACTTTGCAGAACCAGAGCCCTAACACAATCCATTTTTGATAATAGACTCCTTACATTGAGACACAGTAGACCCAACCCACACTTATGGGACTAAAAAACTACAGGTGTTAAAACTACAGGAGGGACCGTTAGAATAATACCAGGGGTCTGAATATTGATTTGTGTAAGGTTTAGTACCGAGACACCACTTGGTCTAAATTTCTGCCTTGGCAGGCGCGTGGAAATAATTTTTGCGATTGGGTGCGCAAAAGTGCTTGTCGCCCCAGAAAATTTTACACCCTCACTACATCTGACCAGGATGTTTAAAAAGTCAACAGAGGGACCAAGTCCATTAGAAAATGAGATGGCGGTTGGACGTTGGGGGGTGCTCTTGTGGGAAACCGCAGGCTGACATTGAACCACAACGGAAGAAGAGGAAGGAAGTTCTGGCCAGTGTGTGCAGGAAGTAAACAGTCAGTCCCGTGGGCAGCACAACACAGTATGGTGAATGTTGGCCGATAGCATTTGGCTGCCCCATTTGCTGGGATGAAACCCGTCCGTTTTAAAAAAGGGTGCACGGTTCCAAAACAGGTTAAAATTGTCGATAAAACCAAAGCCGTGAGTCCTGGTAGCATACTGAAGCCAAGTGTGCAGGCTAAGCAGTCTGCTGAAACGGCCACTGCCGCGCTGGAATGTAGGGATAGGACCAGAAATAAAAACTGATTTTCCACAGTTTTTTAAAAAGTTAAGAAGGAGGTTAAAATCATTTTTTGTACGCTCCGACTCCCTCCGGTTAGTATCATTAGTCCCAACATGAACTATTAACCGCATGACAGTGGACGGGAGTGAGGAGAGCAGCCCAGGTAACTTACCCAGGATATCCTTAACTGTTGCTCCTGGGAAGCAGCGGGTCGCTACATTAAAGAAGCGAACGTTCCGGATTATGGAGTCTCCCACCAGTAAAGTAGTCGGGGAGAAGAGAGGACGAGGCGGTGGCAAGCCCGGGTCGAGTACCGTGCTGGCGGACGCTGCGGCAAGGCAGCGGCATCAGGGCTGAGCGAACGCCTTCTCAGGACCTCTACTTCAAGGCTGGGCAAAGGCCTCCTCAGTACCGCATCAACAAGGCCGGACTTGCGGGGGCTAATTGCCTCTCTGAACACTGCCGGCGGCCTTGGAGCTGCTGAACTTCCAGGGGAGGAGGGGGGTGTCGCTTCCTCCTCAACCAGCACGGAAAATCTGTTCTCCAGCTGCAGGTCCCAGACAGGCGGCACACGAGATGAACGCCTGTCGCCGCACGATCCGACCCAGGGCTCAGCCAGGTTGGGTGTGGAGCTGACTATGGCCCTGGGTCTCGCTCCCAGTTGGATCCAGGGATCCTCCGCTCGAGTCGGTGCCGCTTCAGTGGGAAAAGCCAGGGAGTCGCGTTCAGCTGTGGTGGTTACACTGGCAGCAGCGAGAGCTGGAGCACCCAGGGAATCGATGAGCTGCTCATCTTCCTTAATCTGGTAAAGGATTGAAATTCTTCCCTCCAGCTCCGCAATTTTTTGCGTGAGGCGAACGCAGCTTACACAGCCCGGCGGGGAGGTGAGTGGAGCCATATTTTTTTTATTATTATTATTTTTTTTATTTTAGCCGGCTGGGCTTTACAGCAACCAGCCAGGCGATGCAGTAAATAAAATTTAAATAATAATAAAATAATAAAAACCGATAAAATAAATAAAATGATAAAACAAGTAAAAAAAATAAATAAAAGTTAAAATAATAAAATGTCAAAAAGATAAAACACTAAAATAACAATAAAAGTAAACAATAAAACAAAAGATAAATAAAACGCTAAAATAACGACAAAATGACGATAAAATAATAAAAGTAGACTAAAAGCGCGGGCAGCAGCAAAACCAGACTGCTGACAGGCAACCGATCGTGACGTGAATACTGTTCTGTGGAGTGATGAAACAAAACTGGAATATTTCAGGCTAATGAATCAGTGGTATGTCTGCAGGAGGAATAAAGAAGCATATGCTGAAAAGCACACCCTGCCTACAGTGAAGAATTGTGGGGGCTTTTTCATGCTCTGTGGCTGCCTTGCTTCCTCTGGCACTGGAAATCTGCAAAGTGTGGAGGGCAAGATGGATTCAGTCAAGTACCAGGATATCCAAGGAGAAAATGTCATGCCGTCTGTCGGGAAGCTGACGCTTGGGCATCATTGGACTTTCCAACAGGACAATGATCCTGAGCATGCCTCAACATCCACCAAGGCTTGGTTTCAGAAGAAGTCTGGGAAGATTCTAGAGTGCCCATCACAGTCGCCTCACTCGAACCCCATAAAAATCTCTGGTAAGATTTGAAGAAGACAGTTGCAGCATGCAAACCCAAGAATATTAGTGAACTGGAGGCCATTGTCCATGAGGACTGGGCTAAGATTGCTTGGGAATGCTGCCAAAAGCTGACATCTGCCTATGCATCACATTTCCAGCAGGTCATAGCGGCAAAAGGGTGCTCTTCTAGGTATTAAAGATGCTTGTCATGAAGGGCTTGAATAATTTTGAGCCTGCAGCAGTCATTAAAAGTGGCATTTTGTGTTGAATTTGGAGAAGCCACTTGTAATATTTGTTGTGTTGAGCCATTTAAAGCAGGGATCCAAGAATATAAGTACCCATAAAATTAGTTCGTTATGCCAATTTCATGATATGTTGAAGGTATTCACTCATATAACAAGAGAAAAAAACGTTCATGCTACTTGATATTCGCTTTCCAAATGTTGCTCCTTTTCCACCGTAATCAGTCCGCCGACAGGCTCATTTTCGGTGACGTCACATACGGGTTGTGTGCTCTGAAAGTACCCAGATGTTCCATAATTATAATACAGACAACACTGTGAATTTTGTTTTTAAAGCCTGACGAGTCAGAACTCTTAATAGATTTCTTCCAGATCTCCCAGTAGTTCATAGTTTTAAATCCCATGTTTAAATCTTTTTTTTTTTTCAAGCTAATGTCGCATAAAGGTGATTTCTTTCATCGATGCATATTAGTTTTGCTGCTTATTTTGGTTCGTTCCATGCCTGCAAGAAGTCCGGTCGCCGCGCTGGCTATACGCTATACACGTACACGTTGTCTAGTTTAGAAAGAAAATTATGTTTTTACTGGAGTCATGCAATCATTCCGAGGAAGGTTGGATAAGCCAATGCTCAGGGCTACAAAAAAGATTGTATTTTATGAACACGATCGAGTGGACTCTCATAACAGTGATTGACTGACATAGAAATATGGAGCGACGAGGTCGATGCCATTTAGAACACAATCGTACCCCTCAAATATCTCCACCCAATACCTCAAAAGCAGCCTGAATCTTTCTCCTGTACTTCTCATGCACTCAAGCTCAATTTCAGGTCTTAATTGCTTTTTTATAGTTGTTGTATCTCTTCTTCTCTGTGTTTGCTGTGAGCACCTCCTGCTGTACCTAAATGTATCTTCATGATTATTTAATTCCAATTCTGGGGTCCGGAGTCATAATTGGTTTTCATATTAGTCTATGTGAAATCTACCGTGACGCATGTGAAACTAATAAACCTCCGTGCACATAGACTTCAATTATTACATCGCCTACGTGCTGATTAATGAAAACTGGCCACACCTGATAATGCTGAGTTTTGACCCGACGCTGAAGCCCTCCGCTACAGTTTCAAAAAATCCTGGAGGAAACCCTGCCTTCCCCGTATTTACACAATTTCCGTCAGATCGTTTATATGTCCATGTTAATCTTCAATGTATTATATAGAAAAATATGAGTTTGAAGTAAAAAAAAAACAAAAAACGAAAGACGCATTTTTCTCCATTATAATTTATCCATCTCAAGTAAAGTACGACTCAATTTGAACCTTAAATAACAAAATATAAAGCTTAGAGAGAGACACAGTACTTCTATTGACTCTGCCCACAAATTCACGGAGCAGAGCTTGCAAAACCCGTCCATGACGTCACCCAAAACAGGCGTCATTCCGAGCATCACGGAAGTATTCACGCTCGATAAAGTACTGTCGTTCCGTGCTTGTTTCCATTTACTCATATCGATAATGTGACGGAATGACATTACATTGCATTCTTTGCGTTCTAAGCTTTCCATTGATGTCGAAATTGCCATATTTCAGTTGTTTCTTTGAATCCCTACTTTAAATTGTTCTTGTTTGATTTGTTCATTGCGAACACCCGAAATTTTGCCCGTAAACCTAATTAGCAACAGGGGTTGAATAACTTGCTAGCAAATGCATCTGTGAAAGAAGAACAGGGGAACAGGCGCAGGATTCAGATGAGACCACTTCAAGTGTATTTTCTAGGCATTTTCTTGAGAAATTCCTTGTGGTGCATGGCAAAAATGGATAGCTGCATGCTGCCTTTACCTATACCACAGAGTATTGACATCATGCATACATCTTTGTGCTTATATGCGTGTGAGTGATTGGGGGTCTCATTTGTTTAATTTGCTCGCCACTAACAACAGTCAGCCGCACAAAAAGGAGAAATGACAAGAGGCTTGCATTTATTGTGATCATTATATGCAATGTGAGATTTCAATAGCAGCGCAGATTTTTCAGCTACGCGGCACACATCTTTCAGCTGTGGCAGCGCGCCGCTGCAAAATATGTATAGCAGATACACTGTACCCCCCAACTGAACAGTGAGAACACTGATCTTTTCTCAGGTGCCAAGGCAGAGCCCTGTAAGGGTAAACAAATAACAAAGCCCACAAGAGAGCTACACTCATATTCATAAAACTGGTGTTACGCCTAGGTAACTACTATTTACTGTACGCCAAGCTCTTTGCGCACGTGAGAGATTGCATGTGCCTTAAAATTAAAATAACTATCCTTGAATCTTAAGATTTATATGGCCCCCATCTTATAACCCCGAACAAATAAAAATGCACCTTCACCTGTAGCTTTCAAGGAAACATGCACTGGTTGCCAATGAAAACACACTGCCACTCAAGGTATGTGCATCTGCTGACCTACGCTGCCTAAATAACTTAGGCATAGCATCCGCTGGGGTCAAAAACATCTCAAACACCCCCTTTGCCCACCCTCCAATCCCCATCCCCCAAAATGCTGGAAACAAAGTTTGGCCCTTACCCTCAGGTCTCCTAAACATAAATGCAATGGCTGAATCACTGAACTGCCAAATTGGGTGGGTTTTCATGAGCCAAATTAACACTTGTTATATGGCATGTGTATAACATTTTATAAATTGGGCCTGTTTGACTGTTTTTTCACATACTAACCAGCCCACATTAATTGTTTCATGAGGCAGGTTCTTCAATAATTTTATCATCTTTGAACAGACTTACTGGATATGAGAGACCTGATGTCAAGTTTGCCATGTAACCTAGTTCTCAAAACATTATGCAATATGACCACTCTATCAATGCACAGTATACATGCCCACTAATAGCATTCATCATGTTCTTCAGATTAAATAAAACTTGTCACAAAGAAAAAATATAAAGCAGTGAATTGCTGTGTTTTATAATTCATTTAGTGGCTCAAAGCGTATTTTAGCCACCATATTTACCCTTCACCAAAGTGACCCAGGTGGGTGTAGGATCCAAGCAACAGGACTCCTCTCAAGCTGAATCCCGATCTAGTCCCCTTGATTGGAATCCTACAGGAGCATAATGTCCGTTCACAGGCCTTGTACTTGATGCAACAACCTCCCAGATTCCTCTTAAAACAAAGGATTTGCCATGTCAGCTCTGGTACTGAGCAGCATTGTGACTTTATGCAGAGGTGGGCTCTGCATGTCACAGTGACAGAATCCAGATCCTCTAATCAAGCCCCACACATCTGTTTGGGTTTAGATTTCTGTGGTAGTTGGTTCCAGAACACAATAAACATCCACGGCCCCAAAAGTGACCAACTGGAGTAACACTGGCCTCGACAAGTCTTTGCCAGATAACATAGCACTTCATATATTTGACAGGGTTTTAGCTTACCAGCCCTATGGGCCAATAAGCGATTATCATGGTTTTTCATCCGTCATTCAGAACATTTTTTTTTTCTTTTTTTTATAGAGCCCCAATTCCAAAAAAGTTGGGATGCTGTGTATATTGAAAATGAAAACAGAATGCAATGGTTTGCAAATCTCATAAACCAAGGAGAGGTAAACACACGCACATCCTAGTTTTCAGGTGCTGAGTCCAAAAACATACTGACAAGAGAAGAGAAAAGACTTGCGACACTGTTATAGCTCCCAAAATAAAAATATGTACTTTATTCTAACATTCTAAAAAGACGTTAAAAAGACAACGTTTCTAGCCGACATGCTCTTCGTCAGGTCACTCATGTTGAAGCATCACGGCTGGTCACACTTATGAAATTAGCGCCGGGAGCACCCATGGGTGTAGTCAGCACATCAATCAATCAATTAATCCATCTAACAATAAATGTTTCACAGGCATTTTACAAAATAAGGGAAAAACCCACATAGAAGTAATTTAAAACAGCCTAAGAAGTCCTGAAAACAGCAAATAATAACTGAAATAATTACTTGAGAAGAAAACACAAAAAAAAAACACAAAAAAGGCAGATAATTGATTACAAAGCCTCACGTCACATGTGTGCAGAGAGTGTTAAGAAAAATGCTAAAAAACTGCATTTATTAACAAAACTTAAATTTATCTCAAATGAGGACAAGAATAATATCAATACAGAGAAGTAAATAAAGAGGGAATATCACATAATGTATTAATAGAAAAAATTTTGCAACATAGAAAGATAATCATTAAGTAAAGATATACAGATGAATAAAAAGACCCGTGAAAGTTATCTAGTTAAGACTTTACGAAAGGAAAGGTTTAATAGAAAAATCCTCATTTAGACCACGGGGAGCTCTGGTATTAAGGTGATATATCCAGTAAAGTTCTCGTTGGAGAAGAAGTTTCTCAATATCTCCTTTCCTTCTTCTTGGAAGAACCTGTTCGACACCCACATAGTGGAGAGAAGCAACAGAATGATTACATTTATTGAAATGTCTGGCGACTGAACTCTTTTCATCACCAGTACGTATGGCACTACGGTGTTCTGCGATACGAGTTCTTAAGGCTCTATTGGTCTTCCCTACATAAGCAAGTCCACAGGGGCACCTTAACAAATAGATAACATTAGTTGTGGAACATGTCATTTTTCCTTTTATTTTAATGGGTTTTCCACTGGTAGGGTGGTTAAAGTGAGTCATTTTCGTAGTGAAATTGCATTGTGTGCAAGAATGGCATCTAAAGTTACCCTGGAAACTCTCCAGGAATGTAACTGATCTTTTAGGTTTATGATCTGAGTTAATCACCCTGTCACCTATATTCGGCGCTCGCCTGTAAATCATCTGTGATGGAGATGTAAATACTTTAGCCAGAGATGGATCGGCGCTTAGGACATGCCAGTGTTTTTCAATAATATTTTCAAATTCTTTTACTTGTGTCGAATAACGTAAAATACAATGTATACGATTCTTATTAGTTTTTTTGGCAGATGGTTCGAGACAAGCTTCCTGTGTTTGTTTGGAATATATGTCCTCTGTTTTCAGGACTTCTTAGGCTGTTTTAAATTACTTCTATGTGGGTTTTTCCCTTATTTTGTAAAATGCCTGTGAAACATTTATTGTTAGATGGATTAATTGGTTGATTGATGTGCTGACTACACCCATGGGTGCTCCCGGCGCTAATTTCATAAGTGTGACCAGCCGTGATGCTTCAACATGAGTGACCTGACGAAGAGCCTGTCGGCTCGAAATGTTGTCTTTTTAACGTCTTTTTAGAACGTTAGAATAAAGTACATATTTTTATTTTGGGAGCTATAACAGTGTCGCGAGTCTTTTCTCTTCTCAAATCTCATAAACCTACATTTTATTCACAATAGAACACAGACAACATATCAGGTTGAAAGTGAGACATTCTACAATTTCATGAAAAATATTAGCTCATTTTGAATTTGATGGCAGCAACACATCTCAAAAAAGTTGGGAGAGGGGCAATAAAAGGCTAGAAAAGTAAGTGGTACTAATAAAAAAAAACAGCTGGATGAGCATTTTGTAACTAAATAGGTTAATTGGCAACAGGTCAGTAACATGACTGGGGGAAAAAAAAGAGCTTTTGGGGAGGCAGAGTCTCTCAGAAGTAAAGATGGACAGAGATTCACCAATCTGCCAAAAAAAAAAAACTGCATCTGAAAATTATAGAACAATTTCAGAAAAAATTCCTCAATGTAAAATTGCTAAGACTTTGAATTTACAGTACATAATATCATCAAAAGATTCAGAAAATCTAGAGATATCTCTGAGCGCATGGGACAAGTCCGAAAGTCAATATTGGATGCTCGTGATCTTCGGGCCTTCAGACGGCACTGCATTAAAAACAGGCACGATTCTGCACTGGAATACACTGCATGGGTTCAGGAACACTTCCAGAAATCATTCTGTGAACACAGTTTGCCGTAAAATCTACAAATGCAAGCTAAAGCTGTATCATGCAAAGAAGAGGCCATATGTGAACACGATCCAGAAATGCCATCATCTTCTCTGGGCCAAAGCTAATTTAAAATGGACTGAGGCAGAATGGAAAACTGTTCTGTGGTCAGATGAATCAAAATTTTGAATTTTTTTTGGAAACCACATACGCCGTGTCCTGCGGTCTAAAGAGGAGAGGGGACCATCCACCTTGTTATCAGCACACAGTTCAAAAGGCTACATCTCTGATGGTATTGGGTTGCATTAGTGCCTATGGCGTGGGGAGCTTCCACATCTGGAAAGGCATTATCAATGCTGAAAAGTATATAGAGGTTTTACAACAACATATGCTCCCATCCAGACAATGTCTCTTTCAGGGAAGGCCATGCATATTTCAGCATGACAATGCTAAACCACATACTGCATCCATCACAACAGCATGGCTTCACAGTAGAAGAGTCTGGGTTCTGAACTGACCTGCCTGCAGTCCGGACCTTTCACGAACAGAAAACATTTGGTACATCATAAAATGAAAAAACCGGCAAAGAAGACCCAGGACTGTTGAGCAGCTAGAATCTCACATCTGACAACAGTGGGTCAACATTTCTCTCCCAAAACCCCAGCAATTGGTCTCCTCACTTCCCAGATGTTTACAGGCTGTTACACAATGGTAAACATGGTCCTGTCCCAACTTCGCTAAGATGTGTTGCTGCCATCAAATTCAAAATGAGCTATTTTTCATGAAATGGTAAAATGTCTCAATTTCAACATCTGATGTGTTGTCTATGTTCTAATGAGAATAAAGTGTGGGTTTATGGGATTTGCAAATCATTGTATTCTGTTTTTATTCACGTTTTACACAACGTCCCAACTTCATTGGAATTGGGGTTTGTAAAAGTAGATCTCCCAAGGTCATTCCCTGCAAAAAATACCGGAAGAACTAGGTGGTAACTGGAGCGAGTTGAAACTGGGCTAGCATTCCAGTGTCGCATAGATGTGATGCATGATGGCAATTTTTTAACAAGGGTAACAAGATAAATATAAACTGTTATGGCGTCAATTTGTTATGACGTCACGGACAGCAAGGGATGACAGACAAAATTCTTAAACTTCAACAGATTTAATTAAACAAACACTTAGAACTAATCTACACTCTACCCTACTGGCTAAGATTGGAAAAAAAAAAGATAGTTACAGTCCCTTGGTAATTGAGATGGGCTGCTATGTTGCGATGTCCTGGGACAGGAAAATGCTCCAACACAGGCAAAAATCCACAAAAAGCTTCACAGGTCTTGAAAAGAGTGACAGGTCTGGTCAAATGTATCCTTCCACAATTTCTCCTTGCAATTTCTCCAACTACTCTTCCACTCTCTCAATTTTTCTCCTTATATACTCTTGTCCAGCCCCCTCTGAGGCATGCCCAGGACATGCCCAACCTAGCTCCAGACTGAGCTTAACAAAAAAAATTGTCAATACTGCCATCTAGTGGCTTTTTTTTTTTCCCCATTACACCTCCATTCCAAAAGGGAAAAATTTTGACTCATAAAGGCAAAATTTTTCTTTTCAATACAAAAATGGTTAAGTAGACACTTGTGTATATATACATAGAATACAATATGCAAAAAACACGTGATATATATACACATACTCAAACACGGGATAAGCAATCAGCAATTACATTGTCAGTACCCTTTACATGCTTAATTTCCAAGTCAAACTCCTGTAAAATCAAACTCCAATTCAACAATCTCTGATTCTTGTTTTTCATCTTACTCAAAAACATTAACGGATTGTGGTCAGTATATACAATCATTGGCTTTTGCCCAGTACAAACATAAACCTCAAAGTGTTGTAAGGATAGAACCAGAGCCAACAGCTCCTTCTCAATTGTGGAATAGTTCTTTTGGTGGCGATTGAACTTCCTGGAGAAGTATGCCACGGGATGCTCAATGTCAAGAGTCACTTCTCTGTAGGAGCACAGATCCACAAGCTTGGTCGCTAGCATCGACCGCCATGGAGAACGGTTTGTTGAAGTCAGGAGATTTGAGCACGGGGAAGTGACATAGCAGAGACTTCCGGCGATCGAAGGCTCTTTGGCATGCTTCATCCCAAGTGAACTTTTACGCCTTTCTTCAGTTGGTTGGTGAGACTGAGAGCAATCTTAGCAAAGTTCTTGCAGAACTTGCGGTAGTACCCAATCATTCCAAGGAAGCGGCGCAAAGCTTTTTTGTTGTCAGGAACTGGAAAGTCCATGATGGCTTGGACTATAGCATTTATGGGTGCCACCTTACCCTGGCCTATGACGTAGCCAAGATACGTGACAGTAGCACAACCAAAGTCACTCTTATTCAGGTTAACAGTCAGGTTAGCCTGGGTCAAGCGCTGGAACAACGTCTCTACATCTTTCAGATGTTCTTCCCAGGAGTCAATCCATGTGATCAGGTCGTCGATGTACGCACCCGTGTGTGGCAATCCGGCGATTGTAGACTGTATCATCCTTTGGAACATGGCTGGGGCATCCCTCATGCCAAAGGGCAGGACTTCACACTGGTATAACCCAGATGGTGTGGCAAAAGCAGAGATGCTCTTGGCCCTCTCAGTTAAAGGCACACACTAATAACCCTTCAATAAATCAATCTTGGTCAGAAACTTTGCTTGCCCTACTCTATCGATACAATCATCAATCCTAGGTATTGGAAACACATCAGTTCTAGTTACAGAATTGACTTTGCGTTAATCTGTACAGAATCTAGTACTTCCATCAGGTTTTGGAACTAGAACACAGGGTGAACTCCAATCGGAGTTAGAGGGTTTGATAATATCATGTTCTAACATGTACTCAACCTCTTTCTCAGCAATCTTTCTCTTTTAAAGATTCATCCGGTATGGATGCTGTTTTATTGGTTTGGCATCACCAACGTCTACATCATGAGAGGCTATAGAAACTCTCTTTGGAACACCAGGAAATAGATCTTTATATTTCTTGATCAACCTCTCAAACTGATCTTTCTGTGAGGGTTCTAAGTGCTGGAGTTTTACATCAAGATTTTGCAACACTTCAGAATTTGACAATTTACATGAAAGAACTTCAGCTTTAATTCTAGGTTCATCATCTTGAAACTCCCCTCATCTTCACAAGTCTCGGCCATAGGAGGATCTGAAGTGACAGCTGCAACCCTAGCATTCCTATCATGATAAGGCTTCAGCATGTTAATGTGACACAACTGTTTTGGCTTTCTCCTATCTGGAGTCTTCACAATGTAATTGAGATCATTGAGTTTTGTCAGAATTTCATAAGGACCATGAAATCTAGCCTGCAATGGATTGGACTGCAAGGGAAACAACACAAGGACCTTGTCTCCTGGTTTAAACTCACGGCTTCTAGCCTTATGATCATACCAAGTTTTCATTTTTCCCTGACTTGATTTCAAGTTCTCTTTGGCTAGGTCACAAGCTGCACACAGTCTTTCCTTGAACTTGCTAACATAGTCTAACAGACTGATATCTTGGCTCTTTCTCTTGCCATTGTTCACTCAACAATAGCAAAGGTCCTCTCACTTCATGGCCAAACACTAGCTCAAACGGACTGAATCCAGTAGACTCCTGCACTGCTTCTCTAGCTGCAAACAACAGCAAATGAGCACCTTCATCCCAGTCTTTCTCATGGTCATAACAATAAGTCCTCATCATTTTCTTGAGAGTGAAATGAAACCGCTCTAAGGCACCCTGACTCTCTGGATGATAGGCACTGGAAAGAATCTGCTTCGCACCTAGTTCATACACAACCTGCTGAAACAATCCGGAAGTGAAATTGCTACCTTGATCTAACTGAATTTCCCTGGGAAGGCCAAACAACGTAAAGAACTTTATCAAAGCCTTCGAGATTGCAGTTGCCTTGATGTTGCGTAGAGGTATGGCTTCAGGGAATCTGGTAGATGCACACATGATTGTCAACAAGTACTGATTTCCAGATCTAGTCTTGGGTAATGGACCAACACAATCAATAATGACCTTGGAGAAGGGCTCCCCAAATGCTGGGATAGGCTGCAATGGAGCTACAGGTGGGTCTAACTGGTGTTTTTCCAACTACCTGACAAGTGTGACAGGTTTTGCAAAAGTTGGAAACATCTTTCCGAAGTCCAGGCCAGAAGAAGTGTTTCATGATCTTGTCAACAGTCTTGTTAACACCAAGATGACCTCCTAAAGGCAAACTATGAGCCATTGTTAAGATCTCATTCCTGTAGACCTTCGAACAACAATTTGCTTGACCACTGCCCAATCTGCATTGGCAGGGATATCAGGAGGGCGCCACTTCATCAACACTCCATCCTTGAGATAATACCCAACTGGAACTGCGCCTATTTCTTCATCAGGAAGGGCTCTCTTCTTTAGTACACAAATTTCAGGATCATTGGTTTGCTCCTGAATCAACCGCTTGACAGAGACAAGTCTCCAGACACATCAGAATCACCAGACCCATCTGGCTGGCTGAATAGAGAACTGATAAAAGTGTCTGATAAGTCCTCAAACGGAGAAACCATAGTAGGCTGAACAGAGTCATGAGGCGAACCACCTGAGTCATGACTATTCAAGGTGCTGGATGGCACCACATCATCTTCTTCTTGAGCCTTCTTAGCCATAGCACGAGTCACTGCACATGAAGGATTCAGAGATGGGTCTTCATCGCCATCTTCAGTGCTCGGCTGTATAGTAAGATGAACAGGGGGAACTACATAGCCCCCAGCCAGGTCATTGCCTAGCAACAGAGGAACACCCTTGATAGGTAGACTTGACATAAGTCCCACCTTTACCTTTCCTGTAACTAAATCTGACTTCAAGAATACAGAGCGCAGGGGCACAGATACAATCCTCCCCTCAATACCTTGTACAAGTATGAAATCCCCAGAAGCGGTCTCAGCACGTAACTCCAAGGAGTCCATCAACAAAAGTGACTGAGAAGCTCCGGTATCCCTTAGGATATATATGGGGACAAGAGGAGAATGCTCATTCAGAGCCACAAATCCCTCTGACACAAATGGAAGAAATTCCTCCCTCACAAAATCAGCAGTATCAGACTTCTTAGCCTCACAAGGAGCAGGAAATTTAGCAGATCGGTCATCTACTACAGGGGTTTCTAACCTTGTCTTCACAAAGGCATTGGGTTTGCTATCCTTTTCTTTTTCTTTCTTAGCTTTAAGGAACCAACAGTTTGTTGTAACATGACCAGATTTCTTGCAATAATTGCAAACTAGACCACTTTTGTCACTGTCAGCTTTCACACTTTGATCAGACCTTTGACTGGATTTCTGAGCATCATCACCAGATTTGTCTTTGTCTTTGGGTGAGGAATCTTGGGTATCACCGTTACCTTTCTTCTGAAATTGGGACCATCTATTGTTACTGCTAGACTGAAATTTGGACTTATGTGTGAGAACATATTCGTCTGCAAACTTGGCAGCTGATTGCAAATTCAGTGCTTGCTTCTCATTAAGGTAGGTCTTAATATCATCCTTGACACAGTTTTTAAATTCTTCAACTAACACCATCTCTTTTAGCGAGTTGAAATCATCCTTGACCTCCATAGAAGTACACCAGCGCTCAAAGCAAACCTTCATCTCGTTAGCAAATTCCACATAAGTCTGATTGTCAGATTTCTTCAGACCTCTGAATTTCTGTCGGAAAGCCTCTGGAAGCAACTCATAAGCTGTCAAAGTAACCTTTTTGACAACCTTATAATCAGAGGAATCATCTGCAGACAAAGCCGAATAGGCTTGTTGAGCTTTACCCTTGAGGACAGTTTGCAACATCAGAGGCCAGTGTTCCTTTGGCCACTGACAACTCTTTGCTACCTTCTCGAAATACTTATCAACCTCCTTCTCTGAGAATGGAGGCACCAGCTTTACCTCCTGGCTAGCCCGAAATTTGTTTTCAGCTTGCATTTTGATTTTTAGTAGCTCCATTTGGAGCCTTTCTTCTCTATCTAATTTTTCTAAATCGAAATCTCTCTGTCTCTGTCTCTCTCTTTCTGCTTTTTCCTCTCTCTCTCTCTCTTTTTTCTCTTCTCTTGCTAATTTTTCTAACTCAAACTGCCTTTGTTTTTTTTTTTTTTCTCCCTTTCTATCTCTAGCATTTTTAATTTAAGTTCCATTTCTACATTTGGATTTTCCACTGGAAACTGTTCCAGATCTCCTGGTGCAAACACATTTTCATCAATGTAATATTCAACAATCTCTAGCCAGTCTTGCTTTTCGCATGGCTGGTTTTACATCTGTCAGCTCTAACTGTCTGCATATTTCTAGCAGTTCTGTCTTTTTAAAAGACTTCAAAACCTCTACGGTTAGTGATGCCAAGAAATCATCCATTGCTGTTGATCTGCCAATATATATCTAGGAAAATTCAAAAAACAATTTCACAATTTGAAATTTTAGATTTTCAATAAATGACTCGCACAATGGTCTATCCCGGACCCGAGCCCCCAATTTGTTATGGCGTCAATTTGTTATGACGTCACGGACAGCAAGGGATGACAGACAAAATTCTTAAACTTCAACAGATTTAATTAAACAAACACTTAGAACTAATCTACACTCTACCTACTGACCAAGATTGAAAAAAAAAAGATAGTTACAGTCCCTTGGTAATTGAGATGGGCTGCTATGTTGCGATGTCCTGGGACAGGAAAATGCTCCAACCCAGGCAAAAATCCACAAAAAGCTTCACAGGTCTTGAAAAGAGTGACAGGTCTGGTCAAATGTATCCTTCCACAATTTCTCCTTGCAATTTCTCCAACTACTCTTCCACTCTCTCAATTTTTCTCCTTATATACTCTTGTCCAGCCCCCTCTGAGGCATGCCCAGGACATGCCCAACCTAGCTCCAGACTGGGCTTAACAAAAAAAATTGTCAATACTGCCATCTAGTGGCTTTTTTTTTCCCCATTACAAAACTAATGATTAGTTTGCATCTCTCTGTCAAAGAAGACCCTCTGGCAAAGAATACAATGGTGAGTATTGTAGCCATCTGCAGCAATAAACCTCAGACCTGAGTGGTAAAGAGTATCTGAGAGTCTTCATGTGGAGGCCGCAGTGTGTCTGCAAATTACATCTCCATAATCCAGAGCTGGTCAAGACGTTTATTAAACAATCCTTTTCCTGCTTATCGAAAAGCCAATCCTTTGCAGTAATTAGCCAAGAAGGCTCTTAATGTGGTATTTAAATGTGAATTTTGCATTCAGCCAGATAGCCATGAACTTGTATTCTGAAACCTTTTGAATATTTGACCCATAAGTGATATAAATATACAGATTACTGTTGTCTATGTTTTTCGATCTTGAAAAAAACCATGAATTTTGTTTTGTTTTCATTATGTATCAGATTTAGGTTAGTGAGGGAATGCTGCAGTATGTCAAAAGAGAGCTGCAGACCCTTGATGAGTCAGCAATACTGAATAAAATGGTATCATCTACATGTGGATGAATTTTACAGCAAGGTGCCGATGAGACAATTTCATGAATAAATGAATGGTGAACTGGACAGGGCCCAGGATCGATCCCTGCGGCACACCCATTGCAACTGGCAGGAATCCAGGCTGGGCTCCCCCCATCTTCCCACACTGATGTCTGATACACAAGTAATTCTAGAACGAGCTACAGGCATCCCTATGCAATAATATACAATCATTCTATAAGTAGAAAATAGTAAACTGTGTGGAACGCTTTAGTTAAATCTACGAATATAGCGGCACAGTGTTCCTTGTTGTCTACTCAGCAATCAGATTGTTTAATTCTAGTGTCATGACTGTGATGGTGCTGTGACACATTTTAAAACCAGATTGAAGAGGGCTTGGGACAGAATATTCTGAGAGGAATGATTTCAGCAGGTTATTTACAAGTGATTCTAGGATTTTGAAAGACAGGATAGTTTTGAAATCGGGCGATGTTACTGGGATCATTCATATCCCCACCTTTATGCATAGGGACCACGTGGGCAGTTTTTGAAGCACTTGGGACTATACCTGATGAGATGGTAAGGTTGAATACGTATGTAATGGAATCCTTAATGAGAGGTGAGGATAATCTTGAAAGAAAAAATAAATAAAGATTATCTTCACCAACTGACTACTTCAGATCATTGGCTTGCAGTGCTTCCAAAACAAGATTAATGGGGAAAGGCTGAATGGAGACTTGGCACTATGAGGTACTCGTAGGCGCATAATCCATAAATTGTGGAAGGAGTACCTGTAGGTTTGGTCTCAAATAAGTAGGTGGTAGCAGTAAAATGTTTATTAAAGGCTGAACAGACATCATTTTGTCCAGACACTAATCAGCCATCAGATTGAAGTCTTAAGGGAAAAGAGGTAGTGGCTTTATTCTTTTTGACTGCCTTCCAAAATTTTTCTGGGTTTGAGTGTGAGCATGTAATTAAGTTCAGGTGATAAGTTGACTTGGCACCCTGAACTGGAGCTGTACACTTATTTCTAAGACATCTGAAACATGCCTGGTGGATTTGATCTCCTGTGTGTCTCATTAGTGACCCGGCTTCATTCCTGTCCTTAAAAAGAGCTGATTAGTGAGGGGAAAACCATGGGGCTTAGTCTATTTTTTTATTCCATTTTTTTTTTAAAGATGCGTGTTTATTGACTATAAGGAGGAAGTACATCCAGAAATAATCTAGAGATTGCTCGATGTCAGGAAAAAAGAGAAGTGTATTGAAAGTCACAATGAAATAAGTAATCTAAAAATTAACATTTTTCCAATTTCTCCTGGAGACTACTCGGGATTTTATTTTTTTCAGCTTTATATTTTTAATACAGGCAGTTGGACAATGGTCACGGATACCTAGGTTAAATACACCAGAGGCAGCCATTTCATCAGTTCTGTTGGAGAGGATTAAATCTACTAGGGTTGATTTCTGGTGATCTTTGAGATTTAGTCTGGTAGGACCAATAATGGATGCTGCTAAATTGAGGTTAGAACACACATCTTTCAGTTGGTCAGATATATCATTCAGCCAATTTAAGTTGAGGTCGCCCAGGATTAGCAGTTCGTCGTTAAAGATCTGAGAAAATAGCTTTGCCAGTTTGTCCATGGCTGAGGGTTCTGCAGATGGATGTCTGTATACACCCACAATTTAAATCCAATGGTGATTTCCAGAGCCAAATAGTCAAAACATTTTGCTATAGTAATGGCATGGAACATTGTGACAGAAAACCAAGATTTCGCAAAAATGTCAACCCCACCTCCCTTACCAGATTTGTCCACCCTGTATAGATTAAATTTGTTTAGAGGTGCATCAGAATCATTGATAGTCTTCTTTCTGCCTGTGAGACAAATATATTCAGATGATCAAGTTTGTGTGTTTGGAGTTGGTTTTTGATATTGTGAATAGTGTAAAATATATTGTCCGTTAAGCTGTGTGAAATCAGGGCATTGGGGTGAATGCCATCTCAGAAAAACTGTGCGTTTCCAGAATAGATTAAACTTGTCACAAAAGTTTATGTTGCCGGCTGTGCAAGGTAGCTGTAGCCAGGTGTGGGCGCTAAGAGTTTAGCCAAAATGACCCACACCACGGTTAAATGGGGGAGGGGACCAGAGACAAAGATGTGTTTGTTGTGGAGTATGAGGGAGTCGAGGAGTTTCCTAAACTCGCTTTTGAGTACTTTAGATGACTGACTGGGAATATCATTGGATCTCACATGAAGGACTACATTCTTGACAGGCGGATAGTTGGCCAGGATGTCCGGGGTCCTCTCCCAGGGATGACAACAGCTGAACATGATTTCAGCTTAAAGTAAGCAGGGGGTTTGGGTCCAGGGCAGAGCCCAGTGGGGGCCCAGAGAGGCAAAGCCCCCCAGAAGCTCCAGACATTTTGCATTTTAAGAAGTTTGAAATTGTTCTTAAATTGACATATTTGTGATGTTTAGGTTTAAGGACAACTATCGGCACTAGTGACAGATATTGAAATTATTAAATACACGTATAAGAAAAATCATTCATATGAATAAGCTGACTTTATGACATCTAGCAGTGCTTGGAAATATTCAATTACATAAAGAAGCTTAACTTCTTGATCTCTTAGTTCATAAACACAAAAATAGGAACAGGGCTCACAATCACCAAAATTAATATACAATTATGATAAATTAAAATAACAGCTTTGATACCTGGATCAGTTTTTTTTATTATTTAAATGAGCTGACCATCACCAACGAAGTAAGACTGAGGTTAAAAGGAAATGAAATTTTAAAAATGCAGAAAGGAAAGGACAAATACAAATATTGCAACTAGAATCAAGTCAAACTAAGCTTTCTAATCCCTGTGGAGCTCTGGGAGGATGACCTTGCAAATGTACATAAATCATCTATTTGTGAAAAACATGGGCTCATCCAATTTAAAATCTTACATCGCACCCACTTCACAAAGGTTAGGCTCTGTAAGATTTATGAAGATGTGAGCCCAATTTGTGACCGATGTCGCCAAGCACCGGCTAGCCATGTCCATATGTTCTGGTGTTGTCCAGCCTAACAGCCATACTGGGTGGAAATTTTTGGGTCGTTGTCTAAAAGTACTGGGAAATTGATTGAACCTAACCCTTTGATTGCATTATTTGGTGTCACCCCTCCCACAATAGTACTCTCTTCCCAAGAGACAAGGTTTACAGCCTTTGTCACTCTACTTGCCAGACGCTTAATATTACTCAAGTGGAAGTCTCCAACACCTCATTCACTGTGGTAACGGGAAGTACTTAATTCTTCCAAGCTAGAAAAAATCAGTTGCATTATGAGGGGCTCCCTGACAAGGTTTTATAAGATGTGGAACCCCTTCTTTAGACATGTTCGTGAACAGGATTTTCAGTGTTTCCCCACGTGATTGATATAAGTTTTATAGCAGCACAAATGTAAAGTTGTCATATGTTAAGCAGCACGCTCACCGGCAAATGTCATTAATATTAAAGTCCAATTTTTTTAATATTTACTTTTCTTTCGTGTCTTTAGTCTTTGTCTTGCCCTCTGTTCTGGTTTGTACTATTTGTCACATTTTGGACTATTGTACCGTCTTTCTATTCACTCGTGAAAATCTTAATTAACAGCTTGTGGAAAAAAAATTTAAAAAATAAGCTTTCTAATTGTTAGTAATTCCCACCACCACAATAAAAATATTTCAGCTATTGCATAGTGATAAATGTGATCACTTACTGAAAATTTTTTGAAATCAAACAACACAAATTATAAATAAAATAAATCAAGCATATCATAATAATTTGTATGTATGTCCACTTTCTAAAATTAATAAGTTTCTTAAATCTATTTTATCAGATTTGTAAAATGCCTATATCTATCATGTTAATTATTTGGATACAATAATTCATTCAACTATAATTTTTAAAAATATTTTACCTCTGAATGGGCTTATCTGTCTGCAATTGGCGTGAAAGGTATGGTAGCGTTCGTGCTGTCATCTGTTGGTTTAGCTGAAGTCCCCAAGTTGCAAACATCCTTCGATAATCCAGGCTGATCGGCACCATTTCTCGATTTGTTTAATGTCAATCCTAAGGAGTAGTTGGACTGACAACGAGCTACAGATCCATAATTTATCAAATAATTACAGTACATGCACAGGGCCTTTGCAGCCAAGTCCATTTTCTTCACAAAACCTGACAGTGTTTCCACAATAGTTTGAGTGTTTTTGCCAATTTTAACATCCAACGTTACTTTTTTTATCCACTTGAACTTCACTGCAAAAAGTGTCTGTCTTAACAAGTCGTTTGGTCTTAAAATAAGACCTAACTTCCTAGTTTTTCTCTCTCAAGTAGAAAATATGAGCTTAATTTCAGTTACCATGTGCTTGACAAGCGAAATTTTCTTATCCCATTGGCAAATCTTGAAATAAGTCAAAATTGTCTCATCCCATTGGCAAATTTTGGTCTTTCTGAGAAAGAAGGTAATAGAAACTAGAAAGCACTCAGAGAGCGCAGCACCTCCGCCACGCCAAGGCAACTCTGTGCATTAGTTATTTTCGTTGGCTGATGTTGCATTCCACCGTCAGGTGGCAGCAAAACCCAAAAGCACACCGATTGGAAATCTGGCCCATTGGAAAGACTGGGATTTGTCCTTTGGCCTATATCTCAGCTGTCCTTTGGCATAGATAAGCCAAAATCTAATGACTTGTTCCTCTTGTGCTACTCTGACATCCTGCAAAGTTTGGTTAAATTCTGTATGGCTGTTTTGAGATATCCTGCAAACAAACAGACAAAGCACGCTGGTGAAAATATACACCTCCTTGGCAGAGGTGAATAAGTGTTTTTAGTCTTAATACAAGATTAAACTACTGGACTTTTTTTTTTTGGACTTTTTTCAGTTTTTGCAGTGTTGTTCTTAACAGCCTTATCAATCTCTGCTATACGCGATTCCTCTTCTTCACCTTTCACCACGTTTATCGTGTTTCATGAACTATGTGCTCCGCCGATGTCAGCATTTGCATATATGAAATTATGTAACGCCAGTTTTGATTTTTTACTCCCTACAAATACATCCAGTCATTGCCTGTATGACTAAATGCGAAAGACTTGCTAAATATGCCTCATATTGGGTTACTTTAGCGCTCAATTCCGCGGGAATGAAACTTGAGACGAATTGTTGCACACGCTCACCTGTTAGTGTCCGAGTAGTCATAGACTCCACTATATACCCATTACATTTTCTCATCATATTTCGACGATTTAGGAGGACCACCAAAAATGATTTAAAAATGCGGAAATCCGCGGATCGGCGGAAAATTGTCACCCCTGTTCTCCATAACTCGAAGCACTTAAGTGGCAGGAAAGCAAAATGTCACTACAGGTTTTCTTTTCATGTTTCGCACAGTTGAATTGCCAAAAATGAGCATGGCTGGAGGGGGAGAAGTCAGTTGACTTACCTTGAGGCAGCGGAGGTGATGGAGAGTGGCAAACAGAGATGGGGCACCGAAGCCCATCTCAGTGCTGGTGTAAAGTACAGTATGGAACATCGAGTACCAGGATGGGGAGAGCAACCAGTGAGTGGGGTGTGAGACCCACTGGACAGCGAGGAGGGTGAAAAAGAAGGTCCATAGTCCACAGCTCCAGGAGGGAATTCATGCAGATACAGAATGTTAAATTTACTTTCCAGCTGGATGTTGTCATGCAAAGGTGCACTTCCCTCTCCCTGTCCACCTGCATGTGCCAACCAGCTTCCAAGACTCGGGATGGGATGGAGTGGAGCTGATTGGGACTTTAGTCTTAGCCTCAAGTCATGACCAAGAGTTGTCAGGGATGATGACCAGAGGGAAGGCATCAGCAGCAGGATAGAGAGCAGTGACACTTGACTCTGGTGGAGAGGCAGCTTCAGCAGCAGGACAAGTAGCGGTGGCATCAGGCTGTCTCGGACAGGTTGTATTGGTCCACGCTGGATCAAAAATTAAAGTCTGAGAGTTTTTCTGCATCTTAGATCTGGTACATCATAGAGATTTTTCCTTCCACAATCTTATTGGTCAGGCAGACACAGGTGACAAAGCCGGATGGGGGGTGAGTGGGGCTTTGGACTGCAGATGTGATGGCTGGGGAGCAGATATACAGGAGGGGATCAGTCCTGGGGTAAAGGTGCAAAGTAATTAAGTAATTGGTTGTGGTGGGAATCGGCTGCAGACAGGGAGGGACCAGGCACTTAACGTGCACTCCAACCCAGAGTCCACAGCATTAATATGGTTTTAACAGGGGTACAGACGTGCCAATGATGCACTGACAGGACATCAAATAGCTAGATTTACCAGCATGGATACAAGTTAACCCCTTGCTAAGGTTAGGCTTTGATTTGCAGTTGATAATGTCTTTCTGCGGTCCTTCTGAAAGCTAGATAGTTAGATATGGACTTTCTCAGTGAAGGGAGCATTTTTGAGCCTTGATGTGAATGGTGAATCCATGTCAAATACATATATTGCTAAGAAAATATCAAGGTAATCCCCGCAGGTCTACTCTGAAGCTGTACGCCAATAAACGCGGCTGAAATGAGTTTTCTCTGCAGGGAGGCCGGGCTCACCGTTTGAGATAGGATGAGAAGCCTGGACATTCAGGAGAGGCACAGAGTACAGCCGCTTCTCCTCATTGAGAGGAGTCTGGTAACATGATTTGGGGGTCTAGTCAGGATGCCTTCAGGATGCCTCCCTTTGGAGGTTTTCCCAGCTTGTCCAATTGGAAAGAGGCCTCAAGGCAGACCCAAGACAGCCTGGAGGGAATATATTTTCGAGCAGGCCAGAGAATGGCTTGGGATCCCCCAGGAAGAATTAGAAGGATGTAGCTAGGAAGGGGGATGCCTGGGCTAGTTTGCAGAGTCTACAAGCCCCATGAACTAGCCCTGGATAAGCGGTTGAAAATGGATGGACGGACAATTTACAACACGATTTCACTGGGAGACAAATCCAAGCTGTAGGCAGAACCTGCGCTATGTGACTTGTAATATGAGCAGACTGTGGCCAGGCGTTATCCCGCTGGAACAAGCAGGGTCATCCCTGAAAAAGATGAAGTCCGGAAGACCATATGCAGGCCCAAAATGTGTGTGTACCTTTCTGTGTCAATTTTACCTTCTCAGATGTGCAAGTTGCAAAGGCTGGCTGCATTAGTGCAGTCCCACACCATAAACAGCACTGGCTTTTGAACACGTCGCTGAAAACCGCTGGGATGGTCCCTCTCCTCTTTGACCCTGAGAACACAATGTCAACCATTTCCGAAAACAGTTTTAAAGACAGATGTGTCAAACTGCAGCATTCCTTTCCACTTTGGTCTCAGTCCATTCCAGATGAGGTCAAGCCTAGATAAGTCAGTGGTGCGTCTGAATGATGTTGATACATGGCTTCTTCTTTGGGTAATAGAGCCTCAGCCTGCATTTGATGATGTCACAATGAATTGTGTTCACTGACAGAGGTCTTCAAAGCGTCTGAAAAGTAGGTATATCCATTAAAAAGGCATCTTGGTTCTTTATGCTGTGCGGTGTTGAGGGCATAAAGATCACATGGATCCAATATTGGTTTTTGGCCTCTTCTTTAACACGTCTTTTGCTTCGGTTTCTCCAGTCTTTTTTTTTATCAGGTTATGGAATGATCCCCAAATTTTGTGAAAGCAAGTATTGAAAAACATTGGTCTCAAAATGTCTGACAATTTGTTCACACAGCTCACGCAGTGGCGAACCTCAAACCATCTTGCTGGGAAATGACGATGCATTTTTTAACTGACTGCACCTGACCTCATGTCATTCTAAAGCCAAGACTCCCGTGGGCACTTAGGTAGGTGCAAGTACATTTCCTATTTAAACAGCGAGGGTGGTGGACGGGAAAATGACAAACTGCATCGGCCTGAAACTAGCAAAGACATATGCATTGAACTTAGCACCACTTCGCACCAGGTTTAAGATAGCGTGGAAGATGTTAACCAAGGCAGAGAGAACACACATAGAGAAAAGGCCTCACATAGATTGTGCAGCACCGAATAAAATTTGGGCAGGTTTGCTTAGACTTGCATGTGCCATTGATAAACTAGCAATGGAACACGCCATAATCCTTAAATCCAAGTAATACATTTAGCATTCACAAATAGGGGAACATGAACTCACGTTTGGTGCATTTCTTTGTCTTTGGAGCCACATTCCAACCGGGGCAGCATTTGTTTCCACACACATTGGGCCTGAAAAAGAGCAAGGAGAAATTAATTCAAATCAACATCAGCAATCTGACCTCAAACACTGATAGGGCAAAACTGTTGTTTGAATTTTCTGCAAACCAGATTTTAAGATGATGGACAAGAGTGCCTTTATGCATTTAAAATGTTAAGACTGCCACAAGATAAAGGTGTACATGTTTTACCTCAGTTAAATTTCCATAAAAATGGCTTAGGCTGAAACGCGTTTGTCTTGTGACTGCTTCCAATAAACCGCAGAAGACGATCATCTTGTGAGTGCGTTTTTCGTTATTCATTAAGTTTTCCCTTTAACGCACCCAGAAACGTGTCTCTTATATTTTTGGAGTTGAGCGCACCTTTTTTTCGCTCGAGGTTAGTTTCTCCGCCATTCCCCTCCCGCCATCACTGACAGAAGCACAAGTTCATCTTCAATTTAAGGCTTTCTTCTGACCTCAAAATAACAGGTATCTGGCAGTGCTTAAACTGAAACTGTTGCTCTTAAAATTAGCTCACCATTAGCGACACAGTAAGGCTACCTCAGAAGCATATCACAGCATTTTACAGATTTGTTACAAGAATTATGAATGACTTGCATGTTTCAAAGTATAGTTTCTGGCATTTACTTCGCTGATATTTTAGTTTAACCCCTCAAACTCTAACTTTTCACATAAGTTTTGTCTTGAGCAGGTTCAAAATCAGAAAAAGCTTTCCTTTTTTTCTCCCCCACATTGTCTGACAATGTGTCATATTCAGTATCTGCTGTTACGGGTCATTCCATGTCAAACCACTCAATTTTTTTCCGGCGCCCCTCCGATTTTGGTGAAATTTGGCATACTTGTGGACATCTTTGAGAAATGGCAAGATACCAAATTTCAGTTTGTTCAGAACCACTTTTCACAGATCTAGAGCATTTTGGAAATTTCAGTGTTTCTACATAAATTAGTGACTGTGAAACAGACAATTGGTCATAATTCGTTAACCCCTGACCCCATTTGCATAAATTTGGTATCGTTGGATAGGGAATAAAATTCCCTTTCTTATGATATGTAATTCATTGACTTTTAAAGGTCATGCCGATTTCAACGTTTTTTATGTCATCGTGACCTTTGACTTACATTTGCAGGTAATGAGTATCAATCGATTTTCATGAAAATTGATTTGCTGTTAGCCAGTTATGTATCAATCATGTCCCCAAAATTTCAGTTTGGAGAATTCACTGGTTTGGGAGATATATTAAAACAAGGGCAAAGGGCCATGTGACGGTATTGGCGGCACTCTCAAAAGACTTGGAATAAGGGCTAATCTTCAGAGACCACTTGATAGCCAGATTCAAATCCCACTACAGCTCTTTGAATGGGCTAAGGATAATCTTCCTGGTATCATTTCTGTTTGGTGTTCAAACACTGAAATTGCCGAACATGAGGTTAAGTGAAAGGCAAGGCTCAATAATGCAATCACAATAAGCGGAACACAGAAGTTGCATGCTTTCTGTCCTGCAGATGAACCAAACAAACTATGGTGAAGCACTATTCAAATGCATCCAAAACCAGGAAAGTTAAAGTTCTTAAGGGTAAAAAATAGCTCAACGCAGTGCTTCAAACTGAGTGCCTCCATGTGAATCTGGGTTTTTAAATTCGGGAACGGTAGCACTATATATGTAGTTGCAGAAAATACTTCTGTTAGGCCCATTTCTTGTGTATGGTGGGCATTGTATTTCAAGTAATTAAAGGCACTTATGCTGAAACTTTGAGCAAGTCCATATGACATATGGATCACAAGCACATTTTTGCAGCATTTTTGTGGAGGTGTAAGTATTGTTCAGTGTGAAAAAAATAAAAAATTGTTACTTTAAAATTGTGTCTTTGCCTGCATGTTTTTTGGAACACCATGTGGATGACAGAGTCTTCCTCCAATATCTCCCAAACTGGTGAATTCTCCAAACTGAAATTTTGGGGACATGATAGATACATAATTGACTAACAGCAAATCAATTTTCATGAAAATCGATTGATATTTATTACCTGCAAATGTAGGTCAAAGGTCACGGTGACAAAAAAACGTTGAAACTGGCATGGCCTTTAAAGGTCAATGACTTACATATCATAAGAAAGGGCATTTTATCTCCTATCCAATGATATCAAATTTATGCAAATTTGTTCTGGGGTTGAAGAATTATGGCCAATTATCTGTTTCACAGTCACTAATTTATGTAAAAAAAAACAGAAATTTTAAAAATGCTCTAGATCTGTGAAAAATGGTCTGAACGAACTGAAATTTGGTATCTTGCCATTTCTCAAGAATGTCCACAAGTAGGTGAAATTTCATCAAAATCGGAGAGGGGCTGGAAAAAATTGAGTGGTTTGACATGGAATGACCCTTATAGCACTTCATTAAAGCAACATTACACAATATCCAAAAACAGTATGCCATGTTTTAATGGCCACAGCATTGCACCAAATGGAATATATATAGAATTTGTTCATAATTTTATTCACATTTCCCTGTAATTCCGCAGGACACATTTGGCATTGTTGGAAACCTTGGGATCTCAACTAGAATTTAAATTAGGTCTGAAGTTCCTCATGTTTGAATTTATGGGTCCATAGGTTTTATGGGAGTAAAGATGGACTGGAATAAAAAGCTCCTCTTTACACCTGTGGTGAAGATTTTTTAATATCAAAGCTGCACCATTCATGAGACTACTAAATAAAAAAATAAAAAATACAGTAAATATAATAGAAACATGTTCTCTGCTGTCCAGAAAAAATGGCACAAACCAGGTCTAACCAGGAAAGAATAACAAGTGGAAGGTTCAGATGCACAACTGTGCAAGACATGAACAAGAGTCTCCAGAAATCCTATGCTGGCAGCTTCATTGAATTGAAACCATAAAAAAGCCATCAACACTCAAGTTACCACTTCAGAATGCTGGCCTTATTGGCACCATGTCAAAGAAAAAGGTACCACTGCAGCAATAAAACATGACAAAGGATATTATGGGCAAATGAATGCAAAGAAAAAACTGAAAAGACCAACAAGGCTTTTCAGCAAACAGCAACTCATGAAGCTGATCTGCCAACAACCTGCAAGGCGTCCTCCTCTCAAACTAGCAACTCTTTTCCTTGACATGTACTTGTTGTCCTCAGTTGTGCATCTGGGCCTTCCACCTTTTTGCAAAGGTTAGCTCTTGCTTGCTCTCTTCTTTCAAGATAGTGATGCATATTTCTATGACTAAATTAGCACGATTACTAATGCAGGAGGCGATACATTGTGTACTACACCTCAATGACATCTGATAATGCGGCTTGGCCAATCATATAAACTGAATTTTAAAAAAAATTACTTTGAACAATAATTGTAATTTGGAAGACTACAGATATTTTGGCTTTATTTTGTTCATCTCTTCCCATTTTGGTGGGTAACAATCAATGTATTTCAAAACCCTAGAAATCTTTTAGTGATTATAAACTTCGGAATAGGACTGGATATTGTCGTACGGCGGTTGCTCACAACATCAAGTGGGCGAGTCAAAGACATAATGCCCAACAAAGTGAGTAAGGGGCTGGAACCTCCATACAAAGCACACACACAATGCATGGGAGACACTGGTTTCCCACACCGCTTGTGCAACAGTCCGTCTTTTCACCTCTTAGATGGGTAAATGAGCCCAGATTAAGCATTCTTCCAGAGTGCTACTGGGGAGCTGCTGTTTGTGTAGGGCTTCTGGGAGAAAAGACAATTAGTGGGCCAATATAAACAGTGGTGACAAACCCACAACTTCAAAGCAACCATTTAGCGGGCCTGGTGTTAAAAATTGTGGCCTTTACAGGGATTTGTAATCAGTGCCGTCAGTTTATTGTGTGGCTGTGAAACGGAGCAGGGCACCAAGACCCCTCCTGAGTCCACCCATGGGGGTGGGCAAGGTGACCCAGTGACCCCCAAAGTTAATTGTATTAGTGTTTTCCCACTTGTAACACATGTAGAACTTAGCCACGTTACCTAAAAAACAGCTGCCTAACTCAGATGGGGCAGGAGAGATGAAAGGCATACACATATTGGTATTTGTTTATTAGGCTGCACAGATTTAATTCGGTTCTTTCTGCAGTCCCATATTTTCAATACAAACAGCGGCAAAAGGAGGAATCTCAATGAGAATCCAGATTGATCTGAGCCTCATTTCTGCATCAGTTTTGTTACAAGGCTAATCAAACTTTGAGATCGGTAGTACACCACGAAAGCAAAACCGATTTGCATACGCACAGAAAAGCTGCAGATCAAGAACTTGAAAATTACAATTTGCTTGGCAAAGTCTCCCTGTTAGAGACTGTGTGGGGGGAATAATTTGATTTTTGGGATGTGTTCTGAGTGACGACTGGATGAGAGACTTTGGATGAATTGTTTGAGCCTAACACTGGAAGATAGTCAACTGGAAATTTACAGACTAGTTCATGTCTACCCATCTACTGGAGTGTTAGTTTGACAGCTAGCTGACAAGTCTATTTATAACACCACTGTTTACAGTTAGTGGAAAGCAATCATTTTTGAAGCCGTTCAAAGCTTCCCATTTTCACTCCCAGATTTCATTAACAGGGAGACTGCTCTTAAAGTGTTTGCTTTAGGCCTTTACCTTTCAACTTAATAAATGTCTCAACAAATATTTAGTTCAGCAGTCATTGACAGCAGCATCAATGTTAAATTCTTTATAAAAAAAAAATGACAAACAATTCTTGCATGTGCCATTTCATGGATTGAATGCTGAAATACATGCAAGATTTTGAAATTACTTCAGTTCTCCATAACATAACATGAGATCTCTTATCCTTTTTGCTTATGTTAAACACCAAAAGCCAACTCTTTTTCATAGAGAATTCAAAACTGATCAAGATTGCCATGCTCGAAACAGGCAAAAATTATATACAGCACACATTCAAACACACTTCCAGCCCTATTTAAACACTTAATTAACAGAACTTTAGAAGGAACTGACCGTGAATTTTGAGAGAATTACCAATTTCAGATGGAGTGTTTTCAGGGTTACCATACAGGACCTCTATGCTGCTAACGGAAACTGAACAGGCAGATGCAATCTAACAAACCACCTTCTGAGCCACTACTGCTCATTAATTCCAGTGCCCTGAGGCAGCACAGCAATAGCGAAGTATAGCTTTGAACTGAAAGCTATTTATTTACTGTAGGTGGTAGAAGTGATCTTTCAAGGGGACAAAAAGAGTTGGCAGTTTAATGCAGGACAGCAGTGGGGCAGCAGCGATGGAACGCTTGGCTTGCCTGCCCATGAATATACTCTCACTCAGGCACCGCACTTGCTCATCAGGGAGCCGACATTGCCAGAAGAATCTCCTGAGCCCCAGAAACAAGAATGCGCTGTTGTACTTTGGAGACCAACACTGACATTCAACACTTTTTAACATTGCACTCGACAAAAGCATACGATAAGAGATCACAACACCATATAATGGAAGTAGACAATAAATCAGCCCATGATCAACTGCCTACGAATGCAGGACGAGCTTCTTAACCACCCACCAGTAAAGGCGTCACACAAAACAATGAGAAACCTTTTTGGGAAAGGAATATACCCCCTCCCCATTATGAATAGAGGCTTGGAAAGAAAGAATGCAGCCCTCTCTAGACCTTTTACCCTGCTCTCTTACAATGTCAAGACAGGATTTATGAAAATAGGGTTGGAAGGTTTCACTAAAAGAGATGGTCCTACTTGTGCCTTAGGGCCACTTCATTTCCTGGCTTTATAAGAGGGGATGAAATAGCATCTCCCTAACCTCCACTGTTCATGCATAATATCCTCTTTTTAGACAAGAATGTGCCGAGTCACAGGAACTGAGTAAATTGCTTCATCAATTAAAAATAATCTTTACTGCAGGACTAGATCTCCATGAAGAAGCATACTTATATAGCGGTCAAAATCTGCCACATCCATGAAAGAAGAATCCGAGAGATGTTCCCTCTGCTCTCCGGAAGGGAAACATCAATACATTTACCCCAGAGTAAAGATCAGCTCGATGAGCCTCAAAAGAGGCACCAAATTATAAGCTTCAAGCATCTCAAAGACTAAATCCCTCTCAGAAGGCTTTGTGAAATGCTGAACCAGCAACTTGCCCCCACTCCCTAATGTTTCAGCACAACAACCTCAAAACAAACACCCTCCACTGCTCCCCAGTTGTTGTGATAGTGCTCCTACATATACAGACTTCTGAACACAATCCAGTGGGATGTTTATTTTGGATTATCCACTAACGTCAGATCATTGCAGTGAAGTAGAGTGATGTGGCACATCCGCAATTCTACATCCTGGGCCTACTGCTAATAGACTCTCCCAAAGCCTGTTTACCCAGATGAGCAGGCATTCAGCCACTTGTCTTGAACAGGATATCATAGAGGTTTTGCTGAATTTTCCTTAAACTGAATGAGTGAGGGGAAGAATTACATAAACTCCAGTGAGCCCCAAAATTACTGGCACCCCTGACTGGCAATGTGCCAACATTTACAAAAAATATATATATAATCAAATCAATAAAATTACAGAGAAAAGGAACTTGCCATCATGTGCAAAATACTTGACTTCATCAATGTCCCAATGGAAACAACCAAAATCATAACGATCATTTAATACAAAATTAATTACAACAAAATCAAGGTTTCATCATAATTGGCACCCTCCATTTAGTACTCAGTACAACCGCCTCTTGTAAGGATAACAGCATGGAGTCTGAATTGTGTACGTTATCGATGTTGTGTACGTTATCCGCTCTGTTTTTTCCATTATTTAACTTAAACTAAAGATTTATTTTCACTGATATCTCTTCTTTTCAGGTATTTGTGATAATTCTGGGGGGATTTACTGCTTATAAATAAATTAGGTGTTGCTTATCATGAAATCCAAGCCGTTTTTTCTTTGATTTCTTAGATTTAAGGTTGGAAAATAATATATGGAGGCTGGGAAGATAATGGTAGGGGTACCTGTCAATGAAGTAATTTGTGTGGAGGAGAAAAACTTATAGCTTGGGCCAGTGGCGTCACCAGACTTTTTATTCTGGGGTTGCACAAGGGGGCACAAACAGAACATCCAAAAAAGATGGCCCGCAAATAAATAAATCACTGTGTTCAATGGATGTTCTGTTTGTTGTTAAGATTTTTTTTTATTCTTTATTTTGTTATAAATCTGTTCTAATCGTCCTTTGGCTGTTGGACACGAAGCATTTAATGTCCGACCGGCATTGTACGGACTTCGTTGTATTTATAAAAATGGCCCAAATAAATTGATTGCAGTGCCCATTGGATGTTCTGATTGTTGATGATATATTTTATTCTTTATTTCGTTATAAATCTGCTCTCATATCAATACTTTTACTTTCTGCTGGCTGCCGGGCATGGAGTATTTTGCTTTTCGCGTTCGACAGTCTTGATCGTCAATGCGATGTTTAATTCACAATGTCAGTGGTCATGGAATTGATTTGCTGACTGACTACAAGCACCATTTTGTCTCTGGTGTGGAAATAAAGCGTGAATCTGTTCGATCCATCTGACTAATTTTCAAGAGAGGGCGAATAAAGACTGTTGTCTATCTTCAACGGAAGAAAACAGATGAATAAAAGACCAAGAAAAGTCGATAGCTATCAATTTGCATTTTGCGAAGGTTGAACAAAAACTTGGCCAAGTTTGTACGTCTAATAATTGCTGGAATACTCAAAAAATTAGAACTTTTATGACTTTCGGACGCGGAGTATTTTAGGATCTCTGTCCGACAGTCGCTAGTTCTTCATAAATGCGCAAAGTCCCGCGCCAAGGTCGCTTCACTTTATTGAGCAGAGCTTAAACAGAAACATTGATTGAAATTCTCGGTACTCATCTTGAAGAACTGAGCCCTCTTATCAAAACATTCACGTTTAATATCTAAAAGATTCAGTAGATTCGAAGAAATTAAAATAATAATAGACTGTCGGACGCGGAGTTAAATTGAAACCATCCGACTGTCGGACACGGAGTTATATTAAAACCCCGTCCGACTTTCGGACACGTAGACACTGCGTTATTTATTTTTTTTCGTATCCTAAATTGGGGGGGCACGAGATGTCCGTGTGTTGGGCCTCTGGACACTTGGAATTATCAGAAAAAGCTTTGTTTATGCAGATTCATTCAGACAGCATTTTGTGTTGTGTACGTTATCCGCTGACAGCCTTTGCAAATTGGACTCCTGCTCCCACCAATTTCTATTATTACATGGATCATTATACACCAAAATGTGCAGAAAATAATGACGATTGTGGTAAAGTATTAGAAAATTCATTTAAACTGAGTGGGGAACTGCCACATGAAATGAAAGTATACATTTAATCCATGTTTCACTTAAAATCCAGATGCTCATTTTCAAGACTTTTTTCACAAGCCTGCCAAAGGTCAAAAAATAGGTGGACATCTTTTTTGGGGTATGAATTCCTTTCTCAAAACATCATAAAGTATAAAAAAGGAGCTAGAATTGATTAAAAAGAGATTTAGTATGTACCAGACTACTCTGAAGAGAGGTGTGTCAGTGGATAACGTACACAACCGCTACCGAAAAATGGATTCAGACATGCCGTTCTTTCATGATGCATTGCAGGATAAGTATTGGTGATTTGATGATAATTTTTTTTGCACATAAACTGTAAACATCTCTAATTTACACATAGAAACTAATTATTTGATACTAGCAAAGCAATATTTTCTGAAATGAGGTCTGGGGTGGAGTCATTTTCATGAGCCATGCCCTTATATAAATATATATATCTCGTTGAGTATCATTGCTACTAGCAGTAACATTGGCTAGCTAGGCTGCCTAGCTTCAAATTCAAACAGCAGTTAGCTGCATTGCTTGAGATAATGGAAACGCTAGCTGCGTCAAATAACCAATGGATCTCAGTTTCACAGTAAAATAGTGGTCTCAATATTGGATATGACAACATCATCAGTTTTGTGAATATTTTTGTTCTCAAGCCGGCACAATGCTCATGAAGTAAAATGTTTGTGATGTTAGCAGAGCCACACTAGCGTCGCCATTTTGTTGATGATTTTGGAGATTGCAGGAGGAACCGCCCCTTGAATGTAAACAAGACCATAGAGTGGCGAAGTCCCGCTCTTTCCGGTGATCCCCATGGGACCTTATATCCGAAAAAATTTACACGGTAGTCAATGGCGAGAGACAAACTATTTTTTGATCCCGTTTGTGTTACACCATGAATTACACATAAGATCTTTGTTGATTCAAAAGACAATTTTGGAAGCCAATAAATTAGCAGTTTGTTGTAAAGACTGTGAGATATATTTAGTTTTGTGTGAGACCGCTCAGTGAACTACATCTCTCGTCTAGCACAATGTACGTCACCAACGCGAGCATGGCCTTCTGCTTGGCACACATTTAGCTAATAGCCAACAAGCTAAATATTTAGCTTGTTGCTAGTAGCTATGTGGGAAGCTACAGCTACTCTGAAGGAGAGATGGCGATTCGATTCCGTCAGAGCTAGCGTATGGGAAAGGCTCTGCAAGTTTTCAATGAGCGAACTATGGATCATTTTAGCTTTTGTCGGTTAACCAACTTGCGAGCTCAACTGGTATCTGTAAAAAAATGTATACTTTAATGCTAAAACAGATCTTAGAACAGCGTACAAATCAGTTTTCGTCACTGATGATTCGTTGGGAAATAACGCGAATTTCCAAAAATATAGCGGTTAGTTTACAAAGATTATGACAACACGGAGAGGCTGTAAATTTAGAGCTCTTGGATAACTTGGCTAACTAGTGTGTTCACAATGAGATTTTGATTTGTACTAAAATAAAACAAGTGCACCCAGGGTTAGCTATTAATACCCAATTTAGAAAATGCTTGCTAATATTGGATTTTTTTTAATACTTTTGAATAACTTGAGTGAGGCCCAATTTCAATATTTTGTAAGATACCACAAGTCTTATGCATACTAAGCTCGGTGACAAATCCAGCTAAAACCAATGTAAGCTGGTCAAGCAGCTACCCAGTCTGTTGTCAGCTGGTCCATCAGCTTGCATGACCAGGTTCACCTGCTTTATCCAGAGAGAATTGGTTTTACCAACAGGATGGATAGAACCATCATAAACCATCCTGGGACCTTATGTCTATCCATTCTTCTGTAGTTTGTTTGAGACGGGCAGTTTTAGCTATCAGTAGAGCTCTCACTAATATCCAGTGTTCAATAATTTGCCTGTCGCCAGCATGAGTACTAGTCAGGCACAGCATACTTTAAACCTTACTAATACACATTGGTACATATGTCCTGCCCATCTTTATATTACTGCTCACTCAATCAGTTATGTAATGTTAACAAATGGTAATTTTCTTTTTCTGTTAACGTGATTGGGAGATGATGCAACATCGTCCAGCGCTGCCTGAGATTATGTACTCGGGCAGTTCAAGCATAGCCATGCTGCCTTGTTGGCAATTTTTGTCTTGTGGGAGATCAGCTCGATGAAAGGAAGAATTCCAGTGAAGGAAGGCTGGCAATTCCAACTGATGTCTGGACTGTACCCACAGCATGAGAAGACATGTAGCCTCCTGATCACAGACACCGCCACAGACTTTTGGACTCCAATTTATTACTACTAAACTGTATTGGTCATTTACATAACGCAATAAAACAGGCAACTCCATGTCATCCAATAAATTTAATTTATTTGTAATGATGAAAGAATTAAGAGCATTGATTAGCAGTTGGACATGCAGGAACAGGACCGATGCTGATGGAGCTGGGAAAAGAGTATAAAGAAAACAGATGAAATTTCAAATTAAAGCACATTGCAATTCTTACAGTTGCTGAACTGAAGAAAGATGAGTTCGCACGACTTCTGCAAAATGTCACAATCAATACATTTACTGGTTGGAGCACAAAAAGGTTAAGAGCATTTTTTTTTTTTGTTTTTGAGAAAAAGCAATGTGAAACTTTGAAACAATATGGAAAAATATGATTTGCATCCAACCTCCTAGTTACAGCAAAGAATGTACTGAACAGTTTTGTGCACCAAGCAGTCGACATGTGGCTGTATGTAGGCTGTGGTTATGGGATGCATTGGAGCCTTTAAGGTTAGTAAAATGCATGCGCGTCAAATATGTACAGTGGTAATCAGGTTTCCAGAGCCGTTTGGTTTAGGGTACGAGTTCCTCAATGTCTCAGATACTGGTGGGGTAAAAAAGAAAATCCACAAAAGGTCAGCAACTGTACTTAAAACACTTCGCCTGGATCCTCCCCAGCAGACTCAATCATTCACTCTTCGTAATTATCAAACTACAATCTTGCCAAAAAAAAAAAAAAAAAAGCTGACTCACCCATCTCCATAATAAAAAACATTAAAAGACTGTCATGCAAGGCTGTCTTACTCCCATCACCTGAGCGGTTTTTTTTTTTTTTTTATGTTAACATTAAAAATTACAACCTCTACGTTAAATAAACCTTTTCATTCACTCAAGAATGATCACGGTGTGATAACCGTTGTCGTTTAACACTTAGAGATGTGTTTCATTGTTCATGCATTTAAATTACTCTCTGTGCATTTAAAAGGTAAAAGGCAGGCCTCACGCCATTAGCGCACATTAGCTGGCTAGCTTGGTGACTTAATTTACTAGTTGGGTAACTGGCTAGTTTGGTAAGTTAGCGATGTTCCAAGCACATATTTAACATCATCTTACCTGATACGTTTTATCCAGCTACTCCTGGTCCCGTAATTCATCAGGGAGCGAAAACAAGTAATACCTTTCCTGTGGGATCATTCCTCTACGAAGCATGCAGGCATCTTAGCTACAGCTGCTGAGGGTAGCTTGAGAACCAGAGAAATCAATCACGTCATTTAGGCGACATTTTAGGTCAGTAGTCTTTTTACTTACGGATTTTCACAATCGTATATTTGAACAGTTATACAACAAATGATAATTTATTGGCTCGCAAAACTATCTTTTAAATCAACAAACATCATATGTGTAATTCATGGTATAATTCAGACGGGATCAAAAAATAGTTTATTTCTTGCCATTGACTACCATGCCAATTTTTTTCCAAATAAGGTCCCATGGTGGTCAACCGGAAGGGGCGTGACTTCGCCACTCTATACTGGTCGGTGGTGTGACTTCGCGTGTTAATCCTCTGCCAGGTTGTTTTCCTATCCACAAGTTTCACCAGAAGCTCATAGGCGCTGCCATGACAGAATGCCTACTTCCGCTGTTCGGTTTTGTTCTTCCGGAAGCCTTGATCCCAATGACAGCAATAAACAGAGCCAGCTAGCCCAAACAACAAAAACGTCAGTTAGAAATTTCAATGTTTTTAAGATGAGCTCCGGTACAGCTTGCGTCGTTGTTGGTTGCCACAATAATTCAAGGAAACTGAAAATTTTGTCTGAAACTTCTTGCATAGAACATGAACAACTAAGAAAGCTATGTCTGTGCCCTGTGTCCTACGCCTTGCACTCGATGCCAAAAAAGGAGGAGCGGAAACTTGCATGGCTGGCGGCTTTGAGACTAAAATACCATCCGAAGAGAGTGTATGTTTGCTCTTTTCATTTCGTCGATAAAAAACCCACAGAACTACACCCCAATCCGGAGCTGTACCTGGGCTATGACCGGCCTCCACCAAAAAAGAGGAGAAAGCTTGTCTGTGCCACTGTGACTCAGACGGCTAACGTAAATTCCAGCAGCAGCAGCACCAACGTTAATGAAAACTTTGAAGATGGACTTGTTAAGTTAAATTACCGTAGTTATTCCCTGTTTTACACAGCAAATGATATTGACATCGATTTTTAGTAAATAGCTGAGGATGTATGATCATTAGCGTTAGCTAATGTTTCTGGATAACAGTAAAGTTGGTATCAGTAAGGCTACTTTTTACACGATTCATTAGTGCTAACTGTGCGTGGTCAATATATCTAAAATCGCGCATCTAAAGCGATATTATATGACCTGTGCCATTGTATACTGTCACTGTAAAAACTACAACTGAATATATCACATAGTGTTAAGTCTCCCATTCTCTTAACAAAGATCCAAAATTCATTCATTAACCTATACAAAACAGATGACCCAAAGTGCCGAGTGCTTAAGAAAGTGCATCATCCTCACACTCAAAGGTTCTAGAGGGAGAGCTCCCCCCCCCTTCCTTACAGTTTGTTCAATAGTGCAGTGCTGGTAGGAATGAATGACCTGTGAGCCCGGCTGGTTTGGAAGCATGGCACCCTAAACCGCCTGCCTGATGGTAGGGGCTCATCTGCACTAGGTAGTGGATGTGTTATGTCTCCACTAATCGCCTGCCCTTTCTTCACCACCCCTGTGTGTGCGTGTATGTGTGACTGCTTAAATATGCTTAAATATTGTGGGTCTCGTTTTGTTTTCCATATGCAGTTACATGCTGCTGATTAGAACAAGAAACTGATAGGTCTTGGAATCCACCGGCCACAGTGGCAGGTGAACAAAAAAGTTACTTTCCACCATGACTGATCTACAGTTTCTGTTACACTAACAGTGTTTACTTTACTAGTGTGTAACTTTGACCATACTTTTGTGTTTGTCGGACTGCTCAGTGGACTTCCCCTCAACTGTCTCAGACCAGACCGGCATCTCTGCGCATCCCCCTGAACCAAAGTTGCGCTCAGTCCACACACAATGGGAATGACCCCACACAACAAGATCATAATTATTGCAGGACTGCTGGCAAAAAAAGATGTGCAAAATAAAATGACTCAGTGTGATGAAATTGGCTACTTCATGCTTCAAAATGACAAAGATGCTCTGCTGTACACTGGTGTAGCCTTAGAAACATTTAACATTCTTGTGTCAACACTGGAAGGATATGCTAGTAATTGATTTACAATGCCTGTGCGAGATCAAATTCTCATGACACTTATGAAACTTAAGACCAACCATATAGTAGGTGACCTGAGCAGACGGTTTCACGTATCACAGACCATGGCTAGCAAGATAATCTCATATTGGATTGACAAACTGGAGGAAGTTTTGCGACCTCTAATTCCATGGCTTCCACAAGAAACTATCAAGGCAACCATACCTGCAGCCTTCAGGAAAAACTTTCCTAATACATCATGTATTATAGACTGCAGTGAGAGCCTTTTACAGAAACCCAAAAACCTCAATTCAAAAGGGGCCAATACAGCTATTATTATTCACATAACACGGTGAAATATTTGGTTGGTGTTGCCCCATGTGGACTAATTATGTTTGTGTCTGCTGCATATGGAGGGCGATGAAGCGACAAATTTATAACCATGGACTCAGGAATATTGGACTACTTAATACCTGGGGATGAGGTCATGGCCAATAGAGGCTTCACAATAAAAGATTTGCTCTTTGAGAGAAAGGTTAGTTGGTAATGCCTTCTTTTAGAAAAAAAAAAACGTGGACAGCTGACTGAGGAACAGGTGATATTCACTCCAAGAATTGCACATGTAAGGATTCATGTCGGAAGAGTGATCACACATTTAAAAGTCCACAAAATTCTATCACAGGTTCTTCCTATTATCATGGCTTCTAAAATAGACAAGATTCCAAGAATATGTGCTGCTTTTGTAAATTTTAGGGAGGTTCTCATCCATGAGTCTAACTAATTTAGCATGTGATGAACATGAGTGGACTTTACCTACAGGGGTATCAGGAACAAATAGAACCTTCAAATGATATGGTGTAATAATGAATAATTTTAACATTTTAAACATTTAAATGGTTGAAAATGGATATAAATTGATGTACAAACATGTAGGGACTTATAAGTTTCATGTGAACATTTTTTGGTTGTCCTGTTTTACAGAATGTGAATACTTTTGCATTTCATTACATAACTTCAACTGTACATTTAGTGCCAACACTTGAAACAATAAATCCTTGTTGCATTTAACATTTGTGAATCTGTGCAGTTTGTAGTTTAGATGGATAGGTTTTCAGCTGAAAGTTGGGGAAAAGTTCTATGGTATGTGGAAATATAGTACATCACATTAATGTATGCATAGGGAAAAAAAGTCTTTCACTGCACTGAATGTCACCATATTTCTGTGATTTACAATTGCAGGAAAAATGAATGACTACTTGAAACATTTAATGTCATCAGCTTGTTAAAACATTTCATACTGGTATGTGACTGTTTCATGTATTTTAGTTGCAGTGAAATATACTGCAAAGTCATGATGCATGTCTTTTCATAGAACAGAAAGTAAACGGTGCCAGCATGTTTTTGCCTGACATGCAAGATAGTTGTTTGACAAAGCCCAAAGGTATGAGACATGTCATTCAGACTCATTTGTGATCATGTCACATGTGCAAATGCGCACTAAACCTTGCCCATTATCTCCCTGTACCTCTCATTTAGCTTAAACCGTCCTGCAGCATCATCTACAAGCCGAGGTTGCATATGCAAGTAAAAGCCTCTCAAGCACTTTACTTGCTCCCGTACAAAAGCCTCATCATACTGCATTGCAAAGGAAACATGCTCACTGGGTGTCCAGATGACAAGTGTTGCAGACTTCAGACCTGTGCAAAACATTGTAAGCTGGACTTGCATGTAGTAGCTCCTGCTGCCAGTTTTCTGCAGCTGCAGCTCTCCATCTACCAGTTTGATCTCACTGTATTTCTGGGTAAGCTGCTCAGTGAGTGACGGATGGGTTGGCACAGGACATTTTTATTTCTAACAGCACACCTGAGTCAGTGACCCCATCAGGACTAGCGGAGAGCCATGGCTCTTGGATGCTTATAACGGTGCCCCTGTGAGTGATGTTCATGCCCTGTTCTTTCAGTTAATGGCAAGCTCTGACTTCATTTTCTTTACCATAGTTTGTTGCGTAGGTGCCACGAAAGGAGGGATACATGTGCTCACAGAGAAACTTGTCACTTTTTGTGGAGGCAAGTACAGGAACCCTTTTTTGCAGAGCTTGCTGTAAGTCTGATTTTTCTGCAGTTATGCCACAAATCAGATGCACTTTGCTCTCTGGTTTCTAATTCTAGCTGGACTGCTTGTTTCTCCAAAACTTCAATGTATGCCTGGTAGAAGGTCTTGCATGAATCACAGCTGAGATTGTAACTGTGCCTCTGATGTGGCTGAAAAAAATCTGTCATCAACTGCACTGTTGCTAGGTGGTTCTGATGGCAAGACATTATAACACTTTCCTAGTAAGGTTTTCTGGAGGAGAAAAAGTGGTTAAACTGGGGGTCTGTCCACACTGTCTCTGAAGTCTTTGGGCTCTAATTTCTTGGCGCAGCGCAGGGTGGCGTAGCGTGGCGCAGCCCGCGCAGTGGTAATTTTGTCCGGTGCAGCCCTCGTAGTGGAAATTTTGTCCGGTGCAACACCGTGCGCAGCCACTTTGGCAATTGGTAGACTGACGTGTGCCAAGATGGGTGTGGCGGCGCAGTAGGGGGAGGTGTCACATATTCATCATGAAGCAGTGACAGTTTGGTGGCAAAAGGCTCCATCGAAAGTGTGCAGAGAGCTCGCCAGCTCCAACCTGGTTTACTTTCTGTGCAGTGGTAATTTGGCTGGCCAGCGCACAGTGCACACACGTCACTGAAACCTCACAGGCAGGTTTCCAGAATGTCAGGCGCATTTCAATGCAATAAATAATTACAGCAGCCACAATTTAATGTAACTATCTGAATCAGCACATAAATTATAGTATCTATATCGATTGCCCTGATGTCAGATCAAAGGCGGTCGGCACGCGTAATGGAAACTCGACCTGACAGCCCTCAGAGTGTCAGTGAATTCTCTGTGGCATGTTGTGTGCTACACAACATAGCTGTACACCATGGATGTCACTTTGACCTCACGCAAGAGACATTACAGGACTTGAGACAGAGAGAGGCCGAACTGCATGTTCCGTATCAGCAGGGAGAGCAGCAGTGCGCACGGGAGAGGAGAGACCACCTGGCTGCACAGCTCTGTCCTTAACACTAGAACCGCGGCTGCCGCTTTTTATGCGGCACTGATGTTAGTAATGCATGGTATTTCATGTCAGTAAAAGATATGAGTCCATCCCTCCATGACTTTTTCTAAATATGTGTTTTCTATTTTATATCAAAGTTTTGAACTTCTGTTATAAAATGTAAGTGAGCATTGATATTAAATTTTTTTGAGCGCCGTAGCCACTTTTTTTGCGGCAGCGGCTTTGACCGCAAATACCCCTGTCTGCAACGTACGAGAGAGAGAGAGAGAGAGAGAGAGAGAGATGTGTGCATGTGGGCGCGTGAGTGCGTGTGTAGGCTATGTGGGTATGTGTCCTTAAGCTGCTTTCACACCGGACGCGAAACTAATTTTTCGCACGACAGATTACATTCGAAGTCAATGCAAAGAGCGTCTTTTCATTGACTTTGAATGTAATCTATCGTGCGGAAAATTTGTTTCGCATACAGTGTGAACGCGGCTTTAGAAACACAGCCTGATCTGGGCTACATTTTCTAAACATTATTATTATTATTACTTTTATTGTTGTGTACTATTAGCCTACTAAAGTTAGTCTATAGGCTTACACAGCTGTCAAGTGCAACTTGTTGGATTCGTTCTGGTTGCAGTACGGCTACGCAATTGGGCAAATGTTGACTCAAGTTGCTGTTTTCTCATATAACGTGTTTGTCAGCATAATTAATTATTGTACGTAATAAATTCGCATGTATTTATTGGCATTTTTTTAATTTCATTTGTTCAAAAACAATATATTGTTGATTCCCTCTTTATAATCGCACAATAACATGAAATGGCCACACATTTGCACTGCCCTGAAAAAAGCGGCAGCCGCGGTTCTAGGGGGCTTTAGAATTTCGTGGCCGCTTTTGCATCATCAGCCCGTGGAGGTCTGTTCGCATGAACATATATTCGGCCACAGCGAGTTTGAACCTCCCGGACCAGAACATCAGTTTCCTCCTGGCTGAAGTTTGGCCGTCTGGTGTTGCTGCTGTGTCCTACTTCATCCATGTCGAACGGAATTTGCACTGCGCCTCGCCCACGGCACTTTTAAAGGTGAGGAGTGGAGCTCATTTGATTGGTGAAGATTTGACTTAGCTGTGTTAAACCCTCTCACGCCTTCTCTCCTCCCTCCTTGCCACTTGTGCCAGCAGGAGGGACGGAGGAGTACTTGTGCCAGGCACGAAATTGCAAAATGCGCCTGAATACACCCCGTTGGCGCGGCGCTCCCCCCATTTGCCGCGCCTGCGCCTGGTCAACGAATTTAGAGCCCTTTGTGTGACAGATGATGGGGTGTATTTGGGAATGATTGAGTCACAACAGCCCTACAGTTCACATTGTATTGCTGCTCTGCCTTGTGGACCCTGAAGTTTATTTGACTCAGACGTTTGGGTTCCAGATTCTTTGATGTCCATGCATTCCACCTGCGCTGCTCATCTGTACATGCAAGTCCTGTCTTTCCACTGACCACTGCATTCTGCGCCTGAAATAATGACATCAATAGGATGTTCATGAACCACTCACTTCGGACCATAAGCGTAGATATCTTCGACAACAAAAGCACAATAACGTCTTTGTAAATATATTTAATTGTTCCAATGTTTGGCTAACTGAACGGAGCTTTGGTTTAATGAATAATGTTACCTTCCACAGAATAGCTGCTGCATGACTACATGATTTCCCTAATCCGGCAATACACGAGCAGCCGACTGTCTCCACGACTCCACTTTCCCTCAGCATTACCCACGCTATATGTTTAGCTTGACTGACACTCTGGCTGGGCTCAACACCTGCCTTCAAAAATATTAAGTCGCTGTGTTTTTTGAGCGGTGCTTTACCTATTTCGCCACTATGCAGGTATATGCCTCCGTGCTTCTGTAATTTCGCAATTCTCCGCCGTCAAGACCTTCGGAAAACACAAGGTAACTAGAAAAGTGCAATTCCAGGGGAAACTGCGTGGGCAAGCTGGAAGCCGCTGATATGTGAAGCTCGGATTGCTGACAATGTGAGGTTAAAGCTGCTGGAATTGAGTTTAAAGCTTCTTAAAATTAAAATTATTCATGACAGTGGGTTATTGTATCGTTTAAAGGGATAGTACAGATTTTTTGACATGAAGTTGTATGAAAGCACTTATTTAGGAAGACCTCCCCAAGATGCGACGTTACCACACATCAAACCTACTTCGTATATTAATTCGACATAAATTGATGACGTTGCCTACTTAAACATTGCCATACATGTGCTCCACAAGAAAAGTACTGTATGAGAATGAAGTAGTTTATTTATAACAAAATTGCATCAAAATGATATTTACACACATTGCTGAAGATTATGGAAACTATTCGGGCACAACATAAAAAAAGGAAGCTGCTATTCACCCTGCTGCGGGTTGAATTGAGGGTATCGCCAATACGCAAAAAATGCCCGGATGTTGCATTCGTGCCCCGTTTCAGATGCATTATGGGATAGTTCGGTAACCCAGTCATTTCCGGTCTCTTTCGCGGCTGGGGGAAAAAATCGAACGCTGCCTAGGTGTGCGTGGTTCCGCTGACCGCATCGGGTACTTACTTGCATACTCGCCAGTAAGCTCGTGAAACTAGCTGTGCGCTGGGTGAATGTTTACATTTTCCTCAGCTTGATTTACGTATTCGTGTGTGCACGGCCGAGCTGCAGCTAGCTGACGCTAAACGATAGCCGTGACCTCAGTAACGCACCAAAAGTAAGTGGGTTCCGGAAGTAGCAAGATATTTTGCCGAAAGCTCTACATCCGGGCATTTTTTGTGTAGTGGCGATACCCTCAATTGAGGGAAAGACATCGGCTATCTGCCCCGCAGCGGGGCCAACAAGAGAAGCAGTTTTGCCATTTGCCCAGCAGCTGGGCCAGTAAGAGATTAAATTTTGTAATCCACTCACTCTTCTTAGTTTTGCGCAGAAGCGCTGCAGGGCGAATACCCTCTTCTTAAAAAAAAAAAAACGGCTAAATAAAAGGCTACACGTTATTCAGCTTTTCCAACGAGTTCATTAATTTTCCATTCAATAAGCAGCAGAACTCCTGTTAAGATCAAAAGCACATTTTAAATTGAAGAAAGGTTTATAGCTACAGAATCATCACGCCCAATAAATATTTTGATGTCATTAACAGGCATATACGTATATTTATATATAAATTATTAAATTAATTTATTTTAGGTAAAGTTATAGCTTAGGTACGCAAGATGACCAGAACAACGAGCAGCACTGTAAACTAAGGTGTCATCATTCATCAATAGAAACCTCCGTAAAGTGATTGGTCTCGTGTTCCAGATAGAGTCAAGCGATAATGTAAAAAGTATGTCTAATAATCATAATAATAATAATAATTATCATTATTATTATTATTATTATTACTTAGCAAATAATGTTAGATGGCGGCATTGTTCCATTTATGGAAAGCTGAACTACTAGGTTCTACTGTGTTATCAATTGATTGCATTTATCAGTTAAATTAACGCACTGTCTCCTTGTTATTTTAACTCTAAGCTGAGTCCTGCGTGAATGTAACTGTGGTTTACAGTTAACATTCTCAGAACCTCTGTTATGAACTGATCTTAAAATTACAGTTAAAATAACTGGCAAAAAAGATGCGAGTTTATAACAGTGCATGCTTACTCCAGCCTTAAACCCGGCTATTTTAAAACATAGGAAAAAGTCATATAAAGCGATGAACGAATAGCGGCAGGGGACATCACTTTCATTTCTTTGTACTTAACTAGCTCTATTTTGATACCAATATTTCACCTATTTTAGATACGATATAAATATATTTAGATAATGCAAACAGTTGCTGGTAGCTATATGCTGGAATAGGATCTCAAGCAATTTTTTTCTGCTTTGCCATTTTTAATGTTACGTGTTCTCTTGGACGCACCCAGCAAAAAAGACAGTTCTTTCCGGCGCTCAATGTGGTGTCCTGGAGCTGGTTTGAGTGACAGTACCAACTACGATACCGGAAATTCTTTCACTGAGTTTGACGGAGAATTATTCTTTTACAGTCGTGTTTATCTTTGTCTCTGAACAATGATAATGTTGAGGCCTGGAAAAAGGCCAAAAAGGCCAGCAGAGGGCAGAATCGAACCGCAAATGATCCATATCTAAGATATTTGAGTTAATGGCTGAATCATTTAGTCCAATGGAGATTTTAGTGAAGGCGTTTCTTACATATTGCGACTTCTAACTCAAAGATGGTAAGTCCAATCTACGAAATGCAGGTACCATACGAAAGAGGAGAGTCTGCTGAGTAAAATATGTGAAACTTGTTTTCGTAGTGCCAAAAATATGGGAACAAGAACAAGTTTGAAAACTGTGCGTTTAGCCTTCGCAACCTGAATTTTCTTGTCTCATTCAAAATTGGAGTTAACCCTTTAAGGCCTAATGCAAAAATCCCAGCAGAGAATCATGCTGCCATGTTTACCATAGTAACCAGTATTTGGGCTGAAGCACAGCTTCTCAGCTTTCAGGAACAGTTGGAATTTTTTTCTATTGCGCAAAACTTACAGTAATTACGGTACTTTCAAAATTACGCGCATATCTGTGTCGGCAACGACACGTTCTTAAAATGCGCACATGCTGTCCCGGTTTAAATGGGTTAATGGAGTTTCGGTGAGCAGTCCCGTCGCTTTTCGGTTCATACAGCCAGAATCGTTTGTCCAATTGCCTCCATAGTTACATTTTCGCGACCAGCACAACTTTTGCTCCAACTTCGATATAAAAATATTTATGCAGAGTGAAAACTATGGGAGTTCGAGCAAGTTTAAGAGCAGATTTCTTGATGGTTTTGCAGCTGGTTGCCACTCTAGCGTGATGTCACCACACTCTAAGTTCCCAGAATTAATTTTAAAAAAATAATTTAGAAAATTATAATTAAAAAATTATAGAAGTTACATAAAAGTTGAACAGTAAAGAAATTATCCAAGCTTAGCTTAACATTTTCCAGTTTGAATGACGTTTCTAGCTAAAAGTATGACAGAGTAAAACGTAGCTGAAAATAGCTACATTTTGAAAAATCTGTTTCATTGTTTCCTATTGGACAAAAATATTGAAATAAAAATTAATAACTCAAAAAGTATAAAAGATATCAAGAAGATAAATAATAGCATGAAGCTTCAGAACAAGCTAAATTTTTTAAAGTTTGAATGAAGTTTCTAGGTTAAAGTATGTAGGAGTAGTGAGTCAGCACAAAAACTGGAGAATAAAGAAAGAAAGAAATAAAGAGTGCAAAGAACATGAGTGTGCAAGCTTCCAGCTTGCCCACTAATTAACTATGTCAATGTAGCTAACATCGGGCCATTGCTTCTTGTCATCTACCCACTCCGTGAGAAGTGACGGGTGAGGCACTGTAACGGAATTGTCCTCAATACTTTTTAAAACATCCGTACTGTGTATCCACCTCCGTTTTGCTTCCATTTGTATTAGCTAAAAGCCGGCTTTTATAGCTATGCAACCATTAACAAACACATCAACCGGAAGAGAAGAACTGAGGGCCGCTATGATTTATGGGTAACGGCATGAAGTCATGAAAAAGGTGGTGAATGGGATCTTCGCGCAAACTGTGCGAAAAACCTTCGAAGCAAAAAAACAAAATGACCCCGCGAATAACACGATGAGAAATTTTGTTTCGCGTTCGGTGGAAACGCGGCCGCAGAGTTGGTAAAACCAATCCAAGAGAGCACATTGAGAGCAGCAAAGACTGGTCTTTTTTTTTTTTTTTTAATTTGGTATCTCCAATCCCACCCGAATCTGGAATGTCCAATTGGGGAACCATGTACAAGGCTTTTCGCATATGCGGCCCCCTATTGCCAACTCAGGAGAGTGAGACAGCTCGCGGATCTCCTCCAAAGCACGCGCCCGTTGCCACCGCTTCTTATACACTCATTGGTTGAAACTTCGCAAGCTCAGAACAAGGGCGGAGGATACCCGAACATGAACGAACTTAGAATCTTCCTAACGAGCACCCTTCTGGCCAACAGGAGGCGCCTGAGAACTTTTTCATAATTTATCTCGGCAGATCCTTCCCAATTTGCATCCCAGTAGCGCATTGGCCAATTACGCGCTACTCTGAAAAGAGCTGCCGGCTGGTACGAGGCAGGAATCTAACCCGTGCCGTTGTAGTCACTTCTGCTTCGCAACGCAATGCTTTACCGAGTGAGCTATCCGGCAGCTCCCAAGACTGGTCTTTTATGCAGGTCGCGTCCATGGGAGCACGTTAGCTACAGAAAAAAATTGCAAAGCAGCAAAAAAATTGCTTGAGCTCCAATTCCAGTATATACTAGCAACTGTTTGCATAAAATATATCAACGATTGGATCTAAAACAGGCAAAATATAGTGGTATCAAACAGAGCTGGTTATATACAACGTACGAAGAAATGAAACTGATGTCCCCAGTCGCTATTTGTTCAGCGTTTTCCATTACTTTTTTTAATAACCGGGTTCAAGGCCAGAGTAAGCCACTGAGCTTATTGTGAACGTTATATTCACACTTGTAACTAAAGATTGTGGGAATTATTCTGGTGCAACATAAAAACTAAAAAAAAAAAAACAGTACGCTCCATTCCAGAAAGCGAGTTTCTACACAAAAATCTATTTTAGTTTAGCTCTCCAACAACGGATCAATGACGCCATCTAACGTTGCTTGACAAATCAATGTTTTACATTATCGCTTGACACTTGCTGGAACACTTGAGACCGATCACACCCAACAGAAATTTACATAAATAAATAATGACCACCCAATTTACAGTGCAGCTTGTTTTTCTTGTCATCTTTCCTACCCAAGCAAACGTTCCCTAAAATTAATTGATTTAATTATTGTTTTCCTGTTAATGACATAGGTCAAAATAATTATAGGACATAAGAATTCCATACTAACCTTTCTTTAGTTTAAAATGTGCTTTTGATTTTAAAACAGATTCTGGCTTTTTACTGGCTGGAAAATTAATGAACTTTACTATGCTTAAGTTGGAATATAGCCTTTACCTTAGTGTACTTTTTTTTTTTTAGTTTTTATGTTGCTAGTTTAGGGAATGAAAGGCGCAACACTGCTTGCTCTGCAGGACAAACAAAATTTATTTGGCACAGCTGGAAGAGCTGCACCTGAAAGATACTCATTCAAGGTGTGCAGGCCCTCCGTGAACACTGTAGTTTTTATGTTGCACCACAATAATTCCAACAATCTTTAGTTACAAGTGTGAATACAATATTGATGCATTTTGTAAAAAATTAATGATTTGTGAGAACAAAGTATTTTGTGGCAATATTTCAGTGGGCAACAGCATTAATTTACAGTATCTCGAATGAACATGAAATAGGTATGACGTGTGGTAGTGTTGCATCTTGGGGAGGTCTTCCATAAGAGCTTTTCCTTGTAAATGGCCAAAAAATTCACTTTATGCCTCCCCTCAGATAGGTGTAGATTTTACGCTTGGTCTTTGTGAAAATAGTGTTTACTACCAGTTGGTGCAATTGTCATTAAGTTAGGCCGCTAAAGTTGCGCCTGACTTAGCTTAAGACCAGGCGTAAGTCCAGTTGGTGCACCCATTCCAGTGAATTAGTTTTTACCTACAGCTGAAGATTCTGCTGCTTGAACTCAAATATGTTCAGTGTTTATAACACCTCTGGTACGGTGTACATTTTAGGACATCCTCAGGTCTCAGAGTGAGGTATCAGGTGTCAGGAAAACCTCGCTAGCTAACTCGCTAACGTTAGTTCGCTTGCTTAGCTAGCTAGTTCGCTAGCCTAGCTAGCTGACAGTTATATTTAGTATAATGTAAATGCTCGTGGTTCAACTCTAGCTAAGTGAGATAGCAAAATAATGGATAATTTTTATTCATTTATTTTCAATTGAATTCTGTGCACCGAACTGTTGTCCAGCTAGGCCAGCAAACTTGCTAGCTAAACAAGTGAACTAAAGTTAGCGAGAAGTTATATTTGGTATAACATAAATGATCGCGGTTCAACTCTAGCCAAGTGAGATAGCGAAATAATGGATAATTTTTATTCATTTATTTTCTATTTAATTCTGTGCACCAAACTGTTGGCTAGCTAAGCTATTTAACTAGAAAGCAATTTAAGGCTAGGGAGCAGCTGTATTTGGTATAAAATAAATGCTCGCGGTTCAACTCTAGCTGAGCCAGATAGCAAAATAATGTTTTTTTATTCATTTATTTTCTATTGACATCCGTGACCCAAACTGTTGGCTAGCTAGGCTAGCGAACTTGGTAGCTAAGCAATCAAACTAACTTTAGCTAGGTAGCCACCGTATACCTCCGGTTCCTTCAAAATAAAATGTTATGTTGTGTTTTACGACCTGAGGCCGTTTTATCTGAGGCTGTTTTTTGATGCCGTTTTGTCTGATGATTTTCATTTTTAAGCAATTTAATCTGAGGCCGTTTCGTCTGAAGCCGTTTAATCTGAGGTCGTTTTATCTGATGCCGTTTCATCTGATGACGTTTCTTTTGAAGCCTGAGACCGTTTGGTTTGAAGGAGGTTTGTCTGAGACATGACGCTGTTTTGTCTTACAAATGACAGAGGTTTTCCTGACACCTGATACCTCACTCTGAGACCTGAGGATGTCCTAAAATGTACACTGTACTCTGGGGTTCTTTGCTCCTATAAAATATTCAGAATCAGTCTGATATTTTCTAAATATTCATGCAACATAAAATGTTGCTGTTTATGTTTACCCTTACTATGTACAGTTAAATAGCTGACAAGTATAAACAGTCCACTGTCCAAATGGCAGTTGTTAACACTGTGGAGTTGATTTCAATTACAGGAGTAGCATTTGCACTTGAATCTTTCAAAATGTCGACACCGCACTACTTGAAGCGCTTCAACTCCCTCACCCCTCTTTTATGTACAATACCACTTCAACTATTATTTTCCTTCGGCATTTTCATACCTTTTAAAGTTTGGAGATTTTTTTGTTTTAATTTTTTTTTTATTTGTTTTGTTTTTTGACATCACCAAACTTTCCTACAGTCTTTTCAGAGGCTTTAAACTAATTTTCAGAGACTCATTTTACACACTTTTTGGCAGCTTCCAGCTTGCCCAAGCATTTTCCCCTGGAACTGCACTTTTCTAGTTTAGAATAATCTTTAAGGGGTGCCCTTAATTGTAAAACCTTGACTTGGAGGAAAGTGATTTATAATTAAATCAGTAAATGATTTTGGTTGGTTCCCCTGGAACATTAATGTCCTACAGTATTTCTCACATGTTGTTATGTGGAGTTTCTCTGTAAATATGGTTTTCAGAATTTTTTAAGTATTGTTTGCGCATTGCCAGTGCCAGTAATTTTGGAGCCCACTGTGTATCGTTCGTGGTCAGAATGAGATTCACTTACTTCACTTCAGCTCCTTTGAGGTGATGGGATCAAGTGGAAAAGCAATATATCAGTACTGTTGTCTGTAAATTGGCAACACTTTACGGCCCTTCCATTTGGGGCAGTGGTGCCCAATCTTGTGATACGGAGGGTTTTCATCATAACACCTGCTGATTGCACCAATTAGCTACCTCCTCTCTGCTTGAGGGTGAGCTAATTAATGAACAAGTGTAGCGATTGGATTGAATGAAAACTAACATACTCTTGGCCCTCCATGGCACACGATTGGGCACCACTGATCTAGGGCTTACCTGGGCTTTAATTTTACATTTATAAAAGAGTACCCCCAAACAAAATGGATTCTACCAAAGAAGTAAGGAAAGTTGGCATTTGCTGGATTATCTGTTAACATTAAAGCTTTTACTGGTTCCATTGAAGCAGATCAGAGGTAAAGCACTGGGTCTGACAGAGGAGTGTTTCACAATAGGCAATACAAAACATTTCTGCGATTTTGGCTATTGAACTTTAGTCCCATATGTACAGAGGTTTATTTGCTTGCCTTTTCCCTTGGGGCCAAGGTTATAAATAGTGCAGTCAGATAACCTGCAGATAGGTCGGTGCCCTCGGAGAGTGAACGCAAAGGTGCCACAAGGTATCAAGTGAGCCTAACAACTCATGATGCTAGTGCAAAAATCCTGCAGGAAAGAGATAAGATGGACATGTGTTTATCAAGGTGAGCCCTCTGGGTGTACATAAAGCTAGGCCACAGAACCAGTCGGTTGAAGGTTTCTGTGCTGTGAACGCCAAGGTCCATTTCTGTCGTCTTCAGGATCAGGGTCAGGATTGGGATCGTTTATTTCAGCCATTAAAATATGGAAATTACAATGCTTACACTCTCATCTTCACACGCAAATGTTAAGGATAAATACCATAAAATTAATAAATCACTCAAATTGTCAGTTAAAATCACAAACGTGTTATAATTTCATATTACACCATTTTAAAAATAGTAATAAAAAAGAAAACATGATAGACACAAAGGCTTTCCAATGGACCGGTCCACTATTTAAATCTCCTGCACAATCAACTTATTCCCCAATCCCCTGTGGTATGAAAGACAGCAGGTATCGACTTGTCAGAATAGCAGGCATCCACAATCTCCCACTACGTTTTATTTTGGAGCCCATAATACTTTAGTGTAGAGGATGCTGCTGGTTATTCATAATTTTCCCAAAAAGCTGAAGTAGATGATCTTTATAGACAGAATCCACTGTTCTCTCCAGACCAACTCATCTGCCTGCTTCTTTGGACACCCTATCAATTCCAAATATTTCCCTATCAATTCCACTGCCAAATATTTATACTGGTCAACCCTCTCCACCGCAGACCCCATAATTACAACAGGGGAGAAAATTGGGCAGTTCTTTCTAGAATCAATAATCATTTCCTTAGTTTTATTAACATTTAATACCAATTAATTATTATTACAGTGCTGTGTCTGTAGAGGTACCCATCTCCTGGTGATACTCATTCATTTCATCATTTTTGATTAAGCCAATTAAAGCAGTATCATCTGCAAACTTGACAATTGCTCTCATGTTGCAGACAGTAGTCTGCAGTGTTGAGGGTAAACAGGAATGGAGCAAGAACTGAGCCTAGGGTAGCGTCAGTATTAGCAAAAATTTTGTCAGAAAATGAATATTGGAACTTAGCTGCTCATATTGCAATCTATTTTCTAAAAAACTGAAAACAAAATGGATGAAAGCATCAGGAACTTTCATATCCAATAATTTTGTTGCCATTATGTGGAGCTGTAGTGTATTAAAGGCTGTACTAAAATCATAATACAGAATTCTCACAGAATTGCCCATACTTTCTTATGGGAATACATGGTTTCTAATTTATAAACAATAGCATCCTCCGTGCTCCTTGCATTGCGATAAGCAAACCAACAGCGGTCTTAATATTTGTCGATGAATGGAATCATATTTTTTAGTGCAATTTTCTCACACACTTTCATGGCAACCGACATCAAGGCAACTGGCCTCAAATCATTCATGCCTTCAATTGCTTCCTTTTATGGTACTGGGATAATATCAGACTCTTTCCATATCTCTGGCAGGATTTTGTCTGAAAAGCACCAATTAAAAATATCAGCAAAAATGCTGGAAAGACTAAAAGTACAAAATTTAATCACTCTTGGCAGAACCTTACCAGGGCCTGCTGCCTTCATGGACTTCATTCTCCTGAACATAGCATAAACCTCCTGTCTATTTGTCTCAAGAACATTTCGCTACTATTCTTAATTATATGTTTTATTGCACATTGGTCCAATGAGAAATCAACCTTATCAAATCGTTTAAAAAAACACATCAAATTGTTGGCATATTCCCTAGTTAAGTTACTCATATGTACAACCCCAATTCCAAAATAGTTGGGACAAAGTGTAAATTGTGAATAAAATCAAAATGCAATGACTTTCAGATCACATGAGCCAATATGTTATTGACAATAGAATGTAGATAACATTTCAAATGTTGAAACTGAGACATTTTACATTTTTATCCACAAAATGAGCTTATTTCAACTTTTTTGGCTGCAACAGGTCTCAGAAAAGTTGGGACACAGGCAAGAAAAGGGCTGAAAAAGCAATTAATATATAAGAGAATCAGCTGAAAAAACATTTAGCAAGTAATTAAGTTAACTGGCATCAGGGGTGTAACATGATTGGCTACAATGGTTATAAAAGGAATGTCTTGGAGAGGCTGAGTCTCTCAGAGGTAAAGATGGCCAGAGACTCTCCAACCTGCGAAGGCTTGCGTAAAAAAATTGTGGAATACTTTAAAAACAGTGTTCCACAACGTCAAATTGCAAAGGCTTTGAAGGTCTCCTGATCGACAGTGCATAATATCATCAAAAGATTCAGAGAAACTGGAAAAATCTCTGTGCGTAAGAGACAAGGCCGAAGACATTTACTGGATGCTCATGATCTTCGGGCCCTCAGACTGCATCACTCACCGGCATGATTCTGTCATTGACATTACTAAATGGGCCCAGGAATACTTCAAGAAACCACTGTCTGTAAATACAATCCACCGTGCCATCCAAAAATGCCACCTAAAACTCTATCATGCAAAAAGGAAGTCATTGTTGAGCATGATCCAGAAGCGCCGCCGTGTTCTGTGGGCCAAGGCTCATTCTAAATGGACTGTAGCCAAGTGGCAAAGTGTCCTGTGGTCAGATGAGTCCAAATTTGACATTCTTGTTGGAAATCATGGGCTTCGTGTCCTTCGGGCTAAAGATGGGAAAGACCACCCCTCCTGTTATCAGCATTCAGTTCAAAAGCCAGCATCTCTTATGGTATGGGGATGCATTAGTGCATATGGTGTGGGACACTTGCATGTTTTAAAAAGCACCATGAATGCTGAAAGGTATATAAAAGGTTTTAGAGCAACATATGCTACCCTCCAGACGACATCTATTCCAGGGAAGGCCTTGTGTATTTCAGCAGGACAATGCAAAACCACATACTGCAGCTATTACAACAGCATGGCTTCGTAGTAGAAGAGTCCATGTGCTGAACTGTGCTGCCTGCAGTCCTGCTCTTTCACCGATTGAGAACATTTGGCGCATAATTAAACGAAAACTCCGTCAAAGGAGACCTAAAACTCTCCAGCAGCTGGAAGCCTGTATTAAACAAGAGTGGGATCAAATTCCAATGGCTAAACTCAAGAAACTTGTCTCCTCAATGCCCAGACGCCTTCACTCTGTGTTAAAAAGAAGAGGGGATGCTACACCATGGCAAAAAAAAAAAACTTTTTAGAGACCTGTAGCAGCCATCAAAATTTGAAACAAGCTCATTTTATGGATAAAAGTGCAACATTTCTCAGTTTCAACATTTGCCATGTTATCTCTGTTCTATTGTGAATAAAATGCTGGCTGGTGTGATTTGAAAGTCATTGCGTTTTGATTTTACTCACAATTTCCACTTTGTCCAAACTATTTCGGAATTGGGGCTGTACTTCGTCATTGTTTACCCTACCAGTAGACCCACTCATTAACCTCATACCCTTCCAGACTCTTCTTATATCAGTGCCTATCAAATAATTTTCAATTTTACCCTTAAACTTCTACTTCTGTCTCTTAATGTCTTTCTTTAACTCCCTCTGAACCAGTTTCAACCGAGACTTACCACCTTTAGTGAAAGCTTTTTTCTTCTTAGAAATCCGTTCTTCGATCTCCGTAGTTAACCACGGTTTATTTTTCACATAGATTTTTACTTGCTTCTCCGGAGTAATTACATTCTTACAAAAATGTCCATGGCTGATTCAGCGAACACTGACCAATCCGTGCTCAGAAGTGCTGTTAAGTTGACCCTGTGCTCTTCTCCCTTGGCTGGCCTGCTATTTGATGAATGCCCTTTTCTCTGTAAAGTGCTCGCAGCAAATTGCTGCATTTTTCCAAGGGAAAATGAAACTCTGAGCACATCTTTTTTGTCTGTGACCATTAAAGACTGCTAGGCTTCCTCTTTGCCTCTCAACAGCCATGGGACAACCAGATAACCGAAAACTATAAGCATGGAAACAAGGGTACAACCATTACATTTTTAGCCTGCTTGGCCTTAAGCTCAATTGGGCTTACGCTGTGGTTAGATGCCTTCATGGGGCAACTGTGCATCCGTAAACATTTTGCCATGACAGCACTCTGGCGCCTTCAGTTTTAAGTGGATCCTTTTCATATTTTATATGCGTGTATGAAAATGAAATGATGAAAATGTAAACCAAGTTCGATTTTGCCCATGTTACGACAGGCCAAGTGAGTGCAGTGGCTTTGCCATTATTTTTCAAGTTAACACGTGATGGGGCAGGTTGGGCGAAAAAATGAAAATAAAAAACAAGATAGAGACTGACACCTCATTCTTGATAGTTAAGGTCCAGCAATGGTGGTCACATATTCCTTATCCCCATGATGCAGATTTCCATATCCCCCAGCCCCCTGCACCAACATCTTCATCAAATCTCTCTCAGTTGCAAATCTCTAGCGCAATGCTCTGTTACATTCTACATGTGCTGCACCCCTGGGGTACAACAGCAATTATTAAGGAACCCAATTAAATTTAACCCTGGGCTTAATAGGGACAAACCAAAAAGTCTCTGCTCAATACTCACTCAGTCGCTATTTTCAGCAAAAACATTCAATCACAATCATGGCTGCTTTGTATTGCTGCCAGAGAGAAATATCAATAAAATAGTTAATCCAGTGATTAGGCTTTAAATCAAGGAAGAAAAAAATGAGATTAAAATCTGGTACTTTTTCAATGTCTGAACTCCTCCTGAGCTCAGAGAAGCCTGCTGAGTAGCATTTGCTGTCATGGAGAGAGCTGGCCTTATTTACCACTTCAGTGGGTGGTTGGGGGGGGGGTGTCATCAAAATTATTCTCATTTTTAAAAATTCCAGCATTTCTTACCCAGATCTGTGGAAGCCCTAACACAAGAAAGATAAATTATCAAGCCTGAAACCACAGGAGTGAAAACTATTGGACTATTGGGAACCAGCCACTACAAATCATCCCAGAATTCCTTTAACACCCAATTCATTTCTTTCCGAACTTCAAAGAAAATAATCATAAGTAAGTATTCTAGACACTTGCTTCTAATTTTTACAGCATTTTCTTCACCTGAGGAATTTCATCATAATAGCATGAAATCAGTACTCCCTACTTTAACGGGTATAATTGGGTATTTCGCATCACAGCTCAAGAACATCCATGCACTTCCATTTCTTAGTACCACTTTCTGTGAATCATCTGATACAAGTTATATCAATGTCTCCTGAAATACTACTATTCCTGTAAACTTTTTTATGCACCATACCAACATTAGCAGCACTAACCCCACCCCCATTTTACAGAAGCCTGTAAATAGCAAACTCAAAAAATAGTGGCAAAGCCACTGCACCCGCTTGGCCAAACGTGGCCAAAATGGAACGCCCCCTATTGGCCATAGTATCGGTCCGATTGGGCTGAAAATCGAACTTGGTCAGGACCTTAAGACGCTATATACACATATGAAATATGAAAAGGATCGGTGAATAACTGAAGACGCTAGAGCGCAGACAAGCCAAAAGTTTACGCACCCACGCACGGATGCACGACATACTACCACTAAGGACCCCGAGCATAGCATAGGCCCATTGGGCCTTTTGGCCAAGCGGGCAAAAAATTGGAGCATCTTAGCTCGTAGAATAAGGGAGCTAGAGCTGTTTGAAATTTTGCAGAAAAAGCCCCCTGGTGGCCAAAGCAAGAATCGCAGCAAGCCCAAAATGGAACTCCGGCTAGATCTTGGATCCAAATACATGCATATAAAATATGAAAAGGATCCGTTGAAAACTAAAGGCATTATTTCACTGAAAGAAAATCTGCGCATTTTACGACCTTTGACCGACATAACCTTGAAATTTAGGTCAAATCAAAAACCCATGACATTAATGATGAACCCCTGATAAAACAACCTACAGTAAAAATTTGAGCATCTTAGCTTGTAGAATAAGGGAGCTAGAGCCGTTTGAAGTTCTGCAGAAAAAGCCACCTGGTGGCCAAAACAAGAATTGCAGCCCAACCAAAATCGAACTTGGGCTATATCTTGGGCCCATATATATGCATATTAAACAGGAAAAGGATCCGTTGAGAACTGAGGGCGCTATGGCGCTGAAACGAAATCAGCACATTTTATGACCTTTGACCTATATAACCTTCAAAATTAGGTCAAATCAAAAACCCATTACATATATGATGAACCCTTGGCAGAACACCCTACAGTCAAAATTTGAGCATCTTAGCTCGTAGAATAAGGGAGCTAGAGCTGTTTGAAATTTTGCAGAAAAAGCCACCTGTTGGCCAAACCAAGAGTGGCAGCATGACCAAAATCGAACTCGGGCTAGATCTTGGGCACATATACATGCATATAAAATATGAAAAGAATCCGTGGAAAACTGAAAGCTGTATCGTGCTGAAACGATGTAACGCACGCACGCACGCACAGACGCACAACAGACCACCACTAATGACCCTAAGTACAGCATAAGCCCCTTGGGCCTGTCGGCCAAGCGGGCTAATGAAAGGGCCACTGCTTTTGTACCATTTTGAGTATAGGCATATGCCTTAACTCTTCTGATAGTCAACCTTTGCGGGTTTGTTACACAATGGTCAGAATTACTCAAAATATCATAGAAAAGACAAACAAAAAACAAACATTCAAATACAACAGAAATGAATTTTTTTAAACAAAATATTCTTGTGGCTACACCAGGTCGGTATGGAAATCACAGCCGCAACTTGCTGTCAAATTTCATGCAAAAAAGGAGCATTCAGAGCTATGGCAGGGCATGTCTCCAGAAAAGCCACTTGGTTACCTTATTATGACATAATTCCTAGTGGTGTTAAAAACCATACACTTACATTGGGAAAGCTCCTAGAATATTTCGGCTGAAATGACACGAATGCAAAATAGGACCAAGACACTGCATATGTCCTCTGCAGTGGAATAGAAGCAATTTTCACCATCAGCCTCAAAAATACTCATTTAGGTGAGTGATTTCCGCCAAGCCCTCCAAATGCTGGGTCTTATGTTTAGACTTAGGCATCACAAAATGGATTTTTTTTTTTGGTCATACAAAATCAATAAAGTTTTAGCGTGAAGACTTGGTAACATTTTTTCCAGCGCGTGAGGTATTCAGCATGGGTACTGAGAAGATTGCAGCATGTCAATTCAATCAAAAATGAAGTGGGGACAGAGTGATTGTACCCGACTATATGCTGGCCTCCACAGTGCCTAACTTTCTCCTTTGTTTCTTTCCTTGCTGGATCAGCTTAGAGTGATAGGACACCCTCTAGATCAGGACTTGGCAGCAGTGCGCCCATTGGAGCCCCTCTGGGCGGTGGAGCGCCTGCTAGAACCGCTCGGGCGAAGAGACATCCTCTGGATCAGCACTTAACAGCGGAGCTTCCAGTGAATCAGGGTCAGGTGGTGAAGCACTCACAGGGTCAGGAGTGGATGCTGGAATGGCTGCTGAAACAGGGCTGGGCAGCGGCATGCCCACTGGCTCAGGAAAGTACGACTGAACACCCACAGGGCCTAAACTAAGCTGTTGGGCACCTACAGAGTCTGAACTGGGTAGATGGACATCCACAGCACTTGGGACATTCACAGGTCAGGACGGGGTGGCTGGAAGTCCATAGGATGGGTTCTGGACTGGGTGACTGGCCATCCACAGGGCTTGGACACCCAAAAAGTCAGGCACAGCATGGTTGGATGTCCACAGGACCTGGACTGGAAGTCGGGGCAATCTCAAGATCCGGACTACACAACAGAATGCCCTTAAGACCTGGCCTGGACAGCAAAGTGTCCACAGGATCCTGACAACACAACGAGTTGCCTGCAAAACCTGGACTGGATTAAGATGTAACCACAGGCTTCAGACTGAGCAGCAGAATGCTCACAGGACCTATACGGGATGGCGGAGTTACCACAGGATGCAGACGATGCAGCAAGATCCCCACAAGACCTGGGCAGTGCGGGCTCAGGTGCCTGAAGCCAAGAGGCCATGACTGGAGAGTCACTGGGCTGACTCTTGTAGGTTAGTGGCCAGCCGGCTCAGTGACCGCCCTGTGTTGGTTAAGTCTGGTTAATCAAGCAGCATTCTGACACTCATCCACATGCAAATCCATTTAAAAATTCTACTCTAAAGGGGTACAGTCATAAAGTGATATCTGATTGAATGCCCCCTTTCATAGCTCTGCAGCTAGGTCTTCCACTTCTCCCTCTACCACAGGCTGCATTCCAATTCTAAATAACATGCTCCCTTCACCTCCACTTCCCTCTTCCCTCCACTCTAACTGAGTAAGCACACTGAGTGATGTCGCAAGTGAGGGAGCCCTTCCCGAGTGAGGGAAAGCAATGGAGGGGACTTAGGGCAGGGGTTTTTGCTGTTTGGATTGGTAGGACCCTCGTGTTTCTCCTGCACTTCAGCATTTGTCAACAAGCCAACTGGTCCCCTTTGTAATCATGGAGCCGACTGAGTTAGCTGCCAGTACGCTGTACCTTTTTTGGGCTGGGCCGAGCAGTGGCCTGGTCCCTATAAACGCGAATGTCGCTGCACGAGTGAGTGACTGACTGACTCCGTAAGTGAGCAAGTTCAACGATTGGCTGGCCAGCGGGGAAGAAGTTCAGCGATTGGTCGCCGGGGGGGAAGAACTTCAACGATTGGTTGGCCGACGATTGGTTGGCTGGCTGGCCGGGATTGGCTGGCCGGTGGGGAAGAAGTTCAGCAATTGGTCGGCCGGCGGGGAAGAACTTCAATGATTGGTTGGCCGACGACAGGCTGGCTGGCTGGCCGGGAGTTCACGTCACTTGTGTTTACCAGTCTTTGTATGTGCATTATAAATACATGGGTCTCGGAATCTCGGCTTTGAGACATTGCAGCAGAAACTGAATACTTTGCTGCTGTTGGATCTTGGATTTGAGAGATTGCGGCAGAAACGGAAATTAAAAAGTGGAATTGAACGCACCACACACATTTATGCGTGTGATTATCCCGTCCTTTCTTGTTTTGTTCTTTCAGATAGGTTGGTAACGTTAACATTAAACATCCCTCAGTCCAACATAGGAACTTACACGATGTTGGGAAAAATTGATAAATACTGTTACTATGACTATAGCTGGACTATTTACATACACGATGGAAGCGGCGCGGGCACGATTATATTTCAGTATTTTCAAGAATACCGGTATGATGCCCCGACTGGTTTCCAAATTAACTTATTCCCTTCCGCGTTCATGAGTTGGTTCGCTTGAATGGGAGCAGTTGTGGTGGCCGGTTTGATTGTATCTATGCCAGCGACTTTAATCGACACCAATGAAAACAATAAATTAAAGAAAATATTAAGTTACAAATTACAAAATGCAAGATTTATTAGGGAAATCAAAACACATTCCGACCATTGTTAAGATTATTTCACGCTAGATTGGTACGATGTGTTACATTCCTCTATCTCCCTTTTGAATTTCGCAGCCGGTGTTCTGACAATTTGTGCTGCCTTGTCAAAAAATGCTACCGTAATGCAAAGTGATTGTAAAGTCTGTTTTCGCCGTAAAATTGCAATATGAATCAGGGTACAATAGTAACTTTGTCATTTTTTATCTCATTATAAAAGAAGCAGATGTTATAATAAGTTGGATAAGTTTGTTTAAAGATATATGCTGCATGCCATTATCACCCGATCTCTGCGTTTTCAGGAAAACCCAGCGTGTACATGCAAATACATAGATGCTAAAAGGTCGAAAGGCGCACCGAAAAAAAAGACTTATATTTATGATATTTGAAGATACTTGAGATGTGAGCGAAAAAATAGAGCCCAAGATTTTAGGTTTGCGCAAGCGCAGAACCGCAAGGTAGCATATTTTGATAGGTAGCAAAAATTGACAGAACATCAGTACCAGGATTATTTCCTTAATCTTCCCATTGAATCTCGCAACCGATACAAGAAAAAACAGGTACAATGAAGGGACTTGGGATATATTATCATGTTAGCTATGTGACAAAGTGCAATACTCGGTCAGGCTGTAACTGTCGCTTATGAAAATTGTTCATGCTTTCTTTCCTGAACTCTTGTATTTTATTTCATTTTTTTAAACATTGATTATCTCATTTTTTTGACTGTCTACCATATTTGAGGTAAAATTGACCTATATTGCTCACTTTGCAATACGCTTTTTTTTTTTAATCTGAATGAAATAAATACCAAACAATTCACTATTTGGCACTATAAAATTCCAAAACTTTCTTATTTCTCGGGCAATTCTCATGATCTTGGTGTCAACTACAAGGCCTTATTGAGAGCTTTCAATAGGTCATAAAATCATTAAAATTAATTGCATTTCAATTTTTTGCCACATAGTTAACCATATTCAACCATCACCAATATCGAATAACGCTTCATGTAAACACATGGCAACTCCGTCACTCGAACATATTTATTAAGCGGTTTTACTCGAAACTGTGGCTACTTTGTCCATAACATGCCCAAAGACAAAACATGGGGAAAAAAAAGTTTGAAGTTCGTTCTTACACCCTCACTATATAGGAACTGCCATGTGTTCAGGAAAGTGACATCACGTCCCCGGTTAGCACAACTGTAACAATAATTTTATTGTTTCATTATGATTCATGAACAAACATACATACTACTGCCATCTACATCTGCTGCTGCTGTCTCTCTTAAATTGACATTCACAAAATCAATAACTGCTACTCTACCCTTACTCTAGCTCTTTGTCTATTCAAATGTATAACTTGCTTTTGATATGTTTTCCTTATTCAAGACCCCCCCCCCCTCCCACTCCCACTACCTCACACACTCTCACTCACTCCCACTCCCTCATTCACACTCTCACTCTCTCACTCTTTCACACTCTCACTCTCCCACTCTCCCCACCCACTTTATAAATAATTTATCAGCTCCAGCTCATTACTAAACTTGCACTTCATATAACTGCGTGAGCTTTGCCCCATTTAGCACCCTTTTCTTGGGCCCACATTCTCATACAGCACTTGGCGGCCCAGCCATATACTAGGTTGCACCTAGTCTTGTTTTTTGGATTCCCCCCTCCATTGGAGGGCGACTCGAGTGAGAACGTAGAAACTAGCATTCTCTTCGGATTGGAACGCATTCATGGTAAGATCTTGGTCTTAACTTCCCTCAAGGAAGTGCTGCCCATCTCTCTCGTCGATCTTCATAAATGAAATTGGACCGACAAATCACAAGGGATTGCATTACGTTATTGGTAATTTTGAAGCCAAAATGGCACTTCATAAAGCCAGAGAATTAGATTGTAAGGCAATTGAAAGCGCAAGATTTATAATTTCAACTACCAATGAGCCTGGTTTTTCTAATGCCAAAACAGTACATATACAAATGGATCAGGGGGGTACTACGAAGCAAGTTAATAATCAGCCTCCCTTTCTTTGTGAGAGCTGGTCCGACAAACCCTAAACTCGTTGACAGATACTGTAAGTTACTATGGCAGGTTAAGAAAGAGCCATCCTTTTGACATTGAAAACCCCGGCTTTAGGCTCAACATACCGCACTTAATCCACGCGCTTCTTAGACCACCGTCTGGTGAAGTGTGCTGTTGTAGAAGACAACAGGCTTAAAAGCTGCAGAAAATGGAGCTTCAAAAGTTTGAATTAAAAAGCATTACGTCTACCATATTGTCGTTTCAAAACATCGGTAATTCATTGGCTGTGTTTTTGAACAATTTAATGTAAATTGTATCTATCCCCTGCGAATCAAGGTATCCATTTAAAAATAAGTGCATTATTTGTCCGCCTAAACTTTTGGATGATAGTAGGCCTACGCAGATATTCTTCAGTTAGTGTTGCATGTAGCCTAGTCTTTACTTTCCAAAATCGCACCTGACAACTGGCTAAAATTGAATTTATAAGCGCAAAATAAAAGTTTTTCTCAGTAATACTTATACGCTGTAATACGAATACGCTGCAGAAAATTATCACTCTCGTCTGTTGTCAAAAGGACGCAAAAAGACTTCTCAACCTATTACTGTGGAAACGATGGCCATTATGCTAAAAAAAAAAATGAAGGAAAGAATACAGCGAGCAAAGTAATATTAAAAACACTGAAATTACTCACCCATTCAAATCAAGTGTTTTTTTCGTACTCGCTCCCCTTTTATTCTCTTTCGCAGGGAGTATTGCCTTGAGTGACTTGCGTCTTGGTATCGGCTTGACAGCCGCACTCTGTAGCGGGTGCTGAACTTGTACATCCACAGCTGCGCGGTGGTGCTCACTGCCGGTTTCGTTATGCCGCTTCTCGGACTCGGTCGTGCGGCTTGCATGGTGTCTGTCTGCGATGTCAGTTCCTTTCGCAAGTGTAGAAAACACCACGAATGTCAACACGAGCAAATCAATGCGGGCTGTCCCCCGATGTACCATGTTTTGTGAGGTGCAGTCTGGCAATTCCGAAACTGCACGGTGACAATCATAAGTTCATATGGCAATGATTCTGATCCGCCAAGTTTGAAACAAATTTGGAGCTACAGTGAAAGGACTAAGATTGCTGATTAATATGCTTGTTGTTTAATTGTAGGCCTAATAGTGGTTACATTGAGTTTTCCTTAACCCCTGGCTGGCATAATTACCTAGCAATTAAATAAAGTTCCACCCCATAACAATGCGTGCGGAGTAAAATTTGCGCTATTTTACAGCTCATCCGTGCTTTTGCCGGTGTCTTTTTAAAGTTTATTCAAATCAGCGAACACATGAAATCTGTTTAAAGTGCGGCTTAAAAACTTAGGGACCAATAGGGCACGATTGCTGAAGTTCTGTGACTGTAACCTCCAATCAGATATCAATGTGGGCGGACTGGGGGGGGGGTTGGGTTAGAAAAAAAGGGCATATTGAAATACACCAGTCTCAGGTACAGGAGGGTGCTGCTTCGATTCAAACTTATTGTTTCGGTATGAAGTTTTTAAATAAATTATGAATATATAAGGCAAGCATTATTACCCGATTCTTGAAGCCGAGCAGGCCTAACACGAGAAAAGCTTTATCGTGAATTGAAAAAGCATTAAATACAAGGAAAGATCATTTGGAAGACAAAAATTTCAAATTCAGCAGGCATCTGTGGCTCTAACTTCAAAAGCACTGTTGTAGTTGGCTTCCACAGAAAGAGACTTGGTTGAAACGGAGTGATGGCAGATGGAGGAAGTATATTTTGGGGTCTTTCGTCGCCACTCAGTGGTCATTCTGTGAAATACTGTTGCAAAAATAAAAGCACCATATCTTGGGAAAAATATAAAGCGCCGATTTCATGCATAGCCCAGGTGTTTATCTAATTTCTGGCGTGCAGGCTGATGGGACCGTGCGTAAGGTGGAAAGTTGTCTTTTCTTAGTAGGCTACAGTCTTTCTCAACGGGAGCGTAGGCTATGATGTTTGGGTTCATCTGAGAATCGACTAAATCAGCATTGAGGACCCTCCACTAAGGTGATTTGATTTCGGCTCACAAATTCCACCAAAACTTTGGTCCAAAATATCAGTTTTTGAAGGAGCATCTTACTTGTATTCACGTGCTTTGTCGTCATTGTTTGGTTTAAAATCAGTGCATTTGCTGTAGGAAAGAGTGAGTGACCATAAAACCCACCATCCAGGCGTTGAATATATGTTTGTGCACGGACCATTTCTTGTCTCAAAATTATCGTCGATCTCTGCCTCGGTCTGGTACCAACACCGCCGTAATCCTAACTAATTTACTGTTTCTAAAATGGTGCAAAGTCAATTCCCAAGTTTTTGGATCACACCCTTTATCTACGCCTCTAAAATATCCTCTATGAAACAACACCGCCCCAGTGTGGTAGGGTTGGTTATTAAATGAGGTGGTCATGGTAATCGTTACGCTAATACAGTTTCAGGGATGGATATGTGCCCATCTTAAATCAATACATTGCACCTTAAAATTTTCATCAAAACATTATCCAGACAGTATACACTACTGGTCAGGAAGTTTTGCTTTCTTCAGTCGTGTGCTTGTTATTTTTTTTATCGAAAGATAAGCTGTTGAAATGTATTTAGATCATTTTAAATCATGTGAATACTACCTGGTCAAAAAGGATCTTTAATTTCACGGAAAAAACAGCCCTATTTCATCAACAAACTGGAGAACAAATTTCATTTTTCCAACAAAGGCCATAAAATCAAGCCAATTTGGGACATTGGCCCATTGGACGGAATGATCTAGGACAGTGGTTTTCAAACCTCTCCTGGAGGACCACTTCTCCTGCACGCTTAAAATCCCTCCCTGCTCCAGCACTGGTGATTCAAATGATCAGCTCATTATCAAACAGCATTTGGGGTTGATAAAGACCTGATAATTTAAATCACCTGTGCTGGAGCCAGGTGAGATATAAAACATGCAGGACAAGTGGTCCTCCAGGAGAGGTTTGGGAAGCACTGATCTAGAAGAAACAACTTTCAAGTCCATTGCATGAGTAGGAACTTCCATCAAAGTGTTGGTTGTCATCTTTCAGAATGACGGTTTTTGCGGAAGAAATGTAATTAATGCATACTCAGTAGTTACGGCCAAAGATGGCCATTTTGATTTATCTAAGGGCGCTTTCACACCAGAGCTGTTTGATCTGCTTTAAACGGACCAGAGTTCATTTCCTCGGATTGTCCGCTTCGTTTGAGCAGGTGTGAAAGCTCATCCGAACTCTGGTGCGGACCAAACAAGCAAACTCTCGTCCGCCCAAAAACGTGGGTCTCAGTTCACTTGCAAATGAACTCTTGTGTTGTTGGCAGTGGGAAATGTAAACGGACTATCCAGCGAACTAAAGAAAGGAAGTGAACCAGCTCATACTAGGCAGCTTCTTGTGAAAAACCATTTAGGTTTGAACAGCAAAATTTTTCGGCACTCCCCGCTGAATCGAACCGAGTCCCATAGGCTATCCTAGTGTGAAAGCGCCCGAAGAGATACTTACTTTTAAACAAAAGATGTCTATATATGTCTTCTTTTACAACCCCAATTCCAAAATAGTTGGGACAAAGTGTAAATTGTGAATAAAATCAAAATGCAACGACTTTCAGATCACATAAGCCAATACGTTATTTACAATAGAACATAGATAGCGTTTCAAATGTTGAAACTGAGACATTTTACATTTTTATCCACAAAATGAGCTTATTTCAAATTTTTGGTTGCAACAGGTCTCAAAAAAGTTGGGACACAGGCAAAAAAGGGCTGAAAAAGCAATTAATATATAAGAGAATTAGCTGAAAGAAATAGCAAGTAATTAAGTTAACTGGCACCCGGTGTGTAATATGATTGGCTATAAAAGGGATGACTTAGAGAGGCTGAGTCTCTCAGAAGTAAAGATGGCCAGAGGCTCGCCAACCTGTGAAGGCTTGCGAAAAAAATTGTGGAATACTTTAAAAACAATGTTCCTCAATGTCAAATTGCAAAGCCTTTGAAGGTCTCATCATCGACAGTGCATAACATCATCAAAAGATTCAGAGAAACTGGAAAAATCTCTGGGCGCGTAAGGGACAAAGCCGAAGACCTTTACTGGATGCCCTTGATCTTCAGGCCCTCAGACACCACTGCATCACTCACTGGCATGATTCTGTCATTGACATTACTAAATGGGCCTAGGAATACTTCAAGAAACCACTGTCTGTAAACACAGTCCGCCGTGCCATCCACAGATGCCACCGAAAACTCATGCAAAAAGGAAGCCATAGTTGAGCATGATCCAGAAGCGCCGCCGTGTTCTGTGGGCCAAGGCTCATTTAAAATGGACTGTAGCCAAGTGGCAAAGTGTCCTGTGGTCAGACGAGTCCAAATTTGACATTCTTGTTGGAAATCATGGGCGTCGTGTCCTCCGGGCTAAAGAGGAGAAAGACCACCCCTCCTGTTATCAGCGTTCAGTTCAAAAGCCAGCATCTCTGATGGTATGGGGATGCATTAGTGTATATGGTGTGGGAGACTTGCATGTTTTAAAAAGCACCGTGAATGCTGAAAGGTATATAAAGGTTTTAAAGCAACATATGCTCCCCTCCAGACGACATCCATTCCAGGGCATGCCTTGTGTATTTCAGCAGGACAATGCAAAACCACATACTGCAGCTATTACAACAGCATGGCTTCGTAGTAGAAGAGTCCATGTGCTGAACTGGCCTGCCTGCAGTCCTGATCTTTCACTGAATGAGAACATTTGGCGCATAATTAAACGAAAAGTCTGTCAAAGGAGACCCAAAACTCTCCAGCAGCTGGAAGCCTGTATTAAACAAGAGTGGGATCAAATTCAAATGGCTAAACTCAAGAAACTTGTCTCCTCAATGCCCAGACGCCTCCACTCTGTGTTAAAAAGAAGAGGGGATGCTACATCATGGTAAACAGGACCCTGTCCCAACTTTTTTGAGACCTGTAGCGTCATCAAATTTGAAATGAGCTCATTTTGTGGATAAAATTGTAAAATTTCTCAGTTTCAACATTTGCTATTTTATCTCTGTTCTATTGTGAATAAAATACTGGCTGGTGTGATTTGAAAGTCATTGCATTTTGATTTTATTCACAATTTACACTTTGTCCCAACTATTTCGGAATTGGGGTTGTATTCGTTAAACTCTTAGTGCTTGTAATGTGTGAGTTTTCAAAAACTTTTGACCGATATTGTTTCTGAAAACAGTTTTAACCATCCTAGGAGCATAAGCAACAGTTTAGCCAAAGTCAGGGACTCAGTATCATGGATGGCCAACTCACAATGTCTGCTGGTTTTTGGTGTCACTCAGAACTTGATTGATGAGTTAAAACAATTGATTACACACTTGACATATCTCACTTGTTGTCTTAGGTTTAAGCCAAATTCAGCACACCCTGTGGCTCTCCAGAACCAGGGTTGCCCACCCCTGCCCTATAAACTTTTATCTGTATTTTGCACTTCTACTTTGTCTGCATTACAACAATGCTAAATATCCAACCACATTGACAAATCTAAGTTTCATACCATTTTTCTGGAGATAGCCAACGGCAGTTTACATCACTGATCGGCTTCCATCAGGTTACAGTTGTGAACGTTTGCTGAAACCAAGGTACCTGATTGGCCGACGGCAGGGGAAATCTAGTCCCCACTGGAAAATTTCCAGGTTGCCTCGGCTGGTGCAGTATCGACACCTCGCCCCCTTACCACAGGTGTCCCTCAAGGCTCAGTCCTTGGTCCGCTCCTCTCCTCCCTCTATATCCAGTCTCTTAGCCTTGTAATTTCTGCTCATATCCTACCACTTCTATGCTGATGACACACAACTCTTTCTCTCTTTTCCCCCTTCTGATGCACAGGTTTCCACTCACATCTCTGCTCGCCTGCGGGACATCTAGAGCTTGATGGACAACCATCATCTGAAGCTCAACCCAAGCAAAACGGAGATAATCTACATCCCTGCTCCATCCTCTCCCCACCTGGTCCTGGTCATCACCCTGGGGGAAGCCACTATATTGCCTTTGCGACGAACATTAGCGTCCTGTTCGACGACAGGCTTTCCTCTGCTGTGAACATCGCAGCAGTGACCCAGGCCTGCAGGTTCTTCCTCTACAACAGTGGTTTCCAACCTTTTCCAACACAGGGCCCACTTTTAAGTCTCAAAAATTTTCGCGGCCCATCTCCGACCCCATAAATATGGAGGCCATATAATGCGTTCTCAGAGCACTTTTTTTTATTGAAAATTGAACATAAAGGACTGAACTGAATACAGAAGAAACATGTTGGAAGCTCCACAATCGCTAACACAGCATCTGTAACATGTTGCAACACCTTACAGTTTTCAAGGAGCTGTCCACACACACACACACACACACACACATCAAACATTGAAGGAGCTGTCCATCAGCACCACACAGATATCAGAAATGACAAGCAAGGGGCTGTCTGTAACATGCTTATTAACAAATGATTCATAAATGACGGTATCCTTCAACAATGGAGAAATGCATTCTTATATATTACAATTTGACATCCAATATCAGATCCAAACAAAATCCAAATATCAAAAGAAAGCCCATTAAATCGATTGGCTTACAAATAAACACAAACCCGATACAAACATGATGCAAATTCTGCTCGGGTCTAGCCAGATGAAACTTCAATTCAAGCAAAAGCAATCACATTAAAGAAACAAAATTAAAACATTGCACTCTCACTTATGGCTTTTTCCTTTTAAAATAAAAAATCATACTATTTTGGAAATTATTTGGCAGCCCACTTGCAATACCTTCGGCCCACAGGTTGGGAATCACTGCTCTACAACATCAAGAAGATCTGCCCCTTCCTCACCACCTACTTGACCCAGCTCCTGGTCCAAGCACTGAACCTCTCCCACCTGGACTACTACAACTCCCTCCTCGCCAGCCTCTCAGCTTCTGCCATCAGGCCCCTGAAACTCATCCAGAATGCTGCAGCTCGCCTGGTCCACAACCTCCCGACACTCCCATGTCACCCCCCTGCTGATGAACCTTCACTGGCTGCTTATTGCCGCTCGCAACAAGTTTAAGACATCGATGCTGGCTTATCAGGCAGTCAAAGGAACAGCTCCAGCATACATCTAGAAACTGGTTAGACTATACACGCCTACTAGATCACTCCGCTCTTCCACTGCTGGTCGCTTAGCTCCACCTCCTCTCCACTCCTGCTCATCGCGCTCAAGACTGCCATCTGTCCTGGCTCCCCGTTGGCGGAACAATCTACCCGTGGCTGTCAGAGTGAGACCAGGCAGTCTCCATCGGGACTTCCTCGCCAGGGCAATCCTTAATTAGGTGACCCTCGCCTCCGCACCCAAAGCATCTTCTGGGATCCATCCTCTGCGTCGGGTCGTTTTGATGGGTTGGAGGGTTGGGGGTCCGGGGTGGCTTCAAGCACCTCTGTCTTCGCGGGGGGTTCAGTTCGTCTGGGTCCCTCTCCCTTAGTTCGCAACATTTCCCCATCACTTGGTGGTTCTCCAGGAGAGCAGTAAGTCCATCAAGGCTCTGAGGTCCTTGCTGTGCGACATACCTCTTGGCATCGAGTGGTAGAGCCTGGGTACAGCGGTCGAGGACGATGCAGTCAATTACTGACAGTCCGTCGCCCTCCTCCAGCCAACTTTGCATCAGCCTCGCCAGCTTCATCACCTGAGACTGGACAGGAAGAGTAGGGTCCACTGGTGGTAGCGTTGGGCCCGTGCCGCCAGGCTATGTCCATAATGGGCGAGGATAGCGACCTTCACGCTGGCGTATGAAGTGCTATCAGCCCGGGATAGGTGATGATAGGCTTGCTGCGCTTCTCCAGTTAGAAAGGAGGCCAAAATCCCGCCCACTCAGCAGGGGGCCATCCCTCCCTCTGGGCCGTCCGCTCAAATATCTCAAGGAAAGTTTCTATGTCATCGGTGAGGGTGAGCTTCGCCAAAACCTCCCTGGGGCCTCGGGTCGCCTTCTCTCGGCTGTTGCAGTGGCATAGTTTGGCCACGGCTGTCTGTAGAAGGCTCTGGGACTGCGCAATCGCCCACAGCACCTCTTCTATAGGCCGGCCCTGGCCCCTGGTCGTTGACCTGGGACCTGGTCTATTGCTCATTCCTGCCTCCTCTGGGCCTTCATACATCTCACTCAGTCTCGGGCGCCTAAGCTTCTCCTGGGCTTCTCTGGCAGGCTGGGTAGTGAGGGATCACACTGCCCGCATTCTCCACCACAAGTGAGGCCCCGACGCTAGGGGTGGGCGTGTCGGGGTGCTGGCGACACAAAATGGAGGGCAACAGCGATTGAATTCAGTAAACCAGGGTTTATTTCTCTCTGGGGCGGCCCCTTTAAAAGGCCATTGCCTTGGGAAGGAGGAAAAAAAAAGAGAAAATAAAAGTTGGCTCAAGCGCCCAAACTATAAATCAAAAGTCAACGTCAGGTGTGGCCCCGGCCTCCCTTCTTCAGCCCCAGGAATCGTCTACTGGCCGTCCTGGGAAACACAGGGGAAACAGGAGAGAATGCACAGTGAGTAAGACTGGTGTTGATCATTCACTCACGCGCATTCTTGGGTCTTCTAGGGCTTGGGCTTCTCTTTCTTTTCCGCTTTTCCACGTTGGCTTGTCCTGAGGATCCAGGAATACCAAAGTGGCCTCCAGCGCCTGTTCAGGTAGGTATCACAAAGCCAGAAATTCAACAAACAGGAATGAATTGACAGCCAGTGTAGCACATTCTCACCCTCTGCCTTCTTGCAGGAATGCTATTCTCTCTTTGTGTGCTGAGCTGGCCTTAAATACTTCCCCAGGTGATTAGGTATTGCCTTCAGCTGGTGAGTGGGGAGCAGTGGAATGCACTTGGTCCTGACCATTCAGGTGAGTTGAGGTCCTGACTGCTGTCCTTGGTGCTGAACCCTGCGTTACCTCACTGGGAATGTAGACGCCTTGGTCCACTTTTCCTCGGGGCTGGCAACCTTTCTGGCCCCCTCCAGGGGTCAGGCGCAGGCGGCCCGGGAAACTGCAGGTTGAAGTGGGGCGCCACACTGTGGACACACCGTTTGACCTATCAGAAAGTCGTTTGGAAAACGTCATATCCTCCATGTGGACAATGTCTGCGCCGAGTTTGATGCCATTAGAAAGAATATTTGCTGAGATATTGACATGTTATGAATTTTCATATTTTGAAAATTATACAGCGACAGACTGTGAGAAAGTTTTGTATGCATTCAGTGGACATCCTTCAGCCTTCTAGGATGTACGTGTGACTTCTAATGAATTGTTGAAGAGCTGCATGTGGAAGGCGTGCAAACAATCAACATTGGAATCCCAAATCACATCTTCTACCTTCCGCTATGTTCATGGATGAGGGAAGATTCCACAATACACAGCCGTTATAAAATCTGCAAAAGAAACTTTGACCAGGTCACATGGGTCATACCTCCAATTTACAAAAGACAAATCTATTTCAGTAAACGTGTTTGCACTCAACTCAAGATATAACATTTTACTCAGTCTCGCGCTGTCCAATGGTTGAGAATGCTCATCGGCGTCCGACCACATCTCGCCCCAACATCGACGTGCACAGGTGGGCGAGGACCCGTCCAGCGCTGCTTGCAGCTTTAATTTAAGATCATGTTTTCAGGTGAAAGCATACACAGCTATCAAGCTGCCAAAAAGTTATTTCACTGAGCGTTTTTGGATCAACGAAAGCAAGTAAAAAAATTACCACTTTGCACACTTTTCCGGTCTCAGCCTAATTTTCAGTCTTGCTGCATTCCTGACATTCGCGTCAAATGTTTGCCAAGCTAGCTCCTCTAAAGAGAAATCTTCCATACGCCATGAGAATGCAATCGCCAAGTCATCTCTATCTTGCGGTAGGGTGGATCCATCATATACAGAAACCTACATGAGGTGGATGTATGTATACTTAAATCCACCTGGCATATAATTCATATTACTCCTAAACGTCTTATTTTGCATTGGCTGTCTGTCAAGTATCTTGTAAATTTTAAGATTTTTTCCTGTTTACTTTTAAAGCCTTGCATCACCTTGCGCCTGTTTATGTGAGTAATTTCAGTTAAGGTAAATACTGTCAGGTCAAACAAGCAACCAGTGGTGTAGCAAGAACTGAAAATTTGGTGGGGCACAGATCATGCTTTTAAAACAATTATGTCCTGACTTGTTCTCAATCATTTTTGTCATTTATAACAGATTCACTCCGAGAGCACTCCACATTATCAGGTATTGCTAGTTCTCCCCATTTAGGTAAGATGACAATCATTCATTTCGACATGCAATCTGGTGGATTTAAATCAGTGTTATTCAAAATTGCATACCTGTCAACTCTCACGCATATGGCGTGAGTCCCACGCTTTTTAGTGGCATATCACGTTCTCACTTAAAAAGTGAAGACTGAAAATTTTAATTCGGCAAACAAAATTATACAACCCCAATTCCGAAATAGTTGGGACAAAGTGTAAATTGTGAATAAAATCAAAACGCAATGACTTTCAAATCACACCAGCCAGTATTTTATTCACTATAGAACAGAGATAACATAACAAACGTTGAAACTGAGAAATTTTACAATTTTATCCACAAAATGAGCTCATTTCAAATTTGATGGCTGCTACAGGTCTCAGAATGAGACAGAGGCCTGTTTACCTTGGTGTAGCATCCCCTCTTCTTTTTAACACAGAGTGGAGGTGCCTGGGGAGACAAGTTTCTTGAGTTTAGCCACTGGAATTTGATCCCACTCTTGTTTAATACAGGCTTCCAGCTGCTGGAGAATTTTGGGTCTCCTTTGACAGACTTTTCCTTAAATTATGCGCTAAATTTTCTCAATCGGTGAAAGATCAGGACTGCAGGCAGACCAGTTCAGCACACAGACTCTTCTACTACGAAGCCATGCTGTTGTAATAGTTGCAGTATGTAGTTTTGCATCGTCCTGCTGAAATACACAAGGCCTTCCCTGGAATAGATGTCATCTGGAGGGGAGCATATGTTGCTCTAAAACCTTTATATACCTTTCAGCATTCATGGTGTTTTTTAAAACATGCAAGTGTCCCACACCATATGCACTAATGCAACCCCATACCATCAGAGATGCTGGCTTTTGAACTGAACGCTGATAACAGGAGGGGTGGTCTTTCTCCTCTTTAGCCCGGAGGACACGACGCCCATGATTTCCAACAAGAATGTCAAATTTGGACTCGTCTGACCACAGGACACTTTGCCACTTTGCTACAGTCCATTTTAATTGAGCCTTGGCCCACAGAACATGGCGGCGCTTCTGGATCATGCTCAACAATGGCTTCCTTTTTGCGTGATGGAGTTTTAGGTGGCATCTGTGGATGGCACGGCGGACTGTGTTTACAGACATTGGTTTTTCTAAGTATTCCTGGGCTCATTTAGTAATATCAATGACAGAATCATGCCGGTGAGTGATGCAGTGGCGTCTGAGGGCCCGAAGATCACGGGCATCCAGTAAAGGTCTTCAGCCTTGTCCCTTATGCACAGAGATTTTTCCAGTTTCTCTGAATCTTTTGATGATGTTATGCACTGTTGATGATGAGACCTTTAAAGCCTTTGCAATTTGACGTTGAAGAACATTGTTTTTAAAACATTCCACTATTTTTTTTATCGCAAGTCTTCATAGGTTAGAGAGCCTCTGGCCATCTTTACTGCTGAGAGACTCAGCCTCTCTAAGACATCCCTTTTATAGCCAATCATGTTACACACCTGATGCCCATTAACTTAATTACTTGCGCAATGTTCTTTCAGCTGATTCTCTTATATATTAATTGCTTTTTCAGCCATTTCTGCCCGTGTCCCAACTTTTTGAGACCTGTTGCAGCCAGAAAATTTGAAATAAGCTCATTTTGTGGATAAAACTGTAAAATGTCTCAGTTTCAACATTTGAAATGTTATCTATGCTCTATCAAAAATAACATATAGGCTCATGTGATCTGAAAGTCATTGCATTTTATCCACAATTTACACTTCGTCCTATTTTGGAATTGGGGTTGTATAATAGATTATGGTTAAACGATTTACCAAGGTATAATTTCTGTCCGATTAAATCCTGACCTCCATATACTTTCAGGCCCAAAACTGTGTAACTCACATTTTACCCAATATGTAGTTACTGCACTTAGGCTTTGTAGGGCAGTGAAGTACATAACAAAGAATTCCATCCATCCACTCAAGTTTGTCTGACCTATTTTCTCAAAAACCGCTCATCAGATTGTTTTCAAATTGCAGTCATGCATTCTGCACTTCATGGAGAGATGCAGTGCCAAGTTTCCCTTCCCGCACATCTGTCCATCCACCTGCCCGCACCAGTTTGTCCAACTGATTTCCATAAAACCACTCCTCAGATTCTTTTCAAATTGCAAACATGTATTTTACACTTCATGGAGAGGTGCAGTGCCAAGTTTCCCTGCTGTTCATCTGTCCTTCCATCCGCATCAGTCACACTAGGTTTTAACTTGAAGAAAGTTGAGAAAAATTGCCCAGAGAAACTAATGCTTGGAAGTTGTTCTCTATGGCCCACTAGTATCAACCATGAAAACCGTTTAAAATTTCCAAAGCAAATTTATGAGAAATCTGCGTTTTTAGAAAATCATGAATTAGAGATATATTTCTTTTATTTTTGAAATGTAACTAACAATTTTCGCCAAGCATTGCCTATTTATCAATTCAAAACCCCCCTCCATTTTGTTTGTATGATCAAATAGTTATGTAAGAACCCAATAGTTGACACCTTTAACAGTTCATTGCAGGACAGTGACCTGTTTGGGATAAATGGTTTCAAGGAAAGTTCTAACTGCATTTCCACAAATTCCACCCACACTTATTTCATCTGAAAAGGCCTATTTTGAATTGCATAATAAGCATTAGGTAATGGTAAGGACATGGAATCAATAGATTGCACCAGGATGTAATGATGTTACATAATAAAGGTGTTCAAAATTTGGTGTCAACCACTTCAAGTGCCCAGTTACTTGAAAGATGTTGCACGTTGAATGCCGAGAGAAAGTTTGCCTGGTTTGTTTCCGAAAAGGAAATTTCAAGATCACCAAAAATTTGCTTGATAAATTTCATGAACACATTTTGACTGATTACAATATTGATGATATTCGTTTGCAATGTGGATTATGCTCAACATGCAAAAGGACTCTTCCTTTTGCATGTTGAACATAATCCACATGGCAAACGAATATGATTAATAATTATGATGAATAATAATACTATGAATATAATAATTATATAATATTAACACTATTATTAATATATTAATAATAATATTAATAATAATAATATCTCCACGTCAGAGGCCAGGTACGGGTGATGAGGGTTGTGGTTCTCCAGACCCCAGGATGACCAGATGCCACAGAGGTGTGGGCCCATGAGATGACCCTATCCCGCAGGGTGGAGGGGACCCTGCTGGCATGAAGGCAGGAGCAGGTTCCTGCTTAGACTCCCGTTTGATATCCTGCTTCAGTTGCCAGTGGATCAGAGTCACAATGTTGGAAGATGCTATAATTGGCTTGCACACCACTAGATCAGTCTCCACCTCATATTGTCAGGATAGAGCATCTGCTTTGGTGTTCTTGGAACCAGGGCGGTAAATTATTGTAAAGTGAAAATGTGTGAAGAAAAGGGCCCGCCTGGCTTGATGTGGATTTAGCCTTTTGGCCTCCTGCTGGTACTCCAGATTGCCATGATCAGTCAGCTCTATAAATGGATATAGAGCCCCCTCGAGCCAGTGCCTCCACTCCTGTAGCACCAACTTCACCACCAGGAATTCCCAGTTGCCCTCATCGTAGTTTGCTTCCGCAGGTGTGAGTCTGCGGGAAAAGAATGCACAGGGGTAAAGTTTCTCAGGTGTTCCATGCCGCTGTGATAGGACAGCCCCCACCCCAGCAGTGGAGGCGTCCACTTCAACGACAATATGGCAATAATATGTGACAGGGCAATGTGTAATATACTGACCAAACTGCAGGCATTAATGTGTAATAGGGCAACATGTAATATATTGATCAATAGGTAATATTGGCATTTTAACGCAGTCTTTTTTTTCATATTTATTCTACCTCTTATTGGGCTTAGTGCAACATATCACAGTATAATAACATGGCTATGTGTATTATGCTATAGTATTTTAAAATTATGAACTTAGTGCAATTACTTCCTGCACTTTGAGGCAAATTAGGGCAGTGTAATTTTTCAGTTCTTGCCTTTTATTGTGAGCACTGTTATCCGATGGCCGCATTGGGATTTCTTCTGGGCTACAAGCCAGAATCTCATTTGTGTTGTTTTGTCTAAAATTGTTGTGTATTATTGATTTGTGTATTTTTGTTATGTATTATTGTTTTTTTTTTATTGTTTTGTAAAATTGTTGTGCATTATTGGTTTATGTATTTTTGTCATGTATTATTGTATTCTTTCTCAAAACATCAACCTGCTTAGGGACAACAGATGTAAATTAGCCTTTGGCTAGAATCTGACATATTTACATGCCTATGTTCATTAATATGTACTGTCCCTACTTCTTAAATAAATAAAAAAAATAAATAAAAAAGGGTTTTTCTGGGTCCAGTAGTATAGGAGCTGTAGTGAACAGCCGCTTCAGGGAATCAGAGGTGTATTGTGCTTCCAAATTCCACACCAGCCCCTTTGACTCTCCCGTAAATAGTCCAGTGAGAGGTTGGGCAACCATGCTGATGTTCTTGATGAGCCAGCAGTGGAAGTTGACAAATCCCAGTAAGCGTCTGAGCTCTTTGATTGTACGTGGGACTGGCCATGCTGCTACCGCCTCCACCTTTTTCTTCCCCATAGTCACTCCCTCTGGTCCAATCACGTACCCCAAGAAGGAGATGGTGGTCTGGTAGAAGACAAGTTTTCAGCCTTGACGTAGAGATGGTGATCCAACAGGCAAGTAAGTACCTTATTCACATGCTGGACATGTTCTGAGTACATAGGAGAATACATTAGGATGTCATCGATGCAGGCAATGACAAATCTTCCGAGCATGTCCCTCAGCAAGTTATTAATGAAGGACTGAAACAATGATAGAACGTTAACAAGCCCATCAGGCATCACGCAGTACTTGTAGTGGCCAGAGGTGGTGCTAAAAGCCTTCTTCCACTTGTCTCCTTCTCGGATATGGACCAGATTGTAGGCGCTGCGGAAATAGAGTTTCATGATCTCGAGGAAGCTGCTTCCTCAGAATTCCGGCGAAGCAGACCGTTGGGGGCGTGGCATGACAATTGTTCTAAAAGCTTTTGCCTATAGCCTGTATTGCGTTCAACAGACGTGAAAAAAGCGAGTACAGGAGATGGAATTCAGAGAAAAAGATTTTTTTTAATGAATAATAATAATAATTATAATTATTATTAATGTATCAATAATAGTGTTAATATTATATTATTATTATATTAATAGTATTATTATTAATCATAATTAATAAAAATAAAAGATTGCTTTTTGTGTTGTCAAAGTGTGACACAAGACTGAGAGTAAGAAGCACTGTTCAGTCTGTTGTCGTCAAGTCTCAGTTTGACGCGTGTGATGTCAGGCAGCGATAGTTTCTGAGTAGGTCCAGGAAAAAGGTTGAACTTTTGGAGCTGTGAAAAATATGCCAAAAATGCCAAATTACTTCTTTACCAGAACATATTTGAGCAAAATTTCACACTTCATATTCCGTTTGCACCACCCCGCATCAAAATTTTGTTGATGTTATAACCTGTACATTTGACTTTTAGAGCTATGGTCTACAATTTTTCCCAAGGTTAAAATCGTAATCTTCAGTTTGATGATGATTATGGCTCTAAAGTATCTCCTACACACTATTCATAGCAAGGAGAGAGAGTAAGCCTGTTCCGAGCCTAGTTGCCCATCCGGCCGGTGCTTAACCCCGGTTTCTGTGGCATGAAGCAACTAGGAGTATTCCTACCCCCCTAATTCCTAATTGCTAATTCTATGCCTCATCTGTCTCGTTCCTGGGGTACATCGTGGTTACGGGAAGCATCCGGATGGACCCGGCAAAGATCTCTGCAGTCACCTCCTGGCCTGTTCCTGACTCCCGCAAACAACTGCAACGCTTCCTGGGGTTTGCCAATTTCTATTGCCACTTCATTCGCAACTACAGTTCAGTAGCCATCCCTCTTACTTCCCTCACCAGGTCCAAGGTGCCCTTCCAGTGGTCCACTGCTACTGACGCGGCCTTCCAGACCCTGAAGACCAGATTTACCTCTGCGCCCATCCTCCAGATGCCAGACGCCACATCGGACATGGGGGTAGGGGCTGTCCTGTCCCAAAGATCTGCCTCTGACCAGAAGCTTCACCCCTGCGCCTTCTTATCTCGGTGCCTGTCTTCTGCCGAGACAAACTACGACATCGGGAACAGGGATGTTGGTGGTGAAGCTGGCACTAGAGGAATGGCGGCATTGGCTGGAGGGCGCCAAGGAATCCTTCTTAGTGTGGACCTACTACAAGAACCTTGAGTACATCCGCACTGCCAAGAGGCTGAACTCCTGCCAGGCCCGCTGGTCCCTCTTCTTCACCCGTTTCAACTTCACTCTCTCCTACCACCTGGGGTCCCGCAACGCCAAGCCTGATGCCCTGTCCCGGTAGTTCTGAAGGGGGAAGATTCCGCTGAGGGGCCTGCTTCCATCCTTCCCTCCCCCTGTGTCGTAGCCGTCCTATCCTGGGACATTGAGGAGAGAGTGAGGGCCGCCACTGAGGGTCCACCTGGTCCCAGCGCCTGTTCCCCCGACCGTCCGTATGCCAGTACAGTGGGTCCAAGCCTCCAAGTTCACCTGCTATCCTGGTGCCCAACATACCTTAGACATCCTCCTCCCACGCTTCTGTTGGCCCACCCTGGAGGAAGACACCCGCAATTTCGTTAAGGCGTGCCCCATCCGCAACCAGCACAAGGCATCCCATCAGGCTCCTGCTGGACTCCTCCAACCCCTTCCTGTCCCACATCGACCTTGGTCCCACATCTCCTAGGGCTTTGTCACAGGCCTTCCACCCTCAGACACAGTCATCCTCACGGTTGTCGACCGCTTTAGCAAGATGGCTCACTTCATCCCTCTGCCCAAGCTGCCGTCAGCTAAGGAGACTGCGCAACTGATCCTGCTACATGTCTTCCATCTACATGAGCTCCCCGTGGATGTACTGTCCGACTGGGGTCCTCAGTTCTCCTCTGGCTTCTGGAAGGAGTTCTGTGGCCTGACGAGAGCCATTGCCAGTCTCTCTTCTGGATTCCACCCTCAGTCCAATGGGTAAACGAAGCAGATGAACCAGGAGATGGACACAGCCCTCCACTGCATAGTGTCCCAGAACCCTTCCTCCTGGTCTAAGCAGCTCCTGTGGGTGGAGTACGTCCACTATTCCCTCACCAGTTCCGCCACGGGCCTCTCTTCATTCCAGTGCATCTACGGCTATTAGCCTCCATTTTTTCCAGCCTTGGAGAGAGACGTCCCCTGCCCGTCAGACCTAGCCCTCGTCCGTTACTGTTGCCAAACCTGGACTCTGGCTTGCTCTGCCCCCAGCGCACCATTGGGCGCTACATCGCCTCGGCCGACTGACTGTTCTCCTGCCCCAGTCTACCAGGTTGGCCAGAAGGTGTGGCTCTCCACCCGAGATCTGCCACTCCAGGTGGAGTCTAAGAAGCTGGCACCCAGGTTCGTCGGCCCTTTTCCCATCCAGAGGGTCATCAGTCCGACGGCGGTGAGACTCAAGCTTCCTTGCTCCATGCGTGTTCACCCCACCTTCCATGTGTCCAAGGTGAAGCCAGTCAATGAGAGTCCTCTGATGCTGACTGTTCCACCTCCTCCTCCTCCTCCTCCTCGACAGATCGATAGGGGTCCAGCCTACTCCGTACGGCGCCTGGTCCGATCCCATTGTCATGGGAGGGGAGTTCAGTACTTGGTGGACTGCGAGGGCTCGGTCCTGAGGGGAGGTCTTGGGTTCCTGCTTGCCACTTCTTTGACTCGGACCTCATCACTGATTTCCACCGTTGCCATCCTGGCCAGCCCTCCGGCACCACCGTGCCTTCGAGGAACCCCTGCCCGCTGGCCCACACCTCTTCCCGACCTGATCTTCCTGTGGGGGATTCTCCTGCTGAGGAGCCATCGATCAACATGGACTCTGATTACTCGGGCTCCTCTGATGACCCTGCTGAGGAGCTTTCAGTCGACATGGACTCCAACCACTCGGGCTCCCCTGACGATCCGGCTGAGGGAATGGATTGGTCCGGTTTGGAAGAACCTCCCTGCCCTCCCTCTTCCGCTGTGCCTTGAAGCCACCCTGCTGAGATGTCACGGTCGCCAAGCACCAAAAAACGCCGAAGAAGAAGAACAACAACAAACTGCAGAGATGTGGAGAAGGAGAGCTCTGGGCAAACGCCTGTCCCACCTCTACTTACCCCACTGACCAAGAGGACTAGAAAAAGAAACCCGCAGTCGAAAAGGCTGAAGAGAAGGGAAAGCTGGATCAAGGCAGATCTCAAACGAGAATAAATATAGGAGAGGCCTTTCCACAGTGGAGAATGCTACAGGACTCGCTGGGCCTAAGGAAGGATGCAGTCACTGCTGCGTTTCTGTGGGATAGGTAATCATTTGTTTTATTGTAGAAGTTTATTTATGTTTCTGTAATATTGATCATACATTGCGACGTCGATAACTCATAGATAAGTATTAGGTCAGTGCTGGCTTACTGCAGTGAAAGCTAACCTTAGTAACGTTATTTCTGTCAGCCTACTTACTATTGAAATTACGTTAGCGTTAGCCTCTAAATGCCGGTGTGTTGTGAGCATTGGTTGTGAGAACAGGAAACAAATCTCGATGGGGGAATGGTTTTGGACACAACACTGGACTTATATGCTAATATGTTTAACACATTGGTTGTGCAAAGTCTGTGTGAGTGTTTATTTACTTGATAGAGATCCACATTGCGGTGTCAACGCTAGTTACAGCTAGCCTCTATGTAGACCTTATATGCCACAATAGCTAACATGTTTACACATTGTGTGCGCAAAATCACAGAGTTTGTTTGATTGAGGCAGCTCAGAGCTGTTGTCATTATGAAGATAAGAAGCTAACGTCAGCAATTCTTTGCCTCCATGTCAAACCGGCGCTCTGTGTGCGGCGAACCAGCTCTCTTCTCAGCGGGAGGGGCATGTCAGTTTCCGAGGGGATGAGACGGTGCTTACAGGGGAAGAAGCACAGAGGGGGTGAAGAAGCACAGAGGGGGTGGGGAGGTGTGTGTGGCAGAGAAATCGTAGACTATAGCTTTGACACAAGTGTCTTTGCTACTTTACAACCAACACAGATGCCATTTTCACAGCAAGCATCTATGCTGCATAAATAGCTAATACATTTACACCAAATTGAGCGCCCGTGTGTGTTGGTCTTAAAATGAGGTGTGGTCAGGTGCTCTGCTGGCGTGTGGCTATCTTGAGGTAGCAAGCTCTTGCATGACTGATTAACAAAAACCCAGTCTAAAATCAATAGTTAGTCATTGACTGCTATTTTAAGGGTGCATTATTAACCCTTAAGTTGCTAATCACTGCTATAGTCACACAAAGCGCAAAATTATATGAAGCAAAATTTCAGATTTCAGCTTTCAAAAGGTCAACAATTTTGTCCATTTTTAGTCGGCAAATTAGTTGGCAATGACCAGCAGAGGGATTCACAAGGACCTGTGAGTCCCTCTGAAGGTCATTTGTCAACTAAATAATGAATGATTAACTGCTGGAGGGATAGAGTGAGTAAAAATTAAGCACTTTATGGGTTAAGATAGTATTATGCGCCTTTGTAGGCGACTGCCCAATGCATGTACAAACACAAACGTGGCTTGTTACACACACAGGGACGAACAACAGCGCTCAGACATGCAAACGGTTAAAAATAGAAGGATTACAATGTGAAAGATTATTATTGTGTAAATCAAAATATTTAATAAAAAATAGATGTCAGAATGGCAAGTGTGATATTAAGCGCGCCCATCCCAGTGGGCACAACCACGTTGAAGCAACGTTGAAATGACATCACGTCAAAAGTTGGAACAACGTTGAAATAAGGTTGGATTTGAAAGTTGAGCGGACGTCGGCAATCTGATGTTGCATACAACATGGCGCCAAAACAGACAACTCTTACTCAACGTCAACACAATGTTGTATTTTCAACCAATAAATAACGCTGAAGGAGCGAATGTTTAATCAACATTGATTCAACATTAGAGTTTTGAAAACGTCAGAGGTTGAATTGTATGTGTAGCCTTGGTTCAACGTTGAATCAACGTTGTGCGACATCATGACCAAATATCAACTTAATTTCAATATTGAAATGACGTCGAGTGCCCACTGGGATGCAACTGTGTCCCCAATCATTGAATGCTCTAATTTAGTTTAACCTAGTCCATCAACATCCAGGTGATTCGTGACTCACTGTGCAAGATTTTAGGTATTTGCAAATTATTATGAGCATGTGCTAATAATAAATTAGATTTTTATGATAATTACATAGATTCTTAGTTTCTGGCCAGTCCTGTATTCATTTTCTTTTCCTTTGTTGTTCAGTATAGAAAGAATGTTTGGAGCACTTCAGACATTAGGATCAGACCAGCATGGATCAACCTCTTACCCACAAAATCTCAAAATCAGTTTTGAACTAAGCTTACCCTCTTACGTCATCTAGGTTGATTCATTTCTTTCCTAGCTGCATTGTCCATAAAGCAGAGGCAAGTTAATTTCACTTCTGCTGGATATTATTCCAGGGGTTACAGTCGCATAATCAAAACATAATTTTCTTTCTTTCTCCCAAGCTCTTATTTTCCATGTTCCTTTTACTTTCTCTCAGACGTTGACCCATCTGAACAGAATTATGTTTTTATCCGCAACCCTGAATTAGTAGTTATTTTTAAAATTTTAAATGCCTTGTTTTATGAACACGTTAAAATTAGGGCTGGGACTTTACAGAAAGAATAACGCATAAAAAAGATAACGTACCCTTCTTAGTTCCCTTATTTCTGGCACACCGGTAACACTGATGCACACACTTCTGACCGGTAGGTGGCAGTAATGCACCTAAAGTCTGAAGATGTTGAATATAATGGCTATAATTGCACTTTGAGTTTGCGCTAATCTGTGAATGTAGTAGACAGATGAAAAATGCACAGATAAATATCGATAAAAAATAAACATTTCTGTTGTTTAAGTTCACGTATATGTCTATTCACTGATTCAGTTGTCAACCAAAATTTATTTGAATTGAAAAACTTTGCTTATTGTGTCAAATATTGCTGTTTGATAAAAATTTGATTAATCGAGATTAATTTATTACAAAGCCTCTAATTAATTAGATAAATTTTTTTAATGGCGTCCCACCTCTAGTTAAAACACAACTTCAGGATTCCTGGTATATGAATACTTTTTTCATCAGAATATGATTGAAATAATTTTGAAGCATATTTGAAAATACATCTCCTATTAGCAAACATTTTTGGACATTACAGAGATCAGATTTCAGCAGTGGTTTCCTTGCTTGCTTTCACTTCTCGCACGAGTTAACCCGTCTCTGCAAAGAAGTGTTTTTCCTACTATTAGGAAAACCTGCCCATTTAATAGAAATTTGCCAAGGTGCAAGGGCATCTGGCTTTTAAAGGGCATGGGAGATGACACTGATTGGTTTATTTACTGCTTAAAGTAAGGAAACCTGATCACATTGATCTTCAAAAATGGAACAAAAAATTATCCCCAGGACCGCATTTGAACTTTAAATTACATTACAACTTCTGCGTATTACAAGCAAACGAAAGAAAGGTTTTAATTCAGGATCGCCGGTAAAAGAAAAAAAAACAGTGATTACATGCTGGTGGGGAACGACCGAGAGAAATTAAAATGAGTGAGAAAAACAGCCAGCAAGAAAGAAACAAATGTTATGTTGATTATGTAAACGTAAGCCCTCGAGTAATATCCAATAGGAGTGAAAAGAACTTGCTTCCGCTTGACTGACAATTGAAGGTCGAGTCAGATATATGGAAAAAGTTTGTTTTATAGAGGGTGACGACAATGTCATTTGTTGCTTTTGCTGTTACATAGAGGTGCCGTTTTTAGGGCAACTTCGTTTGTCAGCCAAAATATAAATAAGCAGGCACTGTATGAATAGATCAGGTCAGTTTCAAAATTGCTTTTTCAGATAATTGCAGTAACGGGTCGATCCATGCAGAACCTATCCAAACATCTGAAGTGCATTTTCAGCAATTCAAACATTTGTTCAGTGACAGTTTTTGTTTTGTGTGATAGAACGAAAATCCATACACTGTTTTCTATCCCATGTATTTGATATTTTGGCTTGACATTGTTGCTGAACAGCCACCCCTCCAGGGGGGATCCTCTGGAAGACAGCAGGAATGACAGAGCTCTCCAGTATTAAAGAGTCGTGGCTTTATGCAGAATAATAACCCAATACCTATGTGCGTAACCTCACATGTTGAATAGCAAATTACCAGATGGAATAGGTTGTCTTAGGATTTAAATAGCGTGCTTCACAGCATGCTCTGATGTGGGTACGTAGATCGCACTCGCCATTCTGTCACGTGTTTTTAAAATATCTAGACAATAATCTTTCACATTGTAGTCTTTTTAGCTCCCGCCGCTCGTGGTGCGGGAGCTATGGTATCGGGTTCCGTCCGTCCGTGCGTGCATGCGTGCGTGTGTGCGTGCGTGCGTCCGTCAACACATTGCGCTTTATCTCATCAACGATTTCAGTTACAGGCTCCAAATTTTTACTGGACATGCATCTCATAAAGTCCGACAAATGACATGCCTAAAGGTGACCTTGGCCTATTTTTTCAAGGTCACTGGCCTCAAACTATCACCAAGAACTTCAACATTTTGCTTCATCTCATCAACTATTTCAGTTACAGGCTCCTAATTTTTACTGGACATGAATCTCATGAAGGCCTACAAATGACGTACCTAAAGGTGACCTTGACCTATTTTTTCAAGGTCACTGGCCTAAAAATATCGCCAAAAACTTCGACATTTTGCTGTATCTCATCAACTATTTCAGTTACAGGCTCCTAATTTTTACTGGACATGCATCTCATAAAGCCCTACAAATGACGCGTCTAAAGGTGACCTTGGCCTATATTTCAAGGTCACTGGCCTAAAAATATCACCAAAAATTTTGACATTTTGCTTTATCTGATCAACTATTTCAGTTACAGGCTCCTAATTTTTTTTGGACATGCATTTCATAAAGTCCTACAAATGACGTGCCTAAAGGTGACCTTGGCCTATTTTTTCAAGGTCACTGGCGTAAAAATATCGCCAAAAACTTTGACATTTTGCTTTGTCTTATCAATATTTTCAGTTACAGGCTCCTAATTAGCTCCTGCCACCCGAGTGGCACGGGAGCTATGGTATTGGGCTCCATCCGTGCATGTGTCCGTCTATGCGTGCGTCCGTCAATAAAAACTTTGACATTTTGTTTATCATAACGGCGGGAGCTTCTGGGGCTGCCAGTGCCCAATATTGATTTTTAGTTTTTTGCTTTTTTTTTCGTGGGCGCTGCTGTTCATCCCTGCATGTGTAGTATGCAACAAGCACAGCGTATGTGCACTGTGCACTCACTTCCAAAAACATGCAAAATACTATCTGACTGCGCCCTGCAAATAGCAGTCAAAAACTGACCATTGACATTAGACCAGGTTTTCGTTGGTCAATAGTGCGATCGCTTTTTGTAGTTTTGAGATAGCAACCCGCCATAAGTGTGCCTGACCACACCTCATTTTAAGAGCAACATGCTCAAAGGTGCTCAGTTTAGTGTAGCAGATCAGTGCAAAAATACCCCAAAATAGTTCACTTAATCATGCATGTATAAAATTTGGCACAGACATTCTCAAAGGACCACTCTTTCATAAAAGGGCGTTAGCCACGCAAAAATCCAAGGTGGCTGCCTTTTTTTCCAAGATGGCTGCCATTCATTGGCCAAATGCATAATCTTCGAGAATATGGGTGTTACTGATGCATTTGTTTCTAATCTCATTCAATCACCAATTTGTTCTTCTAGTAAAGTTATTTTTTGTCACACTTTCAATTCCAAGTACTAAAACAAAGATGGCGTCCAATATGGCAGCCAACAGTAGTATTAATCTTATCTCAGCAGCTGTCACTGGCCACAGTGAACTACTTTTTTCATCTATAGAGGAGTTTTGGGGGTCATAGATTCTAACTGATCTAAAACTTTTCTGAAAGGATGTAAAAATTATTAACAAGGTGTTGGTATGCTAATAGAGTGAATGTCAGTGCACAACCAGGGCACACTGGTGACTGCACTGCTGTGTAACTCAGCATGGGGTTCAGTGTCAGCTGATCTAATGTTGTACCTAGCTTTACTAAGTCTATTGTAGTAGACTAGTACTAGTTGTAGTGTAGTTTAGCTTAGTTTAGTGTCCCAAATGCTGTCTAATAGCCCCATATCAATTAGCTAGTAGAAAATAGTTAGAAGACAAAGTTAGACAGCCGTGCCTGTATTGACAGGGTGTGCCAGCGCGGGAGAGCCGAGCCAAGGGTAAGGGGGCTATACATGACTTGTTAATTGACTTACCCAGATGGTGTACAGATCACACGGGACTTAAATGGCACTGGATGCGTCATGAAAAGAGACCGGGTATTTGGAAGCACTTGCTTCTTGTGAGTTCTCCAAATAAAAAAAAACAAGTGGCATGCACATGTAGCTTCAAGGCTCACATACGAATACTGAACTTCCGCATGATGCCGTACCTTCCTGTGACGTCCCCCCCCGGCATGTAACATGCCAGACCTATTCAAACAATTACAGAACTGGAACAGAATAATAAGACATCACCACATCTCCCCCTTTTACCAAATGAAAATAGTGTCCAGCCTGTCTCTCAGGCATTTCTTCGGAGCTGTTAAACACAAGACACAAAGTTTTCGACACCATGATTACCTTCCCCCTTTTTTTTTTTTTTTTTTTTAATAAACTAGGGCATTGGGGTAGATTGCCCTCCGCCCACAGCAACACCGGGATTATTCTGCCCCAAAACAGTTGCTGTTCCTGAACTACTTTGTTGAAACAGTCTCTATTTTTTTTTTTGAATGGGAGTGTTCCAAAACAGTTTTAAAACAAATTTCTTCTCCTCTAAGTGTCTCTGAACCTGAGAGGGGTTTTGAGCTCTCTACCACTCATTGTCAGTCTCACAACTCTGGGGCCTACAGGCTGCCCATCATGCACTGGTGGGGTCTATGTGGACGGCGGGAACACAGGCTGGGCCTGAGGACAGATCTCTCCTGTGTCCCCGGGGATCCTAACATACTGGTCTAGTGTCCCAGAAGATGGTGACTTGGGAACAGCCTGCAGATGTCTTCTGTTCCTTCTGGTGACTGTCCCAGCGTCAGTTTTGATCATGTAGGATCTCGGCTCAGGAGATGGATCCATGACTTTCGCTGTTGTCTTCCAGCCCTTCTCTCTGTCCAGCTTGATTCTCACGCTCCGACCAGGGTGTAGATCGGGCAGAGCATGTATTGAATGCCGGCGGTTGTAGAAGAACTGATACGTTTCTTTGGCTTTGTCGTCCCCCTGAAGCACTTGCTAATAACTGATGTGTTTGGGCCGCAGGTTGTCATCCAGCATGGGGAGTCTCATCTGAATCTGTTGCCCCATCATGAGCTGTGCTGGACTAGCTCCAGTCGCACTGATGGGTGTTGCGCGGTAAGACATCCACGCAAGATAAGGATCTGGTTGCTTGAGAATGCGCTTTTCTGTCTGAACGGCTCTCTTGGCGGCCCCATTTGCCTGAGGATAGTGGGGGCTCGAAGCAGTGTGAACAAAACCGTACTGCTGGCTGAAGTTTTGGAACTCCGCTGACGTGAACTGCACAGCATTGTCGCTCACTAGTTCCAGTGGGATGTCCCATCTTGCAAACAAAGTCTTGAGTTTAGTGATCACCTGTTGGCTAGTAGTCGTTGCTAAATTGGCAATTTCTCTGTCTCTAGAATAATAGTCTACTACGATGAGGTATTTCCTGCCCTCCAGCTCACACAGATCCGCTGCAACCTTTTCCCTTGGACCCTGCGGTAAGGGGGTTGTTTTAAGTGGCTCCCTTTTCTGCGTTGGCCATGCTCCACACAGAATGTGCATGTTGCCACCATCCGGGCAATGTCCTTGCCTATGCCTGGCCACCAGACTGACATCCTGGCTCTTTCCCTGCACTTTATCAGCCCCTGATGACCCTCGTGTGTCCGCTGTAGGATTTCTGCTCTTCGAGCGGTTGGGATGACAATCCTATCTTGATACAGTACAAGGCCATCTGACTCGGATAGATGTGCTCTTGCCGTATAGAACCCCATCAAAGATAGTTGTATTCCATGTGGCCAGCCAGACCTGAGGAACCTGGAAACCATCTAAAGGTCTGCGTCTTCACGTGTAGCCTCTTTTAGGTCGTTCAATTTGTGTGTGGACATCGGTCTGCTTGTCACAATGGCCTCCACGAATGCCTTAATATCCTCCTCCGTATTGGACCTCTTGTCCCCTCTCAGTGGGTTTCTACTGAGTGTGTCAACTACAATCATCTGCTTGCCCGGTACATGCACAGCCTTCACACTAAAGCGCATGAGACGCATCAGCAAACGCTGACACCTAACAGGTGCTTTGTCCAGGTCATAGGAGTTGATCAATGGCACTAACGGCTTATGGTCTGTTTTATAAACAGAAATTGTCCATGCCCTGCAAGTAGCGAGTAAATCGTTTGCACGCCCAAACCCCTGCCAGGCATTCCTTCTCAATTTGAGAGTATCTTTTCTCAGTGTCCGTTAATGTGCGTGAACAAAAGACGACCAGCCTAAGTGCACCCCCATGTGCCTGTAACAATGTGGCCCCAAGGTCATAGCTGCTTGTGTCGGCACTGACAACAGTTGGCTTGCTGGCATCATAGTATGCTAGCACTGGCGCTGATATGAGCATGGTTTTGACTCTAGCGAATGCCTGCTCTTGAAGCTCACCCCTGCACCATACTGCGTTGTTTTTCGACAGCTCTGTGACTGGGTGCAGCACGGTCGACAGGTCAGTTAAGAACTTGCCCAGGTAGTTGACAAGTTCAAGCATCTGGCATAGCTCTTCAGTATTTGTAGGGCTCAGCATTGCAGAGATGGCTTGCACTTTGCTTGGGTCGGGCTTTATGCCATCTTGTCCAATAATGTGCCCAAAATATTGTAGCTCAGTTTCTCCAAAGTGGCATTTATCCTTGTTTAGCTTCAGCCCGAGTCTTTAATACTCTGCAGCACTGCACTCAGACGCTGGTTGTGCTCCTCTTCATTTCTTCCATAGACAAATACGTCTTCCATCACAACAACAGTGCCTTCGTGATTCTTCAGAAGCATGCTCATCTCTCTCTGGAAGATTTCTGGAGCCGGCGTAATCCCAAATGGGAGCCAGCAGAAACAGACCCTTCCCACTGGTGTGATAAATGTCGTCAGCTTCCTACAGCTAGCTTCCAGCGGAATCAGCCAGAATCCACTGGACGCATCCAGTGTAGAGAAGACTCTCGCCCCAGTGAGCTTGGGGCCTATACACTCCAGGGTTGGCAGGATGTATCTCTCCCTCTTCACCGCCTTATTTAGCCTCTTGAGGTCCACGCAGATCCTCACCATTGGTGCACACCAGTCAGTGGGCCCTGTGACGACCTCAATGATCCCCTGCGATAGCACGCGATTAAGCTCTTTCTCCACTTTCGGTAAAATGGGAAAGGGCACTCTGAGCGGAGTTGCTAGGCTGCACGGAGCTGCATCAGACTTCAATTTTTACGCGTTCACAATTCAGAAGCCCTATGTCCCCGAATACATCTACATCAATTTCATCGACTCGCAGGATTAAACCCATTCTGCAAGCAACAGTTCTGCTCAAAAGGTTGTTTGCGTACAGTCCTTTGATCACAAAAATCCAAAATTTATACTGCTGCCGCTTGTATTCGCTTCTGGCGATAAATTTCCCCAGGCAGTTTCTGCCACCAGGACTACTAATGACTGTTCCTGTAGCCACCAGCTGGGGGCGCTGTGGCAAGCTCTGGTACGCATTCTGTGACATCACTGTAATATCCGCTCCAGTATCAATTTTAAATTTTATTTTACAGCCCATCACTGGTAGCACAACATGCCACATGTCGCCTGCGTCTGACCGATCAGTAATTGACCCCAGGAAATATGCTCCTTGACTTTCTATTTCCATTTCCTCCATTGTAACTTTCTTCAACGTCTGAGTTTTGCTCACAATTTCGAAATGCCCGATTTTGTCACACTTTCTGCATCGCTTATTTTGTGTGGGGTATGTTCTGCTATCATCGTGCATTTTATTGCAATGGGGGCAGTTTCTTTGCTTAAACTCACGGTTCCCCCGGCGCTGCTGTGCTTCCACGTTCGCCTTTTCATAGCCTCGGCTCTGTTTATGATTCAACTCACCTACTTCCTCGTTGCTGGGTCTCATATCAGCATTCTGATTTTTAATCTGTTCACACTGACGGGCGATTTGAATGGCCTTCGCGAGCATCAAGTCCGGTTCCAACTGCAGTTTTTGCGAAACGTCATCATCATTAATGCCAATCACGGTCTCTGATTCGGTCTCTGATAGATCATCTTTTGCATTCCCAAAGTCACAATACTTGGATAATTTGTAGCGGTTTCTCACAAACGCTTCTACCGATTCGCCCGGCTTCTGAGCTCTCTTATAAAAGCATGCCCGTTCGTGAATCACATTGCACTTTGGTACGAAGTGATCATTGAACTTTCCTATCACTGTGTCGAAGTCAAACTGTACATCGTCCCCCAAACGGAAAGAACTGTACACAGGTTCTCTGTCCTTCCCCATAGAATAAAGCAACGAATTCACCTGCACTTCACCAGACTCCTCATCCAGCTTCGATGCTATCTGGAATCGGGAGAACCGTTGCTTCCACGCTGGCCATGCTGCCGGCTGGGAGACGGCAAAAGGCTCCTGTGGGTTGAATTTTGGCATCTTCCTTACTCAAGTGGCGTTAGGTCCTTTATTCTGACACCATGTCATGAAAGGAGACCGGATATTTGGAAGCACTTGCTTCTTGTTTTTTTTATTTGGAGAACTCACAAGTGGCGTGCACATGTAGCTTCGAGGCTCACATATGAATACTGAACTTCCGCATAATGCCGTACCTTCCTGTGACGTCCAACCCCCCCCCAAGTAACATGCCAGACCTACTCAAACAATTACAGAACTGGAACAGAATAATAAGACATCACCACAGGATGAATGATCAGGCTAGGTGTAGGGCAACCGAACCTAGTTGTATCCCATACATGAATGTGCGCCATTACATATTTTCATTAAGGTGGTGAAAGGATAGCCCCTCAGCCTTAATTACATGCCAACAATGGCAAGTGAAAACCCAGTCATAACTCAGAGGCAGACAGACTGGACAAAATGCTGCCTATGTTAAAAAGAAAAGAAAAATGAAAATCTGACTTTGCCTCCTACTCATCATGTTCCAGAACGTGATGGCTACACCATGATTGCCACAAATGAGCCTCTGTTTCACGAGATGTGTGAAATGCCACTTACCTTTGACCCAGCAAGGCTGGATGAAGGTGGTGGCATAGAGGCAACATTGAGAAGGAATGTGGCAAAATACCTCACAAGTTGTAGACACATGTTTAACAACACAAAGCTGGAACATGCTAGGAAACGGCATAATGATGTTCAAAGCGAGTCAGATGTAGGGAAAGCTAAACACCGTCAGACAAGTCATGATAGTGAAGTTTGCATATTGTGTGATAGCATGGCCCCTGCATCAGATCTGCAACAGGTCATGACTATGAATCTGAACAACAGACTGCATGAGTGTGCCACAATACTCAATGATGGTAAACGTTTAGCTAAACTGAGTGGTGGAGATGCCATTGCGCAGAAGCTAAAGTATCATCGCACATGTCTCACTGCCCTCTACAATAGGGAAACTTCTCACCTCAAAAGTCTAGAGAAAAGCTCCTGTCAGAGTGAAGCTGAACCAGGGCCCGTATTCATAAACCGTGCGCAAGTTACGTTGTGCGTAGGCTTAAGTACGTCAGAGCTAAGTACAAACGTAGAGGAGGTATTCAGAACTGATGTGCAGGGCTCCCCTTAGCTCTGACGTGCGTAAGCGCCAAGATAAGCGCCAAGTCTGGGAAACACCCTCGGGGTATTCCCTCTGAGCGTGTGCTTTGCTCACTGGAAAAGAAAGCACGATGTATAAGGCTGCAAGTAGCCTATCTCTGTTAGGTGAAAAAAAAAAAGACAACCGTGGAACCATGTGAAACTTTTCGCTTCAAACACTGTATGTTGGTCTAGCCATATACAAAACGGATAGTTACATCGGTGGAGGAGCAGTATTATGGGCCTAATATCAAAATGGTAATATGGTAATTTTGAAAGTGAAAGAAAAAATGTGAATGATGGGGGGATGGGGGCAGTGCAACAGTGTAGGGTTAGGCAACTCTTTGAACTGCATAAAATTGTTTAGAAATCTATCATGTTGCACACGATGCACACTTGCAAGGCAGCAGGCACAGTGTGACCACGTCCGTCCACCGGTTCAATCCACTCATTCACTTCGTCAACTAAATCTAAGAAATGCCGTCTTTCAAAACGGTACTTCGAGTATAGTTCCACGTCATCGAGTGAGTCTAGAGGATTGGCTCGATCTCGAAACAACCTTTCTCTTCGCAATTGTTGACGTGCACACAATCGGTAAAATGCTGCCGCCATTTCGGATTTCGTTTTACGAATGGGTGTAGTACTGGTCCCCAGGATACTTAAGACTTACGCATGAAGTTACGACTCACGTAGCGCTAAGAAGGGTTTATGAATACCAACTTTTTGCCTATGACTACACTTAGCATTAAGAGTGTGCGTAGCGCCCTAAGTAAGGATTATGAATACGGGCCCAGATGTCTATCCACTAGTACTTTCAGAATTGGTGAACTACATGGTAGAAACCAGTCTTAGTTCAGAGGGTCACTTGTTGAGAAAACTCTGCACCTTTCAGACTCTATGACATATAAAGTAGGGGTTTGTATTGAAATAAATTATTTTACTTGAAAACTAGCGACCTGCCAAGTGTGTAAAAATAGATGTTTGAAACTATGTACAGTATTACGTCTTGCCAATAACGCCATCTGAACACTCATCACAATTCAATGCTAAACGTGAATAATTGGCAATAGCTCCAACCTAAATACAGAAGCGACCACAGAGGCCTGAGATCAGCTGCCTTTGCCATTCTCCTGAAGCCCATGACGTGGAATGGCGATGACCTGATTTAATCCAAGATGCAATAAAAGGTGTTAGGTCGAATTTTTCTAAGGGAGGTCCATTAAGATCAAGAAAAAGGAGCGCCGAGAGGCTGTTCTCTCGCAACCATCTCTGATATTTGCAGGCTACTAACCACGGAAAATAATGTGACTTAGCGTAGAAACTGAGAGGACCTAAAAAAGTTTTTTGTTGTTTCTCTAATTGCGTGAGTGACATTTATGACGTAGCGCCGCCACGCTTCGGTGGTCATGGCAAAAACAAAGTAAATTAATCCTTAATCACTGGCATAAATCATGCATCAGTAATTGCCGTTTTAATGCAGCATCTGTGATAAGAATACAGAAAAATAAAAATGTGGTGCAAAAATAACATATCGTCAATAATTTGGAGACCCCCCAAAGTTCCACAAATTGTGTTTTCAGGGGAGCTCATGTCTTATTAAGGGGAGCCGAGCTCCCTCTAGCTCCTCCTTAGTTCGCACCCTGCAGCCCGCTACTGTGACCTTGTCATCAGACTACACGTCCTGCCTTACATCACAGACCACCCTGAGGTCACATTCATGCAAGACAACACACAACCTCACTCTGTCATGGTTCTGCATGTTTGTGCGTGTGTTTTGGACTTTTCTTGGTGGCTCTCGTCCTGGGACGATATCGTATTCCTTTTTATCAGATTCTTTACCCAGCTGGCTGATTGAACTGGGGCGGCGCTTCCCCGGACTCTATATAAGCAGGATGTTCGCCACGCCTCTTGGCTAGAGTGTCTGTTTGTAGCCAAGCACTATAGCCGAAGATATCTGTAGTCAGGATTTGTTTGACTTTCTATCTTCTCGTTATTATTGGAGTTTATTCTCCCTTTTTCCTTTCTCGCCTTGCTTCCGTGTTTCGGACTATTATACGTCCTTTGGGAAGCGCGAGCACTTTCCGGTGTTCTGTATTATTCTCTATGTTTGTTTTGTGTTCGTGCTGCCCGTTTCCCTCTTGTCGCTGCTACTGGCCTCCTACCTCTACCGGCCATTACACACTCAGCACATGTGACCCAGCAGCTCCTGGCCCAGAATGGTGTGTGAGTCATGGAATGGCCACCTTCCAGCCCTGACATGAAGTGCATCGAGCATGTGTGGGACCTGTTGGATCGGCGGGTTCGGCAACGCACTCCAGCGCCCAGGACGAGGGCGGAGCTCCAAGAAGCCCTTCTCCAGGAGTGGCAGGCCATTCCCAAGCCACAGCTCAACAGAATGGTGCTGTCCATGCCAAGTGATGGCTTTGTTGCAGACACGTAGCGGTCACACTCGGTACTGAGATTGGAGTTGATCTTTGTTGTTGATTTTGTTGTTAAACTTGTCATTGTTGATTCTTTTGTCGTTCTTTTTTTGTTGATGTTATCTGACATTTTGTCAAAGTTGTTGTTATGGGCACAGTCAATAAATGGTTATAAATTTTAATCCGAGTTTGGCTATAATTCTGGTTATAAGTTTTTAAAGTCCATCAGTGTAGTTACAACTTACAAAGTAATTAATTATTAGCGTAGACGGCATCCATCTTGAAAAATGGTAGCAGGGCTGCCAACTTTCTACGCAATCTCACTCATACAGTGTAAGTAGGCTCGTTCGACTTTACGCGGCACCGCACGGCGCCGCGCAGACCCAGCTGGAAGTGATGCATGCCGGTTAGAAATCTTGTTTGACTTCCGTCGGCGCTGCAGACCTTCTACGTAATATCCCCCTGTCATATGACCACAAGACCTCGCGGGATCAAGGTGTCTGCAGCCAAATGGTGCAGTTGTTAGGCTTGTTCGAGATGAACTGCGCCTCGCCTGGAAAGTAAACAAGAGCAGGCGGCTGCAGCGGGGGGCGGTGACAACAAGCTGCAATCAAGTCGGACAGTTTCCAGCAGCCTTGAGAGAATATTCAGGAAGTCACAGAAATACGTACATCCTATTCATCCGAGGTGTCCCCCCCTAAAAACCCTCACATCCCACTTACCAGAAATATTTGCGCTGCTAAATACTTCAATAATTAAAACAGTGCAGTGTTAATATACAATAGACTATATTCAGTTCATGATCTGTGACATGAATCCCAATTCAACGTCACCATCAGCCACACGTTTTCTGTAACCTGACTAAACCTTCAAATCTGACAAATAAAATCAAACTCTCTCCCATTCAACAAAAGTAGAGTGTATATAAATCGTCATATTGTTGAGCCAACCTCTAAACCAATCAGCTGTTAGATCAGGTTAGAGCCAGGCGGTGCAGTCGGTGGAGAGCAACTGCAGCGCATGGCTCTAAAAACTGCGGCCGCCTCGCTGTCGCGATTTTATCGCCGTCCACTTTTCTAATACGTCAGAGCAAGGCGGGATGAAGTCGGACACAAAACTAACCGGCATGCATTGTGCGCCGATCGGCAGTGGTCGAATCTGCGCAGAACTGGCTCATCTCCAACGAGCCCGTTCTCGTCTGGCTGCGGCAAAACTGATACGCCTCTGTAACGACGGAAATGGATCGTAATTGGTTTCAGTTTTGGATGACACGTTTGACGTCTGTTACAGTTAAATTTGACTGACATGAATTCTACTTTACTTACTTTACTTCACCCCATAGATATTTTATTTGGAGTAACAAAGATATTCTCTACAAAAATAAATCACTGTTTTTCGAAAACTGGGTCAACAATGGCTTCGATTTCGTCCTCACAGACAAATCAAAAGCCGCGAGATTCCGACGCTACGGGAAAGTGTTCGACTTGACAGCAGACCTTTTATAGTTCTCCCCTGAAGTCGGCGGCAGTTCTTGTTGGCTACGCAGTCAGCCACAGCCAGCCGGCAGTTCAATCCGAACGAGCCCAGTTTCACGCAATGTGAAGGCGTATTCACCGTAGTCAGCAATTATTCAACCAACGAATATTAATGAGATTCTTACGCGTAATTAAATTCCTTGTGAGTAGAAGTTTCAGTTTCACCGCTAACTCCGGAACCACAACAGAACCTGACACCAAATCTGACTTCAGCACAACATAGTGTAAGGGAGTTGTCACAAAACCACATTCAACACCTTGCAAGACAACAAATTCACCAGTGGCAGAACTCGAATCAAAAGGCAATGTACCTTCAAACAACAAAGATTGAGTTGCCCCAGTATCACACAAAATCTTGATTGGCACTGAATCGGTTTGACCAACAAGTGACACAGAACCCTCATACACAAAAGGAATGAATTCCCTTCTGACATCAGACCTCTCAACATGATGTTCAGGAACAACAGGTGTCTCAGGAGAACGAGGCTTCTTGGAGGAAACAAATGCATTAGGGTTAACATAAGGTTGCTTCTTGTCCCTCAAGGCGAAACAATTAGACACCAAAGCTATATATACACTATATAGTTATATAAAGCTATATATACACGTGTCTTTTCATGATCGTTTAAATAATTTAAACGAAATAAGACCATTTGAAATGTCTTTATGCAATTCCATTGCTTCCAACCCCTGTGTAAAGACAAACGTGAAAATTCCAGAGTCATAATTGATTTCCACGTCTCTAGAGGTGAAATCCACCGTAATGCACGTGAAACTGGTTAACTTCCATGCTCAAGGACTCAATTCCGCATGAGAATCGCTGAAATACGCGTCAATTGAATAATTGCTGACTGCCGCATGGGAAAGTGAATGCCTCTAAGAGGCGTGAGACTCACGGCGAATGCGTGAGAGTTGGCAGCCATGTGGTAGCCACCTTGGATTTTTGCGTGGCTAACGCTCTTTTTTGAAATAGTGGACTCTAATGAGCATTTGTACCAAATTTCATACTTGCATGATAAAGTGAACTATTTTTGCACTTATCTGCTACCTAGTTTGGCGCATTTACATTTGCCAGTACTGCAAACTGTGCGCTGGATGGGATAATGAAAATTGCGCCGGTACATGAACTAGCTATGACATTTGCTTCACTCCTTGTGCCAGGTGAAAGATAGAGTCCTAAAACTGCGTTTCCACCAACCGCAAAACGAATTATTCGCGCGGCCAGATTACTTTCAAAGTCAATGCAAAGACGCAAATAGAGTTCGCGCCTTCTCTCCTGTATTGGCGTCTTTGTATTGACTTTGCATACCCTATAATCTGGCCGCGAATAAATCGTTTTGCGTTTGGTGGAAGGCAGCATCAGACTCTACCCAAGAGAGTCGCAGTCACATGTTTCAGTAAAACAAATTAATCAGGCAAAGGAAAGAAAACTTGAGGACACATTAGCCATGTAATCAAAAATATTCACTTGACTAAGTCAACACTCTTTGACCAAAATTTGACAAGGTCAAAAGATCATATCATTAAGGACTGAAAATAAATTTGTGACACCTCAGTTTAAATAATGTTGGCTTTATTCACAAATGTACCTCATTTAATGAACTGCATGAATCAAATGAGACATGAATGCTTGAGCAATGCTTAGCACCAGAGACAGATTAGTTAATGAGGTAGGAGGAGGGGTTTACACCAATCAATCACATCCAGCAGAGTATAAAATGAGCAGTGAACTGCAGAATTATTATGGTTGGGTTTTCTAATCCTTGGATTTCTTTCACTATGGAACAAGGAAGATTATCTATAGGGTTAGTACTGTTGATGTGGTTTGGTTATTTTTGTAATGTAGTGGAAGATACTGCTGCTACCACATTTCTGGATTTTACATCTATTGAAAACCCAACAATCAATGACACAACTAGAAAACAACCTGCTCACATGCTATTCATCCTGCCTAATATAGCTCAGCCACCTGTGTTGAAACCTGCTCACTCAACTGTACTTGGCAACTTGACAATTGCAGAACCTTCTGTGGTTGCAATGGGCAGGCCATTGTACCAGGCACCAGCAGCAACTCTGGTTGCAATGGGCAGGCCACTGTACCAGGCACCAGCAGCTACTGTGGTTGCAGCAAGCAGGCCATCATACCAGGTACCAGCTGCTGCTCCAGTTGTAATGGGCAGGCCAGTGTACCATATACCAGCACCAACCCCAGCTATACTAACCAGACAACTATACCAAGTGCCAGCGGCTATTCCAGTCATGCTAACTAGGCCATCATACCAGGTCATGGGAGTAACCTCAGTTGTGGACCAACTGCTACAGGTGCCTGTGGCTGTACCAGTGGCTAAACCAGTATACCAGGCTCCTGTGGCTGTACCAGTTGCCAAGCCCTCATACCAGGCCTCAGTAGCTATACCAATTGCCAAGCCTTCATACCAGGCTCCTGTGGCTGTACCAGTTGCCAAGCCCGTATACCAGGCTCCTGTGGCTAAACCAGTATACCAGGCTCCTGTGGCTGTACCAGTTGCCAAACCCTCATACCAGGCTCCTGTGGCTGTACCAGTGGCTAAACCAGTATACCAGGCTCCTGTGGCTGTACCAGTTGCCAAGCCCATATACCAGGCTCCTGTGGCTAAACCAGTATACCAGGCTCCTGTGGCTGTACCAGTGGCCAAACCCTCATACCAGGCTCCTGTGGCTGTACCAGTTGCCAAGCCCTCATACCAGGCTCCAGTGGCTAAACCAGTATACCAGGCTCCTGTGGCTAAACCAGTATACCAGGCTCCTGTGGCTGTACCAGTGGCCAAGCCCTCATACCAGGCTCCTGTGGCTGTACCAGTGGCCAAGCCCTCATACCAGGCTCCTGTGGCTGTACCAGTGGCCAAGCCCTCATACCAGGCTCCTGTGGCTGTACCCAGTTGCCAAGCCCTCACCAGGCATCAGGCTCCAGTGGCTAAACCAGTGGCTCCAGTGGCTAAACCAGTATACCAGGCTCCTGTGGCTGTACCAGTTGCCAAACCCTCATACCAGGCTCCTGTGGCTAAACCAGTATACCAGTGGCTACACCAGTATACCAAGCTCCTGTGGCTGTACCAGTTGGCCAAGCCCGTATACCAGGCTCCTGTTGCTGTACCAGTTGCCAAGCCCTCATACCAGGCCTCAGTAGCTATACCAGTTGCCAAACCCTCATACCAGGCTCCTGTGGCTGGCTCCTGTTGCTAAGCCTTCATACCAGGCTCCTGTGGCTGTACCAGTGGCTAAACCAGTATACCAAGCTCCTGTTGCTGTACCAGTGGCCAAGCCCGTATACCAGGCTCCTGTTGGTACCAGTTGCCAGTATACCAGGCTCCTGTTGCTGTACCAGTGGCCAACCAGTATACCAAGCCTCTGTGGCTGTACCAGTTGCCAAGCCCGTATACCAGGCTCCTGTGGCTAAACCAGTATACCAGGCTCCTGTTGCTGTACCCAGTATACCAGGCCCCTGTACTGTACCAGTTGCCAAACCCTATACCAGGCTCCTGTGGCTGTACCAGTGGCCAAGCCCGTATACCAGGCTCCTGTGGCTAAACCAGTATACCAGGCTCCTGTGGCTGTACCAGTGGCCAAGCCAAGCTCCAGTGTGGCCAAGCCCTCATACCAGGCTCCTGTGGCTGTACCAGTTGCCAAGCCCTCATACCAGGCTCCTGTGGCTGTACCAGTTGCCAAACCCTCATACCAGGCTCCTGTGGCTGTACCAGTGGCTAAACCAGTATACCAGGCTCCTGTGGCTGTACCAGTTGCCAAGCCCTATACCAGGCTCCTGTGGCTGTACCAGTTGCAGTGGCTAAGCCAGTATACCAGGCTCCTGTGGCTGTACCAGGCTGTGGCCAAGCCCGTATACCAGGCTCCTGTGGCTAAACCAGTATACCAGGCTCCTGTGGCTACATACCAGGCTCCTGTGGCTGTACCAGTGGCCAAGCCCGTATACCAGGCTCCTGTGGCTAAGCCAGTACACCAGGCTCCTGTGGCTGTACCAGTGGCTAAACCAGTATACCAAGCTCCTGTGGCTGTACCAGTTGCCAAGCCCGTATACCAGGCTCCTGTGGCTAAGCCAGTATACCAGGCTCCTGTTGCTGTACCAGTTGCCAAGCCCGTATACCAGGCTCCTGTGGCTAAACCAGTATACCAGGCTCCTGTGGCTGTACCAGTTGCCAAGCCAGTATACCAGGCTCCTGTGGCTAAACCAGTATACCAGGCTCCTGTGGCTGTACCAGTGGCCAAGCCAGTATACCAGGCTCCTGTGGCTGTACCAGTATACCAGGCTCCTGTGGCTGCCGTATACCAGGCTCCTGTGCCAAGCCAGTATACCAGGCTCCTGTGGCTGTACCAGTGGCCAAGCCCGTATACCAGGCTCCTGTGGCCAAGCCCGTATACCAGGCTCCTGTGGCTAAACCAGTATACCAGGCTCCTGTGGCTGTACCAGTGGCCAAGCCCGTATACCAGGCTCCTGTTGCTGTACCAGTTGCCAAGCCCTCATACCAGGCTCCTGTGGCTGTACCAGTTGCCAAGCCAGTATACCAGGCTCCTGTGGCTAAACCAGTATACCAGGCTCCTGTGGCTGTACCAGTGGCCAAGCCCGTATACCAGGCTCCTGTGGCTGTACCAGTGGCCAAACCAGTATACCAAGCTCCTGTGGCTGTACCAGTGGCCAAGCCAGTATACCAAGCTCCTGTGGCTGTACCAGTGGCCAAGCCAGTATACCAGGCTCCTGTGGCTGTACCAGTTGCCAAGCCCTCATACCAGGCTCCTGTTGCTGTACCAGTTGCCAAGCCCTCATACCAGGCTCCTGTGGCTGTACCAGTTGCCAAGCCCTCATACCAGGCTCCTGTGGCTGTACCAGTTGCCAAACCAGTATACCAGGCTCCTGTGGCTAAACCAGTATACCAGGCTCCTGTTGGCTGTACCAGTTGCCAAGCCCTCATACCAGGCTCCTGTGGCTGTACCAGTTGCCAAGCCCTCATACCAGGCCTCAGTAGCTATACCAATTGCCAAGCCCTCATACCAGGCTCCTGTGGCTATACCAGTTGCCAAGCCAGTATACCAGGCTCCTGTGGCTGTACCAGTGGCCAAGCCCATATACCAGGCTCCTGTGGCTGTACCAGTGGCTAAACCAGTATACCAGGCTCCTGTGGCTGTACCAGTGGCTAAACCAGTATACCAGGCTCCTGTTGCTGTACCAGTTGCCAAGCCCTCATACCAGGCTCCTGTTGCTGTACCAGTTGCCAAGCCCTCATACCAGGCCTCAGTAGCTATACCAATTGCCAAGCCTTCATACCAGGCTCCTGTGGCTGTACCAGTTGCCAAGCCTTCATACCAGGCTCCTGTGGCTGTACCAGTGGCCAAGCCCTCATGCCAGATTGCTGAGGCTATGCCAGTAGCCCAGCACTCCTAGGTGCCAGGGGTCCTGACATGTGCCAGGTCATTGTATTGTACTGCATTGTCCATTATTCCAGCAGCTGTAGCAGCAAGTTGTGGCCAAGTCAGCTTTTCAACTTGCAGTGACCCAGCCACTAAATCAGGTGCCAGCAAGTTGCTGTGGATGCTAGACCAAGGACTAAGATTTAAATGTGTTCTAGTTGTTTTGTTTCCCAATAAACTGGCTTAAATTCATTAATCTTGTCTATTCTGGCATAAGCACTTCTTGCATTAAGTGTAGTGGATTGTGTTTTTCAGACTTACTGTGGTGATTGTAAGTGCAATATGGTTTATTCCACCCCTCATCCTTTGACAGATGTTCCTTAAAGGATAAATATATCCAAGTCCTCATGAGGCAACAAATTTAAACAGCCTAACTCATGGATCAAACACTGACTTAAAAGGTGAAGGACTGCAGGCTGGTTTCATTTTAACCATTTCCAGGTTTTTTTTCCTTGCAAACTAATGTGCTGTTTTTTTTTTTTTTTTTTTTTGTCACTCAAACAAAAGGGGCACTGAATATAAAACAGAACTGAATATGGGCAGCTGAGATGGTAGTTTAGAAAATGGCTTCAGATTTGAGGAAGACTTGTCTCTTGTGCAATCAGACAAAAGGCCTTAGTCTCAGCTGGAAAGACCAGGTCTTGATATCTTGACTTACCAAGTCAACATTATCCCAGAGCTTAAAGGTTATTAAACAGTTTCAAATCTGGGGAAACTTTAATTTGTGAAAATGAGACCAATTTTAAGTCTTGCATATTTCTTTCCCCCCCCAGGAACCACCTAAGACCAGATCTTGTTTAAATTACATGGAGCTGTAAGGGTTGGGCCTGCCAGATGCTTCACTGCAGACTATAAAACCCAGATCTTGAGTTGGGACTCAGGCACAAGGCTGGGGAGTGAATATTTAAAGCCCTGTCTACACTATCCAACATTACTCAACTTTTGAGTCAATAAGTTGAGTGTGGATGGGTTGTTCAACAGCATCCAACATTGAATCAGGAATGTGCATGCATATTCAAGTTGTGAAATTAGCCAATCAGCGAGCATGTAGAAATTGTTCTTCAGGCACGTGACTTGGAGAGGAGGGGAAATTTACCTCCAATTTATGACAAAACAGTGTGACAGCTCAATGTCGGACATTGAGTAATCTTTATATAGTGTAGACGGGTCACTCAACCTACCTCAACAGGACTCAACTTGAAGTTGACTCTTGACTCAAAAGTTGTAGTGATGGATAGCGTAGACAGGGCTTAAGGGAACAAAGTCCTCACTGAACATTAATACAAAGACACAAACAAGTGAAACCAAATAAAGGAACAGAGTGGCAGCTAAAAGTTACTGACCCCCAGTTGGGAGCAAATACCGCACAGCCTTAAATGCTGTTACAGAATGCAAGCGCCCCCCCCCATAGGACTCAGCAAGGCTGCCAGCTGGACTGCTGCCCAGCGACCACCAGAAGGGTCCATACCTGCAGCGGTGACCCAGCAGAGGTCAATTCCTGCAGCGGTGACCCAGCACCAGTTCAATTCCTGCAGCAGACACCAGAGTCCCGTCTGCAGCTTCCTGCCTTCGCACACCAGTGACTGGTGCCCAGTCTGCGCCAGTCCCCTGAAGGCCAGAATCCATGCCAGTTTCCTGCTTCCACCCGACCAGACTCTGTGCCAGATCTTCAGGCACGGCTGGAGTTGTGTCCTGGGGGGTGCAGGTACTGTGAGGCTGTGCTTCCAGCCCTCTCCCTAGCCACATTCCTCACACCTTCCCAGCAATAATATTTAATGGCAACTACAGCCCCTGGTAAGAGTACAATACACAACCTCCAGCAAAATAAAAAAAACTCAACTTTTTCGGCTTACCTTAATGTTTAGATACCAAGTGAAGTATTCGGGTGTGGAAAAATGTCGACCGTACATCCAGTAAAGATAATTTACACTTTAATTTCTACAGCGGCTATACGTGCTACTAGCTTGTAAAGGTGGCAGCCATGACACTGTTGACAATACTGGGGCATGCGAGTATGCATAGTTCGCGATATCACATAGGCACGTGCATGCAGCGAGGGCGAGCGCTCAGTTTCCGTGCGCTAGTGCGTTCAACATCCAGCCGTTTGTGTCATTTTGGGGGTTTTGTTATTCACATCTGGACCTTTGTTTGAGTTGTAATTCGCGTACTTAAGCTTGCCTAGCGCCTAAAAACATTAAGTTGGAAACTTACATCGAAGTTGGATTTATGGATACTATTCTATTGATGTCGTCTCGGTGTGCAAATAATGCTGTGTGGTGGTGCCCGGAACCGTAAACAATACGGTGCCAGGTGAAAAGTTTAATTTTTGTTTCTTTAGACCTCATAGGAGACCTCTGCCAAAGCAGAAGTCTGGAGTGGCGGCAAGATGTTACATGCTCTTCGGTGGCGCGTACAGCAGCAGGATGTCTGCTAAAATTTGAGTAAAGTGGTCGACGCCGCTGTGTTTACGTTGCCACATATACTCGGCCAGATAAAAACCTAAGCCGTCGCTGCTGCTCGTGTGCGTGGATGGCAAGGACCTCTTGATCTGCCACGACTGGCACTCAATATTTTGAGAGTGTACGCCAGGGGAGGCAGGATCAACGAAGTTGAGGGAGTGGTTCACCGTGAGATGCTGGAAGTTCTCCTGGCTGAGGCAATCGTAAGCACACCAGCAGTCGGTTACGATTTGCGAACCGGCGGCAACATACTCCTTAATAAGGGGTATTAACGTCGCCGAATTCCGGTTCTCAACCTCGACGAAAAAAACCTCCTTAGTCTCGCAGCAAATACCCCCCAAGACCCACTTGCCATCGCGCAAACGACCGCGGTTGTATTTTCAGCGGCCAAATTTGGACTCGTCAATTTCACCTACAAGCCCTGGGCCCCCTATAGCGGTGGTACTACACTGCTGGACAACGTGAAGGCAAACTTCGCGACAATAAGTGAACCAGTCGACGACGGTTTCCTTGCTTGTGACTCCGTCGTCGAGGTTGGATTCCTTTATCGCCGCTTTGTTTGACATCTGCGCCGCCCAGCAGTAGGTGAGCACCAGGACTTTTTCGAGCGACATCCTGCTACCAGCGAACCAGGTCCCACGACAAATACTGCGGTCGGAGGTCCGAGTGCTGCATCTCCGATTGTGGCAGCGCCATACAAAGCCCACTCGAGAGTCTGCCTTCGCAAACCACGAGAGAGCTCTGCGACACCGCCGACAAAGCGGAGCGCTAGCAATCAGACCCCTTTCCTTGCAGAATTCAATCATGGACTCTGGAGTCTGCAGCTGCCGAGACAGCCGCCACAAATTCCACACATCTTGCACCGTGCAATCACTCATTTTTCTTCTTGTTTGTCGCTGATTACTACATGACCCATTATAGTCATGAAACTAATTCTGTGCACGTATGACCAATTTCATCACGCCTTTTATTTCCATTCGAAATAGAAAACACGCGAGTGCATTTAAGGCTGCCCATTTACATGACGTTAACAACAATAAATAATTAAGAAGGAAAAAAACCTTATATAATTTCGCTGATTATGTTATCCATGCCTCACATCACGAAAATTTATCGGCCTCCTAACTTGAGCTGCAAGACTTTGGCATCGCGTTAAGCACATTTTCTTTAATTTGTCACGACACTGATCTATTGTTCTGTCATAAGCATGCGAATGTAACTGCGCACAAATTATTCCGAAAACCTCCGAGTTTAGTACCCAGTGGTGGATTGTGTTTTCGTGCGCCTACATTTCGAGCAAATATTGAATTTCTTCCTTTGAATGGAGAGATCCTTTCGCCGCTGCATTTCTTAGAACAAGACAACCGTGACACATAACGGTAATCTGCCATGCTGAAGTACGGTTGCTTTCACATTTGATACTAGTACGGATGGATCGTGCCTGAATCCACCTCTTCCAACCGTACTCGCCGCGTGCCGCACCCGAGCACGGCACACTCGTGCTCACACTTATCAAACGAACTAAACTATCTCTATCCCTATCCTTAACCCTAACCCAACTCATAGGGAATGCTATCTCTATCCCTATCCCTAACCCTAACCTTAACCTAACTCATAGGGAATGCTATCCCTATCCCTATCCCTAACCCTAACCTTAACCTAACTCATAGGGAATACTATTCCTATCCCTGGCCCTAACCCTAACCTTAACCCAACTCATAGGGAATGCTATCCCTATCCCTGGCCCTAACCCTAACCTTAACCCAACTCCGGCACAAACAATGGTTTGTTCTCCTCAAATTATTCTACCCAGTGTCAACAGATCAGCCGACTCACCAGCATGAAAGACATCAAAATGGAAATTCACTTGACATCTCCTCATTGACAACAATAAATAAAAGAAAAAAAATGAATATATTATTTCTTATATATATATATATAGTCGCGCCCAAAATTATTCATACCCCTACCAATTTTTTTTTTTTTTTTTTTGAGATTTTTTTTGACAAAAAATCAAATTTATTCTTGCACAAATGACCATCACAAGGTTTTACGTAAGTTGACATAAGGCTGTAGGGTTTTCTTTGCCATGACAGTAAACAATTTTTTCAGAAATACAATACTTCTTGGTATTTTATTTTTGATAGGATTTATCAAAAAATCCATTCCTGCCATGTCAAGTTTTTAATTATTCATACCTGAGGATCTGGATATACTGGTCAGTTTCATTGCCATTCACTTTAACAAAGTTTCGGGCCCATTCACCTTCTCCCGCCACCGTGTTTGATGACCGTTGGGACAGTTTTTCAGGTTGAACACTTCACCTTTCTCACGCCACTTTACACTTCTCCAACCCAGACACACAAAGAGCTTGGTCTAGCCTTCGCAAAAACTCACCTGGATGAAGATACAAGCTTCTGGCTGTCAATGTCATGGACAATGAAACAAAGATGGAGCTGTTTAGGCACAGAGATGGGGCTTTTGTTTGGCGAAGAAAGGTTAAGAGTTGAACCCGAAAAACACGGTCCCAACGGTCAAACACGGTGGCAGGAGTATCATGCTCTGGGGTTGCTTTTTTTGCGAATGGGCCTTAAACCTTGTTAAAGTTAATGGCATCATGAAACAGGACCAGTATATCCAGATCCTCAGTGAAAACATTAAGCAATCCGCCGAAAAAACTTGGTCATGGGCAGGAATGGATCTTCTAACAGGATAATGATCCTAAACACACGGCCAAATCAACAAGAAATGGTTAGTGGACAACAAAGTGAACATTTTGGAGTAGAAAACAAGCCAGAGCACCGACCTCAATCCTATCAAAAATCTGGTGGAGGGAACTGAAGACCAAGGTCATGGCAAAGAAACCCTCAATCCTAAGGACCTGGAGAAGTTTGCCAAAGAGGAGGGCCAAAAATCCCTGTGGAGACGTCATGGACCTTGTGATCAACTACAGGACGATTTGGAGGCTGTAATCGTGAATAAAGGCTTTGCCATCAATTACTGAGAAAAGGGTATGAATAATTCTGGACATGGCATTTTTTGTAAATCTGTCAAATAAAAATACCAAAAAAGTATTGTATTTCTTGAAAAATTGTTTACTGTACTTCTTACAGCCTTATGTCAACTTACTGTGTCATTTGTGCAAGAATAAATTTGATTTGTCAAAAAATATCTCGAAAAAAACCAGAAATTATATATACTTTCGGTTGTCTTTCACCCTTCAGCGATGAATGGAAACTAATGGCGCTGAGCTGGCAACAAACTCAGTTGGTGTAGTAGTTAAGGCCACAGTGTGTGGTGTGATTAACATTGCTTTCTCCACAGGTTTCCTGGTTCGAATCCCGCTGCAGACACTAATGTAATGTCTAACTTAACATCTAAACCTTTGTTCACAGCTCATCGATGGAGAAAAAGAAAAAACATTAAAAAAAGAGGACATAAGTAGTTCAAGAGATAGGACACAGACTGAATGGCACGAGGGAACAATACACATGTGGAAAGTGGAATTACCGCAAAATTTTTTTTTACTCGCGCCGCATCTACCCCTTCCTTTTAAAATTTTTCCCCCATCATTCTGAACCCCCTTCTCACTCATAAAAACCCCCCAAAAATATTTGTGCCCCCTTTTAAAATCATTCTGGCCAAAAAAAACCCAAAAAAGTGGAGGTTGTGTGTGTACTCATGCCCAGCACCTCAGTAATGAGCTGCAGGTAACAGCATTTAAGGCTGGGCTTGCATTTTACTCCCTGCTGCTGGTCAGCAGGTTTTAGCTGTTGCTCTGTCTTTCTTTGGTTTCAACTTCAGTAAGGTATTTCTCTGTACTGGTGCAATATTCTGTTGGGACCACGCTCCCCTATTGTTTTGTGTTTTCATACTTTGTTTATTAAAATCAGCATCACTGCCCAGCCTTCGCGTTTGAGTCCTTCACAGATTTGGATTTTATAGCCCGCCAGACAGCCCTGTGGCATCCGGCGGGCAAATCCGTTACAATGGCGACTCATCAAACCAGGACTATATTATACCAGAGAGTGTAAAGATTGTTTAGGACATAGTTTCAGATTTCTGAAACCTTTTTCTGATTTGTGAAAACAGAGAAAAGGCCAATTTTAGTGTTTTTCCTTATGCAGACAACCTAAGACCAGATCTTGTTAAAAAATTACATGTAGACTCCTCGAACCAGGAAATTTAATTTCAAAAGCTATCATGCTTGTTGCTTTATTTGTTTCAACCTTGTCAACCCCGATTTCAGGTAATGCTGGAGTAATCATGGGATTTGCAGCTGAGTGCCTCCTCCTTTTGCAGTTGATGAATCATGACTGGACCCAATTTTAGATCACCTGATTAACAATCAAACAATTTATTGAATTACCATGACTAATACATAAGCATATCATGAATAAGAAATGATTAATTAGGACATAACCAAGATACCACTGAGATGCTACATTAAAAACATATATGTAATACCTGTGATATTGCAGGGATGACAATTATGCATGTAGCGTATGAATCCAAGAGTTTCTCTGAATCCCATCTCCCGTTTCAGCGTTTTTTTACATTTAAAATAGAAGCATCTTTGTGTCGAACTCTATGAAACATTGGTTCAGGATGGAGTCACTCAAAACCTGAGTTGCTACATGATTCCATCAGTCCAAAAAATATCCTCCGACAAAAAAACTGAATACAGCGATTCATTGCATTGAAAGACTTACTTTATTCATTCAATCATCTTTCGATTAGGAAATTAGCCTGTATGCATAAAGGCAGCAGGCTAATCCAATAAAAGGCATAAAATAATAATGGCCTAATAATTGTGGCCATGGGGATCATCATCAGTATTTTAATTAATTTATTTTTTTTACATCCTTCCACCAGCGAATGCAGACAGGCGACATAATATGCTGACCAAGGCACCACAATATTGTCGTGGCCAAAATACAAATTATACATGTTTGGGATGTGTAATTGTTATCTAAGTGTATTATGCCTCCTGACAAGATGGCAAAATGCAAAATTAGGTCTTTGGCGCGTTTTAATGCAATTTCAGGAGGAGAAAAACAAAATCAAGATTTTTGTCATCAGAGCAAAATCCAATAACTTTCTGGGTCTGTTCATGAAATCTGGTCTTTCAAAAGGTGGCAAGAAAAAAGCTACTTTAAGTCAGATGATAAACATCACCATTTGATGGCTAATGAAGCAAGAACTTGATGAAAAATAGTAGGTACACACCCTTAGAATGTTGCAAGCGTGCATGCACATCTGTGCTCTTGCTACGTGGCAGCATTGTCGTTATTCCATCACTGGGAAGATTGACCAAAAGTTTGGGGGTATCTGTCTAGTGCCTGACTGTCCACAGTTTGCCAGCCACGGTGTAAATTAAAGAATCAAGATCATTCAAACTGTGTCCATCCGGTTAATACATGTGCATGGCCACAGCCGATCAGTGACTCGAACGGCTCACCAAGGTGATGTTGAAGGGGTCGAGTGTCCGAATCCATAGTCACACGTCACCTAACTGCAGAAGTGTGGGGCCATTATTGTAACAAAAATATTTCTAAATGTGTAGCTTTACCGATTATGCACACACGGATTGAGATACAGTTATAACTCTCCGTACACATTCACAAATATTTTTGCTACAGTAATGACCCCATACAAAAGTGACATGTAATACTCCCACTGGAGCCTATTTTCACCAAAGACACCACTGTAGTACTGTTTAAAAGCAAGGGATACTCCAAACTAGAGGCAAGAGATTTAAAACGAAATTATTTAGTCTGTGTTCAGTTTGATCATTGGAAACATCAATCTGATTTTGTTGGCCTCGCTGCTGAGGACGCTGATGGTGATGCTGGGCTCAAATGGGGTTGTTACATCCCACCCCTGTTGGTTTCAGGTGACATCTGATTGTGGATTCGGACTCTTGGTTCTCTTTAACATCACCTTGGCGAGCTGTTTGAGTTTTTGGTCGCTTGTAATCATACACTTGTGATACCCAGATGGGCCCATTTGGACTGACTTTAATTCTTTGATTTACATCAGAGCTTATAAACTGTGGACAATCAGACATGGCACAGATACCCCCAAAACTTTTTGGGCAATCTTCCCGGTGACGGAATAGGCTAATGACGATGCGCACACACAAACGCAACATTAAAAGGGTATGTTCCAACTCTTTTTCATCAAATTCATGCCTCGTTAGCCACCGAATGATAATATTTAATGACTGACCTAGAGTGGTTTTTCACTTGCCACATTTTGAAAGACCAGGTTGTGTGAAGAGAACTAAAATGATGTTATTGATTTTACCCTGGTGACAAAATCTGATTTTAGATTTTTCGGCCAGCAATGGCATTAACGCCTGTCAAAGACCTAATTTTCCATTCGGTCCTCTTGTTAGGAGGCATCAGACACTTTTATAACACTTACACCTCTTAGACATATATAATTTGTATCATGGCCATGAAATTCAGGTAGTGTGTTTTTAATGGTGGTCAGTATATCATCTTTTTGCTTTTTTATGGACTTAAGTTATTATAATAGTGCTAGAGCCAAAAAGGTGAAATAGCTGAAATTTTTGTGTAAATTTAATTTATGGTGCTTCAGATAGCGGCTTGACCGCCACAGTCCATCTGCATGTGTGAGGCAAGCAGGTGAGCAGCTTTTTATCGCAAAAAAAAATTTTCCGTTTTTGAGGTTAAGTAAATATGGATTGGAGTGGGATATTTCGTTAGACAGAAACGTGTTGTGGATTTCTGAATTTAATTTTTTCTTTTTTTATTTTGGAATTTGGACTTCAGGCTACTACGCTCTTGTAGGAAAATGTTTGGATCACGAGACCCTCAAAAAATCCTACACAGCCACCACTGAAATTTAATTCTACAAAGTATAATACTAGTAATATTAGCATACCCTAAACTGTGTCAGTTACTGTGCAGAAATATCGTGTTTAAGCAGAAATACTGGGTCTTCCTGACTTATTGATCCCTTACTGTTGTGCAGTTTCGAATCTATGGCCCCTATCATGGCTCCAAAATGTCTGTAACCGAATTGTTTTGTGTATCCATGGCGCTGTCTGTGGTTGTGCACTAGCAGACAGATTTTTAATTATCACTTTTTTCTCTCAGTCCCGTCCTTCTGTCGTCTTGGATCTATGTTCTCTAAACTATAGACATGAGCCATTCATGAGTAAGTTCACTAGCTGAGAGTGAATGAACTGAATCACATTCCCCCTGTTAAAAAAGAACAAATCACCTATTGCACATATACCATAAGAAGGGTGTACCCTAATATAAAAAATGCTTTAACCTTACTTTCATTGATTCTATCATTAATACCATTTACTGTAGATGTAATCTGATTCAAAGATGCTCTTTTTCCATTTGTGTAGATACCAACAAGTGTGCCTGTTGGTGAGCATTGTCATGTGCAGCACAGTGAGGATGACGAAGAGAAGGAACAACAAGGAGAGGAGAAAGGACCTTTACCTGTGTGCGTGCGTGTGTGTGTGTGTGTGTGTGTGTGTGTGTGTAAATTGTTTAGTGCATTCAAAACTGTTTCATTAACCTGCGAGCCTGATGTTCAATATAGCATGTGTAACATAAAATAAAAAGTGAAAAGAAACATGTTTGGAGACTGAGTATTTCTTTTAGCTTTAGGGGGGGGAAAAGCATGAACCACATTATTATAATTCCTATTAGTACCAGCAATAATAATTATAATAATAATAATAATAATAATAATAATAGTAGTAGTAGTAGTAGTAGTAGTATCAGGACGTCTCGAGGACTTTACATAAATTCTCTGTAATGTCCTCTAGATGCTAATAACCTCCCAATAATGTAATGGGAGCCCTATAAAATGACGTTAAGATGATGTTTGAAGAGAACCTTTAGAGGACATCCCGGGGACGTTATTTTGTTTGCTGGGTGGCTAATATAGGTACTCCAGATTTTGCAATGGGTTTTATACACGTCCGCGTTGTCAGAGTGCCCAATCCCTCTCGATCAGCTTCACTTTCCCACTCTTAACAGTAACGTAATGTTTCTCTTTTTTGCCCAATTGCATAATTTCACCAATACGCTAATGGTTGTTGTCTTGGCAGATAGTGAGCTTAGTTAAATCCAGGTAGTGACTTTTTTTGGCTGGGCTGTGATTGATCACAAGATGTATGAAATAATTTGTTTTAGTTAAACTGTTAAGTCGTTTTCATTTATTTAAATTTATTTTTGATTTATATAAAGTATTTTCATGAATTCCTGTGCCATTAAATTTCACGATATTTGAGTCTTTTTCAATTGGGCTTGTAAGACCTGCGGGCTGTCACCAGCCCGACAGGCTAGTGGCAAAAAATGGGAAGATCGAGCCCTGTTATTGAGTAACATAACTGCACTATTCAACTGTGTTGTACTGCTGAGGAGAGATGGGAGATATGGAGACAATCTCCAATGATTGAGCCCGAGATATCAAATCTATGCAATTAGAGTAGTAATTTCCATTTATTCCAAGCCTTTGGCGAATCTCACGCTCACGAATTTGAGATCCTGTTTATCCCATAAATGTCCGTGTCTGTTTTGGTTCTGCTTCGTGTGCTTGTTTGTGCTTGTGCGTTTTCCCCGTGTCTCTCTTGATTTGTGTTTAAGCTCCATTCCCACGGCCTGTCCATCTATTCCCCCTCGCCCTGGTTCCTGTGATGTCGTGTGACAGCCTGCATGCCTGCGTCCCGTTGTCCAATCACATTTCCTCTTTCGGTTTTGGCTTTGGTATTTCATTCATTGCTTCCACCTGCGCTTATTCTGGGTCTCGCAAAACTCTGAGTGAATGGCTCGTTAAACTGAGTGAATGCGTTCTCTGATAGGGCTATTACTAAACATACTAACCAGCACTTATTTAAGGGTGTGCGTATATATTGTCACATAGTACTAACCTAATTAACTCATTAGCGAGTGCGAGTGTTTCTAGCTTTTGTGAATTCCTTCCTAAGCTTTCCCTGATTAACTGCTTTTAAAGCTATGCTTTCCTTTGCTGTTCTCGTGGTGCTTTTTACTCGTCACGTTTAGATTACCTCAATCTAAACTGTCCAGTTTGATTGATCGTCTTAGCGTCTTGTGTCGAGTCATCATTGTCTACCCGGTCCTCGTGAATTCGTTTATTAATCCCATATGTTTCTGTTTCCCCTTGAGATTGCCTGCCTTATCCCCGCCTCCTCCCTAGCGTATTTAAACTGGGAAGAGGGAAGAGATGTCAGACGGGACTTCGTGCGTTTTGACCAGAGTCTGAGCGGCCTTGAAGCTCTCTGCTCCTTCCGAGCATTTCCGTTGTATTTTTAAATCCAGTGTCTTCCCCTTGTCTAAGTCCCCGTGTTCCCACCAGCTTGTTTCAGTTTTATTCTTGCCACTCGTGGAGTGTGTATATTAGTTTGCCTCCTTCCCTGCCTTTGGCAGAGTACCTTGGTTCTCCTGGTTCAGTGCATGTGCACGGTGTTTCTTCTTGGCCTGTGTGCCACTTTTCCTGTGTCTGGGTTCCAAATAAAACCTCCTGGATCCTGCGCCTGGTGTCCACCTGACCTCATTCCCTAACAGTGTCATATTATGTGGAAAATGGAAAAACAGTGTTGGCTTCTAGTTGGCAGTCTAATCAAGTCAATGGGATGACTAATTTGCTGGGTAGCGTGCTAACGCTTTTCACTATTAAATAAATTCAAGCGTCTATAATAACAGTTGTGCATGTAACTCATTACTTTACTGGCCAAAAGCGTTTGCATGCTAGATGACTAAGTATTCATCCCACTGACTTGAATAAACCACAAACTAGATGGTTACCTCAGCAATGATAGTTTCCAGCAGAATTGGTAAAGTTGCCTTTGTTACCATACTAGTTGACTTTTGCCAATGAACGGAATCTGACCACTCACAAGGCGAAAAAGCTGTATCACACGTGTGTGATACCAAACCTGTATCTTTTAGGGGTTGTGTCACACCGATTCTGAATCATTTATGGGATAAATGGAAGTCTATTTTTGTCCTGAATTCTGACAGGTGCTTGTGTGGTAACTGTCAGCCAATGCCATGAGCTGCTGCATCAGCGGACAGAGGGGCTGCATGAACTGACGGAACTGCTATTAGCCTCACGCTCTTTCTGCTGCGGAATCCCATGTCAAAATCCATCCAGTCACCTGAAATGTAGTCCTCTCGTCTAAAATATGCGCCACAAATGACTGCATTTTTAGTCACTGATGATGCAGTGAAGTCTTATCTCTTCGCCTGAACAAAATGCACCCAAGCTCAGAAGCTAACTCTGCTGTTTTTCCAGTCAGGAAAGTGGTGGACACGATGATCAGACAGACAAGTGCACAAACACAATAATTCACCATTTTACATACAAAAAGTGAAGAAACCAACTGAAAAAAACCCCAGAAAATTCCAATCCACAAAACATGACCACTCATATGCAGGTTCAGCTTCCGCCTCTAGCTACGCCATACCACATGGTTTAAAAAAAAAAAATCCAGTTTTGATGAGACCGGCACAAAACGCCACTCTTTCTTCTTGATTTCTGCGAGTATGTCATGTAAAACTTATTTTTTTATTAAAATAAATTTGGCATCTCCAATCCCACCCGAATCTGGAATGCCCAACTGGGGAACTATGTACAAGACTTGCTCATATGCAACCCCTTGCTGCCAACTCAGGAGAGTGAAGACAGTTCGCGGCTTTCCTCCTCAGCATGCGCCTGTCAGCCTGCTGCTTCTTATATACTCATTGGTTGAATCCTCGCAAGTTCAGAATGAGGGCTGGAGGATACCCGGACATGAACAAGCTTAGAATCTTCCTGACGAGCGCCCGGCTGGCCAGCAGGAGGCCCTTAACCAACGAATGAAGCGACCATTTTTTATATACCCTTCCCGGCAGACCCTTCCCAGTTTGCATCCCTGTAGCGCAGTGGCCAATTGTGCGCTACTCTGAAAAAGCTGCCGACCACTGCCGGTTGGTACGACCGACATGTAAAATATGGAGGACCAAAAGTGACTAAAGTATAAATAAATGAATAAATATAGGAATAAATAAATAAATACATAAATGAATATAGGAATAAATAAATAAATAAATACATAAATGAATAATTGTTGAAATGAACAAATAAATAAATAAATGCAGAATTAATGTTAAAATAAATAAATACATTTATATGTACATGAATAAATGCTGAAATAAATATGGAAATAAATAAATGCTGAAATGACAAAATGAAAATTTATATTTAAAAATGACATAAATGAATAAATACTTTAAATGTATTCCTACATTTCTGCATTTATTTATGTATTTCTGTGTCCATATGCTAATTAGGAGGGAGGTCCTAGCTTCAGTCCGAATCTGGATTGGTTAGAGGAGTGTGATCGACTCAGGTCTACTACTTCTTCCTTGCATGCTAACGTGCTGACTCGTGAACATGAAAGTTGATGCTACCAAACCAGTGAGCTAACTGTTAGCTAAAACTTGTGCAATTGACATGGGTTACTAGCAGCTAAATGCAGGAATTGCACCGACCTGTGATTGGAAGATAAATATAGCATTTCAGCAGCAGTTAAGAATCACACTGCGGTGGCCTACAGGGGAAAACACGCTGCAATGGCCAAAAACATCTCCAATTGGAAAATTCACGCTGCAAAAACAGAAACGATGCAAACCAAAAACATGCAAACCACAGTAGGGGCAAATGCAAGAGAGAAAAGCGCTGCATTTAGAAATCAACAAAACGAAAGTGCTCCTGGTCGTTATGGCGAGCGCCAACTAAAACAGCTTTTACTTCTGTCCTGAGCGAGACTAGCCAGCTAAGGCTTTCTGGCTAGCTAGCCAGCTACCTAGCTAATGTTTGTTTGCTTGCTTAGCTAGCAAGTTTGCTAGCCTAGCTGGCCAACAGTTTGGTGCACGGAAGTCAATAGAAAATAAATGAATAAAAATTATCTATTATTTTGCGATCTCACTTAGTTGAACCGCGAGCATTTATGTTATACCAAATACAACCCCAATTCCGAAATAGTTGGGACAAAGTGTAAATTGTGAATAAAATCAAAATGCAATGACTTTAAAATCACACCAGCCAGTATTTTATTCACAATTGAACAGCGATAACATGGCAAATGTTGAAACTGAGAAATTTTACAATTTTATCCACAAAATGAGCTCATTTCAAATTTGATGGCTGCTACAGGTCTCAAAAAAGTTGGGACAGGGCCTGTTTACCATGGTGTAGCATCCCCTCTTCTTTTTAACACAGAGTGGAGGTGTCTGGGCATTGAGGAGACAAGTTTCTTGAGTTTAGCCATTGGAATTTGATCCCACTCTTGTTTAATACAGGCTTCCAGCTGCTGGAGAGTTTTGGGCCTCCTTTGATGGGCTTTTTGTTTAATTACGCTAAATGTTCTCAATCGGTGAAAGATCAGGACTGCAGGCAGGCCAGTTCAGCGCATGGACTCTTCTACTACGAAGCCATGCTGTTGTAATAGCTGCAGTATGTGGTTTTGCATTGTCCTGCTGAAATACACAAGGCCTTCCCTGGAATAGATGAAGTCTGGAGGGGAGCATATGTTGCTCTAAAACCTTTATATACCTTTCAGCATTCATGGTGCTTTTTAAAACATGCAAGTGTTCCACACCATATGCACTAATGCATCCCCATACCATCAGAGATGCTGGCTTTTGAACCGAACGCTGATAACAGGAGCGGTGGTCTTTCTCCTCTTCAGCCCGGAGGACACAACGCCCATGATTTCCAATAACAATGTCAAATTTGGACTTGTCTGACCACAGGACACTTTGCCACTTTGCTACAGTCCATTTTAAATGAGCCTTGGACCACAGAACACGGCGGCACTTCTGGATCATGCTCAACAATGGCTTCCTTTTTGCATGATAGAGTTTTAGGCGGCATCTAGTAGAGTCAATGACAGAATCATGCCAGTGAGTGATGCAGTGGCATCTGAGGGCCCAAAGATCATGGGCATCCAGTAAAGGTCTTCAGCCTTGTTCCTTATGCACAGAGATTTTTCCAGTTTCTCTACATCTTTTGATGATGTTATGCACTGTCCATGGTGAGGCCTTCAAAGCCTTTGCAATTTGACGTTGAGAAACATAGTTTTTAAAGTATTCCACAATTTTTTTACGCAAGCCTTCACAGGTTGGAGAGCCTCAGGCCATCTTTACTTCTGAGAGACTCACCCTCTCTAAGACACCCCTTTTATAGCCAGTCATGTTACACACCTGATGCCAGTTAACGTAATCACATGCAAAATGTTCTTTCAGCTGATTCTCTTTTATATTAATTGCTTTTTCAGCCCATTTTTGCCTGTGTTCCAACTTTTTTGAGACCTGTTGCAGCCAGAAAATTTGAAATAAGCTAATTTTGTGGATAAAAATGTAAAATGTCTCAGTTTCAACATTTGAAATGTTATCTACGTTCTGTTGTAAATAACATATTGGTTCGCGTGATCTGAAAGTCATTGCATTTTGATTTTATTCACAATTTACACTTCGTCCCAACTATTTTGGAATTGGGGTTGTATAACTGCTCGCTAGCTAACTCGCTAATATTAGTTCGCTTGCTTAGCTAGCTAGTTCGCTGGCCTAGCTAGGTGACAGTTACATTGAGCATATCGTAAATGCTCGCGGTTCAACTCTAGCTATATTTATATTTCAAGCACAGGTCGGTGCAATTCCTGCATGTAGCTGCTACAGGGCTCTCAAGTCTCACGCATTTCAATAAGTTCACACGCTCTCACGCCACACATGACATTTCTCACGCTGAGAAGTGATAAAACTCGCCGCACATTAGAAACATAAACTGTAAAAGAGATTAGTAATCTATGAATGGATGAGGCGAAGGCAGACGGCTCTGCTTGAATCAGCAACCTATCAGCCAATCATAAAATAGTATTTCTAGTTGCCAGGTGAAATAGCAGCGCCGTAATCACGTCTTCCACACGCGCACAAATGCTGCTATTGTGTGCACACGTCATAGAACAGCTGGAAGTGGAAGCCCGAAATCAGGTAATCACTTCTATGTAGCATATTTGCTTTCTGGATCATTTTTACCTCAGTTTAACAGCTTTGGACGGTTATGGTTAGATGAATTGACTTGTAACTTGTTACGGGGAGAGTGGGGGCTCTCTGCCCTCCATGTAGTGTATTTTGGCCGAAAACAAACCCTGCTCCCATCCGGTGTCAGAGGTGGTACCGCAACATCTCTTGTTTGTGACTGACAAAACGATACAAATACATAAAAGAATTATTTAATTTAGCCTTTATTATACTGGGGAGTCCCAATGAAATTAAAAAAAGCACAGATATTGGGGGGAATGAAGAGTCACTTCTTATTTCAGTTTACTGGCAGTTGTGAATATTGAATAACTGATCCTGGTGTGCCATCTAGTGATAGAATATTGTAACTGCGTGCATAAATTTGCAGCTCCACGTCCACTGGCGGACACATCTGCATAAAGATACACCGTTGTTCTTCTCGAACACGCCAAATCCAGATAATCCGTAAATGATGAATTAAATTAATATTTTAATTTGAAACGAGTAACTAAGTTGCCGGTGTCAAAGTAACGAAGTGAAAGTATACTACTAAAATACTGTAACGAAGTACAAGTATATCGTTTCTCTGCTCCTTTGAAAATGGAGTATCATGCACCCCCCGAAGAAAATCTCACTCTAGCCTGCATTTGAAACTTGAGAGCCCCGCCGCTAGTTTTTCGAGCTGGTCAGCCACATCCCACAGCAGCTCTGCCAACGGCCTTCCAGTCGAAGCCATTATACCCAAGGTAGTTCGCAAACATCGTGTGACTAAAGCCGCTTTTGCACTGGATGCGAAACGATTTTTTTTTGTATGACGTTTTGCGTGTATTCACGTTTTTGGATTGACTTTGAATGTAATCTGTAGTGCTAAAAATTTGTTTCGCGTCCGGAGTGAAAAGCAGCTTTATACACTCAATTCACTTCACAGGGAAGACTCATAAGTATCGTTTGCTTCTGCCTGGCTCTCCTAATTGACCAATCTAGCTTCACACTGAGGGTAGGATCTCCCACTTACTTAGCATACAGACACAGAAATACATAAATAAATGTAAAAATGTAGAAATAAATTTAAAGCATTAATTCATTTATGTCGTGTTTAAATATAATTTTTTATTCATTTATTTCAGCATTTATTTTTGCATTGATTTATGTATTAATTTCAGCAATTATTTATTCATTTCTGTATTTATTTATACTTAAAGGGACACTCCAGTCATCGAACATACCTAATAAAACACTATATTTCGATGAAGCATCGTTTTCTAAGCCTACCATGAAAAAAATCAGTAACATCCCCCCAGGCATTTTGATATTATTACACTTTTTCGCTGAACTGTCAAAGCTCTTCACGGAGGCCACCATTATAACCATTTTCTGCAAGTCACATGATCACAAATCATGACCCTGACCTCACATGTGCGTACAGCACATTCAGTCGCTTATCCTTCTCGTTCATTTGATGTTACTGTCTTGAGTGTCGAGTCGACTGGATTCACTCAATAATCGCAAATAAACGATAGTTGGTTTTTTTTTTCATTTGTCTGTTGATTGAGTGATAATATGTGAGCGGGGATAACGAGACAGAGGACCGTAGCTACACATTGTATGTTTGCTCGGAACCAAATGAGCTGTCGGGAATTCTCTGAAGTCCCTGCAATGACACGGGAATGTCAAAAAACTTGTTCAGAGAAACAAATGATATAGCTCGCTTTATAAAGGCTGCAAACCCAGATTATTCTAATAACAGTCATGTAAATTTTGTGGGGTATTAAAGGATACGTGAATCATGCTGAAAACAGCCAAGATTTTATTCAGGTGCGATTTTTTCTGCTCTGCCTCCCATCTATGGCAATGGTGACATTATTTCCCTGACAGATGGAAAAGCAGGAACGCTTAGTTCGCAACTGACGCGTTTTATGCTATTAATCGATCGTTAATCAGAAAATAAAAATGATCAACGCTTGGCGACTGACAAATGTTGCTATGTTCCAGAGATCTGTGCTCTTACCCTGCCAGTGCGCACTGATACTGGGGGAGCGGTAACGTGCAGCAACTTCGCTGCTGAACTGAAGTTACATTTTGGGCGTCTTAAAATGCAGCACTGTCAAGCAAAGCTCAGTCTCATAATAATGCTAACTTTAGCTATTTAACCAGAGACATGAGCAGACACATGTACACCACTAGCGATTTTTGTTACGAACAAACATTAGATAAAATATTAAAACGCGACCGAACTAAGGCGATTCAGTGGTTTTCATATTTTATTTACCAAGGAATTATTTACATGTATGCGTGTCTTTCAGTGCCTCTGTGGCGTTGTTAACCATCTTGCCGATGATTCGCGTGGTAGTGTGGAGACTTGTCTTACCCATGACAACACACAAGAACGCGCTAAACGGAGTTGTAGGGCTAAGTGGTAGGGCCAAGGGGTGAAATGGGATTCACCCTTAATTTAAGTTTGCGATGCAGTCCTCGACTGATCCCCGCTCGTTCATTCGTTTTTCCGCATTTTCAAGCGACTGCGGTACCGTACAGTAGCAGCCGGTGAGCAGTACGGGTGGGCGAGTCTAACTGGTGGGAGAAGTCGGGGATTCGTGTCAGCACTCGGACATTTGACAGGCTGATCCGGTACATATCGGAAACTAAAAAGAGTCGTTAAAAATGATTGGTTCGTTCATTTTTGCCCATCACTAGCCTTTTAACACATCCACAATCATGGAGCAAGGTACAAGCCTTGAGCTTCATATGCAGTTGGTCCTAGTAAAGTTGGCTTGTTGCTGCAACGTCATTCAGTATCAGTTTACTTGCGAAACCCATGGAATGCTTTAACAGATGATTCGAGTAGTCCCCGGGTAGTGAAGTGTTCACTATACGGACCTGTTAATCTTTTGGTTCAGGACGTGCACATTTCGCAAGCCACTGCATCCGTAGACGTTTCCTTTTCTTGCCAGCTGGAAACTTGTGAAATCTAGCATTTCGCGGATTGTTTCTATCCGAAACAGTGCAATGATTAGCTAGATAATTTTTCAGTGATTAGGCTAAAACAACAGATTTTTTCGTGTTTCCGCTATATAAGTCGACCCCCCTTTCTGGAGATTGAATTTATCAAAAAAAAAAAAAAAAAACGAATATCATTGTATAAAAGAATTGGTTTAAATTCAAAAGGCTGGCAAAGAAATATAATTTCATTTGCAAGTTGAAGTCGCACCATGCGCAATACCGAAAGATGAAAAGACATTCAATTGACCAATCTGCACGGCGTAATCCCGTAACACACTGTCCAGTAAATGACACTTTGAGGGACTCAGTTAGATTTTTAAGGCAGACAGCAGCATGCAAACAGGCAGTGATTTGTTATTTTGTTTATCTTTAAAATGTTTTGTTGATTTCACAAACCTTTCTGCAAAAATGATGAACTCCGTAGGCATGTGGTTTTATTTGACCGGAGTACATACGATTCCAGTTTCAGCAGTAAAAAAAGAAAATTGAAATGTTGGGAATCATTTTCTTTATTACCTCCATCATCTAAGGTGGAAGGAGGTTGTGTGATCGGTGCCGTTTGTCTGTGTGTTTCTGAACAAACCTAAAAAAAACCCACCAAACTGGTTTTGATTAAATTTGGTACGATGGTGAGAGAGTCTACGGATGAGTTTTTGGTGGTGATTCCGAATACATCCAGTGAAGGGAATAAACGATTGATTTTGGGTTTTGCTGCCACCTGGCGGTAAAATGTGGCGGAGGTACTTGCGAACTCTGAATGTAGCTCGTTTTTTAAAGTGATACCCTCTGTATAAGCCGACCCCCTGCTTTTAGGACCAAAATTTAGGGCTGAATTTTCGGCTTATACACCGGAAAATACGGTATTTTCAGGACAGATTCTAACACTTTCATAAGTTTTCGCACAATAATTACTGTAGTTTTCCATGACTTCTGATTGAAGTGATGAACACAAGCGATTTTGTGTATAATGAGGCAAAATTTGCCCTTTCAAATGCAAATCTATACATGAAGGACCATGACAATCGGACCAAATTCTACCTAATGCGCTTATTGTAAGCAACTGTCGCCACATGGAGAAAATGGTTCTGGTCAGAGACGCCCTTCATAATTAAAATCACGACTTTGAACACAAAATCAAAACACCGAACAGGTTCTGAAATCGTGAGCAGTAACCTAGAGGAAGGCGACTTGAAAAGATAAAATATAACCCCGAGATGAAAACCAGAGTCCCAGGAACTTTGACGGGTTCTTAAATGAGATGAATAACAAGTAGAGACTTCATGGGAGCCTAGTTTACCACACCCTTGGAAAGTGGATTGAGTTTCACGGTGATCATATATGAGATGTGGTGAAGAAAATAAAAGGCCAAGGTGCATCAGTCGGGACTCTATCGCATGTTTTCCATACCAGGGTGTGTGTGTGTGTGTGTGTGTGCATGTGAAACATCCATACTGCAAAATGAGGTCTAATGCCTCATCAGACTTCCTCTTGGTCTGTCTCATCATTTTCATCAAGAGTCAACTCCATCCTCTTCATTGTCAGGCAAGACTGGAATTACACACTGAAGCATATGTTCAAGAATGTCAATGAGAGACATAAAAGACTGCTTATGTGAAATTAAATTAACAGTTCATCTGAAAATTGGAGACATTAAAGGGATTGTGCTGACATGAAATGAAATTGCCAGTTTATTTTTTTTTTATCTGGTTTATGTGCTGATTTCGATGCTCCTGAATGTTCAATTGTGTTAAGTTAAAAGCACTTGCCAAAAATATTCACTTAATTCAGTTAATTATTAAAGGGTTATTCCGGCAAATATTGTAATTTTTGGTAATGTCTCCTACGCTATATGTCGCAAAGGTCTGTTTGATTAAGGGTTAAAGGGCAGAGTTTGAGCCCCCATAAGTAGTGTTGCTCATTAAATTGACATTACACCTGTTTGCTTAAAGATACTTTGAGTGTTAATCATGTTAGTAAATGTTAAAATTGAGTAGTATCCTTCTTAAGTCACTCATTTTGGCTAATGCCCCTTCTTAATAAGATAACATAACTACTCAAAACACATTACATATCCCACCCAAAGGTTTACAGTCACAGGTCAAATTAGCTACACAAGCAACAGAATATCACTTCAGGCAGCAGCAACAACAAGCAAGGCGCCAGTGGCACACGACAGCAGGCATCTCGCCAAAGAATACAGGGAGGGCTCTAGAAATGCAGGCTGAGCTTGCCAAAAAGCATAGAAAGTCATTCATGGCGGCTTATGAATCCTGGAAGCTGACCGCAAGAAATAGCAGGACAACACTGAAAACCTTCTGCTCTCTAGATGATCTGGATAAAATCGCTTATGACATTCGCACCGAACAGGAGGCGGTACAACGCAGTTATGAACCTCTTTTACGTAACCAGTTCTCCACTCCAGAGAGTTGGTAAAATGGACACTTGTTCCACGCCCACTGAAGAGACACTTGACCTTGTGAGCAAACGAAGGGAGACCATTGACGAGGCCTACAATGAACAGTTGGAGACAGAAAGAGTGAGAATAGCACTGAGCAAAGAGGAGCACGGATCCGCATTTGGTCGCACCAACACTGAAACTGCAGTCTCAGAAACGTCAAATGACCACTCAAGTTTCCTCTCCAGCAGGGCCAGCAGACATCTCGATGCAGAAGCCGAGCTTGCAGCAAAGAAGGAACAGGTGAAGGCAGCGGAGGTAATTCAGGCCCAGCAGTCGAGTCACTAAACTGGAGAATGAATGGAAAATTGAGGAGGCAAAGCTCCTGGCAGACCTAGAGAACAAACGGGCAGAGAAACGACTAGAGCTAGAAGAGGAAAAAACAAGACTAACGCACTTACAAGCAGAGAGGGAAGTCCAGGTAGCAGCCATTCGGGTCAGAGCCTACAACAGTTTTGAGATAGATGAGGAGGAAGCCACAAATTCTGAACCACACTTTGCTCACTTAGGGGTCTATTCTCCCATTTGCGCCTAAGTCCTTTTTTACGCGATTTGAGTTAAGCGCATTTGAGTTACGCGTATTCTCCCCTACGCGCTTCGATCACGCCCACGGCGCTTAACTTCAGAATGTAGGCAGCCTTATGAAAGAGGTGTGACTAATCCAAAAGAGAGGCAGACTCTGTAACAAGCTCATTGATTATGGCTGTCAGGAAAACATGGAACAAGGATTTTCTGATTAACCATGAAAATGCAGTTGTAGTCCATGGAAAACGCAAACCAGACTTTAAATTTGAATATCGTCGGCCTGCTGATAAAACCTCGTATCTCTAAATTGATAAGAAACAAAAACTCGTATGTCCACTATTCTTACATGCAAAATTAAACATTTTTTATTTTATTTATATTTTAAATTTATCAATTTATATTATTTTACTATTTTTTAATTTTATATTTATTTTTTATTTTCCTGTGAAGTTTATCATTTTGAAGATACAAGGTTTTATCAGCAGGCCGACGATATGCCGCTGTAATAGTAGGCCTATATATGTCTGTGCCAATTACAAGAAGTAATGCCGACATCTCTTTTTTATCTCTTATTCTACCCACTATGACATTAAAGCTATGCAAACAAATTGCCGTGATAATGAAATAAAAAATAAAGAATTTAGTGCTTCTCAACCAGCGCAATCAGAGCATTGAAAATGTGCCCCTCCTACACCAGCTTGTTTGTTCCGTGGAAGACAGGGAAGAAGACAAATAAAGAGAACATTCTAGTCACACAAAAATAACAATCAAAGACAGTTTATATGATCTCATTTAGAAATTGCGCACTTGAAATCTCAAACTACTCCGATGTCAGGTTTGCAACTAAAGGATATGGCAACGCTTTAACAAACAAAGGATTCTTACCCCGCACACGGTCATCCCCCCCCGCCCCGAAACCGCCTCAACAATCACACAATTCCATATCCGTAGCCTATTATGTCCCATTTGATTTGAGGGACACATTCACTTGAACTTGTGCCTAGCACTTTATTATAATCAATTATCCCATTTACTGATCATGATTCTTCCCATGTTGGCTATTCTTTATTGGCTAAAATTGATTAACAAATGGGTAGTGCTTCGGTATTGGCCAGGGTAGGGCTCAATCTAGACTAGAGTATTTAATAATATCTTTATTCACACAATAAAATACACAGTATTATCAATGGTAAAAAAATAAAATAAAACATATTTACATAGACAGTTAATACATATATCCTCAATTAGGAAATCAGTCTCCTCCCTAGTGAGAATATCACAACTTTTTAGATTATCACGAACATAGAGGGCAGTCACATTTGTTAATAGAACATGAAGACAACGATGGCGACGTCGAGCCAAAGCTGAAAACCAAATTTCACAGATGAGCAGTGGCGGGCGGTGGACAGAGAACAAGGAGGGCAATAAACATGTCTTTAAACTACTTATTAGTCTTGATCTGTTTTCAGTCAATTTCCCTAATAAAAGACACTCGAACTCTCCCCTCTCAGGTGTAGCTAATTGTCTTCGTTAAGACAAGAGATCAAACGCACCAGTTGAATGCAAAAAAAAAGAGCGCATTTCAATCTTTTTCAATGAAACAATCATTACGCACAGGGTTGACGACTTGCTTAGGATGTAACAAAATTTAACGCGGAATATCCACAGTGGTTTTTTTGTGAAGAGTTGCCTATTAAGGCATGTGAATTAAACATTTCATAGAATTTATTATTCACTCGCTTAAACATTTAATTATAAGGAAAACTAACATATTGACCCAGAACAATGACTGAAATCGGGTCACTAATCTCATCCGTTTCAAGGGATGTTTTCCACCCCAGTTTTCCGTCCACCGCCTGCCACTGCAGATGAGGAGTTAGAGGTATTGGTGAAATCAGTGAAGAGGCACCACGAGGTGTTGTATGGCAAGGGGGCACTGAAGGCTGATCCGAGGAAGAAAGATGCAAATCATTCTGGATGTGGCTTCGGTGGGGAGATGTAAGTGCAGTATCCCCGATTTAAGGCATAAATGGAGAGATCTGCGGGGCGCTGTAAAAGCCAGGCTCTCTGCACACTGGAGAAGTGTGCACGCAACAGGTGGTGGGCAACCATCGTCCCCTGTGCATTTCACTGCACTGGAGGAGGAGGTGGCATCCACTCTTTCTGCAGTGGAAGTGCATGGAGAAGAACTTGGAGTGGATATGGATGAAGGAAGGTTACGTAAAATGGTCATTTTTATTTGTCTATACTCAAAGTATCATTGTGATAAATACTGGAAACAAGCTTAATATGGTTTCAAATATTTTTTTGCATTTTTTTTGCAGTTGCAGCAGTATACATAGGCGTCATGGGCCGAGCCAGGGAATTTGGCTCAGATGCTAAATATGCGCGTATCATGATCGCACACAACCTGAACATTAATCCTGTGCCGACGTCTACGGTCTCTGTACATATTCTCATTAGTGGAAGGGGTTCTGATTGCAACGTGAGTACAATCAATGGCTCCCACAACACTGGGGAACCCGGCGACCCGGTAGAACCCCACCTTAACTCTCCGTCTTTCAGCAGGTGTTTCGGGGAACTTTATGAAGTGGCTGATGTGGTGCAGCATAGCGTCAATGAGCTGTGTCAGACACCTTGACACAAACGCCTGTGATATGTGCATGACATCACCAGCCACTCTCTGGAATGACCCAGATGCCAGGACCGACAGCGCAGTTGTGACCTTAATGACCATGGGTATGTTTTGTGGATGATTGCTGCGGCTGGATAGCTGTTCATCCAGAAGTCGGCAAAAATAGATGATTGCCTCACGGTCCAGACGTAAGCGCTGGATGCACTTGGTGTCTGATAGTCCAAACGAGGTTGATATATGCGTTGTCGTCTTCGAGCTCAGCGCACTCCTCTTACTCTTTCCCACTCTCGCAAGCAAATGCAGGACTGGCATTTTGGTTTTAGATTTTGAGGGCATGGTAGAATGATGGTCTTATTTATACTCGTATTAATTAATTGCTGTGTTTGTAATTGAACTAATTGGAGAACAGGCTGTTGCGTAATATCAGGTGATGATTTTGTTTGATAATTTATTATGATTAGGAGAAATGTAGTTTAGAAATAAGGATGAACAATCAAATATTGAATGTCTCAACCTTTACCATGTAAAATAAAATTAAATAAATGTTAAAATTCGGCCTATAACTGACATCAAACGTAATATTCTATTTTGCCTTATATTGGCGCTTGACCTTAATACAGCCCTCAAAAGTGCTTAATAGAAAAAGCGCGAAAGCCAGGGGGAGAATACGCGTAAGTGTTATTTGCCTGAGAAATGCCCAGATTTTGGCCTTGCCCCGCCTGAAGTGCGTAACTGCCTTCGGGGTGCGTAATGCACAGACTTAAATCAAGGGGAGAATACGCGTAGGCTGAAAAGCGCTTAGCTACGCGCTTTTTTCGACTTATGCGCATGGGAGAATAGACCCCTTAGAGACTAATCCCATAGCTCAACAGAACTTGAATGCTACACGGTCCCAACCTCAGCCAGCCCCTCTGAGAGCCATCAAATCCACAGAGATTGACAGTCTGGCCCAAGCGATAGTGAGCTCTCTAAGTGTGAACTGCCTGCCTTGACCTGAGCCAACATCATTTAATGGAGACCCTATGAGATTTGCTGACTGGAAGCTGTCCTTCATGACCCTCACTAATCAGAGGCCCCTCTCAGTCTGTGAAAAGATGTTTTACCTAAAGACTTACCTCAGTGGAGAAGCACGCAAGGCTGTCGAACGATTCTTCAACAGGGATACAGAGGAGGCATACGGAGGAGCCTGGAAAGTCTTACAGGAGTATAGGACCCCATTCATCATACAGAAAGCCTTCAGAGACAAGCTTAACAGACAGCCTGAAATTAGTGTGACAGATCCTCTGGCCCTGAGAGAGTTTGCAGATTTCCTACAGGGATGTGCAGAGGCAGAACCACATGTCAAAGGCTTGGCCATCCTCAATGACTGCGAGGAGAATCAAAAATTACTGAAAAAACTCCCAGAATGGATTGTGCACAAGTGGAGTCAAATCATTGATGATGAGTTGAACAGCGTTTCTGATCAACGAGGCACGGATAGCATGCAACCCTATCGTCTCGCCCCTCCTAATGAACTTGAAACCCACAGAAGAGAGATCATTTAAGAGAACCAGGGCCCTCAATACCAGTGCCTAAACAATGCCTCCCGGTGATGAAAAGTGACCCTTAATAAGGGGAGACCACCTTGTTCTGTTTGTAAAAGTTGTAACACATGGCATTGCTACATGCTCAACCATTGCCGCCAAACCTATGGAAGAAAAGAAGGTATTCATACATGAAACCTGACTCTGTTTCGGATGTCAAAAGAAAGGACGCTTACCAAGAGACTGTAAAATGCCACACACTTGTGCCATCTGCAACCGCCAACACCCAATCTGTTTGCATGAGGAGTGGAGACCAAGGTCAGCAGAAGCAGTAGAGAATGGCTCATTGCCCACTGGCAATCAGGCAAGTGGGGAAGTTCGTAAGCCGACATCCTATGCCGCAACCCAGTATGCCACAGCTACCTCCAGTATAGTTCCCGTCCTGCTGTCTTCAGCACATGCACCAGATACAGAGATCCTTACATACACATTACTTGATAAGCAGAGTGATTTGACATTTATTTTAGAACAGCTGCTCGAGGACCTGAATGTCGACCCTCAGCCAGTGAGCTTGAGGCTCAGTACAATGACAGCAGTTGACACAGTCTTAGAGAGCAAGAAAATCTGTGGTCTGCAGGTTTGGGGCCTCCATTCCTCAAAGCACCTTCCATTATGGAAAGCTTACACTTGTAGCTTCATTCCAGGTGATAGATTATATATCCCAACACAGAAAACAGGCCTGCAGTGGCCTCACCTGATATACTTGGCAGAGCGATTATCACCACTCCAAGACTGTGCAGTTGATCTCCTGATTGGCTATGACTGTCCATCAGCACTTGCTCCTCTTGAGGTCATCATCGGCAGTGAAAGTGAACCCTTTGCCCAAGGAACTGAGCTTGGCTGGAGCGTAGTTGGCCCAGCAAACCCTTATCATGACAGGCAGGGAAATCAAAGCTTTGTTAATTGAGTCACATTAAAAGAAATGCCAGCCCCGCCAGTTGCTGATGTCTTGAAAACCTTGGAGATGGACTTCCATGAAAGGACTTATGAGGACAGATATGTGTCTCAGGATGATGTTTATTTCATACAGTTTCTCAGCAGCAACGTCAGACAGAGGGAAGATGGACACCTTGAAATACCCATCCCCTTTAAGAATGGCAGTCCATCCAAGCTACCAAACAACAGGAGATTGGCCACTCTCTGACTGCAGGGCTTAAGTGAGAAATTGAAGGCCAGTAAACAACATCACAGCAACTACAGAGCATTCATGGAGGGAATAATCAGTAAGGGTGACGCAGAGGTCATGCCCGTGCCAACAGAAGAAGAGACTGTTTGGTACCTTCCGCATCATGGTATTTATAGTCCCAAAAACCCTGGGAAGCTAAGAGTTGTTTTTGACTGCTCAGCCAAGTGCTGTGGCATTTCTCTAAATGACACCCTGCTGACAGGACCTGACTTCATTAATTCACTAGAAGGAGTCCTTTGCCGTTTCAGGAAGGAGGCGATAGCCATAATCTGACGTTGAGAGAATGTTCCACTAATTCCTTGTCACCCACAGCTGCCGAAACTACCTGAGGTTCCTATGGTGGGAAGATGGGGACTTTGAAAGGGAACTCCAGGATTACAGAATGGCCGTCCATCTCTTCAGAGCTGATTTAACCCCCAGATGTGCCAAATTTGGGCTGAAGTATCTAGCACGACAGCATGCAATTGACTACCCCACAGCAGCAGCATTTATCGAAAAAAACTTCTCCATAGATCATGGGTTAGTCATTTGTCACCACGGTCAACAAGGCTAAGAGACTGATTACGGATGCTCAGCAGTTGTGCAAAAGAGAAGGTTTCCAACTCCATAACTTCAGTTCGAATCAGGAAGTCCTTGATGTTGTGGATCCCTCTGAAAGAGTGTCCTCCATTGAACCTCTCGAATTAAAGGTGGGAGGGTCCCCAACAGAGCATGCATTTGGTATCCAGTGGTTAGTAAGTCACGATGCCTTCGGCTTCAATGTTGGATTGAAGAATCGACCCTCCATCCGTCGTGGCATACTGTTAGCCATTGCCTCCCTGTGCGATCCCCTTCGGTTCATTGCACCATTCTCCCTAATAGGGAAGTGTATCCTGCAAGAGCTATACCATAGGGGGACGGATTGGGACGACCCACTGCCAGAGGACTTGAAACTATTGTGGGAGTAGCGGAAAGCTGGCCTTCAGGAATTAAGGAATGTCATAAGCCCAAGATGCCACTACCCACATGATTTTGGCAAACTGACCAGAACAGAACCTCATCATTTCTCGGACGCCAGTGGCAAAGGGTACGGTGCACGTTCATACCTGAGGTATAAAGATGACAGAAGTACAGTCTAATGCATCCTTGTGTTGGCTAAAGCAAGGTACCAAGGCCACTCATCTAAACCTACCATCATTCAGCACCCAATACAGAAATTAGTGCTTCTCCTGGAGAGTAGTTAGGAACATTTACACAAACACCACACTTTACATAATCAAGGGTTCAGTAAATAGTGGACAGTAGAAAATCTAGAATTCCTGTATGATTCATCAAAGGCTGACTGATTCATCATAGCATGATTTGGTGGGAGTGTAACTGCCCGCTAGTTTGTACCACCCCAACCACAACAGCCACCATGTCATATAATTCGTATTTGCATTTCTTATAATTTATACATTTCCCCTTTTGTATTTCTTTATTAAGTACTTTAATTGTTGCCTTTATATTTTCATTTGAATTTTGTTTGAGCAGCTCGTCCCCTGCTCTGACCCATATTATCCGCAGAGTCGCAGTCACGCCTTTCTGTTGTGGTCAATCTCCGTGTGGAAAGAATTAGAAACTCTGCTTTAAATGAGCCAGGCCACTACCTGTAAGGTCACTCCCACAACCATGTAATAGACGGAAGCAAACAGGTGCTGAAACCGCGAGCAGTAACCGAGAGGAAGGCGAGCTGAAAAAATGAAATATAACCGCAAGATGAAAATGAGAGTCCCAGAAACTTCCATAGGTTCTTAAATGAGATGGATAACAAGTAGAGACTTTGTGGGAGCCTAGATAACACCCCCTTTGAAAGCGGATTGAGTTTCACGGTGATCACAGTATAAGATATGTTGAAGAAAATAAAGAAAAGGCCAAGGTGCATCAGTCAGGACTCTATCGCATGTTTTCCATACTGGGGGGGGCTGTTACAGTGTACTTTATTTTACCAATTGAATATTAAATATTTTAATTAGGCTGCATCAAGATTTTACAGAAACATTGAACATCTGTAATGTTGTTTTCAGTGAATGCCGTGTGCAAAAGTTCCTTACCCAATGTTTTGACTGATTAAATGGAGAGAACAGATATAATTGTCTACCCCTTTTAAATGTATTTTGATGAATCAAAAAATGATTTGTTTCCTGACTTAAATGTGATACAATCTGATCCTTGAGTTTTCTGATCCGCTGCACATTTTTTTTTTTACTGCCAGCTGATGTCAATACCGGTTGACGTCATGGCTTTTCACTTAAAGTGTTCCGGGAAAGCTGCTCTCACATGTCCTCGCTCATTGGCTTGTCAGAGCTCCATCCTCCCTCCTCCATCCTCTCTCGCTCAGCACAAATAAGCGCTTTGAGATGGCCAGCGAGGAGCAAGACACAGAAAAACATACAGTTCAGTAGAGGATAGAGGACATAACAAATAAGCAAATTGAGATGCACCCAAAGGCTACCTGCCCGAATAAGGAGAAACTAAGCTATAAATACTTAAGGGAATCTATAACCCCAATTCCGAAATAGTTGGGACGAAATGTAAATTGTGAATAAAATCAAAATGCAATGACTTTCAGATCACATGAGCCAATATATACTATACAAAAAAGCACAGATAACATTTTAAATTTGAAATGAGATATTTATACAAAGGGATACGAAAATGAGGTTATTTTGTATTTTCCTGGCTGAGGAAGCAGGTCCAAAGAAATTGGGACCCAAACACATCAAAACACTCTCAAAAATCAATTAATATATTGATAATCAGCTGAAAGAAAATTTGTATGAAGTAATTGGAAACTTAGAGCCACTGTAAACAAGATTTATAAAAGAAAGCATCAGATTATCAGTGGTTGAAGTTAGAATTAAACAGAGACCTTGTGTCTCTCCTCACAGGAAAGAGTTATTTGAACCTAATCTGCTGACCCCAGCCAACAAAAGACAGGTGGAACTGTTTGAGAACATAAATGAAAATGCCGTTTCCCAAAGTCTGTCATCCTGAGATTATGGTCCAGACATCGTACTGTTCATGATAGGGCCACTAACTCCGGTACAGACACTGAAAAGCAACAACTCAGGCTCAGGACAGATTCATCCGCATTGCTTATACTATTGTCTTGAGAAATTGTGTATGTAACAGCAAATCAGATAAGGTCTCAAATTCAAAGGATACTGGCAATAGTGAGTGGCCAGACCATCAGGAATCGACAAGCACAGATTTCAGCATTATAAAACGACGTGGAGGAGGTTTCCCCTGTTTGAGGATGTCCATTAGGGCCAGACGTCAATGGTGTCGTGGATCAACGCTGGGATAATCGCCGATGGAACAACGTAATGTTCTCAGATGAGTCGAGGTTCATGGGGAAACTTATCACGAACAGACCGGAAAATTATGGATTTGGAAGGAACGTTCCATGACGTTAACGCCATTAGACATGATCCGTCTGGGGGAATCTGTAATGATGGGGAGGCATCATTGCTGCCGGCAGAACAGACTTGCATGTTGTTGCTGGACGTTCACAGGGACATCCATTTCAACATCTTGGCACCCCCATGTTGTGCCGCTTTGCACGCCGTTATGGCCGCCCAGTCATTTTCCAAGATGACAATGCCAGATGTCATGTCGGCCAGGATCGTTACAGATTACCTCCAGCAGCAGAATATCACCACATTACAATCCAGCACTCAGTCCGGACCTTTCACCCATCTGCCAGCATGGCTCGGACATGCTTCAACCCAATCGGCTACGCTTACCAGCGGACAACCCGCTTTCAATGTCCAAGAACTTGCCCGCCATCTTATTGCAAAAGGAATGGAATAACGAAAGCATTCAGATCCTGGGACGCCTAAGGAGTTTGCCAGAACCGCTGATACAGTTGTCTAGCCAACCTGAGGGGGTTTTACCATATCACTGACTTGTTTCAAAAACTGGTGGTCAATTTGTTATGTGACCCTGTGTTTTCTGCAGTTGTGTTATTATTCTGTTAGAATCTGTCCTTTACTGACTGTACATGGGGTTTTAGACAACAAATTGACAAATGTTGTACATGTTTTTATGTCATTTGTTTCCTTCCTGACCTCATGATCTGCATTTCATGGTACTTGTAAATTCAATATCCCCTGCTTTTTTGAATAGTATACATTATGTACCCATAGAGCATAGATAACATTTCAAATGTTGAAACTGAGATATTTTACATTTTTATCAGCAAAATGAGGTTATTTCAAATTTTCTGGCTGTAGCAGGTCTCAAAAAAAGTTGGGACACAAGCATAGAAACGCTTTAAAAGCAATTAATATATAAGATAATCAGCTGAAAGAATGTTTAAAGCAAGTCATGTTGAAGGGGTTAACTGGCATCAGGTTGTATGATTGGATAAAAGAGATGTCTAATGACGTGATTTTAGATGGCGTTTAGTGAGCGATTGCTTGTGTCTCTCCTAATGTATACTGTAATTTTGAACCTAATCTGCTGACCCCAGCCAACAAAATCAACTGAAACTGTTTGAGAACATAACCGAGAAAATGCCAAAAGCTCCAAAGTCGAAACCTGAACACCTACGCTGTGGTTCAGGGGACTCTAATGATGGGGCTTCTAACTTTGGTACAGACACTTTAAAAAGAATATGGCGATTGCTGCGCCTTCCCCACAACTTGAACTTTTCAGGTTGTCAGCATTGTGATTAAACACATTGCATCGGTTGTTTAACAATATTTTCAAATATATAAACATTCAATTGAATGAGTTCCATGGTTTGAGGTCTGGGGATTACTCCTAGACCTATTATAAAACGAGGGTGGGGGAGGTTGAGCACTATCGATGTAGTTGAGAAGTCTGAACGTCAGACAAGCGGGGTTAAGAAGACAGGGCCTGTGTGAGGACGTTTGTTTATTGTTCTCAGAAACTGGAGAACCTAGCTATTGGGTTTTATCCAACTGACCTATAGATATGGTTTTGGAATATCTTCTCCTTGTTTTATAAGTTTGTTAATTTTTGTGTTATCGGGGGATGGGTGGGTTTCAGTTTTTCAAGACCAGGGTATACAAGGTTATTCTTAATGTAGTGCATCCATTTTTTACTTTTTTCTCATTTGCCTGTCTCAGTCCTCGTCACTGGTCCATGGATGGCCCAGTCATTGATTGATTCATTGCCTAGGAGGGATGACTGGGAACTCAATTGAAATTTCCAACTCAATGAAGGACAATTAAACAGTCCCCTCGACCTTCCACCATTCTGACCTGTTATGGCTCAAGAGAAGTCCAGGTAATCTGTTACAGAAACTTATCCAGCGGACTATCCGCCTGTCTAATAAATTTTTCCGGGTTATCTTATATTTTTCGCTGAATAAATCAAAAAGGTTTCAGATTATGTGTCGCTAAGGACTTTTAGCAGAGAATTGTTGGGTACATGGTCAGATGATGAGGCAGAATTGCCATTGCTAAGGTCTGTTTAGAAACAGGAACTCATTTCTTTTGTATGCACCAAACACCTTCAATTCTGAATTTTATACTATTCAAAAAAAGTATTATATTATTTTACTGTACCAGAAATGGATCATGAGGTCAGGAAGGAAACAAATGACAACATAATGACATAAAAAGACATGTACAGGTTTATCATTCTTATTTAAACCCTGTGTTGGTCACAGGGTCAGGATTCGATTTGGCCTACTTCATACTACAAACTTCAGGGTCACATTCCGGCAACGTTATGCATTGTGAAACAGAGTCAAGTGAGTGGTTAAAACCCCTCGGAAAGCGGATAAAGGTCATTTTATGTCGCTGTTTTCCTAAGGATTGGCCAGGTCATTTTGGGGAACGTTATTCCATTCCTGTTGCAATGCTTAGCAAGTTATTTACATCTATTTCAGGAGGTTGTTTAATGTTCTACTCAGTCATGTCCAAGGGGTCCCTGCCACCCATTTGTATGGGATTCAGGTCCTGGACGTTAGTGCTGGCCATGATATGCACCCTATGTGATATTCTGTCTGCTTGCATGTAATGTGCATATAAGGTTTGTGGCCCTATGATAGGCATCTGGCAATGCTTGTCTGTGTGCGAAACGTGACACGTAACATGCAAAACGCACAACATGGTGTGCCAATCTGTTGGCCTGTGTGTTCAGGTCCCCAGTCAAGTCCATTTATTATTGTGATTATTTTATAGTTACTACTTTTTATTATCTTTACTATTCTATTTATTTAACAATATTTTCTGAATATGGATTTTTCTTTTGAATGAGTTCCATGGTTGGAAACGTCATGGGGATTAAACCCTCCTACCTATTGAGGAGGGTGGGGGAGACCTGGAGCACTCTGTAGAAGTTGAGTTCCATAGTTTTTCATCAAGCTTGGAATGACGACAGGGTTTGTGTGGTTGTTTGTTTATTGTTCTCAAACAGGGGATGAACCGGAGCTATTGTCTTTTCTCCACTGGAGCTATAGATATGGTTTCATCAGTATCCCTTTGAAGTTGTTTTATGTTTGTTAGATTTGCTGTTACCATACGGGTTTTCAAGACACCAGGGTATGAATCTGTCCTGAGCCTGAGTTGTTGCCCTTTTTTCGACTTTTTTCTCATTTGCCTGAACAGACCCTGTAGCACGGGTCTGGACCATAATCTGCTGATGACAGACTAGGAAACATTCAAATTTCCCAGTCTCAATGCTGGAGGTTTAAACAGTCCCAAAACGTGTTGCCATTCTTGACCTGTTACTGTGTTAGAAGTCCATGGTCTCTGTTTAATTAACTCACTTCAACCACTGATAATCTGATGCTTTCTCTTCAAAATCTTCCGGTTATTGCATATTCTCTAACCTTCCAATTCAGATCATGCAAATTTGTGGCACAACCCCTTGATCATCAATAGCATCCCGTGCAGATCATTGTTCATTGATGTGTTTGGGTGATGAATTTCTTTTGCCATTTCTCAGGTCTGTAACTATACAACATGGTTTCGATCCCTTTGTATATGTGAAAATTTTGATCTCAAAATAAAATATCCCCTACTTTTTTTGAATAGTATATGATTTGGTCACTAAATCTTTATTAGATCTTGCAGGCTTTAAACTTATTATTGGTGCTGATTTTAATGCAGTAATGGATCGCTCAATTGATAGGTCTGGACTGAGAGAAAGCCTAGATCAAAGATTATTCTCAACGGCCTTGCGTGCACTGACAACCAACACTGGCGTCGAGGACCTTTGGCGCATCATGAACCCCACAGCAAGGGATTTCACCCACTTGTCAGCTAAACATAAAAGCTTTTCACGTATTGACTTCATTTTAGCATCTGAGAACACATTTCATAATGTTAAGCTTGTGGAATTGTTGCCTGTTACCCTCTCTGATCATAAGGCGGTGGCGTGTCTGGCCTCTTTGCGTCCCGGCCTCAAAAAACGAGCCCCAAGGTGGCGCTTTTAACACCACGCTGCTTGGTGACGAATCGTTTAGGTCACAGTTTATCACTCAACTAAAAAGAATTCCTTGACATTAATAAAGGCTCTGTTGATGACCCACGAGTACAGTGGGATGCTACAAAGGGTTTCATCAGAAACAACGCTTATACTTTATGCATCCACACTCAAGAAATCTAGATTAGCCAGGCTTTCGCTTACTGGAATCTGAGTTTGCGGACCTGAACGATTCGTTGCAGTGTAATTTTGATGATGATGTAGCTCTTCGACGTGATTTAGTTAAAAAAGAGATAAATGATGTTCTTGGAACGAAACGCAAGAATTTAATACATAGGACACGCCATACTATTATTTTAATGGGGCTAGGCCCAGCCACTTGCTTGCACTGAGATTGAGAGCGGATGAGCATTTATCAGACATTACTGCTATTAGAGCAATGGTTGCATTCTTTCTGATCCAACGCAAGTAGCGAACGCAACATTTCTCGTAAATTTCTGACTTGTATAGCTCTGAGGTCGCCTTCACGACAGGAGTGCATGCATTACTTTTTGCTATCAATTTATTTGCCAAAGCTGTCGGAGGAAGATCTGCTTGAACACTCCGATCACTACTGAGGAGCTTGGGAAGGCTTCACAGAGTATGCATAGAATGCATAGTATGCATAGGTAAATCACCCGGAGTGGACAGTATTCCTCCGGAAGTTTACGTAACTTTCTGGGACAGTCTGGGTCCGCTATTGTTGGACATGATTACATTGACAGAAAAGGATTATTTTCAGGAAATGGCTGCCATTATTTCCCTCTTGCATAAAAAAGACAAAGAAAAGACAGAATGTGCAAATTATAGACCACTCTCTCTCCTGAACGGTGACATTAAAATCTATGCCAAGGCCCTCGCACTACAACTCCAACCTTCTGGGCGACTAGCTCGCACACTGCGACCAAACTGGCTTTGTCAGATCCAGACTGGCATCTGATAATGTCAGGAGGTTATTACATATAATTAATGGGGCTTCCCACTTTCTCTCTCCGGCGGCAGTGCTTTCGTTGGATGCCATGAAGGCGTTTGACCGCCTTGAGTGGCAGTACCTTTGCTCGGTGCTGGAGGCTATGGGCCTCGGGTCCACTTTCATAAAAATGGTTAGGTTATTATATTCGAACCCAATGGCAATGGTCCTGACGGGCAGGACTTACTCCTCTTTTTTTAATGTAGCAAGAGGTTCCAGACAGGGCTGTCCATTGAGTCCGCTGCTCTTTATATTATCTTTAGAACCCCTAGCCCAGTCAATACGTTTAAATAAAACAATCACGCCGATCACCATATCTGGGACTCAACATTACATATCCTTGTATGCAGATCTATGCTCCCTGCTTTATGTAGACAATGCCCAACAGTCAATTCCTGCCGTGTTATCTGTCTTTGAAAGTTCAGTGAACTGTCAGGCTATAAGATTAATTGGATAAGTCTGCACCTACCCCTAAATGGAACCCATGAGATGCTTGACTCTGCCCTCAGGGACACCAGTGGTTAATCACTTTAAATACTTGGGTATTGACATTTGCTCATCATTGCAGACTATTGCTAAAATTAATTTTGAGGGCACTCTTACTAAAGTCACCCAAGATTTGGATAGATGGGTTGTGTTGCCGAATTCTCTTAGATCTCGGGTTTCAACAATTAAAATGAACGTACTTCCCCGTATAAATTATGTTAGCTCAATGCCACCTCTGCCGCCCCCACCGCGTTTCTGGGACAGGTTGCAGTCTGCAATTACAAAGTTTGTCTGGAATGGAAAGCGACCTCGCCTCAAATTATCTACAACACATCGAAGTAGACTGGCAGGAGGGCTTTCCCTACCAAATTTCAAATGGTATTACTGGGCCTTCACACTCCGTCCCTTGGTCAACTGGTATAATAACACAGTTGAGGTGTCATGGCGTGCCCTCGAGGATAACTTTGGTGCATCCATTAAAACTAGATGAAGTTTTGTTCTCTAACACAACCGCAACCCAATGTAAACTTCGCTTTGGTCCAATCATATCGCAGTTAATTTTGGTTTGGAGGGTGGCAACGAAAGTCTGCGGTATTGGCACACTGGAACCTTACATTCTCCTATTTTCACAATGATGGGCTGCTGATTGAAGCTGTAAACCCATGAAATTTTGGTCAATGCCGGCCAGTGGTGCGACACAGAGTGGATTTTGCATAAATTTAAACATATATTTGGAGACAACGGCCTGCATTCTTTTGAAGATTTGTGCTTCAGTTTTAATTTGCAGCGATCCACTTTTTATTTTTATCTTCAGTTGAGGACTGCAATGAAAACTTATGGGGTTCCATGGAGTGCTCCTTTAAAGGAACACCCATTGCTCAAAATTTTCTGTAGTGCCGGGGGGACAAGGGGGGTAGTAACAAGAGTTTATTTCTCACATTCTAGAGAATGCGATCCGCCCTTGTTACTAGATTCTATGGCGGGCTGATATTCCTGATCTAGAACCAGATTTTGATTGGAATAAGGTTTGGGCCAGTGTAAGACAATCATTCAGGTGTCCTGATCGTGAACAAATACATTTCAATTTCATCCATAGGGACTTAAATGACTCCACAAAGCTTCATATTATGAAGGTCAAGTCTAATCCACAATGCACACTGTGCCCTTTTGGGCTAATCGGTACCTTTTTACCACATGTTCTGGGAATGCCCACAGGTGGCGCGGTTCTGGGAGCTGGTGGCAGATAAGCTGTCCACCATGTTGCAGGTAACTGTGCCCGTGACCCCGTCGGTGGTGATTTTAAATGAGCTATCTGAACTTAACTTGCAAAAACCTCAAGAACGTATATTTTTTATCTGCCTTACTGTCAAGAAAGAAAATGGTGGCTACCAGATGGAAACCGCCACGCACATTAACTCTGCGACAGTGGGTACTAAAATTTTTGGATGTAGTATATCTTGAGCGGTCTACAGCTCGCATCCATGGAGCAAAGGGCGAACCATTATGTTTTGGACCCAAGCAGTGGATGACCTTATGGTCTTCTTAATTAAATGCACTCTTTTTTTTTTTTTTTTTTTTTCTTGGTCCTTGGGAAGGGTGGGTGGGCTATATATATATATATTTTTTTTATATATATATATATATTTTCCCCCCTTTTTTTTGTTATGTTGTTATCTCATTAGTTCTTTTTTGTTTTTAATGCAGACATGTGTCAGCGTGCTGCCACAGCTGAATTGATATATATGATGTTAGCAGCAAATTACTATTCTGAAATTCACTACATGTCGGTATACGATTCCCTGTGTTTACAGGTTCATGTATAAATATGGGTCATGGAGACATTTACACATTCATAATTTCGTACTTTACACATCTGCACAGATGGACTATTGCCATATATCTTTGTTCATACTGTGTCTGAATTGTATAATTTTTTTTTTTTTTTGAATGCATATCATCCTATATTCTTACGTCTAAGCATTTCTCTTATGTACAACATGTGACCATGTTATGCTGCTATAGTTGGCTGTATAAATGTCTGCAAGTGTTCATTGAAACTAAATAAAAATTTGATCACAAAAAAAAAGAGATGTCTAATAGAGGCTGAGTCTCTCAGAAGTAAAGATGGCCAGAGGCTCTCCAACCTGTGAAGGCTTGCGTAAAAAAAATTGTGGAATACTTTAAAAACAATGTTCCTCAACGTCAAATTGCAAAGGCTTTGAAGGTCTCATCATTGACAGTGCAAAAACATCATCAAAAGATTCAGAGAAACTGGAAAAATCTCTGAGCATAAGGGACAAGGCCAAAGACCTTTACTGGTTGCCCATGATCTTCCGGCCCTCAGACGCCACTGCATCACTCACCGGCATGATTCTGTCATTGACATTACTAAATGAGCCCAGGAATACTTCAAGAAACCACTGTCCGTAACACAGTCCGCCGTGCCATCTACAGATGCCACTAAAAACTCTATCATGCAAAAAAAGGAAGCCATTGTTGAGCATGATCCAGAAGCGCCCGCCATGTTCTGTGGGCCAAGGCTCAATTAAAATGGACTGTAGCAAAGTGGCAAAGTGTCCTGTGGTCGATTTAGTCCAAATTTCACATTCTTGTTGGAAATCATGGGCGTCATGTCCTCCAGGCTAAAGAGGAGAATGACCACCCCTCCTGTTATCAGCGTTCAGTTCAAAAGCCAGCATCTCTGATGGTATGGGGATGCATTAGTGCATATGGTGTGGGACACTTACATGTTTTAAAAAGCACTATGAATGCTGAAAGGTATATAAAGGTTTCAGAGCAACATATCCTCCCCTCCAGATGACATCTATTTTAGGGAAGGCCTTGTGTATTTCAGCAGGACAATGCAAAACCACATACTGCAGCTACTGCAACAGCATGGCTTCGTAGTAAAAGAGTCCGTGTGCTGAACTTGTCTGCCTACAGTCCTGATCTTTCACCGATTGAGAACATTTGGCACATAATTAAACAAAAAGTTTGTCAAAGGAGACCCAAAACTCTCCAGCAGCTGGAAGCAAGAGTGGGATCAAATTCCAATGGCTAAACTCAAGTAACTTGTCTCCTCAATGCCCAGACACCTCCACTCTGTGTTAAAAAGAAGAGGGGATGCTACACCATGGTAAACAGGCCCCTGTACCAACTTTTTTGAGACCTGTAGCAGCCATCAAATTTGAAATGAACTCATTTTGTTGATAAAATTGTAAAATTTCTCAGTTTCATCATTTGCTATGTTATCTCTGTTCTATTGTGAATAAAATACTGGCTGGTGTGATTTGAAAGTCATTGCATTTTGATTTTATTCACAATTTACACTTTGTCCCAACTATGTTGGCTTGTGAAACGCATTCTTATAATGAATTGTTGCTACTTACCAGAAAAAACGACCAGCTGAAACCGTAAAGTGTCTCTTCGCATTACCGAAGTCTGTACAGGACATTTTCAAGCAAGCAAAGTATTACAAAAGGTTTTAGTTCCAAGAAAATACGCCACGCACAGCAATTGAATGTACTCAGTGCGAGAGGGGGTTCCTCAGATATGCATTACTATCATTGGTTCCGGTTTACCCTCTATGATTAATATGTCTATTTCCCATATTCCATCCTGATTGACCATAGAGTTTATATATGATTGACAGTAATAGGCCTTAGGTCCTTTCAATCACAGGATAGCCACTCCCCCAAAGCATACCTGGCTTTCTCCTTTATTCTAGTCTATATGAGATCACAATTTACAAAAATGAACATCATAATGTATTGAAGAAGACTTGAAACTTGCGATAGATACCTTAAATAATGTGGAAAATCATTATTGAAATAATAAATCAAGTGGGAAGTAGGGTCATTTTCTCATAGACTTCTATAGCATTGGATTCTTTTTGCAACCACTGAAGTTGCCATCTTCTGGCTATTAAATAGAATGCAATTTTAAGGCACTTCTGCAATGGCTTCACTTTTCAGACTCGGGTGCTAAGTCCATCTTTTCATACAGTCTGTGGTCATAACTCCCAAAGCTCTTGTCAAATCGTTTTCAGATTTACAGGGTTTATGCACTACATGGTCTTTTTGTGCATTTTGGATGAATTTCATTTCACTGCTTTAATTTGCATTTTTCTTTTAATGGACCTTATGCGCATCCGAACTCATAAAGTTCTTGTCAGATCAGTTTCAAATTTACAAGGTTTGTTAACAACATACATGGTCTAGTAGTGCCTTTTGAATAAATTTCATACCTATGACTTCATTTGCTTGATTTATGCAAATTTCTTGTTTTCCTGACACTTTGTTTTTCATGCATCTCACAACTCAAACATTTTTTTCAGAACTGCTTCATTTTAATGGAGTATAAGCAATACATGGTCTAATTGTGCCTTTTGAATGAATTCCATATCTATCACTTCATTTGCATAATTTATGCAAATTTTTGTTTTTCATGGACTTTTTTGCAATGTTGCATTGCTCATAACCAAGTTCTTTTCAGAACAGCTTAATTTTTTGTGCCTATCCATCACTTCATTTGCATAATTTATTCTTTTTCATTTTTCTAATGCTTTGTTTCTGTGCATTTCAAAACAAAGTTCTCAGAACGGTTTCATTTTTACAAAGTATGCCTTCTGATAAACCCCTTGCTTAAGTGTCTTCACACCATGAAGGCCAAATGTAACCTGGAACAGTGCATAAAGAGGACCATGTATATGTATGGTGGCGTGTTGGATCTCAGATTCTGTTCATCTGACACAGACATGGGTGTATTTCCTGCTCTCTATACTGATCACTGTCTAGTCTTGGGAGAACTAGATAGCAGAGATGTGCAGATTGCGGTTATATGAACTGGAGCTGTTAATGCTGGTTTTGAAATGATATAAAGTAAGATTAATTTGTGTACACACGTACACGCTGTAAATTGTTTATCTGTCGTGACTTAGTTCTTGTAGACATTTTTGCTTACATTATTCCTGGAACTAATCTGCAGCAAATGTGTTTAATGACAGTTGCAGGGTTAATAGAGCTAGTCGCAGCATGCATCGTGGGGTAATTGCTTCATGCAATCATCCGGGAGGTTTCTGACGTCTCTGCAATTGAAGGAAGCATTCGTAAAGCCTTTAATGGGTTTTGATTTACCATAGCAGTATGGTTAGAGTAAATTCCGTGGCATGCAGCGCAGATAGCATCATGTGTGACCAGAAAGTTCTTTGTCACGGTGAGTAAGATGATTTCAGGCAGAATATGGTGTTTCATTTAGCAAAGAGCCCAATTATATAAGTTAATAGAGACAATGGGCCTCATGCAAGAAGCGATATAAGA